>OY723399.1:10000-1291500 GCA_963210345.1 Inga oerstediana | reverse complement strand
GAGGAACCAATAATGATATTAAACAAACTTTTTAAATAATTAGATAATATTGCACCCTCAGTAGTTGGAGTGAATTATTTCAATGCCATTCGACATAAAATGAGATGAAAACTACTAGCGCAGTTGTCCCATAACAGAGAATGAACACCACAGAAAACTACCATGCTACTACTGTTCAGGTCCAGCAAAAATACACATCTCAGATGGACCACCACATTTTCATCGCAAAAACCAAAAGACTGAAATTATAACAGATGTACGGATAGAACCTCGCCACCGCAACATCGAGCAGCTCTGCCTCGAATCTAGCTGCTTATGCCTCAGCAAACCTGAATAAAGCTTACATGTAAGTTTGCAGCTTTAACTCATGACAAGCAAAGTCTCGTAATTATGTTGAAATTAAACATTATCATACTCGTTGCACATATCAAATAGTCAATATTATTACCAACAACTCAGATTGTAACATCTTTCTTAAACACTTCAACATGGAAATGTCAAGTAAAGGTTTTATTTTATTCATCACGTGAGCATGTCTATTCACCCTCTGTACTACAATTGTCATCCTCCAAGTCAATGATACCGGAATACATCCTAAAATCAAAAGTTCACCTAAGTTTGGGTGGGAAGTGCCATCGTAACCTTAAACAAGCAGGAGATATGAATAGTTAAGAGACTAACCCAAGTTCAGAGAGTTTTAGATGTGCCTCGGCATAATCAGCAAAAAAGGCATCTTCATCCTGAATTGCAGTATTAAATCAGTGAGAATTAGCAACTTCAAGGTAAACACGTCATTACAAGTAATTGCATGAGAAAATTGTGAATAATCTAACTCACCGCTGCATATTTCTCAACGAGAGGGCGGAATACTGGGTCAGTCAGGAGTGCTTTGTCGGATGGCAGCTGAAGAAGGCCTTCTTTCTCACCAGACAATAGTTCCCTGCAATAAAAGACATTAGTCATAATTGACTATGGAGAAGTCTGGGGGAATCGCAACCAGCAAAATATACTAACTTGAAGTACGAGTTGTCAAAAATTAGAGGGTTGGGAGTCCAAGCACCCTCAAATCCAGATCGTTCCTTGTGGCACCTTCCCTGTCAGAACAAGTATAGAAAGTTTAAATATATGATTACTATGGCAAAAGACGCACACGTGTACATACAACAATTTTATTGACAACTTTAATGGAAATATAAACTTACAAGGGTGTGACCACCGGATAGAGCAACGATATCTTGATCGCTAAGCCCCATATTATGGCCAAAAACATCCCTCAGATGATCAGAACCTACAGCAATCAAGAGGTAAACCCAGTAAGTTTTCAACAGAAGCAGGTCACCATACTTACTTATCCCGAGTACTTACCCTTGGTGGCATCAGGCAAGCGGCCCTCTGGAGGTGGCTCTGGTTTGTCCTGTCAGAAAGAAGCACCGCTATTAGCCTCCTAACTAAAGCACAAACAAAAACTGCACCACCACGAATGCAAGCAAGCAGATCAGACGGAATTGTAAAACAACGATTCTAGAAGTTCATTATTGATCTTTAGTGAATAGCCAAACAAGAAATCTGGAGGTTGAATAATGATCTTCAGTACAGCTATTAATTCATGCGGTAACGCAGCTAAAACTGAACAGAATTATCCACCAATTCCTGTAGAACAATCGCAGGATAAGAAAAGATATCCTCATACTACACGATGAGCATTTTAGTTCAAGATTCCAAGAATAAATCCAATTCACTGCTTAAATGAACAGGCAAAACACCCACAAGAAAGAATAAAATCGAAGATTATGGATATTCTTTTTAGTTTGAAACTTTGAATAGTGCCCGATGTAAACTATTAGAAAACCCTTTCATTGCCTAGCAAAGACAAACGAAGATACGACAAGACGTATGCGAGTCAAACAAATAAGTCATGATGAAGTATAAGAATTAAATTCAGAAAATATGAGGAATAATAAATAATGGCGCATATGTTCCTATAGTTTATATGCAATATTAGTCCACAAGGGAGTTTTGTGGAGACGACCTAAATAATGGGTCATACCTCTCTTCCGGGGTGGAAAGGAACTTCGGGCCCACCAGTGACCTCCACAGCGACTACACCGGCCAGCTAATTTGCCATAAAATATGAACGACCGTTAAGTATGGAATGAAAAGTAGCCAAAGTTACACATGTCGCCAATGGTTATTAATTACCTGGTAGAAATCACCGTAGGTCAAGATGGGAAACTGCTCCTTGATGGGCTCCAACAGCCTAACAGCAATATCAAGCCCGTTGTTGGCCCCGTGAGCAAGTTCACCTGGTTGCTTCATGGTACCGAAGGGACCACCGGTCTTGGTCTTCACGTCATAGGTCCCAGCCGAGTGCCACCTACAGAAAGGTAAAACGAAGCCAAGTCACAAACTATCGGCAAACCACTACAGCGGATTAGAATGGAAACAATCGTGCATCTGAGATCTTGCTCTTAATATGAAATCCAAATCGGAAACATACGCAATACGGAGCATGATCGGAGCACAGTTCTTCTCGGCGATCATACCCCTGAGCTTCTTCTTGGCCTTTTCCACGGCCTTGAGGTATTCGGCACTTACGGTAGGGTACGATTTCCCCATGGCTATAACTAAGCAGAGAACAAAGCACCAAACAAAGGGTCAAATGAGTCATATTCCCTTAAACCATGAAACTGATCGATATTCAGATCTAAGACGCAAAAATGAAATAGCATCAAACATACGACGATTTGGAGGACGAATGAAATGAGATTTGAAAGCTTTCAGGCGGAGACAATAGTGTGAAGTGCACCTACCTGAGAACACTGAGGATTCGAAAGTTGAGACGAGAAAATGGAGCGTCCAACCCTAACACGAAAATGGCACGAGCAGAACACAAGCCACTTGAGTAAAATGGCGAGGTAGATATAGGGCGGGGGGGCTGGGAAAGTTCTAGTAGATTATTATGAGCCGTTGGATGTCCTCGATCCAGAGATTGTTATTGATTTGAAAACTGAACGGGTAGGATGGATGGAGGCCACAGCTTACGTCACATTAAGACGAACAGGAGAGGGAAAAAGGGTGTTTTTTAATCAGACAAATGAGAAACGAAAAGGTTGTAATTTGTACGCTGGTCGATTGGGGGCTTGAAAATGAGAATTACTGTAAAAAGAGTAATGCGAAAATGTCAAGATTATCGGATTGTACGAAATCACATTTTGTGCCGATAAGTGTGTTTATGGCGACATTGGGGGACCAACTTCATAATTTATTGGGACTTAAATGACAAAAATACCCTCTAATGGACAATGAAATTAATTTCTTCTTAACAACTGGGAGAAAAATGTAAAGGGCCTCTTAATCACTGCAATATTTACACAAAAGCTGATAAGGATTTTGATAAGGTTCGTAATTCAGGGTATTTGAATCACAGCTTTCAGATACATTATTTTACAGTGAATATTAATATTTTTTCTGCATGTAAGGTAAAAATATTATTTTAGCATGTCCCGGGATTGGAAAGTAATTCAACCTATGAACGGGCTTGGCAAATGGAAAGTTCGGAACCCCAAATTAACTCCAAGTTTGCCTCCCTAGTGTGAACACGCTATCCCACGAAAAGATTCCATTTTATGAGTAAGACTAATATCACCAGTTGAGGCACAGCGCCGTGTGCCCCTGCTCTCTTCCATAATTTTAATTGGTCCACGAAGGTGGCCCTTGGACCCCGCACAGCACGCACATAGATTGGCAGCAAATTCTCTTATCTAAATCTTGACAAAAAAAAAACCCTTTTTTATACCAAATCTAATTATGTTTGGGATAGCTTTTTTTAGAAATAAGTATTTATTATATAAATTGAGATAAAACTTATTTCACATATTTACCTCGTATACTGTAAATCATAAATTATAAATATTTATAAGTAAAAAATAAGCTATCTTAAATAAGCACTCAGTCGGACCATTTGATGAAGCTTCAACTATCTACGGGAAATTTAATTTTTATTTTAACGAAATGTTGTGTCATTAAAAAAAAAAAAAATACATACTCTACTTTAAAAAAAGGAAAACGAAACTCTGAAATGCCATTATTTTTTGAAATGGACCGTTTAAAATAATTAAATGCAAAATACGCATGCGAGTTTTTTTCCAAAGGGTAAAGTTTGTTGCGCACTTGACATGGTATGAGGTCTATATGCCTCTTCATTCGGGATTGATCCCGCGTCCGCACCCAATGGGTGCTAATCAAAAAAACAAACAAAAAGAGATATCAACAAGAATCGTATCCCCCTCTTCATTCCCCACCTCGTAGTTAAGAGGAGGTGGGTGAACAAACTTTCAATTAGTGGTGGAAAAATAGGCCAGCCTGTTTAGGCCTGAGTCTAAAAAAGGTATCCATTTTAGCCGCCCGGCCTGTTTAGTAAAAGCCCGCATGATGGCCCGTGGGCTTCGGGCCCGTTTAACTTTTTTCGCTTCCTGCACGCTTGGACATTAAAATGCCTAATTTAAAACATAAATATTATCAAAACTAAGTTAAAACATTAAACATTATCCATATTTAACAAAACAAAAACACTAAGACCATAGTCCAAACCTAAACTAATGTCCAAAACAACCATCACTCCAATAGTCAACCACAATCAAATAAATCAGCAGGTAAAGTCATAATCATAAACGAAACACTAAATAATATGAATAACATTGTCATCACTATCAACGTCGTTAGTTCCGAGTCCAGAAAATCAATGGAAATTGTGGCACGACCGGTTTATCTGAACCCCGAGGGCTGAAGCCTGCTTAATGTTTTTTTTTTATACGTTTAAAGACTAAAATACCTAATTTAAAACATAAATATTATCAAAACTAATTTAAAACATAAATATTATTCATGTTTAATAGAACAAAAACACTAAGATCGATGAGAGAGGCCACGGCGAGAGTCCAGCCTCGAGAAGGTCGGCCAACACTGACAATCACCCTTAGGGGGTGTGGTCATACCCCTGGGGTCACTGGATGATAGTCATCTGGTTGAGAGTCAAGACTCGTGAGGCGGTGGTGAAGGGAAGCCGGAGCGAGGAGGGTTGAGGGACTGAGGTAGTGAGGTGTGAGGTCTGAGTCAGAGTGAGAGCTTCTCTGATCTAAGGGTTAGGTTAGGTTAACTCTGCATCTTTGCCCACTGTCCTATGTGTAACATCCTTATTTTTTTAGCACTTAGAAAAGGTTGTTGTTAAAGTTTTATTTAGTCAAAGAGTATATATAGTAAATTAATGATTTAGAATAGGTATCAAATTCTAAATAATTATCCTATCCGTGGGAAGAAATACAAATGAAATCCCTCCCTAAAATAATTAGTTTAAATATATGAGTATGTGTGTGTAATGTAACATTCTTTTTTTATAGCGCTTATTACAACTTAGGATTTATATATTGAATAAGTATATAATTAAGTAATAATTAGTACAAATTTTTAAAAATACCAAATATCTATTCTATACACTAAGAAAAAGAGTACAAATGGAGTACCTTTTTAAATAAATTATTTTAAATACACAGATATGTATATGGGAATATATCTTATTATTGAAATAAGTAATGAAAAATATTTTTAGGAGTCTGAATATCACTATTGTTATTTTATTATTTTAATAAATTAATTTAATGAGAGGAACAAACCTTAAATACACTCTTATATAATATCTTTTTCTCCTCACTCTAAACCTAACTCGCGGCACGGCACAAAGTCTCCATAGGTGCTCTTCTTTGTTTTTCTCTCAATTCATTTTCTTGTTCAACTATACCTACCTCACACTTAGAGGTGGTAATATGGTCCGGCCCGGTGGGTTCGGGTCAACCCACCACGGGTTGGGATCATATGGATTCGGTCCCAAAAGGACCGCATCAATATGGGTTGGCATTTAGCCAATCCAACCCATAACCGCTGGGTTGGCGGGTTGGGCGGGCCAACCCATATTTTTTTTTTCAATTTTTTTAACAATATACTAAGATTGTTTTTTTTATATATACAATAAGATTGTTTTCTCTACACATTTAAACATAACAAAATTAAAATACATTACAAATTAAGTATTCATCACAGGTCCATACACAACAAAATAAATATAAATCCACAAGTCATCAGTATAATTTAACAATAATCAATAATTAGTTAATATTCAGCGTGTTTCAATTTGAAGCACGCTGAGGAGTGTAGGGATTGAGGAGAAATGGGTTGGACTTTGGACTTTGGAGTTACTGTTTTTTAGATTTGGACTATTGGCTAATGGTTCTTCCTTTTCCCTCTTAGTTAAAAAAAATATAGGCCAACCCGTCAACCCGGTGGTCCAACCCATGATGGATTGGGACCATATGGGTTCGGGCTAAAAAGGACCTCATCAATATAGTCCCAGTTTTGTAGAACCCAAACCACCCATTTTGTCGGGTTGGGCGGGCTCGGCCCACGGTCTCAACCCATATTACCACCTCTACTCACACTGATAATAGTATTGTCAACCCTTATTTCCTTATTATCCTTTGGTTTTTTATTGTCCAGACTTGTCATAGCTTTTCTCCCCTCACTATGCGTAATGTGTATGATTGGGGGGGGGGGAAATCATTTATGCCTCACGCCCTTTTCTTCATCCCGAACTGTGAGTGTGGGTGAGTACATATACAAGTATTTTTTTTCATATTACCCTATCTCCTACCCTCTATGTCTACAGTAAGTATGCAAGACTATATCTCTATATACTTATAAATGAGTCTCTTTATAAATCTACCCATTGTGATTGCTAAACCATTTTGACTTTTACTATTATTATTATTTTCTTCTTTCATTATTTGGTTCAGCCTCTAATGCAACTAAGACTCGTGTCTTATGAGATGAAATGAAATTTTCAATCTCAACACAAACCCATTTTTGTCATTCCCATAGTATAAGAGAAATATACACATACACACATGAACTCATTTCAAATATTTTCTACTTTAAAAAAAAGTATATATATACATACACACATAGTTTATGTATGAATAGTTTCTTTAAATTTGTTAAACCCATTTCACTATAAATTTTTCGTATGTAGCTCGGCCTTCTCTCCTTCTTTATGTTTCTACCTTCGATATAAATTTTTATGAGTGTCAGATTATTCTTATCCTTAATTTCTTTACTATTTCCTTTATGCCAAGTATTTACTTTTGTCTTTTTCCTCAACTCATTTCTCTTGTGTCATATCTTGGGTCTTTCACTTTTAATCCAATCAAACATTTTATCCCTCATTTTTTTCAAATATATATACATCAGATTTCACATGTCTCATGGCCTTCTTCACTTTGTAGCCCCCACACACACGTGTGGGTGTGGGTGTGTGTGTGTATGAAGATAATATGTGGATTTATTGGAGGTAGCTTTAATGTTTAGAATAGTTTTAGAGTAATTTTAGAATAGGAACGAGTTACGTATTAATAGATATCTTTGTGGTTTCTCATTGAGAATCTTGAAGTAACTTTTTATAGTTATATGTAAACTATAGAGTAACAAGTAACTCTGAATATTCTTCCATATACTTGTGAATTGTGTATGAACGTGGATGACTATCTTTTATAAAAAAAACTGAATTATATACATGTATGTGTGTTATAAATTTCCAAATAAGTAATGTTATAGCTAAATTTCTTTATAACTTATTTTATTCACATAGTAAATAATTTAATTATAATTAATGTATTGTTGGATTATTGTTTTCTTTTAGGCATACTTGAATATGTAATGATATTTTATATGAATGGAAGCATGATTTATTGTACCTTGTCTTTTAATTATATTCTTGGTGATTGAATATAACTGTCATGGCGGTTGCATTTGTGATGAGTTGGAGTAAGGAAGAATTTATGTTAAGATCTTTTACCATGTGGTATGTCATCACTCGATGCACAGTGGAAGGTACTTGTCAGGGTCCCTTCTTCCATATTTCCTTTGACCGGAATTATATTGGAGCTGCGGGATATGTGACACCTCCTTAGTTGTGTCCTTTTAAGGAGGGGAGCCATAGCTCAGACTTAAACTCTACACCTTTAGTCGGATGTATCTTAAGAACTGGTGAGTTTGGAACAATCCAGTCAAATGGATGGATTTCTGTTGGACTATATGTTAGCATATGGCTCTAGTCAGCGGAATAAGGATGGACGGTGATATAAGGGAGGTTGCATCTTACATATTGCATAATTGTATATTACATATTGTGACAAAAATACATATTAACATGATGATGATTAAACTGATTTTTGTCTTATATGAGGATTATGGTATATACAAATATATATATATATATATATATATGTAATCAGTTCCTTCTTTTTATCATATGTGATTTGCTTGTGTATGGTAGAAACTTTCAGTAGTTGCTGAGACGTGGAATCTCATCCCTATATATTAATACTTTTCAAGTGATTGTTCTAATAGGGAGCAAGGGAAGGAACCTATAGAGTGAGTCTTGAAGGCTCTTTTGTGCTCCTAGAGCTCGTGTTATGTCATTTTTATTTGCCATGACCCTAAGACTTCCGCATTTTATTTTGTTTTGTTGAAATATTTTGAGGATTTCATTTAACACTGAGATGTGAGCTTTATTGGAACTGATTTACAGTTTGATGGTTTGGATATTGAATATCCTTATTAGCGATATTTGAAATACTTTTGTTAAGTATTTGGTTGTTTTGATTTAAGGTATTACACTATGCCTAGTTAAAAAAATAAACGAGCCTCATTCTGTAAGCTCTAAATCATAAGCAAGGCCCTTGATGGGCTCGGGCCTAAACTGGCTGGTATGATGGGCTCAGCCCGATTTTCTGGCTCTAGGGAATGAGGTGGTGAGGTCTAAGTCAGAGTGAGAGCATCTCCTATCTGAGGGTTAAGTGAGGTTAGCTATGCATCTTTGCCCACTGCCCTATGCCTAGTTAAAAAAATAAACGAGCCTAAAAGCGCTGGCCCTTTTAGGCCCGCCTCTTTTTAGAGGCTCTAAATCATAAGCCTGGCCCTTGACGGGTTCGGCCTGATTTCCCGGCTCTACTTCCAATCCAAATTTTAATTTTGTTTCCTATCACATGTTGGCAATGTGCTGCTGCCTGTCAAACTGCGAAAGAAAAAAATAAAAAAATATGTTGTGGCATGTTTGGTTACTAACATTACTCTCTTGGTTAATAACATAACAATTTACATTAACGATTTCATTTTCATTATTCACAACCTCAAATCCAAAAAATCAACACATTACGAGGAATAATTTTGGAGGCACAAGGTTCAAGGGTCAATAACAACATTATTTTCGTGGCTAACAATATGACAATTTACATTAACGACTTCACTTTTATAATTCACAACTTGATATCCCAAAAACTAACATATTATCAGGGATGATTTTGGGGGCATAAGGTTCAGGGGCCAATAACTAGAACCCGGAAATCGAGTTGAGCCCGTCGGGCCAGCCATATAGGGCTGCGAGCTTAAAAGGGCCGAGCCATTTAATATTTTTTAAAATAAATAGAGTGAACAGTAGTCAATATAGATAGAGAGTTAGAGTCGACTAAACTGACCCTAGAGACACGGCGCACTCAGTTAGAGTCTCAGAGAGTAAGAGAGATAAAGACAATAACTCACACAGTCACACGTAAGACGTGAAGGTGCCGTGAACTGTCCCAGAAGTGAACCCCTCCCTGACCTCGATGGCTGACCTACTCTCCTTCAATTTCAGACCTTCATGGCTTCACTCCTTCAGAGTTTAGAGTTCAAAGTCGGAATCCTCTCGACTCTCCTTGGCCCTCGCTCCTCAGTCGTCACTTCTTCCTTCATTCTTCAAATTGGCCAACCACCCAATTTGGTGATAACATTCTCATATGCTCTTTTATCTCAAAGCGTTGGTCAATCTGGTGATCTATCATCAGTCCTCTACTCTGTCGTCTATTGGCGGTGGTCGATTCGATCTCCATCTTGCTTTGTCCAATCTGATCCGATCTGGTACTAGTTAATCTATTAATCTCCATCTTTTGTTTACTTTTCTTGGGCTATTATGTTGTTCTATAATCCAGATTTTTGATATGTTAATGTTCATATTTTTTAATGTCCCACTAGATCCTGTTCTTTTTTTTATGCTCACATGTTCTGATTTTTATGTTAATGTGTGCAGATTTTTTTTTATGTTCCCATGTTAATGTTCCCCAATCCTATTGTTTCTGATTTGTTGTTAGTGCAAAGACACTTTTCTTGGTGGTTTTAATTTTAGCAAGTGTCTTTGCACTAGAGAATCAGGTGTCATTATTCATTGGCAAGATTCTTTATGCAGAACAAAACCAAATTTTGTTGCACCAAGAAAAGCTATCGCTTTTTTTGGTTTTATTCCAAAATGGTTTAAAGGCTTATTTTATGATATGTCCATAATGTTTTGTGCAAAAAAACATGTTCTTTTTTCCTTTTGTTGGTTTTGTTCCAGAAAGAAAATGTGTCGTTTTTTTTGGTTCTGTACATAATTATCTATCATTTTATGATTCTGGTTTTAATTTGTTACCAAATGATTTCATTTGTTTATTTCATGATTCTGATTTTTTTTTTGTTAAATATGATCTTTGATTTGATGATAGGTAGCATAGATAATGTCTTCCTCACAATAAGAAAAACCTCAAGGGACTGATGAATCATTAAGTATAAATGCTAAAGGACATGCATTTTCCATGCAAGATAGTGAAGCCTTGAACTTTGACCTTTGACATTGGGAGTATTGTACTAGAGTAGACATTGATGGCACTATAGAGGCAAAGTGTAATGGTTGTCAATCTCTATGTACAAGTGGTAGGGCTAAGGGCACCTCACATCTAAGTCGCCATATGAAGACTTGTAATGATCTTGAAAAATTTTGTGTTGCTGGGGTGATGATGTTGGATAAAGAAGGCAGACTTAGGCATAGGCAAATTGATCACAGGCGTGTTAAGGAGATGATGACTATAGCCATAATTGAGCATGACCTTCCTTATTCATTTGTTGAATATAGATGGATTAGAGAACTGCTTCAGATATTGAATCCTGATGTGAGGCTTATGACTAGAAAAACAATAGTAGCCGATGTTATGAGATTCTACCGCAAACAAACAGAGAATCTGAAAAAAAATTGAAAAAAAGTATAGGTAGAATATATTTGACATTTGATTATTGAACTGCTGTAACTTCTAAAGGATATATATGTTTGACAGCTCATTTTGTAGATGAAAGAAGATATTAAATAGTAAGATACTTGCTTTTTGTAAGATGGTGCCACCACATTTTGAATTTGAGTTGTCTAAGAAGGTGTATGATTGCTTGAAAGAATGGGGAACTCATGATATAGTGTTCTCAATTACTCTAGACAGTGCATCTACAAATGATAACATGCTAGACTTATTGAAAGATAGGCTACTTGTGCAAGACAAATTCAGCTTGGTCTCTAATGGAGAATTCTTTCATGTGAGGTGTTGTGCCCACATTCTCAATCTAATAGTTCAAGCAGGCATAAAAGCGGCAACTCTTGCTTTGCATAAGATTAGAGAGAGTGTTAAATATCTGAAGGATCTGAGGTGAGGTTGATGCTTTTCAAACAATGTATTGAAGAAGTTGGTGGCATTGACACTTCAATGGGCTTGCGATTAGATGTGCTCACTAGATGGAACTCTACTTATACAATGTTTGAGAGTGAACTTCAATATCGTCGTACTTTTGCAAAGTTGTCTTTTGATGATAAAAATTACAATTCTGGTCTAGCGCATAATGAGTAAACTAGAGCAGAGGCAACGTGCAATTTCTTGAGGCCATTTGAAAAGATTACAAGGTTTATTTTTGGGTTATCTTATCCGACTTCAAATTCTTATTTTATGTAGATTTCAAAAATTGAGATATTGCTTGAAGCAAATATGACAAGCCTTAATTCTGTGATTCGAGAGACGTGTATACCAATGAAGAAGAAGTTTGACAAATGCTGGCATAATTATAATGTCCTTTTTACACTTGCAATTGTGTTTAATCCACAATTGAAGCTCAACATAATAAAATATTGCAATGAAATGATCGATCATATCACTTCTTATGAGAAGGTTGCCATTGTAAAGAGTAAGCTATCTCATTTTTTATGAATATTCTGAGAGATCTCTTCCAAATTCTAGGGTTGCAAGTACATCAATTGGTAGATTATCAACTATTACAACTCATTTTTGTTACACCTCTAATGTTTCCATAATTTCCTTTAATGATGCATTTGATGTAAGTTTAAATTTGTTTGTCAACAATTACAACTCATTCTTGTTATCCTATTATTTACTTGGATGATTTATAATAGTGCAGGATTATCAATATATTTATGCAAATATGGATCATTCTTCTTTGAATAAGTCTAAACTGGAAACATATTTGGAAGAACTAATACTAAAGCCTAACAATTGGAAAGATTTGGATGTCTTGAATTAGTGAGAGAACAATCAACAACGATTCCTAGTTCTTTAAAGGATGGCGGCTGATGTCCTTAGCATTCTAATTACTACAGTAGCTAGTGAATCAGCTTTCAGGATTGGTTCACATGTTTTAACAAAGTATAGGAGTTTCATTTTTCCAACTAATGTTTAGGCTATTATTTGTACTTGCAACTGGTTGCATAGATTCAAATATGATGGTGATTTAGTAATTTATATGTATTTTGCTATAGTTATTTCATTTACACTATCAAGAAGGCATATGATGGTGATTTATTATTTGTTGCAGATACTGGAGGTGATAATGCATATGATAGTGGATAAGAAATGAAAATGTTATATATTTTTGCCCCTAAAGCTGAAGAGGAGCCTACTTATAGTGAAGCACGATCAAGTGTCATTGATAATGATGATGGTCATGGACAAGAAAATGACAATGTTATTCATATTGTTTAGTGTTTAGTTTATGGTTATGTGTTTACCTACTTATTTATTTGATTGCGGTTGTGGACTTGTGGTAGTGGTTGATTGGTTATGGACATTAATTTTGGTTTGGACTCAAGTCTCAGTGTTGGTGTTTTGTTAAATATGAATAACGTTTTATGTTTTATGTAACGACTTCTCTTAATTACCATATAATTAATTTCCAAACCAAGTAAAACATTAAATATTACATAATACAATATATTATGGGGCTCCGTCCACAGTAGAACCCTAGTATGCAGCGTAGTATTCAACACATGCAACGTAAACCAAAAAGGCCCTTAAGTTTGGTAATATACATTATACTCATGTAACCAAACGAAACATACAATGGATCAAATCAAGTCTCATTTGCCTTCCTCTTGGTAGCACCACCTGAAATCTCTCCTAAAAAATTTTAAATATCGATAGGGTGAGTCACATGGACTCAGTAACCACAATTACATTTTAACAAGTATGCAAGGAATGATTATAAGATAATTAAGCGGGCAAAATATATATATAAATTCATAAAACATAACGTTTAATCTTCCCAAAACATTATTATTTCAAAATAATTCAATATGCATAAAACTCCCTCAACCATCCTTATAACCTTCTTTACCGCTGATAGAACCCATGAGCTATAACATATAATAGAATTAGTCTCTTTGACAAGACTGCACCAAGCTCTTCAATAATGAGGTGTAACTCGATCAAAGGCTACAGAACTCATATCGGATCATGGATTCCCTTTCCGTCGAAAATGGAAAGGTGTCACCTGCCCTTGAGCTGACTCTTAACCCGGCCAAAGGAAAGGGTGGTACCAAGGGCCTTGAGAATGCCAAAGCCATCCACTGTGCACACGGTGGCGGCTATACCACGTGGTATAAAAGAATCAAACCTCTCCTCAATCATAACTCTTCACATCCAACATCTCAACGTCGCAATCTTCAATATCAGTAATTTATTTATATTTCATATTTAATTCTATACATCATCAATCATTTAAATAAATTATTCAGGCCCACTTAACTAAAAAAAAATTACTAAAAACATGATTAATACTATCATTGTACATTTTTCATATATAACTTACTATAACATATTTATAGGAATTAAAAATACCAACATGCGCATATAATCATTTCAACAAGCATATATGATAAATTAGAAAGTGGCTACCTCAAGTTCTTGACACAACTAAATTTAAGAATTTAACTCCAACAAGCCAAATTCAAATTCACTCTACAATAAATATATATATTTACATGTTAATATAATTTATAATAATTGTTAACTATTACAAAATATCAAATAATATTCCCCATAATTGGCTCAATTTTCTTAAAAATAACAACAATTTATTTATTCCTCAAATTCCTTTTAAATCAAAATTTCAAAAATTTCTTAACTCTATTTCACAATAAAATATTTAATAACCATAATTCTCTAAGTATAATATCAAATCATGATTTATAATTTCACATAACTCAAAATCTGTAAAAATAAACCGATTAAAATTTCAATAATACTTCAAATAACTAAAATAAATTGTTTAATCCAAATTTAATCGGTCAAAAATGTTCCTAAAGCATAATTTATTATTTATTTAAGAAGAAATTAATTATAAAATCATAAAACAACCAAATGGTAAATCTAAACCGATTAAAATCAACTATTATTTATTCTCTACATATTTATAACCATCTTTTATAAAAACTCAAAATTCTCGTTAATCAGTATAGTATTACCACCAATAGAAAGATCAAAATACGTAGAACAACTTTTATGAAGGAAGTTTGTTAAGAAAAAGTGATTTTAAGTACCAAAATTATCTGATAAATTCAAAACTTTACCTATTAAAATTACTCGCCTGCTCGTGAAGCATAACAAAAGTGATGAAGGGAAAGGGTATTAATAATACCTTCCCTGACTTTTTTTTCTAACGGGCCCCACATGTTTTTTTTTCTTTTCTTTTTCTTTCTTTACCGACAATTTGCCCTTCCCCTACTTTGTTTTAATAATATATGTATATATATACATATATTACATTTTAACTTAGTTTTGATGATATTTATATTTTAAATTAGGTATTTTAGTTTTCAGGTGTATAAGAAGCCAACAAATTCTAAATGGGCTTGAAGCTTGCGAGCCGGTACGCGGGCTTTACCTAAACGGGCTAGGCCGCTAATATCAATGGCTTTTTTAGACCTGAGCATAAACTGGTCGGCCTGTTTAGGCCCGAGACTGTCAAGGGCCAGCCGATTTTCCCAGTACTATCAATAACAACATTACTCTCTTGGTTAACAACATAAAAATTTACACTGACGACTTCATTTTCATGATTCATAGCTTCATATATTTATCATATGTTGTTCAATGGCATTCTTCGTCGTTCCCTTCCTCTTCTTCGCTCAACTACCTTCGAACTTTAACACCGTTGAATAGTCGAAACCCCTCAGAAACCCCGTTCCCTTCCTCTTCTTTGCTCAACCACCTTCAAAGCCATAAGCCACTGTTCGTCTTCTTTTTCTTCTTATGCTTCTCTCTCTCGGGATTTTCACTCCTTTACCAAAGACCCGATCACCTCTAGATATCTCTTTTCTATTTTTTTATTGCACACAGGGTAATTGATCTTTTGATTATAATTGAAAATCCCAGATTACTCCTCCTATTCTGACCTAAGATTTTATAAATTGGCAGCACCATTTTGTCTTTTCCCAATTTTATTTATATTTGTTGGGTTTTCCCCATTTTTTACAAATAACTAATTTAAATAATTTTGTTAATTTAACCAAACTAGTAAAGTATATCTTATATCAAATACTATGGGGTAATGTTATTTACAAGCCGGAGAGAAATCATATGTCGTGTCGTGAAAAAATGCTACAACTCCTTTTTTCCATGTGAAAGTTATCACATTTGGATTTGGATACCCCCAGCCTCTCCTGTCTCAATTGCCCTCGCCTTTTCCCATTATTTTGCCAGTGTTGAGCATCAGCATCCTAGTTTTCTCGTTGTTGTTGACAGGGTTCACCATTAGAGCTGGGAAATTGGGCTGAGCCCGTTGGGCTTGCCTGTTTAAGTTAAGGGCTGAGCTCATGATTTAGAGTCTTTAGAAGAAGTCGGGCCTAAAAGGGCCAGTTTTATAGAGCCACAGATTTAAACGGGAGCGACAATTTTTATTAAAGGACTATAAGTTGAGTTTTTCTTTGAGACTAATGATTTTTTAAAATTGGAAATGTTTTTCAAATCATATAGTGTTACTATTTGAACATTTTTAAAGGAAACAATTGAAAAAAAATCAGATAACTGGTATTTAGAGATATTAATCACTTAACCATCATGATAAAATATAAAAAATTTATTTGATTATCACTACTGCCTTAAATGGGCAGTCTCTACATCAACTACAAAATTTTCAGGTAAAAAAGAGAGGCATCTGCTACAAATTTCATGCCATTTTAGCATTCATCCAAATCCAACCAACCAATGACCAAATTTTAAAGGGGAAAATTACAACTAGACTAGGAGGGAAATAAATACAATCTAAGCATAGATAAATAAAGAAACTCCCGGATCTATGGGAAGGGCATCTAATCTATGCTTGTTTGAAGTTGCCTATCATAAGTACATTCTTATATTATAGTTATAAGTAGAGACAACTCGTATCAAATACTTTTTTTTTGCAAGTACATCTCACATATTTAAACCATCATAAATTATAATTAAAAATTTTGTTTTGAAGACTCCGATTACTATTTTAAACTAACATTCCACCTAATTAATTGGTTTGTTTAAAGAAAATTATAGTCTAGTCTATCCTCAACTCAATGAAATTGACACTCCGCAGGGTGAGAGAACATGAATGATGTTAATTTTTGTTGAGATAGCTTTAATAGCAGGGTATCAGAAAAATATTCCCAAACTTTTTATTTCAAAAAAGAAATTCTCTACAGTCATGTTTTAATTAAAATTAAATTATAGAGAGGGAAAGAAAGAAAAAGGGAAAATGATAGAAAAATAACTTTAAAATTATAAAATCCCAAATTATATTTGTTATCCAGAATTGATAAGAGAATATTGAGATTTGATAAACAATTTAAAATTTATTTTTAAAAAAATACTTAATTTGAGATTCCGTAATTAATTTCAAAGTTTGTTTTTTCCTATTATCTTGTCAAAGCAGAGTAAAGAAGGGCGGGAATAAAGAGAAAAAGGGCGCAAGCGCGCAAAGGGAATTCCATCAATGGCGCGTCCACGTAATTAAATGAACGTTCAAAGAGGAACAGACGACAGCGACGGCCGGAGTAAAAAGCAACAAAGCGCAGCCCAGCCCAAAGTAAGGCGCTAAGGGCCATCCAAACGAAGCATTCTCTTTCTTTCAAAATACTCCTCTCTGTCTCTCTTGCCCCTTTGGTGAGTTTGGTCTCTCGCTCTCTTTCTGCTTATCCTTCATCGCGCCCCTGTCTAGCAACTTCGTTCTCACTTTTCCTGTTTCCGATCTCACAACTGTAAGTCACAAGAGTTCCTATCTCTCCAGCCTAACTTGTCAATTGAATCCATTTTTTCATAGATCTCCGGTTGATTCATAAATTGTGCTTGTTATTGACATTACTGCTGATTATTCTTAGCTGCAAATTTTGTTCCTTTTTATTTCAAATGTTGAAGTGGCCACCCGGATTTGCCTCTCGGTCATTATTTTCATGCAAGAGTTTAATTTTGTTACTTGTCAATATTTTTTTTATTAGGTGTTCGATTGTCTACTTGTTTTCGTCATTTCCAACGTTTAATTTTGGTTTCATATTCTGCTTGATCGTTTAATTGATATGAGGTGTTTCTGGACGACTCATTGCAATTTATTTTTCGGTTTTGTTTTAGTGGAAAAACAGTGGGGATTTATCTGGATTGAGAAACGAGAAATGTTAGTTGCAGAACCTGATCTCGCAACCCTTCTGCTCCGTTTCCATTCTGCTCGTCTTGTTAGCTGTTTAGCAGTCGTAAAAAAAATATTTGAAAGTGCGCGCGCATATATGTAAAATAAATATTTGAAAATCCGTTAGAAACCAAGTAATCCCCCTCCTAAATAAATCAAATAATTAAGTACACCTTGCTACCGATGCTGATTCTGCTACCATATTAGTACCTTCTCTAAACCTGAGTGATGCGCGTATGTCAAACGGAAAAGTACAAGACCCGAACTTGGTAACTTTGTAGTAGCTGCGAAGGGAGGTTGCAACTGAAGAAGGTGTTGTCTCTGGAGCTGTTAATTCTGAATGATAAAATTCGCTTAATTACTTGTGTATTTTTCTGTGATTTCTTTGATTGTCTCAAAAATGAATGCCGTTGACCTAGAGATGGTAGTCATCGACTCATTGTATGAAGGGGTGGATGATATCTTATACTGTCGCAAGTTGGCACCTTTCTCCTCACACATGACATTTTGAGACAACTACAATCAAGAAGAAAATAATCAGCAGTTAAACTTTTAAACCTAATGTACTTCACAGGACGTAGGCTCTTCACGGTTTGTCCCCCACTTTTATTTGAAACACTAATAGAAATTCAGGGCATACATTTATGATGTATATTGCTTATAAATATGATTAAAAAATTGGTCAATTTTGGTAAAACTGAGGCTGTGTATTTTCAAATTGTCTCTTTTTACAGGCTTACAGTATTTTGTTCTAGGATAGAATTCTGTTGCACCTGTTCACTTTATGCTTGTGATTTGTGCTTTACTGAACATTTTTTTCTAGGGCAATCATGAGCGACAAAGGAGAAAAAATCTGTCCTCTGTGTGCAGAAGAAATGGATTTGACAGATCAGCAGTTGAAGCCATGCAAATGTGGTTATGAGGTTTGACGTTCTTTAGGTTTTTATTGGCAATCATTATTTGGATATGAAATTTCCACCTTGATGTTTTAGCATTCACTTCTCTTGAAATACCCAACCTGCATGTTCGATCTCTTAGGCAGTATTATATCTACTGTAATTTTTTTTGAACTATGCATATGCTTGTGTTCAACTGAATTGTCGTTGTCTTTCTATCACTCTAGCACTGGTGAATTTTGATTTTCCCATCATCTTCAAAGAAGGCAGGAGTGGCTATTTTGACAGAATAGTCACTTAATCATTTGAAAACCAACGTCTATTCAAGGTGTCTGCCATTTTTTATTCGCTGTTTAGTGGATGTTGTGTGTTAATCATTGCATGTTTTTCAGGGGAATATAAGAAGCAAAGATGTTAATTCTATTTGAATTTAGAATTACTTCATTTTATTGTAGTTGGAACTGATTATGAAACGGAAGAGATGGACCTACTCCCTATTACTTTTACCTGTGATGTGAATTTTAAATGATTTATTCTCTGCTCGGTAGTTGACTTACCATTCTATTTCATTCCATCTCTTCTTGAAAGTAGATGTGTGTGGTGTTGGCATCACATATTGGACTTGGCTGAGAAGGACGACACAGGGGGCTGATGCCCAGCATGTCGTGCGCCTTATGACAAGGAAAAGATTGTTGGGATGGCTGCTAACCGTGAGAGGTTAGTCTATTAGCAGAATGTTTCTGTAGGATTAAAATATTGGTTGTCCTTATCAGCAATTTGTTTCTTTTCCCTTTTTATTAGGTGTGCATTTTTGTATGAGAATTTGCTTAAAACTAATAATTCCAACTGATGTCCTATGTATTTCAATTTCTAAACCGGCATATATCAATTGATAATTTTCTGTTTCTCTTTTGATGGTCTTATTTCCATAGATTGGTGGCTGAAAGTAATATGGAGAACAAGATGAAGAACCAGAAAGCGAAGTCTAAGTTATCTGAAGGACGGAGGCAACTGAGCAATGTGCGAGTGATTCAGAGAAACCTTGTATACATAGTTGGACTGCCTCTTAATCTGTCAGATGAAAGTGTAAAATTTTCTTCCCTCGGTTCTTGACTATTGCTGTTTTATTTGGTTGTTTTCCTCCTTATATTTTTCTTACAGTTTTATCATCGTTTATGCAGCTTCTTGAGCAGCAGGATTGTTTTGGTCAATATGGGAAGGTCTTGAAAGTGTCAATGTCTCGAACTGCTGCTGGTGTTATTCAACAGTTTCCAAACAGTACATGTAGTGTGTATGTTTATATTCTGTAGAATCTCATAATTATAGGTGTTAGAATATTAGTTGTCAGTGGGTTGTTAGAATGATTATGGGTTGTTAGAGTGGGTCAACAGAATTTTTTCTTTATTAGGTCATTGATTGTAATCCCGTGAATTCCTCCACTAATGTCCCCTTATGATAGTATAAATAGGGACTTCTACTCATCTGAATATATAGAACAGAAATATTCTCTGTTAAACATCTTCATGGTATCAGAGAGTTGAAGATAATTATCAGAGATTTTTTTTTTCTGTCCAGTATCGCTTGTAACTCCCACTTCTGTCGAGTTCAGGCCTCACAGTCGGCACCTCAGTTGATCAGCTCTTCCTTCCAGAATTGCAACAGCAGTGATTCAGAGAAGAAAAGAGGCTTATTGGCACCGTCAAAACAGAAGCACTGTCACAGAATCATCGTTGCCGCTCCACAGACGAGTTCCCGTGCTTCACCGTATGCTGCTCTCATCACCGCGACGTCACCGACGGTCTTGAGTCTGGTAACAGCACCGAAACAGAAACAATCAGCCCCACTTCAGTTCCGGCGACCTCCTTCTTCCTCCCTGACCACTCTGCTCACAGACCCGAAGAGAGAAGGCTGTGAACAAAGATCGAGAGTTGAGCAGGGGAGAGCGCCGCTGACTGCAATCTCTGGTGCGTCCTTTATAGAACCGCTGACTGCAATCATCCCTCGGCCAAGTAGTCGCCACCGTTGAAGCTGTCGCAACAGAAGAGCCGAGACACAGAGGAGTGCGTATAATCTGGATCTCAACCTTCTGATCTATTATTTAAGTCATCGGGGACCAATCTGTCATTCTCAAAATTCGGAGGACTGAACTGGTATTTCTGAAATTTGAAGAATCAATCTGTCATTTTCAAATTCGGAGGACTGAACTGGTATTTTTGAAATTTGAAGAACCAATCTGTCATTTTTCAAATTCGGAGGACTGAATTGGTATTTTTGAAATTTGAAAAACCAATCCGTCATTTCTCCAAAATTTCAGTATGTCATCTGAAGGATCTTCCTCTGTTTCACGGACCAATGATATCTCTACTGTTCTTATTGTTTCTGAAAAACTTACTAGTGATAATTATCGGGAATGGTCTCAATCCATGACTCTGGCTCTAGATGGAAGGGACAAACTCGAATATATCACTGGTGAAGCAAAAAGGCCTTCAGAATCAGAAACCAAGGCATTTAGAATTTGGAAGTCTGAAAATGCCTTGGTATCATCCTGGTTGATTAATGCAATGTCTTCATCAATAAAAAAGAGTTTCATGTATCTCTCTTCAGCCCGAGAGATCTGGGAGGCTCTTCAAGAGACATATAGTACTGTAGGGAATCGGTCTCGCCTGTTTGATGTTAAGAAAAAATTGTGGCAGTTGAAACAAGATCTCATGTCACTTGATGACTACTACCTTGAAAAGTCCGCTCTTTGGCAAGAGTTTGATGCCCTAAAAAATAAAACTCATCATTGCCGAGCTGATGCTTCAGAAGATCGTAAAGAGAAAGAAGAAGAAAGAGTATACGAATTACTGGCTGGTCTAAATGTGATCTATGATGATGTTCGGGCTCGGATCCTTAGTCACGACCCCTTGCCTTCGGTACGTGAAGTCTACTCCATTCTACGCAATGAAGAAGATAGACGCAGATCAATGCTTCAGAATAATTCCGCTGCTACTCCTGCACCTCCTGAGGCCTCAGCTCTTGTTATTCAATCCACGGAATCGAAAGGTGTCAAAGGTAGACCATTTTGTGATCATTGTAAGAAACAAGGGCATACTAGAGATACTTGTTGGAACCTTCATGGTAAACCTGCTGATTGGAAGCCAAGAAAGGGGAAAGGACGAAGTCATATGGCTGAAGCTTCAAAAAGTGGTGAGATCTCCCAAAATAATCAATTGAGCAAAATCATTGAAATGCTTGCAGCACTTCAAACTACAAAACAACCTATTGCCACAGTAGTGAAGAGAGGTAATTTCTTGCAAGCCTTGACTGTAATAAAAGGTCTGTGTACAGGTAATTTCTGGATTGTCGACTCAGGTGCCTCAGATCACATGACCGATAATAAGACTATCTTCTCGTCTTATACTCCTATTTCTAAAGGAATGACTGTACGAATTGCTGATGACTCCGAATCTGTTGTCACTGGAATTGGATCTGTTAAAATCTCTGCTACACTTACTCTGCACTCCGTATTACATGTTCTAAAGATAAAGTGCAACTTACTATCAGTAAGTCAATTAGCAAATGATGAACGATGTCATGCTAACTTCTTTGCTACTTATTGTCTCTTTCAGGATCTGCTAACGGAGACGACGATTGGGAGTGCTAAAGAACATGATGGTCTCTATTACCTTGATACAAGTAATAGTCGTGAAATTAAAGGTTGCAATAAAGTGTCTCTCTCTAGTATTGGTGACTTGGAGTTATGGCACAAGCGTTTGGGCCATCCAAATTTCAAATACATGTCTCAAATATTTCCATCTCTCGTTTCTAATAAAAATGCATATGATTTTCACTGTGACTCATGTGAAAAAGCTAAGCATCATCGTATGTCATTTCAAAAACATCCGTACCAAGCATCTAAACCCTTTTCCTTGATTCATAGTGATTTATGGGGACCATCACGCATACCAAATAGATCCAAATCCAAATGGTTCATCACATTTATCGATGACCATACACGTGTTTGTTGGGTTTACCTATTGAAAGATAAAACCGAGGTGTCTCAAACCTTCATTAACTTTCACAATATGATCCGCACCCAGTTCCAAACCCAAATCCAGATTTTACACACTGATAATGGGACTGAATATTTCAATCAGGCCATGTTCACCTTTCTAACTGAAAATGGGATCATCCACAAAAGTACTTGTCCCAATACACCTCAGCAAAATGGTCTTGCCGAACGAAAGAATCGTCATATCCTCGAGACTGCCAGAGCTATTATGTTCAATAGCAATGTTCCTAAATATCATTGGGATGATGCTGTCCTCACTGCCACCTTCCTCATTAACCGAATGCCCAGTCGGCCACTATCTTACAAAACACCACTTCAGCTCCTGCATAAATATTATAACCTTCCGTATCTTGAAAACACTCTGCCACTCAAGGTGTTTGGATGCACGTCCTATGTTTACCTCCATCACACCAACAAACTTGACTCCAAAGCCCTTCGCTGTATCTTCCTTGGCTACTCCAATTCCCAAAAGGGCTACAGGTGTTATGACCCTGTCTCTAAACGGATCTTAGTTACCTGTGATGTCACATTTCATGAAAACACTCCCTATTATTCCCTGTCTGCAATTCAGGGGGAGAGAGATGGTGAATTCCAGCCACAAGAGACACTAGAAGATGATCGGACTTTTACAGTTTATACACCTACCCAAATAGAACCTAATCATATCTTTAATGATCCAATCCTTGAGAGAGACACGAACAAATGGGGAAATACCTACAAACGACGTCAAAAAGAAGGTAATGAGCCACAAGCTATTAGCACTCACCAAGAGTCAGAGCCGGAGGCAGGTCAAGAGGAAACAATGGTAACAGAGAATTCTGACATTGATCTTCCCATTGCAATACGAAAGAAGCCCAGATCATGTACTCAACATCCCATTGAAAGGTTTGTTTCTTATAAGGCCCTTTCATCTAAATACAGGGCATTTATCTCTTATCTTGATAGTATCAGGGTCCCAGACACAATTGATGAGGCCATGACTATACCTGAATGGAAGCAAGCTGTATTAGAAGAGATGGAAGCTCTTAAGCGTAATAAGACATGGGATGTAGTGGATCTACCACAAGGAAAGAAGCCTGTTGGGTGTAAATGGGTATTTACTCCTAAGTTTAAAGTAGATGGAACTCTTGAGAAATACAAAGCTAGGTTGGTTGCAAAAGGCTTCACACAAGTATATGGGGAAGATTACACCGAAACATTTGCACCAGTAGCCAAGCTGAATACAATTAGAATCCTCCTATCCATTGCAGTTAATCTAGATTGGAGTCTGCACCAACTTGATGTAAAGAATGCCTTCCTCAACGGAGAACTCAAGGAAGAAGTATATATGAAATTACCTCCCGGATTCCAAGGGAAGAAAGCTAATCAAGTCTGCAAGCTCAAGAGGTCATTGTATGGATTGAAGCAATCTCCGCGTGCTTGGTTTGATAGATTCACTCGAGTCCTTAAGAGACATGGATACACTCAAGGGCAGAGCGATCATACCTTGTTCTTTAAACATCACAAAGACAAGATGGCTGTTCTAGCAGTATATGTTGATGATATAATTCTTACTGGAGATGATGAGGTAGAGATCAATCAAATCAAGGGAGCCCTTACACGAGAATTCCAGATCAAAAATCTTGGAGAAATGAAATACTTTCTTGGGATGGAAGTTGCTCGATCAAAAAGAGGCATCTATATTTCCCAAAGAAAGTATATACTGGATCTCCTAAAGGAAACAGGGATGACAGGCTGCAGACCTAGTAACACACCTATTCGGGTTGATAAAATAAACGAAGAAGCAGGCCTTGGTAAAGCTGTGGACATAGGAAACTATCAGCGAATGGTAGGTAAACTAATATACTTGTCCTATACCAGACCTGACATCGCATTTGCTGTTAGTATGGTCAGTCAGCACTCCCATAATCCTACACAGAAGCATCTGAATGAAGTGTACCGGATTCTTCGTTATTTGAAGGGATCTCCAGGACGTGGCTTGTTGTTCAAAAAGACTAATAAACGAAATGTAGAATTGTTTACAGATGCTGATTGGGCAGGTGATCAAGATGACAGGAAATCTACTTCTGGATACTGTACGTATATATGGGGTAACTTGGTCACATGGAGAAGTAAAAAGCAGAGCGTAGTTGCAAGAAGCAGTGCTGAGGCTGAATACAGAGCTGTAGCACTTGGGATTTGTGAAGGCATATGGATAAAACGTGTTCTTGAAGATGTAAGGAAATGCATAAATCTGCCAATCAAAGTCTATTGTGATAACATGGCTGCAATCGATATTGCCCATAATCCAATTCAACATGACAGAACCAAACATGTTGAGATAGACAGACATTTCATAAGAGAAAAGGTTGATGAAGGCATTGTTGACCTACGATATATACCATCTAAGGAACAGAATGCAGATGTTCTTACTAAAGGACTACCCAGTGATAAGTTTGAATATCTTACTGGCAAGTTGAACATGATAGATATCTATAGTCCAACTTGAGGGGGAGTGTAGAATCTCATAATTATAGGTGTTAGAATATTAGTTGTCAGTGGGTTGTTAGAGTGGGTCAACAGAATTTTTTCTTTATTAGGTCATTGATTGTAATCCCGTGAATTCCTCCACTAATGTCCCCTTATGATAGTATAAATAGGGACTTCTACTCATCTGAATATATAGAACAGAAATATTCTCTGTTAAACATCTTCATATTCTTATCAAGCCCATGGAGGTCCTCTCCCTAATGATTTTATGGTTTTTCTCCTTAAAGTTAGCTTGTCATGGCGGTTGCTGCTTGAAACTATACCCATTACTGTTTTTTGGTCTGTGAGTTGAATAAATTGGTTAAACATTTGTGAAGCTTATGCTTCTTGAACATTCTGTTCTTAGCGTGGAAGGTAAGGAATTCTGGCTATCGGCAAGACTAGATAAAATGTTCCCTAGTGTATCTCTTATTATAATAATGTTTCTATTTTTAAGTCATGGTTATGTTTCAGATATATAACTTATTCAAAAGAAGATGAAGCAATTCGGTGTATTCAAAGTGTACATGGATTTGTCTTGGAGGGTAGACTTTTAAGGTATTGATACCTATTCTTATTCACCTTTGATGCATGGGAAGTTTAGCTCGACTCTTAATAGTTTTTATATGATCATTGCCATTTACAGGGCATGTTTTGGAACCACAAAATATTGTCATGCATGGCTTCGAAATGCGGTATAAAAATCACAATATTTATATTTATTTCTAAATTGTGCTTATGTTAATAGAAGGCTATAATACAGAAAACCCCTTCAGCTTTGACTTTATGATATAGGAACCTGTAGTTTCAGCTTTGCCAAATAATCCATGAGCTTTTATCAAACTTTCAACCAGTGGATATTAGCCCTTTGTATTTGCTGAAAGGTCAAAGAAAGCTAGGAAAGGGATCGAAAAGTTGAAAGTGAATGAGTTTGTTTGCTAGGTTACAAATTGAGCAAGTTATTTCATTTTTGTTTTTAGATACGATGGGCAAGTTATTTCAGATTCAAGCTTAATTGATTATGCTTTTCATTATGGAGATATCTTTTTGACCAGCCCTGCAGCAATCCTGATTGTCTATATCTGCATGAGGTTGGTTCTCAAGAAGATAGTTTTACGAAAGATGAAGTTATTTCAGCATACACTAGGTACTTTCTTATCTTAATGAACCTTCTTAAGTTGGTGACAAAAAGTTTTTTACTGTACAATATGGGTAACTGTGACCTTGCGATTGAGGGTTTTATGGGATCAAATGGACATTACTTCTAACTTTTTTCCTGAAAAATGAAACCTGTGTTTCCCTTTCCTTGCTTTTGGAAAATGCCAAATCAGCTAGGGTTCAATTCACATATGCTGGCCTACCATTGTTCCATGTTTTAATATGTTTTTTTGGTATTTCATATTATCAACTAAAAGAGGGATCGTATCTGTTGTCTTTATATTCTGAAGCATATGTATTGTATAGTGTTGGCTCTGCAGTTTCTCAGACTTTGGTTTTTTCTGTTGATCGATATTTTAGAAAAAAATTCTGTGAAATGGATTTGTTTGGGTTTATTTTTTTGTAGTCTTTCCGTGTTTGCAGAATTTGTGCATTTTTGTTTGGTGGTTTTCTTTCAGTATACTTGAACCGATTGTAGTGCTTGTCAAATGATGGTCTATTCACTTGCTTTGTGCTTTTAAAGTCGTTGAGTTCAAATTACTGGCGCTGCAAACAATACGTAACAGCATTCAGGGAATGTATTGCCACCTCCTATAGATGATTACCTGAGTCATTCGTCAGGAAAACCCATTGCCACAAATGTTTCAAGTGTAAGGATTCTTAAAAATTAACATAAACCTTTTTTAAGGTGCAGGTTTTTACTGCCTTGTTACATGTTGGTTATGAAGTTGTCTTTTTCCCAGTTTGGGGAAGCAAAATATAATTTATGCACTCAGTAGTTCAACATGAAGGCATTGATTTTGCTAATTAATTATTGAGCAGAACTCTTCTAGCAACATGAAAGGTTCGCCTCCTAATGGAAGTTCAGGGAGGTCTACAATTCATCCTTCCGCCGGCGCATGGTATGTATCTTTATGCGATTGGCTTTGCTGGTTGAAGTTGTGCAATTTCTCCTACAAATTGTTTTTGTTTGTTAGGTTCACATGGGCTACAAGCTGTCAGCCCCATGCTGGAGGCTTATTGTGTACAAATGGACCATCTAAAGCAAAACGTGACACTGTCAGTAGCACCCTACCCTTTTTTTCAGCTGTTGCTGGGACAATTCAGGCTTCTGCATTGCACAGTGATGTGATCCAGAGGTCAACATCAAGTGATGGGAATCAGATTATCCTGCCTAGAGTGAAAAAAGAATTGTTCAATCCAGTTAAGCAATACAATAGTATGGATAATCTACAGAGAGGTGGTAAAAAAAAAGCAATTTACAATGTTTCTTCTGTACCCGTGAATTTGAACAGACTGCTGTCTTCTCAAACATTTCCCAGAAATAGTGATAGAGGCACTTATACTACAGATAACACAACAAATTCTACTGACATCCCCAGGCAGTTGTGCAGGTCTGGTCCTGAGGAGGCAATTGCTGCTACCAATGAAGAGATTCAGAACCTGTGCTGTGATATGTCCTTAATTAACATTGATAGAGATGTCCAAAATGAACACCTTGGTATAACCGAACCTAGTAGCCCTCCATCTGATTGTAAAATGATTAGATCTTCGCTAATTAAAGGGTCACGGAATGATGCTGATAAATTTAGAGATGCACTGGCTAACACAGTAGCTAGCAAAGATGCTACATCAGATAATGGGTTCTACATTCCAACGGATCAGTGTGATTGGAGATCAGATTCACAAGATCATTCAGTATCAAATACAACTGAAGTGGAGGATGATACATCTTTTGATAATTTAAGATTTAAGGATCCAGAAGTTTGTCATTCTTCTTATTTGCCAAAATCAGCACATTTTGTTGATGTATCTAAACACCCCGGTCCCTGCAGTATGGTGGACCTTGCAGTGCTTGAAATGCTGGTTCTTTATCTGCAGATAATAAGGTTGGGGGTGATTCTTTATTACATGCATCTAGCATATTACGTAATGGTTACCATGAGAAATTGATCGACAGCAGCTCGTGGTTTAATAAATAGCACCATCGAACATTCTATAGTGCTTCAAGACGAAAGAAATGAGCAACACATCAGATGTTTTCCCAATATAGCAGTTGATGTTAGAAGTGACGCTACTATGGATAAGGGTGAAAGTAGTATAATTTCTATTATCTCTGATCCTAATTATAAGACAGAGTTGACTTTTTTTGGAGAAATTAAGGAAGTTAAATAAGTTATTTAATTATATTATATGTTATGTATCTTTAGATTATATATTAATTTATTGGTTAAACTAATTTTTTTTTTTTTGATAAGACATGAAGCAACTGGGAGATTATCCCTTATCCAACAATAGAAGCCTACTCAACTCGCCAGAGGCTTGATGAACCATGTGAAATCTCGGTGCAATAGCTAAACTTTCTTTAGCAAGGTAGTCAGCTGGCTGATTCAGATCTTTGCTAATCCTCCTCACTTCAACGTGCCATTCCCGTGTTAGCATCCTCTGGGCTTTATCAATAATTCTACAGTCTTCATGCAATTCATGTCCGCTTCCTAGCAGTAAGTCGAACGCTTCTGTACAATCTGTTTCCAAGATGACAGCTCTATAACCCATATCCCATGAGACCTTCAGTCCATGCAAGCAACCCCACAACTCGGCTGTAAGGGCATCACCTTCCTCAACTCGGCACATGAATCCACGAATCATTTCGCCGCGGTCATCTCGTAAAACACCCCCACATGCTACACTATTTGAAAGAGATGAAAAAGCTCCGTCCACATTCACCTTAATAGTCCCTTGCCTTGGAGGTGCCCAACGTTGTTGTGAACTGCTTAAGGTGACAGTCCTGTTGCTCAGGTTGGAGAGTTTGTCATAGGCCTTATGAGTACTTGCCACCACTGCGCGTTCACTATTAACAAGGCCAATATTCAAGAGTCGTTGGTCTTCGAACACCAATAAATTCCGTCGTTTTGAAAGCCACCAACACGTCACGGTGAAGATGTCAGCCCACTCATCCTTCCTACTCGTGTTCGGCTTTGCTAGGTTCCAGCGGATCCAAGAAGATAAGGCTAGGGAATTAAACACGGTCATGACCCTTGGAGACACCCACTGTTTCCACACAGTTTGCGCGAACTCACAATCCTGTAACAAATGCAATAGGTCCTCTGCATGATCATGACAGACTGGACATTCATCATGTGCGGTTAATCCCCGAGCTTTTCTGGACACATTAGTTAGGAGGCGTTTTCGCAAGATCAGCCACATAAAATGGCGACACCTTTCAGGTACTCGTAATTTCCAAATCCTCTGCCATATTGGGTCTTGAGTTCTGGTGTCATTAAGGAGAGACGAATAGGCTGACTTCACGGTGAAATTACCGTCCTTGGTTTCCTTCCATCTAACATTGCCTCCTTGTAAGAGTTCTATCCCCTGCTGAAGATGTGGCCAGGTGGCTTTGATGCCCGACCAGAGATTAGATCCCTGCTTTTTGGTCTCAATCTTTGGCAGGATATCAAATCCACACTTATATTTATCACGTACTACCTTGACCCATAGAGCATCCTGCTTCTTAATTAGGTTCCATCCTACTTTCATTAGGAAAGCATGATTTTGATATCTCGCATAACGTATACCAAGCCCTCTTGTCCTTTTCGATTTGCACACCTCCCATGCAACCAGGTGGATTTTCTGTCTTACTTCTGAACCTCCCCATAGAAAAGTTCGATTTTGTTTATCTAATTCCTCCCATGTGGGTGCGGGCATATATGACGTCTGCATTACATAATTGGGGATAGCCGTAGTGACCGACTTGATCAACGTGGTTCTTCCCACAGTGGAAAGTGAGTTAATCTTCCATGAGGCAAGTCGCTGCTTCACTTTATCAATAACATCCGTAAAATTCACTTTAGAAACTCTGTCATGATGTAGATTCACACCAAGGTATTTACCTAAATTGCCAGTCACAGTGAACCCAAGGGCCTCACTAATTTCGGATCGAACATTATGATTGACATTAGCGGAAAAAAAGACCCTCGTCTTGTTTGCATTAACCTTGAGCCCTGAGCTCTTGGTGAAGCTATCCATACAGTACCTCATTACTTGAGCTTGTTGCATTGATGCTTCAGTAAAGAGAATAATATCATCTGCAAAGAACAAGTGTGAAATTGGAGGCCCAGTCTTAGTAAGCCGAATCGGCTTCCATGCCCCATTAGAAATGTGCATCTAAATCAAATGGGCCAGTTTCTCCATTCATATCACGAAAAGGTATGGAGATATCGGATCTCCTTGGCGCACACCTTGTGACGTAGAAAAGGTTTTAACCGCCATAAAGCCCTTCTTCCCTTTCATACCACGCATAGAATGAATCACCTCCTGGGCTACAATGATGTTATCACTGCTGTGTCTTCCAGGAACAAAGCTACATTGATTTGGTGAGATTATTTTGGGAAGAATAGCCTTCATCCGGTTCACAATGACCTTTGTAATCACTTTGTAAATCACATTACATAGACTAATAGGCCGTAGGTCCATCAGGGTCTCAGGATTGTTCTTCTTTGGAATAAGCACAAGGAGAGTCCCATTGATGTTGCGAATTTCCTGTGGATTAGTTAATAAATATTTAACATAATTAATTATAGAAACACGTACCGTGGCCCACTGTGATTGGTAAAACAATGCGTTAAAACCATCAGGTCCTGGGGATTTTAAAGCACCCATCATGAACAAAGCATCTTTAATTTCGTCATCATGAACCTCTCGTCCACACCATTGCATCTCGCTTTGGTCAATAAGGGGAAAAGATACACTACAGTCAATACTTTCTCTGTGGTAAATTTCTTCCGTAAATAGTGTTGAGAAATATTGAACCGCCATTGTTTTAATTTTATCCACTTCATAGATCCATTCACCCACATCATTTTTGATGGCACTCACACGGTTGATTTTCCTCTGTCCATTTGCACGCGCATGGAAATATTTGGAATTCCGGTCCCCATAAATTGACCATTCTGTCCTTGCTTTTTGGGCCCATAAGAGAGACTTTTGAATTAATATTTCTTCTAATTCTTTCCAGAGTTGGAATTGCAGATCCTCAAGAGATTGATCCATTCCATGCCGAGCAATGGCTAAGTTTAGCCCATCTAACCGACGAAGCATCCTTTTTTTCCTTGCCTCGGTGTGACCAAAAACATGCTTATTCCAGTTCTTGCAAGCTTGAGTAAAGGAAGAGAGATTTACCTCCCAAGGGGTGTCAGTTTGCCATTTGTCCTTCACAAATTCTGCGAACTCATCATGAAGTACCCAGGCTGGAATGAAACGGAAGGGTCGATTTAGTTTGAAGAAAAAAATAAAAATAAAAATATTCTAAAGTAATTTAATTAATTTCTTTAATTTCTTCAAAAAGAAGTAAAAGTTAACTTTATCTTATAATTAAGACCGGAAGGAGTAATATGTTGTCAATGGACTTTGAACCGGGGAAGACTCATTGACACCACCACAAAATTTGGCAAAATTGTTGGGTGACAACCCTTATAACCAATGTGATCCATTATAAAAATCTGATTCACGGAAAGTTCAGAATAATAGCCAGTCAAGATTCTCTTTTGCAAGACAGGAGGAATCCAAAATTCAAACATTCGATGCACTTCCATGTGTTGGTGTTGGTGAGCAATTGACGACCTGCTCACTCATCCAGGACTATGTAGAAAGAGACTCGTATTTACATAATTCGAGTATTGGAAATGGTTTCCCTATCAGTAACTTTGAAGAATCTGAAAATTTTGGCAGTGTTCACTCTGTTACTTCTTCAAATAAGCATTCTGGTGAGTATTTCTAGCTTCCCTTACTGGCTAATTTTAGCTTATTTAAAATTTTCTCCTGGCATTTCTTATGATTCGGGTTCCTTTTGCTTTTTTGTTTTGCAATAATTCTTGAGTTTTTGTCTTTTTAGCTTCTTGCTAGGAGATTTAAAATGTTGAGTATTATGTTGTTTACAATTTCTTCCGTTCGGGTTATATGACGTTTTGTTTACTGGTCACTTTGAGTTATTTTCTTTGTCGTTCAAGCTTACAGGGACCTTTTTTAGCCCAATTTTTATCTGTGATAAACTGACTCAGTTACAGTCTTCTACATCTCCTTTTCCTGCTTTTTTGAACTCTTGTTGGCATAGATGGATGTATTGTTTCCAACCTGATCATCGTTTTCTAGGGAATTGCGATAGGAAGCTTTGTATGTGATTACAAGCCATGTTTCACTATCTCATGCAGTCCATTCAAACCCCCCCCCCCCCCCCCCAAAACCCCAAAAAAAAAGGGAAAGAAAAAAAGAAGAACCTGAAAAAATGATGAGTGTTTCTGCAGATATATTTATCGTTTGTATAAGATATTGAGTAGATTACTAGTTGTAAATGAGATTTTTCTGACTGAAATTTGGTAGTTGAACAACTCCTAGAGCTGTTCCTGAAATATCTGGCCTCCAATCACTCTTACAAGTTGGAATATTTGAAAAGTCAAACAATAATCGCTACTGCGACTCAGCAGTCTATAGCCGTTTAATTACTTTCTTGCTATAATGATTTGTAGTTGTTTCAAGAACCCAGATTAATGCTCACGAGGATTTTCTGTTCCAAGCAGGGCCCCACCACCTGGTTTTTCTTCTCACGAGAGAGTGGAACAGGCTTATGACTCCTTATCTGGTTAGTTGAGATTTTTTTTCTGTATATCATTTTGATTTTTTTATTGTAATTGTTCCCCACTTGACGGGGGATTTCTCGCTAGAGTCTTCTGAGAAATTCATATCAGATGCTCACGCCTCAAAATATTGGTGGTGCAGGAGACATCGAATTTAATGATCCTGCTATCTTGGCAGTTGGTAAGGGGAGATTTGAAGGTTCACTAAATGGCACTGGGCTGGACAGGAGATCAAATTTTGTACAACAATTTAATCACTTTGAAAATGAGGCTAGACTTCAATTATTGATGCAACAATCACTCTCACAGCAGCAGAACCTTCAATTTTCTGAATTTGGGAATACCTTTTCTCAGCTTAGTGATTCTTATGGACTCTTTTCAAGATTACATCAATCCCAAGTCAGTAATTTGTTCCCTTTTCCCCAGTTGCCTTCACAGCAGACTAGAAATGCAATTTTGCCAAATGGACATTGGGGTGGGTGGAGTCAGGTGCAGAGTGGAAGCAGTCTGGGATTGGCTGAGCTAATGAGAAATGAAAGCTTTGGACTTGACAAGTTTTATGCAGGATATGAGGATTCAAAATATAGGATGCAAAATTCAGGTGATCTTTACAACGGAGCATATGGGATGTAATGTTTTCTATGGATGGTCATAGTGCATCCAAGGCACTGCTTAGAGTTGTGGGATTGACTCGTGGTCAGTCTACTGGGTTACCCAATTATGACAATCAAAAGAAGGATGATTTTGATCTGCAGCTGGTAATTTTTTCAGACTATATATCTCTTCCGTTCTAACTCTTGATGGTTCATATTGTCTGTTAGAAGTGTGTAAATGTCCAATCCCTGGCCACCGAAAATTAACGTTAATATAGTTCTTTACTTCTTTTGTTACCAGTAATTAACCTTACAAGTCAAGAATATTATATTACTGGCCACTTTCTGAACCATGGGCACTCATTTTACCTTCCCCCCTCTACTTGAGGTTCTGGATTTGCAGGAGTGAGCTGTGTTGGCTTGTTAAGATTCAGTCACAAATGTCCACGCAAGACAAGATTTAAAAGCTTCACGATGCTATTTGAAGTAGTCTATCCTCAAGAAGCAGTGTTTGTTCTTTGGTTCCAGGCTTCCAGCTGCTGTGTAAAATATCAAACTGTGGGATGCTAGCACCGTCTCTTCCATTTACTTGAAAAAGAAAGTGGCCCCTGAATTAAAATAAAAAATAACGTTCTCAAAACACGCACGGCCTATTGGCATCGACTTTTGACTCTTGCGGACAGCAGATTTCTGGCTCAGCTGAGTGGCTTAGATTGCTTGTGCAGAAAAGCCTTGAAATTCCATGAGTCGTTTTCTACAGGCCGAACGAGTATCTATTTGAATTCCATGTTTTGTGTATGCTAAGTGTGGTTCGAGATTCTTGTTCGAATGTTATGGATGGCCTGAAAAGTTAGGTCCTTAAAGGATGTGGTTTCTCTTCACTGCAGATTAACGGCAGATTTAAACTGTTTAACTAAGAAATTAAGAAATTTGAATTAGCTGAAAAAAATCAGAAATCTGAATCAATCTTAAGTTAGTTAAAGTTGACTGAAATTTCATTGCTTCCATTAAGATTCTTTGGGGATCATGACTACCACTGACCTCTCTGCCTATCTGCATACATTTGTGAAGCATGTAAAATGCAAAGGAATAGAAAATGAAGCAAAAACTGTGATTTGAGAGGTAAGCACTCTCCTGGGTACAAACTTGAGGAAAATTCTGCCCCAGGCAAGAATCCCAAATTGCAGCATGCAACCCTGCACCTGATCCATAGGAGCACCCAAATTCTCGCGTTGACCTATGAACCTAGTCCAAATAGAGACCCAATCCTACCATGTGATTGCTTTCTTTTGCAGGATTCTCCTTAGGTATCAATTCTACTATTCTTGAGCTTCCAAGTATGCCAATAATACCTAGAGGTCAGATCAGAGTTATCCTATTCAAATCTCTGGGGGCAGCGATGTCCAGCAGAAAGCACTTTTCTGCTCATCATCTTCACCCAAAAATTTATTTTATGAAAAGATCAACTGATCAAATGAGAGAGAAGCCAATTCCTTTTACATCACCCTATCTTTTGATAGCAGACAACACTTGCATACTCATGTTTCCCCACTCCTCTCCCACTTTAGATCCTGTTTAGTTGGAGCGGAGGAAATGGGACGAGGGGAAATGAAAAATGAGCCCCTCCCTTATTTGGTATAAAAAATTGGAGGGGAGAGGCCTCTAAGAAGAGGCTCCAAATCCCTCTCATCCCCTCATTTTTGTTTCCTCTAAATTGGGGGGTTTTGGAGGGGATGAAAAATAAACCTCTCCCCTTTCATTCCCTCCCTTTGAACCAAATAGGGCCTTAAGCAAATTATTGTAAATTGAGAATGACCACGAACTCATGTTCTTCCGCATAGGGGCCAATGTCAAACATTTTCCATTTTGAAAGCTTGATTAATCAAATCAATTGCCAATATGGAAGGTTAGAAAAAGAGAAGAAGATTAGTTAATTTGCATAGAAACATAGGGGAACTAGCGCATCGGGGTGGGTTATTAGCATTTTCTCAATGTCCAAACCGGTGCATAATTGTTTAGCCAAGAGTAATCAATCAGGAGTCAAATCTCAAAGTATACATCGATCCAGCAACTGAATGACACAGAAATTAGATCGCAAACAGTCTTGAGAGGTTTGCTTTTTATCAGTATTTTATTATGAGGCTGACGTTAGGGGGATGCGTGCGGGGGCTTGGCCTGGCAAGGTTGAGTTGTGTTGCTGCCAGACGGATCAAAACAGATATCATGGGGAATTGAGCTCAAACTCACAGATTTTGATGGAAAGATGGTAGCCAAAGGAAAGGTAGCTGAAATTGAGAATCCTGATGATGCTGCAGTAGAGAACGGGGGTACCGATGTAGCAGTACCTTGGCCTTGCGTTTGCCAACCCCATTGAGGCAGTCCTTGTGAAGGATCTCTCCCGATTCTCTCAACCCTTTCCTGCCAATTTTTTCCAACATAGAGACAGGTTACTATGTAATCAAATAATTGTTTTCTCCCAATGCTGCATTACATGCTAGGCAATGAATACGGTCCAGTGGAAACATGTTATTCCAATATGCTGTGGCAACTTTGTAATCAAACTTAGCGCACCCCATAACTAATCCAAATTTTGAAGTATTAATATAAAGACGACTAGAATAAATTGATGAAAAACACTCACACGCGTCTAATGAGGAACATATGTTAAGTTTTGCCCCAAAAATATCTTAAACCCATATTCCATCAATAATTATATATCTATAAATCATTAGAACATTCTAATGACATGATCTCTCACCGAATGCATAAATATGCGACAGATTATTTTATCAAAAGTCAAACGAATCATCACTGGTGTTCAACTGTAAGTTGATAAAGGCCTTCTCTAAGATAACATGGCAGCACAGCCGTTTCCGTCCAAACCACATATGGAATTTCTCAGGTGTTGTTATTGCATGTTCCATACCATCATCAGCAGGGAAAATCATACTCATAGAAGGGTTCTAAAGTAAGTAAAAATAATAGAGAACTCAATTGATCGACCCAAATATAAACTGCACCAAAAGCTCAACGCAAATATTCATCATGTAGAACTTCGGAACCTATAAGTCAACTTTCATTTGTAGTGCCGCTTCTAAAGAAAGCATTCTTAACTGTTCTAAGACGCTAGCAAGAAAATCAATGTCACGGATGTTTACTGAGAAACAAGTATAAGGCTCTGATTGTAAATCTATATACCAGACAATGAAATTTACCTCATTGGGAAAGAAACTAGGATAGATGCCGTTCCATACAAAAGGGCGCTCCGCAGTAACAAACGGCCTTTTCAACGATGGATCACCATTTACTGAATCAATATTGACCTCCTTCTGCAGATTAAGAGAACCCATCCTTATTATGACCTCAATACTAGAAATATGACTTCCCAAGGAGAAAAACCGTTCTACAAATATAAATGACGTCAACAAAGAAAGGGAGGGGCAATTGTCAATAGCTGCATGAGAAGCTATTAAGTTCAGAAGAACGACTTGCAGATTAAATTCCCCTTCGCTTCATCAATTAAGAGTGTTATAGTACTTGCTCGAAAACTTAAATGATACCATCAAACTTTGCTTCTGATATATCGTGCAATAAGTCCAGAGTAAATGTCGACCAAAAAAACCTAAGTGAATAAAGATGTATAAATCAAATATACCCTTGAACTTCTTCCGGTATGCATGTTGTAAGGGATAGGTTGTAACTGATAGCCCCTATTTTCTACCGGGCCACTGCCTGGTGTTGCTATGCCCAAGTTGAGATCAAGATTGCGACCGCCACCTGGCGAAAACATTTACAAACCCAATTTCATGAATGGAACATTTTTTTATACCATGACAATCACCGGATTGTGACTACCTTCAGTAATCACCCCAGGCTTCATCTCTCCTTCGTATGTTCTTAATTCAAAGTTGGTCACTGCCTCCCTTCCGTTGCATTTGATAGCCGCCTTATCATAGGCCCTGATTTCCGGAAAATCAAAAGGGAGAGATATATTGGATAGAACCCTAATGAGCTTATTTATTTGGGGCAATAAATTCAGTAAAGGCAGAATGTAATTCATGTATCAATAAGACCTTGCAGCTTCTACTTCGCTGTCGAATAGCCCAAGATATATATACCTGCACGAAAGCATTGCAATCTCTATAACGAAACACCTTTGCCAATCGTCTCATTGAAACAGGCATCTTAGTTATGCATCTCCAAATTCGGAAAAGTACGGGGAAAACATTGAGAACCAATCTGGAACCAATTACCATTGCATGTTTGCATACCAAATATGTGCTTAAATTTGTTGTGTCCTAACTTTCATAAAATTGTAGTAGATCACTACTCTTAAGTTATTTAAACTAAGTCCTCACTTTTTGCCAAGGAATTGTCCCATTCGAGCTTCCCAACGACCACACTTGTGCAATGTTACTCCTCGGTATTTTGAACTCCCCCTTGAGAAACCAGTACTCTGGCGACGAAGTATGTGCACGAATTCCTCTTTGGTGAGATTTTTCATCTGTGCATCATTTACAAAATAACGAAAAGTTCACTCAAATGCATCGTCAACACTTGTTTTATTAAGTGCTTGTGTTTTCTGTCAAACCTGCTTAAGATCCTCCTCGTAATCATTGAGATTGAAATTGATGTCAGCATCAACTCCCCTAAACTTAATAGCAGCACGGTCGTAGGCTCTAAATACGAAAATTCCCCAGTCAATTGAGGAGTTCGACCATTCAGCTTTTAAAACAAAAGGGAAAGAAAGACCAATTCTGAAGCTAAGTTATGATGGAGAAGATTTAAAGTTGTGCAAAATTCACCTGGCAGCGGCATGAGAGGTATCAAACCCACCTACAAGCTCCAATACCAAATTTCGTCAAAACATGCTAAAAATAGTAAACCATAAAATATGATTGATTTAGTAAGGACGTTAAAAAGTCCAAATCCGTACCCAAATAGACTTGTTTCCCGCAATCCCTTCGCCATATAATGAGAAAGAAAATAGAAAACAGGTCAGAATGAATTCCACCACGTATTATGAAAATCTAAATTCAAAGGCAGATAGTTTCTTGCAATTATATCTGATAGTCTCTGTTGCAGAAACTAGATCGTCAAACTAAACCAAATCGTCAAACTAGACGAGTATAACTCACACAGAACAAGTAAGAGAAACATCTCAAAATAAAGAGCAGATACGAAAGAAAAATTAATACGAAAAGCTATTTTTATATAAAATTACCGACCAGATATGCGATTCCCATCTTCCAGTCCTCCTGTAAAAGGTGACCCCTCTGTACTGCGAGCTCCGAGACCTTGGACCCCGTCTGCTCTTCTTCACTTGCTGTTGAGGAGGTTGTTGCTGAACCTGGACCATATTCATCTCTCCGTTACCACCCTGATGATCAAAGGAAAGACTCATCCAGCTCTTTCTCGATGGAAGGGCAGACAAAACCTGACCCTGCCAATTCGCGGACTTCTCGTCCACTCCTTTAGTTTCATTAGACAGAAATAATTCCTTGTTTGCGACGTCTTTCACACCTTCCTCCTTAAGGATATCGAAATTAAAGGTGAAGACGTCCCCACCGAGTGTGGAGCAGGAGTCCTCATCTCCTCCATTGCTGGACCCGTCAGCATAGACATTAGAGGAATTGGAAGTCCCCGATTTCGCCATTTGATTCCCAGAGGCTTCCGTTACCTCGTCCGAGAACTTGATGGATTCATGGTTATAAGCGGTATCAGTCGAATCGGCATTCAGATTAAGATCGAACATGGCGCCAGATCTTCGAGTGGAATATGATTTTGGTACTCTCCGTTTTATTGCCGCAATTTAATATTATCCAAGTAGTCAGCTATATTCTCCTTAACATCACCAATATTTTTCTTCTAGCAGATGAATTCGACTGAGAAAATCGATCCGATCGAAAGAGTATCCACAGCTAATGTAAGAAAAATGCCAAAGATCTTCGAAGAACGAAGATTCTGACGCAGAGCAAAAGAGCAGCGAAACGGAATTAAAAGTTCCTCTACTGCCTCCAAATAAGGCGGAATAAGTTGGAGAAGGAGGAAGCAGCTCAGAGAGGAAGGCGTGGGCGGGAAGCTATCCGAATCGCATTGGTCATATAATCGGCGGTAAAATGAAGGTCGGGGGAGAAAGCCCGGCCGACTACGGGGTTCCAGCGGCACATCCAGAGAGAGAGGGATGGGACGTGCGGAGGAACATAGAAGACCCCATTGAAGAGAGGTCGGAATATATAAACATTATCTCTCTGATGGAGAGAACCGGTTGGTTGGGTGACCGGTCGTTGATATTGTGAAGCAGATTTTTGTGGATCGTAGTCTTGGTTTCATAGACGGAAACAGCCGTCACCACTAAACCTTTCTGTTCAAGTCTATTCTGTAAATTTGAGTTGAACTTGAAAATATTCGAGAGAGGGATGGTTTGCTTTTCGTTTTACGTATACGTTAACATTAGTGATTAGTGATGAATTAAACAAATGAGATCTAGTTAATTGAACGAGGAAAGCCAGTTAGTCAAAGGGGGAGATGGGGAGGTGGGTTAGTTAATTAATACTCTACTCACAGTGGTAGCATATTAAATTAAAGTGAGGGAATCGAACGGGCGATATCTTGACACGTCATGAGGTGACAGCTGGGGAGCACTTGGAGCTCCTCTATGGCCTATGGGAGAGTATTTTGTTTTTGTTTTACTTTTCAATAAGAAATACGATGTTCCGTTTTAGGAAAAAACAAAAAACAAGAAAGGGCAATGCACAGCGGGTGGGGTCCAGAATAAGTAGAATTCCCAAAGTGGCCTTCTCCTCCGTCCCCGTTATCTCATTCCCTAACACGAGTAACTCGTGCTTATTGCCGATAAAAAAAAAAGTAACTCGTGCTTATTCTTTCCTTCCCACTAGGCCACTACAGTCAGCTGTTTTTGTAGTTCGTTATCCTCATGGGTCCTGGCTCACCTTCTTTTTCCACTCGCCAATCCACGCCCTCCCGCTACAATTACAATTACGCCCTCGCCCTCCTAAAAATAGCCGTCACTTTGAAAGTTAGCAAGTTTATTTCCTCGCGTGTCACCACTGCACTCTAATTTGGCCACATCCGTCCACATTGGAATATTTCATTGAATAACGATTTTTTTATTAAAAATCACAGTTGAGTTGGGACGCATAACTCCCCCCCCCCCCCAGGATCAAGGCATAATTCAAGAATTCATTAGCGCTTATAAGACATATTTACAAATTGCTTACTGACAATGTTCTGCGTTTTGAACTCATACCTTTATGAATATGATTTAATTCCTTACCCGTGGGATCAACATTTACTGACCATGAGAAGCATTATTTTTCATGAATATGAACTTGTATTCTATTAATATCCAATAACCAACTACCAGTAAATAAATTTACAACCTGTTCACATTTGGCTAAGCATTTTGTTAGCATGTTTAGTAGCATCTTACGGTAGGAAATTTAGTGCATGTTTGTTTAAGCTTTTTGCACAGTAAATAAGCCCTTATTACGCAAGCCGAGAAAAAACTCCTTTCACATACTTACCTCGTATACTGTGAATCACGAATTATAAACACTTATTACCCAAAAATAAGCTATTCCAAACGCACACTTATTGGAGAAATTTGTAATAATAACTTATCCCTTCATGTTTCAAATGAAAAGGGAGGTCAAATCTCCAGACACGACCGGTTTGATGGGATGAAAATTTCTTTAAAAAAAAACAATATAATAGGCAGGACAAGAGAATTTGCTTTGGCGCATGCCAAATGATACATTAAATTATTATTTCTTTTTATCATTAATATAAGAAATATTTATTTAATTTGATTAGACTAATAAAATTAGTTAAGTTAGTTAATATGATTTATATTTTTCAAAACAATATGGTCACCTTCCTTAATTTTTCCATTCCCTACCTTCATTAATTGTTGTCGAGGGAGTATTAATATAATAAATTATAAAATGATTGATAATTATGAAAATTTTATTTTATAATTATAATTAATATCAACTCTTTAAATATATCTTATATTAAAAATCGGAAGGAGGGAGTATATGTTAATTTATATTCATTGTGTTTTAAAAACCACTGGAAAATCAGTGCGGGGCATAAAGCTGTATATAATTGTATTTGTTGGATGTAACGGTAATTTTATGTAACATCATATATTATGTTAAAAAATATGTAACATCATAAATAGCAGCGCTGCCTTGGGAAGGAGATTCTCTCCCTTACCTTCCCATCCCTTTCCCCTTCCTTACCACCTTCATCACCGTTGGATCTAGATCCAACGGTTCATATTTAATATTATATAAAATATTATTATAATTTTATATAAAAATATATATATAAATTTAAAAATAATATTAAATATGAACCGTTGGATCTAGATCCAACGATGATGAAGGTGGTAAGGGAGGGGAAATGGATGGAAAGGTAAGGGAGAGAATCTCCTTCCCGCTGCCTTGTGCCACAGTTGAAGTAAATTAAATTTAAAATACTAATACATATGATTTTTTTTTTTTATTGTTTTATGTGTACAATCTTCTCCTGTTTCTATCAGATCTAAACAAAGTCATCCAAAAATTGTTCGTTGAAAATGAAAATTAAACAGCGATAAAATATACACAGTAATGTGGTAATAGAATTTAAAATTATTTTTTCCCGTTTTAGATCATCTCATTTATGGAGTTTTGTCTAGTGCAACTCAACCTTTATAATATTAACATGTAAACATGAGTATTTACATCATGATTCAGTACAACTTAACCTTAAAAATTTTAATTGAAGAAAAAAAACAATAAAGACCTAAGTTTTTTTTTTTTTTTTGCCTGCAATAAGGACCTAAGATATTTTTTAAAGGTTAATGAGTAATGATGTAAATGATTAAAATTATGGAGATTGTGTTGCACTCTATCAAAATTTAATGTCCCGTTTGGTACCATGAAAGTGGAATTAATGATGGAACTCTAATGCCCCGTTTGATGTAATGGAAGAGTTTTTAAAGAATTAGAAGTGGAACTGGATATAAAAGTGGGGTTTAAAAATGTGTTTGATATGACGGTGAAAGTGCGATATAATTTTTAATGGAAACATATATTTATAATATGAAAATACCCAAATACCCTCCTACAAAAAAAAAAACTCTTCTGCCCTAGAGACCATTGTCACCATCGACTCACGTTTCACCGGAAATTGACCATTGCCGAAAATAAATCATCAACCAGAAAATAATTCATCCATACTCAATCATCAATCTAAATAATATACAAATCAAATCTAAACTCAAATATCATTTATCAACATTGTATGAGAAACAGAACAGCAAAACGTGATGGTCATTGTAGATCAGGAAAGATGGAGGTTCAAACTCGATTTGGTGGCAACGAAGGTTGAAGAAAAAGATAGCCACCGAAGAAATTTAAGAAAGATGAAGAAGACAAATCAAAGAGGGAGGTGGTGACAGCAGTTGTTAAAGAAGACAAATGGTTGTCACCATCAAAAGGTTGATGGCTGTCACTAATAGAGGAGTTGCAGATCGACGGGGAGAAGAAGTCTAAGAGGGAACAAAGTAGCACAAAGAGGGAGAGAAGTCGTCATCGTGATTCCGGTGAAGAGGTTGCAGACCATCATTACCTTCGAATGCCGTCACTGTCGAGGTCGTCGTGGCTGTTGATGCACCGTCGTCCCTACCCCCTCTGCATCCTTGCCACCACCAGTTGCTAAGGGCATGAAGGCCCAAATCTTGAGTTCCTTGGAAGTGTCGAGACTTCCATGAGATATGGGTTGGAAATGAGTTCCATCGGTTTTTACGGAACTCACTTCCACATAGAAGTGGATTCATTGGTACCAAACATGACAAAATTTGACCTCCATCATCAATTCCATTTCCATACCTTCACTTCTATGGTACCAAACAGGGCATAATTTTGTGATCTTTGGTACCATTGAATCCACTTCTATGTGGAAGTGAGTTCCATGATTTTTTATGGGACTCACTTCCAACCTATATTCGATGGAAGTCTAGACACTTTCATGGAAAGTCAGACTTTGAACCTTCTTGCCCCTGTCAACTGGCGATAGCAATGATGGCAGAGGGGTTAGGACAACGGCACAGCAACAACCATAACATTAGGAGGCAACAATGATCTTGAAGCTTCTTCGTCAAAATCATGATGGGGACTTCTTCTTCCTCTTTAATCTACAACTCCTCCCTCTTTGATGTGCGATTTTGTTCCTTCTTTGACTGCTTCTCCCGTCAATTTACAACTCCTCTTCAATCTGCAATAGGTGACGGTGGCTTTGCGTTCATATTTAAGTAAGTTTCGACTTCACATTAAACTCTCTCCACGTTTATATTTGTGCAGCTTTGTGTTCAATCATGATTCTCATGTTGTTTGATTTTTGATTTGAGTCTATAATCATAATTGAGCTCTCGCCGGCGGTGTTTTATGGTGGCCGTCGCAATATCTATGGTGGCTGATGGTTGTTTTGGTTGTTGGGGGTTGTTTTGGGTGGAGGCTAAGGTTTTTGGGAGTAGTATATGAGTTATTTCATATTTAAAATTAATATAATGATTGAAAATTATATCCTACTTTTATAGCTATACTAAACACATTTTTAACCCCGCTTCCATTTTCTACTCTACTCTTAGTTCCACTTCCATAAAAAAAAATCTTTCATAATTCCAAACGGGATATAATAGTTGTATTATAATCCCAGTGAAATGATTGATTTTCTTATACAATTTGGACCAAGATGTGAGGGTAACTTTTGTCTGGAAAGTTGTAACTAACCCGTTTTCAACTTGTTTCCAAGCACAACAAAGATCCAAGTGAAGTACTAATAGTGGACGGAAATGCGGTGCGTGTGGGGCAAGGATCCCAATTGGCAACATTAAATTTGGTTAAAATGAAGAGGAAGAGTACAGAGTTCCATTTGGCTGAGGGAACGTGTGCGGTTTGAAATGGTAAACGGACAATAGAATACTGTAGCTAGTTGCCCAAACAAGAAACGTGAAGTTGAATGGTGTAGCTAGTTGACCAAACAAGAAACGTGAAGTTGAAAGGAAACAAGATAGGAGTGGGGAACATACAGAAAGGGGAGAGGCATATGAGATTGGGGAATAGGATCTAAAACGAGGCAGAGGTAGAGGAAGAGGTAGGTGTCCCTATAGTATAGGGAAGCGCCGCCCGCCAGCCAACCCCTCACTATTCACTTCCCTCTTCCCTCCTCAAATTAACATTAATATCCTCGTCCCAGTAATTTATATTCGGATTCTTAATGCTTCCATCATTTTTGGCAAGCTTTTCATGTGAATTAGGTCGGGCTTAACATTTCGTAGGGGTAACCAATAACATAGTCCGGACTTTCCGTGAGCCAGTCGTAATTAAGAATGTAAGGGCATTTAGCCAGAGCCTTCGATTATGTGGTTGACCAGAAAAGATGGAGTGAGGGAAACATGACCTGATATTTGGGTTGGCGAGGAAGAGTAAAACATAAACACGACAACACGACAAAAATGAATTATTGCGAGGAGAAGGGAGGGGGACGTACAATCAAAGAAACAAAATAATGAGAGAGAAAAGGGAGGGAGACGCACTTGTTGGGAGGGGGAACCCATCCTTGGTGCAAGGCACCTTATAGGGATGTGCCTACAATATCCCCCGCTCCGGATTAGTCGGTTGCCCCGGGTTACCTGGTCCAGTGTTAGAAGGCCAGGGACTCAGGAAAAGGCGCCGGATACCGGGGGGAATCCGGGTTTGGGGGCCGAAGGCCCTACCTGCCTGTTGTTACCAAAAAAAAAAAAAGAGAGGGCGGGTTGGTCCACACCGGGTTCGGGAAGGTTCTGCCGGCACGGACGGAATAAGGCCAAAAGGGAAATTGGGACACCTACACGTGGCGGTGGAAACATAGTTGGGAATAAAAATAAAGAAAGGAGGTGAATGTGCTTTTGGGAGTCGCACAATTATTAGGAGTTGCTAATAAGGGTAATAAGTATGGCTTTCTGTTAAGCTTGATTTTCCAAATTGGGCTAGCTCGTCCTGTTCACTGTTCCACCAACCCCAACCATCTGATTTGATGTCTCCTCTCCCCTCATCATGGCCATCCAACGCCTCCTCTCATCCAATGTCGTAATCTCACATTCTATCCTTAATTTTTTTTTATTATAGACTATATCTCATATTTAAAATTAATATCAATTCATTAAATATATTTTATATTAAATATAAGAATATTATTATCTATTATGAAAGTATTATTGCCGTGCTACAGTAGTAAAACTGTCCTTCAACTTGTCAGCACAGAAAAATATCTAATTTTAAAAGGCATGCATGTTCTTTAAAAATACGGACATTTTATAAATGGTTTATACGGATCTCAATCAATAAAAATAAATAAATAATTTAATCTAAGCAGACATGAATGATAGAAATTCTTGTCATGTGTTTGAGATTTTGAATCACCGCTATATGCATGTAGTGAGTGATATAGGAGTAATTGAGATGAGTCTGCCATTTGCATTCTATGCCCCATGAGAGATTGAATTCTACGTTAGTTGGAATATATGCTTTTTTTGGGCAGTAAAATGTACTCTCATATATAAATAATAAATCAATAGCAACAATTATATATTTTTTATATATTAGATTGATTTTATTGAATCAGACACCTCCAGGCCATTGGCAATAATCTAGTTAAGAAGAAAATATTCTCATAATCATTTTTCTTATTTTCTTCTTAAAACATCATCTTCACCCTTAGATAAAAAAATAAAAGATTTAGATTTAATATTTTATAAAACTATGATTACAGTATTTTATAAATTATTTTTTTTATTACTCATATTTGTATTACATTATGAGTTGTGTAAATTATATTTTAATAATTTAAGTTTATTTATTTACGTTTAAAATCATATTTTTATAAAATATTAACTTTAGATAATCTATTTTTTTAAATCTGAAAGTAAAAATGAGATTATAAGAAGAAAAGTATTAAGAGAGAATCCAAACTCATCCATGTCCAGGTTTAATTACGGGCCTGTGCCTGTTCATTTCAATTTATCATGCTGTTGAAAGAGTTTTTTTATTTCAGGCAGACTGGTAAAAACGGTTCTAATTTTCACTTTTTATTTCTTAAAAACTTTGCTTTTTTTTTTTTTTTTTAACATGACAAACATGAATATTCTCTACTTTAAAAAAATATGGTTTTTTTTTGGTATCTCGTCCCATCGCCCCCCCCCCCCCCCCCCCCCAAAATTAAAATTGATGTATTGCGACTTGCGAGGCTCTTGGGGCTATGGCAAACAAAAATGTAGAAACAATATGGCACTCGGTATGGATTATTTAAGCACAACCTAAACTCATTAAAAATTTAGGAGTAAGTCATTGAACACAAAACTAATTTTTATAAAATTAAAAAGAACTAAAATTAATGATTTGAAATTATAGGAAGAAAAACCAAAATTCAATCCGAGTAGGAGGACAAATAATAATATTAGCTCTTTTAATCAATAGCTTGATACTTCATTCAGTCCTTAATATAAGATATATATAGAGAGAGTTGATTTTGGTCCTAGATATATATAAAACATATTTTTTTATATTTCTCATTCTTTTTCTAATTTACTCTTGTTCATACTCCCTTAATAATAACCAAGAAGGTGAGGCAAGGGGGTTGATGAAGATGATTATGATGTTTTAGAAAATACATGTCATATTAATTAATTCAATTAATTTTTTTAATATAATCATACTAGATAAATATGTCTTATATTAAAAATCAAAGAGAGAAACAATTTGATTTTAGCACTCATTTAAGAATATAAAAATGGCATAGTTTTATAATTGAAGGATCAAGGCTAGGGGTGGAAACAGGTCAAATGGCTTGTCAGGGGCCTGTAGCCTAGCCTGTCAGACTAAAAGGCCAAGCCAAGGCCACAACAAAAGCCTGTTTTGCTTAATAGGCCAGGCCAAGGACTATTGACAGGCCTGTTAGGCTTGTCAGGCCTGTCTGAGCCTATTAAAATATTTTTTTTAAAAAAATTAAATAAAAGTTAAAGGATAATTTCGCCTGAGCTTGTAAATTTCGGCCTGTTTAAGGAGGCTTGTTAAGAAGGTTTGTTTTCGGCCTGTGGCCTATTGGCCTGTTTTGCACGAGGCCTGTTGGTTTGCTTAAAAAAATTTTAAAAATTCAGGCCTTCTTAACAGGCTTTAGCCCAAGCCAGGCCTAGGTTTAAAAATTGGCCTCCAACAGGCCACAGGCCAGGCTCAGGCCAATTTGTGCCTTAATATGCCAGACCTGTTAAGGCAAAAGCCTGGCCTGGCCTGGTCTATTTGCACCCCTAATCAGGGCTCATGGGGAATAGACTTGAGTGGGACATCAAAGTAAAGGCAGTAACAAGGGCCCAACCCCGGGCCCACGAGTTGGGGTAGGGTTAATGCGAGCCGCATAGCCTGGGTTGGCCTATAAAATTTGTTTTAATATAATAATTTCATAAAACTTATAAATTGTTCACTCCCATATTGGTATCTCCCAATCCAAAAAGAAAAAATCTCAACCTCTTCCTTTTTTCTGTAAACAAAATTATTATATATTGGTTGCTTGAAGATGATTTTATATTTTTTGTTTATAAATTTTGACAAATTTGATAACTTTAATTCTTGAATTGTGGATTATGTTTTTAAATTTTTATAAAAGAAATGATTTCTTCTAAGAAGGTAAATTCAACGACTCATATATATGTATTTTGTATTTTCGGCCATCTTTAAAAAATAATAACTATTTTAAAATGTTGGCCCGTAGGCTGACCCATAATCCACATACCGTGAGTTATGGTTGATATTTTACCGACCCGTACTGAACTCAAATAGCATGACCTGCAGGTTGACCCGCGTTCCTGATTGTGCATCCAAAGGGCCTCTTTCGGTCCTATTTTTTTTTTTTCTATTGTCCGTTTTGTGGAAAAGCTGATTTAGGATTAAAAAATATGGTGAGAGGAAAAAAAGGAAAATAACAGACACGTGTGGGACTGGGAATGAGTACGGAGGGCTGATATAAATGGTTATAACTCAATTTAGCCAGCGATGAATCTTGACATTTTAATTTTTGAGAAGCATATGATGGAATCCATGACCTCCTACGTAGGTGCGTATAAAAATATTTTCATGACATTATACTGTTAGCTTTAACAGTATAATTTTGAATTAAATCATTTGGGTTCTAATTCATTGAACAGCAAGCAGGCTAGTTAGAAATACCAAAGCTTCATTTTATATATTCGAATTTCTTATTGTTTATCGGCTGCCTTCATTAATTTTGCGGCCTGAACTAGTGACCGTCACATTCCAACTCCCTCCTTCCCCGTAGCGCAGGTTATTCTTTCGTTTTCATAATTGATACTCTTAAAACTGATGATTTGGTTTAAATTAAGGGGCTCAAATGTATTCCTAACTAAACTCAATACGTACATGAAATTAAATAAACTAAACGTTCCCAGATGCAAGTAAGAACACCTTTGTAGAGAAATGGACCTGCTATTTTTTATTAATTAGTTTTTTTTTTTAAAATGATGGAATTGGAGGCCGGGACAGAGTACGAGGTTTAAGTATAAGGAGACGTGGACGCTCATTCTCCATTCATGTTAGAAGCGCCTTATCCACTCGTTTTGTCAAACCCCTCCCATCTTACTTATTTTTTAATTCTCATCATTACTATTATTTTATCCCCCCTTCTTTTTCCTCGTCTCACTTCCTATTTTTTATAGTGCTTTTGTTCCCCCCCTCTTATCGACATGGAGAATCTACTGAACTCAAATTACTCATATGCCCTTAGCGAAGGACATAAATGATAAACAGGTGCGTCCCCGTGCCCGTCCATGTTAAAAATAAAATATATGGGAAGGGTTGTGTCTTTTTCTGGCGGGAAAAATAAAAAATATTTACTTTTTTTTTTCTTAAAACCGACAAAATGGGAAAAGGCCGAGGCCCATAGATGAAGACTGCGAAAAGTTCGGCTGTGTCAATGCGATTCTTGAGGAACAGATCATGGTATCACTCATTAAACACACCAAAAGAGGCAGCAAGCAACGAATTACTCTTTTTTTTTTTTTTTAAATTTAGGTAGGTTCGGCACCAGTCCCCTATCAAAACCAGGGCAAGACCCAGGGCTCTTCAAACGTTTACTAGGAACTTACGAGATCGCCTACCAACAATGTCTCCCCATCAGTCAGAGGGTTCGAACACACTCCCTTGAAATCGGGGTGACAAGACCTTAACTAGTTGTGCTAAGGAATTACTCTTTTAATCTTAATTGTGTATTTCATATAAGAAATATTTATTTAATTTAATTTAATTAAAAAAATTAGTTGAATATTTTTTAAAACATCCCAATCATTTTCATTAATTATTTTATTCCATCTCCTTATTTACTATTGTTAAGAAAATATCAATAGGGATAAATTAAGAAAATATTAATAAATATGAAAAACTTATCTTATATTTCGTATTAATATCAACTCCTCAACCATGTTTTATATTAAGTACAATAGGGATTATTAACAAATTAAAGAAAAGCATCCATATTTATCAGAAGAAATCCAATGTGTATGGTATGAAAAATATTGAGATGCCACTTGCTAGTAAATGAAGAGTGTACGATGATCCAGGTTGTTTTGTCCTCTGAATATCTAATTAAGCAAGCATATAATGTTTTCGGGGAGATTAAGATGCTTAAATTGATCACAACTAGGCAGAGAGCAGCAAATTACTCGAACAGAACCATATCGGAATTAATTATAGGACCAAGGTTGGAATGTACATGCATGTGCTTCAAAGTCTAACAAGATTCACGAACTTCTGATTCAGATTAAGGTTGAGAAAATCATTTTCATTATGTTCAAATCAGGCTGGTTCGCGTGTCGATGATTCACCCTTTACTTATTTATTTAACAACTACAGCTTGCACTTGAGGACACTTGGAGTATATTTATATATAACATAGGATGAGGCAGAAAGAGGACCAGATGGTGCTAATGAAAGACGTGGCACGATATATAAAACCTTAAAATCGCAGGGAATCTTTCACCTGTGGCACAAGTACAAGGAATGGGTGTAGTTTAGGTGCTGCTTTGGGCAGGGGCAAGCATCGGACACCACAGTTTTATGATTAAAAAGATGTGTCTCTTCAGAAAAGGAAAGAAGCAATTAAAGTATATGGTGGAATAGAATCTGGATGGAGTGCGCTGTAAGCGATGAAGACACAAATGAATTAGAGAAAATAGCTGGAGCTCGATCCAATCGAGACTTCACGTGCCGTGATCGTTTTCGCAATAATTTTTATTTATTATCCTTTTGGTGGGTTTATACCAAGATACTTGGCAGGCTCACGTTAGTCTGACAAACTTACTAAGAATGTGCACCAAGGTTATGTGTATTTGGTCTTATTGAGGCAGACATAATTCATAGCTTACCAAGTTTTCCATGTGCGCCTGCAAATTGTAATCATCCGTATCGCTTCAAAAACCAAAACATGATATTTCATTGCCTGTATGTTTATTCTGTCTAATCCTTTCATATCCCACTTTTCCTGCATTGTCTCCTTATATTCGCATTCCTGGCAGACTTGGAACTGTGCCATTTACTAAAAAAATATGAGGAAAAGAATATAATCATTTTTTTTATATACATAATTTTTAAAAAAGGGGTTGGGCTCACCCACAATCTAAGGGCAAGGCTAAATCTCTCTTCCTCATAGGTCATACCAATGTTGGGCAGGGCGAACCGTTACCCTCAGGCATTTACCTAGGCACTCAAGAGTTAGGATGCCTCTCTCAATGCCTCGACCAACTCCAAGATCGAACCTCCTCCATTTGATGAGAGTGTCCGATCTCTTTGCCCGTTGAACCCAAGGAAGGACGAGGGGTAGAAGATAATCAATTTAATTGGGATTGATTGCTGATAATCCTTTTTGATGCTCAATGCCCAGAACTCCGCGTACTGGGGCAAAAAGAATGTAAGAAGCATTGGGCCGGCCCAAAGTTGTCACTGGTCTCAGCCCACCGTAAACTCCTTACAGCCTTTCCCTTCCCTTCATCTCTTTATTGTTTCTTCCCTCGCAAGGCAACCAGGCATGTCTGGTAATAAATCATCCTCGGATATTGTTCACAAGAGCGACTTTCATTCATATTGACGTTGTATCAACATTTTTACAAGCTACACTTGTAGCTTTCCATGACATATCCAACACCCCAAAATTTGAATCCCAAGAGATAAAAACTATTCATAAGTCTCTTTATATTAATGCGCTCTGTATCACAAATTAAAAAATTATAATGATTCATGAGAAGGCTTCGTGTGTCTCTTTTATCTCTATTATTTTATTTTGGAAAAAGAACAAAACAAGAGATAGGGATCCCCATTCTCAAACTGATGGAAACCAGATTTGACTTGTACATTTGGGCTGTCTTAGTGTACGCAATCCATTCCATCCATGTTTAGCTTTAACATGGTATGAAGACGTATGTTGAAGACTGTGCTTGTGTTCATTTTAATTGAATTTAATTTAATCATCGTCTTCTAAAGAAGCTAATATGTACTTCCTGATAAGCTTTTAGGAACTCTGCTTGGGCACTCACGTATATATACAGAGTTTCTCAGTCATATGCTTCTTTCAGGCGCCAGAATTCTACAAATTTGGTGAAGTGTCAAGGTTTCCCATATGTAGAACATCCGCCTTTTCGTTGAGGAGGAAAAACAAGTAAAGTTGGTATGTGTGAGGATTCTGGCTAATTAGATTTGAAAGGACAATTTTGCTGGTGAGAGTCAGTCCCAAACATGAAACTAAGTGCTTGTTTGGAATCCCCAAAAGTGCTTGTTCATGTAAATCGAGATAAAACTTCCTTCATATACTTCTCTAATATACCGTAAATCACTCTATTTTTGAAAGCTCCAATCGATATTCCAAACAATCAGTGAAGCGAGGTAGGAGTTAATCCTGCGCATTACTTTAGTTATGATTTGGACCATTGTGCATTATTGGTCTCTTTTATATTGTGGATTGCCTTCTTAACAGGAATGCTACTCAACCTTAATTTGGCGTCGTTGCTGCTTTCATGTTTCAGAGGAGAGGAAGGGATAACGTCAAATGATTGCTCCCTGGAACGATCAGGTCAAAGTCAGCGTCAAATAATCAAAGTCATTTAATTAAAACGATTGCACGATCTTGTAATTTGCGGTGCAACATCAAGTTCCTAATGTTGTGTGTAATACACACATTCATGCATATTTAACTCATTTAAAAATAATCAATGACACTAATTTTAGTTGTTGACACTTCTAGTTTTATACAGGAGATGTTAGAAAATGGCTCCAAAAGTGTGAAACTCATAATTACAGGAGCTTACTTATAAATGCGAGAAAGGTAGGTTCATAAGTTCTTGATGGACTCATTTGATATAAAATCGGAACAAATGAACTCTTTTTTATGACCAGGAAAAGATCTCATTTGAAATTTAAAAAGTCCTTTTGTCATGTAATTAGATAATGAGGAAAATTTTTCCTTTCTCTCGAATCCCTTACTCATACACCAAATGGCTCCCAAAGGGTTTGCTATTTGGACATGGCAACGGAATACTGACCAGGTCATGAGGATGCCCACAATTGCTGTGCTAAAATATGGTTGGATTGGATCGAACAAGCCCATATTAATTGACCCTAGCCCACTAAAGCCATCCGAATTATTGAAGTATATTTAATATTTTGCGATTTAAGTTACTCCCTCCCTAATTATAAGAAAAAATTGATTCTTTAGAGAAATTAAGAAAGTTAATTAAATTATTTTAAAGTATTTATATTTTTATCTTTTTCTTCAAACTAATTAGTTTGACTAATAAATTAATATACTACCTCCAGTCTTAAATATCGGACATAGTTTGTAATGCAATTTGCACTACAAACTATGTCCTATATTTAGGACCGAAGATAGTATAATTTAAGAATACATAACACATGATATAATTAAGTAACTTATTTAACTTCTTTAATTTCTATAAAAAAATTAATTTTATTTTATATTTAAGATAAGAAATAGTATTTTCTTACACCAAACAAACAAACCGGGCAAAGTTGGTGGGGCATCATAAATTCGCAAGAGTCCCCATCCCCTCTGTCCAATAATTTATTAGTTTATTATCTTGTATTGGGTGAAAAAATAGGGTGAATGTGCAGATTTAGTAATTAATAATTGTGTTAGGAGTCTCCATAAGATTTATTTATTATCGATGCAAAAATAGTAATAAATTATTTTTTTTCAGAGCAAATTTAGCAACGCCGTTAAAAAACAATTAACTGCTGTTATTTTTTAAAATGTGGGTCTCAACAGGCTTCTCTCTTTATATTATTTTAATAATTTTTAATGAAAAAATATCACTTAGGCCACATGGAAAAAATTTTATTTCAGATAACCTCCAAAAGATTATGAAATATCACTGCATTCCTTGGTTTAAAATAAAATTAAGCTCTGTCAGTAAAAATAAATTAAGTTTTACAGTGAGATTTCAGAATCTTTTGGGTATTAACTTAATTGAAAATTTTTTTATATGGCCTAAGTGATATTTTTCCATTAAAAAATATTAAAATAATATAGAGAAAGAAGTCTGTTGAGACTCATATTTCAAAAAATAACTACAGTTAAACAGATTTAACGGCGTTATTAAATCTGATCTCAAAAAAATAATTTATTACTATTTTTATATCAACAATAGATAAATTTCATAGATACTCCTTTTCCTAACCTAACTATAAACAAATATTATTGGATAGATCCCGAGTGAGGGAGGGCGAGGGACTCAACCATCCTTCGTCCCCAAGATACTGAGTCACGGCACTACGAATCGCTCCCTGCTCCAATTTAAAATGCCCACTCCAGACTCATTCTTCGGATCACTCCTCTCCCTCACCTCTTCTGAACGCAGCCTCGTTCACTCACTGCTCTACTCTCTCTCTCCATACATCTGAGCTCCGTCTCTATTCTTCACTTTCCCTGCATTTTCTATCAATGGCTTCCATGGACGGATTGAAATCCGACAACCACCACCTTCAATCCCTGCCTCCCCGAAGAGGCCAGATCAAGGCCAAGATATTCAAGTCTATCTTCAAGTCCGCCGCGGCGTTTGCCTCTTCCGCTGCTGGTCACCGTCGCCGCCACGAAGATGATGGACCTCCTCTCTCCTCTCCTTCCGCTGCAACACCAATTTCCAGCGGCTACAATTCAGATTCCTGACTTGCGACTTATGATAGACGAGGTCGATGCTCCATCGATCTCAGTTTTCCTGATGTTTTCCTCAGAAATTATGCAAGAACCGGTAGTTCTTGATATTGACCCTCTGTATATAGGGAATTATGCAGATAGACCTTGTTGTACTCGAATTTCTATGCGTGAATTCGTTGCATAAACATTATCTATTTTTTTATCTCTTGAATCTGCTCATCACCCATCAAAATTTTCCCCTTACACGTTAATGTTGATGGATCATGTTGTGTGATTTTAGTGGAAATTGGATATAGATGCTCTTTGAACTTTTTTGTGGTTACTGTGCTAAGAGTAGGGTAATTGACCGATTATCCTTGAATCTGACGATGCAGAAGCAAAAATTTTCCCTTTTCGCATAGTTTCCTGCTCGTTCTGCTTATTTATTTATTTATGAATTATGAATTTATGAAATCTTATAGTGGTTCGAAACCACTAATCGACGCTTGTCGCGAACGGGTCTTCGATTTTAAGATTTAAAATTTAATCCGAGTTTTATTTTTAACCATCTAGAATCCTTCTATGATTTCCCCAGTTTGAACGACAGCAAATAGCAAAATGTCCTTTTAGGCTTCCTGGCTGCAAGTTTTTTAAATTAAAATAATACTTTTATTTTTTTATTACATGGCCATAAAATGGAAATTACATCACACTATGAGATTAAAAGAGATCCTCCTTTAGGAGTAAAGTCCCCTTTCAAAATCTGCAAACATCCTGGATGGGGAAATGGGAGAACCACCAGCTCCCCAACAAGTGTTGCACATCTCTAGCCAGAAAATCAGCACATCGGATTGCTTCCCAGGGTGCATAACAGAGCTCAATCTGCTAATCTGAGAAAAGAATATCTCTTATCGCACATATGACCTCTCTTAACGGATGATCATGTCCACCATCTCGCATCACCAGGTTCAGTACTTCCATAGAGTCTGTATAGGCTTCCACACATTGAAAGCGGTGTTGCTTGCATAATTGTAGGCCTGACAGAAGACCCAATAATTCCGCAGAAGTGGGAGAGTGAACTCAAAGTATGCATTGAAACCCAAGGATCCAATGGCCATTCCTGTCGCGAACTACCCCGCCACATGCAACTGATCGTTGAGCATTAACCTATCCATCTGTATCAAGTCTGACGAATCCTTCCGGTGGCCGTCTCCATAAGCTCTCGTCATCATGTGCAAAGTGCGTGACCTGATCTGTGAAATTCCCAAATATACTTGTCTCTAGAAGCTGAAAACAAGTCTTATGAACAATTCCCTTAGGTTGGGCTCTATTTCCCTCCATCACCCCCTTGCATCGATTTTTCCACAGTAGCTAGCATATAATACTGAAGATTTTTGCCCAAGGCCATCTACAAAATCTGGCAAATCCCATATTGCTTGATAGATTCTCCTTAAGCCAAACTTGCAAGTTAGAACAAAAAAATCTAGTGCGACAATTAGGTTTAACAAAAGTTAACCACACTGTTCTAACATCCTCACAGTCTCTCAGAATATGTAGAACTGTTTCCACTCTCTGACACTCGAAGGGATACTCCTCACTTTGAGTTAAACCTCTCTTCGCTCTGAGGAGGTTTGTAGGAAGTCTCTCATGAATAGCTTGCCAAAGAAAAATTTTACTTTTTCTGGTACTAGTAACTTCCACATTTTCTTCCAAGGGACCGGCGAACTCTGGAATCTTGTTGAAGATAAAAATTTGTAAGCATCGCGGATACTGAAACGGTTATCAGAAGCATTCCTCCAAGAGAATTTTTCAGCCTCACTTCCATGTGGCGGAGGCACTTGAGCGATAATATTGATCACCTATTGAGGAAGAAACTCTCTCCACTTTTCTATATTCCATCTTCCATTATCCAACACAAAGTTCCTCACCTTAGCAGAAGGATCTAGGAGATGCATGTTCTGGTCAACATAAAATATGAGCGGCTCATCAAATGGGGACCATAAATCCCACCAAGCATGATTGGTTGGTCGTACCATCATTCAATACTCTACCAACTCCTTTATAGAATTGTTCCCACACCTTGGTGATGTTTCTCACCAAGGACATCAGATTGGTTTTGCTTCTTGATTACCACGGGATATAATCCATCCCCACAGCCATATTTCCCTTTGAGGCATTTCACCCATAAGGCTTCTGGTTTAGTAAAAAGACCCCAACAAAGCTTCATAATATAAGCCTTGTTTTGATTTTGAAGATCTTTAACACCTAAACCACCATCCTCTTTGTCTTGTTTAAAATAATACTGAATCAGAGAAATTCCTTCTGGTTCTGGAAGAATTCAATGGTCGTTGAGTAGATGTTTTGCGTCTAGCTGGTTACCAAAGATAAGATTGTTTAAGCAATAAAACACACCCAGTGAGGGGGGGGGGGGGTTCTGGGACAGTTAATTGTCACGCCACAATCAAAACGAAGGTTGAAAATATTTGTTAATCACCAATATTAGATTCCCTTTAAGTTAATCTTATTTTATTATTTGTATATGCTACAACTGTTTCATGCGGGGACAAGGCATTAAGAATACTTGACCATTGAAGATAAGTTATTTGAATATTTGCTTTTCTCTGTTTGCCCATTGGGCAAAAGAATCCAATTTTGACTTTTAGGTTCGCACTGAAGAATTCCCGTCCAGCTGGTCATACTGGATATAGTCATACTCTGGTGTTTGATTTGTATTTTTTTATTTTAGAATTAATACATGAAAATGGCATAATTTGATAAATACTTATTATAGGTGATGACGTGAAGATCAGGATTATTTAACGCTATAATACGGCTCTTCTAGAAAACTGACCACCTATGTATGCTTGAAATAATGAAATGATTGGCTTTTGAGAGGGGGGAAATAAAGAAATTATTTGGTTTGGAGGGACTTGTATTCTTGGTGACTAAGGAACTTTAATCTGAAAACACGTCACGGCTTTCGTCACCAATGATGAAGTCAGTCAACGAGTGACGAACCCCAATAATTGCCTCCAATCGCATGCCACCGCCCTCCAGTATTGTTTTCCCAAAAACTGATTAGGATCAATTTATCTAAATTCCATTCGCTATGAAGACTCAAATTACACTTGTTGTCTCATCTCTTATCTGAATTCCATTTCCTCTCCCCTCTTTTATTTATTTTTTACTCCTAGATCCTATTTATAAACAATTTTCTTTTTAATTGTGTAAAACGAATGGGTAGTTAAAAATAATAAATGTATAAAAAATGTCATATTTTTTCTATGTATACCCCTATTTATTAAAAGAGTATAAGAGAGAATAGATAAAGAGAATGAGAGGTAATGAGTATAAGATATAAAAGAGAATAAATATTTAATAAAGGTAAAATAGGAAAAAGAAACTTATATTTTCAGACAAAAAGTGAAATTTATTTATAAAAAGAATTAACTTTATGAGAAAAAAAGTTGCTTATAAATAGAACGAGAGAGAATACTTTTTATTGTTCCCATTACATTTTATTCCACAAATTTCAAAACCTCACAATTAAATGTTCTAATGAAAATACTTATCGCGAAGTCGAAATAAAAATAACTTCATATCTTTGCTAATAAAAAATAATACAATATTGAATTTTAAAATCTAAAAATTATATATTATTTTTTTAAAATGTCAAATTTTCAAGATTTATCAAGTAAAAAAATAAAAATAAGAAAAATTTTTAAAAAAATCCGTGGATGTTTTTCTCCCAAAAGCTGTGACGAGTTTCATTATATATATATATATATATATATATATCTGAGAGGACATCTTCATCTTAAGATTCCATGTTTCTTTACATCTCTTTAAACTCATAATTCAGCATAATTAGCTCGCGGATTGCCGGGGGGAAAACTTTTGTGTCGAAGGAGGTGTCTGGAAAATATAATGGCTGCCATACATTTTAATAATACAAATATCATTGAAAAGAAATTATTTTTTGAAATTTAAAGTTTTTTATATAGTAATTTTTAAACGATAGAATTGAAAATAATAATAGTGATAGGAAGTTACAGAAATTGACTAAATATCTTAAGGAAATCTTCATGAAACTGACAAAGTAGAGCTAAACTTCTAATAGCGATTCTCATTCAACTTCAACTACTTCATCCATATAAATTTTTAGTATAAAATATAAGTAATCCCTCCTTTTTAAGTACTCGGTATCACAATATGTATATGTGAGGATGGATTTTTTTTTTTTTTTAATAACATGGTTAAATTTTTGGGAAAAAGACACATAAATACCATGTGAAAAACCCAGAAAAGTCTATTAATACTTACAAATGACAATGAGGGGATTGAGGGGGAATCTGGGTTTTTCATGTTTATACCAAATGACCCACATGCCCCTTAATTCAAAACTCACCTCCTCTTCTTCTAGTCATCTCCTTCCCTCACTTCAGATCTCAGATCCTAATTCTTCGGCCTCTTCCTATTAATCCCGAATCCAGTTGTTTTGTTCACCGGAGGTGTGCCCTCCCCCATTGCAACACTTGCCGAAGACACCCACATGCTCAAATCCTTCGACATCGTCGGAGGATTCATACCCCTTCACTGATTTGTTTTGTAGCGGTGATGATGACAAAATGGTTTTTTTGAAGGTGATCGAGTGATAAATAAATGTGATGAGGCTTTCATTTCTGAGATTGGATTGTAGATTTGGTATTACCAAATCGAAGAAGTTGCTATCATGAACATTTTTTATTTTTTGTTAACTCCATCATTATATTTGTCATTACCATTACTAAATTTGTCAATATCATTAACAAAATTAGTCAACGCATTTATTCAACATGGTAATAGAATAGTTTATTCATAATTGGTTTTAACAAAAAGGATAATGGGACTGACAAAATCATCAGTGGTTTCACAAATTCAATTGGTTTTGACAAAAAGGATAATGCGATTGACAATTTCAGTAATGGTTTTAACAAAGTCGTTATTGGTTTTGACAAAAAGGATAATTGGACTGACAAATTCATTAGTGGTTTTCACAAACTTATAATAGGTATTGACAAAAAGGATAATGAGATTGACAAATTTTGTAATGGTTTTAACAAAAAGGATAATGAGATTGACAAATTCATATGGTTTTCACAAACTCATTATTGGTTTTGACAAAAAGGATAATGAGATTGAAAAATTTATGTGATTTTCACAAACTCATTATTGGTTTTGATAAAAAGGATAATGGGATTGAAAAAGTCATCAATGTTGTTCACAAAGTCATAATTGGTTTTGACAAAGAGGCTAATGGGAATAATAAATAATATATGACGTCCTCAATGTGTTGTTGGCCAAGAGGGGGAACTGACAAATGTTATAATAATATTGATAAATTTAGTAATGATTTTAATAAATTGGATAATGTAAATACCAAAAGACATTATCACAAAAGACATCATCAGAAATGTGTTAGAGTGTGAGCCCAAAAGGGGTGGGCGCTGACAATTTTGGGCCCACGCTATGACACATTTGCTGACAATTATGAAGAGACGAAGAGGAAGAGAAGAGAGAGAAAGACGATGGGGTGTTTTGGTAAAAATAATTAAACTTCCAAATCTTAGATTCCTCCCAATAACCTCTATATCATTTCAATTTCTTAATAGACTTTTTGGGATTTTGAAAATTCAAATAATATTTAAATGGGGTTTTTCCTAAATTTTTAAATCCAGTGTTGGCAAAAAAATGTTTTTTAATCAAGTGAGTTAAAAATAAATGCTTAAAATAAGAGGCTAATGTGTCTGAATAAGCCCAAAGTATTATACGTAAACAAGAGCCCAACATTTTTTTTTTCCCGAAGAGGCTTAGAATACACACCTGGTCGGGCGCATTTATGGGTCAGTGTCTCTGTGATCTGCATATTTGCGTCTTTGTTTTCGCGTAAGAAGACGATGAGCATTGACAAGGAAGGAGTACAAGTCTTCAGAGGTCATAGTTTACTCCGTCGTCTCGTTCCCACTATTGTCTGTACTCTGTAGTCCCCGCGAGATTTGAATTGGAGATTTGAATTTCAAAATAACCCATCCAATTTCATGGTGGATCCTCAAAAGCTAAAGGCACTCAACCGACTCCGTCAAAGCCCACCAAGGTCCTACGCCCCCTTCCTTCTTCCTTTATATACCCTCTGCTCACGCTCCTTCCTCCTTTAACATTCCTCTTTCACTAGAAAGCTTCCTTTCAACCCCTCACACATGGAAAATTCTGAACCCCTCCCGATCAGATCCATGGGGATTCCCATTCACGGAGGCAAATACGTGAGATTCAACATTCTTGGCAATCCTTTTGAGGTATATGCCAAGTACGCGCCTCCTATACAGCCCGTCGGACGCGGCGCTTACGGCATCGTTTGGTATTACTTTCTCTCCCTTTCCACGATCCACGGATTATAATACTCCATCTCATCCATCGGTTGGTATAGTTTAATTTGTCTATCTGCTGATCTTTCTGATTGTTAGTGCAGCTGTGCGATGAATTCTGAGACTAAGGAAGAGGTTGCGATTAAGAAGATAGGGAATGCTTTCGACAACAGGATCGACGCCAAGAGGACACTTCGTGAAATCAAGCTTCTCTGTCATATGGTTCATGATAATGTACGGCTCTTTTACTCTCTCATTGTACTTGCTTTCCTTTTCCTATCTTTTATCATCCAACTACAACAGCATATGCTTGATTTTTCAGCCTCTGTATTTGAGACACTACGTTGCAATATCCGTTTGAAAAAAATAAGTGCTGATTGCTCCTGAACTTTGTAGGCTATTTGGTAAAAAAAAAAACAGAATTTTGTAGGCTATGTCTTGTACATGACTCTCTTCAATGGTATTGTGCAGATAATTAAAATTAAGGACATCATACGGCCGCATGAGAGGCAAAAGTTTAATGATGTTTACATTGTGTATGAATTGATGGATACAGACCTGCATCAGATCATTCGCTCTTCCCAGCATCTCACAGATGAGCACTGTCAAGTGAGTATCTTGAATCTTTATTCTAGTGTATAAATTTGAGATGATGGATTACTAGCTTTATTTTTTCCCCTCAATTAATTCACTGATTTTGAACTTAGAGATTCGTTTCGTAAACAGAATATTGTAAAAGACCAAAGCTTGAGCTGAATGTTAAATGTCATTGCAGTATTTCCTATATCAGCTCTTGAGAGGATTGAAGTACATACACTCTGCCAATGTGTTGCACCGCGATTTAAAACCAAGCAACTTACTTCTCAACGCAGACTGTGATCTCAAGATCTGCGACTTTGGGCTAGCCAGAACTACCTCTGAGACAGACTTTATGACAGAATATGTGGTGACTCGTTGGTATAGGGCCCCTGAATTGCTATTGAATTGTTCAGAATATACTGCAGCTATTGATATATGGTCCGTTGGTTGCATTTTGATGGAGATAATTAGAAGGGAGCCTCTATTTCCCGGCAAAGACTATGTTCAGCAGTTGACTCTTATAACAGAGGTATTTTTCTTCTCCCCATTGACAACTTGAATTTTTAATATTTTGAACTTTTTTGGTAGATAATAGGAGTGCCAGTAACTAGTAAGTGAAGCTCTCAAATGAGTAAAATATTGTTGAACATAGTCCTCATAGTTATCTCCATCAATCAGCTACTAGGTTCTCCAGATGATTCAGACCTTGGATTCTTGCGAAGCGATAATGCAAAGAAATATGTTAAACAGCTCCCACATGTAGAAAAGCAACCCTTTGTTTCCAAGTTTCCTGATGTGTCGCCATTGGCAATTGATCTTGCGGAGAAAATGCTGGTTTTCGATCCGTCCAAACGCATAACCGGTATGCCTCTTTCATGTTTGATGATCCTTCCCATCATTCATTCATCTTCTTGAAATTTATTCTATGTCTGGACAGTGGAAGAAGCATTGAATCATCCTTATTTGTCAAGTCTTCATGAGATCAACGAGGAGCCAATTTGCCCAACTCCTTTTATCTTTGACTTCGAGCAGACGACTTTAAGCGAAGAAGATATAAAGGATCTCATATGGAGAGAGTCTTTTAATTTCCACCCAGACGAGATGGTGGAATAGTCTCAGCAAATCGAACCTTTGCTTAAGTATTTGGTTTTAAATTTCATCCGCGAGTTTGGAACTCTGCGGAAAAATGGTGAATGTGATGTTGTAATCTGTATAGTGAGAGTGAAGAGGGGAGATACGTTCACCCGTGATCCCGAGGGGCAGGGGGCAGGGGCAAGTTTCTTTTTCATGTTTTCCTCATTTTATTTTTTGGGCTCCTGTATTAATTTGGTTGATTGGTTGATTGTCTTGCATTAACGAGGGTTATATGCCCCGCAAGCCTAGCCCATGGCTTCTCGTTGTAGAAATTCAGATATGATAAGTGCTTATTTGAAATTGGATTAGAGTTTTTAAAAACAGGTTTTTAACTATGATTTATAATATATGAGGTAAATATGTTAAAAAAATTTTATCTTAATTTACATAAATAAACACTTTTAAATGATCTCAAAAATAATTTAAGGCGTAAGGCGTCGGCGGAAGCCATAATATAGTGGCTTTTGTTTGGTGCTTATAAGGGTGATTTTGCCCTGTTGTTTGTCATTCGTTGACTTTCTTTATTTCGTATATAAATCTAGTAGTGACCTTAATTCAGATTTGCAATGTCTCTAATACTTGGTGTTAGAACTTCAAGCATTCCCGCTTTTACATGCTAATAATAAATTACAGGGGTTAGTGGAACATATTGGCAATTGATTTTCTTTTTTCCTATCTTTTAACCCTCGCGCCACATGCAATTGATTAAAATGGATGAAAAATAGATGGCCAGAAAAAAGTCCAAATAAGAAAAATAAAATTATACTTCCTTCGGTTTTAAATATAAGATAAAGTTTATTATTTTAAAAAGATTAAGAAAACTAATTAAATTAATTTAGAGTATTTATATTTTTCTCCAAACTAATTAGTTTGACTAATATATAATCTAAGGATACATAACATATGATATGATTAAGTAACTTATTTAACTTTTTTAATCTCTCCAGAAAAAATCAATTTTGTCTTATAATTATAATTAAGACAGAGATAGTAATAAGTTTCATCTACACGTTAACGTCTAACATTTAGATATCAGATGGATAAAAGATGCATTACATTACATGACCCACATTCTCGTTTCGCGAGCCTTTCAGTTAAACTCAGGTCGATGCTCAACAATGCCAGTTGCCTATCAACGAAACTCTCACTGCAATGTCCATTTGTTGACTACTTCACTCAAATTAGCTAAACCACTATGCTTAACTGGCACAATGCAACTTCACTAGAGTGGAGACATTACTCCCAACTCGCATTCTATACAAAGATCGACAAGATCAAGGTGTGGTATAGTGTACTATAATTTCCAGACGATAAACTGAATTCCTTTCCCAGAGGCTTACCTTATATCAAGTCTCGACAAACTCTTCAATCCTACTTATATGTTTAGAATATGATCACTTGTTTAGGCTGGCTTCCAAGTTTGCCAAGAGCCTTGTCCAATGCTGTCTTGAAATTGTCAAAGGGAACTAGTTCCATCCTGCATAGAGGGTGAGCAATATATCAAATTGATCCGTTGACACAACGAGGAACTCGAAGTGACCAGTTTGTGAAAAGAAATAATAAAATCCAAGAGCTAATTGTTAATTTGCGATTTGAATTTGGTAGGCAGGAGACATACTCGTATATTAACTTCCCATCTCGCACAAGACCCAAAAGCCTGTCTATCATTTTTCTGCACTCTCCAGCTTTATCTGTGGTCATCCACTTCTGCAACCAGAATCCCCTCAAGGAAAGATCCTGCATACATGTAGTTTTAAACTACAGATACAAATAATAAACCAGAGCAAGATTTCATATTATATAGTTACTATCACTAGATTTCATATTTTATTGTGCCATCTTACTAAACCTTACCAACAATTTTTTTCCCTCCCCGATTTGAAGCACCTACTTGAGATTGGACTTGAAATTTCAACATGATCAGACTAAAGTAATCAAATAGGAGGATGAAGAAAGAGGGTTGGAAAATTTAATTAACCTTAAATATGAAGGATGAAGTTGACACAGTGATAGGCTTTTTAGACATTCCACCATATGTCACCATAGTTCCTTCCTGCCTGCATGGCACAAAATTACTTAAATTCAAGAAAGAAAACTTATTTCAACAACGCGAGAGAGTTGCAACTCTTTAACCAACTTTCCATGTTATACCTCAAAAATTTGAGAACCAGGGAAGCAGAATTCCCACCGACGCAGTTAAATCCCAATGAAGGTTCAGGTATATCACCCTATCATATCATGGCCAAAAAGAAAATCGCCCTATCATATCAATGGGATGTAAAGTAAACTATTTGACATTCATAAAGGCATTGATTCTGCAAGTAAATTTATATAAGCTACAACAAGAAATTCATGAGCAATTTTATAAGCAACAGCCAGTAAAAATAATATGTGTGAAATAATATTTGTGCGAAGCATTAATAGGAGTGAAAATGGATGAAAGGAGAGGAGGGAGGTAAACATTTTGTCTATACTTGATGTGTGATTCGACACATTGTCAATTTCCAGCCACTCCTACCAATTTTCACTCTTACAAACCACACTATGAGTATAAGGAATGTCAGCGCAAATGGCATAGGCAGAAATGCATTCAGACTGCTCTTCCACATACCTGCTTTTGGGGTGGGTAAAAGGATAACAACCGATAATTACTATCAACATTCAACTTAATAAGTTAACATTTATTCAAATGAAAAGAAGTCTTGAGCCAAATCAACAATGATATGCTAAGACTTAAAAGATACCAAGAGACTCTTGACGTTCTTCACTTCCAACTGGCTCTCAGTATAAACTTCATCAGCTCCCAATTTCTCAAGTTTTTCCTTCACTTCATCAATCCCTGCCCTGCAGGGAAATGATTAGGCGATCAAGAATAAGACTCCTCACAATTATTATTTCCAATAGAAGAGGAAAAAAGCAAGAAGTTTCAACTTTCGTTTTTAATCTAAGAAAATGCAATAAAATTAACCCATGATAATGTTTTATCTAAATGTTTTGATTAAGCTTCAACAAACATTGACATTTAGAAGCTCATAAAGTCTACAATGAACCATCAAATTAGTACCTATCCCTTACTATATTGATATTGTGAATACCACGAGATTGTGCAATCTGAATAACACACTTCCCAACCATGCTTGTAGCCCCATTTTGCACAATAGCATCTCCTGTTGATATCCACGATACGAAGCTCAAGTAAGCATCAATTACTCAACTCCATAAGAAAAAATTATTGAATTGCTAGCAAACTGCAGCACCTGAATTCAAAGTAATGTAATCTTCAAGCATCCTCAGGGCTGTCAAAGGATTGACAGTAATTGTAGCAGCATATTCTATAGGTACATCCTTATTTATTTTATGCCACACATTCTGATTTTTGACAATGTACGTTTGCCAAGTCCCTGTGCCAGAGGAAAATCAAATAAATTTTGATAAGATCAGAGAACGCAAAGAGTTTGATTGGATGTTTCTATCTTCCAATTAGGGAGGAAAATATGATTTTATTATGTCTTGACACATGATATGCATTTTGAACCTATTTTGTGCCTATGAATTGAAAATATTTGAACCGGTCATTTTTTTCAGATTGCCAGTACTAAGTCTTCTAAGCTGCTTAGCTATACGGAAGAATTAGACCAAGTAATGAGCTTTCAATCATTCTCCTGTAACCGGTTGCAATAGAATTCAAGTTATAGGAACGGGGACAAGCGGAGTCAGTGCATTTATTTGAAATTCTATGACCTCAGCGCGATTTTGACAGAATATAAGCTTAAACTCGAGTAAGACGCACACTAGCAGGCATAAACAGTAAAAACGATCTACTACTATTTCACAAAAGGTTTAATTCATGGATTTTTGAATTATATTCACTAGTCAAATATGAAATATCAAATGGTGAAACCAGAGAGAGAGGCGCACCAAAAGAGGGTGGAGAAGGAATAACCCAGTCACCAGGAGATAAAGCAGTAACCGCAGAGCCCACAGAATGCACCTCTCCGACGCCTTCATACCCACCAATAGCTGGTAGGGGCGGTCTCACAGGATACACACCTTCGAGCATACACATAAAATTTCAAATTTTTTCATTCGATGAATGAACCCTAACACAAACATTCATTATCGAAAGTGAAATAACGTAAAATTAGTAGCAAAATAGCAAACCTTCAATCCTATTGATATCGGAGGGATTAATAGGAGCAGCAAGCATCTTGACGCACACATCATTCTCTTTGATTTCAATGGCTGGAAGGTCTATCAACTTGGTGACGGTGTCAGGCGAGCCGTGAAGCTCGTATACAACAGCCATGGACGGCGGCGATACGGCGGACGAGAATGCTCGCATTCTTAGGGATTGGGCGCCATGAACCAACCTCCGTGTTAAGCTGAAGAACGAAGATGATCCTTTTCCAGCTTTCACACCCACCGATCGCAACAATGCCATCACTCTCTGTCTGTGTGTCTCCCTCTCAGGATATTCTTCTGGACGAATAATCCACCTTTGCTCAGCTCAGAAGTCAGAACTTAATCAGCAAAGCGCTGGTGGAGAAAGTAACCGGATCCGGCTCCGCTCCCTTGCCTCTCCCATACCCCAAAACTACACCGTTTTCGGGGTTTTCGCGCCCGGGGGGGGGGGGGGGGTTGGTTCAGTAGCAGTCAATATTGTAAAATAATTAATTTTTCAGTTGCATCCAGTATCTAGTAAGTTATACCCTAAACTATTTTAGCTACAACGAGCAGCCTGTAAATCACATTCAGCACCCTGAATTATTTTTTTAGTTGTAACAAATGGGCTCTAAAATGTTTTTCTAGTTGCAATGAACATTCTAAATTTAGGATACTAAACGCCTGTTTGATTTGATCCCATTACACCCTGCAATGCGATGCAATGGTAATATAATACAATATTAATTACAGGGCTAGTATTTGGTTTGATTTTTATGTAAGGTGTGAGAAGCTATTATTTTAAAAATTATTTAAAATTAATATATCACACAAAGTCTATTTTACCTTTAATATAATCTTTTATAGAAAAAATAGCTAAGAGTTATCCCACTGCCTCATCATAACTTTCACGCTATCTCGCCGATGATCATCCGATGACTATGGTGGTGGAGGATGGTAATGGTGCTACGGATGTGGAAATAGCAAGTGGTGATAGTGACAACAGTGGAGGAGGAGGAGGTGGTGGCGGCGGCAATGATAGTGGAGGAGGAGGTACTAGTGGCGGCCGGCAGCACTGGTGGAGGTGGTAGCTACAAGGTTTGGCGAAGGAGGAGGAGGAGGTTGTAACCCCCTTCTATAATTATATCCGAAATACGTGATTAAAATGAAATAAAGACCAATAATAATCAAAACTCATTTACATTCCCATTCTTAAGATAGAGTTTTCACAAATTTCTTTCACAAACACTTTAACCTGGTCTCACAATCATATTTCGAATACAATTACCTTGTGAAGATAAATCACATTCATATAAATATCAGAGTGCACAATAATAATACCGGCAATTCCGGGTTCATACCTTCACTAAAGATACGTAGGGCACAATTGCCCATTACAATTCCTCAATGAGGATTACACAAATCTATCTCTAATATATAACCAAATAACCCAATATACATCCAAGCACATATACATCCAATATCCAATTATACATAATCCCAACTACCATGATAACCAACTACCAAAATGACAACCCAAAGGAGTCCTCGTCGCCCTTAGATGCTTGCTCCATCCTCGTTCTACCTTCCCTGTCTAAAATGTTGGTAGGGGAGGGTGAGATTCTAGAGAATCAAAGTAGGAAACAGATACCAATATGCATACAAGATAAGTGTTTAATGTATGACATACTTGCATCACAATAACTGGTGCTCACATAATGATATATCCGCATGCTCAATGTTTCAACAACATACTCATGGCCATAGTATAAATAGAAACAGAGCTTCAATCATTCATATATGTTTCACATAATCAAGCAAAGCAATAACATGCATCAATACACAAACACAAATATCAATACATGCAGGAGAGGTAAGTTCCCTACTCTTGTTCTTTCCACGTATGCTCCAGCATCGGCTACTCGCGATTCGAGCGAATATCGAACCATGATCTGGGCGAACACCCAACCCTATAACCAAATCAAGGATATGGGGTTATTCACTATTCCAAATTCTCACTTTCATAACACTTAATGTTGGTTATCATCACTGCTCTTTTAATGCCCATGAATGTCTCTGTCAAATGCTCTAAAGGGTTGGAAGATTATCCCCAAAGATCCCCTTTTGAACTCTCAAAACTGGTATTTCTCACTGAAACACTCGAGTAAAGATGGCATCACTCGAGTGATATTGTACAAATACTCGAGTGAAGGAGACCTCACTTGAGTGATGGTACGGTCAATACTCGGGTACTAGAGAGTGAACACCCGAGAGCACAAAGAACTTTCAAAGACTATGACACTCGAGAACACATTGGACCTCACTCGAGTGATAGCCAAATGCCTCACTTGAGCACTAGAAAGTGATGTCTAGAAAGTGAGGACCCAAGAGTACAAGAGGTTTCCATGAAGAGGAGCACTCGAGCACAGGACATTGCACTCGAGTGATGGATTAACACTCGCAAGTGAGACTATACACTCTTGAGATTTACCAGAGAACTTAACAGAAAAAATGAAGAGAAATAGAATATACACGCAGCACTCGCGTGATACTCAACATCACCCGAGTGACATTCATCCCACACTCCAGTGAACCCCAAATCACTCGAGTGATCTTATCAGAAACCAGAAAACGCAGCTAAACTGACCACATCTCTTTACATTTGCCCAATTGATCCAAATGGACCCAAAACTTCTAACAAAGCTATTCTCAGATAAAAATACCCCAGGAATTCAATGGAATCAACAGAATTACTAAAATTCCATTCCATTAACATGCTTTAGTTTAGGGCAATGTAAACATCCAAAATTCTAAACTTACCAAACTTAATTATTCAATCCCAAATCCCTTTCTATCTATCCAAAACTCATACCAAACACCCATTTCTATACCAATAACATGTCAAACTACCAATGACCCATATTTTTGAAAATATGGCAACAAATTCCAGAAATTCCAATCTAAATCATTTGGCATGAAACATAGATAGAAGGATTAGTCTCACTTACCTCCTCAACTCTTCCAAAGAGATTATTTGATTTTCCAACCTTCAATTTTCGTGATTTCTCAAATCACCACCAATGGAGAAACTACAACCATCAAAATGAAGCTCTCAACTCAAGGATCAACACTAGAGAAGAGAGTTTTAGCAATAAAAGTCATTAGCTTACCTTAAATGCAAGCTTTCTTCCTCCTTTTCCGTCAACCATGGCCGAACAAGAGAGAGAAGAGAGAGCTGAGATGAGATGAGATGAAATGCAATGATACTCCCTCCCATACCAATTCAGCAAGAATGAGGGAGGGAGGGAGAGGAAAACATTAAAATAATGCATTGACTTTTCCAACACTCACTCATACTATAAGTTTGCCACTTGTCACCACTTCATTGGTTCTCATATAATAAGTAACCAATTATCTTATCTAATTCCTCCATTAGCCATTTAATCTTATATCTCATTTTTCTCTTAGCTAGTAATCAATTTCTCTATTAATCACCAACTAATTGTCCAATAATTTCATTCTTTCAATTTCTACTAATCATGGCATATTAATTAATATTGCCACCAGAACACATAATAATCCCATTTTAATTTGATAATTATCCTCAATAATTATCATTAGCCCTTAATCAAAAATTGGGGTGTTACAGAGGTCATGGCGGCGGTGGCTATGGAGGAGGAAGAGGTAGTGGGCCAGTAACGGTGGGGGTGGCGGGGGCGTTCATGGTGATGGCGAGGGGTGGCGGGGGCAGTGGTGGTGGAGTAGGAGGTAGTAGTGATGGTGGTGGGTGGCAGTGAGGGGTGGAGGAGGACATAGTGGCAGAGGCAACAGTAGGGGCGACGGCGGTAGGTGGAGGAAGGGGAGGAGGAGGTGGCAGCGGCTGCAGCAGGTGGAGGCGACGGCGGAGGAGGAAGGGAAGAGGTAGCAGGGCTTGGTGGAAGAGGAGGTGGCAGCGACGAGTGGAGGCGACAATGGTAAAGAAGGAAAAGGAGGAGGTAGTGGGCGGCGGTAGGGGATAGCGAAGGAGGAGGTGGCGGCGGCGACGGTGGAGGAGGTAGTGGCGGTGGCGATTGTGGCAAGTGAAATGAGATAAGTGAGACAAACACAATGTGAAAACTAAAGGGTAAATTAACTTTTTTAACCATGCAATGGGATAGTAATGAGGATTTATAAGGGGATGTATGAATGTGGATTACCAATTTTTTGATAATCATCATTACCATGGTAAACCCTATTACCATGTTAAAGAGAAACCAAACACTCTTCTCTTGGTAATGCAATCATGATTACCATTGTAGGCATGCAATGGGGTTGAACCAAATGGGCTCTAAGTGTTGGATGCGTTCAAATTTAGTTTATGATATGGAATGTCACTGAAAAATTACTTTAAGATGTAGTTTGCCAGATACTGGATGTTACTTAAAAATTATTTTATAATATTAGGTACTGCAAAAAAAACTTCAGGCCCTAAATCTTATTTTACAAAAAAAAAAAAGTGAAGTCTCCCTCCCATTTACCCTAAAACGAATGGGAGAGGTAAAGGATGGGAGGGGCTAGGGAGGGAGCCGGACTTAAAGTAAGTTAGGTCCCACCATACCAAGCCTAGTAGGGTCTGTTTGGCAAAGCGGTAGGCATTAATGACCACACGTTTAGAGCAAAAAAAGCATGATGGCCATTTTTTCACTGTTTGGCAAAACGGTCCTTTTCACTGTGCTTTTAATATTACCGTAGCTTTTTTCAAAAGCTGATTTACGTAGCTTTTCCATTCCCTCCACTGCATTTCTACTCTCTCTCTTCCATCAATGCTCTGCTGCAGACCGTTGGAAGTATTCATATTTTCATTATTTTGTCTCACCAAACTCCATGACTGTTGTTAATGCATGCACAAAGGCGATCTCTGAGCTTTTCTTTTTATTCAAATTAGAGCTTCCAGTGGTGCATTTCCAACTGCTCCGTCCAGGACTCCGTCTCTAAGCGTCGCTATCATGGTTCATAGCACTGTCCAGATCTCCGTGTGTCTAATCGGCGTCTCGCGTATCGCGTGGTTTGGTGTTTCCTCCTGATCTAAGGTTGCATCTTGTCGGCGTCTCACCGTGGTCGGCCAAGGCACTTGCTTGTGGTGAAATATTTTGCTCAACTGTGCTTGTCTTGTGGCGATCTGTGCGAACGGGACTCAGGAGGTCCAGACCCGTGACTTGGGACAGAGACAGAGGTCGTCAGAGCTTCTGCAAATCGCCGGAACAGTGTGAGGTGGCCGGTTCTTGTGTCTTCATCTCCTCACAGTGTCTCTATTATATCTTCTTCCAAAATAGGCAGCTAGCGTCGGGTAAAAAGCATAGACCTCAATATTTTATGGTTTCTAATTGTCTGCCCTGTTTTGACTGTCTGTGAACAAATGCCAAGTTTCGTTTCTTTGTCTGGATTTAAGATGATGGTATGGGAGTAGTGTTAGTTGCTATGTTCATTTAAAATGTTGTGTTCATTTCTTTGTCTGGATTTTAGTGTTAAAACATGTTGCTCCATATTAATGTGTCGTTGTCATATTTCTTTGGCACACTCACTTCTATAGATCCTGAGTTTTACTCGTGAATCTCAGTGACTTGAGGTTCCTTTTTCCTGTTGAAATTGCAATTTTTGCTTTGTCAAACTTCTAGTCAAATGCAAATTTGAGGACCAACACTATGCTGTGAAGGTGTCTGGAGTTGATATATTGCCTGATCCTGTGGTTGTGGTCAGAGGGAAACCAGCTACTTTTAAGATATCAGCTTCTACTGGTGACCTCTCTCTTCTATTCTTTCTTTCTATTTCTCTTTACTTTTATTTCATATTGGTGTTTTTCCAATTTCCATCATGCTCTTTTCTTCTCACATTTTAGGACGAAGTTAAACACATAGTTGGAACATGGTTGAATTTGTTTGTATTTCTATTTACAAAGAAATAGAATGATTTATAGATAAAATATACTTCAATACTCTGGATTCTTTTAACAATCAGATCTAGCTATTTTTTATGATGCATTATGTGTGTGAGAGATACTTGTTTTATTTAATTTCTCATAATTCGTTAGCTTTGATTAATAACAAGTGGAGTTTCTGCCTATCTTTCTTACAGGTGAAGCTATTTCTATCGGGAAGCTAATAATTGAAGTTTCATACCTTGGGGTGCATGTTCATTTTGAAACTCATGACTTCTGTGATGAAGTGTCTTGTCCTGTTGCAACAGGCGACTTTGTGATTGCTCACACCCAAACACTGCCTTCATTTACCCTTCCAGTTAGTTTCATTATACTAACTATTTGTTCTTTGCATTAATTTTTTTCGATTACATTTTCTTTGCATTACTAATTAAATAAAAAGAGCAACTTATCTCATTTGCAAGATGACAAATTTTAATTGGCTAAATTAATTTCGTCAATTATATTTTCTTGAACGTAAGTTTTGTCGACATCTGTTTGGAGCCTCTAGAAGTTATGTTTAACAAGAAATTTACAAAATTGAAGTTGATATGCTATCTCTCTGTTAGGATCTCAGCTGCTAAAACTGCTGCAATGTAAATGTTACAGTATGGAAAAGCAATTAATTTATTCTTTTATAGATTCACTTGTCGCCATTAAAGTAACTGAGATGTTTTACTTGCCAGACTAGGATTCCTTGATGTTTACGTCAAGCAAGCTGGTAATGGCAGCAAACATCCTATATTTCTTGACAGCCTGAGATTTGAGATAATGTTTAATGTTATTTAGATTCTTTAGGATGTTCATGTTTGCATGTTGTTGGCTTCTCACTCTCTTCCACTCACACCATTGGTTCTTTAAAAGTGAATAATACCATAGCTAGTCATATCGTGTTCTCAAAATCACTCTAAGTGTACTCTTTGTCTGGATTTATCTTTGAGTTCTTGCTGCTCTAGCATTTGTATGAACAATTTACTCTGTGGTTCAGTTTTGGCCTCATATTTACTATGAAGTTTATATTCTTTTGAAAACTTATAACAATATTCACTTATTCACTGTCTTTCTATCTTAGCATATGCTTATACTCAAATCACTTTAAGTTAATCGATAACTTCAATTAAAATTGATGGAATATTTAAAGTTAGCCTGGAAGCAGAATCATTATCATTTCTCAATTGGTTCAATTCATTTGTTTGACAATGAAGAATAATTCAAATTCCTATCTGTGAGAAAGAGCCTGTAGTGGATGGTATGTGCCTTGAATTTAACATTTTATGCATTAGGCCTTTTATTTTGGGAAGTTGTAACTTATAGAAGACTTGAAATGCCTTCTCCATAAACAACTATTTATAGTGAGACTGTGGAAGAATAGGTTGGGTTGAGGTCTCTTGTATGCTGCTAATTGCATATTCATGTCAAGCTTCCATTATCTAATGCCTTCCTTTTAGATAAATGCTACTAATATCCAATTTAGCACCCATTCCCTACTCAGAACTTTTTTTTGTAGTTAAACAAATGTTCTAGCCATTTTTTTTTTTGCTACTTTATAGATTGATTCACCTCCTGTGTGATTTGTATCTTTTTCATCAACAACATTTCTTCATGAGTAACTAGGATTCTTTTCCATTGTCTTTTTTACCTCATGTTTGATTGTTAAATGAATGTTTTAGCCATTTCTTCTACTTCACGGAATGATTTGCCTTTTGTACAACTTCTGTTGTATGATTTGGTTTAGTACTAGGCTCATATCCAAGTCAACGTTTTAATGCTGTTAATTTTGTAGGGTTCCTATACTTTGAAGATAATGATGGAGGATGAGAACAATGAGCAGTTATCTTGCATCAGCTTCAACCTTTCCTGAGCTGAATCGACGTTTGTTACAGAAGTCATCTTCACTTTTCCTTCCTGCTTTCTCCCTTTCTCTGTTAGATTCATTTATGATATATTACCATGCTTTTCTAATCTCTAATTTGTTATAGATGATGGGTTACTGTCTCCATTGTTGTCTTGAAATATAGTCATTGTTCTTTGAAGTACAATGTGGATTTTGTGTGTGTCTTGATTTGTCGTGATTGGAAAATGTGGATTTTGCAAAATGCTCTGTTTTTGTTTCAGTTGAGGACCCGAGTCTGTGTCGTACTCTTTGTTTCCCCTTACTGATTCGCAGCTGGTTGCCTTGTTTTACAATTCGGTAGAGTCTACGTCGCTCGAGAAGTGAAGGTACTCAATTTACCGAATCTAATTTTTGCCTGTTTCACTTGATCTCTCTTGTGTAATTTTATAAATATTTGATTTTTTGTTTCACTGCAACTGGAATTCTGTTTAGACTGAAATTTTGATGTTGAATGTGCATTTTTATGGTGCACCAAAGGTAATAGCCTTTTTAGTTCTTTGTCGGTCTGATAGTTTGGTGATTTCTTATCATGAAGTCCTTAATGTATATATTTTTATATGAATTCTTTTTTAGTTCACATACAAGTATGAATAAGGACAAATGCAAAGCAACGTGGGATGTAAGTATCATAGGGATTTTCATCCACGAATGCATTGATCAAATCTACAAGAAAGAATGCAAGGATCTTCATTCACGAAGGATGGGTGAAAATACATTAGGTGTGCATTTAATAAGAAATATGGACGATCATATGACAAGAAGCAATTTAAAAATAGGTTTGATAGCCTAAGGAAAGAATGGAAAGCATAGGATAAGTTACTCGAGAGAGAGAGAGAGAGAGAGAGAGAGAGAGACCGGTATAGCTTTTAACTCAGCAAGAAATATGGTTATTGCAGAAGATGAGTGGTGGGAGAGGAAAATTTAGGTGAAAACTTGTTGTTGTTGTTGTTATTATAATAGATGGCTGAATTTTTGTGTCATATGATTATTATTATTAATTGTATTGTCATATTATTATATCAATGTAGGAGAATGGAGAGTATGCAAAGTATAGGTATAAAGGCCTCTAGTATGCCAAAGAATTGGAGATTATATTTAAGGATGTTATGGCATTGGGCAGCAACATGTTCACACCGTCTCCTGTACAACAACATATGTCAGTGGGTAATGATAAAGACGATGTCTATCGACCCACAATAGACCTAGAAGAAGGATCGGGAGATAGTGAAGAAGATCTTGAAGGTCTTGTTACAGGAGGTAGTGTGGGTGTGACTAGTGATTTCGAAGGAATAACGTTGACAATGAACACTGCACCTAGTGGTTCGGGAAGCGGTGGGAAGAGAAAGAGGGATGCAGGGTCCAAGAAATCAAAAAAGAAAAAAACACCAACTTCCAAAGTAATAGCAGACGCGGTTAGTAGAATAGCTGATGCATCTACGAATAGATTACAGGAGATAATAAAGATCTCCATAAGTGATATATCAGCGAGTGACGTCATATCAGAGTTACTCACAATTCCAGAAGTTGTTAATGATAGGGAATTTCGCCGTCGCTGTTGTAATATGATGATACACTAGATGCCTCACGACAGGTTTAGTGGGTTGAAAGGAAACAAAGAAGCCTTGCTATAGTAGTTGCAGGAACATACTTACAACAACCTATAGCTTCAGATTGCCCCGAAGCCCTGAACTCCATTATGTGTTACTTTTGAAAACTTTGTCATTTGTAGTTATGTCGATATTCAGACCTTATGTATGTTATGATAGTACTTATGTTAGACGACGTATGTTATGTATGTTATGATAGTACCTGGATTAGCGGTAGCATGCTATGTATGCTATGATATAACCTTATGCCCCAGAAACCTATGTTTTATGCTAATTATGAATGCTACTAACTTCTGTTATATTATTTAGTGGTATTTCCACATTTTCTAATTGTATTTGATTTCAAACAATCTTGGAAAAAACACAGGTTACATCGTATATGACAGGTTCAAGCAGTGAAGATATTTCAGAGCGCACGAAGGAAGTACGACTACCTCGTGTAGAAAGAAGGTCCCAACTCATATCTCTTTTAGATGAAGAGATGATAGAGTATGAACACGTAGATGCCTTGATGGCTTAATATCTCATGCCTTATATTTGTAAAGAGCCATGCAGCACTAGTAAGCAAATTGGTGCACAGTAGGTGCAAGAGGCATTGGAAGGACATGATGGAATTTGTCATGAAAATTTTCGAGTAGAAAAAAATGTTTTTTTTTCTGTTGTGCTCTAAATTGGTAGAACATGGGCTAAGGAAAACTAGGTACATTGGAATTGAACAAACGGTTGCCATGTTCTTATATACGCTTGGACATGCATAAGGAAATAAGATCCTACAGGAACGATTTCAACATTCAAGAGAAACTGTAAGTAGGATCTTCCTTATAGTTTTAAATGCTTGTGTCAATCTATCGACAGAAATTATCAAACCGCTTGATCCTGAGTTCCGTCATTGTCACCCAAAAATATGCAATGATCGGCGATATTACCCGTATTTTTAGCATGCAATAAGAGCAATTGATGGAACTCACATCAAGTGTGTGGTCAGTCAGTTAGAGCAAGAGAGATATATCGAGAGAAAGGGATATCCAACACAAAATATCAGGGCAGTATGTGATTGAGATATGTGCTTTACTTTTGTATTGGCAGGGTGGGAGGGAACTGCACATGATGTTCATATCTTTTAAACAGCTATCTCTATTCCATCTATGAATTTCCCTCATCCACCTCAAGGTATATCTTCAACACCTATACCTACATAGTGTCTGTGTTTTTTTCCTCACATTTGCTATAATTTATAGTCTAAATTAAATTCCTTCTATTTATTAGGAAAATATTATTTAGTCGATGCTGGCTATCCAACATCAGTTGGATATCTTGGTCCGTATAGACGTAAGCATTATCACCTTCCAGACTTCAGGCGACACGAGGGATTTGTAAATCCCAACGAAATGTTCAATTATTATCATTCAGTTTAAGGACCACTATAGAAAGGACGTTTGGAGTCTGGAAGAATAGGTTTCAGCTATTTGGGGAAATGAAGTCATATTGCTTTGAAACACGAGTTCGCATAGTTTGTGCAACTATGGCTATAAATAATCTTATTCGAAGAAATTCCCTAATAGATGTGGCTTTTCAAGATGCTGAACGAGGAAATATACGTGGTGAAGGTAACAATAATCCACTTGATGTGGCATCCACATCAACTATCCGTAGATTATCTTCAATACAAATGAATCATATTCGTGACACAATCAAAGACCAACTTGTTAGCTGCAGATGATTCAATCATGATCCACTTCATGTATGCATTGTAATATAAATATAAATTTATCCATTTTTAGTAAAGTACTTTGGTGTATATTTTTTTAATAATAATTTAAGTTTTTTAATCAAATTTTATTTATGTTTTCTCACTTCAAATATCTATATATACATACTTGGGTAGTAAGTAATTTTCCTACAGACAATAACTTAAAAAGACACAAACACACTTGCAAAAATCAAAATATTTACTAGAAGAGAATGAAGAAAACCATAATGATTTTGACTGAACATAACCCGGGTTATGAAAGGAATAATATGTATGTAGTATTTAATAGCATACATTCCCTTTTTAGTCATTTTGCATCTAAACGAGCTTTTCAAACTCTAATTCAAGCAGGTTCAAGGTTAAGAAAAAAAGTAACTTCTGCCACCGCTAATTCAAACACAAATCACATTTATATTTTCACTTTTAATCCTACCTTATTTTTTCAAAAGTCAGATGGAACAAAAAACCACTTCTCCACCACTAATCTAAACAGGCATGTACACGTTTGTAGATAATTAATTCTCTCTCCGTCCCTACATATGTAAAAGAGCCCTTTTCAACTTAATGGCCAGATATTTTACCCAAAAAAAAAAAACTTAATAGCTAGATTTTAAACCGGAAGAGTGAGATTTTAAAAATATGGGTAGTTAAATGTAATAATAATATAAGAAATTTATTTTTAAAATTTTTTTTCTTATTTATGAATGGGTGTGAGAGAGAGAGAGAGAGAGTAATGATAAGAAAATGATAAAAGAGAATTTATGTAGTATAATAATTAATTGAGGGTAAAATAAGAAAAATATATTTATTATTGAGACAAATTTAAAAAAAAAACTCTTATATTTAGGGACAAACCCATTCAAAAAAAGCTCTTATATATATACTCTCTCCGATCCTATTTATAAATAACTTTCTCTTTAATTACGCAAAACGAATTGATAGTTAAAAGCAATAAGTGTGTCAAAAATACTATGATTTTTTTTCATATATGCCCCTATTTATGAAAAGAGTATAGGAGAGAGAATATATAAAAAGTATGAGAGATAATGAGTATAAGATATGAGAGAGAATGGGTATTTAATAAGGATAAAATAAGAAAAAGAAGCTTACATTTTCAGATAAAAAGTAAAAGTTGTTTATAAAAAGGACTAGCCCTATGAGAGAGAAAATTGCTTATAGATAAGACCAGAGGGAGTATATAAGGATGGAGGGAGTAGCTTTTATGATTCACACTATGCGGAGCGAAATGGGTTTTCCATGAAATGAGAAATGAAAACTATTAGCTCCACACGAGGGTTTGTGAATAAGTGATTGTCTGATAATGAGTAAGAAATATCTGTCTTTTTTGCTAAACAAGATGCATTGAACTCATAATTCACTAGATACTTTTTATGAATATCGACTGAGTATCATAAGAAGTGCGGATTAGTTTCTTATTTTTATCATTTACATTTAATGAGCATCTTATATTTTATAAAAACTGGGAGTGACATAATCTTTACGTAAGGGCCATCCTATCCAACTTTCAGTATTAAGATACGCTTTAGATGTGGATGATTATCATAAGAGATTCCTAGCATATTATAAGAGTCCCTTTCTTGAAAATCCGCACTTTTCCAAACCCAACAAATAGAGAGAATTCTATGATTATAAATATGTGAAAGGAGTTTTATCCCGATTTGCAAAAAAAATGCTTCTAAAACCACAATTTCATGGTTTCACAAACATGCACCTAGTCAGAGATAAAAACCAGCTGAATTGGTGGAGTTAGTGGTTCAACAATTAATGGATTAAACTGGGTCAACTTATGGTCAAACAGTCACAATTAAAGTAATTTATCCAATTAAAATTTATAAAAAATTTCATTACATAACTCTAAAAAAAGTACTATTTAAATATAAAAAGCATCAATACATAAGTAAATAAGATGTTTGAGTATAAAAATCATAGGGAGAATCGCATTTAAATCCATTTGAAATACCCAAATCGAAATTTAGATATGCACTTTTAACAAATCCCTAATCAAGCCAAGAGATTTCATTAGGGATTAATGAATATTGTTAAAAGGCCATAATACCCCTCCCACCATATCATGAATCGTCAGAAAAAAAAAATAAAAGAATAAGGCAAACTAGGGCTTTTAAGCGACAAAATTAAAAAAGAGAAGAAATAGAGTCAACAAAGAAAATCAAGAGGTAAGTTATGGGAGTCTCTCTTTAACTCTAGTATATAGAATCTAATTAGTGCCGATGGAATGATGGAAAACTTCAACGCAAAATTAAATCTATAGATATGGGATAATCATCCTAAAAGCATAAGAGAAATTGATTTTATTATAATAATGAATAATTATAAAATTTTATACTTCTACCATGAAGTGATTGAAAAAAAAAAAAATAATGAAGACAGTGAGATATTGAAATGGATTTTTTACTCGGTACAATATTTGAATTTTGAAGTTTGTTGCTTTGTCAAAAGAGTATATAATCCTTAATTCCATATAGGACAAGCACACGGTTGGTGAATTGGCCTAATAAATCTCACGGCAGGGAGAGGAGTCCGATTGAGACCGAATTTTTATCAATAAAAAAAGAATAAGAAAAAAAGCTAAAAAAAGATGGCAGGATATATTGGTACAATCAACTAATTCAAAAATCCCTAATGAGGCCTCTTGGCTCAATTAAGGATTTGATAAAATTGCAGGCCCGAATCTAGATTTGAGCAGTTCAAATGAATTTAAAAAGAATTTTCCCAGAAACATATATACTGGCAAGGAAAAGTGTAAAAAACATATAATCAAACAAAATAAAGTTACTCAAATATATATACAGTGGACTACTGTTTTTCTTTTTTTAAATAAACTTGAAACGATTTGCTTAATGCTTAAAAAAAATTAATAAATTCAACTCGATCAATACATCCAAAACTTTTCATTGGAACGGTTAAGGAATTGATTCATTGGTGACGAGGTAAGAAGAGCAGGGTTTTCATAACTTTTTTTTTTTTTTTTGTGGAAATAAAGGGAAAACATGGCAGACAAGCAGTGCATGTTATAGAATATCGATTTTGGGTTCTGTGAATACCTTCCTTGACATTGTGCATATTTACGAATACTAATTTTTTAATATAAATACTTATTACGCAAGCCGAGATAAAACTCCTATCACATACTTACCTCGTATATCGTGAATCACGATTTATAAGCACTTATTACCCAAAAATAAGCTATTCCAAATGAGCACATTGTGTTCTACACCAGTGTTGAACTGTAAAACCGAAGCTGTGCTTATCTTGCTCCCGGATCCAAAGCTATAAAGAGGATGAGAACGCACATGTCACAAGTATGAAATGTATGGATAGCCATGCGAAAAGAGCAGCCCTCAGCGAGGTTGATTATCAGCAGGGATCTATATATATTAGTATCTGAGAAGTCCTCGTATTCATGAGGATATGAGATGGGTTCAACACTATTGGGTGTTTTTTGGGCTTAGGCCTGCTCTCTTTTTTGTTTTGAGAAAAAGACTCTTTGTTTCTTATGAAGTTGTGATTATACTAGGGGGGGACGGGGAACTCGGGGAAGTAGTGTTGGAGATTTGTACTAGAGAGTTCGTGATTATGAAAGAAGGTCGTACCGTGCGAGGACCAAAATAGTGAATTTGAAACTTGAATGATAAAGAACTTGAAAACTTAAACGGACTCATGGTGGATGATTGCCCGGAGAAGTTCATCTTTTAATCCAACCTTTATATATATGAAAGAAAGGAAGGGGATGCTTGTAAGAATCTCCTCGATCAGGAAACAATATCAAACATTCATTGTTTGTGGCATATAGAGTAAAACTTGTCATCAGGAAGCGGACAGATTAGGCTATTTGGGTTGTTAGCCAACCTAACTTATTTATTCCTACCCCTACGCTCTTCCGCTTTCCTATTTAATCCCCCAACACAAATAGCCAGTGCCCCTCTTTCTCACAGCTCATGTCTCGCCATTACTAATTTTTTTGCCTAACAAAACAAGAAAATTGCAATAGGACAGCAAGTGATTCCCAACATTCTAATTGGCCCTTTGTTGGTTGAGATATGACGGTGCAAGTGCAGGCCCCACAATTTTTCCCTGACTTACCTCATGTCCCCTGGGCCCACATCAATTTCAAAATGGATCACCTATGTATGCCGCATTTCATGGAAGTTACACTTCCAAATTGATAGAGCAATCGTTCTGCTTTGACCCTATCAGAAGATCCGGGCCGTTCAACATGGGGTTACAATTGCACTTGCTCTGTTTCATTGGCCTTTGGCCGTCCTCTGCCTCCAGAATCCTCCAACGGAACCTGCCTCTCTCTACTCACTAGTCCGTGCCGTCACCTTCTAAATGATGTTGATTAGGATCTGTTCACGAAACGATGCGTTTAAGCCACACACTAGATTCAGGATGGATAATGGAAATAGTGTTGCATTTGGGATCGTAGGATCATAAAGAGGACCGTTGAATAAAGCAGGGACTGTCACAGCGCACAAGGTTAGAATATGAGTTTTCGTGCTGGTTTGTAATAGTTTATTTTTAAATAATAAATATTTATAAATTATGATTCACGGTATACGAGATAAGTATATAAGAGAAGTTTTATCTCCGCTTGCGTAATAAGAATTTATTATCTAAAATTAAACCCAACCAAACACACACTTCACCGGTTATCCGGCCCATTGCATTAACTGCCAATAAATAAGACTACCTAAGACCTGTCTATAATTTAATACTAGGGTTTGTTGGCAAAAATAAAAAATTTAATACTAGGTGTTTAAATACTCCCCTTTACCATGCGGTGGCCCATTTCAAATGAAGCGTTTTTAATTTTTACTCCAATTAATTGCATGTCTGACTCATATGTTTCTCTCATTTATTATTTCTTAATATCTTTTTTCTACTTTGTTTCTCACTCACCCACTATCTTCATAAATAATAAATATATTTGAAAAAAAATTATATTTTTAAACACATCTATTATTTTAAACTAATTTTAATAAAAAATTTAATTTATTCAATTTTAATAGTTGTTATTTGTAAAAAAAGACGGCCTAATGTTACATGCAAAAACAAGGTGGACATGCCTCCCAGACATAAAGGAGCATTAACCTTCCCATATTGGTGACTGACCAATCATGGATCGTCTTTATACACACCCACCCCAATCATGGCTCACCACAAATACACGTAATTGGCCTCCCATTTAAAGTATCCATATTAAACTGAAAGATTCGTTAACTACTGATATAACAATATAGGATCCGTCCATATTATATCAATAATGTCATTATCGCATCTGGGATTATCATCTAATTAAATAGTGTTGACCGTTCAAAGCACGATTTTTCGCCACGCAATCGAGGCCTTCAGCATAGTATGAAATTAATGTCGTTGGCTTAAAGGTTTATTTACTCCACAGAAGGGGGAAACCATAGCAGGGGAAATATATGGACGGCTGTTTCTGATAAATTATTAGGAAATATTATTAGGAAACCAATATATTCAAGCACTAGACTAAAAAAAAAGTAAAACTACGGTCTTCCATTACATAGACAACGCAAGACATAGGAAACAAATCAAAAGAAGGCACGAAAATAGGAGAGAGTGACATTATTAAATCAATAAAATTAAAATAAGTTTTATACCATCAAATCCATGTTAGCCTCATTGCCTGCGATTCTCGATTTGTCCGCTCTTGCTTTCATGACGTCCCCAGGCGCGCGCGCACACTCGCAGAACAAATACTACCGCTTTTGTTTGATAAAGACATTATATATGCGGTCCTATCTGTGATATTTACAGGTTTTATAAAATACACATTAAATATTCCTAAATAAAACGTAGAAAACTGAGAGGAGACGCAGGGCGAGATAGAGACAGTGGGGGATCCAAAATCAAAGGAATGACCTCAGAGGTGGTGGACACGTGTATGGATATGGTTATCTGAAATGTCTTGTGGCAGAGATCATGTATTTTTGAAAGAGAGTTCAACTCAATCAGAAACTCCAATTCTGATCACGTCTCTTTCAAAACACCTTCCTCTTCCTTACTCTAACAATTTATTATTAATCCAATCCCATTACTCGACCTAATCTCACTCCCTGTTGCCTTCACTTTGTTTCCCTTTATTTTAGGTCACCCCATCATCTTTAATTATATTTCTCGTCACTCCTTTTCCATGCGTAATATTTTAATAAATACCAGAACCTTCTAGACCAATCGGAGTCCTCTTTCTTTTCCATGCATGTTATGCCGAACGAAGACTTTGAAGGCGGTGTTTGGCATGGAAATCTTTTTAAAGTAAAATCCAATTATAAGAATCAAATATTTCTCAATTTAGAATAATTATGATGAGTCGTCCCATCCCGCGACATGCATTTATATGGACTGGGGAGTTTGAAAATAGTTATACTGTGAACATATCGTACATAACTACATCTAGCGAGGTTTTGTAAACGTTGATTTTTAATATAATTATTGAAAGCACTTGTTTTCTATTTCCTTATCCCGCTACTCTTATTAAATATGGATAGACATAAAAAGATAAATTAAATGCTCATTAAAAAATTATAAGTATCTTATAAAAGAATTAAAAAATATTTATTAGTTAATATCTTATAATAAAAAATAAAAAAGAAGAGTAGAATTTGTTTTTCTAATGTAATAGCATGTGAGGCGTGGTATATAGAAGAGGTCTTTTTTGGCTCTACATAAACTACTTCTTCTCTATCGTTAGTTCAAACTGGTCATTAGATATTTTCGATATGTAGCACTGTCAGTTGGCTGATTTTCAAAGAAAACGCTGTTATAAAGCGTATCAGTTTATAGGTGAATAAATGTACATGAACTGAATGTCCACATATAAAACGAAAAAAACACCAGTAATAATAAAACATGATAAATGTTGTGTAAATATCATTCTCATCGAACGGTAGTATCATATATATAAAATATTAGGAAAAAAATAGTTAAATACCACTTAAACTTTAAAAATTTAAATTAATGTTGCTGATAATAAGAGTAATGAGATTAATAAAAAGAGTATAGTAATTGATAACTCAGGTTTCCAAGAAATCATTGATTTAAGATTTTAAAGTTCAAGTGATATTTTTTTATTGTTTTTTTTTAAATATTTCTCCAGTACTATAGAATATTCCTAAAATTATAGAATGATGTCATTTTCTATACAATTTATTTATGGCAAATCTGGTATTATAGACTCTGCTCTAATTCCATAAAGGCAGATGTCAACACCAGCAATAACCACACGTTTTTTTTAATAAATATTGAAACACATCTATAGCAATCAGTAGTATCAAAGATTTACGCAATAATAAGGCATACGCGATTAAATGTGCTCAAAACTTCATAAGTGAAAACATGTAAATATTTGTTTCATCAACAGCTGGGCAATAGAGGTGTCAAGCTAATTCAGCTCTTTCCGGTCTTAATAACCAAGGTATTAAAACTCGGATCGGGCATTGAACAATAAACCGGTCGGGGTACTGGGTTAAGGGTCAGTGGGTCAAACCGGAGCCAAACCGGGACTAAACCGGTGAGAAATCGAAAATTTTAGACTTATAGTATGAAATTCTAAAAAAAAAAAATTTAATTTTCTTTTTTAAATGTGAATCCGGACCGGACCGGCCGGTCCGGTCCGAGCTTAGAAACATTGCTAATAGCATGAATATCTTTTGAGTTAAATGCTCGTTTGAAACAATGATTGAAACATTTAAAAGTAATTTTTCAATTATGATTTACAATACATGAGGTAAGTATGCGAGATGAGTGTTGTTTCGACTTACGTACATAAATATTTATAAACCTTCATAAATAATGCCAAACATGCACTAGTTGGCACACAAATCTACCAATCTTGATTTGTGTCTGTCATTTATTAAATTTATGTTCTACCACATGCATGCTACAGCTTTTCATTCACCCCAAAACTGAATGATCTTCTCTGCACGCCCAAAGGCCTGCAAAACACATATAAATTCTCTTTATGAGTATAGGTCTATAAAATCTAAAGATTTTATTTTATGAAGAGCGTATTTAAGGCCCATGTTTGTGAGTCCCAGTGATTTAAAGGAGCATAAAATTTAATCTTCTGATCAGAGTTACCAGTAATCTACAGTGCCTAACGATCTTGTTATAAGTTACGTTTGGAATAGCTTATTTTCGGGAAATAAATACTTATTACATAAGTCGAGACAAAACTTCTCTCACATGCTTACCTCGTATACCGTAAATCACGAATTACAAGAACTTATAAGTCAAAAATAAGCTATTCCAAACAAGCACATAATCACCTCACTTTCCCTGCTCCCCTCCTCTTCTTATTATCAAAAAAGAATCAGTTCTATTAATTAGAGAAGGTTGATGGAAGAGAGCAATCACACGACTTCCTCATCACTTGTCAATTTTTGTTGGTTGTTGGAAAAATAGATAAATTGATGAAATGGCATGTCTATATATCAATGTTTTAAAAGCCGGACGGGACGTCGAACTGGGGAGACTATCGGATCATGAGTCGCACGGTTGGACCGATAACATAATAATTAAATAAAAATAATATTATATATATAATTATATAAATATAAAAAAATGAAATTTTAACATTACTTAAAAATAAATACATATAAAAGCTTATATGTATCATCTTTCTTAAATTTCAAGTTCTAATACATTGAAATCATTAAAAACAACACAATAACATGTCAATAATATCAATAAACGGTTCCCGGCCCAACAGCCGGTCTGAAGCAGCTTGAAATGGTTTAAATGGTGAAATGGTTGAACCATGCTGAACGAACCGAAAGCCTTTCCGGGCACCGGTCCAACCATTCGGTCCGGACCGGTTTTTACAACATTGCTATATATATAGAGGGGTTTCAGAAGATACTCCTCACATTAGTTAAGAAAAATAAATATGTAAAATATGTATATTCTTTTTCAATTATACTCCTATTAATGAGTAAACATTTATTACATAGATAATGAATAGCACATATTTAATAGGACAAAAATGAAAAAAAAGTTTAACGTTGATTTGATCTACAAGTATATAAATTTTATACTAAAATATCTCTATAATTATTTGCTGGAGGAAAATACTAAAATACCCCCTATTTATGACAAACGCGTTCAACAGCGGGCAATTAAAAAACATACCAGCATTCGGTAAGTTATAAACAGAGGCAATGATCCGGTATGGCCGAAACCATCTGAAACCGCCTAACGGTCATTAATTTATGGGCAGCTCTCACCGGTGACGGCACCGTTAAGGTGGCCGCGCTGGAACGCGTGGATCTAATCGTTCCGTTAGCGCCCGATGTGGAAGTGCGATCCGCGTAGGCAGGATGGGCCCTACTCGCGGCGTCATCGCGTGGGCCAGAGTGAATTGTTTCAGACGTTGACCTTTTTTTCCTTTTTTGTTGGGGAAGGAGATCGGACGGTTCAGAAGAGCGCGTTCGAGTGATCTGGACGCCACCGGCGGATTATACCTTCTACGAAAGACAAAGATATATTGCAGTTGCGTTGCACACCAGCTCGCAACCAAATCGTTGAAGTGCGGCTACCAGGCGCCACGTCAGCAGAGCAATGTCTGATTAAACGAGTAGAAGGCAGTTCACCGTAGAGCCGAAAGAGTCCTGAGAGCCGATGATATTAAAAGGCTTGACGCATTAAACGAACTCTGTTGCTGATCATACCCTTGTATTTTGGAAATGACAGAAAACTCCATGCTCTTGTTCGTGGCACCTCTTCATTAGTGAGTATAAAATTTTTTATTACAATTCATGCTCATCTCATATAAACCCTGAAAACACTAAAAGCCCCAAGAACATCGCTCAAAACTTCAGAAGGGCCTCCCCCCTCCTGTTCCTACCTTCTCTTTCCTTCTAAGTCCTCGACACTCGCTTGCTTCCGTGTTTACATGCTTTGGTCTCTGTTCTAGGCTCCGTTTTCTTGGTGTACCTGAGACTCAGAGGGATTATGGGTTGCTTTTGTTTTGCAAAGAAATCAAGCCGAAAATCGCAGGCCAACAACTATAGCCAGAGCGCAAAGCCGAACAATCACACAGGTGCTGGTTAATTTTTTCGATGATCTTGATTTTATTTACTTGAATGCTCAGATAAAACGCATTTTGTCAAGCCAGTGAACAAACTGATTCCCGTTCTTTGTGATCATGGTAATTTTTTTTTTCTTGTATTCTGAGTAATCTACTTTTTCCTTTTTCTAAAGATTCTAGACATGGGTATTTCCTGAATGTTCAATGTTCATTCTTTCCGGCTCGCTGTATACCATGTCTCTCAATTTTTTTTTGGTATGCAAATCAAATGCTCATCCTTTGTTTTATTTTGGTGGAATATTTCGCCGGGATTCCCCCCCCGGGAAGCGGAAAGAAAATTGCGAACTTGGTTTTTATGTAATTAGTGTTCAATATCAAAATTAATAGTGGCGGTCGATGGTAACGTTCTCCTCTGATATTCCCAGTCTTTCCCAGAAATCATCGGATAATTTTCTAACATCGGCTGTCTATTTCGAAGTATTCATATAGGTCATGCTTCATTTTTCTTTCACTTGGTTGCTTGCGTTGTTGAAAATGCTCGATGCCTAGTCCAAAGTTGGGCTTGTCATTTTGCACTCTGTTTACTTTTAGATTTTGTTGGTTGTGGGTTCTCCAGTCATCTCGACTATAAGTGATTTCTTTTATAAGTTGCATCAACTTGGATGCCTAATGTCTTGTCTGATCCCTTGACCTTGAGCCTATTTTGCATTTGTCGCAGATACGGCGAAAGGTGATTTGAATGTGAATGGGAAGAAGGAAGCTCATTCTAAAGATAATCAACTTTCTCTGGACGCGAAGAGATTGAATTTAACGGACAATGGAGACACTAGTGGTAGCACGGCGCAGACTTTTACTTTTGATGAACTTGCAGCGGCGACAGGAAATTTTAGGTCAGATTGCTTTCTGGGAGAAGGAGGGTTTGGCAAGGTTTATAAGGGGCATTTGCAGAGAATAGATCAGGTTGGTTTGAAAATGAACAAATCTAATTACTGAAATATTAATCTAGTCCAGCCGTTATAATGTATTGTGTTTTATGCTCTTGTGCACCATGTTACAATCTATGGTTTCTGTCGAGGTGCAATGAGATTAAGATTTGTTAATGTTAATGCAGGTTGTGGCTATAAAGCAGCTTGACCCTAATGGACTTCAAGGAGTTCGGGAATTTGTTGTTGAAGTTTTGACACTTAGTCTTGCAGACGACCCTAATCTTGTGAAATTAATTGGGTTTTGTACTGATGGAGATCAGAGACTATTGGTCTATGAGTACATGCCATTAGGATCTTTGGAGAACCACTTGCATGGTATATACTACGATCCTAATATCTCATTTTTTTTCTTCAGATAGAATGTGCACTCAGCAGCATTTTTTTCCATCTTCATTGCATTGCTTATCTTGATATCCTCCATTCCACCCCAGATCTTCCACCCAGTCAAAAACCACTTGATTGGAACACGAGAATGAAAATAGCAGCTGGAGCTGCTAAGGGCTTGGAGTATTTACATGAGAAAATGAAGCCCCCTGTCATATACCGTGATTTGAAATGCTCAAACATTTTATTAGGCGAGGGATATCATCCCAAGTTATCTGATTTTGGCTTGGCCAAAGTGGGCCCAAGTGGCGATAAGACACATGTTTCGACAAGGGTTATGGGCACGTATGGTTACTGCGCTCCAGATTATGCAATGACGGGTCAGTTGACGTTCAAGTCAGATATCTACAGCTTTGGAGTTGTTCTTTTGGAGCTCATCACTGGCAGGAAAGCCATTGATAATACTAGACCTACCAAAGAACAAAATCTGGTTGCATGGGTATGTCATCACTTGCTGGTTTAGAGTTATTTCTGAAGTCCATGTTAGTTGATTTTCTTTTGTAGATATATCCGTTTTTACTATGTTGTGGCTAAGAAATAGAACTGTAATTTCAAATGCTTATAAATCTGTGGGCAATAGTTTTGATTGGACATCAGTTTTTCATATTACCTTACATTTTACTAAAGGGAAACAAAGGATTAGGATTATAGCTGGCATTCAGTTGAAAGAACTGGAGGTGGAGGCTTTATATGTGCTTGCACTTCTCAACATTTACCGAGAGGATGGCCTACTTAATTATTTATGTTTCTTTGATTTTTTTCGGTCTGATGCGAAACGCCTGAGGTAGACAATTTTCTGAAACTTGCTGATTGAATTATCTGATCACTAATTTTCCATCTCAAAACTTCCATCCTTTCCATAAGGAAACTCTTTCTTTTTTTTAAACCCCCCCCTCCCCCCGTGGAGAAGAAATCAAATTACTGAGAACACCATTCCTGTGTCAATTTTTTCATTTATTTGCACTTGAATGCCGCATGTTCTGGTTGTATTTGCATATTTTCCTTCTCTTGTTACCTCACCCTATTTGAAATGATACCTGAGTGTCAGTGTTGAGCTTGGATGGTTGTGGTGCACTGTTTCCTAAATTTCATGCTACGCGGTGTAATGCAGAAACAAAACCTTTCCTTTCTCTTGTTGTGAACTTCTCCCAAAGTCTTGTATGACTTGATATAGCTAACAGCCCTGGTTTCTGGTACATATCTTGGAGTGCGCATAACAGAGACATATTTTTCAATTTTTGTTAGGCTCCTATTATTCATCTAATGCAAATTGACAAAAAATAATTAACTTAGGTTTTATGTGATGTTTGCAGGCAAGGCCGATGTTCAAAGACAGGAGAAAATTCTCCCAAATGGTAGACCCATTGCTTGAAGGCCGTTATCCTGTGAGAGGTTTGTACCAAGCTCTAGCTATTGCTGCCATGTGTGTTCAAGAACAGCCTAATATGCGGCCCGTAATAACCGACGTGGTTACCGCGTTAAACTACCTTGCCTCCCAGAGATATGATCACCAAATTCATCATGTACAAAACTCCAAAAGAAGGGATGATGATCAAAGACATCTTGTTCGTGATGGTTCTTCCTCTGACAGATCTACAGACTAAGAAATATTTGTGCTTGTTTATATGTCATGTGCCCTTGTTATCAATTTTTGCTTCATACAAGATAACAGGGTGCTTTTACAATCTTTTGTTATATATTTTTTATTATACAAATATAAAAAGAAATTTCTCTGAAATTTCCACTGCGTGTACATGTGAGCTGGCTTCCTTGTATTTAAGACGCGTCTTTGTAGGATCTTTCTTTTGCCCATTTATGATTAGAATTTAGCCTCCGTCATGGTAAATGACTTGTTCCATCTTTTATCTTAGAGTGTGTTTGGGTAACATTGAAACTGCGGTTTCAGGTGTCTTTTTTCGCAAGCCGAGATAAAATTCTTGTCATATATTTACCTCATAAATCGTAAAAATTATTCTCTAAAAGTTAATCCAAACAAACACTTAAACTAGTTTGTGCTTCCAAAACTCTATCCGCCCCTTGTTTACCCAGGTTCTAATTTTATTTCTCCCTAAAGTGGAAAAAGGACAGTTTAGCAGAGAAGAGAGGCTTCACACATGGATGAAAAATGAAATTCTACCAAAAAAAGAATTGAATATTGGAGACTGGAATTTATCAAGGTACTGAAAACCGGATAGGATATTGAATCGGTCAGGGTATTGAGTTAAAGGTCAGTGGGTTAGTTACGAGTCAAACCGGAGCTAAACCGGTGAGAAAGTAAATATTTCATACTTATTGATATAAAATCGTGTGTAAAAATTAATTAAAAATGAGTGAACTGGTCCGTACGGTTCACCAACCGGACCGAACTGGTTGAACCACTGATTCATGTGCTAAACTGACCGATCCGGTTTTTAATACCTTGGAATTTACAGTTGTGGGTGTCAGCCATTTAACGTGGAGGTTCAGAAGATGTATATAAATGGCAATTCCTAGGATGAGAAACAGAGACCCGGGCACATGAATGAAGTGCCCCCGAGAATGGTCCTAACTGAGAGATCACGTGTATTGCCACATTTCCGTTCAAACTGGCTGCTACTAAGTGTGGTGTGGTGTGGTCTCTTTTAATGACATGTGGATGCAATATAATTGAGGTATTCTTTTTTTTCACCATAACTTTCACATATCATACTCTTCACATTCGAACTTAACCATGCTCTTAAGAAAGCATTAAAGGAGCTGCTTGATATCAGCTGGGATACAATGCCGGCTATTTATTTAGTACAATATTTAAACTATCAAATGTCACCTAATTATTTTATGCACTCTGCTGAAGAAAGTATAATATCAAAGCTGGGGCAGCATAAGTAACTGCCACTGACGCTTCGACATTCACATGCGTTGCCTTGTCACTTGCCCGCTTAACCAATTTCCCGCCCAAAAGTTTGTTGAACAACCAACCCTGAAACCTAACAAGCCTTTGAATTAACTAACCGAGTTTTCTTCCATTCTTTCGTTGCAAAACAGCAAGACTCACTCTCTTCTTCTGAATCTGCATCTGTGTGAGGGCGATAGCATTCAGATGCAGAAAAGGACCTCAAGCGCGAATTCTCACGGCTCTGGTGAGCACAGAGCCATCAACATCGCTGATCCTCCGCAAGCAAAGAGAAGAAAAATAGACGGTCATGATACGTCCGGCCTTCCACTTTACGATGCGAGGGGCACCAATGGAAAGAGGGAGTTTTCCTCGTCACGATTCGCAAAGAAATGGCTTCACGTTATTCCTTTGATTCTGCTGCCCTGCCTTCTTCTACTCCTTTGGTTGAATTACTTTCCAGGTATTATGTTCAACGCAACTGTGCTCGTTATCCTCATATTATTTTACCCTTCTTCTTCTAATTTGTCCTATCATCTATCAAGTGTGTGCCGTGTATTCAAATTAATTATATCGTTGCTGATTGTTAATGATTTTCCACAAGATAATCGCCTTCCATTCTTCACAGTTATTCTTTGTGCAATGTGTTGAAAATCTTGGTTGATCGATCAAACATGAACTTTTGCCACTTTTGTTGTCATTAAGTAGACTTACGTAGCTCTTGGATTCTATGTTTATCATAACATTACTGTTCATTCGGAATTTTCTTCGATTTTCTAACAAAATCTTCTCTATAAATTGCTTGGACTTTTGAAAACAGTGAATGTGACAGTTAGAGAAGGTGGAATTACAGTCATAAATCAGATTCACACACCGCTGCCTAGCACTACATATATTGATCTCACCATATTAGCGATGTCTGCAACACCAATCTCGCCACTTCCTCAAAATTTGTCGTCATACGACAATGAAACTTCCTTGCATTTGGTGAGAGCGCCTAATTGAAACATCATTTTCTTCCAATGAATAAAGGGTCAGAGTTTGAAGTTGTACCGAATTTTTAGTCCATTCGTCTCCGATAAGTTTGATATGCTTTATTAGACAAGACAACAAAATTAGTTGAATCTATGTTTCTTTGGAAGAATCATGTTTTGGTTCTGTTACCCTGTGTGAACTCGTTACGTAGAATACATGCCAAAACGAACTAGCATTGCTGATATGTTTTGCTGAATTTACATGGCGGAAATGGAAAAAATATGCAGAAGATATGGCAAAATTGTAGCATGTATTTCATGGTCAGCAACGATATCTCAATTTGTGTTTTGTGGACTTTCTGATGCAATCGTAGCCTTAGGATTTAGGAATATGACTCGAAGCTCTTTCTATGTCTATGCTCTTTGAATAATAATAAATATGTGCCTTTCGATGCCTACAACTCAGCAACCTCACCATCTCGACAATTGTCCACCCATATGTACATGGTTGATCTTCTATGTGATGGCAGAACTCTACAACAGTCCCTCCTTGGAGACTGCAAAGGAAGTTTATTAAATATATCCACGTTAGTGCAAGTGCTATTCAGTGGACACAACTCTGGGTAATGCATATTAAACATGTGGTCTGTATATATTAGAACAAAAGCGAAACATTCTGTCTCATTTGAATCGTTGAGAATCTGTACCTTTTGCCAGCGAAAAGGATCTGGTTTCTTTAAAACAATAATGGAGTTGATCTTTTCCGGGCTTTCCATTTCCCACTGGCAAAAAGGAGCTCTAGATTTCTCACGAGTATAGGTCCCAACAATTTGTTTACTGGCTCGATCGTATCGAGACTTGTTTAGGTAGAAAATGAAGGGTTTACGACAGGGGTAAATAGAAACAGGCCTAGTGTTGAAGGAATATCCGTTGTAATCAGCTTTTTTGAACCAATTGAGGAAGGTTCTCGAGGGCATCTCTAATTCCCTTGGGGAAAATACTCCCTTGAGGACTTGAACCACGTATCCCCATGATACAGAGATGGACCAGTGTCTGCTTCTGTCATAGCAGATTGATTGTTGCATTATGCTAGCTGAGTCCATCTTGATGGATTTCATTAGGTGTCTGAGGCCCTGTACACGGTTCATTCGTGGGAATATTGGTTCCACAACATCAAGGTGGTGCAATGTCACTAGTGGGGTTACGGGATGTGCCCCTAAGAGGCCTAATAGGTTTCCGTGCACATCATACTGCACAGCCAGATATACAAACAAAAGTTAGAAGCAAAACCACGAATAATTTCCATCCAGTAATATTAATAGTGTTACCTGATGAAACCCAAGTTCCTTGGTTAGTGGCACACCTATCTCAGCCATGCAAGCTTGAATTCGGTCATCGCTGCCATATAAACCAGGGTATCGCTGAATGCAGCGATCCTGTATCTTTGCCAACTCCTTGGCCAATGGGTAGCTTATGGCGAATCCTCCCCCACCATATGCCATAGAATAAGAGAAGTATATATTCTGAAAATGACTCTCTGATGAGCTCCCAACATAATAGAAGTGTCTGTGGTCATACTTGGAAAGAATCCTCACTACATTGTTTACCACAAACACAGTGTCATCGTCTCCCATCACGAACCACCTTACATCCTTCATCCCAAGGTTGAATGTCTCTGTTACTATCCTTGAAATCCTCAATGCAGATCTGTCCCCCTGAGGGTTCGTATATTTGAAATTTGAGGTGTCCCCAGAAATTCGAATTTGGGGCAGCCCCTCTGTACTTTTAGTGTTTACTTTTACATCCAGCCAAACTACCGCTCTAGTCACGTTGGGCTTCCACCATATCTTAATGTATTCTTTTCTGGTCTCCCACAATTTGGATGAAGCTGCTATCCCAAACACAATGTGTTTAAGTTGGGTGTCTTGCCTTTTAGATAACAGAGGGGGTGGTGATCTAACTTTAAGATTCTTTACTTTTGTTACTTCTTCTGGCCCTTGTTTCTCTTGGTGGCGAATGGAAGCTGAGGATATGTTAGTCAAATGAAGGTGTTTTGTGGAGGCGGCATCTAAATGGGGGGAACAATCTCGATGCTCATTCTGAAAGAGGACATGTTTGGAGGAGTAGAGGATATATAACACGATCGTCACCAGAATGACCCAAGAGATGATGCTTCGAGAGCCTATCTGGATCATTTGTTGCTGGGAAGCAAAGTGCATTTGGTTCCAAGCTGAGTTTTTCTCTTCCACGGTCTTTCAGGTGGTGGTACGTGGTACTCACAATTCATCGGATCTTGCAGAAGGAGAGAGAACAGTTACAATTTTGTTTTCTGTTTTTTTCTCCCGGTGGGGGCTATTTGTCGAGGCCGAAGTTGACGCGCTAAAAATAGAACAACAATTTTTTTTTTCCCAATGAAATAAAGTAGGGGGGATGTAAGAACCCCAAGCCCGGGCATAATGCCTCTCCTTGAATCTTGAGAGCTCGATCATGTTGAACTATGTCTGGGAAGCGCCACCAAATTGTATCAGCCCAGAAATGCATGTATTTTGCTGCTCAGACAATTCATTCACACCTTACATTTTCAACTAAAAAACCTCCGAATAATGCAGGCAAAATTGGGGGTATCAGATTCCCATGCCCAACCTGAGTGATGGTTACAGGTGTCGATGGAAGGGCCTCGGGGATCCCTCATCCCTGTAATCCAAGTAAGAAAGGACGTGCAAATGTTCCACCCAATCTGAATTGTAAAAGTCCACGGTGATCCATGGCAAAATTATCTTACCTTCCGTCCCATGATCTTTTACTCTTCGCTTTCAACCATTTAAAACCCAAAATTCTTAACAAAGTCTATCATTGTCTGAGTAGAAAATAAAACGCGAATTTTTCTATATATTGTACTCCCTTCGGTCCTAATTATAAGACAAAGTTGATTTTTTTAGAGAAATTAAGGAAGCCAATTAAATTACTTTAGAGTGTTTATATTTTTAGTATCTTTAGATTATATATTAGTTTATTAGTCAAATTAATTAGTTTGGAGAAAAAAAATAAAAATATAAATACTCTAAAGTAATTTAACTGACTTACTTAATTTTTAAAAAAAAGTTAATTTTATCTTATAATTAGGACTTAAGAGAGTATGAAATAAGAATTAATATACGATTATATCCGCATCTACAATAAAAGGATATGAGATGATGTGACGGTCACAGGAGGGGAGACAGATAAGATAAATACATGGAAACTGGAAGGGCGTTCACGTGGGTTATGGGGCGTTCACGTGGGTTATGGGTCGTTGGGACTCTCTTTTATCTCTTTCCTTCCCTTCATTTTTGTTTTTGGGTGCACAATTGATCGATTCAAGCAATTCTAATTCATCACTAAGAACTGAGCGACACTGCCTCCAGATTAAAACCCCTCCCGATTCTCTTTTAACAAAAGTCCATAATAGATTTGGTTCCATAAAACTAACTAACCATTTTCTTAAAAAGATTGTTGAATGTTCACTTTATTAATCTCTCTCTCTCTATATATATATATATATATATATCATTCACTGAAATTTCCTCATGATATACATACAAGCCTTTTGTTACACTTACCGCGATAAAACTATTCTGTTGACTTGCATTACATCCATTATTACTTTTGTCATAGAAGCAAATAGGTGTTGATTAAGAAGTGGCGAAGAAAATAAGAAGATAACGAAACACATAGCATAGAACTACGATACGTGGACTCTTCATAAATGGACCCATACCACATGAGTGAGAGAAAGAGGGACGAAGGCTGCTTAATCAAATCCTACGTGGCAAACAAATCCTAATATAAAGCTAATTCATCCTTCTATATTTCGCTTTCGGCCAAGTTCCAGGCTTATCTTTCTCTTTTTATCCTGCACTACTGATATTCCAACAAACAATTAAAAGAAGGTATGGACTTTTCAACCAAAAAAAGATGATATTTGATGACCAAAAACTTGTCGCTTTCCATTCTAAGGTATCCCCGAGAGTCCACATCATGGAGTTGAACATACTGATCGAAGTAGCTTTACCCCAATGGCACCACATATTGAGGCCAAGCAAAGAACAAATGGCACCACATATCACTTCAAGGTTCAAGCACATTAAATAGGGTAAACACCGTCCGCCATACATTCTATTTTCCACTAAATATTTTAATTAATTCCAACACTCCTCATTTTTTGTGGTGCTGTGTCGTCCCCATCAACCACCACGACCCTGTTGTCCCCGCTCCCCATTCCAAACCCCTGTGTCTCTGCAGCCCTTGCTTCTGTTTTTGTTTTAAATGCCACCCTGTTATGCCTGTTTTTTGCCCCGTTTCTTATCTCCTATGCCTCTGCACAACTCAGCACTTTTTTTTATTGGGGGAAATCTGCAAGTGTTATGGTAATAAACTGGTAAAAATGGAAGGGTGATATACTGATATGATATTTACATGTAGGAGAGGGTAATACTAATTTTTAGATATTTGTTGGTTGTGTGGCTTCGTTGTTATTGTCAGTTATGGTAGCGCTTGCCCGACATGGAGACGAAAACAGTATTGTCCTAAGAACAAGTGGTCGGTACATTCTGAAATTATGAACGTGTCAGAGACGAGGCACTCATCCCCCCCTCCTCACTTTCTCTTGTTGCTTTTCTTGCCCGCCAACGCACTTCCAGTCTGTCACTCATTTACCCCTTGCTCTCAAATCATTGCAGTTTGAAGGCAGTAAACTTTTCAAGAACAACCTTCCCCTGTTCCCTCTGTGAAATTTAAATCATTCCTCCCAAAGAATATTTTTCCCTATGAACTTCTGAAATATGATTTCAACAGCCACCTCAGCCCTGCAAAGAATCATGTGATATTTCCAAGGCCAAACCTTCTCCCACAACTATTGTCCCCCTTTATAACTCATTTCTACACTATCACCTCCCTTTCTCTTCCTATATATCCTCCTCCTTATATGCACTCTTTTCTCAACAAAAAAACCTTTGATCTCATCGCCACCACTTTCAGCTCTTCTTCAGGTACTTGCAATTTTAGTTACATATCTTCATTTTCATTTTCATTTTTGATCTCTCTCATGCTTGTCCTGAGCTGAGCTCAGTTGACGAACTCTTTTAACGTAACCTTTTACATATGTGGCTTCAAAATTAAAGCCGCCGTTAGCTTTTCCAATCGACACCTGTCCTGCTTCACACTTGCTTAGTGATTATAACCATTCTCCAAGCCTTGAACCGAGTCGTCAACATTGATCTATTGATTTCCAGGCATTAAGGATATATACTCTGCATTATGCAGAGAGCTCCCTTCAATTATCAGAGACTGTAATATCCCGCAGACACCGCGCTGCTGTTAATTTTTCTTTGCCATAATTAGCAAAGAACCCACGCAATGTCTTCGTCTCAGTTTTAATATACTGATAAATTATGTCTCCCTCTCATTTCTCCAGTCACATGCCCCTATTTCACTTACTCTTCACAAATCTACCTTAGACTGATATGTGCTGTGCTTCCCGTCACTCTCCAGAGACCCCATTACAATTACTGACCCTACCCCACTATACTCTCATATAAATGCTACTCTATTCAACTTCAACAACTACGTGTGTGAGAATCCGAGTTGAATTTTGGACTCCATCATTATTCCCCATACTTAAATAACTCCATATAATCACTGAGATTCAAAACAGGGAGAGAGATGCAGGGTCCAGACTGATACTCTGTTCATAATATTCACATTCTGATTGCATGAACGCATTGTAACAGGAGGGAGATGGAGCAGTCAGAAATACCAGCAAAGCAATCAGCAAAAAGGTCATCATTTCCGAAAGACCCTCGTGGTTCGCTCGAAGTGTTCAACCCTTCCTCCTACTCAACGGACAGTCCATCAGACTCGCCGTTCCGATCTCAACCAAAGTGGAAAACTTGGGTGGAGCCACCAACCACCGCCACCAACAAGGATGAGATCACCAGCACATCATGGATGGCCCTAAAGGACTCCGATAGTCCACCGACGCAGACTCTGCCAGCCATTCTCAACGAGCGACCTGAGCTGACCCCGAAATCTCCGTTCGCCGTGAATTTAGCCGGAGACGTGGGCACGGCAGCGCAGAGAGCCGCTGAGTGGGGACTGGTGCTGAAGACTGACACGGAGACGGGGAAGCCGCAAGGAGTGGCTGTGAGAAACTCGGGAGGAGAGGAACCAAATGCGAAGATCACGAGCACTTCAAGAAGGAACTCAAACAACTCGGTGAGAAGCTCCGGCGAATCGTCAGACGACGGAGGAAAAGAAACACGGGGAATTCCGAGAATTTCAGAGGATTTGAAGGATGCTTTGTCAATGTTCCAACAGACTTTCGTGGTCTCGGATGCGACCAAACCCGATTATCCGATCATGTACGCCAGTGCCGGATTCTTTAAGATGACCGGTTATACTTCTAAGGAGGTCATCGGGAGGAACTGGTAATATAATTTTATTTTCTCCTCGTTAAATATAAGTTGACTCTTTTTCTAGAGATTATTTAGTTAATGACATGATATGTCGTGTGACTGAATTATATATTAATTTATATATTAAATAAATTAATTTTTTTAAAAAAATAAATATTTCAAAATAATTTAATTAGCTTTCTTTAGGGGTGTTCGGGATTGGAATCGAGATCGAGAAATGCCATTCCCGATCCCGAAAAGTGTTCGGGAATGATTTTCATTCCCGATCCCGAAAATTTCCCATCCCGACGGGACGGGAAATGTTAGGGATCGAGATCGAGAATTTCCCGATCCCGAATTTCTTTTATTTTTTTTTAAAAATTCCTATATTAATTTTTTTGTTTTATTTTCTTTAGTCTAGTATAAATATATAATTTATCTAATATCATATTGTACCAAATTAGTCCAATACAAATATATCATTAGTCCAATATATATTTAAAGTTGTCGATTTAGCTACAAAAAGCAAAAAGACAAGAACAAAAAATTAGAATTATTTAATAAATAGTAAATAAAATTAACTAAAAGAATAGATATTACATTGAGGGTGTTAGGAATTTTCACATTTTATTTTGCATTTGGTCTTACTTTCTTAAATATTTTAAAAAATTATACATAATATATATATTTATATATATATTTTTCGGGATCGGGAAGTCCCATTCCCGATCCCGAACTTTTCGGGACAGGAAAATCCCGTCCCGATTTGCTCGGGATCGGGACGGGAAGACTGGGACGGGAAAAACTTGTACACCCCTAGCTTTCTTAATCACTTTAAAAAAAACTTATTGGGTTTTATATTTAGAGTAGGAGTTAAGTATATATTTTATTTATTATAAAACACGTTGGTAAGTGGTTTTGCCTTAGCGTTAGCTGTTTGGCATTAAGGATTTGGAGGGGAGAAGAGGGGAAGAAAAATTTTTATAAGTAGAATTTTAAAAGATTGAATAAATGGGATAATAAAATTTTAATAAAAAGAATATGTAAGATAAAAGAGTAAGAAAAATTAATTAAAAATTTTTAACCCCATTTCTCTAATATTTTTAAATTCAACTCAAAATTTTTTTCCTTTCACTCACTTTTCCTCCACTTCCCTTATACCAAATAAGCCCTTAAACAAGCATTGTTCTGATTTGCAAAATTAGAGATGCGGTAATTTTTTTTTTTGGACCAGCAGATGCGGTAATCTTAAAACAATGAGAATGAAGTGTTGAAGGGTCATAGTAACCGTAATAACTAAAAATGATGGTGGGGTGGGGCGCGCCCAGTCGGTTTTTACAGGGAGCGGATACGGATCCAGAGGACGTGGCAAAGATAAGGGAGGCGCTGCAAGCAGGGACGAGTTACTGTGGAAGATTACTGAATTACAAGAAGGATGGCACTCCTTTCTGGAACCTCCTCACTATTTCCCCCATCAAAGACGACGATGGCAATGTCATCAAATTTATTGGGTTACTTCTCTTTCTCTATTCTCTATCCCTTATTTTCATTTTCATTTCTATTTAATTTAATTTGTGGGGATGGATGGTCGGGTCGGGACCCCCTCTGGTTTTTTTTTTTTTGGGGCCCGGAATTGACTCCTTTAGTTTTATTGGCACACATGGAAGGCGTTTGATATTTACTGAAAGTGGGGAGAGCTTGATGAAGATGACAACTCCTGTGAACAGAGAGAACTACGTACATATATCTTATAGGACACAGACAAAACTAAATCTGTGAAGTGTCACTTCAAAGTAGTGGGAATCCTGGGTTTATTGGATGCTAGTAGCTTGAAATGTCATCTTCCAAGTAAAAATTTAGCAATAGCTTGGAGAGTTGTGCTTATCCAAATGGTTTTCCGTGCACACATTAAAGATTTTGCTTCTTTTTGTGGTTGAGGAATGCCTACCATAAATGTGTAGGATTAAAGGACTTGCTTTTCAACTAAAAACAGTTATCTTTATCAATCGCAAGTCATAACAAGGAACAGTAATTTTCTTTCACAGTTTAAAAATGTCTTTTTAGGAAGTATTTTGAGCGCAAGGAAAATTTCAAAAGCATTGAAGAAAAAGCAACCCAAACCGATGGCTGGATGTAGAAGATCGCTGAATTTGTTCTGTTGCCAGCATCAAGAATCCCATTATTGAGATGATGAGCATGAGGTTCTTATATTATGAGCCAATGGGCCCTAACGTTACGTGTTTGTCAAATCCTGCTGGCTAAGATTCAGGCCTTGACACTGATAGCTGTGGGGCTTGATGTAACGAGACAGTAGAGCATAAGTAGAACCAAAGGCTTGCTAGTCAATGACCGGTGATTAGGATATTTGTGTGAAATTATTAAGGGAATAGTTAGAGTAATAATGTAGGATGATTATCCGTGTCTTATCTTTTTGTGGGTGATTCTGACAGAATGCAAGTGGAGGTTAGCAAGCATACGGAGGGGTCCAAGGAGAAAACGCTGCGTCCCAATGGATTGCCCGAATCTTTGATTCGATATGATGGTATTATTGGACACATGTTATATTTTACAGCGTCACTATTAATGTCATGAATAATCTTTTATTAAATTATGATGGTAAACTTTATTCTGTTTTCTCGCGAAATAATGGGTTTCCTTCCTGGAAGCTAAATGAACTCTTCAAAAAGGAAAAGCAGACAAACGTGAATGAAAGCAAACAACGTGTCTATCTGATAACTATATACTGATAGAGCAGTTTACGGAATTTGATGCGAAGAAATAGTAATTGATCAAAAGCTATAGTCATTTTTGTCACCAGGTATTCTCGAATGAGCTGCATGCTTATTCAGAAGTTTTTTCACTCAATGTTGTCCTTAATCATTAAAAAACTATTAACAGTTAAGAAACTAATGTTCCCATTAACGGCAGAGTGAATCTTACTTTCCCCTGGAGGTATAGGAAATCATGTTGCCAGTAAGCATGTTGTAAACTAATTTTATATTAACAATATTCTAATCACAATCTTAACTATACTAACAGCTTTTTATTACAGCTCGTCAAAAAGAGAAGGCTTCCTCCACCGTATCCGATTTAGTGAAGGCGGTGAGGCGGCCCCGAGCAGTCAGTGAATCAGGAAAGCGTCCATTGATCAGAAAATCTGGAGGTGATGAAGAACTCAGATTAGAAAGTTTGCCAAGGAGGAAATCAGAGAGCGCTGCTTCATTAAGGCCAAAACCACATGGGGGGCTTCGAAATTCAATGCAACAAATCAATGAGCTGCCTGAAAAGAAACAGAAAAGTCGTCGTCGTCGTTCTTTCATGGGGTATGGTTATTCATCACTGAGTGGTGTTATAAGTGTCTCTTGTTATATTCGGCTCTACAGTTTTATAGTTTAATATGTGGTTTGTGTATGACTCGATATCACCGCATTTTCTTTCTGTTCTTCAGGTTCATTAAGAAAAGTCAGCCCAAGGATGAAAGCCTTGAGGAGAATGGAGTTGTGGAGGGCAGCTCAGAGAGTGAGGAAGAAGATGAGAGTCCTGATAGTATTGATGACAGCAAACTTGCTCAAAGAGAGAAGCGAAAGGGTCTTGATCTTGCAACAACACTTGAACGTATTGAGAAGAACTTCGTCATTACAGATCCAAGACTGCCTGATAATCCCATTGTAAGATTCTTCTTAACACTTGTATTACACTTACAATTGTGATACTGTAAATTGGATTTGTTACTGGATATGAAGATGTCTCATGGAAGTGTTTGTATTTGATATCCAGATCTTCGCATCTGATAGTTTCCTAGAACTTACAGAGTACAGTCGTGAAGAAATTTTGGGAAGAAATTGCAGGTATGTTTTGAAGTAATCTCCCATTAGCATGGGAATTGAATATTAAAACAACAGTTCTTATACTAAAAAGCATGGGCACTAACACTGGAAATGGAAGCGTCCATGTATAATTTGAAAGTCACCTGCATTAAGCTATCTGGTGATCTCAGGTTTTTGCAAGGACCTGAAACTGATCCAGCAACTGTGAGAAAAATTAGAGAGGCAATTGACAATCAAAGAGACGTTACGGTGCAGCTGATTAATTATACAAAGAGTGGTAAGCATTTTTTATATTACATGTATTGGGAAGCCATTTTAGTTGGCTAATCTCATTATATACTCTTGTTTTAGAATTTCCCTTTATGCCTTCAAATGAAATATAGCACTCTAACACTGAATTTCAACCTAGGTAAAAAGTTCTGGAACCTGTTTCATCTGCAACCTATGCGTGACCAGAAGGTATATATATTTTTTTGATATTCATCTGGAGGTGTCATTTTTATTTAATATCTTCTCATGTGGGTTGTGACATTGTGTTAGAACACATTGGCGCAATGTACTCATGTAATGGACCCCACCTATTAGGATAAAGGGTGGTGTTGTTGTTTTTGTTTTTGGTTTATTATTGTTATCCGGCATTGAAACATTTATTCTCTAATATCTAATCTAGCCCTTTTCTCTTTTCCTTCTGGATTTAATAGGGAGAAGTGCAATATTTTATTGGTGTTCAACTTGATGGTAGCCAGCATGTGGAACCTCTTCATAACTGTATTGCAGAAGACACGGCAAAGGAGGGAGAACAGTTGGTATGGCCTCTTTCCAAGTGCTTCAATAGTTTTTCCAATGAAACTAATGAGCTTCTTTTATGACCAAAGAACAACTTGACATGATCTTTTCTTGCATTATTTTTAGCAGTATATTTTTTTATTATATCTATTTTGCTTTATTTTACTCTTAGTTATATCAAGTTTTCCCCTCAGATTAAGAAAACTGCGGAAAATGTTGACGAGGCAGTGAGAGAACTTCCAGATGCGAATTTGGTAATGTATCGCACTCATTTTTTCTGAAGAGCTTTTTAATTCAATTAGTGACAAGAACTTTAGACTACCTGCAGAAACCAGAAGATTTATGGTTAAATCACTCAAAAGTGGTTCTTCCAAAACCTCATAGGAAGGATAACCCTGCTTGGAGAGCTATCCTGAAGGTATTGTAAACTATGCCATGCTTTCTTGTGTCTCAACTTATTTATATTTACTAATAGAAGGTTCAGGAGTCAAACGTACAACACTGACTGTTTGAAATCTGTGCTGATTTACCTGTATTTTTCCATGGTTTTCAATGGCTCTCCGAAAAGCTATGATAAGTCCTAAGTATCTGGATTTTCTTCCTATACACTTCGTAATCTCTTGCAATTTACATTTTGCTAGCTACTTATGTAACATTGGTTTTGCAGATCCTAGAAAGTGGAGAACAGATAGGCTTGAAGCATTTTAGGCCAGTCAAACCTTTGGGATCTGGGGACACTGGCAGGTTCTTTTCCTGTTTCTCTTTTTCATTACCCAACATTTATAGGCGTGCTTGATTTGGTGGAATGAGGATTAATGAATTATAACAAACATAGGAGAGAGAATATAAACACCTTACCGCACTTTCTGTGGTATTTGGAATGCCTTTCAGCATGGTGGGCCTAAATCCATCAAACACATATGAACTAGTGTTTTTGCCCTGGCTGAAAGAAAACACGTGTGGAAATTTCTTCGCCGGTATGGAGAATAGGAAGTTTATTTCAATTCTGCTTCATTAGTAAGTGAAGTATCCTCTTGTTTACTGGCTTGCAGCGTGCATTTGGTGGAGCTATGTGGAACTGGCCAATACTTTGCCATGAAGGCTATGGATAAGAGTGTTATGCTAAATCGCAACAAGGTAATGAGTTTCATCATTTAACATTCGTAATTGTTCCATTTTACTGCTAAATTTTGGATGCACTTCTTCCGGAAGTTCTTTCATGTCACTGTCACGTACGCTTCAGTCACTTCTCCTTTTGGTTATGTAGTATAATTTCCCTCACTTAAATTTGTGTCAGTGACGATTTCTAAATAAAATTTCTCTAAAACATTGAAGTCGCTATTTCTTTGGCCGGTAAAACATAAAAGTCCATTAGTTCAATTTTAACACTATCTACGTGCCACGGTTATGTGTAATCTTATGGTAAATATATTTATAGTGACACTTTACCCCCTTTTACACTTATGGCAGGTGCATAGAGCTTGCACTGAGAGAGAAATACTCGACATGTTGGACCATCCATTTCTTCCCGCATTATATGCTTCATTTCAGGTTCGAAAGTCCATTATTACTCTTTAAAAGTGCTTACTAATGATTAATTAATGTTTAGATAAACTAGCAGGAGCATTTGGATCTATTATGATTACTCGTTCCCTTTTTGGATGTCTATATAGAGGATTCCAAAGCCAATATGCGTCAATCAAGCCTTGAATCTATTATTTCCTATTACACTCATTTACTATACAGTGAGTTTGTCAGTTTGACTCATTCATCAATTTGCAGACCAAGACTCACATTTGTCTGATAACTGATTATTGTCCCGGTGGAGAACTGTTCCTGCTTCTAGACCGGCAGCCAACAAAAGTTATCAAAGAAGATGCAGCTAGGTAAGTTATGCTACTACTAAACACAGTACTAATGCCATGCTCTTTTTATTCATTATTACCAACTTTTAACGCTGATAATCACTTTGCAATTCTTGAACTTTCGTTTCTATACTGTCCTTCAACTGGCATAATAATGTATTAATGGTTATAGGTTTTACGCTGCTGAGGTTGTGGTTGCGCTGGAGTACCTACATTGTCAAGGTAGGCTCTTAATTGTTACTAGTCTTGTATGATTTCCTATTACAAGATGATAATTTCTGCTGTTACCTTCTCAATTTAACTCATAAAAACTGTCCTATAACTTGGGAAATGCTTAGTGGACATTATTTTTCTGGTGAAACTTCAATAAACTTACCAGGCTACAGCTATTTAATTATTTATACTTGTACCAGAAAATTTTCTTTGCAAACTGAGGCATCAAACATTGCCCTTCAGACGGCTTTGTCACCTTTTGATCCTAAAACAAAATTCCCTCCTTGCAAAGTAGCTTATGGATGCATATGATTACATTTCTCTGTTTGACCAAAATCGAATTAATTATATTACTTGGTGACAATTCGTAGGAATAATATATCGGGATTTGAAGCCAGAAAATGTGTTGCTCCAGGGCAATGGGCATGTATCTCTGACAGATTTTGACTTGTCATGTTTGACATCCAGCATTCCACAGGTATCTTGGTGTCAAGAGCTTCTTATTATGCAGTTCTTAATTAGATTAGAAGCAAAACTTTTTAACTAACAGTTATGTCTGATTAATTGCAGCTTTTAATTCCACCTTCAAATGAAAAGAAGAAACGCAAAGCACACAAAGCACAGCCTACTCCAATATTTGTGGCCGAACCTATGAGAGCGTCAAATTCTTTTGTTGGCACAGAGGAGTACATAGCTCCGGTTTGTGATTTCTGGATATTATGCACCAAACAAAAATTTAAAATATGCATTCTGCAGACGTTTGTTTTATAGTGATTTCTCATATTACAACGTTCCATCTGTGCGAGTTGTATTGCTCTGCATTTGTTTAGTTAATCCTGCTCATGAATAATGATCACCAAAAAATTATTTCTCATTGCAAAGTTTCAAAAGTTTATGAAGCAGGTGTTTCAACTGTATTAGCTCATGATCTGCCTCATTGTAACCGACAGTTCAATACGTTGTGCAGGAAATTATAACTGGTTCAGGCCATACTAGTGCTGTGGATTGGTGGGCTCTTGGTAATTGTTAATACGTAACTTGCATCACAAATGAAGGAAGGAAATTAAATCAGTTCTAAATTTCAACCACATAAAAATTAAAATCGAATGCATTTATATATGTCCTGACTGACTTGACTGCTCCTTTTTTTAGGTATTCTTCTATATGAAATGATGTATGGATATACACCATTCAGGGGGAAGACAAGGCAAAAAACATTTGCTAATATTCTTCACAAGGATCTTAAATTTCCCAGAAGTAAACCGGTGAGATAACTCTGCTGAAAGATTGACGATACAATTATATGATAATAGAGTACTCTTGTGTTAATTGGCATTTAGTTATGATGCAGGTAAGTCTGCATGCAAAGCAGTTGATACACCGGTTGTTGCACAGAGATCCCAAGAACCGATTGGGCTCACTGGAAGGAGCAAACGAAATAAAGCGTCACCCATTCTTCAAAGGTGTCAATTGGGCCCTCGTTCGTAGCATGGTAACATTTACGCCTCTTAGGATTTAGATCCTCTCTTCCCCTTTTGCTTTGAACCCTCAACAGTTCGACTTCAACCTCTCGTTTCGATCTTTCATTTTTGACGCAGTAACACTCTGTTTGATATGATTAGTAAACAATTCATGTGTTGTTATCAGAACCCTCCTGACCTGGACGCTCCTATATTTGGGGCAACTGAAGATGAGAAGGAAGTCAGAATTGTTGATCCTGCGCTGGAGGAACTGCAAACTGAATATTTCTGAAAGGTTTCTCTATCTGTTCCTCCCTCTGCTTTAGCCTTAGTTTCAATATTTTATTAACTACAGTAACTTTCTGGGTTTGTAGATTTGAGCTTCAAAGATATATATCTCTATCAAGAAACACGCCATGAGCCGTCGAGTTGTTGAAGAAGGGAATTCTATTCCAGTTGTAGTCAGGGCCTTGAGTCCTTTTTTTTTTTTTTTTTAAATTTGTGTGAATGGAATGCTTCTAATTTTCCTGGTAGACTGTATCTTGCCATACTTAACTCCCCTGTTCTCTCTGCATCATGCATTACTCGGAAAGAAGTGCGAAAGGAAGGATTTGGTGGCGATCTTTTAAACGTGCTGCCACCAAAGCCTTAAACCTAGCTAATGCCTTCAACGTTTTTCCAAAACGATACTATATTGAAAGAATTAGTTTCATTTTTATGCCAATAATAATATCTCAAGAAATTGGTAAGTTTTGGATAATAGAAGCGATTTCAATAGTCATAAACTGTTGACATGGGTCAAGATGCGAACTCTCACTTTTCTTCTCAATTCCAAGGAAAGGAGCTAAACATGATACAGAGTCTGCTACGCGATATCATATCAGAATTTGAAAGTGTTAGATAAAATAGGGCTCTGTTTTGAAGTCATCATGAGATCGGTGCTTGATAGCAGAATAGCCATAACCATAGGGATGAAGAGGGAGATCATGGCTAATAGTACCACCTGGAATTAGGCTCCACTGACTCAGCTAATTCACACCAACACGATTGAATGATTACCAAGATACGCTAGTATCATAACAATATGATAGAAACAATATACTCCTCAAGTTATAAATATAAAATCTAATTTGTAGTGTAAATTAAGGAGTGGGGGTAGTAATATCTAAGAACGTATAGATGCTAACCGTATGCAGCAACCCGTAGCTGTGATGCGTGATCGTAAACTGAGATTAGCAAAGCCATTTAACAATCAAACTTGAATGATGGGGTCTTGTGATTTGGCACTTTGATAAAGAAAGATGAACATGCCTGACTTTCACACTGAAAATGACCTAAATGCTATTGTCAATCCTTAAAAATCTTTGTTCACTGCAATAATATACGCCAACCTTCCACTACTGGAATTAATGTTTTTCGACCGACAATGACCGTTTTTGTGGAATATTTAACTAAAATGAAAGACCATAGTTCGGCTTGACGCGACGTCCCTCATTATTTGATCATTCCAAAATGTGGAGGAAGATTGGTTCAAGTTTAGTGGCTTGCCAAATATTATCGTGCATTGACATTCGAAGAGAAGAGATCAGTTTCGACTCCAAGTTGCAAGAGATTAGAAAGAAAGAGATAGCTGCCGAGGTGACAGTTTGAAATATCCATTTCCCATTTTTTTTGATCCATTTCTCTCTCTATCTCTCTGGCTCACGCACAGAAGGGAACACTAGTAAGAATTTTCCTAATTGAATGATCACACGTTATATAAAATTGTAATTAGTTTGATAACACATTGAGTACAGTTGAAAAAATATTTTAAGGGTTAAAATCACAAAAGTAAAATTGCAATCAGTCTGATAGCATACTGGACACAGCTAAAAAAATATTTTAATCATTCACGCTCTCCCCAAACGCTAAATCAGTAAAAACTAGGAAATGGAACTTATGGCAACCACTCAATTGAATTAGATAAGCTCAATTGATGAAAATGGTATCCAAACACTCACTTTTTTTTCTCTCAAATACTAATTGAGTTTGTCCCATTTAATTGAGCGTTTACCTCCCCAATCGTTCCCCCCAAACACACTCAAGGATAACAAGCTTTTATAACGTGAAATATCAAATGAATGGATGCCATTTCTTCTGTAAATAATAAGTACTGGTCCCAAAATAGCACCGATATATTTATCTATCAGAAAAAGGAAGCGAGGCAACAAAGTACACATAAATTAAGATATCAAAATTGATAAGTTTTATTCAAGAAAAAGTGTGTTCTAAATAAACAAAAGCTATATACATAGATATTCATTTTAATTAACTTTAAAAAAATTAAAACAAAAACTGGAAAAGAAGAGAAGAATATGCAACGTGTGAACTGAAGATAGATGAAGATGGAGATGTTGATGGAGAAAGAGCGCATGTATATAATTGATTTCAATGAAACAAGATAGGAGGAGATAATGTATGCTGTGTTTGGAAACACTTATTTTTGGGTAATAAGTCTTTATTACGTAAGTCGAGATAAAACTTCTCTCACATACTTATCTTGTATACTGTGAATCACGATTTATAAACACTTATTACTCAAAAATAAGCTATTCCAAGCGAGAACCTAATGTGGGAATAATTAAAGAGACGTTTATAAGCGTAATTAAATACGACATGTATGTATATTCATTAGTGTACTGCTGAAACGTCTCTGTCAAGGGATGGAAGAAGTCTAGGGTTCTGAAACTGATGTTCATAGAGGGGCCCGTACACGCAGAGAGAGAGAGAGAGAGAGTAAAGTGGAAGGTAAGAGAAAGGTCAAAGAAGGGATGATGGAGGAGGAGAAAATGTTGAGAATGCAAGAAATTAGGGATAAGGGGTGTTACAGGGACATTTACCAGTTTTGTTGTCTCTGCTTCACTGGGAGTTCCTTCCTCCTCCAACACATGCACGCCTTTTCCGTTATTCCTTCATTTCTCTCACTATATATGATCCCGTACTCACTCACGCACATATATATATAAATGCACTGTTTATATTGTAAAACACAACATTCCTAATTGAACAAAAGGTGAATACAATTGACAACAGAAGAGATGTTGGCCTGAGAGCAGTGACAAGGATACATCAAAAACAATATATAGAATCAAATTAAACTGCCAAATCTGGTTGCAATGGGGACTACACCTCCATTTTTGATTTGCTTCCCCATTGGCCACCTTCTCTCACTGTTGTTCTCTTTCAACTCCTTTCCTTCATCCAGTACCGTCTCTATCTCCTTTTTCCATGACAGATTCCATATTTTGATGAATCTGCGCCTCTTGGGAATCTGGGCCCCATTCTCCTCCATTTTCCACTCCTTCTGCATATATACATACATGCATCAATCATTTTCTTGAGCCTTACCCCACCCTCTTCGCTGTTCTCGCACCACCTTCATATCACATGTGCTCCCGAATTTGCTTCAGTAGTGGCTCTTCCTAATTATACGTAATTAAGTAGCTAATAATAGTGTGTAGCATATGTATTACGAGTAATGAGTAATGGTCACATGCAGGAGATATATATGAGGGGAGAAACTGGAAAGTGGGTGGTGGGGGCCGGAATACGAGTGAGCAGCGAGAAGAAAGCAAGTTGGGTACGATTTGATGACCCATACATTATATGTGGGTACACAAATTTTGGACCACTCTGCCATAGTGCCTACCCCTACCTCTTCATTGGTACTTGTCTCCATCTTTGACCATCGATCGCTTGTGTTTTCTACTTTCACCTTCCATTTGCTTATTCGATTATCGATCCAGCCCCTACACTTTTACCTTTTTCTGTCTCTGCTCTGTCCACCTCCACTTCAACGTGCGTGATTCTTGGGTAAGTGCTAGAGCATGCCTGCTTTGCTTCCAACGCGTGTCTCCGCTTTCCTCTTCCTCCAGTTACTATAGTTTCATACGTATTTCCTGTGGAAGCGTTATTATTAGTGAGAAAATTATACTGAGGTGCCACAGAAGACTTGTGGATACAAAAAATCTCACCAAATGAACAAATGACTCCTCTTAATTCTCTTTTGGGTTTAAATAAGTTTGGAATGATGATAACTACCAAATTGATTCAGTGCTGGATTATAATCCTACCATATACTCCTTTCAACAATAGTTCTCTTGTTGGCATTTGTCAATGATAGTGGAGCCAACAATCATGCATGTTCTTTTCCCCCCTAACCCACGAGAGATGATTTGGTAACTGCCATTCTAAATTTATTTAGACCCAAGTCTCTAGAAAGTTCAAGTCATTTGCTCATATGGTAAGATTCTTTATACTTGGCAATTCTTCCATGCACCTTATATGGACCTTAGTGTAATTGTTTATTATTGTGCGAGTGAAAACTAAAAACAACAAGGTCAACGCTTCTAGATTAATTAAAGTATGACGCCTAGTCCACGTCATTCCTCCATCTCCTCTCTCTCTCTCTCTCTCTCTCTCTCTCTCGCAGTCTTTTCGTTTTTGCCCTTTTATTTTATTTTTGGAATCTCTTGCCGCTTATATAATAATTAGACTAGTCTTTCACCCACGCTCACTCATACATAGAGATCACTCTTCTTCTGTGGGCGCTCCTAATTGTTCTTGTGGCTTCAGTTAACCACGTACACTCCATGAATCACACCGTCGCCAGATTCTCAGGCTCTGCCGAATTCCTCGGGAATATGCCGGCAAAGGGTTTTCATCGCCAACCGGAGTCGGAGGTGAGCCACAGCAGTTGCTGCAGTGGGTGCAGCGGCCATGGATCGCCCACTTCTCTGACGAGTTACCAAGGCGTAATGTCTGAGAGAAGCATAAGCAGCCATTCTCTGCAGAGGAGAGGGGCCCACCACCCCGCTTCTGCTCCGTTCTTGGCCGACTTGCTGGAGGAGTCGCCGTTGAGAAAAGTCTGCAGTACCGGTGATTTGCAGGTGCCTTCTCCGATTATATTTTCTGAGATGATAACTATTAACTAGTTATGACGAGCTCAACTGCTTTGTTGGCCTTTATTCTTTACTTTTTTTTTTTAAGAAATTCATGATAACGAGCACGGGATGATTATAATGATACAGAGGATGAATGTGATGCAAAAGAATGGGCGGTCAGAAAGTGGAGCGTGGAGCGAAAGCAGTATGATCATCGAAGGAATAATGAGAAGAGCGCATCCTTATAGCCCGGAGGAGAAGAAAGTGAGGATTGAGAGATACAGAATCAAGAGACATAAGAGGAACTTCAACAAGACAATTAAGGTTTGTTTACTCCTCTCCATTGCTTTAAGTATTTTTAATCATCTCTACATCTCTTACGTACGTGTGAGAGTATAAATATATATAGTTAGAGGAAGAGAGAATAATTAATGAGAAGTAATGTGAATGTTGGATGTAGTATGTATGCAGGAAGACATTGGCGGACAGCAGGCAACGCATCAGAGGAAGATTTGCAAAGAGTGAAGAAAGTGATCAGAAGAAGAGTGATGATATGATTGAGGAAGAAGATTATGAGAATTGGGACAGTTTTTTTGAAACACTTGTGGTCGCAAATCTTCTTCACCAGCCATGAGGGCTCTACTATTACTATTACTGCTGATTTGATGGATTCAGAATCAGAAAGTGAAGTCAATGAGCTGAGTGAGCCTTCCTATATTTCGTTGCATTCCTCTTTCACTTGTTGGCTGGGGTCTGCACCTTCAAAATCAATCAGTGTCACTAATAAATAATAATATAGTAAAATGTAAATATTTAGATTTTTTTTAAAAAAAAAAGGATATCCCTCAACTCCTTTAGTGCCATTGTAGCTTTTCTTTATGCCCTTGCCTCCAACTGGAGTGGATGGAATGTATTGGATAATATTGTTATTGAATGACAATCTTTGTGATTTCCATGTATGAGTTATACCCTTTCCCAATTCATCTCAATTATTATAAAATACCTTTCACTAACTTTTACCTTTGTGTTATAAAAGTATATGTTCTAAGAAAGAAGATTGATAGGATTCAAAGAGAATTGACAGAATTTCTAGAGAGAAGTTAGAGAGATGTTCTCATTCAGTTCAATTGAAACAATCAATTACAGCCCTTTATATAGAGGCAGAAATTTAACCCTGGTTGTATTACCATGGTTATATTTAAATGACCGTGGTTACTTTATATCGTCTTTATGTCCTTGTCTTCTTTTCTTTACGTCATTGTCTTCTTTTGCTTTTGCTTTGTGTCATGTCTTCTTTTCTTCTTTATGTCAAGTTGACTGGAGGATTAATATGAGTCAATGGACATCCACATATTTAATATTCATAACACTCCCCCTTGGATGTCCATTATGAATGTGCCTCATTAAAAACTTTAACTAGGAAAAACCCAGTGGGATAAAAACCTAGCCAAAGAAAAGAGTACATCATTCATTGATACACCGTCGAGTGCTGCCTCATTAAAAACCTTTCTAGGAAAACCCAGTGGGACAAAACCTAGATAAGGGAAAAAGAGTACAGCGTGTATCGACTCCCCCTCTTGATAATATCAGTTGAAATCTTTGAATCTCCGAAGACCAATATCATAAACAAGTTTTTCAAATATTGTACCTGGAAGTGACTTGGTGAATAAATCTGCTAGATTTTCACTTGACCTGATTTGCTGGATATCTATTTCACCATCCTTTTGAAGATCACGAGTGAAGAAGAATTTTGGTGAAATATGTTTCGTTCTATCGCCCTTGATATAGCCTTCTTTAAGTTGAGCGATACATGCAGCATTATCCTCATAGAGGATTGTTGGGATCATTTTGCCGGAAGATAAAAGACAAGTTGTACGTATATGATGTATTACTGACCTCAACCACATACATTCTCGACTTGTTTCATGTATTGCTAGAATTTCTGCATGATTAGATGATGTGGCTGATATAGTCTGTTTCATAGATCGCCATGAAATAGCTGCACCTCCACATGTAAATAGATAGCCCGTTTGTGATTTACCATTATATGGATCAGATAAAAATCCAGCATCTGCATAACCAACCAGTTCATGCTTGGATACATTTGAGTAGTATAACCCCATGTCTGTTGTACCTCTGAGATAACGAAAAATACGCTTTATTCCATTCCAATGCCTTCGTGTTGGTGAAGAACTATATCTTGCTAGTAAATTAACAGCAAATGATATATCAGGACGTGTATGATTAGCAAGATACATTAGTGCTCCAATAGCACTAAGATATGGTACTTCTGGACCAAGTAGTTCTTCATCACCTTCTTCTCTAATTTCTCGAGGTCTGAATGGATCTTTATCCACCATCAAAGATCTTACAATCATTGGGGTACATAATGGATGAGATTTATCCATGTAAAATCGCTCTAGGATCTTCTTTGTATAAGTTTCTTGATATACAAATATCCCTTTCTTGAAGTACTCGATCTGTAATCCAAGACAGAATTTTGTTCTTCCCAAGTCCTTCATCTCAAATTCTTTCTTCAAACAATTAATTGCCTTTTGGAGCTCTTCAGGAGTTCCAATGATGTTGATATCATCAACATAAACAGCAATTATAGCAAACTCACTATTAGATCTTTTCATAAAGATGCATGGGCATATCGGATCATTTTTGTATCCTTCTTTCAACAAATATTCATTAAGGCGATTATACCACATGCGCCCTGATTGCTTCAGGCCATACAGGGACTTATTTAACTTAACTGAGTATTGTTCTTGAGAACTTGAATTAGATACTTCTGGCATCTTAAGTCCTTCAGGGACTTTCATATAAATATCACTATCAAGTGATCCATATAAATAGGCAGTCACAACATCCATTAGATGTAAATCAAGTCCTGCATCTACTGCTAGACTGATTAAATAACGAAAAGTAGTCGCATCCACTACTGGTGAATACGTTTCTTCAAAATCAATGCCAGGTCTTTGTGTAAAACCTTGGGCTACTAGACGTGCCTTATATCTAGTTATTTTGCCCTTTTCATTTCTTTTTCGTACAAAGACCCATTTGCATCCAACTGGTTTTACATCTTCAGGTGTAAGGACTACAGGTCCAAATACTTTTCTTTTTGCCAATGATTTTAATTCTGCATTAATGGCATCTTTCCATAGTGGCCAGTCTTTTCTTTGTTGGCTCTCACTAATGGATTTTGGCTCATGATCCTCATTCACATTCATTACATCATATGCTATATGATAAGCAAAGATGTCATCAACATTGACTTCATTTCTATCCCATCGGATTCCATTCATAACATAATTTATTGAGATCTCATTATTTTCACATATATCAGGTACCTGGGTCTCTTCTGGGACTACAATGTTCTCTTATGGAGATAATATCTCTTCAGGAGATGGCTCTTCTGGAGCTACTAATTTTTCTTCATTATCCTCGACTTGACCATCTATATTCTTTGCTCCTTTTCTTTTTCGAGGATTTTTATCTTTGGAACCGATAGGCCTACCACGCTTCAGGCGTGTTTTAGATTCATTCATAGTAGATTGTCCTTCAGGGACATCAATTTTAATAGGAGCATTAGCAGCTGGGATATGTGACTTTGTCACTTTCTTTGGGTCAGTAAATGCTTCTGGCATTTGATTAGCTAAATTCTGTAAATGAATTATCTTTTGAACTTCAAGTTCACATTGTTTTGTACGAGGATCAAAATGAGCCAATGATAATTCATTCCAACTAATTTCTTTACCCAGCTGTTTGTTTTCTCCCCCTAATGTTGGGAAAAATGATTCATCAAAATGACAATCGGCAAATCGTGCCGTATATAAATCTCCTGTGGATGGTTCCAAACATTTTATAATTGATGGAGATTCATACCCAACATATATTCCCATCTTTCTTTGTGGGCCCATCTTGGTGCGTTGTGGCAGTGCTACAGGCACATATACCGCACACCCAAAAGTTCTTATATGGGAAATATTAGGTTCCTGACCAAAAACCATTTGTAAGGGGGAAACCTTTAAATAACTTGTTGGCCTGATGCGAATTAACATTGCTGCATGCAAAATGGCATGGCCCCAAGCAGAAATTGGTAGATTAGATTTCATAAGTAAAGGTCTTGCAATAAGTTGCAACCTTTTAACCAATGATTCTGCAAGTCCATTTTGCGTGTGAACATAAGCTACAGGATGTTCAACATCAATTCCAAGGGACATACAATATTCATTAAAAGCTTGTGATGTAAATTCACCAGCATTATCAAGACGTATTTTCTTGATAGGATAATCAGGGTAATGTGCTCTTAATCTAATCAATTGAGCAAGTAGTCTCGCAAACGCCAGGTTGCGAGAAGATAATAAGCAAACATGCGACCATTTAGTTGATGCATCAATTAAAACCATATAGTACCTAAATGGTCCGCATGGTGGGTGTATTGGCCCACAAATATCTCCCTGTATCCGTTCTAGAAATGTGAGAGACTCACTTTCTACTTTGCTTGGTGAGGGGCGAATAATTAACTTTCCCTTGGAACATGCAACACATGAGAAATCATGGGATTGTGGTATTTGTTTACACTTCAGGGTATGTCCACATGAATTCCCAATTATTTGTCGCATCATTATTGAACCGGGATGGCCTAACCGGTCATGCCAAACATTAAATTCATTAGTAAACTTCTGGTTTACATTATCAAACTGCTGGTTTGTATTGGCAAACTTCTGGTCTGCATTATTGAACTTCTGGTTCACAATAGTATGTGTTTCAATTGTGCTTATACATGTGTAATACAAACCAGAAGAAAAAATAGGAAAATTTTCTAGTATGCATTTTCTACCAGCAACTATATTTGTAATAACAAGATATTCTTTATTATCTTTAGTTGTTGTTTCTAAATGATATCCATTTCTGCGGATATCTTTGAAACTCAGTAAGTTTCTTTTAGACTTGGTAGAATAAAATGCATTATCAATGCATAATTTTGTTCCTTCAGGTAACAAAATATTAGCTCTTCCTTAGCCTTCAATTAAATTTATACTACCAGATATAGTCTGAACATTGGCTTCTCGTATTACCAGGGAAGAAAAATATTTATCATGTCTGAGTATGGTGTGGGTTGTTGCACTATCAACGAGACATAAATCTTCAGGATTGATGCCAATAGAATTCATTCTTCATAAAAACATAAATAAAATTAATACATATGATAGAAACAACTGTAAATAAAATATAACAGTTTAAATTATATTAAGAAATCTGCAACATCCAAATAGTTATTATCTATATCAGCATACTCAGAATTCTCGCCTTGATCAACATGATTAACTTCAACATTTGATCTTTTACCAGTATTTTTTATTGATTCTTGGTAAAGATCAACTAGGTGCCTTGGTGTACGACAGGTACGAGACCAATGGCCCTTTCCACCACATCGATAGCATGGATTATCAGCATATTTGTTTTGCCTACTGCTTTCTCCTTTTTGGTTCTTATCATTCTTTTCCCACTTCTGGTAGGAATTTGAACCTCCATGATATCGACCACGACCACGCCCACGGCTGTAGCCACGCCCACGTCCACGTCCATGTCCACGTCCACGTCCACGGCCACGGCCACAATAAGATTCATTAGTGACTACATTCACTTCAGGGAATGGAGTTGAGCCTGTTGGACGGGATTCATGATTTTTCAATAAAAGCTCATTATTTTGTTCAGCCACAAGGAGACAAGAAATTAACTCAGAATATTTCTTGAAACCTTTTTCACGATATTGCTGCTGCAGGAGCAAATTGGATGCATGAAATGTGGAGAATGTCTTTTCTAACATATCATCATCAGTAACATTTTCTCCACATAATTTCAATTTCGAAGTAATTCTGAACATAGCTGAATTATATTCGCTTATAGATTTAAAATCTTGCAAGCGTAAATGCATCCAATCAAAATGAGCTTTTGGAAGAATGACCAACTTCTGGTGATCATATCTTTCTTTCAAATTGTTCCAAAGGACAAGTGGGTCCATAACTGTCAAATATTCAGTTTTTAAATCTTCATGTAAGTGGTGGCGAAGAAAAATCATTGATCTGGCTTTATCTTTGTTGGATGCTTTATTTCCTTCTTTAATCGTGTCTTCCAGACTTTTGGCATTCAAGTGTATTTCCGCATCCAATTTCCAAGATAAATAATTTTTCCCGGTAATGTCAAGAGCCACAATTTCAAGTTTTGCCAGGTTTGCCATTGTTCAAACTAATTGAAGAAATAAATGAACATAATTAAAATATGAAGTGTAAATGTGCCATATAATAACTGTAAATTCATAAAGACAATAAATAATTCATAAGGCAAGATAAGAAAATTAAAACATGTATGGCTTCGGGCCAATTAATCTCATGACTTCAGGCCATGTATGGCTTCGGGCCATTTAATCTCAAGATGAGGAATTAACTATTATCTTCAGGATAAAAATTGTACATGACTTCTGGCCGTACAATAAGATAAAAGATAAAATATATATAGCTTCTGGCCATATAATAAGATGAAAAATGTGTATAGCTTCTGGCTATATAATAAGAATGGATATGGCTTCTGGCCATATTATTAAAACATTACGACTTCTGGTCATAATTTCAAAAATCAGATATGTATGGCTTCTGGCCATAATAACAATAATAATAATAATAATAATATAAAAGAACTTGTATATAAAAACAATAACGATCTCCAATCTTTAGCCATGGAACCCGATGTTATATAACAATCGGTAAAAGTATCTCTCTAATTCCATATAGTGGCTCAGATTATCCCAGATCTATAAAATAAAACAACGTATATATAATTACTAAAGAAATCATAAGAAGATCATACCTTCTTTTAGAGCTTCGTGCTGATAACGTGTTATAAAAGTATATGTTCTAAGAAAGAAGATTGATAGGATTCAAAGAGAATTGACAGAATTTCTAGAGAGAAGTTAGAGAGATGTTCTCATTCAGTTCAATTGAAACAATCAATTACAGCCCTTTATATAGAGGCAGAAATTTAACCCTGGTTGTATTACCATGGTTATATTTAAATGACCGTGGTTACTTTATATCGTCTTTATGTCCTTGTCTTCTTTTCTTTACGTCATTGTCTTCTTTTGCTTTTGCTTTGTGTCATGTCTTCTTTTCTTCTTTATGTCAAGTTGACTGGAGGATTAATATGAGTCAATGGACATCCACATATTTAATATTCATAACACTTTGAATATTTTTGGAAACTTTTTTTTTTATCAGATATAATGATATTTTATTATTATAAGGATAGGGAATTACACAATTCAACACGAGAATAAAAAAGGCCACAAACTAAAGGCCCAAAATATAAACTCTAACCACAATAACAATGTTAGCCATAATAATAGCCAAACTAGTAGGGATAGTCACCGATAAGAAAATCAGAAAAGAGCGCCGTCTCTTTATCGGAATCTACAGTAAGAAAATTGCCGTCATAGGCAATGACGCCATAGTAAGAAGTGGTGATTCAAATGAACCAATCCTAAAGGATCCCCCGCTCTGATAGGCAAATAAACCATCAATAATGGTTTTTGAATAGTATGAGAGAACTCATACAAGTAGAACACCCACAGACACCCAGCTCAAATTCGGCACTGGAGCAAGAAGAGAACTTACCATCAACTACCCACAGAATAACGCCACTTGGTGATGCATATGACCAATATTAGTGTCTTGGATCTACCACCATTTAACAATCCTAACAACGGTCCTATGAGGGATAGAGCATAGAGCAACCGCGACCATCGACAAAATCCTTTCCCCAAAAACCCAAATCCGAGCCATCAAATTGGGATCTGATTTATCAATTTTCAAGCTAACATCCAACCAAGAGGTGTCATAATCAGATTCCTCAGATTTGTTTATTATCCTAAAAACAAAGAGCACCACCACTAAAACCCAAAACCACTAAGAAAATACGGATGTTCCCTCTACCGACGGAGAGCGCCGGGGAGGGAGACGCCGTAACTCCAACTCGCACAAAGGTGAGGAAGGAGACTCTCACTACCTCAAGAAGGATCTGAAGAAGGAGAGGAAGAGGCTCTCACCGACAGAGAGAGAAAGAAAAGAGATATTATTTTTGGAAACTTAATTGATATAGGAGTTGTGAAATATATTTACTTGGTTTGGTCTGTGAACAATCAATTATATAAAAGAGGTGCAATATTTAGGTCATACCGCTAATGAAGTGAAGAATAAGATTTATTAGAGATTTTATTAATTCAATAGATAGATGATATATAAAAACAAAAAAGATCTAGGGAGGCAGTTTAATTAGGTGGAAGAAGTGGGAGATAGGAGTGTGAGTGAAGTCTTTTCATGACATGGTTTGCTTTTGAATGTGAGGTGTGAAAGCTCCCATTCGTAACAAACGCGGCAAGGTAAATACTTAACAAAGATGTTAACTAAATCACCAAGAAAGATATAGCCACCGTCCTACAACTAGTACATTAATAATATATCTTATCTCAAATATTTGCTGCCAACTTTTAACTTTTTTTTTTTTAACCCTGTCATGTAACTCAAAGTCGCAACCCATTAATTACTCATCACTTTCGTCCTACCCATGATTTTGCCTTTGTGTGTTCCATTATGTCTTACTCATGCTTTATTGTGCGAGAAGATGCATAAAAGTGGCCGCAAAAATTCAAACATATAGGCCTTTTTCCAAATGATTCCATGGAGGACAATGCCTTTCCATCGATCTCCTCAAAGATGGAGGCCTCTCTTAATTCCCTTACGCCAAACACAAAAATTCAAACATATTTTGGAAAAGGAAGACATGCGCTTAATGGACGAGGATCATGACGTGATGGAACCAGCCTTCTTTACTTGTACTGAAACAAAACCGTCCAGAATTAGCACTGTCACCTTTCTTTGCTTTCTCACCAAGCCTGGGGTTTCCCCACTTCTCTTGATTTCGAAAATGAATTGGTATTGAGAGCCCGAACAAATCCTTGTTATTTTACTCATGATTATGCATCATAATGCGATTGATTTGTTAGAGTTCGTACGGTATAATACATTATTACAACAACATCGGTCCAATTGAAGTAGCGTTTGCGTCATCTTCCAATCACAAGTCCTATTTCTAGTTATGCATTACACACTTTAGAATTTAGATGGAGGCTGGACCCTGCAATGCTCCACATTTAATTGATACATTTAAAATATATATATATATATATATATATATTAATAATTAATAATTAAACAAAAACATTCACTTGCATTCTTTTTCCACGCTCTTTCTTGACGCATAATACATCATTACAATCCATATTTAACATATTTGGCATCCATAGTTTCCTGGAGGCCGAATTTGACTAGATTTTGAAGTAACGACTGTGTTCATACGAACATGAAACAAAAAACAAGCGGTTGTTCCCACATATAAGCCAGCCCTTGCGAGCAGGAAACTATCCTGGTAACGGGATTTTGTCACCAGTAAATAAAATGGATATATTACTGGTACAGATATCTTTTCCCTGAGTTGGAAATTGAAAATTTACCGCCAAAAAATAATATTAATTGAAAAAAAAAAAGGTCAGGGGAAGGTGAATCAGGGTTATCTCATCTTAGTTCTACACCTTATTTTTTGAGGTTTCTTGTTGAAACGCATTGGATTCAATAAACGCTTGAAAGGCGATAGATGCATCCCGCCTGTTGTCCCCCGCGTCACTCTGGATCTACCTACAGATGATGACAATGCAGAACATCAGTGTCTTTGTTTCATAAATAATGTTCAAGATGCAACATACTGTTTATTAGAGTTACAGGAAAAACTACGACTCTGCGAAGACAGATGGAGTACAATGAAATTACTAATGACCTACATATCAAGGAGATATACGTTTCTACCCAGCATTGTCCCCCTGCAAGGACTTGATAACTTGAATGCAAAAGAGCCGGTCTGATTTTGAAAATAAACTTTTTTGGGTAGCTCAGCAGTGTGAAAAGAACGCATCAAGAATAATTATCTCAAGTTGCAAGATTGCTTAAAGCAATATGATTATGATCCAAGGAAGCATATGGAGAGTAAACAATGAAAAATATGCACAAAAGAGGAAACAAAAAATATAGGTGTACCTGGCATATCAAGACTCGCTTATGATAGCAAGAGTCTTGACACTTTTCAAAAGAGGAAACAAAAAATATATAACCTTCAAAATCAAACGAAAAAACAGAACTTAAGTCTAGGTGTACCTGGCATAGACTGGACCTTGCTATGCTGATGAAAGTTAATACAACCTTCCACATGCATTTGACCTTCCATAGCCGTATCTGTTGGTATTTGTGTTGCTATTGAATGATCATCTTCCATTTTTACCTCACGAGACGTTTTGTGAGGCATCTCACCAAGTTCAACTGCTTCAGATTCATGTCTTTTAAATTGTTCATCCGCCATTGAAGTTCCACATGTAGATTGGTTCATCTCCAAGGCTGTAAGCCCTCCTATTACAATATCCTGCTTTGGCAAAACTTCCTGAATCTTGGCGATCCCTGCATTAAAATTAATGTCAGAGGTTATCTTAATCTTATTATAACTATACGCAGTGGCAGGACAGTCAATTCCAGCAGATTGGGTGAAGATTTGTTTTTTACCATTAATATTGTGTGCGTGCTCTTGCTTGGCATCTGCGGAAGATGCGTCCAGTTTCTCATTCTCCTCTGGTATTATACCATCCAATGCAATACTTGAGAGGTATTTATCTGACTGATATTCATGTGTATTTGCTTTTAAATAGGTGAGATTTTGATCTAAATAATTTAGACATTTAAGCTCTAACTTTGTACCACTTGTTGGAGCCTTTATTTCTTCAGTGACTTTAAAAGCTTCAGAAGAGCCATTCGTACAACTTTTCAGTGTAAGATTGTCACAGCTGGAAGTAAGATGTATTGTTGGAGCATCAGATAATCCTTCATCTGATTCAGGACAAACATCAAGAGTGGTTGACTGCTGAGCTGGGTTGTTAAGCACAACTGTTGACGGAGTTACTTTTTCAGCAACATGCAGGGGATTATCATTCTTATCAAGGAACGTAGGAGCAGAATTACTAGCAGATAAGAAATTACTGACTTGAAAACCATGAGACGGTATGCTTCCAATTGCAGAAGCAAAGTCAATGGCTTTTGTAGTTTTTGGTGCATTACAAGATAAAGAAAATGACTTGGCCAAGTCATCCAACTGCAGATCACCTTCACCACTGGAGATAGAATCCCACTTTAGTAACTCTTTATGCCAAGCTTCTTCAGACTTAGATGCTGCACCAGGTGGTAAAGGTTCTACTTTTATTGCCCCCTTGTAATATTGCTTTTTCCTCAACGAATTTGTTAAAAGAGCCCTGCAAACCAGTTGAATGATACACAATATACCTTAAACAAAAGAACCAGACGCTTTAAAGATTTTGGCAAGTTGTCATACTCATACCTACAATTTTTAGAAATAGCTGCTTTAGCTTTCTCCTTGGAAAGCCCAAGTAAAGACGACAAATTAGCAACATCATAAGGCCCTCTAAGTTCATTAGCAGAAGGAGCAGCACTTGATAATATGATGTTTCTTCCTCGAGTCCAATCCACCAACAACTACATGTTTTGATCAGATTGTAAATTTTTCATTCTTGATAATTTGGGCATAAATGAGTAAGATGTGAGCATATAATTTGAACTCCAACACTATAACAAAAACAAACTTCCATGTCTGTATGTATTTCTAGGTCTTGCCCCTCAAAAGTTGAAACTCAGAAGAAAATTACAATGGCTTTATTTATCTGCAAAGTGAGCCTAATGTATAAGCCTGCAAAGTATAAGTGGCATCATGTCTTCCATGTGCTAGTTTAACAAACCTCTTATCTAGTACGAATGGCGTGTGAGAGCCATGCAAGAAGAGAAAAGATGGCAACACTCCCATTCACATCCTTTAACCCAATAGAAACGAACCCCCAATGGCCCCATCCCCCACCCCTGAATGTCCACGCAAGTTTAATTAACGGGGCCATATGACAAAGTGATCAAGACTAATATAAGCCACAGAATAAAAAATGCATAATGAAGATTAAACAATAAAATCTTCTAATGCATTTAGTGATTTAGTTGTTGGAATAAATAAGAAATATAGAGGGTCGCTATTACCTTAGCATTGCATATCAACTGTCTCCTTATCTGAGTGTCCGTGATTAGACCAGAGTAAATAATTTCGAAACAAAGTCCTCGCTGCATATCAATAAGCCCTATGTTAATTTAAATGTTCTAAGGATCATTGAAACGTACTTCTCATTTATAAAAGAGTAAAAATTAAAACAATAAAGTCATAGTTTAGGGCAAACCTCAACAGCTGCTTTGACCATAGGCTGCTTCAACCTAAAGGGCAACTTGCCAAAGAAATCCATCGAAATGATATCAACCTACAATAACTTAAAATATCAGAGTTCACTCTCAGGATTTTCAGTTGTTACTAGAAAGGCATCGTTATCATTTTCTTTGATACTTTATTCATCTCTCCTTAACACACGCCGTTTAGCAACTGCAATGAGATTAAAATTGATAAATTGCAAGCTGCTATTTCCATGAAAAATCCTGTGACTAACACAATTATGGAGAAGGGGTGCAGAAAAAGGAATTATCCATTTTTGTTTACAAGAATCATGTGTTGGAAAACAAACGAAATATAACAAACCTCCATTCTCTCACACGCTTGATCAAACACGGTCTGATTCAATGGCCTAACGGCCACCAAATCGTAGGTCTTCAAAATGGGATTTCCCGAATTGAGGGCCTGAGCCTGCGATGAGTTGTCCACGCATATAGTAAGACGCGTATACTGACGAAACGGGGCAGCCGAAGGGATTCCTAGAAGATCACGGTGGAGCTTAACGGATAGGGAAAGAGCCGGAGCAGCCTTGAGGAGAGACGAGAGGGTGAGGAGAGGGATGCAGCAACGGTGGCTATCAGATATTACACCCTTGATCGTACGGTTATAAGCAATTCCCGTGTAGCCCAACTCCATAGCCTTGACTACAGTCTTTGTACGTTGTCTTTCGAGAGCGGCCTTGCCAGTCGGCGAAGGTTCTGGGTACGGTATATTTAGGTCGAAGAAACCCATGTCTCCAGCACTGAAATAATTTACTGTTATTCTGAATAAAGAGTCGTTGTCAATCTCAAAGCAGTTCTCCTTCGCCCTCTCTGCCCAAACTAACTGTAAAATGGATTTTAGACTTGCCCTGCCCCTCTAGCTCGTACAGCTTTATATGCATTCCGTATCCATCATCAACCCTAAGCAGAATAAAAATGGACTAATGCATTGGCTATATATGTGCGCGTCCGCGCGTAATACCATCAGTTCCCGAACAGAGTTTACAACGTTACCTCTGATCTGAGATCGTTTGTGCGACCAACAGTGGTTAACGCGGGTGGCAGGTAGGCAATAGTTGGTTGTGAGAAAAAGGGATGCGCCGCCTTGCAAGGCGGAAGAAAGCGAGCACGAGCGGCTATGCAAAGACGAAGCTAGAGCGCGCGGCTAGCTGGAGGAGTCTTTGGCGGCAGATATAAATAGAGATATTGACTAACCTAAACAGATAAAACGTAATTTCGGATTCAACTGGCGAAAATTGAAATATAAACCATCCAAAATTAATTTAATTCAGATTTATGAATAATAATTAGTTGAAAATATTCAATCCAGAATTCCAGATAGTTAAAATTATTTAGATTATGAAAATCCTCTACAATAATCTTTTTTTTTTCCTTTCCTTTTGTATTTGTCTCTGAAAACCAATTAGTCGATATCATTTTTCATGAACTAAAATTTATGTGACTCTTATCATATAATTATTTTTATGGCTTGTATCATTTTTAAATATAATTTCAATTCAATGTTTTTACATTTTTCAATACAAATTAAATCTAAATTTAAGCATTCAAAAATTTAGATTGCTAATTTATTGTCTTTCCACTATGCTGCATAAAAAATACAAGATTAAAGTATAAAAATTATAAACGTTGTTACTGACAGAGATATACCATATATATATATATATATATATAAACGTTGTTTAATTTTTAATTTTCTTATTCTTGTCATCCCTAGGACCACAGCCAAAAAAATTCTCGTCGTCCCAGAAAGGTTTCGGGAGATTAACCCGATCGAAGTGTCTTCATAGTTCATACAGTGCCATCTTACCCCGGTCTAGGGCACACGAACTGGCTCTGATTCGTACATCGCTGATCTGTTCTCCAATTACTCTTTCCTTTGTCCTTCTCCTATCTAATCGAGACCGAGTTGATTCCGCCCCTTCCCAAGTTCGATCTAGTATGCTTCCGACTTCATTATTTTCTTCTTTCAGATCCTCGTTTTTTATTCCTAGTTAGTTGTTAGGATTTTTCAGAGGGACTCTATGCAGAGGTTTTGTGTTTGAGAGTTGAAAATTCAGGACGGAAAGGAAGAATGCGTGCCTCTATAATACATGGGCTGTAAATATATTCTAATGACCAAGCATGCAAATTTAAGTATCGTGCATATTTGGTTCTTATTATTCGCTGAAGTGAAACTTCTCTATACCAACAGTATTGTCTTTTTTTATCTTTCAAAATTCTGAAAGAAATATCCGTTCGGATGATCATATCTGTGCAGATGTGGAGTAATAAGTGACAGTAAAGAAATAGTTTAGTATCAGATCAGAAATATATCCTTTTCGATATTGAATATCTATTGACAGCCTGTTTCCACTAAATGCTATGCTTTCGAAATGAGCTTCCCCCCCCCCCCCCCCCCCCCTAATTATCTTGTCAGGGCTGTGAACAAATGAGCCATAATTGCTAGATTGGTTACAGTATTGTTCATTTTTGCGTATTCATCATCCACCTTCAAGGTGTTCATAATACGTTCGAATTTGACACCAAGAAGTGTTCAGAATACAAGATTATATGATATTATAATGCTGAAAGTACACAAACTTTTACCTCTGTCACCTGCCTGTCTTGAACCTGTTCATTTTTCTCACTCATTTTGCACAGGCAAATGCTTTTTCTTTACTAAGTTGTATGCCTTGGTTTCAAAGGATTAAATGAGATAACTTAGATGGATCTCAGTTTTCTAGTATGGTCACCGGAATGAGATTCTTTTGAGGGGAATTATTCCATTTAAACTTCTCTCTGTCTATATTTCTGGCGCTTGCTACTTTTAGGTTTGGTTTGCTTTAGAGGGTGCTTAGCTTACAAGTGAATCATATGGTGTCTGGTTTTGTCTCTTACAATTTGTCAGGCTCTTGAGTAGTTGCGAGGAAAGGATCTTCCGTTTGGTCTCCCATCAGTTGATATTTACTATAAGAAGAGTTGTTTTCAGCAAAGGGATGACATCTTGCATGACCTTTTGAAATTTATGCAATGTCGAGCCTATTAAATGTATTCCCTTATGTCCTACTAAACTTTTTTAGTCTTGTGTTTTTTCTTGTTTGAATTTCTGCTTTTAGAGACTATTTGAATGTTGCATTAGATGGCCTGTATCAGAACACTGTTTGCTCCTCAGTAAGTTTTAGAGTTCATTATATTTTTTGCTCCATTTTGTTTGTTTTCCTGGACCTTTCTGTTTATAGATCTGTTTGGTATAAATATAATGTGCCTTTTTATGGGATTATTGGGTTTCACATCTGAGGGTATGCTTGTTGGATATTTCAAAATCGTCGTGATAACATATTTTGGAAATATGTTTGATGTGCTGGGAACTATCTCACCAGAAAGCGGCACCAATGCAAATAGTGATTGGATTGAAGTGTTTACAGGGGAAGAGATGAAGTAACGATTGCCTAAATTTGATACTTTATCTTTGTTTTATCCATAGAATCTCAATTCGTGTTCATTTTAAAGATGTTTTCATTATGAGTTAATAGATTCTTCAGTACTTATATGAAGAAATTTCTTGGTCTCTTTTAAAAGAAAATACATAGGATGCCTGTGTTTGTTGATTCCAGAAGCTAGTTGTTAATGTAAATTTTACTTTGTTGGTGAAGATTTCTTGCACATGCATGTTTGGTACATTACATGGAATGTGCGCAAGTCTTTGCAACTTTATGTATAAGTTTTAAATGTCATAATATGTGATTTTCTGCCCTACTGGTTGTCAATCTTTCTAGCAAGTCTTGACTCTCAACCATCAGTGTAAAATGTAACAGACTTCTGTTTGCAGTCTTCCTTGAACGGATCTGCTTCAAATCTTCCGGATGGTGCTGGGAGGTCTTTCACTACATCGTTCTCTGGTCAGTCTGGTGCGGCTTCCCCTGTTTTTCATCACACCGGTGGGCATATTTTTGCTGGATTTAATGAGTCCCTGCCCCCATTTAGTTGTATAATTGCTGCTACCTTCTTTCTGCAGGGCCTATTCAAGGGTTGCACAATATTCATGGGAGCTTTAATGTTCCGAACATGCCAGGCACACTTGCATCAAGAAACTCGGCAATAAATAGTGTTCCATCTGGTGGGGTTCAACAACCTACAGGAAACCTTTCTAGCGGAAGATTTGGGTCCAATAATCTTCCTGTAGCCCTATCTCAGGTATTTCTGCTCATGCATTTATGTTATAACAAGACTCCTCAAGATTACTCACATAAACTTTAATGTTTTCTCTCTTTAATTTATCTCCCGTCACATTGTGTGCAATTTTTTCATAGTTCTTTATCATTTGTGCAGCTATCTCATGGCAGCTCCCATGGACATTCAGGAGTCACCAATAGAGGAGGTATAAGTATTGTAGGAAATCCTGGATTTAGTAATAGCACAAATGGAGTTGGAGGTTCTATTCCTGGGATTCTTTCAACATCTGCTCCAATTGGTAACCGAAATGCTGTTCCAGGATTGGGAGTATCCCCAATTTTGGGAAATGCAGGTGCTCGAATTACAAGTTCAATGGGAAACATGGTTGGTGGGGGGAACATTGGCAGGAGCATAAGCTCTGCTGGAGGGCTGTCTGTACCTGGACTTGCTTCTCGACTAAATTTAAACATGAACAGTGGATCTGGTGGTTTAAATGTGCAAGGACAGAACAGATTGATGAGCGGTGTTCTTCCTCAAGGTATTCATTATGTCTTTCACTATTGCATTGAAATGGCTTGAATGTATATTTTCTTTATAAGATGATTCTTATTGTCTGAGGTCATCTCCATATTTTGAGTCATTTTTTGAATATCAAAACGATATTGAAAATTAGCAGCAATCCTGCCAGAGTATAAGTCTAAGCAAGATTAGTTACTGGTTACAATTCTGGAAAATAGAAAGGAATATACTCTGGGCATCAGCACACTGGTTCCTTGCAGTTCAAGAGTGCTAGGCTCACCATACACATACTCACTATTTCCTTAACCCCTCACTTGAACCACTACCTCGCATATTTTCCCCATCATTAGCCTTCTGCATCTCACCCACACAACCCCTCACACAAACCATGTAATTAAGCTTTGCCCCACTAGATTGGGGTCCATCCCCTTTTATCCCCATTAGATAGGGGTTTGCAAGTAGTTGGAGTACTTGTATGCCGGGCCTTACAAAACTTATGGCTTCACTCAACACGGTTTCTTGATTCACGTCCCTCAGAATATTTTTATTCTCTGTTCTCCTTTCTTCTTTCTTTTTAAAATTTGCATTTGCCATTATGTTTTGTTATGATTTTGTTTAATGTGCACCATATTATATGTGGCTGTACAGCTCTTTCTTCTATAACATCTAAATGCCTTATCCCTGCACTATCAATAACTATGCTTCCATCTGGGGTTTACATCCCTTGATATATGGATTCTTATATCTGTGTTCTTCCATCTTCTTATCAAAGATGCACTAGTAATATCATATTGTGATGCGTGATTGCTGTGCCTCTAGTTTGTTTTATGATTAATATTGTTAGACAGGTTTATTCTTGAGTAAGCCTTCAGTATTCTTTTATGGTCCCACTATAAGGATTGAGAAATTTTTTAATTTTAATGTCATGGAAGAAGTGAACTAATGTCATCAACTCTGGATGAGTATCTGCAACACCTGATCAGTCTATTCTGCTCCTACGATTTGCTCATAGACTGTGTGTAAGGATGATGTTTGTTTTTAGTTATTTCTTCTTTGTGCTCCCAACTTATTGTCTTATGGTTATCATGACATCATTTTGTTTTCAAATGATTCAAAAAAATTTTTGTCGCCATGAGTGAATGTCATGTGTTACTATGGGTGGTTAAATGTACTTGAAGTGCCAGCTAAAAAACCTTCATTTTTTAGACTTAAATGTTGTAGTCATCGTGAACTCAATAATATTAGGTAAGGCAACCTTGTGTTTACAATAATTCTTTATTCAGGATCACCACAGGTAATTTCAATGCTAGGAAATTCTTATCCCAGTGGTGGAGGTCCACTTTCTCAGAGCCATGTTCAAGCAGTAAATAATTTGAGCTCGTTAGGGATGTTGAATGACATAAATTCCAATGACGGGTCTCCTTTTGACATCAATGACTTCCCTCAATTGACTAGCCGTCCAAGTTCTGCTGGAGGGCCTCAAGGACAACTGGGTATGTTTATTAAAATGTTCTTTAACTCGCTATGTCCAAATTCATCAATAAAAATGATGTAGAGCAAAAATTTCAGGTTCCTTACGAAAGCAGGGTCTTGGTGTTAGTCCTATTGTCCAACAAAACCAAGAATTCAGCATTCAAAATGAAGATTTTCCAGCTTTGCCTGGATTCAAAGGTGTGGTACCTTATTTGCCTCAGAAATGTGATCAAATTGTTTTATGTTTTAGCTGCTTTATTCTAATGTAGAATACGTGTTTCCTGTTCTGGAGGTTAGTGTGTTTTGGCTCTGGCTTGTAGGTGTTAAACATATGTTGTTCTCTTTCAGAAGGAATTCTGGGAGCACATTTCTAGTTACTTTCTTTGCTTGGATTCTTTGCCTTTTTTGCTTTTGCTCAGTTTAATGCCATATGCATCATTGTTCTATCCCCATAGCTTTGCTTTAATGGTTATGATAGGTGAGATGGCTACAGGTTTTTGTACCTTCTTCTATTTGTATGCCCTGGTATGTGATTATTAATGCTTTATTGTCTCTTAAAACTGCCAAGTCAATCTATTTCTTAGGCTTGCTCAAGAAATTCTGCTTCTGCTGTGTAGAGCAATTGTTTAGTTGCTTCAGAATTTAATCTTGATTATATTGGGTTCATTCAGGTGGTAATGCAGATTATGCTATGGATATGCACCAGAAAGAGCAACTTCATGACAATTCCGTGTCAATGATGCAATCTCAGCATTTCTCTGTGAGTCAAATACTTAAATCTCGTAATAGATAAAAAACTCATTGAGTGCCGCACGTTCATGGATAGAATTTTGTAACCATTGTTCTCTGCCTTTCAATATGCAGATGGGGAGGTCTGCTGGTTTCAGCTTGGGAGGATCATATTCTTCACATCGTCCACAGCAGCAGCAGCATGCTCCTTCAGCCAGTAGTGGAGGTACCTCCTTCTCATCTGTAAACAATCAGGACCTTCTCCATCTACATGGGTCAGATATATTTCCACCAGCACATTCAACCTATCATTCACAGGTCTGCACTTTTTAATGCTCATTGCTTGTCCTACTCGAGTAACTGAGGGCACCTTTTTAAACTAGGCCATTTTCTCTTATTCTTGACAATAGCTGGTCTTGCTGTAATAGGTGACCATTCAAGCTGAATTTCTAGGTTTCTTGCTGCGTTCATATTAATCTGTCAAAGCAAATGACGTTGACATAATCACTTTTGAATTTGGTTTTAGACCAGCGGACCTCCGGGCATTGGCTTAAGGCCTTTAAATTCTCCAAATTCTGTTTCTGGCATGGGATCGTATGACCAGCTTATTCAGCAGTATCAACAACACCAGAACCAGTCTCAGTTCCGTCTTCAACAAATGACAGCAGTAAATCAGTCCTTTAGGGATCAGGGGATGAAGTCCATGCAGGCTTCACAATCTACTTTAGATCCATTTGGTCTACTTGGCTTGTTAAGTGTCATAAGGATGAGTGATCCTGATCTAACATCTCTGGCACTAGGAATTGATCTTACAACACTTGGTTTAAATTTGAATTCATCAGAAAATCTTCACAAGACTTTTGGGTCCCCATGGTCTGATGAACCAGCCAAGGGTGATCCAGAGTTCACTGTGCCACAATGTTATTATGCTAAACAGCCACCTGCCCTGCATGTGAGATGCTCTTCATTACATTTTAAAATTTTTGTTGTGGCTATTTCTTTCCCTTTTTTTATGCTAAAACTTTTCTTTGGTGGTGCAGCAAGGTTATTTTTCTAAGTTTTCAGTGGAAACGTTGTTCTACATATTTTACAGGTTTTTTATAGCATTATTCTTTGTTCACTTCTGCATTGATTTGCCTTCTATTGTCATTTATAATTAGAATTATGACTATTTTCTTTGCAGCATACCCAAAGACGAGGCTCAACTACATGCCGCAAATGAGCTGTATGCACATTCCTTCCTCCTAATTTTTTAATCTATTTACAGAGCAGGACTTAAACTCTTGCATGATTTTTGGACCATTGATTTTATTTCCATCTAATGGGCTAGAAGCCACCCAGTTATGCAATGGTTTGCAACTAGGAAAAAGTGTCTCAATCTCAACCAATCGTAGCCAACCACGAGCCTCTCTCCTGATTAAGTTATTCTCTATGCCCTTTTTCTTGCATGATTATCCTCCATGTGATCCTTGGCCTCCTCAACTCTCTTTTTACATTTCCTTTTTGCTTCTGTTCATCCCAGCATAAATTTCATGAGCTCTCGCTCATTATGCAGGTGCCAATGACTACAGATGAGCCAGACTACTATATCATACGAAAATATCTTGCCTTTAATATATTTTCTATTGCTGATGTACCGATAAGGCTGATAAACCTGGATATCCTTTTTTTTCCGATGAAAGAGAAAGTCCCTGTTTCACCCACATGAGATGTGACTCCCGTGCACCTAAATTAGAGTAGTTCCTGTGACATGACATAATGTTTTCACTTTTGAGTTGTGTCCAATTCTTGTGGACTTACTTCGCTCATAAGTTATTGCTTTTAACTTTTGCTTCTGAACCCTATGGCATTCCCATGACAAATGGAGATTGCGTTTCCACCTCGAGAATGAGTGATCCAATTTTTCACCTGAGATGAAAGGGACACTGGTAAGCATAAGAGGGGATAGAGAAGCAATTTCATGGTGGAGAGACTCTATGGTTGGCATTAACTGAGATGCTTTCCTGCTTCCTAGCAAGATTCTATTGCAGGATTGTACGTGCTTAACCAGTATTGATAGAAATAAAATCATTGAGTACAAGAGCCATAGATCAATCATTACTCGTATATGAGACTCACAAATTAGTTTCTTTACTTTGCAATAATTACTAACAGGGTAGGTTTTTTTGCTATCAGTTACAATAGAGGCTGGTTCTATCACAAAGAGCTTCGTTTGTGGTTTATAAGAGTCCCCAACATGGAGCCGCTGGTTAAAACAAACACGTACGAGAGAGGATCATATCACTGTTTTGATCCAAACACGTTTGAAACACTCCGCAAGGTTAGATTTTGTAGATATAGGCTTTTTATTATTTCCCTTCCCCCTCTAATTATGTTTCCTTTATGATTTCTTACCTTAATGGACAATCTATTGGCAGGATAATTTTGTTCTTCATTATGAAATGTTGGAGAAGAGACCGCCACTGCCCCAACATTGATGAGGAAAACAGCTTTAAATGTAAATTCAATTTGAGGGTTTATATAATTCGTTAGGATGTATGTCTTGTTGCAGCATTTAGTGTCCTGTCAATTTGGAATTTTACTATAAATCGTGTTTCATGCCATAGTCAGTTAGCATCTTATTCCCTTCTCTCTACAGTTTTGTTGTCTGTGTCGTGGGTGTTGTTGTTTGCCTTAGATTTATCCAAAAAGTAGCTCTTAGGTTAACTTGTTGGCTGCCCTTTGGCCACTAATCTCAAATGCATTCAATAATTATGCTGAACCATGTGACGGTGGTCTTTTCTTGGCTGCGTCCTTAACAAGAAGGGTTTTATGATCTGTTGTAGGCTTATGCCTTCAAATATGAACAACAGGATATGTGCCTTCCCCCAAACCAAAACGAAAAGACGTGAGCATTCTATTAACGCGATGCTCGGAGCATGAGCGATATAATTCTGCCACTGATGCCATGTCCACGTTGCACAATAAAATTAATTGATAGGGCCAGCTTTCCTTCGAGGATCAGCAACACACACACACACACACACACACATCTGTGAAGGGATTTATCTGAAAAGGCTTCTCTGAATAATTAGACATTTGATTTGATTTTGATATGAATAGATATTTGCGTGGATGCTAATAATGCATCTTTCCATGTCATTTCAAATTTTTCAAATGACGTGTAACTCCTAAATTTTGTAATTTATTCTCTCGCATGTGTCCATAAAATTTATATTTTATTTATGCTATGTTACTTTACATTTAACATGATATTGAACTTTTGGGCTGTAAGATAGTGCCTTTAAATAAAGGGCATGTATCATATACTTGATGCTTTGACAGCGAACAAGAAATATTTTTCTCATCTATGTTCTCCCTAATTCTCTACTCTGTACAATTATTTCTTCATTTCATTGAATATCTTATGATTTCTTTATTTTCTCATTGGATTTGCTTCTCTCTCTCTCTCTCTCTCTCTCTTTATCATTTTAAAAAACATGAAGAAATATTTTATGGGGAAAATTCTAAGTAAATACTATTTGAATTTGAAAAACCTTAAAAAGTTTATTAACACATGGAAAGGATAAATAGGTTTCAATGAACTAATATGAGATTTTGAAATGTGTTTTTACCAGAAAGCCCCTCAAGTTCTTTCTTTTTTTTTAAGAAAAACCTTTCTAGCGTTGGAGCTCCAGTGATAACTTAGATAATGAGATTGATTATTTCAATATAGGAATTGACTACTGGAGCTTCATAAGCCTTATTCGGCGTCATTAATAAGTTAAAAGGTAATGACAACTTGAGTATAGCGATTGACAACTTGTACTCCCCAGGTTATAAATGGATACATTGAAGTTATTATTGTCAATAATCAAATTATTGTTGCTTTTATTCAATTTCTCAATAACGCTTGATAGGGCTTAGGGAGTTCAAATAGTCCATCTTTATACTTAAGTAGTCAATCCTATTATTTAAATTGTCACTGACCGGAGCTCCGGCAGCCGGCCACTAGAGGCCAACCGATGGGGTGGTGCCGACCTGCGGCAGCAGAGCTCCGATGCCGGCATGTTCCTTTTTTAAAAAAAAAAAACTTGAGGGGCATTTTTATAAAAGCAAAACATTTCAAAATCTCATATTAGTTCTTTGAGATCTATTTGTCCTTTTTTTTTTTTTTTTGCCGACTAGATCTATTTGTCGTTTTTATGTGCTACCAGATTTTTTGAGGTTTTCCTAATTCAAGTGTTATTTATATATCTTTGTCCTTATTAAAATTTCTTAGTAGTGTTTTTCTAAAAGTTTTCTTTTAAAATAGTCAAAACGGATGGATGATTATCAATCTTTTTTTTTCAAAGAAAAGTCGACTTACATGCCCCAATCTATTAGTCAAATGTGTTGGTGCCCATTCGGCGCGAAGAAATATATGACAAATAAACGTGCAATTTCCTGTTCTATTCAATCAAGATGTAACAAATTTCATATACCAATACATTATAACTCTGGAACAATTATTTCTTAAATTTGGTACAACGGGGAATAAGTTGGAAGCTTGACAATTTCGAAATGATCTAACTTTTGTTTTTAATATTTTGATTATGATTAGTCTCTTTTGGCTTAAAAAACTATTCCCAATTTTTTTCTAAAAAAAAAAGAAAGAGATGTCTAGTGTGTTCAAATGACCCAGATACGGCAACAGGCACTGTGGAACTTCCCTTTTTTTTTTTTTTTTGTCCTGTGGATAAATAAATAATCCAACAGGGGAGGAGTGGTGTATAAAGTATAAACATTGTGAATATGCATGTATTGGATGCTTCTAAATGGCATACATTCTGTTGAACTCATTGAGGAGCTCAGAATCTGACATGACCGACACTGAAAAAGACCTTGACCTGCTTCCCATGGAAGATTTCCTAATGCTCCTTAAATTTGAGGCCTCAATCCGATGCCTAATGACCCAATACGACATTGTCCCCAACGTTGTCGCCATTATGGTGGTCCCTATTATGGTCACGCCGATCGCCAGCCACCTCTCATGCTTCCCCACCACCACAAACGACAACGCCAAGAACGCCACCGTTATGAGCACACAGGCCAGCCACATGAGCTTGTTAATAATGGCCATCATCTGCTTCTTCGCTTTGCTCTCTATTACCACCACCGATGTTTGCACCACCACGACGGCCAAAGAAATGAACAGTGCTATGGAATCAAACACAAAGAAAATGATGAACGGAACTTGTGGGGCTATGTTTGCTTCGCCCAAGGTCTCTCCCGGAGGTATGTCTTTTGGGTCATCGACGTACTGGCCAGGAACTGTGAATATGGCAGCAAAGGCAACAGTGGCGATTAGTACCGCCACCACAGTTGTGGAGTTTATAGCGTTGTTAAGCCCTTCTGCGTGCATTTTGTTGAGGCGTTTGGCTATGCCTTGGACTCGTTTTCTGGTTTGGCGTGTGTGCTCCAATTGGTAATGCACCTCGTGTTTTATGTCACTCACTGTTTGTTTCAGCTCACGTGCTGTGTTTGTGGCAGAATGAGGCTTTATGTTCTTGGCACTCTGCACGCCATGTTCTTCCAAAATGGCTTTCATTTCAGCGTTCCCAGTTTTCTCTGCTGTGTCAATTGCTGTCTCATTACTTCTGTTAACCGCCGTTTTGTCTGTTTCCCTCCGTCCAAGAAGCATCTTCACAATCTGCACAAACACAAACTAGGATTTGTCACTACTGCTGTGTATGAAACGTAGACTATGTAACATTTTTTTCACCGAGTGAAGTTGTTTTATTCAATGACATTATTTCATACTAGAAGAGCTGTTCAGTTACGTTGTACCTATTACATTAGATTAGGACGGCTGAAGTCCTTCTAACCGAAATATGATCATTTGTCACCCAAACGCAACACTACTATTTCATTGTTGTTACCGGTGTTTGATCTGTTCAAGCAATTAGGCATCCAAATAAGATCATATTCCCCAGAAGAAAGGATCCTTTCCTGAATTCCTTCTACTGACACTTGTTTGAGATTGCCCTAATAAATTAAACATTCCTTAAAAGATTAGGCTTTTATAAGGTCTATCATAAAGTTCCAGACAGAACAACAATACCATCAGACATGGAAATCAGCTAATCAATTTGTTTACCCAAGACTAATGGTTAATACATGTAGAGTAATGTTGGAGACAACTGCCTTTGGTAGTCCTACCAGTCAGTTTCTCTAGACATCCTCATCAATGCCATACAGAAGCACATGAACAAGGATAAAACCATCAAAATTCAAAACTACCTTAGATGACTATTTCCAAAAGAAAAAAAATCATAATCTTGAAACATTTTGGACTTTCACTTCTCGTTGACAAAACGAATGGATGTAATAAACATCAGCGATCTTGAAGAAAGTATTCAAGCTGGAAGCAGCCACCACTTACTAAAATCAATATACCTGTTTGAATTAAGCAGAACGAAAGAAAGCATAATCTAATATACCTGAGCCCTGCCTTTCCTTGTAGCTATATGCAATGCTGTGTTTCCCTTGGTATCAACCATGTTAACTGATGAGGGACCTGCTTTTATCAACTCCTCTACCACCTCAATGTTTTGTCCCTTCACAGCCATGTGAAGTGCTGTCTGGCCCTTCTTATCTGTCCGTGTTGCGACCGTAGGCTCCTTCTCCAGAAGCGCTTTAACAACCTCCAAATGCCCATTTCTTGCAGCAGAATGAAGAGCTGTTTTCCCATTACTTCTGGCAATGGTCGCTATGCTACTTCCTGCTTCCAACAGAAAATTCACCACCTCTGTATGCCCCTGGGTTGCTGCCATGTGCAAAGCTGTGGTGTTTGATGGATCTACTGTCATGGATAATTCAGGATGAGCCTCCATAAGGATCTTCAGTACATCTGCAACAGGCCAAACAGAAGTAAGGTTTCCCTCTGTATTGCATATCACGGTCCATAAAGAAAAAACAACGATATATACCAAAATCGCCTTGTTTGGCAGCAATGAGGAATGCATCAAAACCATTTCTAGCTTTAATTCCAGCATTGGTGAGATCGTAGTATTTAATCATCTCCCTAACTAGTTCAAGATAACCATATTCAGCAGCAACATAAAGAGCTGTTTCCCCAGCTTGATTTTGCTTAGACAGCAATACATTGAGTTCAGATTCTTCAGTGCCGGCAAGGATCTCCCTCACAACAGCCATGTTTCCTGATCTTGCTGCGGTGTGTAGAGGGCTATCATCCCGCTTTCCAGTCAGCTGTTTCGTCATTTTCTTCCTAGGGGTGCTCGGTTGCGCAGCTGGAAGCTGCACCGCGGACGTTGCCATTGAGTTCACTTATCTATTTGTTAATCCTAATTACTGTATCAGAACCTCTTTTCTTCCTTCCAGCAAAAACCCAGATCAAAACTAACATCTTTCATCCTAAATAATTGTCATGGCCTCCTTGAAGCAGCTCGAAGGGATGAATCAATCGAACCATTGTGCAATACCGAAAATCACAAAATATTTGAGATTGTTTCTGATACTTTTTCTTCTGCGTACCCCCGCAACCAGTGCCCTGTCTCCGAACAAAAAATCTGGGTTAAAACCATTGAACCTGATATTTCTATTGTGTTCTTCACAACAAGAAGAGAGAGAGAGAGAGAGAGAGAGAGAAGAGAAGGTAGAATTTATCAATATGCAGATAAATAAATAGTTGTAGCGTGGCTCAAGCATTTTTCCTGAGATCATTCTACGGAAGCGAAAAAAGCAAGGAGAAAAACGGGATGCGCTTGACCAAATTGACCTGAGTTTGAAGGAGAAACTTCCTTTCTCTGTGCTCCGTCTGCAGCCACGAAAGCCTAAGATTTGAGAGCAGCTCTCAGGAAGCCACACATGGTCTCGTCAGGACACCTTATATCGAACATTCGGGAAGAGGCCAGAGTAGAATCAGAGAGAGACCGAATCAAAACATGTATCCGAGAGGAAGAACACTCGAGGAATCTAAATCTGAGGGAGGATTAGAAATGATACACGCACCAATCTGATCAACAGAAATGGAACATTTTTTAAAGGTGTCGATTATGATGATGATGGGATGAGAACCAGAAATAATGGGGTGGAAAGGAATAGGCCCGGAGAGTTAAAACCAGTAGTGGTGGCGAAAAGGAGCCAAAAAAAAAATATTACAAAGATCAAAATGGGTGACAACGAAAATAACAGAACCACGCGCGATGCAATATCTTGAGGCGCGAGTTGGTGTCTACGCTTAACGAAACCGTCGTGCAGGTTGACTCTGTCGTTGATATTGGGAAAAACTCTCTTGTTCCGTAAATCGGGTCCTTTTATTTTAAATTATTGAGAGTAAAAACTAATACCGCTATTCCCCAAAAAAATAATCATTAAGTAATACTAATAGTTTATATTTTTTTTGTGTTGAATTTTTCAATTAGTTAAGGTATCATGTCACCATCAATTAATTTTTAAAAATATTATATTTAAATAAGAGAAAAAATGAATAAATGGTACATTAAAATTATCAAAAAGTCTAATGAAATTTTTTTACAATAAATTTTAATCATGAACTTATCAATGAACGTTCATAAACTTACTAATGGACAGCCCTAAACTTGTTAATAAACACCCATAAACTTATTAATGACGCGCCTTTGAACTTATCACCGGATGCCCATAAACTTATCAACGAAATTAGAATTTATTATAAAAAAGTCCTACGAGATTTAAATATAATTTTGAGATTTTAAAGAACCATTTTTTTATTTTTTTCTCTTATCCGAACCTGAATGTAATTTTCTCTTAATTTTTCTTTTCAAAATTATTCAGGATTAGGAATTGTCATGATCTTTCATTTTCCCCCTTTCTGCGTTTTCACTTGGATGCGGACCGTTCTGCATACATACGACAATCGTGTTCTGTTTTATTTTGAGTCGGCAATACTGTCTTGTACATTATGTTCCCTTGAAGAAAATGATAAGTATGCAAAATGAAAATAAAATAATTTTATGATTTGAAGTGATAAAAAATGACCATTAATATATTTCATTTTAAATTGATAATGTAAGATAGTAGTAGATGGGAACAAGATCGACGTGGGACTCCGAAGGTGATACAAACACGCTGAAATTTGCTGATGCCTTTTTTGTTTTTTGTTTTTGGCCATTGGCCGGTGCCAATTTTGAATTTTCAATAAACAAACATGAAAAAACATCACTTCAATTTTAGACTAAAGTCCTTAGCTGGGACCAACAATTTATTTGTAATTACCTGCTATCCGCATATTACAGCATTTAACATGTGTGGGGCAATTTCAACCACGTATGAAAAACTATATCGGGTAATGAATCGGTCACAGTACAGGTTTAAAGGTTAATGGGTCAATTGAGGTTTAACCGGTAGTTAAAATAGTTATATTAAAATATTATAATTTATTAGTGGTAATATATATTAATATATTTTTAAACTTTTATAGATAAAAATGAAGATTTTTAGAAAAAGAAATGCTTAAAATCTATTAGTGCCCGTTTGGTTCACGGAATTGAAGGTAATGTAATAGAATGTAATGGAATGGAATGTAATGATGATTACATAATTTGTTTGGTTTGTCATTAGAGAAAGATGATATATATACATAATAATGTTTGGTTGGATTACATTGAAAATGAGAATTACATGGGAATAATATAGCAACGGACAAAATTACCCCTGTCTACATATATAATAATGTACACATTAGGTCCATGATAATTTTTTAATTCTGTGCAATATACACATTGGGTTCATGATAATTTTTTAATATTTAATGATTTAAATATTATTCAGTGTATAGGTTGGGTTCATGTTAATTTTTTTAATATTTAATGATAGAAATATTATTTAATGATATGTTTTAATATTTTTTTAAAGGTGGAATATAATTTTTAAATTTTTAATGGGGAATATTTCTTAAGTTTCTATATTATTAATTATTTTTTAATATTTACTGGTGATAAATAAATTATTTAATATTTAACAGCATTTATGGGTGGGCATTTTGGTCAATTTAAAAAATTATGATGGCAATAGTGTCATTTTCACTTGATTACAGGATGTCTGCATCCTCATTCATCAGTCATAGCAGTGTAATCCTGATTACATCAAATGATGTAATCACGATTACAAAATGTAATCCTGTTTACATTACATAAGTGCAACCAAACACTGTAATCACTCTATTACATCAGGATTACATGTAATCCTCTCTCATGTAATCGAACCAAACGGGCTGTTAGTATTAGTTATATTGCCTATACTTATGCAATCATATCTTCTTTCCTATAATTATTATATTTTTTTAAATAATTTTTTTCATTATCTTTTTCATTTTTTTAGATTTGTTCTTTATTTACCTACTCTTCTCTTCATTTTGATCTTCAACCTTCCATTTTTTTCTCAAAAATCACAAAATAAAAAATTGAAGGAAAAAAATGAAACCGATTCAACCAGTTGAACTATCAATCTTAACTGGTCCAACCGATTCCGGATTCAACCGGTCAAACAGGCTTATCCGGTCCGGTCTTTTATTCTATAAATTTCAAGAAAACAACGATAGTTGAGCCGCCTCCATCAGTACATCTAATTTTACATTAAACACGTTAAAATTACTAATTACTAAATTTATAAAAAGTACAAGCAAATATTAATATGATGTTTATTCAGGTTCAAAAAAAATTGGAAAAAATAAAGTTCCTGGCTCTCAAATTTTTTAATCAACTTATATTGTAATTAAAATTTCAAAATAACATTTGGATGGTTCTCATACTCTCTAGATGCATGTAAAGAATATGGATGGTAAATATGTGAAGCTTTATTTATCCAGCATGCAAAACCACGTGTAAATTTGTCTCCTTATAAGAGTGAGTGCCTTTTCGGCCAAAAAAAAATAAGAGTGAGTGCATTAGGCCTTAGGGTGGTGAGGAAGGAGGGCCCACGGGAGCAGACCGAAAGTGGTCGTTCTCGGACGAACCTCGCAAGTTGCACCACCAACGGCGAGCGGGCCCCACCAATATTAATCTAAACGCCATCAACAAGGCGCAATGTGATTCTCTCCCAAAAAGAGAGCGTGAAACGCACGCTGATAAACTAAAGCAGGGAGTGGGGATGGGTGGTCCGACCCGACAAAATCGGATAAACCCATATGATTTTATATCAATCAAGAGAAGTGTTGAGAATACTGTAGAACTGAACTTCGAAGAGGGCAATGTGAGGGTCCTAATGCTAACTGGCATAAACTAAAAGATTGTATGTGTTTTTATTTTGGGAAAAAAAATAAAAGATTGCATATGTTTGATTTAACAGAAAATAACCTTAATTTCCGGCTTGAGTCCTTGGCCCACTTAATTGGTTTCCTAATCCTTTGCCCACTATTAATATGCTAAAAGCACAATTAATTACAACCCGGTCCTAGTTTTGTAATTAAATATACTTAGATTAGATTAGTCTGACATAAATGATACCCACTTTGTTTTTCTAAATAAAACAAGTAGTAAGGAATTTGATTTTTTTTCTATTATTATTATAAAGAAAACATTTTTTATTATGACCAATTTAAGTACCTGCACACACAAACATATCAATATTAGATTCAAACTTGTTGCTGACTTGTTCGTGTGTGTATGTGAGAAGAAAACTTAATTAGCAAAAAAGTATATATTTTATCTCTTTAGTGGCTGAAAAAAAAAAAAGATTAGTATCAGCAATCATTACTAATAAAATAAATGGGAGTGAGGAGGGTTTAGAGTTGAGGTGAGAATGAAGGCAAAAAAAAAAAGGAGTTAAGGTGGGGATAGAAAAGTAGTGGGGGAAATATATGATAGGATGCGTTGAATGTGGGGATGGAGACAAAAAGAGGAGTGATTAAGATGAAGATGATGATGACAATTGAGAAATAATTAAATTTAAAATCACTCAAATTTCAAAGGAAGAGGGACATATCTCCAAATTGAAACCATCCCTCCAATGACTTTTATGCCAATTCGCACCTCATTGACTTTGTGCCTTCCATCCTTTTCGCCTTTTCATAAGTTATTTTAACTTATTTCATTTTACGCAACACATTATAAACATCTCATTCCCAACTCTAACTATACACTGCCTCATATTTTTAAAAATACGACAAATGTGCAATGATTAAACAAAATACTATGGACTAGTACTTATGTAAGAATCCTGTTATAATATTAATATTTTAGTAAACGGAGACTAATATTGTCGTGGGTTTGGTATGCGGAGGGCGTATTGTGTAAAAGAATTGAAACTGACACATAACGATGATTGATTAATTAATTAATTATGAAATATTAAAGAAGTTTTATAGTGGGGGCCTCCAGCGACCATAATTCTCGTCAATATATATTTAAAAAAGAATATATACCTCTTTTTTTTTTTTTTTACCGACAAATCTACTCATACATACAAACCTCGGCGTGTGCATATAAAAAATAATGGGAAAGGATGAGGATGTATTTATGTGTAGTACTTACGTGGGCCACCACACAGCGGTCAAAATGTCACTTACTACTCTCGAATTGCGGCCACTCAATGCGTCAATCAATCATCTTCAACTATGTAATGCCATTCATTGAATCTCAATTTCAATTAAATCCTTAGAATTGACCAAAACATTCAACCGCTTCTTATGAACATGAAGAAATTAACGGACACACAGGAGCAAACCAACAATGGACGGTGTGGATAGGAAATAATTCTTTCCGCTCTCTTTTTATATAGTTATCAGACATTCATTGATATTGGTCAAATTTAAGCATTGTCAAGTTTACTTTATATGAATTTTCTCATTGGGAGCTTAAAATTGAGACATTAACGGTTGTAGTCCCTTTTACAAATGATTAATGCTTGTAGTATTCACTTTGACATCGGTTGAGGCACACCTACTATAATTTGACTAAAAAAATCATAACTATAATTCACCAAAAAAAATTATAACTGTGTATAGTTTAACCCGTCACATACCTTTATTTTGTTCTTAACTTGTCTCGGCCCTTTAAAATGAAAAGGGAAAAAGATACATATGCTCTCTCTCTCTCTCTCTCTCTGTGGGTGATCCTTCGTGATGAAGAAACTGGGAAAAGGCATGCAAATAATGGAGGGGTTTGGATCTTGCAATAGAGAAAGTGATTAATAAAGGCGAAATGAAAAGAGAGAGAGAGATCCGTGAAGGCGAAGGCTTAAACAAATGAGGCAATACCACAATAATAAAGAAGATCGAAACATAGCATCAGTGTCATCACATGGTGTCCAAACAAGACCGCCGAATTGCCCTCTTTGTTTTTTCATCTTCATATATAATCCTTCACTTCCAACCGCTTCTACTTTCTTTAATAATACTCTTTATTATCTCATCCATGTTCAAATCCACTCTTATCGATCATTTAATTTCTTACTAATTAAACCTGCTACTTATTATTATTTTTTCATATATGTAACAATAGCATGCTAATTTATTAGAGTCTGGCTGCCCCCCTGATTAATTATATTCTAGGTACAAATCTGACATGCCTTTGTAATCTTCCGTAAAACTTCCTCCAAATATATTAAATGTATAGATTCATTTACTTACTCGTGAGAGGAGCTGACAAAGGGATAAGGAAAACAATCGGTGCACACGTTGCAAGATTCTGAAATCAGGATCGGATAGGGTATTGGGTTAAACCGGAGTCAAACTGAAGTTAATCCAAGGTCCAACCAGTGAGAAATGGAAGATTTCAGGGTTATTAATATGAAATTCTAAATAAAAAAAAAATCAATTTTTGAAAAAAAACAAAAAAATGAACCGGGTTGATACCCAAACCGAACCTGTTTGTTGGTTTCCAGGCTGAACCGACCGGTCCAATCCTGGTTTCAAAACCCTGCACCTACACACGCACCACTTTATATACTTCTCCGATCATTAATATAAAACATAGTTAATTTTTTTTAGAGAGGTTAATGAAGCCAAATAAATTCCATTAAAGTATTGATACTTATCTTTTTTATACTAAATTAATTTGTCTGACTTATAAACTAATATATAATCAAATCATACGCGACATATATTATAATTAATTAATTTTATTTAGTTTTCTCAATCTCTCCAAAAAAAATTATTTATATCTTATATATATTTAGAATCGGAGGAGTATATGTATATACAAATTGATCCCTGTCAGATGCTGTGTTATTCCTTCGTATATATGATGACTATATTATATACTACTAGAACTGTGCCATCCATACTCCGTGCCTGAACTTTGGTTTTGACCGTTACATACAAATTGACCAGAGGTTCATCACCTCTCTTTCCTATCCTTTTCCTCTTATTCGTTATTATCATTGTTTTTTGTTACACCATTCACGATAAATATGTCCTTCCAACCCAATTAACAAAGCTCAATGAGGAGAGTTACAACACGTTACTGTAATAAATAAAAGTATTTCATTGTTCTTCGTACGAATTTTGAAACATTTCAATGTATGTTATACACACAGACAATAGAAAAACCAAAGTTATCCAGAGTTAGACATGTGATGTGAACCCAGGAACATGTACGTGTGCAAGTGCAATTTTCACGTTCAGCAAATGAAATCCCTTTTCATGTCAAAGTACAATTCTGCATGTACCCACCACTTCAGAAGTTGTTCAATACCTCGTCTGTTTTTTGCGGATGGCTTATTTTTTGCGGATGACTTATTCTGTAAGTAAAAGAGGGCCAATGTTATCTCATCTATTTTTTGCGGATGACTTATTTTTGTTCTGCGAAGATTCTCAAGACCAGTTGGAGAGGATTAGAGACATGATGGCATTTTTCTGTAGTGTTTCGGGACATAGAATCAATCTTCAGAAGACTAAAATGTTTGTCTCTCGAAATGTTCATTTTAACAGGGCACATGAATTCAGTAGGATGCTTAACATAAGTCTCACGTGTGATCTGGGCAAATACCTTGGGGTTCCGCTACTCCACAAACGAGCTACCCGACAAACCTTTGCCCCTTTAGTGCAACGGGTCCAGGAAAGATTATCCAGTTGGAAGGGACGTTTCTTAAACATGGCAGGTAGAACAGTACTAATAAAGTCAGTCTTGTCTACTCTTCCGTATTATCATATGCAAACCCTTCTTATTCCCAGGAACATTATTAATGATATTGATAGAATGAGCAGAGGCTTCTTCTGGAATCAGGGGCAGAATAGCCGGAAACTACATCTGGTTGCATGGGATCGAATTAAAAATGAAAAAGACACCGGCGGGTTGGGCATCAAGGATCTCTTATGCCAGAATGTGGCTTTCATAATGAAACTGTGTTGGGGGCTTATTTGTAAACCGGATGCACTCTGGGTTAGATGCCTAAGATACAAGTATAAATGTGGGGAAGGAATGCTACCAATTGTGAGGAAAAAATCAAAGCAATCAGCCATTTGGGGAAGTATTACAAAGGTCTGGGATAGTTTCTGTAACGGACTAGGTAAGAAGCTGCGGGATGGTGACACGACAAAAGCTTGGTGGGATCAGCGGACCCCCATACATGGTCCCTTGATGCAGTTTGTGGAAAAAAAAACCATCAATTCATTCAACCAGAGGCCACAGTGAAACAATTTGTGAACACGGATGGCACCTGGAATGTAGAGAAGTGGAAGATGTATCTGCCAGATTGGGTAGTGGAGAAGATATTGCGGGTGAATCCACCTTCCTTGTCTGGAATGGACACGTACTACTGGAGACCATCATCAGATGGAAATTTCAGTGTTGGCTCGGCTTATAAAATGGTGTCAAATCAACAAAGGCAAGTGAGAGATCCGAGGTGGAATAATCTATGGAAGTGGCCAATACCGGAGAAAGTGAAGTATTTCATGTAGCAAGTTTTCCATGAGAGAATCCCAACAAACTTAATAAGAGTGCAGAGGAACATTAGTGAGAACAAAGAGTGTCCTTTTGAGTGCCAAAGTGAGGAGTCAATTTTACACACTTTGAGAGACTGTGAGAGTGCAAACAGTTTGTGGCTAGCCTTAATTAACCCCTTATATTATAGTACTTTCTTTTCTAGTGATTTGCAGGGATGGCTTCGTTGGAACGAGACACACTCACCAGGTGGTCCGAAAGTTAACAAGTGGCCATGGCTGAAAGTGTTCGGGACAGTCTGCTGGACCATATGGAGGAATAGGTGTCAAAGAGCATTTGAAGGAAACTGTGTTTCTACTCAAGGGTTGCTACACAGATGTTTATATCAGCTTATGGAAGAGGTAGAAAATGGGAAGCTGCAACATCAACTCTTTAAGTTCCTAGACAAACCGGAGGAGAGATGGAGCAAGCCACCAATAGACTACGTTAGGGTCGACGTGGATGGAGCTCGAACGCGTCAAGGATTAGCGGGATGTGGGGGTCTGATTCGTGACAGCAGCGGTAATTGGATCATAGGTTTTCAAAGAAAATTAGGTTGTATACCAATAGCTATGGCTGAACTCAAAGCCATTGAAATGGGAATACATGTCTGCCGTGAGATGGGCTTGAGGAAAGTTAAGCTTTACTCTGACTCAATGGAGGCGATTCAAATGCTATCTACATTTAGCAGTCCTGATCATCCGTATAGGGAAGAGATAGAGGAAGTTCGAGATTGGGTAATCTCTTGCAGAGATCTAGTGATCGTTCATGCCAAGAGGGAAACTCTGGGCTGTGCTGATATATTAGCAAAAAGAGCGTTGAGCATGGATACAGATTGGTGCTATATGGGTGAGGCACCGGATTATTGCGAACAGCAGTTAGTACGCGACACTAGCTAACTCGGTGATGTTTGTTTTCTGTTTTGGTCTGTACGAGTGATTTATACGCTATAAGGACCCTTTACCAAGAGTAAATCTTATCATTTTAATTCAAAAAAAAAAAAAAATACCTCGTCTATTAGCTACCTCAATCACTTTGTCACTCAAAAGACCAACGGGCATCAAAAAAAAAAAAACAGACGTAAGATGAAATGGAGAGATGTATCGTATATACCAGATTATTAGTTATTCATTCAAGTGGAAGGAGATATCAGTTATGAATATATATATATATATATATATTTCAACGGTCAACCACCAACATATTAAACAATTCCTGACCCACAATTAGATGCTGCTATAGGTTAGGTGGAACAGGCATGAAAAACGATCATCCATCGTTACATAGAGCTAAAATTTAGAGAGTAATAGTTGACATGTCATGGGACCAATAGCTGATAAGGTGGTCACAGGCTCACAGACTATAAGCACACACTGATTCAATATCTGAGCTGTAATCACCCTTTACATCGCTTTTTATAATATCATTACTGCCTCCATTCATCAACACTCACATTGCCCATACTTCCTTAAGAGAATTATTTATTCTCTTTATTTTAAAACAGTTGTCCCTCATAGGCAACTTATTTATCAAATGGGACCTTCGCGTGCAGATAATCTTCCGCGTGTGTTGAATATTTTCCCTGGTGTACAATATTCTTCCCTGTACGTATGCAAAAATATTTCCCTGTGTGCAAAAAATCTTTCCTTGTGTGCACAATATCTTCCCTCCGTATACAGATATCTTCCTAAGTCCCTTGGCAATTAAGTTGCCAATAAGATCTTTTTTGAGTTTTTTCACAATTCTCCTTTTAAAAAACATGACTTCAGTACAAAATATCCAAAAATGCATTGAGAGAAAAATACATCCAAAATTAACTCTTCAACAACCATGAAGTTGTCCTAAATGCAACCTTAACAATTAATAATATATTACTTCCTCTAGTTTTAAATATAAGATAAAGTTGACTTTTTTTGAAGAGATTAAGAAGCTAAATAAGTTATTTAATCACGTCATATGTTGTATATTCTTATATTATATATCAGTTTATTAGTTTAATTAATTAGTTTGGAGGAAAAAAAAATAAATATAAATACTCTAAAATAATTTAATTAGTTTCTTTAATTTTTTTAAAAAATCAAATTTATCTTATATTTAAAATCGAAGGGAGTAGCGTGTAAGAATTGTCTAGCTTCTCGCAAAGCAACTTTAATCTTCGTTTAGCAATGAATATAGTAGTATTAAAGATCCGGGCAGTCTTTATCTTACGCTTCATATGCCTTGGCAGTGCAAGAACTTTCGTTTTCGTTATCAATATCAATACTCATTTGCACATAATGTAATTCTCGTTTAAAATGATATGTTCCTACTCGAAATTGTTATTTTGTGTGGGATTCATCTATATTCCACCTACTTTATAAATTATAATCATACAGCACATAATAGTGCTATTAAATTTCGATACTGTTTCACACAACAGTTAATAGTCACGTTTATTTGGCTATTTACTACAAAGTCATATTATTTGTCTTTAAGCGAAGAGGACATATTTGTCTGTTCGAATATATAAAAATCTCTTGACAAAATAATATATACTCGTATGTTTATATTAAACAACCATGTGGTCCAGTGAGAAGACCCTTGAAATAGAAGGTATAGTTTTCTTTTATGATACAAAATTGATGTAGTCTCCTTTGTACAAAGTTTAAGAAATGAATAACATTGTTCATATATTCATATATGATATATTTGTAAAGTTTGATCTCTACAGATAAAAAATTAAATATCTGTTAATTTGAAATTTAAATCATGAGATATGATCATTAATATAAATTACAAAAAATGTAAAAGAACAAATTCACCTTCAGTTCTATGAAAAGACTTGAGATGCTCCTGGGCTTCATTAAAAATGGTAACTCTTCCATAGTTGTTGCGCCGTGGATCTGATGGATTTTTGACGTTCTTTGTTAAATGTTCATAAAATATATGGGCTTTTTGGGCTTGTAAGGCCCTTTTGCCCTCTATTATTAGTGGACCTGGGAATTACTAAAAACCTGTTATCAACTTTCATTAAGCCCATAGCTACTAGGTAATTTAGTATTTTACGAGTTTGACTAGTAAATAGTAAATACAGAACACAATTCAACTTGTAAACATGTAAAGTAGTTTTTCTTTAAAAAAAATGGGAAAATGTCAGTTAGGTCCCAAGTTAAGAAAAAAATACCACAAAAGTCCCTTTAAAAAATCAACTGTCAGAAAAGTCCCTCAATGACCATTTATCAAAATACCCCCAACCAATTTAACCACTGTCATTGGTTACAACATGTTATGCTATGTTTACAACATCGTAAGTCATATTAACAACATAGTCAGTTACGTTTATAACATGTTACGTTATATTTAATGAGTTATAAACGTAACTGAAGAGGTTGTAAACGCAACACAATCACGTATTTTATATACATGTTGTTAACGTAGCTTACTATGTTATTAATATGACTTACGAAGTTGTAAACATAGCATAACATGTTATAACCAATGACAGTGGTTAAATTGCTTGGGGGGTATTTTGGTAAATGGTCATTAGGAATTCATGTTAGAAAAGTCCCTAGGGACTTTTCTGACAGTTGACTTTTCAAATAGACTTTTATAGTATTTTTTTTCTAACCTGGGACCTAGCTGATAATTTTCCTAAAAATGTCGTTAAATGTAGAGTTGACTTGAAAGGGAAAAAGAATACCTACTCATAGTTGACAATATCACCCCACCCAAGTAACCCATATGGATTAATCCCCCACAGTAGAAAAGAAGATATGAATCAAGCTAGCTCAACCCATTAAAAGCGAGCTATTTTGCATTTTCTCAACTCAATTCATTAGGTCGGGTTTGTGGTAAAAGCTGCTTTTATAACGTAATTTACAGTTTATGAAGTAAATATGTAAAAGAAATTTTATCTCAACTTACGTAAACGTACTTCTCAAACGCCAACTCAAACAAACCCTGAATATGGGTTTGTGAGTAGTACGAGGCTACAAGTTGCCTCACATATATCTGATAATATGGATTGTTATTTTCATTTTCCAAAGTAAAATATACCAACCTTGCTTCATTCAGTCCTGTTAAAATTACAGAGACTTCATATCTGATTCAAAAACCTGTCCATGTTTTTAATGTCATTAAGAATATTCTATTAAAGATTCTAAAATATAATTGTATTAATTGAAGGCAAAGTTAAAAATTCAAATTAAATGTGTTCATTCACTCTCATAATCTAATTGTCGACCATATGTGACTAATTTAAATAATTTTAAATAATCAAATACAATAATATTTAAATAAATGTTTCAATAGGAGAAATACACTTTGTCTAGGTTACTTGGTGAACGGTTTATCATAGGTTATTCGCTTAACAGCCATTGTTTGCATTTTCCAGCTTTCTGCCTCCTTCACAAATTAAGCTCCGGATGTATCCACAACTCTTGAGCGGCTCAGCAAGAATCCCGATCTCTTCTTTAACGGTGTATTCATACTTCAAACTTCAAATACAGTATCTGACTTGGGCATCATCAAATTGGGAAGAAGTTCTCACTTGTTCCTGCTCACCTCTGGTCATCAATGACATGAAATTGCAGTAGCACGTGCTTAAATACCAGTATAGCAGTTTAAAGTCATGGCTCGTTAAATGTTTGGTGTTAGAATTTTGAATGCAGTTGCAGCTGGACCGTCGTCACTGTCAGGCTACGTGGTAGGGTCCACCACTTGGTTTTCCCCATTTGTGAATGTCTCTCCTCCTCCGCTTGCCTCTAATTTATTCTGGTTTCAATACTAAGTACAGTGCTACTGTGCTAGCTCTCCCAACTCACCACATTTCAGCAACCAAGCCCCTAATTTATTGCGTTTTCCCAGTGAAAATGGCATTTCTCCAAAACTGTGTGCTCTTCCATCTCTCCTGGATACGGCGCCAATCGTCTATCGCTTTCTCACCATCTTAAATTCTGCATCTCTGGGACAAATGAGACGGCTACTTTTATTATGCCATGCGATTGCATTGTGCTTTGTAACTTGTGGGCAAGACTATCCCAACCATGAGAGAAAGCGGTCATTCATTTTTGCCCATCTGTTCGAAAATACCAGTCTCACATCCAAAATAATAAGGGAGATGAAAGAGTCCTATCTCGTGGCAAATTTTTACGTAATTTTGGTGAAATATATAGATAAGTCAAGGACATGTATGTCAGCTGGTAAATATTGAGATACACACACACATGAATCGGCCGGTATTTGATCAATTCAAGAAAGAGGCATGTAAAAGACAGAAATTAACTAAGTAGAAGCTTAAAATCAGTGGAGACGATTACTCAAGTGAAACTAAATAATAAATTCATACTTAAAAGCACAATAGATCAGTAAATTATTACTACTTTTTGGTCCTTAATATAAAAGACGGTTAACTTATTTTGAGAAGTTAAGAAAGCTAAATATTTTACTTAATTATAGTATATGTTGTATATCATTAGATTATATATAAATTTATAAATCAAACAAATTAGTTTGGAGAAAAAGGATAAATATAAATATTTTAAAGTATTTATTTAGCTTCCTAATTAATCTTTAAAAAAAATAACTAGGCCTTACATTACATCAAAGAATAGAGAAAATATTTTCATAATGTCTTTTCGTTGACAACTATCACTGTAACCCTGGGGAATTATTGATTCAACAATAACGTGTACAACACAACAAAATGGAACCCAGATTCATAGAAACTATGCTTCTAGGTGATATATTAAAATATGGGTGCAGGATGTTGTGGAGATTGATGATGAGTAATAACGTTTATTTTTCATATACAAATCTCCACGCACACCCAAAAAGTATAGCGCTATACGTATATTTCTTCCCTTTTTCTTTTTATTCTGTTTAAACTTTAAAACCAAAGACGAGAAAGAGGTGGTGTGGTCAGCTAAGAAAATCGGGTACATGGACGTTGGTGAGATCATCAAGTTTGTGGATCCAACCATACTTGTCCAAGAAAGGGTTGGCCAAGCCCTGTGGTGGGTACTCATCAATGCAATCTTCCCATACATTAGCGTCCTCAACGTCCCTCATGACCTCCCACAAACAGCTATTGCATTTGAAGCCTGCCCCAAAGCTTATCATCAGTATCCTCCCTCCTTTCTTCAGCCTCTTCTTCGCCTCCATGTACCCTAACACGTACCACAGGCTGCTCGCTGACGTGTTCCCAAAACGGTGCAGTGTCATCCTCGCTGGCTCCACATCATACTCATTCAGATCCAAACTCTTCCCAACGCCGTCTATCACTGCCTTCCCTCCGGTATGCAAACAGAAATGATCAACCCCTGCCTTGAAATTCAACGGCGTTTTCCCCATTCCTCCGACTGATGACGTCTTTGCACAACCCTTTTTGGTGAGCTTCTTCACGAGGGACATCACCATGAACCTCATTAACTCTCCCATGGGTAAAATATTTGGGGCCATTACTCTTAAATTATCCACAAAAGCCCTCGTTGCTGCTCTTGGGAGAGATTTCCCCAGGTAGAAACCAAGTCGTCCTTCGTCATCTTCCTTTTGCATGCAGCAACCAAACGAGTCATCTCTAGCCCCGTGATGAGTTCTCACAAGGCACTTGAGTGTCAACATGCTTTTGTGTTTCAGACTCCTCTTGTTTGTCAGAAGAATCGCACACCCACCGGTGCGGAACAAACAGTTGGTCAGAATCATCGATTTGTCCTTTCCGGAATACCAGTTTGGACTCAGAGACTCCGAAGTCACCAGAAGAGCCAGCTTGTTCTTCTGGGACTTGAAGATGTTACTGATGATCTCCAAAGAAATGAGGCTGGCGCTGCAACCCATGCCGGTGAGGTTGTAAGCCTTAATGTCGTCCCTCATTTTGTAATGGTTAATGATACGTGACGTCAGGGAGGGAACGGCGGCGCACATGGACACGTTGACGACAAGAACGTCGATGTCGGAGGGAGAGAGTTGTGATCGGGACAGGAGCTTGGCGATGGAATCGTTGAAGAACTCGTCAAGCTCCAAGTGAGCATCCTCCAAGGTGGGCTGGGCCTCGCGGCCCAAGAAGAAGTTTCTTGGGGCGTAAGTGTGCTCTCCGATGCCGGAGCTCACAATGGCTTTAAGCAGGAACTTGTACTCGCCCAGGCCCAAGTAAGGATTCCTGGTGATGATCTTGCCACAAAACTCAGTGCCGAGCTTTCTATCATCAGATGGTTTGTAGCACTGGTAGTTTAAAAGGAAGCACTCTTGGTCTTTTCTCTCATCAAACACCTTCCATATCACGAAGCACAAATACAACACCGGAACAATACAGAGTAAAGTGAGCAACTCCATTTAAGAGGGATGGAATGATTAAAGAGGTTTCAGAGTGAACGTAAGAGGTGGGTGGGAGAAGATGCGGAACTTGAAAGGGATGGAGTGGGGTATTTATAGGGAGGGGAAGAGTGTATGAATAATGAGGATGAATTTGAGACGTCAATATAGCTCAACCCCCAACAAACTCATGATCTCTTCTCTGAAACTTTATATATCGCGAGATGAAAATTAAACGAGAGAGGCCACTTTCGTCGACCCTCGCAGCTTTCGCATGTGAAACATAGTTTCTAGCTTGGCCGAGTCTGTGAAATGGAAAGCACACCAACATGTGCGTCTTCGATTGTCTTGTACATATATGTCCAGTTCACTGCTAGTCGTCTATACATTTAGGGAAGGTGAGCTGTGGTAGATAGATACAGCGCAATAATCTAATTCATGCGTCTTCCATAAAAATTTTAATTAATTAGGCCGTCAATCGATACGCGCAGTGAATTATTCATTGAGTAAATTAATTATTGTAACGCTCTCTGGTTAATTTCTGATTCAAATATGCATGCACATTAATATTGCGCGCGCGCACCAAAAGAAAAGTGAGGCTGATATAAATTAAAGATGGTTACGTTGCGCTAGGTGTTATTAATTACTGGCGCATTAAAAGTGTCTGTTGGTATTTTACGTCGTAGAATGAAAATATGTGTCAAGGTACATGTCATTCAGGGACAAAAAGCTGTATATTTACCGTATGGAGTCGCTGGAAGGAGCAGCCTACAGCTTGTTGGTTATTAAGAGTATTTAATATTTATGCCTCAAGTTTCTTGCGCCTCCTATGCTGGCGACGCTTCTTATCAACATTTCATTTCATCATCGATCGTCAAAGTCAACCTGAACTCCCAACTAATTTGTTTTAATTTTGTTCGCATGCATGTGGTCAAAGTAGACTTGTTGAATTATTGAAAAATTATGTATTAAAATAAATTTATTGACTGTTATGATGGATATAAGCGCATGTGAAAAAGTCACACTTATGGTCATTAACAACACAAACATACGGTTAATCTACTCGCCGTTGATATGCACTAAATAAAGTCAGATTTCTACTATCATCCTATCCCTAAACAGGATTTGTCTTGCAACCCTAGAGCTGGGAATTCGGGCCAAGCCCGTTTAGGCCCAAGCCCTTCAATGGCCGGGCCTATGATTTAGAGGCTAAAAAGAGAAGCGGGCCTAAAAGAGCTAGTCCTGTAGGGCTAGCCCTGCAGCCCTGAGGGCCGGCCCTTTTAGGCCCGTTTAATATTTTTTTAAAATAAATTAATAAATATAATATCATTATATCAAATTATCAACATGAGAGACACCTAAGTACCTAATAGAGTATTAATAACTGGCAAACACTTATTAATTGGTTTGATTTATTTTATTTTCTACAATGATTTATTAATTTAAATTTTAAAAAATAGGCTAATTTAGATATTAGATGATTATTTTAACTAAAAATTTATGAGTTTTAAAAATAATGTATCTCAATTTAAAGTAAAATAATAAATAAATTGTAAAACTTGAAAAAGAATTTTTTTTGAATTAAAATGAGTTTAAGCCCGTTTAGGCCCGAACCCGTGAAGGGTCAGCCCTGTAAGGCCGAGAGCCTAAAAAATATTGTACTTTTTAGTAAATGGGCATAAACGGGCCGTGAAGGGCCGGCCCGTATTCCTGGCTCTCTGGCATATAGTACTTGATCTGAATTATTTATTTCATTTATGGGATTATAAATTCATTTCATTTAGTGATATTTTAATAACAATCGCCGTTATGGTAATAAAAATAAATAAAATTGATGAAAGGAATAGTCCATCTCCAAATTACCTGTTCTTATTAATTGATGAAATGGATGGAACACACTTGTTACTTTTAGTTGAAGGCTCACAATCGTACTTCTCCTGCGTGATTATCAACACTCCATTTTCAAAGTCAACCTTATCTCCCAACTAACTATTGTTTTAATTTTGTCATCAATGCTCCATTATATCTCATCAACACGCACTTCTGTTCAAGGTCAGCCTTTTGATATTAATTAAAATGAAAAGCTGATTCTATAGTATCAGCATGGTAACAAGACGCTCCTACTTCTAGTAACTAAAAACATGTGGATAGTGTAGCAAATGAGCGTATGATAATTTTATTCCTATTTATTGTATCAATAAAGAAATGATTTAAAGATAGATAGAGAAAAAAGAGTTAAAAAATACTCATTCATAAATAAGACTATAGTTGAAAATATACCCTATAATCATTGAGTTAACTACCTCTCATTAATATGTGAGATTTAGTTAAAAGAAACTTATAAATAAGATCAGAGTGATGAATCTTTTTAATAGGGAATACCATTAATATCAAACACTTAGTATAAATAATAATACGAAATTTATTTCAGTTCGCTCTATTTATAGCAATACAATGCTTTCCTGAAATTTCAGGAAATACACACTGAAGGCATACCCTGGTTGAGTAATAATATAATGATGATATTGTGCAAATTATCTTCTTATAATTTTGGAGCGTTGTGTATTTTTTTGGCCAGCGCAGTGAGTGTTTTTAAGCCTAAACGTAATATTTTGATCGAAAATTCTAAATGACCTGAGTGTTTGAAGGAAGATGATGATAACTACAGTTGTTTACATATTTTTATTCAAGCGAGAGGCGTTATTCAAACACACAACACGAAAGAAGGTTCCAAATTTCAATCTCCTAATTCAATTTTATTTTTTTCCTGTTGTAATTTACATTTTTAAGATTTTATGTATTTCAATAAGTAACTAGTATATGTCTCTTATAGTGAGGAAATCACTATGCAATATTAGTTCCACGTAAGCAATTTAATCATTGAAAAAAATCCATGGAGTTAGATAATACTCTATCACAATATGTTGTTATTTTTTTGGACGACTAGCTTGTTAATTAGCGCATGTTGCTCACTATTGCATAACCTTTTAGTGACAAAAATACTTACGTGAAACTTGCAATATAAATGCCACATCACTATCTATGTATAATTCATAAAGAATATAATGAAGGGCACTTTATTGGAATTTTTATATTATATATACACATATTGGAATTTTTATATTACACAGAGAACACAAATTCTATTTTATATATATATATATATATATATATTACTTATAACACACGCCTATAACATGTTAACAAGCTAGTCATATCCTTACATGCTTATATCGAATTCTAACTTTTTTGGTTTTGAAACTTTCTTTCATATTGTACAATAATTTCAAGCAGCAGTAGCTTATGGGTTTAGTGCCTTCTTGTTTTAGCTTTTTTAAAATATATTTACGATTTACTAGATAAATATGTTAGAAAAATTTTATCTTACGAAAAAGGATTTTTGAAACCAGGGTTTTCAAACAAGCACTTATATTACGTGTAAAGGCAAAAATATACAACGAATTAGAACACTATTAAGGCATATTTGGGAGAGCTTATTTTGAGAAAATAAACTCAATTTACGCAAGGCGAGAAAAAACTCCTCTCACATACTTACCTCGTATACCGTAAATCACGAATTATAAACACTTATTATCCAAAAATAAGCTCTTCCAAACGAGCACTTAGATGAGCCATGTTGTAGTTGTGCGATTCCTTTCATTGAACGGCAACGAATTAATGATGGCATTATAAACAACAAAATATGATCTCTACGTCGATTTCTTTGAAAAAACAAACAAACGAGTGCTAAAGTATATGAACGAAGTGAATGAGAGACGGGTTCTAGTGGCTTCTTTAGGCTGCTGATTATAATGCCTTCGTCTGTTATCGCTCAAGTATCTAGCGTGACTACCCTCTCTACTCACTTATCTTGTCCTTTTCTTCTGCAAATATGGACAGCTCATTAATTCTTCACTGGCTTCAACTCTCATATCTTCGCTTCAATATGTAATATGATCGCCAAGAGTTTCAATTATTGGGATCTCTCCATTCCTTCACGATACCATCACATTTGTCACTAAAGCTACATTAATCATATAACCCTAAAACAGAATATACATAACAAATCCTTAGATTTTCAACCAAGTCTGGAGACAAGATAATAATGCATGAAATGGTTTTTGCCAAAACAAAAGGTCGTGTTGTCGTTTTAAAGAGAAGAAAGAATTAATTAAGTAACGCATGGAGAGAAGAAAGAACCTGTGGCGGAAATATAAAAAGGGCTAGCATTCTCAGCAGTTGACAATTATGAGTTCCCACCAATAAAAGTTGAGCACATTTAAACCATCCAATCGGATTTCGGGTATTGTTTCGATCTAAAGTTTGGTATGGGAATCGATCTTTAATGCTCACAACCAACTCTCTGAGGCTGCCATGAATTCCATGGGGGTTCAGGTGCATACAGTATGGCACAGCAAGGCAAAATGATCACGAAACTCCCAGTGAATCCTTGTATTTAATGCCATCTCCGAATATAGACTGGCCAAGTTAATTTGTGCAAGTTTAGTCTCATTCGTCGTCTTGCATTGGTTTCATGCTCTTTCCTGAGTTATTTGTAACTTCCAAAGGTTGTGTTAGAGTCTTAGAGATATGATCTTTGTACAACCCTGATCTTATTTATAAGGTCTTTTACTCTTTTTAATTAAATCTCATGTATCAAGAAGAGTTAGTTAACTCAGTAATTATGGAGTAAATTTCTAACTATATCCTCATTTATAAATGGGTACTTTTCAACTCTTTCTTTTCTATTTATCTTTAAATTATTTTTTCATTAGTACAATAAATAAGGACAAAGTTGTTACACTCTCATTTACTATACTGAAACTGGACTTATAAATATGATTAATTTTTTTAATAAAAAAATATTTATAAATAGAATTAAAGTGATATATGTGTGCTTGTTCGTAATTTTGACATGAAGAAATCAAGGGAGGGAACAAAACTCATTGACAGAGTACACTGTCGCGCTCTTCCCCTCTTTTTTTTTTTTATCTTTGATCAGAGGTATCCGGCGCTAGATCTGGACCCCGGAACCGGGCCGTCCGAGTAACCGACTAATCCCCCACTGATTTGTAGGTACCTCGATGGATAGAACAGTTGGTCAGGAGATTTAATGTTGCTCCATACCCGAGACTAGGGATCGAACCCCCGACCAAGGTTAAGGGTGGAAGAGCCCTTACCGCTCTACCACACGCTCATGGTTCTTCCCCTCTTATATATACTAGTGTGTGTGTCCTGTTTTATTATCTGTCTTCTCAATTTACATGTTGTGGAAGGCCACGTATACAGATTCTCTGGACTGATCAGGAACTAGAAGAAAGGGACGTATGATCTACCTATACAGGACTTCCGCATTCCCTCAGTCAATAATATTAGTCGGAAAAAAAAAAACAAAAGAAAATGCTGCATTATCAATATATCGATATATATAATAAAATTCATAACCCGTCGCACTGTTCAAAAATAAAATTATAGGTAAAAAATGTGTAGTTCCTCGTGAGGTCTCATCAAACTTTCTTTTGTTTTTTTTTTCTTTTTGGTGAAAAGCGGGGCAGTATGGGGCTGCTAAGCTATATCACCATTTGAATTTTGAACAGCAAAACAAAGGATCCGTCATCTAACCTCTTTTTTGTGTTTGTTGGCCCGGCAGAAATCCCAGCTAATTCATTAACGTTTTGGGCCATGTTCAAAAGCTCACACGATTCAATATCCAAAGAAAAATGGACCCAGCCTGAGTCCATCCAAGGGTTTCCTTAAACCATTGGTGAATGAAGCCGATCTATATGGGTCAGGCATTAAACTCAATTATTTGTCTGGCCCTTTTAGTGGGGCTTCTTTTTATAGGGTTGACCTTAAGGACATGTTTGTATTAATTTTTAAATAATAATTTTTACTATTTATAAATATGTGAGGATTTTTTTGTCTCGATTTGTAAAAATTGATTTTTGAACCTATGATTTTGTTGTTTTCCAAATATAATCCTCCTAAGAGTTAAAAGTTAAAAACACGAGTTCTTTCAGCCAACAAAAGTAAACAGGGCCACCAACCATAGCCTTAGGGAAAGCAGTTCGAAAACAGGTTGAGTTTGATCTTTGATATTTATTCGTCGATGTCCTTTGAAGTTGGTGAGAAATGAAAATATGAAATCACTGAGAAGAGAAAGGAAAAGGGTAGAAAATCCTCTCTTTACCTGCGTAGAAAGAAGACGGTAAGACGATGCTTAGACGGATGGTTTGAGAAAAGGGAAATTGAAAAATCTTCAAGTTTCAGTTAATACTCCCTCGGTCCTATTTATAATCTTCAAGTCCTCGTCGCAATATGCTTTAACCTAAATAGAGTGGCGGCAGGGGAAAGCTTCATGTCTATTTGAATTTGACATGAAACGAAGCAACAAGGCGTTTAATTGCTGAAGCTCTCTGTAACATTTTACGTACCATCGCTTCTTATGGGAGTGTTAGAAACCGGAATTTGCACGAAATGAATAATCAACTTATCTATGGAATACTGATTTCCTTGCTCTGCTATCTACCATGATACAATGGGCTCCAACTTTAATTTCAATACACCAATGTGTGTGTGTGTGTGTGTGCCTGTGTTCGTTCGCCCCATCACAGGGGAAAAGACGATCCTATTCACAGCATTTTCCCTAAAATCCTATACAGTATACACTTATCATGTGTGCATGTGTGATTTGCTGTTATCGTATTATTTAACGGCCGTTTTCTTTAGCCGGCGATTGCTCCAACTTCAAGAGCGGTTGGAGCGGTGAGAAGACGACGATACGCTTCCTGAATCTCCCGTTCCACACAAAATGTCTGACAGATATCCCGCTAAATCCTCAGGTGAAAACCTCATGACCAAACCCGGCCCTAATACTCTTCTAGACTCGACCCGATGCTTCTTATAGAATTCTCCGTATCTCGGTAATAGCATCGATGATATCGACGCTTTGATCTCGTCTCGCAGTTTGGCGTCCGATACGATCCACGAGGATTGTTTCATGCACGTCTCACTGAATTCGGCGTTGAAATTCCTGAAGCACGCCCACACCTGCTCCGCTGCCATCTCCGCCGTTGGATTTTCTGGCAGTGACGATAACACCCTGTTCCAACCCATGCGCTCGTACTTGGATACGTACTCTTTCACCTTCGATTCGTGGTTTATCAACCAATCCTCGCCGAGAAGGAATCTCAGATTAGATGCGCGCACCTTACTGACGACATATTGGAGGTTATTGGCGAGGAAGAGGTAGGAAAGTGCGGTGTCCTTGTATAGCTCCGCTTTCCCATCGAGTTTACAGAGGACAATGAGTATCAGCCACACGAGCCGCACCGATATTTCCGACGACGGGTTGTTATCGTCGCCTGAGCTTACGAAGTACGACTCTGGTAACGGGGATTGTACCGTTAGTGGCCAATCGGCGACTATGTCGGCGAGTACGCCACTGTAATCGGCGAGGAATGAGATGTAGTTCATGACGTAGCGCGTGAGTGGGTGGATTCCTCCACCTGGAACTGGTTTCTTAGAGTTGTTCTTCTGAATCGCCGATTCGAAGTCAGAAAGCATTGTCCGGACCGCTTCACCGAGCTTGACCAACGAGTTAACGGCCTGTAATCGGATGGAGGAGGTTGATTCGTATGAGAAGATGGACTCGATTTGTGGCCAGTTATCGGTGATTGCTTCGTACAAGTCCAGAGTCCTAAACATTTTCTCAGGCGTTTTCTTGCATTTTGCCACGAGTTCAGGGAATCCAAACAAAGACATACCAGCCTCTCTGCAAATCTCAGCGAAACAGGACTCAGCGATTCTCCCTGAAGAGCCAAATACGTGATCGCAGAGAATTCTCTCTCCGTAAAGCAGAGTTGTGACGGCGACCTTGATGGCTTTCAACCAGTACTTAATCTTCAGCTCGACAACCTCCCAATCCATCTTGCGGACCTGAGAGAAGGTCAGCTTCTCCACTCCGAGATGGTACATAGCCTCATCGACGATGGATTTTCTCATGAGGGTGTAAATCTTGAGACACTCTTTTCCATAGCCAGCAGAAATCATGCACTCCGCAATGGCTTTCAAATCCTCCATGGCAACCATAGAAACTCTCTCCGTCTCGGAAATGGAATTATCAGTGACAGAACGGCTCTCATCCTCTGAGAAATCATCATCAAAGTCGGAAACACTGGTTCTGTGGTCGGTGGAGGAGCGACTGGAAACGGACTCAGGATCCAAACGATCTCTGTTGGAGGACAATATCTGATAGAACTCCTTCTTGAGCCTCTTCAAAGCAGCTTGCATCAAGAGTTGAGCCTGAACGAGCCTGGGGGAGTTGGAATCCAGCGAGACGAGATACCGCATGGCGGTCTGCAACCCCTTAACGGCGCTGAGGTAGTGTTTGGCCTCTTGGCGGTTGCCGGAAAAAAGAGGAGAGATTTCGGCGTGGGGAGATTGGTTGGAGTCCCATTTGGTGATGAGGGAGCGAGCGATCTCAACGTTCTCTTCCATCAAAGAGAGGGAGAATGTTGGAAGAGGGGAGGAAGGTGGGGTGGAGAGTAGTGAAGATGGAGGTGAAGAGGAAGAAGGAGATGAAGATTTGAAGAAGATGTTTCTCATTCCTTTTGCCGGCATGTGAAAGAATTGCTGAGTTTGTTGACAAAATCTTTTGGGATTATATGTTTGAGAGAGTTAATCATACAAGAGTAAGACGTCGACTTAGTTTGAGAGGAAGGGGTTGGGGGTATTTATAGAAGCAGGAGGAGGGGGAGTATGACAGTGTCCAAGTGAAGGACGGACAACGGTTATACGCGCGAATGAGTATTTTGTTTGACCCGATCGACAGTGAAGGCATACGCGGATAAGTAATTTGTTTGCTACTTTTCTCCGTTGCTTTCAACGACCCTCGGAAGTCGGAGCGTTCCAGCTTATCATTTCTACTGTATTTTTTTATAAGTTAATTAAATCCAGACTGGGTCAGGGAATGGGTCAGGGTATAAAGTTAAACATCAATGGTTAGATCAAAATTAAATTAGGACTAAATCAGGATTAAATAGTGAAAAATAGAATATTTTAGGTATTATTATGAAATTCTAAAGAAAAAATATTTTTAAAAAATATTTTAAAAAATAAAATAAAATAACTTGACCCGGACCGGATCACAAGACCAGACTGGATTAGTGGCCGGATCACAGGTTTCCGGTCCGGTATGGATTAGATAACCTGGATTTTTTTTCCATTCTTTTTTATTTTATCATCTTATAAATATAATTCATTTATTTATAGTTATCAAGGGAAATTTGAAGTCAGCGGGTGGCCCAGTCCTCTTTCTTTTCGTCCTTCCTCTCGCCAAACCAAACGGTCAAAGTTGCGCTGCAAATCACTGTCAATCTTTTTTTTGCCACAATCATTCTCAATCTTTAATAAACAATACGGGTGAATATTATCAAGATAAAGAAATATGATTTGCGTGCGGGTACGTAGAACTTAAAATTCATATATACATTGTTCTCTTTAAGCTTTTACTCCATCAGTCTATTTATATAGGTAAATATAGATGTAATTGATTGGAATACTATTTTCGAATAGTAATCATATTAACTATTTATTGGCTTCATAAATTAACAATATATTTTTACACGAGAAAGTGTCTTCAGTCCAATTTATCTGTCTATCAAGACTAGTTCTTGTTGTGTGGTCTTAGGAGTGGCTATTTCGTGTTAACCGATTAAGAGAACAAACTCTTTGGAATAGCGTTGGGATGCGTTACACCTGAGTACTCAAAATAAACCAACACAAAGCACACAACCTTTAGTTGTTTTATATTATATACTGTCTTGAAATAAAAAAGGTTTTCTGACTATCCATGTGAGCAAAACATCTACAAACGCAACCATTTTAATTCAAAGTGAGGCGTTTGTTTGGACTTCATATTGTCTACTACCCTTTTTTCTCCATTCGGAAGCAGTTTCTTCTTCTGGTGGTGGTTTCTTCTCTCTCATAGGAGATTATTTTTTTCCTCATGTGAGAGAGTTTTCTTTGCTCTGGCGTGGGTCTTCCTTGTAATAATTAATAGTCTGTAGGTGAAGGAGCATACCCTTGTTATGAATGCTTGCCAAGCAAATAAAGTTGTAGATTATAGGTATATTTGTTTTACCGATTAGATTGTTTATAAGCTGTTTTTCATGTAAATCAAGACACAACTTCTCTCACATACTTACTTCATATACCGTAAATCATGATTAAAAAACTGCTTTTAAACATTCCAATAGCTAATCCAAACACACATTATATAGGATTGTACCACCGCACCTTTTGACACATGGACTTGATAAAAATGTCTGTGAAGTGGTAAATACTACTTTTTTGGTCGGCTGATTTAATTGTTTCGGATCACCTCTGAAACTGGTTTGTTGTTAACTGGCAAAAGAAAAAAGAAAAGAAGCTGGTTTGTTTTTTTCTGGAGGTGGATTACTGTTACTTTTGCTGTAACTATTGCTGGGCGTTTTGTAATTCTATTTCTATGTGTTGTGGGATTGACGTATACGTAAGCTGCTTCAAAATTCACGTAATGGTATTTTGGCTGCAAATATTTGTACGGCCGTTGATGAAAACTGTCACTATTATTGAAACTTCCTCACATATAGGAATTCAGTTAGCGAACGTAATAATATTAGCAGCATCAATGTTAATTATAATTGGTCAAGAGGCACGTGATTAATATGACTTTGTCTTTTCAACCTCTTGTGTCTGAACGTGTACGTTATGTGTGTCTCCATTAAAGTTTAGGTGCAGCGCCCTAGACTTGTATTCAAGGTATAAAGCTTCGTACATATATTAAAGTTGTGATGAAGACCCCGTCTCTTCATAACTTAACGGCGTATAAAGCTTCGTACATATATTAAAGTTGTGATGAAGACCCCGTCTCTTCATAACTTAACGGCGCATGCTGCTTGGTGCTTTCTTATAAATCATAACCTCAAGCCCGGTTTCTGACTGCTATAGCTCATGATATCCCTGTAAATTATCCCTTTACTTTTTTATGGCTATGATCCGTGTGAATGAGTAATATAAAAACCACAACCACTAGAAGTTTTATTCCACTATATAGAGTAGTTTGGGCAGGAGTGCAGGTGCTGTCCCTTGTTGTGTGCTGTCTCTCTATTGCTCATCAAAAAATACGACCTTCCCAGATATTTTTTTGTTTTTTTTGATAATTAGATTCTACATAAAATAAGTGATATTTTGATATTTCATGAATAAAAAACAGAGTTGGTTTAAATTTTTTATGATTTTTTAAATGGTTAACACTCTTAATGAAAAAAAAAACACAATTTCAAATATTAAATCTTTAAAAAATCATAAAAAATTAAAAATAATTCTTTTTTTAGCCCATAAAGATATCAAAATGTTACTCATTTTGTGTAAAATATAATGATCAAAAGAAACACACAAAATATTTGGGAATGGAGTATTTTTTGATGGACAGCAGGGGCAACACTCACCCTTGCCTGAGTTGGTTATATAGATTATATGTTGTCATTATGTGCTGTCAACAACTAAATATATTCTTATGAATGAATAATAATTGAATTTGATCGTTTTATTATTTGGGAGTTTTTATTTTATGTCTTAGTTAGAATGACTTGTGCAAACATAATAACCGTCGTTTTCCTTTAAAAAAATCAGCTTGGTGCGACGAAAGTTGCGTGAATCAGTAGTCCGTTTTCTTTGTTTTGTTTTTTTTAAATTGTTCATACACCAAATAGTGGTTTGTGTAAGACGTAGATGTTACAGACAATATATTACACAAAAGCTCAGGTTTTGTTTGATCGTAATCCGTCACATTAGAGTATAGCCAAGTCAAATAATCTTACCATAAAGGAGCTGATGAGGGGTCAGGATCTGTTTCACCGCTAAGCTGATTGCCGTATTCAAATTTCGAGTTATAATATATTCTAATCTGCTTAACTTATATGCCATCGCTATTATAAGTCTGGCTTCTTTGATCTGTTCGCTTTCCCTCGACATTATTAGTATTTTATAACACCAAATTACCCGTAAAAGATTACGTTTATTTGTTAATTAATAACTGGACCAGTTCTCTCCCTTTGGGATTTTGTTCGCGTCAACCACCATTAATGGAGTTGTTGGTTGTTTATTGCAATTTTGCTAATCTCGGCCTGCATATTTACTCATCGTCCAGCTATTATCCATATGCAATATATTCTTTTTTTATTAACTCCAATTGAATAAACTGAAGGCAAAAAAAAAAAAAAAACTCCAATTGAATAAACAAACTTCAGTATTAAGTCATTATCATTTTCTTTAATTAATTAAATTATGTTCAAATACCGGTTCTCGTCTGGGAGTTGCTTGGGGGAAAACTTGATCGAGTCATATATAGTTAGCAATGACCAACGGTCTTCTTTTATTTATTTTTTAATATATACTTTTGGCCTTACGTCTGCGTATATATTTATACGAATACAACGGCACATAAAAGCATCATTCGGGGGAATGAACGACCATGTGCTTTTCGATCGTATAGATCAGTATATGCGAGAAATTTGATTATGATTATTGTTCTCAATATCAATTTGCAAAGCACTTGATGTGATTTAATTACTAGGGCTACATTTATATCTCCTTCAGAAATACTCGCTCGTGACTGCACTGGTTTCAAATCAGTTCCTGCGAGTAGGAAATATTACAAACTCGAGAATATTGAACTTAAGATAGTATCTACTCCCTCCGGTCCTAATTATAAGATAAAGTTGACTTTTTTGAAGAAATTAAGGAAACCAATTAAATTACTTTAGAGTGTTTATATTTTTAGTATCCTTAGATTATATATTAGTTTATTAGTCAAATTAATTCATTTAGAGAAAAAAAATAAAAATAAAAATACTCTAAAGTAATTTAATTGGCTTCCTTAATTTCTCCAAAAAAGTCAACTTTGTCTTATAATTAGGACCGGAGGGAGTATTTGGTATCACTTATTTTTGGATAATAAATTTTTATCACGCAAGTCAGGATAAAACTCTTTCCACATACTTACCTCATATATTGTGAATCACGATTTATAAATATTTATTACCTAAAAATAAGATATTCCAAACTAGCAAATTGATATATACATAGTTATATAATGTCACAATAGTTTGAAGTTTGAATTTTTTTTTTTGGTTTGGCTGGTAACTTGTAAGTAAAAGCTGAATGGGATGAATGAATACGTGGCAATCGCGGGATGGCCTGTTATCTGAGTGCCTAACGTGAGATTAGGGGTGTTCAAAGTATCCCGGTCCCGGTTGTCCCGGCCCGGTCCCGGATATTTTATCCTAGGAATTTCCCGTCCCGGCCGGGACCGGGACCGGGATGTAAAAACCCGGGACCGGGACCGGGATCACACCTTGTGATCCCGGGAATTCCCGGTCCCGATTTTTTTTTTCTTTTTTCCTTAAAAAATAGGTTATTATTTTATTTTTGTATTTTTTACCCCATAAATTAAGTTATCATTTGATAAAATGTATATCACATATTTAGTTAGAGTTAAATTGTATATATCGTGATACAAATCCTAACTATATAATGTATAAAGATAATAACAAAAATGATGAATGTGATAATAATATGTTATTTTTCAATTCTAACTCAATTTATGGGATTTTTATGACCTTATTAGGTGTTAAATAATTACTTTAAACACTAGATTATAAAAAAATTTAACTAATATAATTATATTATTAAGACCGGGAATTCCCGATCCCGGTCCCGGTCCCGGTCCCGGTTGTCCCAGGAATTTCCCTGGACCGGGACCGGGACCGGGAATGAGATCCCAGTCCCGGGAAATCCCGGGACGGGAACCGGGAATGGGTATTCCCGGTCCCGTCCCGGGATTTGAACACCCCTATGTGAGATCGTACTGTTGGAGTTGGGTCGAGAGTCGAGACTTTGCAGGGTAACCCGTTGCACCCAATGCTCGTTTTAACCTGTACGGTTCAAATTTAATTTTTTTAAATTGATTATTTTTACATAAAATAATTATTATTTGAAAAAAACACTAATTAAGAGACTATCTTTATGCTATATTCTATATCCATTAAATTTTTTTTTTTAAAAATAATATAAAATAAAAAAAATTTAAACCTAAATCACCCAAATAGGAGTAGCTCATCAAAAGATGAACAGGGAAGCTCATTCCCTCTGTAGGAGAGTTCGGATTGGAAAATGGAAAGTAGTGGTGCCTGTATTTTTTGCCGACAAGTAGTGGGGCCTGTTACAAGTTGCAGCTAAGCGTAACGGCATTATGTGACTTTCTTCTAAACGCTTTGACTTCTTTCCGGCGCCCTCAGGGTATTATACAGTACACACGGTTCATATATTTACCGTACACAAAATCAGTAATCCACGCTTCCTTTAAGCCACAGGACAAATTTATGCACTCCCTCCAGTCCTAATGTGTTGATTTAATTAATTACACTAAATTTGTCAATAATTTATACTATTTGTCTACAGTTATACTCTAAGAGATATGCACATGTTAAAATAAAAAAAATGGCTAGTTAACCTTAAAGTTGAACTAAAATACATATTTTAGTGCTTAACTTCAGATTTTTGATCAAATAGTGTTGCAGTGGGGTGTCTGAAAACCGAAAAAGAGAAAACAAGGAGCGAAGAGAGGTATAGTGTGTGTTTGGGGGGAGCGTTTGCACCCCCAAACACTCAATTAACCCTTTAAGCTCAATTGTCCAACTGGAAAAAAAAAATGCAGTGTTTGGTTTCAGCGTTGAGCAATCGAGCTTAATTCTATCTTAATAGCTTTTGCCATAAGCTCCATTTCTTAGCTTTTACTGATTTACCCTTAATGTACTTTTTTTGCTACAAAAATTAATTTCAACTATTATTTGGTACTTTTAACCATTAAAATATTTTTTCAATTGTACTCAGTGTGTTATCAGACTGATTGCAATTTTATCTTTAATGTACTTTTTCAGTTCCAAAAATTATTTTAAACTATTTTTTGATGTTTTTAACCCTTTAAAATATTTTTCCACCCACTTTCTCTTACTATTATCACAAAAGTCACTTGTGCTTAAGTCAATCCAAATAAGTTTTATTTTTACAAAAGTCATTTTTCCCATCGCTGTTCCAAACATAAATCACATTACACAATCGAGCTTATACCAAAACCAAAATGACCAAACGCTAAATTGAGAAACTCTATTTTTCCCATCGCTCCTCCAAACACACCCATAAACGTCGTCGATTGTTGCTTTTGCTCTACAGTTGGCTTGACTGACCGCTACCGCCTCGTTTCCCACTAATAGCGTCAAATTGTCAAATTCACATTACCTGTCCTGTTCCACCGTCCAGTATATCCCTATCAACCTTTAATTTCTTCAATCCCTTTATTTCATGCATCCACATTCCATCTCTCACCTCTGATATGCTTTTTACACATGTTTGTCTAATTCTTATGGTTCCGCACAATTTTATTTTATTTTGCGCAAATTACATGTTAATTAATTTTTTTTTATAATAACAGTATATAACAGTAAAAAGAAGAATAAATCACGCAGACATGTTCTGCAATAAAGATTTGTATTTAAATCCTATTGTTCATAATTTAAAAATGTCTTTGGAATAAATATTTTTCTATGTGAGTGACTTGTTTGTACTTGATAAAAAAATTAAAGTTGGACTGAAATATATATTTCAAATTACTATCTTCCCCGACCCAGTCATTTTCTTTTCAACTCCAAAGGATATTCTAGAATTCTATTAAAAAAATGATATTCTATTAATGCCCTCTCGCTCTCCGAAAAAGGAATCATCTGATTCCAGGGATGTTTTGGCTGAGCTGGCCATGCAGAATCTGGCAAGAGGAACGAATTGATTTTCCCGTCGCATCATTCCGTAACACGCTATTATTAAATATTTAGTCGTTTTCTTTTTATTTTATGTGTGTTTGTAAGAATATTTAAAAATAATTTTTTAATCATAATTTATGATATACGAAATAAGAATATAAGAAGAGTTTTATCTCGATTTACATAAAAAAATAATTTATAAACTATCATGACGTGAATACCCCACAGTTGCATCTGCTAAGATATTATTTCTTTTATATTGATTTTTTATTTCAAAATTCAAATAGTTCAACTAACATAACACTCTATTGCATCGTCAATACCCCACAGGACTTAGCCCTTTAAATTGTTGGAACTATTGCGTGAATAAAGTTATATGAAATCATGAATTTATAATTATCAGTTAAAATAATCTTGCTTGATGAATTTTTTTTTTAAAAATGTTTCAATCGAAAGAAAACATTCTACAGTATTGAATCGGCAGAGTTTTTTATTATTTTTAAAGGAACAAGATAAGAAAAAACGAAAGTTTCATAAGGTAGGCTTATTCAATTTAACGGTAGTCCCAAACCCGTCCTCTAAAATTTGAAGGTTTAAGAGAGTGTTTGGGTAGATTCCAAACCGTGGTTTTAAAAACTTTTTTCTGTAAATTGAGGTAAAACTTCTCTCACATATTTATCTCATAAATCGTAAAAGCTATTATATAAAAATTAATTCAAACTCACACTTAATTAACTTGATCACTGAGACACTGACTTATCATCGAGGCAGTGGTAACAGGGAAAAGGCCCAGGAACAGGTATGAGGTGGATGTGGGCATCATTTGCCAAGCACATCACGGATCGGGTCTTTAAGGCCTTTTTGCAGTCCGTGTTGAGTTTATAAAAAGAAATAAAAAAAAGTGCCCAAAAAAGAGGCCACTTGCACGCAGACTCTTCAAAGATTTTGGCGAGTTGCCTGAACAGATAACTAATTCGAGAGTGTCGCGAAAATAACTCCATAAAGCCTAAAAATGGGCATGTCACCGTAACATGGCTGATATGGCAATGGGGGATGTAGAACATAAGCATTTAAATGGACTTGAGATCTATCCAGAAAAATAATTGGTTTTTAAAGGAAGCTGCAAAAATACACCATCCAAAGTGCCATTTCACTGCCATGTTAATTGGTGCGAGTCATCTACTCCCCAGCGCCAAAAATACTTGCCTTTTAATTTTGATGGTATTGAGGTGTCTGTTTAGATTAGTGGTAGAAATTATTTTTTTAATATAATTTTTGATTTATAAGATAAATATATAAAAAAAATTTTATTTCGATATACATGAATAAACTTTTTCAACCTTAATTCAAACCTGCTCGGGGAGCCTAATCCTAATAATATACTAATACTAGTGCTGTATATTTATGTGAAATTGAAGGAGCCCACCAAGTTAACAATCATTCCTCAATAATAGAAGGTTGTTGGTCTCCCTGAAAAGCTTTTGTTTGCCAAGTCACGGGAAAAAGCATCAGGCCATCAGCGACCATTTTAAAAGGGCAAAAAAAAAACGCCGATAATATAAAATAAGTGAGTGTTTGGAATAACTTATTGCTGAAAAATAAGTATTTATTACATAAATTGGGATAAAACTCCTCTCACATATTTATATCGTATACCGTGAATCACGAATTATAAACATTTATTATCTAAAAATAAACTATCCCAAACAAACACTAAATCTTTAAGAATATGCACTAATCACACATCTTCCAAGTTATCCTCACCCAAACCTTCCAATGGGAGCCGATGCACTATAATATAATATAATCCCTTTGGTCCTAATTATAAGATAAAATTGTTTTTTTTTAAGAAAATTATATAAGCTAATTAAATTACTTCAGAGTATTTTTATTTTTATTTTTTTCTCCAAACTAATTAGTTTGACTAATAAACTAATATATAATCTAAGAATGTATAACATATGATATGATTAAATAATTTATTTAAATTCCTTAATTTCTTAAAAAAAATCAACTTTATCTTATATTTAATATCAAACATATAGTAAATGATAATAATACCTTTAAGTCAGTAGTGAGTATGGGGGATATATTGTTACATGCTTTATATCTCAGCAAGTGACCCTGATGAGAAATCGCTGATGGTATCAAATTCATGGGAAATCAAGTATAAGAATAGTTTTAAGGGGCCTCTTGGCTCTGTTGAGCAACTCCATATAGTTGAACAGCCATAGCCTCCAACTCAGTCTTTTTGTGACTGCCCACTCTCAAACCATGAAACGAATGGATTTGTTCTGTTCTTCCCCTGCTTCCACTGCCGTAATCTCCAGCATGCAAGCCCAGCGTTCTACGGTACGCCGTAGCCGCAAAAACTACGGCCTCCTTGCTCCAGCGCCTTGTTCTTGCTCTTCCCTTTCTCCCATTGACCCCAGTCCTTCTTCTTACCAGAAGCACAAAAAGAGTTCTGCGGACAGTAAGCAAAACCATGCCCTGATTCGCCGCAAAAGCTATGTTCGGCTTAACGACCTATATACTGACTGTAACACTGCTTCTTCCACAACACACCTCCCTGCTGATTCTGATTCCTCTTTCATCCGCAGTGATCGCTCTCCTGCTCTGCGCTCTTCTTCTTCTCATCATTCGCCTCGCTCTCGGAACCAGGTGAGGCATGTTGATGAATCAAGTACATGTTCTTGGATATATGAGCGATGTCTACAGTAGTGTCATCTATTGATATGATTTTGCAGGTTGTGATTCTGAAGGTGTCATTGCACTGCAAGGGCTGTGCAGCGAAAGTTGGAAAACACATTTCAAAAATGCAAGGTAAGATTTTGCTGGGGAAATGTCGGTCATGAAATTTTAATATTAAATGTGTCAGAGTTTTTATGTGTTTTTGGTGATGAATTATACGCAGGGGTGACATCATTCTGCATAGATATAGAGTCAAAGAAAGTAACAATTGTAGGGGACGTGACGCCACTAGGTGTCCTGGCCAGTGTCTCCAAGGTGAAGAATGCACAACTCTGGTCATCTTCTGCATCCCCCTCTATGCCCATGGCCGGCGTATGAGCTATACTGTCATAATTACTTTTTTAGTCTCGTGTTATCATTTTACTTGTGTATTACAGATTTATAGTGTGAAACGCCTTCCTGGATCTGTATGCTTGTATAATTACAAGTTTGATGGTTCATCAGGCTTCATGTCTGTCTTGAAATGGTAAAGCTCCAGGATATTTTTCTGGGCTAGCTTCACATTTAAAGATAATGATTTTTGTGCTCCCTCCCATGTGAAGCTCACCTGCCTTTCGAGCAATGGTCACAGCGCATGAAACAGAGTTAAAAACTGAAAAGTGAGCGATCAGAGTGATCAACCAGGCTAAAGCCTTCTACCCACACACACATATTTTCAGCCGTAGATGGTCTTCTGTGTTTAAAACACATTCAGCTGCTGTACAAGATTTCGATCTCGATCTCCAGATGCAATAAACACTCACATTCTTACTTTATTATGAAAAGTCCAATGGCTTAATTCTCATTTGAAAGCCACATTCCCTACAAACTCTAGCTGTAACTAATCTTACTCTGTTTTTTTTTTTTTGGGGGGGGGGTGTTTCTGGGCTAGCTTCACTTTTTAAGATAATGATGTTTATGCTCCCTCCCATGTGATGCTCACCTGCCTTTCGAGCAATGGTCACTGCGCATGAAAAAAGAGAGGAAAAAACTGAAAAGTAAGCTATCAGAATGATCAATCAGGCTAAACCCTTCCACCCACACACACATATATTTTCAGCCGTAGATGGTCTTCTGTGTTTAATACACATTCAGCAGTACAAGATTTCGATCTCCAGATACAACAAACACTCACATTCTTGCTTTATTATGAAAAGTCCAATGGCTTAATTCTCATTTGAAAGCCACATTCTCTACAAACTCTAGCTGTGTTTAACTAATCTTACTCTGTTCTTTTTTTTTGGGGGGGGGGGGGTAGTCTCTCGGTTTGCTTTTTTGTGTGAGTGCACGCTCCCCACAGTTGAGGAAAACGATGACCGAAGAGTAGGCTTCATAGTTGCAGGGTCAAATATCTGTTTCGCGTTCTGGCACTTGCACTTCCATTTTAGTAGTATGACTCAAAAGGGACCCGAAATTTGGGTAAAACCATCTAAATGGTGCTGCTTGCTTTGTTTTCTTCGAAGGCGTGTGGATATTGGACGACAGCGAAAAGGGAAAGAAATTTGGAGAAGAATAATGTGTACAACAGAAAAAGACTAGCAGAAAGTACAAAAGGCGGGACCGCACGAAGAGGGGTTGTATATATAATAACTGAATGATTGGATATAAATGAATGAAGAAAAGAAGTGCAGTTGAAAAATGAGTGACAGGATTGGGGAAAAGAGAATAGAAGGTGGATCATTATCATTCATATATTGACGTGAGGCAGAGGACTTTTTTGTTGGGTTCTGCTGCTTTACCAGACACAGGGACATGCTTTACAGATTAAATTACGCATGAAGGCGACGTTCACGGATCTCACCATTCTCCCCTTTCCTACATTCCAACCATTAATTCCTTCCCAAATTCCACAGCCTTCAACTCCAACCTACCCTGCTTTCTTCCAACCAATTAGGCTATGTTCACTTGCGATTTCTTTCTTTCTAGTGGCGTTGAGCTGTATAAAAATCATGTGTATAAAAATCAAATCTTCATCGTATTGTCATGAGACATTGCCAAGTATCCCCGGCCCATCCGATGGGGTAAGAAACTAAAACCCGCCAATAGGAAATAAAACAGACGAAGAATCTGAAAAATATAAAATCTTTAGAGGAAAATCTCTCAGGTCCAAGGACAAAATAATACTAATAAAAGTCCCAATATATATTTCTCTATCAAAAAGGTTTTTAAAGGCCTCAGTAATATATATTCTAAATGTGAACTTACCTTTTTGATAAATGTATGTGATTATATTGACAAGTCATAGACTTATTATTAACAAACCCATCCATGTTAACTAAATCAGTTTCTGTTGAAAGGTGTATGCACTATTGAGTGCATGTTTGGACTGGCGTCATGATAGCTTATAAGCTACTTTTCACATAAATCGAAACAAAACTCCTCTCATATACTTACCTCGTATACCGTAAATTACGTTTGAAAAGATGCTTTTAAGCATTCATATCGCTGTTCTAAACACATACTGACAAGTCATAGATTGGTTATTGATAAGCCCATCTATATTAACTAAAACAATATCCGCCAACAGGTGTATGTGACTATATTAACAAGCAACTCCCGTTGACAAGTATATTTGACTATATTGATAAGTCATATAATAACAATTGACAAACACATCTATATTAACTAAACCAGCTCCTGTTGACAAGTGTATGTTACTATATTGATAAGTCATATAATAACAATTGACAAACACATCTATATTAACTAAACCAGCTCCTGTTGACAAGTGTATGTTACTATATTGATAAGTCATAGAGTGGTCATTGACAAGCCCATCTATATTAACTAAAAAAAGTTTCGTTAATAAGTGTATGTGAATATATTAACAAGTTATGAAGTGACAACTAATAAACTCATTTATGTTACTAAGGTTCTCAGAGACTTTTATGATAGAGAAATCTATACTGAGATTTTTTTGATAGAATAATCTACATTAAGATTTTTTTAATATTTTTTCTAATCATTGGGACCTGAAAGAGATTTTCCTATTTTTAAATGATGCACTGAAATTGCAAAATTGTCATGACATGCAATATCTTAAAATTGGATTTTGAAATTGAAGCGAAAATTCATAAATGGCGCTTGTTTTTATAAAAAACCTATAACCCTAAGCCCACCAAAGAGTTTTATTTTTTGTTTTTAAAATAAGGCTCGGTACAAATCATTTACACCCTTTGTTTAGAATTTTACTATGCCCCACATCACATCACCTTCATGTAAATCACATAAGTTATAGTCAGGAGTCAGCTTGCCTAATAATGTTAAGGCCTCGTACCCAAATAATAATAATAATAATAATAATAATGTTCTTCAAGACTGTGAAGTAGGAGTGGAAACAGACTAGGCGGCCTGGCATATTTCCGGCCTGATCAGGCCTGACCTGTTAGAATAAAAGGTCAAGTCCAGGCCTATTTTAAAGTCTGTTTTATTAAACAGGCAAGGCATAGGCTTATTGATAGGCCTTTTAGGCCTATCGGGCTGGCCTAGTAATATATTAAAAAAAACATTGGGCCACTCCTCCCCCAACTCGAGGCAATGTCCCAGCCCAATTCCCTCTCCCTTTCTCCCTGACTCATCACCCATTCTCTTCCAAATCTCAATCTCGGCCTCTCATCTCTCAAGTCTCAATCCCTCACTACTGCAGTCTCATCTCACTCCTACTGCCGTCTCAGTGTCTCACTCTCACTCCCACCGTCCCGATTTCGTTCTCAGTTTCGATCTACCAAAATCACGGTCTTCATCTTCATTTCTTCATGACATTCCTCACTTCCTCAGAGAAAAATCACGATTCACGATCTTCATCCTCATCTTCAATCTTCATTCAGTCATTCCTCCTCCTCAGCTCCACAGTGGCACCGCCGGCACCACAGCTCTCCTATTTTCGGCATCGCATCTCGCACAGTCACACAACACAGCTCCCCACTCCTCGACTCTGTCCATCGTCCACAGTCATCACTCCTCAGTCGACCTCGGTCCTCCCCACGGCCGTCCTGTCTCCGTCGTCTCTTCTTCAAGCAGTCCTGTCTTCGCCATATCCCATCGTCTCTCTGTCAGGCCCTCCTCTCTCCGTCGTCTCTTCGTCAAGTAAGTATATGGTTTCTAACTGCGATTTGCTTCTGGTTTTTCTGCGATTTCTGGACTTCTGTTGTTCTAATTCTACTATTTGCTTCTCATTTTCGTTTGATTAGGCTGGATAATTGTTCTGGCTCAATTTTTACTGATTTCTGGACTTTTGCGAATGACTTCTGCCATTCTAATTTGTCAAGTTTTGATTTTTTTTAAAGGTAGATCATATCTTTTTTTCTGGTTCAATTTTTGTTGATTTTTTTTAAGCTCAGAAGGGAACAGATCTATAGCTGGGAATACAGGCTAGCTCGCGGGTTGGCCCGCACCAACCCGCGGCCCGTGCTGTGCGGGCCTGTGCAGCCCGCACTTCTGCGGGTTGGCAAAATGCCAACCCTAACCCGCAGTTTGCGGGTTGTTGGCCAACCCGCGAGCCCGCATTTTTTTTTTTTTGAAAAAAAATTCATATTTTTTAAAGAGGATTGAAAATATGAGACACATATATACGAGTAATTAAATTTACCTTCCTAATATCAATCATTGCTTTTATAAAAATTTAAAAACATAATCTAAAATTTAAGAGATAAAGTTATCAAATTTGTTAAATTTTATAAACAAAACATAAACTCATCCTCAAACAACCAAGATATAATAATTTTGTTTAAAGAAGAAGGGAAGAAGCTAAGATTTTTTCTCTTTGGATTGGGATGTACCAAGATAAGAGTGAAAAACTTATAAGTTTTATAAAATTATTATATGTAAAAAAAAATAAAAAATTTTGCGGGCCAACCCGCGGGTTATGCGGTGCGGGCCTGTGCGGCCCGCATTTTTACGGGTTCGGATTTTCCCAACCTAACCTGTCAAAACCCGCGAGCCCACGGGTTGAGCCCATATTACCGGCTCTAAACAGATCCCCCCCCCCCCACTTTCTTCTCTCGTGTTGTCACTGTCCCCTTCCCTCATATCTCACTGGATCCCTCCAAATCCCTAAACTCCTTTTCACCTTTTCTGTATGCCCCTTGTTTTCCAAGAATCCCTCTAGATAATGTTGAAGTTGATTTTTTCTTTTGTTTCTTTCTCAGTGTCATTTACTAATTTCCAAATATCATTCACTAAAATTTTTCTTGTTTCTTTCTCAATGTTGGGAGGTAATAAGTATTCTGTGCAATAGAAATACTAATATGATCACATCGATAACATTGATATACTTTCCAAAATGCATTCACATGTGAAAGAGTTTATCTAAATTTCGGCTTGTTTAAAGAGGCCTGTTTTACAGCGTGGCTTGTCGGTTTGTTTAAAAAAATTTAAAAATTCAGGCCTCCTTAACATGCTTCAGTTCAAGCCAAGCCTGTGAACAAGCCAGATCAGGCTCAGGCCAGTTTGTGCTTTAACAGGTTGACCTGTTAAGGCAAAAGCCTAGCCTGAACTGGCCTGTTTCCACCCTTACTGTGAAGTTAATACCCTTGGGCTTTATTTGGTTGTGGGGTTTTTGGAGGTAAGGTTAGGGGAGGGGAGGTTTATAAAGGAAAAAAGTGTGTTTGGTTTGAAGGAGAGGAGATTAGGGGTGAGAAAATAATTTATTTTCTAGTGCTCCTCTCCCCTCCTCTCTCAACCCCTAAATCTGGGGGTTTTTTTAGGGGAGAGAAATTTTTGTCGCATCTTAATCAAACTGCCCATGTCAATTCTTTGATATTCCATATCCACCCTTCTAGTAAAAGCCCTTATTTCCTCTTTCTCTTCTCAGTTCAGCCGTTTTGTCCATCTACTTTGTCGCTGCTTCGCTCATCCTCCTCCCGTCGTCGTTATCGCCGCCTGCTCCTTCTACCGCTACCTCCTCCATGATTCCAGTATATGATTCGACTTCAACTTTATAGTTTATTGGGAAAGGTGGCTTTGTAGTGCGGTCTTTGGAGAGTGAAACTGGGGCATCTATCAAAATTGCCGATTGCAATTCCAATTTCTTTTTGATTAAATCTTTAAATATCTTTTAACTCTAGATTTACGAAGGTCATTGTCGGTAATCCAAGAATCCCACAACGAGAGAAACATCTTTTGTTATTGTAAATTGTTCCCTTTGCTTCGTTCTTCATATGAGGCTGTACCGAATTTAATCTGTTTCTTTTGAGCAAATCTTCAATTATTTACTTAAAACTATGCCCATGTTCTGTTTCGGAGTAAACAGCAAAAGTCTGGGATTTTTCAGGTTAAGATAAAATCGGGTTTTCTTTATTCGTGATTGTGCATAGATCTTTTTGATGTTTTGTGGGGGATATATCATATTCTTGCAAGCACAGTAATGAATTAACATTTTAATACTTTTATTAATTTTACTTGCACAATAATGGGTTTTCTCGCCCAATTTGTTCCGTGTGCGTTGACAATTTTGCAAATGATAATTATTAGTAAATAATAATTTTATAAATAATAATTATTAATAAATCATTGTAAAAGAAGAAGAAAAATATCTAGAAGGGTATTTTGTCCACTTATAATTAACTCTCCTCACCTCTCATTCTGAACCAAATAAGATACCAAATCTCCCTTCCCCTCTACTTGAACCAAACAAAATTATAACCTCTCTTGATCTAACTTAAATAAATCTCACCCAACCTAACCTCCGTTGAACCAAACACACCCTTACAATTTTAAGGACCAATATTTTAAACGGTAAAAAGCATAAGGATCAAGAACACCAGAAAAAAAAAAACATACAAAAATTAAAACCAACACTCATTAAAATTAAAGGATAATTGTGAAAAAATACCTCATTGACAAATTAGTTATCAAATGGAACCTGGGAAGATCGTGTGCACACAGGAGGAAGATATTTGTGCATGTGAACACCTCATTTTGTTCGGGCCCCACTCAAAAAATTAGCAAATAAAAAAAAAAGAAAATCCTCTCATTAATGATGATAGGTGCTTAAATTGCCAATCATCATTAAAGGAAGAAATAAAAAAAATAAGAAGATAAGAAAAACCCCTTATTGATGATGATTGGTGTGCAAATTGACAATTATCATTAAGGAAAAAAATAAAAGAAAAATGAAAATAAAAAAAATCCTTTTATGGATAGTGATTGTGGTCCAAATTGGCATTGTCATTCATTAAGGGAAAATAAAATAAAAATAAAGTAAAGTAAAAATGAAAATAAAAAAAAGAAAGAAAAGTCCTCTTATTGGTGATGATTGGAGTACAACTTTGAATTGTCATTAATTAAGAAAAAAATACAAAAAAATATCTCTCATTCATAGGTTTAAATTATGAAATTGCTTGTAGGGAAAAAATAAAATAAAATAACAAAAATTAAAATAAATCCCCTCATTGATGATGATTGGCGTTGTCATTCATTAAGGGAAAATAAAAAATAAAAAAATCTCTCATTTATATTGATAGATTTAAATTAGGAATTACTTATGAGAAAATTAAAAAAAAATATCCCATTGATAGTGATTAGGTTAAACTATGAAGTTTTATTAATAGAAAATATAAAAAATTAAAAACAAAAATTAAAAAAATCTCATTGATGGTGATTAGGTCAATTTATGTAGTTTTTAACATAAAATACAAAAAAAAATGAAAATTCAAAAAAGAAGGAGCATTTATGAAGAAAATCCTACTTTGAGACTATAAATAGGAGTGCAAGGGTTGAAGCAAAAGGCACACAAAAAATTAGGAGAACAAAGACACAAGAATTTAAGAAGAATTTTGGGAGAGCAAGGAGGAAAGGTAGAATACTAATTTGATTTCTCATTTCTTTGCTCCTTCTTATTCTTTCACGAGTTTTGAAACTTAGAAATTTGTTGGAATAACCTAGTATTCTTCATGACATGTCTAGATGCTTGCCAATGAACATATCCATAAGATTGAGGCACTTATATACAAAGCTCTCGGCATATTTTTGTTTGGTTTCCTTCTATCTTCATTGAATGCTCATGTGATCCCAACCATTTGATATTGCTATATTTGAACCCATTACTTCGCTGGCAGTTTTTTTTATTGTGATATTTTGATGATTGCAATGATTGCATGCTTTCTCCTCCAATGCTTGACCGAATTTGATCTCTTGCCTCCAATATATGCTCATCAAAATTGAAGGGATTTATAAGATAGATAAAAGAAAATGCAATAAATTGTGTGTTGATCTATCCATGTGCTTTTCTCATCTTATTTGTTTGAATAGCTTTCAAGGATAAAAGGTATGCATAAATCTTCTCGTCTTTGACTTCCTTTATGTTTAACTTATGCTATTTTTTTTCTTTGTCCCTTTTTTAGGCTCTCTTTCAAAAAAAGGAAAAAAAAATATTTTAGCATATTTTTATAAATGAAAATAAAATGGAAAAACTTACTTTCATGAAAAGATAAAGAAATTGTTTCACTTTCATGAAAAGATAAAGAAATTGTTTTTATAAATAAAAAATACAAACCAAACAAAAATAGTTTTCTCAAATAAATTAAATAAACATTTTTTTCTAAAAAACACCAACAAAGTGACACGCCTTTCTACCCCCGAGCTACGTGGGCTTTAATCCCTCTAAAGGATACGTAGGCCCTAGGCTCTCTTCTTAGGTCAAGTCCAACTTTGTAAATAAATATATTTTTCCTTATTTTATTTTTGTAAATAAATATGTATTTTTTTTCTCTAGTTTTCATTTCATTTATTTTTGTAAATATTCTCTTTTTATTTGGGTAATTATCATAAGATTAAAGACCATATTTATTTTTAAATAATTAACTTAGGGTAACCATTCTTATGAATGGGTGTTGTATGGTGCCTAACACCTTTCCCCTACACAATTGACTCCTGAACTCTAAATGGTTTTTGTAGACTAATTTCATTTTCAAAACAGGTTTCCAAAATTATCCTTTTTTAAAATCTTGGTGGTGGCTCCGTATTTTCAAAATTTCGGAAGCTACAATACACATGGGGAAAGATCTTGTGCACACAAGTGAAGATGTTTTGTACACGCATATGGAAGAATATTATACACAGGGAAGATCGTATGCACACAGAGGAAGATCCTGTGCACACTCGAAATATCGTGTGCACATCGGAGTCCTATTTAGCAATTAATTTACCAATGAGGTATTTTTTTCCAATTCTCACTAAAATTAAAGCATATAAATTTAGCGAGTTTAACTCCTTTCATGAATATATGAATGACAATGGTTAATATGGATGGTAGATTGTAATCTAACCCAATTATGAATCATAAATTAAAGGAAAAATTAATCTTTCAGTCCCTCTAGCTTTGACGGTGTTGTAACTCAGTTTTCACACTACAATTCGGTGCAACTCAATCTCTATAGTTTTGATTTAATTGTAACTCAGTCTCTACTTTGACTAACTGTAACTTAGTTCATATAGTTTTTTTTTAATTTAGTGCTTATGTTATAGAATATAGGTTGAGACCATATTATAAAATGATTAAAACCTATAAAATGATTAAAATTATAAGAACTGAGTTTCAGTGAGTCAAAGTTCAATAATTGAGTTACAACTGAATCAAAATTATAAGGATTGAGTTGTACTGAGTTAAAATATAGGAACTGAACTACAACTCAGTCAAAACTATATGGATCAAAAGATTAATTTTCCCAAAATTAAATTATAACGTTGGCAAAAGAAAATAAGGGACAAAGACAGTTAAATACCATCTGAATTTCCAAAACCCCAATAAGGCTGCTAAGAAATGGAAAGGACAGAAAAGTGAATGGGAGGAATATGGAATATTGAAGTTTAAAGGAAAAGACTTAGATGCCCTGTTCTCTAATTCACTTGTCTTCACCCTCTCACTTTCTTTCTCTTTCTCTTAGTCTTTCTCACCCTTCACTTCCTTCCAGATCTGAGATGCAGATCTGAGAACATAATTTTCGTTCTCTTCCAAACCATCTAATGTCGAAAATGCATAGTTCATTGTCATCCAATTTGCCGCTGAGAGGTTCTGGTTCCTTCTTTACCCTTCATCTATCACCTTCATCCTTCATTCCTTTCTTCAATGGAGGTTGTAGTGGCATTCTAGGAGATAGAGAAGCTCTGTAGCTTTATCATCAATAGAGGTATCTTGATGCCCATAGATGGTGGCTCTAGTATAGGGATAAAAGTCAGCATAGCATTTTATTAGAAGAGTTAGGATTTTTATTCATGATTTCGACTTCTCTTTCTTTGGCCTACAAAGTCATGTTTCCGATTGGAAGGATATGGTTATTAGTTGTAGTTTTTGGTTTAATCTCCTGTGTTGATAATGGCTTTGACAAATTCCCTAATGAGAATGACAAAGTTATTAATGGTTTTGATGATTTCGCTAATGACAATGACAACTAATGCAATACATACTTAGCAAGTGTGTGAAAGTGTTGGCCAAGAGGGGGCTTCTGACTAATTCACTAATGGGAATAACAAATTAATTAATTGTTTTGACGAGATTGATAATGGGAATGCCAACTAATGCATGACGTCATGAGTTGCATGTGTGAAAATGCGGCCAAGAGGAGGGACTTTGATAAATTGACTAATGGAAATGACATGTTGTTCTTTAACAAATATTGTGTGTTAAAAGTGTTGACCTAAAAGGGGAGGACGTTGACAAATTCAATAATGAGACTGATAAGGTTAGTAATGACTTTGACGAGAACGGTAATAGGATTGACAACTTAGACTGATCAACTTTGTGAGTGGAAGTGTTTCCTCATAAGGAAAGGACGCTGACAGGTTCAATAATGGGAATGACAAGTCTTTTAATGGTTTTGACGAGAATGATAATGTGAATGATAAATTAGTCTAACCAACTTTGTCAATGAAGGTGTTTCCCCGAAAGGAGAGGACGCTGACAAGTTTAATAATGGGAATAACAAGTCTTTTAATGATTTTGACGAGAATGCTAATGGGAATGGCAAATTAGTCTAACCAACTTTGTCAATGAAAGTGTTTCCCCAAAAGGAGAGGACACTGACAAGTTCAATAATGGGAATGACAAGTCTTTTAATGGTTTTGACGAGAATAGTAATGCGAATGCCAAATTTGTCTAACCAAACATTGTGTGTTTCTTCCCCAAAAGGGAAGACTGCTGACAAATTCAGTAATGTAAATGATAAAGTTCATAATGGTTTTGATGAGAATGGTGATAGAGATGACAACTTTTGCTAACCAAACATTATGTAGTAAAGTGTTGGGATAAATGGGTTGACCTCTGACAAGTTTAATAATGAGAATGACAAGGCTTTTAATGGTTTTGTCGAGAACGGTAATGCGAATGAGAAGTTAATCTCACCAAACATTATGTGTGGATGTTTTTGCTTTCTGTGTAACTGGCCCCAGCAAGTTGGCAAACTTGCTGTGGCAAGTACTCATTGTATGCTCTCTGTGTAACTGGCCAAAGCAAGTTAACAGACTTGTTATAGCAAATAAAGAATCTGAAGAAAATTACTCTCCGTGTAATTAGCTACGGCAAGTTGATAGACTTGCCGTAGCAAGTCTTGAAAATGACAAAGTTCGTAATACCTTTGATGCGAGTGGTAATGGGAATGCCAAATTAGTCTTACAAATTTTGTGAGTGTTGGCCTAAAAGGCCGGGCCTATGATAAATTCACAAAGGGAAATGACAAATTTTTTTTTTGGTTTTGACAATAATGGTAATATGAATGACAAGTTTAATAATGGTAATAACAAGTTATATTCTGACATTGACAAAAACCACAAATGTTCATAACAGGAACTATCAAGTAAAGGGTCCAAATGACAATTTAACATTACTCATTCCACCTACATCCAATGCATACAAGTCATGAACCTAAAAGAAGATATCCCTTCATGTAAAATTTAATTACAATAAGCTGTCATCATTAACAAGAGTAGTAATAGGAATGACAAGTGTAGTAATGGATTTTACAAAACACCAGATTCTTATTGATAGTAACTACCATATGCATTGTCAAATAAAAATTTAACATTACTCGTTTCACCTACATCTAATGTATAGAAGTCATTAACCCAAAAGAAGGTGTTCCTTCATGTATACTTTAATTACATCAACTGTCACCCTTAACAACAGTTTTAATGGAAATGACAAGTTCAGTAATGGAATTTACAAAATACTTGATTCTTCATGACAACAACTTAATGTTTTCTTGTCATTCCTGTGGTATAACCTATTGTTTAACCAAAAAACAGTACTTACATAAAGGACATCATATATACCCATCTACACCAAACAATTCTCCTATCATTACTCTCAATTCTTCAATTGTCATTCCTTCCTTCATTGATTTTACTTTCACTCTCCCACCACTATATTTAACTTCACCTTCGATATTACTTACAAACTCTCCCCCAACATGGAAAAAACATATAAGTGACTTTGAAAAATGTGTTGCTTGAATATTTGATGTCATCTTGCATGATAACCTGGAAAAAAAAAATATCAGATTTCATGACATTGTTAGTCTTATACCAATGAAAATTCATCACTAAAAAAATTCCCCACAGCACACCTTCTTCGACCATTGACTACTTCATCTATATGTTTGATAATACCACTTTATTCCCAATTAATAACAAATTTAAGCCTTTACTAAGTACTTAACCTCCAACTCCATACCCATGTCATGACATCATACATTTCTCAACTATTTCACTAACTTACTACTGCTCTTAACAGAATTCGTTTTGGGATTCACAACAATAGTAAAGGCGTTGACAAAGTCTGTAATAGATTTGACAATGATCACTAACTTATAACAACATGTGCCAAATGATTGAGCAACAGTTTTTCCTTATCATCAATTAAGTTATGCGAGTTATTGCCTGGCAAAATGAGTTATTGTCTTCACTATTATTGTTAACGCTAATGACAAATTTAGTAATGGTAATGACAAATCCTATAATGGCATTGACAACAAACCAGATGTGGTAATGACAGCAACTACTATGCATGTACATATATGCTTATAACATCTTCATTACAGATTATTCATTCCACTTACACCTACTCAATGGTTAGTCATCACATCAACTCAATGCTACCTATTTCAAATCAGTAACCTCTTCATTATACTCCCTCTCACAGCTAATATGACCCAAGACATAAATAACCCACACCACACCGTCGATGCCGCTGTAGGTACGTAAAGTTTGAACCTTTAATCCCGCTTAACCTATAAACCCACTTACCCACAATCAAAACTGCCATAAGTAACCTATAATCGCAGCACCATCGTCATTTTATAGCCCTCATTGACAACCCCAAATAAGTTAGCTTCTTTACATCACATGATTGCCCATCTATTTACTGTTCATGTACCCTCTGACCCACCGAATCACACCCAATAACCACCAACATGAACAATGATTAGAGTTGGGAATTTGGGCCGAGCCCGTTGGGCCGGCCCGTTTAGGCCCGAGCCCTTCAAGGGTCGGCTTATGATTTAAAGGCTAAAAAGAGAAACGGGCTTAAAAGGGCCGGCCCTGTAGGGCTAGCCCTGCAGCCCTGAGGGCCGGCCCTTTTAGGCCCGTTTAATATTTTTTTAAAATAAATTAATAAATATAATATCATTATATCAAATTATCAATATGAGAGACACCTAAATCCCTAATAGAGTATTAATAACAGGCAAACACTTATTAATTGGTTTGATTTATTTTATTTTCTACAATGATTTATTAATTTAAACTTTAAAAAATAGGCTAATTTGGACATTAGATGATTATTTTAACTAAAAATTTATGAGTTTTAAAAATAATGTATCTCAATTTAAAGTAAAATAATAAATAAATTGTAAAACTTGAAAAATAAATTTTTTTGAATTAAAATGAGTTTAAGCCCGTTTAGGCTCGAACCCGTGAAAGGCCAAGGGCCTAAAATATATTGTACTTTTTAGCAAATGGGCCTAGGCCCGAACCCGTGAAGGGCCGGCCCGTATTCCCGGCTCTAACAATGATGATAAGATGGATATAGTTCGATTCATCTAAAAAAGATTATGTTTCTCAGAAAATTACTTACACTTGTCCGATTCAATATTAATCAACTCCTCGTTCTTCACCTTCAACGTTGCTCCACACCACCATTTGACTGTGTTTTTTCTTTAGCCTTTTTCCACAGCAGCCACCTCATATGTGAAACAAATGTAAAAAGGGGCATTTTGGTCTTTAGCCTTAAACTTCAATATCTCTGAAACATCCCAGATCACTTTTCTGTCTTTTAGATGTTATAAAAGATTTTTGTGGGTTTTGTTAATTGAAATGGTATTTATATGGGATTTTTCCAAAAAATAACGAGTCATGAATGAAACATTTTTATGTGCATATGTCCCTTGAGACAGTCTTAAAGCATATTTGGATTAACTTATTTTTTAAAAATAAGCACTTATTATATAAGTTGAGATAAAATTTCCCTCATATATTTACCTCATATACCATAAATCACAATTTATAAATACTTATTACCCAAAAATAAACTATCATAGATAAACGCTTAAACGCATTTGATGTATTCGATAATATAGCATTATTTTTTTAACCCGTCCAAGTCTGCCATTTGCTAATTTGATCCCGTCGCCAGCTTGTCTCGGCCCCCCGCCGTCGACTGCAGTTGCTGCTCCACTCTCAAAATCACATTTTGAGCCCTCCCTCTTGTGGAGTTTCCGAGCTCCTCGCTCCGTTACCGTCAGTTTCCGCTGCCATCTCCGTCGACCTCTACTCTTTAACTTCCGGTCTCCTGCAGGTTCTTTCTCGCTCATTATACCTTTCCCCTTCTTGTCATTTATTCTATTCATATAAACTGGCACATTATTTTCTCTCTGTGTTTTTCATGGTTAATTTTATTATTTCTGCGAGTTTTAGTTTTCCCTCTATCTTCTGGGCAGCCATTAACATGACGGGCTGTACGGGTGGTATTTGATTTTAACTCAGAAGCTAAAAGTAGAGTAGTTGAAAGAATAATGATTTTGATGGCAACATGCACTGTGTTATTTGAAGGGGAATGTATATTGGAATCATAGTAGATCGAGAAGAAGATAAACTGTGCGGGTAGCGAACATTTGTGAGCAGCTGGGGTGACAAAAGTGAGGATAGTTGGATAGGAGGATCCAGTAAATACGGGCACTTCAAGAATGGAAGAATTTCAAGATGCAGGGATATATATACGCACACTTACTCACACGCATATACGGGGAGAAGTTTATAGGAATAGTAACTTGAGAACCTAACTGTAAAGTAAAAACGTGAAGAATGTAGTGTTTTTCTGGGTTCCCTGTTGGAGTAAATAATGGCCATACAACAACAATAGCAAGTCTTATTCCACTAGGTGAGGTCAGCTACATTAGGAATAAGTATAACTGCCATGACGTTCAAACTTCAAATTATATTTTTATCATTTTTTGGAACAAAGAGTTTTAAGGGAGTTAGGACCAAGGTCTCATTAGGGTAGATCTCACGGTGGTACCAGTAACATCATCACATCACTAGCAGGATTTGAAGGGTATTGGCCAAGTCCTTACTTGCTGAACTCACCTTTGTTGGATTTATCATCCTGGTTATTCCAGCCGATGTTTGTATCTGATTGAATTCCTTGGAAGCTAAATGTGATAATCAATTATCATTCCTGTTGAAATAAGCCAGTTAAAGTAGATGGGGGCTGTGACCGTCATGCTCAGAGTCTCAAGGTTGAATATTTTGCAAAACTTGTTAACCACTTTTTCTGATTTATTTTGCGTTTTGCTGTGCTTTTCCAAAGAGACTAGTAAATATTTGAAGTGATTAATATTATGTTACTCCTATTTCTTTTTAAAAAAGGAAATAGACAATTAAGGCAAATATTATTTCTCCCTTCAATTTTAAAAAGACAAGTTCAAGAATAAATTTTGGAAAAATAATTATGGATGAAATATTTAAGGAAATAAAGAATGGATTTTTTTCCCATTCTTCTAAGAAAATAATAATAATACTTAGCTCTTGTTGGCACATGGTTCGACATAAGAGGATTAGGACCTTATCCCATTTGTGTATAAATCATACAGATTTAGTTCATTTCATGTGCTTGGATATTAATTGTACATGTGATATTATCAAGTGACTTCTCTTAGTCTGGTTATAGTTTTTTGTTTATTTTTTCAAGAAATATATGTAAGAAGTAGAGTTGTTAAATTCATGGTACTGTATGTTCCATGACTACAGATAGAGCTTAAGGTTCATGCATCCAATACTTTCGGTATAATTAGCTTTATAGTGGTGCTAGACTCTTCCCAGACCCCACTTAGTGGGAACCTTGTACATTGGGCCGCCCTTTTTATAGTGGTGTTAGACTAACTCAGAATGGTAATGGGGGTCAGAGAATCTCTAAAAACATTTAGCAGAGTGTCTGTTATGTGCATATTGAGGAACTCAGATGAAAAATAATAAAATTAATCTTATTGAAACAAAAATAAGAAGGATAGCGAGTCTGAGGATTTTCTTTTATTAGGCTCTAAAAGGTACAGGAGATTCAAAGTTTATTTGAATAGGTGGAACAAAATGAAATAGATCTTTTTCTCTGGATAATTTATCATGAGCAAACAAAAAAGGAGGTTGGTAACAGAAAGGAAAGAGTTTTCATCGAATCTTATAATTTTAATTTTTTTTCTTGTTTCCTTTTAGCTGTTGGATAGATTTGGAAGTGCATAAATTTTCACTATAAGATTTTTTTATTGCTTTGCTTTCCATCATTTGTGTAGGGTAAAATAAAACAAAGGAAAAATGTGTTTTTAGGGAACGCCTCTTTCCTTGTATGTCTTTTTACCTCTATCAAAATCTACCGAAACAAGGGATCAAATTTTTCATGACACATCCACAACATAGGATATGTCTAAAATTCTAGCATTCTAGAAGGTTCTTCTAATAAATATATGTCAACATTGGTTAATGTCTGGAAAATGTAACTGAGCACGAAAATCTAGATAAAGCCGATTCATCTGCTAAGCCCAATCTGACTCTTCTCATCTTCATTCTCCTCGTGCATTGAGTCCAGGGTGAAACAATTTTGGCAGATTCTTTGCATAGATAAGGTGGCTGTGGTATCCCGATCTATATTCTTAGTTTTGTTGATCTTCAGGTTGCCAATGTTGCAAATCCCTAGGGTTAATAATTTTGCAGTCCAAGTTGGATATTTTTTATTTTTTTGTGTTATTTGGTTAAGTGATATGTCTGTCGTGCGGTTCCCCTTCCCCCTTTCTACTGGGTCTGTGCCTTTCATGTGAACAATGGAAGATCTTGAACTGAAAAGTAGCATTCTAGCTTTAAAACGTTTTTTTAAAACTTTGTTCCTGAATGAGTATCATAAATGGTGCCGTGCAATCCATGTCACCGACTCCACTTAATGAGGTAAGGCTTTATTGTTGTTGTTCTTGAAGGAGTAATATTTCATGCTTCACAACTCTATAAAACCGAAGTGGAATTTCTTGTGGAAGGATTTTAGGTAGTGTGTATATAAATCTTTGCCTTCGAGAAAGGAAGCTAAAAGGAGTTTAGGTGCTAGTGCTTTATGTAATACATTTGGCCTTAGGCCTTTGAAATACTAGTTTGTTCCTCGCTTCTTGCTGCAATTTTCTGCCATCAATCTAATGCCTGCCATAGTTGCTTTGAAATAAACAAGTCATTTCTCATCCCAATGTGCAAAGTATCAGTTGTCATATTCTTAAAGTCACGCATACTGACTAATTCTGCTATATATGTGTCTCACACGTTTCTTATACATCTTGCTAGTGTATGCTTGTGATTTTCACACCAATTTTCAAGAATGAGGCACTCTAAGGAAGATCCATCAAGTAGCGATGCACAGGCAAGCACGTGACTAAAATATAAGCTGGATTCATGATAATCCCTCCATTCCCTCATGCCCTTTCTCATCTCAGCAGCATAAATAAGTTATACTTATTTGCTCAAACAGGTGGTTGACCTGATATCAGCAGTGAAGGAGTTACATGGGCTTAGTTCTCAGGAACTCAGTAGATTATTGAGGGACTCTGAAAATTTTACTATTCACTACCTAACCAGAAAAGGATCATCGAGCAAGGTTGTCTTTGCCTCATGCTCAAAATTATCATGTTCTTGTTTTTATCAATTTGTTTTATTTAATTATGTTTGTGTGCAGATTGATATGGAAAAGCTTGCAGGATCTCTTCCATTGCATCTTATTGCAGTGCTAATCTCATCTGATAGGGATGAATCAATGATGAGATATGTGTTATGTGGCATACGCCTCTTGTATTCATTGTGTGATTTATCTCCTCGTCACTCTAAACTTGAACAGGTTAGTGTCAGTGATGCCCATTAACACACTTATTGCTCTTATTTGCTTCTGTATGCGGATGTCTTGATATTGCTTGTTTTCTGTATGGAAAAGACTATGAAACATTTATTGTGTACTAAAAACAATGATTTTCAAGTCAGTGACTAATAGCTTAAAGATAAAGAAGAGCATGAGCTCAATGCTAAGTTGGTTACCTTATCCATATTATATTGTGTGGGTGGTGGGGAGGTAACATAGAATCAGTCCCCGTGGAGTCATTATTTCTTATTCTATGCAGTTTCTCATCGTTAACACAATAAGTCATTCTTTGCAAAGAGATGTGTACATGAACGTGATAAGTTTTATGGAAGTTGTATTCATTCTTTTATGCACCTTGTTGGTCGCAGAAAAATGACCTATTATTGTGAATATCGTTATTTATTTTCCAAATTCGAATATTATAGTAACACCTTGATGGTAGATCTGATTTCTGTGTTACAAACATGATTGCAGATTTTTCTAGATGATGTGAAAGTGTTGGAACAGTTGATTGACTTGGTTTTCTATGTCATAATAGTTCTTGGTGGTTACAGACAGGTTTTCTTTAGCTCTTGTTTTTGTAGTTCAAACTTCTGTATTTTTAATCTGCACTTAGTTTTTCCACTCATGTTGCAGGAGGGCCATACTTCTACTCTTAAGCTCCTTTTGCATTCAGCTCTTGTGGCATGCAGCTTACATCTATTAAATGGGATTATATCAACACAATGGCAAGATGTTGCTCATGTATTGCTCGCGCACCCCAAGGTAAAGTTCTCCTTCAGTCTATTCTTAGTTGTTGGATTGGAAGAAAATATTCTTTTAGAGTCCATATATATATATATATAAAAAGGATTTATGATGTCAAAACTATTTGAAACCCATCTCTTGACTGGCATCTCTTTGCCCTTGCATATGTTATGGGTTGTGTTTATTTCCTTAATTTGGTGTTTGGTTCAAGTCTGTTTCAAAGAAGTATAGATTTCTAATTTGTAGAGAGATTGGTTGACTTTTTTTTTTTTTTAAATAAAGATTTTAGCTTCTATTCCTCTTTACCCTTTTGTTGGGTTGTTTTGAGCTTACCTTCTCATACCCCTTTGCTGCATTTCTAAGTTTTAGATTGTCTCAACACTTTAAAAAGGTTTTGTTGGTGTCAAATGTTATTTTTAACACACAAAAAGCCTCTATGTAAATCTAATTAATTTCTGTTTTATCGAATTGTTGTATGCATCTTGAATTGTCTCATGGATTTTTGTTGTATTTTCCTGCCAGCCAATTCTGTCATTACGTAATTTATATTTTTTCAGGGCATTAAGTAAGTGAATGCTATAATTTATAACACATTGTCAATGACAGGTAGACATCTTTATGGATGTGGCTTTTGGATCGGTTCGCATGGTTGTTAGGTTTCTTGAGATTACCCTGTCAGGTTACCATGAAGGTGACTTCGTGGAACCAAATCTAACAGCTGAACGAGTAGTTTTTTTTCTCACCCAGCAGTGTGAGGCTTCTTTACAGTTTCTTCAGTCATTGTGCCAGCAAAAATTGTTCAAGGAGCGCCTACTCAAGAATAAGGTTTTCCCAACTAGACTTTCTTTGTAAATTTGGAGAAACATGCTCAACTAGTCTTTGTAAAAGAGGATTTCTTTTGCCTGTTATAAATTTAAGAGTCAAGGGCTACATAGTTCGGTAGACAGTCATCTCTCTCTCTCTCCACACACACGCACACACACACTCCTGTTTCCATCTTTGAGAAGGGTCCACAAAGCCTTATTTGATTCCCATGATTATTTGAAAAGATTGAACTATACCTATCCTCTCCAACCTGGATACTGCTAATTGTGAGAACCTATCGTTATCATAGTAATTGGTTACATTTCTCTAGACTACCACTTTCCATAAAGTGTTTTGCATTCCATCTACTCAACTCTTCTTTATATTATTATTTTTTCTTTGTTTCAGAGACACTCAGTCTCTTAATTGCAAGCTAATGTGATATACCTTTAAGGATGGATGGTTAGGGTTAGAAGTGGGACTTTAAGGGGCCACGGACTTTGTTTAACAAACTGGTTACGTGCAACGTAGTCATCATGGGAGATCATGAATGCCATTTCATTGATTTGTTCAATTTATGTAATGAATTGTGCTTTTCCTTTATATATACGAACAGCATTTTAAAAAACTGATAATTTCAGGAACTATGTGGAAAGGGCGGTATTCTTTTTCTGATTAGGTCCATTCTGAAGCTTGACATTCAACCATATTTTCCAACCAAGATTATGGCTGCTTTGTCGCGGCTAAAATCTAAGATGCTATCCCTTGTGAGTCTTAATCTGCTATAAATCATTGCTTTAAGTTAGATCTACTTGATTAGTTTTGCATTTCAATGATTATTCCTCCATGACTCTGTCATCAGCTGCTGAGTTTGTGTGAAGCAGAAAACGCTTCTTATCTTGATGAAGTTGCCAGCTCATCACAAAGTTTAGATTTGGCTAAGTCTGTTGCTTTAGAGGTTAGTTTCAACTGGTAGCTCACTTTGTAAATTGTCAAGTATAAATGTTTCCATTGCTTTAGTGTGCTTTTACTGATAATTGGCTGAATCGAAATTATTCCCTTAAAATAATTTAACTATAGCATTGTTAACTTTTCTACTGCTCAATTTTAATTGGTGTGAAATTTTACACATCTACTGATTGATTGATTTTTTTATGCTATTTTGCTCGTGCCATGATGATTTACAGAAAGCATTTGTCCTTCAATGTGTCAAATTTGTGTATTGTCTTTCTGTGCCAATGGTTAATCCATTGGCCTGGAACATAGTTTCATGCATTAACCATGCATATGTCTTGGCTGTTTATGTGGCTTAACAGTGTGGTGGTTTTCATGAGCTTTGGCTGTGTCCTGTAAATCTGCAAGATTTTTTCGATATTAAGTTCACTGGTTTTTGCTGAAGAAGGAGCTTTAGTCTTTTTGGCAGTGCACTGTCTTGGTTGGTTTTGGGGTATTTTGTTGGGAAAGAATGAGTATTTGATCGGGAATTTTTGCCCTTACAACTGAACTGTGGAGAATTATTTTTTTCCTAGCCTCAAGTTTCAACATTTTTTTCAAGGGGGGCTTGTGGATTTACTTTTGGATCGGACAGTTCTATTAACTATTGAGCCTGCCTTCTTTTCTTTTAATTTTATTTGTTTTGGAGGATTTTTCTTCCTTGTTTCTTTTTTGTATTGCTCTTCTCTAAACAAATTATTTTTTCTGCATAGAACAAAATGCATGTCTAAGTATTTATTACCATTCATTTGCGTATAATATGGCTCTCATGGTTCAGGTTTTTGATGTGTTGAAGACTGCCTTTGGAAATAATCCCCAGAATCTCAAACATGGCAAAAAATACCCAATGGGGTTTTTACAGCTCAATGCAATGCGTCTAGCTGACATATTCTCTGATGATTCAAACTTTCGATCTTACATGACAAATTGTTTTGTAAGTTATCATGCTTATGGTTATTGGCCTCACTCCTGTCATGCCACCACTGTAGTTTTTAGCTCTAGCATTTTTTAAAATGACTCACTATTTAATAAGTGAAAAATGTTGAAATCTTCATCTTATTTGGCTCCTTTTCCCCCCTCAAATTTGTTAATACTTTTCATGTGACTCCAGACTAAAGTTCTGGCAGCAATATTTATGCTATCCCATGGAGATTTTTTGTCCTGTTGGTGCTCGTCTATCCTTCCAGAGGAGGAGGAGGATGCAACTCTTGAATATGATATATTTGCTGCAGTTGGATGGATCTTGGATAATACTTCATCGCAGGATCTATCAAATACGGCAAATTTGGAGTTTAACCTTGCCCATAACAGCATGCCTCAGGCTTCATATGCACATCATAGGACTTCATTATTTGTTAAAGTCATAGCAAATCTTCATTGTTTTGTTCCCAACATATGCGAAGGTTATTTTTCTGCCTATGTTTTGATTATTTTTTGGAAAAAACTTAATTGCTTTACAGAAATATATATATATATATATATTCATAACTTCCGCACGCCATTTATCAGTTATTATTTTAATCCCCAGAACAGGAGAGGAACCTTTTCGTTCTGAAGGTTTTGGAGTGCTTGAAAATGGATTTAAGTAACTTGCTGCCCGGCTTTTCTTTTGCATTTGATGCTCCTAATGCAACCAGCATCTGCAAGAACCTACGTAATGATTTTTCTCAACTTATTCTTGTTGCTGAAATATCATTAAAATATGGTTAATTGTATGAAGTATTTTTCTTGTGTAGGCTCATTGTTAAGTCATGCAGAATCCTTGATTCCAAACTTTTTAAGTGTGGAGGATGTGCATCTTTTAAGGTTACTTTTGCTCTCTTAGATCTTATTTAAATGTTGAATTGAACACGCTTAATTCTAAATCTATGTTTAGGTGGAATATATTAGACAAATATGCTATTTTCTATAAAAAAAAATTATTATTGAGCTATGCTTTACTTCATGCTTGAGCTGATTATAAAGCCATTGTTAAGAAACATTTGCCATTTCCTTTTAAACAAAAAAAAGGTTTCTTCAAAACTATTATCTGAAAATGGGCATGAATTCTTCTATGGAGAATCAAGCATATGAAATGGCAGCCAGTCTGTCCATTACGCGGGAACATGCTCTTTCTTCCAATAAAGATTCGCATCACCAAAGCTGAAAATGGCAGGGAAGTTGAAATGAATGGGTTTGTCAAGATAAATTTAATACCTTCTAAAAGTGCTGTCAAAATTACTTAGCTTATCTCTTATCCATTGCAATTGATTTTATTAACAAATATAGGATTTGATTTATTATGTTGATGAGGCAAATATTTGATGATATAAAAGCTTATTTGGTGGTATATTAGTAAAGTGCTGTGTGCATACAAAAAAGGAGTGCTCATTGTGGGCACGAGAGGGAGCCTTGTCAATATATGCTTATTTGATCCCACGCAAGTATTAGCCAAAAGCCCAAAACTGTTCACTTTTTCTGATAAAGGTTTTTGTGGTGTTGTTTATGCTTAATCTTTATATGTAACTGTTAATTTCAATCTCTAAGAGTCAAATTGAAAATCTGTTCTAAATTGTCAACTCCATTTGCATTTCGTTTACTTTCCTTCTCTATTTTTTTTTTCATGTTAACACTGTTAAGAGCCATATAAATTTTATACCTCTAATGTAAATTTAGTTGATGAAGATCCATTTTCTACTTGCATGATTAAACTGATAACTTGTATATCTAAATTATTTGCAGGGTGTTTTCTGACAAATTAGAGTCATTAGTTACTACTTCTGAATTTAGAGCAAATCGTGTCCAGGTAAACCTTTGCCCTTTATTCTTAAGCATTTGTAATATTTCTTTCAGATTTATTTCTACTGATTCTTTTTTTAATTTTTCATCAATAATGTTCTTTCTTAATCTGTGTTTAAATGCTTTAAAATATTGCGTTTTGCTGGAGAAACTCAGGATAGCAAGGACTTATCCTGCGACAAGTTTTCTAAACTTAGCATCAATGATCATCAGGTGTGTGCCAGAAGTTTTCTCAAATCCATAGTGAGCATGTGGTATCTCGCACTAGACATGCACTTCAGTTCACTTTAATATAAGAAACAAAATATTACTTTAGCAGCAACTTTTCTTGTGACAAGTTTTCCAAATTTAACATCAATGAATATTTATGTGCCAGAAGTTTTTTCTCAGCTCCGGAGTAAGTGAGCAAATTGTATTTCACACATAAGACATGCACTTTTGTCTACACTTGAATACCTTCTCAAGGAATAATATATCACTTGACTTTTTACGCTTTGTTAGATGCTTTCTGAACATGTTTCATCCGTACTGGGCATATTTCAGGGATAAATTAAAATGCTCTGATAAGGCTTATGTATTATATAACTTTAATACATGCCTGCCATGTTCTGTGGCTGCATTTTAGGTTTTTTGTGTTTGTGTTAGTGTTGCGTCTCTATCCTGTGTCCATAGTAGCTTGTCCTCAACAAAGTGAATTGAAAAGTAGATTGATTCCCTGTAGGAGGCTCAGAGTCCAGGCGGATGCTCATCACCTTTACCTGTAAAAGAGCTACTTGCTGATCTTGCGAAGAAGAGTGGCAATTTAAGGGAAGGAATGTCTGAGAATTCTGCATTCTTAGACATAAACCAGTTTGATGCCAGAACTGAAGACATTAATCAAGGTGCTGATTCAAATCCACAAGATAAGATGGAAGATAAAATTATTTCTGGTAAGATTGCGTCAGAAGGTGCAAGAGATGCAGACAAGGATGCCCAAAATGTTGAAACAAGTGGTTCTGATACCAGTTCTGCAAAAGGTAAGAGTGTTATTGATCAGATGGACAATGTTGAGCTTTCGAAATCAGCCAAGCGTGTTATGGAGGTTGGAGTTGGAGAAAATCCAGAAGATGAGAAGGTCGAAACAAAACAGAGGAAAAAGCGAAAGCGAACTATAATGAATGATAACCAGGTGATGTTAATTGAGAGGGCACTGTTGGATGAGCCTGAGATGCAGCGAAATGCGGCCTTGCTACTGTCCTGGGCTGAAAAATTAAGTCATCATGTATGTTACGTGTTACACCATTCATATATATTAATTTGCTTAATGACATATTTTCTTCTGAATCTTTCCTGAATTGTGTTGTCCAGGGTTCCGAAGTTACACCCTCACAGCTTAAGAATTGGTGAGGATGCCAATTTACCTCTTTTACAGCTTGCATTTCAAATAGTGTGTAGTTGTTTCTTTTCATTGTTCATCCTCCTTGCAATTTGTTGGACACCTGAAATTTACAGTTGGCGGAGCTGGAATTTTTTTTATAACTGGTAGCGGGATCCTGTGAGGGTGGGGTGGGTATTGGGAAAGACAAAAAGCAAGAAAAGACAGTGATATACCTTATTGTCCGTTATATCTAATGTGGAAATCATATGCAAGTTTTTTCTTCTGAAGCTGTATTTCACAAAATTATACCACCAATATCTTGTTTAAATTTGTATCTGAAGTTGTGTTATTTGGTATTGACCTTTCTCAAATTTCTTCCAATTGTTTTACCAATTTTTTGGTGTTGAAAAGCCTACACATGATAGATAAAGCCAGGTATGCGATAGGGAAAATATAAAAGCATGAAACTAACGGTTTCTGTTACATATGAGGTCTGCTCCACATCAGTCAATTGTATACCCATTGTAAATTTATGGAAATTTACAATTATCTGTTTATCAAATCAGGTTGAACAATCGAAAAGCTAGGCTAGCCCGTACTGCTAGGGATGTTCGAGCAGCAGCAGATGTCGACACTTCTGTTCTGAACAAGCAAAAGGGGCCGGTACTGGGTTCCTATGACTCCCCTGATAGCCCAAGCGATGCGTCAAATGCAAGAAAAGAACTTCCAAGTCATTCTAATATTACTTCTGGCCATAAGGCTGATAGTTTGATGGCTGAGTTTGTTGATCTTGAGCCTCCAGAAGCTGGGTGCAAGACAGGTCAGTGTGTTGTGCTTGTAGATAAGCGAGGAGAGGAGATTGGCAAAGGGAAGGTGTTTCAGGTTAGTGGTAAGTGGTGTGGGAAGAGTTTGGAGGAATTGGAGACTTATGCTGTGGATGTTTATGAGCTTAAAGCTGATAGAGGTTCGCGGCTACCTTACCCATCAGAAGCAACCGGCTCCTCATTTTCAGAGGCTGAAACCAAGTTAGGTGTCATGAGAGTGTTATGGGATTCAAACAGAATTTTCGTGTTGAGGTCTGAATGAGTTACATGAATGTTTTAATAGGCTGCACTACTCTTCTGTTGCCTGTTGGCTAGCTCATGTCCTTGTTCACTGATTCTCTGTATGGGTGCTTGAGCTTGCATTTGGCTGCTATATTGTGCTTACTTTTTCTTTCATATAGTATAGTGCATTGGATACCCAATTGGATGGCTCATCAGTACAAAGACTCAAATGGAAGGAGTTAAACAACGTGAGTGACATCATGCTGCGATTTGCATTGTTTTACATAACATCCTTTACAGAAGTATCCATCAATTTGACAATTAACAATTTATACCATGATGTAACTTTAAGGAATCTCGGGAATAAAATTCTATTTGGAAAGACAAACACACGAGTCCAATTCATTTCATGTTAACAATGGTAACGATTTCAGGTTTTATAAAAGGGGGCAAACCACCATAGGCTAGAAACTGGTGTATGGAAAACAGCTTTTATTTTCCTGGATCCGCCGAACTCACTCTACAGCACTATATTAATGGGTGTTTGGGTTAATTTATTTCAAACGATTTTGTGCTGTAAGTTTATTCCTCAATGCCAATTAGGGGTTTATAGTTATCTCTCTCACTACAAGTGTCTTATTTGGGACTTAAACTTTAGACCCAAATGGATTTAGCTACATAATCTAAACTTTAATATTTATGACAAAAATAGTAATTAATAAGTCCTAAAACTATCCTATTAATCCACAACTCAAATAAGGGGAGTAACTTCATAGATAAATGAATACAAATATTAAGTTAATATATAATTATCTAAGCCACTAATTCTAAACTTGATGAACACACAACAAATCAAAAAATATCCTAAATAAAATATTTATTCTTAATATTTCCCAAACTTCTCACCCATTATCCAACGCTAATCGGTACTCTATCACAATTCACAAGTGGTTTAGCATGTGTTTGGGATGGCTTTTGAGCCTCCCCATTGTGCTATTCAAGAGCTAAAAGTAAGATTGATAGCTTTTGACTTTTATGGTTTGTTTGGGAAAGTATTCTGGCAATTAGGCTTATAAATATTAAGTGGCTTATTTTCACAAGCCACAAACTATGACTTGAGAAAGATATATATATTTAAGACCGGTGGTATTTGATTTGAGAAAATAATTATTATCCCTGCAAATATATTTAAAAGAAATTAGGTAAAACTTTGACATCTTTGTGATCTTTTCCAAATTAACCAGAAAATTTAAATTTAAGATGATATAAAAGGGGGTGTGCTATTGGATCCAATCTCAGTGGACTAAAAGCCCAGATGCTGCAAATAAAAACAATACTGCGATTAATGAGCCCATCACTCCCTTCGAATTATTGGGCGGGGCGGGGCACTTGCCGAAGCTCTGGTTATCTTGGCGGGCGGGTATATAAGGCGCTTTTTCTCATCTACTGAAAACCCTAGAGCCGGCCAGTACCTCTACTACTCAAGTGCAGGTATCTTCCCTGTCATTTTAGTGTTGCTTGCGCTCTTGTCTTACAGAACTTCACCAGCTTGATGCCTTCTATATGTTTTTTCTTCAGGGTTTCAGGAAAATTTGACGGGCGAAGTCTCTTTTTCGGTTATCCATGGCGCCGAAAGGTAACCCCTTCGTCTTTATTCCTTTTTTCCCCAATTTTGCAATTCGCTTCTAGAATCTATATGCAGTTGCGACATTTTAATTTGGCCGACGGGTGGTACATCGTCCTACTAATTCTGCAAGCTGAGAAATTCTTTGATGAATTCCTGTCCTGTTTATTTTATACGATTGTTATTGTGATTGCAGCAAATGCGTTGTTTGGAATATTATAGTTTTGCTGTTGCCTTGGCTTGTATAACTTGGACGTCAATCATCTGAGCCCTGAAATGTGGTATAAAAGGAGGGTCAATTAATAAATCATAAGGAGGTCTTGATAATCCTTAGTAAATCATCCGAAATTAACTGTGTACGTCCTTACTAAGCGCAGTAGAACGATCCCATTTTTTTCATGATGTTGCCCTTGGGAAATGTTAGAGAAACATTTTCAAGCCGCTATTCTAAACCTAACCTCTTCGAACGGTCCCCTGTGAGGAAGAAAACCATATTTTGGCATAAGCTGCTATACTAAACCTAGCCAATAGTGTAATATTCTTGGCACAAGGTACTATAATTTATTTCCTAAAATGTAAGTATTCTGGTTGAGAACAAAAGCCAAAACTGATATCCTCTTTTGCTAGTATCTCATTTTACACGATTAATTTGATAGTTATGGTTTAGGGCTGTAATAATCCGGGGCATCAGTTATGAAATAAGTACTAAATAGTTTTGGTGGTTATGACAAACATGAGTGCATGTGCTCTCTGTATTGTCTTACTTATCTTCATGAGCTTGCTGAGGACTTATTTTGTTCTTGTGGCATTCTTGCATGTTATCCAGTTTCTGATGTCAGCTAAAACTTCATGCAATTGCATCCTTGTGTTCATAGCTTGCGAGGTTTTTAGGTTCCTGGGACTGATCTCCCACGTAAAAGTGTAAATTTAGTTGTTGTCATTGGCCATTCCACTGACTGCTGTCAACGTTCTTCCATCTCTGTGCATGAGCATGTAATAACATGAATGCATTGTTTCGTCTCCATCAATCAATCCATTAAAGATTAAATTTTTCAAGGGAAAATGGGTCTTTTTCTTTGTGGCTTATTGAAGCTTTTGTGCAGGTGATAGTTCAAAGAAAACTGACCCAAAGGCACAGGCCTTGAAAACTGCCAAGGCAGTAAAATCAGGCCCCACTTTCAAGAAGAAGGCCAAGAAGATTAGAACATCAGTCACATTCCATCGACCCAAGACATTGAAAAAGGATAGAAATCCCAAGTACCCTCGCATCAGTGCTCCGCCGAGAAATAAGCTTGATCATTATCAAATTCTGAAGTATCCTCTCACCACGGAGTCAGCAATGAAAAAGATTGAAGACAACAACACTTTGGTTTTCATTGTTGACTTGCGTGCAGACAAAAAGAAGATAAAGGATGCAGTGAAGAAAATGTATGACATTCAAGCCAAGAAAGTAAACACTTTGATCAGGTAAGACTTCGTGATTAATGTCTCAAATATATAGGCCGGTAACTCTTAAGAATTGCTGATTAGTAATTACAAATTTATAGTTTTCGTGATTAATGCTCCATATTTCTGTACGGTTATTGAGAAATAACTTGGATCTCATTATATAATGCTGAATCACTTCGGTGGCCATTTGGTTTGAGCTATCATTGTAGTCATTGCCCATTTCATGTCGAGTAATTGTGGTTTGCTTTTTAAGCATCTTCTTAGTCCAATTCATTTTGTTGCAGGCCCGACGGTACCAAGAAGGCCTATGTTAGGTTGACTCCCGATTATGATGCCTTGGATGTCGCGAACAAGATTGGAATCATCTAAATTTTGGTGGCCTCGCCTTGTTTATTTAGTTGCGCTAGACTTTAGACTGTTTCGAGGAGCCCATTAGCAGGAGACTGGGATGTTGTTCTGAAGTTTTTGTATTTTTCGCGGTGCTGTTGTTGAAATGGCATTAAAGTAGATTGCGGCTTATAAATTTTGCATGAAAATTATTTAAATCAAGGCTTAATACCATCTATGGTCTTTATAGTTTACGGTCATTTTGGTTTCGTTCTCTGAAGTTTTAAACAGGAGATTTTAGTCATTCAAGCTTATTCTGTTTTAAACTGTTAGTCCCTAAGGTTTCAGAAAGAGTTGGAGTTAGAATTAACACAGTTAATTAAGCGAATTAACACTGTTAAATGGAAAAACTTGTGACCATTATCATTCTCGCTTTCAGTTTCCACCACGAAATGCTCCAACGCATTCACAGTCCCCACCAAATTCTCCTGGCGCCGAAACTCATCACTTAATATCCTCCTTGCTCTGTAGAAATCGTGCACAAAAATGGGTGCTCACTCACTAACCGTCAACACTTTCTTTCTTGCTACTTGCCAGAACAGCCGCTGTGAAAACCAAAGTGGCACTGTGAAAACCAAAAGTGCCACTCTGAAAATTGACATAGGAATTGTGAAGAATCTCTCTACCCTGATTTTGGATATATCGGAGATGATGATGAAGTTGCAGTCAAGAGTTTTTTCACACAGACGAGGTTTTATGTCTCTCACAAGGCCTACAAGACATATTCCTAGAAGTACATATCAAAGATGAAAACTTTAATGCTTCCTGAAAATTATTCCTGGTGATAAAAAAATTAACAAAGACCAAAATCATGAGAATAGGAATATCTTAAAAAATGACGTATAAAGGAAAACAAGGCTCACCAGTTAAATGGGGGCATTTTGGGTGGAAATTAACAAGCACACGCTCAACAAACTCAAAATATGATCTGATAATACCTGAAATTATCGCCATCAGATTGAAAACAATCAGGCTTAGATCCAAGCTTTCATGAACTTCATCCTGACCAAATAAACAAGCCAATGTCCTTTCCTTCCTTCCTTTTCACCTATTGACCCAATTCCTCTGCATGCTAATCCTTGACTCAAATTGAAGATGAATCATATAGAAGAACTGTATATTTCCCTAGTATGACATAAACCGCCACAGCTTAGATTTAACAAAACTAAGAATGTAATGAAGATAATGTTGAGCTTCTGCAGAATAGGAGGATTGGAATATGGCTCTGTTTATCCCTGTTGTGTGCCCAAAAAAAAAAAGAAAAAGAAAACAGAGGTGGCTATGTGTGTGTATGCAAACTAAATAACCAGGTTCTTTATCCTTTAGCTTTTGGAATTGCTGAAACAAAGAAACTGAGCAAGTGATTTAGGTTTGTGTCAAGTGATAATTAAAAAGATGGGGTTCTAAAAAAATCATCACAAGAAAGCAAGAGAATTGGCACCTAAGCAAAACATAATTTTAAAGTTATCGGTTGAGAAAAATCTAGGCTGTATGTTTAGGTGATTTAATTTCTAGAGGAAGGAATAACTGTTAGGGGATGAATTATTCTGCAATGTGTATTTGTTCAGGAAGAAGATTGCATTTATTTGATGCTCATTACTTGAGTTGAGTTTTATGGTTATGAACTCACAGTCTTCTCCGAGAGTAAATTTTGATGCTATGCCCCCTCACCCCTTCCTTTTGTCCTCTAAAGAGTTGCGCGTTGTTGCGGGTTGCGTTTTGGTGTTTTTTTTTTTGGGGGTTAAACCGTGTTTTAACTTTTAACTCTTTTTCCTTTTTTTTTTTCCACATGTCCATGTGAAATATGGTCTTGATAATTTATTTTTCCGCCTCATTTTGGCCAATCAGAATCCACATAAGCATATTAATGGTGTTAATAACTTATAAGTTTAATTAACGATGTTAACTCTTGCTCACAGCCCTTCTAAAACTTTAGAGACTAATGATTTAAAATAGAATAAATTTGAGAAAACAAAATCAAGTATTTAAAATTTTAGAGACCCAAATCAAAATGATTAAAAATTAAGAACCCTATATGGTATTAACTCTTAAATCAATTAATGGGTATATCATTTACACAACTTTTTTCCAATTTCTTCCTTCAAGTAAATTTTGCAGCGCCAACAGTAGGCATCGTTAGAGGTTAATCTTAGGTCATACTTTCTTCGGTCTTAAATATAAGACAGAGTTAATTTTTTTGGAGAGATTAAGAAAGCTAAATAAATTACTTATTATATCATATATTCTGCATCCTTAGATTATATATCAATTTATAAGTTAAGTAAAATAATTTAAAGAAAAATTGATTAAAATAAATATTTTAAAATAATTTAATTATCTTTCTTAATATCTAAAAAAAATTAACCCGATCTTGTAATTAGGAATCGAGAGTAATAGGTCGCGGGGGTGTTTTCCCCACCAGATTAACAAGTACTTGTATTGCTGAATACGCTATTACTTAAACCATACTTGAGGAAGCTTTATTGCCGAACAACTCGATTCATTTAACGCAGGTCCCCTGGCCTGCAACTCGAAATCTCGGTTCCTATTGAGTCCCACAATCTATATTTACATATCATCTGGAGAAAAACCAAAATTGCATCAACGAAATTGGGGCAAAAGATGTGAATAATCGCCCGACCATTTGGAGCCTCAGAACCAGGGGATCCTGGAGAAAAATCTTCCCTCCTCAAAGTTTGTAGCGAAGTGTCGGAAGATTCGGAACATTCTAGATTAGAATTGAGTTCAAGATGCACATGAGATCTGCAAAGAGGACAATTAGAGCGAGACTGAAGCCTTGAGTCAATGCAGGAAACATGGAAGACATGTTTGCAGTTAGGAAGATGTTTGAGCCATTCCCCTTCTTCAAACTCACCTAAACATATCACACAGTCTGCCGTGTTTGGCTTCTCTTCCACCTCACTTCTCTTAAACATGGACATGCGAAGAGAATGGATTACAGACAACTCCAAACCATGGCTTTGAAATTGTAGAGAAGGATCATCTTGAGTCGACGCGTCTAGAAGTCGCCTTTGAGATTGGTATCCAGTAGAATTTGCACTACAACAAATACGCTTCAACACGCTGTAGTAACTCAGCAAAATGAAAACCATACAGACAACAATTACTGAACTAGTTTGTCTTGCATTCCATTCCAAAGACACGTCAAGCTTGGTGGAATTTGAAGACATGATGAAGCTTTAAGTGTTGGGTTACATTGAGTTTGCAAAACGATTTTGATTAACTAGTTGATAGCTTATGTAAGACAATGCTCAAGAGAAACAGAACGTTCAAACCGAAGAGTCACAGGATAAGGATGTATGGAGATAATATTCTGCACCAGAGGATGCGTGGAGATAATATTAAGGAGTGTGTTTCTTTACGTTTGAGGCAAACCTTGTCTTGGACAATATCAAGGTTATAACGACTCTGATTCTAGTTCTTAGCTGAAAACCTTGTTTGCACGCTGTCAAAGATTTCATTTAGTGAAAACCAGTAAATAAATAAATTCTGATGCCAATGACAGCAAACCGCATCAATATATTTCAGAAGATTGTCAAATGTACTTACAAAACTAAAAGAGAAACACATTAACCATCGACACGCCTCCTCAAAGTTTAACAGAAGAATATAAGAAACTTCGTGCTATTATTATAATTATTTATGAACTTCAAGATGACCAATACTAAAGAGTCTTCTAACCAAGTAAATTCCAATGAAATAGCGATTTCTAAACACCAAGAAAAAAAAGGTTCCATTCCAGCTTCTTAACCATAATCTAAAACACTGGTTGTAACGCTCAAATATAAAATAAAATCATGTTACGTCCTACACACAAGCCAGAAGACAAGCCAATATCATCGAAGTTAGTAAGGCCGACAGCTAGAAGAGAAGCAAATATCATCGGAGTTAGGAAAGCCTTTGTCGCTTGCTTCCTGAGACTTGACCGTGGATCCATGGATCAGAGTGAAACTCTGTCAAATTTAGCATAGAGTCTGCAAAGGAATCTCCTCGAAGATCAGCACGATTCCCCATATCTGCCATATCAATATCTTTGATAGTAAGAGGAGGTGGAGCAAAGTTGATGTATTGTGGTCCTTGAGGAGTTGGTTGATGCCACATAGGAAGCGACCCTGTATCCATAACAGAGCTCGGAAACTTCCCCTTTTCTTCCACAGCATTTAGAAAGGCCACACTCGCAGGATTAGACTCTGGCATTTGTGGATACACCAAACCTTGTTGATTCCATGTTTGACCATTGACAAAACCCACGTTGTTATTCCTGGTGTCAAAAACGTTGTTGTATTTGAGAACACCAAGAAAGAGTCACATTCCGCGAAGGTAGTATCCACAGGGGAAGAAATATGGGGGAAATAAGTGGATTGTGCGATGCCTGAGTTTGAACCCGAAGGTGGCAAGAGAAGGCTTTCTGGATACAGGGACGAATAATATTGCATCATACTATGAAGGCAAGGACGAAGCAGATTTTCAATCCTGTTGTTATCTTGGGAAATATTATTCATTACTCCTCTATGATATAACGCAGCCATGTCATCAAGTACTCAGGGCCTCCTTTCAATGACATAAACACTTTCTAACGTTCCTTGCTTTCCAGAGCTCACATACACCGAACTCCAAAGGCTTTGTCCTCCTTCACGTCGTCAAGGGAAAGTAGAGATTTCATAACTTATGGCATGCTAGTTTCTTGATTTGCCATTAAAGCCGTAGCTCTATCCATAGAAACATTAGCAATGACATTGACAACATTAGCTATTTGCTTTATAGCCGGAAGTTTCTGTTTTTTACTTTTACTAGACCCTTCACCTCTCTTTCTTTTCTGCTCACTTCCAGATGTGTTGGGACCAGTGCCTGATGGTGTTGATGTTATTAATCCAATGCTTGCCATTTCATCTGTCACCCTTATACTAACTGCAAGGTCAACGCCGAAATGCTCATCCTCGTTGTCCCCAGAGCCTTCCTCTTCATCCATCGTGGGTTTGTAAACATCATCCTCATCTTCCTCATTTGTTTGTGGTTGTGTGCGAGAGGTTGAGAAAATGTGGCCTCCCGTCGCCATACTATCCTTGAATATTATTCTTAACTCCCTTTCATGCTTTAGGCATGAGTACCTAAACTTGCTATATGAGGGTTTCTCCTGCATGCATACAAGTAAAAGGAATCAAAACAAATATCTAAATGAATTACATACAGAAAAGCGAACTAATGAAACTTGTAAGTTGCATTGACAATTTTTTACCTGTAATTTCTCCATCCACCACTCGTTCGATGCAACAACATTGTTCGTAACAGGGTCTCTGCTGACTCCGATCTCTTTAATTAAAGAATTCCAAGTCTTCAAATCTTTCTTTAAGATATCCAATCTATTTTTTAATTGTTTCTTCCTATATTGTTTCCCAGTCTTTTCATTGAAAGTGGAAATAATATTTTGCCATGCTTTTGGTGTGAATGACTACCATCTGCGTTCTTTTTTGTATATTTGTTTTACACATGTGTTGATAAATATCTCTGTTGACTGTAAATCCCATATAGCTTTTGTGTCCATATTCTATACCAAAAATGTCATATATAACACACACCAGACATAACACAAATCCGATATACACATGTATACAGTGGAAATCAGACCCAATAAATGCAAGATTATGATAACATATACATACCTACATATATAGAGAGAGACAGACACACACCAAATAACAGTTCTTTACATACTCTTCACATACAAATCTTTCTTTTCACAGGAATAGTAGACAAACATAACCAAAATACCTGTAATTTAGTTGAAATGAATGAAGGAGGGACAAGTGCCAACAAACAAATTATACGTATGACACAAGTGGACGTGTACATATTATTTCATTAGTAGGTCACAAGCAAGCTTTCGTCATATCTCTATTATACACACAAAATTTAAGGTTTCAATTTTATAATTACTTAAAGAAAAAGTTAAATATGTAATTTTTTTCCTTAGTTGATATCAATATTAAATTCTATATTTATATTTTTTAATTCAATTAATGAAAAATTGTAATATCATCAAATTATGAATATTATAACTCATTTTAAACTTGATATAAATATATGAGGCTAGCTGTAATTGAAATGAGATATAAAATTTATAGCATGCTATGATGCTATTCAAAAAATAAAGGTTAGAAACTCTTCAATTTGGGGGTTACATGCTATGATGCCATTCAATATGATGGGAGGTGAAGAACCTTATTCTTGGATGTCATGGACATCCATACAATCATAGTATTCATAACAAAATTCATTTAGTTTTAATAAAAGTATAAATATAAACTAACACAAGTTCATGCATTTGGAAAGAATTCTCCTCTAATCTCTTAATCAAGTTGTTAGAAACTCGATTCCCAATCTTTGTATATAAAACAAGCCTATTTGAAAGATATATTTGCAAGTCCCTTCTTCATATAATACAATTGGTCATTTTATCAAAACGAAAAAGTTTGATTGCTGTTTTCATCACAACAATGAGAGAAGCATAACAAAAATTTAAAGTTCATGAAACACATGCATGCAAGATTAAGAGAGGTGTCACCAAGTTTTGAAAGCATAATCTTCAATTTGTTTCTGATTTCATCACAATAGCGAGAAAGGCACAACAGAAATTTAAGGTTCATTAAGCAAATGCGTACAAGCTAAAGAGTGGCATGCAAAATTTAATAACTGTATTCAAACTCTATAAATAGATGCACAGTTAGATATAAAAGACTTCATCCCAACCAAAAAAACAGGGCAAAAGTTCTAACCTACAACTCTAGCAAAGGAAAATAACATGGAATACATACACTTAAGAAAACACATGCACACGAAAACACACGCACACAAAGAGGAATACACATACTTAAGAAAACACACGCACACAAACTAGCTGTGTCCAGGCAGCACAAGCAATTACCCAAAAAAAAAAAATAATCACAAACTAAGATCTTTGTCTGCAAACTTACTCAAAATAGAGCAACTAATGCCTATGTAAACCCAGCAGATTTAACAGAGCAACCAAACAGATCAAAATCGACCACAACAAAGCAAACAATGTGGTTCATTGAAATGGCTCCAAATGCAACTAACACGTACAAAACATTAGATAAAGGGAGAGACGTGAGTGAAGTTAAGTTTTCAACTTTACTAGCCAAAGAGAGACACGCGATTGAGTAGATTACTGACGACCTTCAACCATAGTTGGAGCCTTCAACTAGAGCCGGGAATTCGGGCCGAGCCCGTGATTTAACGCGAAAAAATGGAAGCGGGCCTAAAAGAGCCTGCCCGACGGGCCGAGGGCTTAAACGGGCCGGCCCGATATCCCTGAGGGCCGGCCCGTTTAAGCCCGTTTATATTTTTTTTAGAAATCACTGTAGCAACTTTTTTTTTTTGGCCCTATTCGGCTAACATAACACGAATGGGAGACGCTCACGCTGGGAAAAGAAAGTAAGAAATAAAGACTTGCTGTGCTGTCCGATCCGTGTCCGTCTCTACCCCCAATCTCCCATCGTTCGACCTCGTCGCCTCGAGCCCTAATCGGCATCAGCTCGGTGCTCGCCTGCTCGGTGCACGCCTGCTCGGTGCTCCACTCATCTCTGAATCTCTGATCTGCGTTCTGGGTTTTCTTTTCTGCGGCTCTGCCTCTCACTCCCTTCGCCCCGTCACGGCGTCGCCCTTCGCCCGGATAAGAGAACTTGCCCCGTCGCCCGTCGCCCGTCTCCAGTCGGCCGTCTCCTGTTGTCCTTCACCACTCGCATTTGAACTCCGACGCGACCTGGAGCTGATTGCTGAACCTGGAGCGTCACCGTTAGATCTCACTCCTCACTCGACGAAACTCGTTCCTTCGTTCTTCAAATTGGTCAACAGCTCCTCTGACCTCAGATCTTGTTTGGTATTACTACTAATATATCTATTAATCTAGTTTTCTAATGATCTCTCGTGCTTTTGGTAATGTCAAAATTCAAATTGTGAATCTGTTGTTTGATTAGTTGAATGTTTGAGATTGATTTGTTCATTTTGATAATTGCACTGAACTGATTAGTTGAATGTTTGAGATTGATTAGTTGAATGTTTGATTAGTTCAAATTGTGATTGATTTGTCATTGACTAATTGCACTGAACTGATTGAAGCTAGCTATGCGCCTGTGCAATTATCAGTTACTGTCTTACTGACTTGCATTGGAATATTGGATTGGTATTATTTCATTTATTTGTTGTTACACCTACTGACCTGCATTGGAATTCTGAATTGCTATTATTTGTTGGAATATTGGATTGGAGCTGTTTTAATTATTTTGGTAATGGTCTTTTTTTTTATGAATATGGTGTTTGATTTGATGATAGGTAGCATAGCCATTAGCCATAGATAATGTCTTCCTCACAACAAGAAAAAATCCAAGAAAGTGAAGAATCAAAGCCTAAGAAGCCTAGAACTTTCACCTCTGATGTCTGGAAGTATTTTACTAGAGTAGACATTAATGGTACTATAAAGGCGAAGTGTAATGGTTGTAATTCTCTGTATGCAAGTGGTGGGACTAAAGGCACCTCACATCTAAGTCGCCATATGAAGACTTGTAATGATCTTGAAAAACATCGTTCTGTTGGGGTGATGATGTTAGATAGAGAAGGCAAACTTAAGAATAGGCAAATTGATCACAAGCGTGTTAGGGAGATGATGACTATGGCCATAATTGAGCATGACCTTCCTTATTCATTTATTGAATATAGATGGGTTAGAGAACTGCTTCAAACATTAAATCCTGATGTGAGGCTCCTAAGTAGAAAAACAATAGTGGCTGATGTTATGAAATTCTACCGTCAACAAAAGGAGAATTTGAAAAATAAATTGAAGAAAAGTATAGGTAGAATATGTTTGACATCGGATTGTTGGACTGCTGTGACTTCTGAGGGATATATATGTTTGACAGCTCATTTTGTTGATGAAAAGTAGAGCTGGGCAAACGGGCCGGCCCGTGACGGGCTCAGGCCTAAACGGGCCAGCCCGTTTAGGCCCGAGTCCTAAAAATAGCCCTTATTTGGCGGCCCAGCCCGTTTAACTGAAGCCCGCGGGCCGGCCCGCGGGCTTCAAGCCCGTTTAACGTTTTCCCTCTCCTTTATGCCCCTAATGACTAAAATACATAATCTAACATATAAATATTATTAAAACTACTTAAAACATATATATAGCATCCATATTCAATAAAATATAAACACTAAAACCTAACAAACAAACCATAATTAATATCCATAACCAGTCAAACACTCAAACAAGTTCATAAACCACAGACAAAAGCCATAATCAAATAAGTCTACAAGAACAAGACCACAATCAAACAAGTTCACAAACTACAACCAAAGAAGTTCATAGCTACAATCAAACAATATGAATAATATTATCATTTTCTTCTCCATCACTATCAACGAAATTTGATTGTGCTTCACTAGAAGTAAGCTCCTCCTCAGCTTCAGGGGCAAAAATATCTAGCCTCTTCATTTCTTCTCCACTATCATATGCATTATCACCTCCATTATCTGCAACAAATAATAAATCACCATTATACGTTAATTTGATGATATAAATGAAATAACTATAACAAAATTCATATAAATTACTAAATCACCATCATATTTGAATCCATGCAACCAGTTGCGAGTACAAATAAGAGCCTGAACATTAGTTGGAAGAATGGAACTCCTATACTTTGTTAAAACACGAGAACCAATACTGAAAGCTGATTCACTAGCCACTGTAGTGATTGGAATGCTAAGGATATCAGCTGCCATCCTTGAAAGAATTGGGAATCGCTGTTGATTGTTCTTCCACCAATTCAAAACATCCAAATCTTTCCAATTATCGGGCTTAAGTATTGGTTCTTCCAAATATGTTTCCAATTCAGACTTATTCAAAGAAGAATAATCCATATTTGCATAGATATCTTCATAATCCTACACCATTATAAAACATCCAAGTAAATAACAATAGGGTAATAAGAATGAGTTGTAATTATTGACAAACAAATTTAAAACTTACATCAAATGCATCATCAAAGGAAACTGTGGAAACATTAGAAGTGTAAGAAGAATGAGCTACAATCGTTGATGATCTACCAATTGATCCACTTGCAGTCCCTTTTCTGCAGTCCCTTTTCTCTTTGATTCATCGTTCTGTTTTTTCCTATACTTTTTTTTTCAAATTTTTTTCTCCCAACCATTTTTAATAAATTAGTCTGATTTGGGCTCAACCGTGCAAAGTTTTCAAACACCACTTACCCTTAATGATACCTTATGAATATGTGAAAGACATTGAAAACAGTGGGAGTCGTAGGGGCCCATTTGTGCTGCGCATACCATCCTTGGTTCTATGTCTGAATACTAAAATATTCAAATTTGATCGTCCAAATAAAATTTTGAACGGTTTAGATCTCATTTCAATCATAATCCCGACTCATATATCTATGGCATCCTCTGTTTTGGCTGAGCAGCGGTGTGGCCCCAACTAATGCCCTCTTGATAATTTTATTTTAGCGAAATTATGTGCTTTTCTTTGCTACCTTACCAAAACAAGACATGTGAAGCAAAATTAGGTTTTTCCTTTCAGCCAATTGTTAAAAGCCTGCACCCTAATTGGCCCACTGAATTGCATCCATTGGCACCCAGGCCAGGAAGCAATTCTGGTTAACTAGTGAAAGTAGTAATAGCTGATAACCACCACTAGCACGATGGATTTGTGGACTTACCTTGCAATGAATCAAGTTTTCCCTTAAAAAATTCCATCTAAATTCTGCTATTGTTTTGTTGTACCCTTTGGCGAAACCTCTGGTGATAAATTACTGGCCGTTGATCAATCACTACTTTTACCTATTTAATATGTTCGATATTCAGGTCTAGATATGTAGAGTCAATTTTCCCCACTACATTTGTTTTTTTTTTTTTGCCAACCACTACATTTGTTTATTAAATAATACTCCTCCTGATCTTATTTATAAAAAACTTTCTCTTTCATAATGTTAATCCCTTTTATGAGTAACTTTAATTTTTTATCTGAAAATATAAGCTTCTTTTCAGGTCTAGCTATTTAATATGTTTGATATTCGGGTTTAGATATGTAGAGTCAATTTTCCCCACTACATTTGTTTATTTATTTATTTTTTTGCCAACCGCTACATTTGTTTATTAAATAATATTCTTTCTGGTTCTATTTATAAACAACTTTCTCTCTCATAATGCTAGTCCTTTTTATAAACAACTTTCATTTTTTGTCTGAAAATGTAAGCTTCTTTTTCCTAATTTACCCTTATTAAATACTCATTATCTGTCATACTTTTTATCTATTTTTTTCTCCTATACTCTTTTAATAAATAGGGGCATACATAAAAAAAATATGACATTTTTGACACATTTATTATTTTTAACTACTAGTTCGTTTTACATAATCAAGGAGAAAGTTGCTTATAAATAGGACCGGAAGGAATAAAAACTTAACTTACATTATTTTTTTCTTCGAAAAAAGAAAAAAAGAGAAGTCGAGTGGCAAAACCTTCACATTTCAGTAGCTGAAATACGCAGATTTTGCAAACTTCGGACAATCTTTACTTACAACTTTCAGTCCTGTGATCCTCTTCTATTATATCCAAACTTGTCATCAGGTTCTATTTGCGTGAGCTTTTTCCCTAATCCATGTTGCTCGTCCCATTCCCATGAAAATGAATGTCTCTAAGGGCTTTTCGGTTAAATACTGCTTTCTTTGTTGCATCGTTCCACTCTTCTTTTGCGTCATTCTGTTTATTTGTGACACTTATGGGAGCATTGGTTCGATCTCATGAGAGATCACAAATAATCTTCATGCATCCTCACATTTCGTTGTTTATGTGATCCAACGTAATGAAATGGGCATATAACAACAACATCATGATTCCCTTGAAATCAGTAACAAGACTTGCATTAAAAAAAAAAAGCCTACGTAATCTCCATTCTCGTATGTTGTAATCTATCATTTTTCTCAAATGCCCTTTACTCTTCCCAACTCCAACATCTTCTCCCTTCATTCACTCACTCGATCCAACTCTTCAATTTAATGACCCACTCGACATCCCATCCATCCACTCGCCCGATTTGAAGCACCTCTCTATTGAATCGAATCAACACTTGAATCTCAAAGTCATCAGTGAACTTGTTCAGAAACCAAAGCCCTTCCTCGTAATTCTCGGGAAAAAATGATAGTCCAAAGAAACCCACCAATTGTCTCGGAAGATCGGTGCGCACAATGATAGACGCTATTGCAGATGAATTGAACAGTCCCTGGAGTTTAGCGCAATGGTGGAGCTCAGAGAGGAGTATTGCTTGCTTGTTGGTGTGGCCTATGTATGAGAGAGTATTTTTATCCTATCCAATTTGATTTGTAGTTAATTAAATGTAAAAAAGTTAAACTTTATGTCACTGCTACTAATATTATATATTGAACAATGTCATTGTAATCATTGTTAAATTACATTTCTAACTATTACATTTCATCATATTCCCGCCTATTCCACTAACCAAACATGACATTACTAAGGTGAGAACTAAAAATTATATATAGTGAATAACTGAATGAGCGAGCTGGCACTTTAATGCACATATTCATATCTATATGGCGTGTATGAGTGTATCGGCTGCAAAAACGAAGACGAGAGAGAGAGAGAGAGGAAGAAACAAGTGAAATAAGCCTGCAACCATCTATTTTCTATCCCCTCTCAGAGCAAAACCCAAAGCTGTCGGTCAAAGAAATCAAGCGAACCCTTTCCACCGGCCGATCCCAAGATATAACCCAATCGCAATTGGCCACTGCATCATGCACTGATTTTCCTCCCTCGGACGTAACTGATTAAATTATATATCATATTATAATTTATAACGTAGACAAATTATTTTTTAAAAAAAAGATAAATATAAATATTTTAAATTAATTTAATTAGGTTTTTAAATTTTTCTAAAAAAGTGAAGTGGATCTTATAGGTAGTATTTTGTATCTACCTTAACAATCTGGTTAGTGGTCTCCGCTCCTTTCTGCTCATCAAGCCTTTCAATTTGCTTAACTACTATCAATGAATCTACCTCCTGCCCAACTTCCATGTACCTGTTTTCCAGTGCTGCTCTGATAATATTTTTTAAAATAAGTATAATATATGTATACAATTATGAATTATGTCTATACTTACTGAATTAATACTAGAAATGATTATATAAAATTTGAGTTTTAAATAAATATTTCAAACATAAGATAAGATATTCGTAACAAATGACCAAAAAATTGAGTTTATAGTGGCTCTTGAAATATTTTCGAATATTAGAACATCTTCGGTGTATGTTAGAGTTGGTGCATGTGTTGTATAGAATACATGTTTGGTTTGATGGTAGCTAGTACAAGTATTATATGCTAATTCTTTGATCATTCGGTGCTCTTATAACCCCAGTAACCTTTGATCTTAACATAGCCAAGAACAGAATCCAACTTAAATTCCCGTCACGTAACAGTAGCAGGACCAGCGTGAAGACCAAGAGGCAAAGAGCCAACAATCATAGTCACTCGTATTAATTAATTTTCATAAGGTAAGAACAGTTCTGATTTAAGTGGAATAGTGACTGGGGCACCAAAATATAAGAAAACATGTTCAGCGGTATACAGGGGCTCCTGGTTTTGTAGAACCCGGGGAGTCAAACTAATAATGTTGAAGTGAGCTAGCTGCTAGCCACGCAATGGTCGTACTCTTTACCGCCTAGCAAAATTAAATTAGTAAGCTCCATCACACTTTTTTTCATCACTATGCCGGAACAAAAGAAAAGACATTTTTTTTTTGGTTCAATGGCAGTTTGGTTTAAATTATTCGCTGCCAGCCGTCCATGATAATTAAAAATAAATAAATAATGCAGATAAGCTTAAAAATTGAGATAAAGTTGTGGAGGCGGATCGGAGAATGAAATTAAAGTATGCCCTAAGAAAACTTGTGGCTCTAGAATCCTGATTCCACGTCCTCTTGGACAGATGGCCCACTAAGGCATTATTATTTTGCAAAATATATGGTTACAACAGATGCTTAGGTAATCAAATGAAACCCACTTAGCCCACCTTCTCCATCCGGGCGCTACCTACTTAATTTTCAATTATTTTTGCCAGTGAACTTAATTTGCAATTATATTGAACAGTTCAGAGCATGACTAAACATATTTGTCGATCTCTTGCTGTATTATCACAAAAATGAAAAGAAAAATATAATACTATAATAGTAGCTAAAACTATAATCCGAAAGTCGCATAACAAAGCGTTCGAACATATCTAACATAGTCTTCATCGTTAATTCCTTGAGGATAATGACTGACGTCAAATGGCTTCCATTGACCCTGAAAGGGGTAACTTTGTACCTTTGCAACCCAATAAACGTAATAGTCTTACTCCATTGTGCTCTGCGATTTTTCTTGTTCCTTATTGGGGGTTACACTCATAGATAGTTTCTTTAGCACGGCTTAAGATGATCACATCGACTTTATTTCACGAGAGACTTGTCATCTTCTTACCAGGTTAGCATTAGACTCTCTAGGCACAGCGATGACTTACCATCCGTGAATTGTGGGACCATGACCTTTCATCGTCCCCACTAAGAACTCTATTTGTTAGTCACAGGTTAAAGTTCCATCAGGACGTGACAATTAATGAATAAATGAATCCAGCGTATATAACTAATCCACCATGGCCCCATACCACATCCCTGCAAAAGTAAACAATACAGAATGTCGGTTGGGACAATGATTGAGGAACCCCCACCCCACACAAACATATTGGGCGGCGACTGACGCTCTTAACATCACATCATACCGTCCACGTGGCTTGACGGGAACAATCCGGAGGCTCACCACTATTGTCCTCACAGGGTGGCCAAAAGAAAAAACCCACCCACTTCATTAGAAAAATTTTCCATTTCCCCGGGTGTAATTTAACCCCATTAGCTGCGACCTCTTGTATATATATAAACCAGGAAGAAGGCAGCCACAACATAAGAAACCATAGCTTTAGAGCATTCGAGGTCTGAAATCACATAGCTAATACAAAATGCCGATTTCAAGAATTGCCATCGGACATGCGTCTGAGTTTAGTCAGGCCGATGCTCTTAAGGCAGCCTTAGCTGAGTTCATCTCGATGCTCATCTTTGTCTTTGCTGGCGAAGGCTCCGGCATGGCTTACAGTAAGGGCCTAATTCACCTAGCTGGAGTCAAACTGGTTTTCTGCCAACAAGTTCCAAAGTAACGTAAAATCAACTTCATCACCATTTGATGTTGTTTTGCAGATAAACTCACAAACAATGGTGCAGCAACACCAGCAGGGCTGGTGTCAGCATCAATAGCTCATGCCCTGGCACTGTTCGTGGCGGTCTCTGTTGGCGCCAACATTTCTGGTGGTCACGTGAATCCTGCTGTTACCTTCGGAGCTTTTGTTGGTGGCCATATTAGCCTCCTTAGAAGCATTTTGTACTGGATCGCCCAGTTGCTAGGTTCTGTGGTTGCTTGCTTGCTACTTAAATTTGCCACCGGTGGACTGGTACGAATATTGAGTCTCACTATTATCAGTTTATGTGGAGCAACTAATTTAACTGCAGCACATGAACCTGAGTAATATGAAATTGAAGTGAGATATATGTTTGTGTTTGAATGCAGGAAACATCGGCATTTGCACTGTCTGCAGGGGTGGGAGCATGGAACGCAGTGGTATTTGAGATAGTGATGACTTTCGGTTTGGTGTACACAGTGTATGCAACAGCAGTGGACCCAAAGAAGGGAGACATAGGCATAATAGCCCCAATTGCTATTGGTTTCATAGTGGGTGCCAACATCCTGGCTGGTGGTGCCTTCGATGGTGCTTCTATGAACCCAGCCGTGTCGTTTGGACCAGCCGTGGTTAGCTGGTCTTGGGCTAACCACTGGGTCTATTGGCTTGGTCCATTCGTTGGAGCCGGTATTGCCGCCCTTGTCTATGAGATTTTCTTCATCAACCAGAACGCTCACGAACCACTCCCCACCACTGACTATTAAGCAAGCTGGGGGCTTATAATGTATTAGGTGTTTAACCACCTACTGTGTTTTTTTTTTTTTTTTTTGCCTTCAACCACCTACTGTGTTTTAAGTTGAAAGTGGGTGTGTTTATTTCGCTTCATATTGTAACCTTCTCTTTGTTGTTTTCGGTCTTGTTGCCTTTTGTTGTTGATTCCAGTTCATCCTGTCCTGTTCTGTAAATCATTTCATCAACTACTCTTCATTTTCTGTTTATCCTCATAGGCCTTCTCGCTTGAACTTCGTTCCTGCTCCAATTAATTCAATAACTCTTATAAGAATGACATCACAATGGATAACAAATTCTACATAGCACCAGTAAAGGTCATATAATTGCCAGGCCACCCTCATTCTCTCAAACTCACGCTTCACACATTTAATTAGTCCATAATATAACTGTAACACTTGTCTATGCCTACCACAATAGTCTTCAATTTTTACCATGATAATCTAATATTCTGAAGAGGACGCTTAATTATAATATGATTATAATTATTCTGAAAAGGATGCTTGATGAACTCATTGGAGCCCTTTAGTTGGGCCATTTATATAAATATTTAGTTAGGAGTGTCCACTTTTGTATCGCCTTGGCTGTTCCATTCTAATCTCAATTATTTCAGAACAAGCTTTGTTTGTCCCAGCATGTTTATATTTTTTAAAAAATTTATCTAATTTTTCAACTTTCTAATTTGTTCTATATTTTGTATTTATGATCATGACTTTTATCTGATTCAATTTTTAATTATTTCTTACTTTTTATTATGCTTTTGCAGTATAAATGATAAAAGGGAATAATTACATATTTATATTATATATTTTCAGTGATCCATGTTGAACGTTTAATCTATACCCAATTACCCATACATTTTAGTAACTACGTGTCCAAAAAAGAGAAGCAAAGACAAAAAAAAACTCATTTACATGTCCAAATCCTTTAAAAAAAATATTAAATGGGATGTCCCTATATTTGTGAACATTCCTAAATTTAGTTGTTGATAGGACACAATAACATCATATCATCTATTTAGCCAACTGCACTTATTGTTGTGTATTATCATTGTCCCTATATTTGTAAACATTCCTAAATTTAGTTGTTGATAGGACACAATAACATCATATCATCTATTTAGCCAACCCCACTTAGTGATAATACTTATTGTTGTGTATTATATCATTATGATTATTCAGGCAAAAAAAACATTATGATTATTCCCCTAGAATTAAAACAAGATTATGAACAAAACCACCTCTCATTGGGCCAATAAAAAAAATGAAGCGACCCAAAATGATTTCAAGGTGGAGGGAAAAAGTTTTAAAAAAAATAGAGAGGAAGAAGACAGCGAGGGAAGGATTGAAGGAAGTGGAAAGAGCGCGAAAACGCTGGCACCATTGAAGTCCCAATAAGCAACAACACACCAAAAAAATCCCAATCAACTGGGTTAAGAACTTGCATTGATAGGGAAAACAGTCATTTCTATAATTCTACATCACCGATCACAAAAAAGAAGGCTCATGACTATAACTTCGATAATGATGCATTAGCCCATAACGTACTCACCGGCTATCACTAGAATTGCTGGCAGTATCACCCGGTATGGTATAAAGGGAGATCCGCTATAAGCACTTTGAGCTCATGTAATGGCACGACATTCCAACCTCCAGCTATGCCCAATCTAGGCTGTGATCGTGAAGCTGAAAGCTTCAGGTGATATATATAGATCTCTAAGGCTGAAAAGCAGTACGCGCGAGTGAATAGACAACTATCAGAGAGAATGCAGTACGTTATTCCATGCAAGAAATCACTGTGAATTCTTTTTCTTGAGGTAAGAGGCTTGAGTTAGGGATCCACGGCTAGCTTCTACTGTCGCAGCTTTCTGCCCGATTCAAACAAACCAATTTCCACCATCAATCAAGTAGGCATTTATCTGGTAAAACGACGGACAACTTATTACAACTAGGTAGGCGCAAGAGTGCCACCGGTCACTCTCCCTAGTTAGGGCAGTAGCCCTACTATGAACTTTGAGGAAACCATACCATCAAAGAGCAGCATGCGCGCTTAGCGACGAAGGTGACTCCAAACGGGAAGAAACCATAGGGGCAATAGCAAACTTGGTAGCCGAACCGAATCAGACACTTATTCTGTTCACAGAAAGTAGTCCTCTTTCGGCTCAGTATTGAACGCTTTCCCCCCTCAGCTGTATTTGCAAACTGGCCGAAAATTGAAATTCTATTAATCTATTCATCTCCCAAGGTGCAACGCTATATGCAAGGTAAATGCTCAGTCCGGTAATTATTTGTCTGCTACCCTTTGCTTAAGAATGTAGTATTCGTAGAATAGTGGCATATTTGAATCTGCCCAAGATCCGTAATTCTTGTTTATAGGCAGGAAATGCGAAATGTTTGCAGGGTGTTGTTAACTCTGAAACTGCAATTGAATTTACTCTTCACCACCAAAAGTGCACAAATAGACAATCAAGATTTGTTTAAACCAATTTGCCAATAGATTCAGTTACTCGTTTCCTGCATCGTCAATTTACTGTACTGTATCATGTTTGTCATGTGTACTTGATTGTATATGCAAGAGTGTAAAGTATGTTTTTGGTAACAATGCAAACCAGGTCTGGTTTGCATCTGTAATGCCAATAGGAAGAGTTTTCGTGGCCTGATAGAATAGTCTGTGCAGAGTACCCTGCGCTACTGGTGACTTGATGATTACTTTGATCTGTCGCAGGCCATTGGCAACAAAAGGCATGTTTGTTTTAACAATCTGATTGCTTATAAGTTGTTTTTTACATAAATTGAGACACAACTCCTCTCACATGCATACGTCATAGATCGTAAATTATAATTGAAAAACTACTTTTAAGCACTTCAATCGCCAATCCAAACAAGCACAAAAACATTTCGACCTGTTGAGTGTACGATGTTCTCAGAGACTTAACTGAGTTCATTCAGGCTAGTCTCGTGTCAATATTTGGGATCCGTTATATGCCCCCAATACATATGTGCATCATCGACAGCACCCTGATAAGGTTCTCTTAGGCAATCATGGTTCATTTAAGATTAAGTGAAATTAAAGTCAGCGATTTGTTGTCCTAAAGAAGATGCGTTGAATTACAGAAACAGATCAGAGACAAGATTAGGAGTGGGATTATGTTAGTCGGCACTCGATCATTTAATTAAGTGACAGAAGAAGAAATAAATGCATGTCTTCTGCATGATCTGTATGTTGTGCATCTCTTCTATTCAAATTGAAGAGTTATGTAGATTAGTCATGGATTAACTAATAATAGGTGTGACGATAATATAAAAACTTAATTAAACAGGTGCATGATATTTTACATTCAGAACACATGACCTCCCTATTGGAGGTTTCCCTTTGTGTTGCAAGTATAAAGCACTGGACGTGGACTACAACTTTGCATAAGAAGATTACAGCTGTGTCACACTACGGAGGACCATGACTAAAAGCTTAAAGAAACTAACTATGCTACATAGGTTAGACTTCCTTAGGACACGTGGAACACATATAAACAAATTTAAAATAATTTCCTGTTAGGCGGTTAAAAATGCGGTTGCTGCCCCTTGTTCAAAACTGGAAAAGAATTGATCACTTGAAGGGAGAAACGTCTTACTTTCTTCTTCATCCATAACCCACAGCGTGTCTGAAGAATACTCCCAAGAAGGAGATGGCAGATGAGGACAAAAGAAGCTGCACTCCTCTTCGATATGCCTAACACTAGCATGGACTGGATTCTGAACATTCTCTTCTGACAGAGCAATATCCTTCCATATGTCATCCATGGAGTACCCCTGTTCACCTTGTTCTTTCCCTATCTTGATTTCTGTCGAGTCAATCATATTGGGCCCTCCTGTGTCATAAAAGCTTTCTTCTCCACTCTCCTTGGAAGGATGTGAACCCACTGTTTGATTATTTGATGATAGTGAAGAATGGCAACTAGATGTTGATGATGGAGTGGCCGCTGGCTTTGTCTCCTGGGCCTTCTTCCTCATGTAAGTCCTCCAGTAATTCTTAATCTCATTATCTGTGCGCCCTGGCAATTTCCGAGCAATTCTTGACCATCTGCACGTGGCAATCATCGAAGGCAGGGATTTGAGACAGGAAAGAAATTCAAAAGAAATTGGAAGGTTACCTATAAAAAGTTGTGGAATGAAAAACGTGTGGAAAAAATCTAGCCAGCAGCTTCCTGCATATTCTCAAACCTATTTCCCAATTTGGCGTGAAGCTCCAGCACGAGGCGCTCTTCTTGGGGCGTCATCTTGCCCCGTTTGAGACCAGGATGCAGGTAATTAACCCACCGTAACCTGCAACTCTTACCTGTTCTATTCAAACCTACAGCAAAATGAGGTGGTTAAAGGCTGCTGCTTCTATAATCCAGTATGCCCAAACAAGCATACCTATTACTGTCTCCCGCCACCTTCAAACCTGAAACTTTGGCTATAAAATCCCACCTCCGGTCTCCGAATAAGCCAACAAAGGAGATCAATTTGATGTCCTCCTGTTCTGTCCATGGACCTTTCCGGAATTCCTGTTGAACCATTTTCGTCTCTTTTCCTGAGCTCCTGGAATAATTTCTTAGAAGGGAACTTTACTCCACTCAATCACTTATGGGGACATATGTCTGCACATCCTTTATTTATACATGCTACATATCATATCGGCCTGTTTTATTATTTTTAATAAGCAAATTTGCATATCCCCTGCTCATGTGGTGCACGCGTGCTCATTTCTTACTGTCAATTTATGAAATCTGTCGTCAGCCATTATAGGCCAATAATCAGACTAATAGATCGATCTGTCAATGTAAGTTTCAATATTCTTTTTCTTTCCACCACTGTAATTGTTTATGGACTTGGCACTTCATCAGACAAAGTTGTGCCTGGATCCATTATCACTTCAGCGCACAGATTTTGTGGTTAGGCAATGGTGGCTTCTGTTTGAGATAGGCTTTCTTAAAGACAACTCATTTTGTAAGAGTTTATTACTCTTCCTGGTGACTGTCCAAGATAATCGTATCTTTCATAAACTTTAGAGGCAAAAGTTTGGATCCATTGCTCATCTTGTTTTTTTCCCTCTGGCCACTTCGGTTTCTTTCTTTTTACACAATTAGAGTGATTTATTTCTTTGGGATATCCTGCAACTTCTAGATGCATAGATTTGAAGAAAGGATTATTGCGTCCCTTGACTTCTATTTAAGGCCATGGTTGGAAGAAGACAAACTCAACATAGTACTTGGTTGAAATTTAGCCAGATATTCCTTTAAGAAACTTTTTTTCTCTTTCCTTCTTTTTGGCTGCCATTCTTTAATAAAGTATTGTAAAAATTATTGACCTTCGTTTAGATAAAGACAAAAGAAGGTTGTGTGGGGGCCTAATCAGTATTTAGGCTGAAATCATATCAAGCAACTTAATACCTTTTTTTTAAAAAAAAGAAGAAAAAAAAACTACTATTCAAGCTGCCACAGGAAGAGAGAAAGCCATTAAGGTGGTTTATTTTTTTTTAGTTACAAAGGCATGCCAATGCTTGAAAAGTAAAGACTGGGATTAACTCCTAATAAACACAGTAACATTTAACACAGTCTCAATTGAGGCATGATGTCCCCCAGGAGCTAAAAGTTCAGCACATCTAATAAAGACCCTACATGTGTTGTGATGCAGTACCTCCATCTAGTCATCATGTAAAATCTCTCTAATCTTCATGATGACATGTCCAAATGGGTGATTTAGATCGCAATATCTCATCAAGAGATTGAATGCATCTAATGATTCTGTGAATAACATGATATTGTGACAAATCATCTATTGACAGGCTTGGAGCCTCGTTCTAATTCTAATAGCTGGTAGCTTAGTTTCGGTGACCGTGCACACCCCAAGAACTATCTGGGACCCTATAGCACGGCTACCTTGGTTGTCTCTTTTCACTCCCCACAAGCCGCTGGCCGATGTTGCGGCTATACAGAGTCATCCACATCTAGTGGTACAGCTCACCTATGTGGTGGTGCCTAAGTCCTTTCCGGCCCGTATCCTGCATGGCAGATTTGATGCCTAAGTGTACTATGAGTTATACACCCCATCAAGTGATGATGTGAGCATTTGTGAACGATCTCCTTCATTGTAGATGTACGTCCTTCAAACGCAAATCTACATCTAGATGTATATAAGAGCCAACAAATCGAGCTAAAGATGCGTGTCCAAAACCATTGAATGAATTTCCCACAAACAGGACCATGTCTTGTATTCTAATTAAGCCAAACCTGCAAAGTCGTTAGGGTGTTATCAAGTGGTGAAGAATAAAAGATCACGACTAGGTAACAAAAGGTTAAAGTTCCTTCTCAATCATGCAATCATAGAGAAAAAAGTCCCGGCCAAATAAAAATAGGCCCTCAATTTGTGAAGATTGAAAACAAAAATAATAAAATATTTCCTAAAAAGTTTGAGAAAAGAAGCTTGCTTCAACTGATCTGACTTTGTTCCGCTGCCCATCCTGTCCATAAAAATAGGTGTAATTTTGGGTGTAAAATGGTTGGGCAGATTTTTGTTTTTTAAATAGTATATGGTATTTTGAAGTATTTTTCTAGATGTATCTAGTATCTTAAAATATTTTTTAAGTAACATATGGCATCCTAAAATATTTTTTAGTGCTTTTAACCCCTTAAAATATTTTTTCAGTTCTAGCCAATGCGTTAGCATATTGATTGTAGTTTTACCCTTAATGTATTTTTTCAGCTCAAAAAATAATTTAAAACATTTTTTTGCTGTTTTTAATCCTTTAAAATATTTTTTCAATTGTATCTAGTAATTTTTGGAGTTGAAAAAATACATTAAAGATAAAATTGAAATCAATTACTCACAGACTGGGTATAACTAAAAAAACATTTTAAGAGGTTAAAAGCATTAAAAATCATTTTAAGATACTGCATGTTACTTAAAAAATATTTCAAGATACTAAATACTTTCAGAAAAATAGTTCAAAATACCATACAACATTTTTTTTTTAAAAAGAAATCAGCCCAATCATTTTACATCCAAAACTACACCAAAACAGTGTGTTTTAAAGGATGGGCAGCGGACTGAAGTGAGATCCTGCTTTAACAATGTTTTTTTCTCTCTGTAAGGTGTACCCCTATTAGGCAAAATTGGCCATGGTACTATATTTGTTTTTTTATTGACCCAAACCATTCACCAATATTTTTTTGCCATTCAAACTATTTACCAATATACTATAAACAAATTTGTACTAAACAATTATATCCCTTGTAAGAGGCTTATTTATAGGTCGACATGAAAAAGTAATTGTTACTCCCTCTTGTTATTAATATAAGGTTTAATTGGGGAATAAATATTGATCTTAAATATAAGACCTATTTACTATATTTATCAATATTTTCATAGTTTAACCTTATTGATGTTCTTTTAACAATAATCAAGTAAGAGATAGATATAGGGAATTAAGGGAGATGATTAGGGTGTTTTAGAAAAAACTTGTCATATTAACTAACTTTACAAATTTTTTTAATCTAATCAAATTAGGTAAATATATCATATATTTAGGAATGAAGGGAGTAATATAATATGTTTTAGCTATCATTTTAAAAGGTTCTTAATTTAAAGAAACCAAAATGCAAATAATTTTGATCTTCTATGTTTGGAACAACGATTGGAAAAATGGAGTTTGTCAATTTAGCTTTTGGTAATCTTATTTTTTGTAAAAGCCTGATTGTGTAATGTGATTTATGTTTAGATTGGCGATTGAAAAAATGGAGTTTGTCAATTTAGCTTTTACAAACTTGTTTAAATTAGCTTAAGCATAAGTAATTTTTGTGATAATGGTAAGAGAGAAATTAAATTTGAAATTAAAAAAAATTTATAAAAGTTAAAGTTGGGAAATTTGGAAATTAAAATTAACACAATTTGATGAAATAATATTACATAACAAATTAGATCACATGTCCCATACAATGTGGTCTCTAATTGAGTCAAGCAATTAATTCATTTGAATGGAAGATCGCCTACCATAATTTGACGCGGAAGGCTGTTCATCTACACTATTATTATCTACATCGACGAGATTCCCAGCTTCACCCTGGCGAAACACCACGTCTTCAACATCATTTCTCCTAATAAAATTATATAAGGTCATTGTTGCACAAACAATGCGAACTTGTGTCTGGTAGCTGTACTTATGCATATTTTGTAACAATACAAATAGATTCTTCCATACTCCAAAAGTCATTTCTATAGTTGACCTCAAACTAGAATAATAAAAATTAAAGGTCTCGTTAGCATTTCTAAATCTGGGTTGGCGACTAAATTCTGGCATATGATAACGCTCACACCTATAAGGACCAAGGTAACCAAGTTGTGTCGGATAGCCAGCATCAACCAAATAATATTTCCCTAATAAATGTTGAATTCAATTCAAACTTTTAGATAAATATAAGTACGGCATGGTGTGAAAGTAATTGACAGGAAGGTGACTGAAATATACCTGTAGGTGGATGAGGGAAGCTCATAGCTGGATTTGAAACAACATTTCTAAACACACGAGCATCATGTGTAGTACCTTCCCAGCCCACCGACACGAACTTAAAGCACATATCCCAATCACATACAGCTATTACATTCTGCGTTGGATATCCCTTTCTGCCAATATATTTTTCCTGATTGCCACCAGTGATCACACACCTAATGTGCGTTCCATCGATTGCTCCCAATAGCATCTTTGAAGTATGGATAATAACAGGGATCATTTTCGATCTTTGGGTGGCATACAGTGAATTTGGGATCACTCGGTTTGATATTTTCTCGAGCTAGATTGATGCAAGCATCTAATACCTTGTGCAAAAGCCTACTGACTGTTTCCCCTGAATGTTGAAAGAGTTCCTGTACCACCCTATTGCCTATCCCGTGGCCAATAGTGAGCAAAAACATGGTAACCATTTCCTCGATTCCAACGTTCATTGAATTCTGTAAGTCATGTTCGACCAATTTATGACACAAGCTGTAAAAGATATGTTTTTTCACTTTAAACATGTCATGACAGCGTGAACCATGGGTTGCTAATACCTCTTGCACCCATAAACGACCAGTGCGTGCACTTGTTTTACGAGGTTCTTTGCACATGAAAGGCACCCAATATTGACAGATCAACGCGGTCATTCGTTCATACTCATCACATTCCTCGTTTATAAGAGATATAAGTCGAGACTGGTCATCTTCCTCCACCATATCAGGTAAGTGTTGATTGTTCGAATTTGCCATTGATTATGGACCCTTTGAGTGTGATTAAAAATTCAATTATGAGTAATGAAAGAAATAAAATACCAAATAAGGACTGAAAGGCATACAGTAAACAGATTCAAGTGATAATGGCATAAAATAGCTTTCACAAAGCATATTGTCATGAAGTCACATAGTGTCATGAAGTCACAAACATAATAAAATATAGTTTAGGTACATCTATGAGTCATAAATCTTAAAGCGCAACCACGGAACCACGAACTCCATGTTTTTTTTAGTGAGTGTGACACAAACATTTCCCAGTTTGTCTTATCATGTACTAGGTTGATATAGCGGTGACAAAAGTCCTCATCACGTATGACTTCATCAATGTCAAGCAGTTGATTCAAAGCAGCATCGACACTAACTTCTTTAATAGCATCTAATATTGCCGCTCTTCCTTGGATGCATTTGCCATAACACTAACTACATCCGCGATCTGTCTTGAAGCTGGCCCTTTCTACTTCTTTTTCTGTCAAGACCCTTCACCCATCTTTCTCTTACCCCGACTTCTTGACACAGTACCACCAGTTGATGGAGTGCTTGTTGTTAGACCAATGCTAGCAAGCTTATCAGTCACTCCGGTACTAGGCACGGGGGTTAGTACTGAACATATCATCTTCACTATCCCCTAACCCTTCTTCTTCATGCATTGTTGGTCTGTACATATCTTTATTCTCAGCATCTTTTGTCTGTGTCTATGGATTTGCAAAAGGCGGTGCAAAAACATCCTCGCCGGTCGCCATAGCATCCTTGAATATAATCCTTAGTTCACTTTCAAACTTGAGGCTTGTGTGTCTAAACTTTCTGTATGCTGAATTCTCCTGCAAGCACACAAGCAACAAAAAACTAATTGATTAAACAAAACGATATTCTCGAGCGAAAAACAATTAATTGTATAAGTTGCTAAATTTTTTTTACCTGTATTTTCTGCTGCTATCACTCTTTTGATGCGAGGACTTTACCTGTAGGATCTCTACTCACACCAGTCTCTTTGATTAAGGAATCCCAAGTCTTGAAATCTTTCCTAAGGATATCAAACCTATTATTCAATTGTGCCCTTGTATATTATTTCCTAGTCTTCTCATTCAATGTAGCGACGATACCCTTCCATCCATACTTTGTAAAATGCAACCCCTGGCGTTCTTTTTTGTAAATTTGCTCTACGCAGGCGTACACAAAAGTCTCCGTTGTCGCATCATCCCAAACAGCTTTATCCATATTGCTATGCCACTATTTCAACAATATTTGCACCTCAAACAAACATAATTTAAAACAAACATTCCAGAAATGTACAAATTGATCATTACACACACATAAGACTAAATGCATGTTTTTATTAATATGAATTAATATGAAGGCTAAAACACAACATCATTGAATAAGAATTATTAATACAAATTGATAAGTATGATTTTATTAATATGATTTTATAACTTCTTTCAACTGTAGGAGCAAATAATAATCAATACCACAACACTCCATCCTCCAACACCTATATGTGCACACCATTCAACAAGTTTCGTAGGATGGAAGATGCAAGGTTTCAGAAAAGAAATATTGAGGTAACTCCTAAGTCAATTAAAATGATAAGGTGATAAGATAGATGAGATGGAGTTTCTTGATAAAAACTCTCTTTTAACAGTTCTCACCTTAATCTGGAGCATATGTCTTATTATATGGTCCTATTTCGAGCTTGTTACAAATATATTTGATATCCAAGACTTGAAGACAACATTTCTTTTTTTTTAACAGCCAGCAAGGCACTACTTTCATTATGTTGAAATAGCAAAGGTACAACCCAAGTTCATAATACCAAAAGCAAAACAAGTGACATAACAGAAAACAAACTGCAGAAATAAAATAGCCAACAAAAGCACAGAAACGCAAAAGAAAATCAACCAGCAGAAATAATACTTAAGCGTAGCTTTTAGAACAGATTGTCAATCCCATAGACATAGCAGCGTATGCAATGTTGTGAATGAGATTATTATTGAATTTATTTAGTTTCTAATAAACTTTCTTCTTTTATTGGTGGAAAAAAAATCTGACTACAGCGAAAAAATGCAAGACTTCAAGATTTTATTCAGATTTATTAAGCTTTTAACCAAAATATCTAATATGGATGAATTATACGAATTTTAATTGCAAGACTTCAAGAAATTTATAGAGTATGATCTAATAATGGCTTAAAAAAAGAGATACTAAGATAGAAGAACCAAAGGCTGAGCATAAACGTAACAGAGATAGAGTACATGCCAACAGAGTCTACAGCACAAAAACGCAACAGAGCCTACAACATTTTACTATAGCAGATGGTAGCAAACAAGAGTCACCAATGCAACTTTAGGTACTGCCATAAATGTTGGTTAAGAGGCCTTACAATAGTAAAGAACGCACCGGAGCAGATCAATGGGAGAAGCAGAGACTGGATCGCGGCGTGTCCACGGGAAGAGACTAGACGACGATGGGTTTAGATCAACGGACAACAGATCCACTCTTCACAGAGTAAAATGACAGATCGGCCAATGTCAGCTTAAAAGCTCCCCACCGGACTCCACAACACGCCGTCGTGCATCTACATCGGTGACTCACAACTCGAGCTACCGCAAGGAAGAGTGAGAGGCCCAACCACCGCCGACTACTGAGCACTACAGCACCCACAAAACGCACCTCGAGCGACAGTGAAGATCTAGCTAAACAACGAGCTTCGGCCGGCGAGAGAGGGAAGATCGTGGAAAGGAAGGGCCGACTAGTTTCTTCTGTGTATGAGAGGCGATATCGAAGGAGAAGAGGAGAGAGGAGAGAGGAAAAAGCAAAGACAGATACATTAAATGCAAAACTAACGGTAATAAATTCCCTAACGCTCTTTATTAAAAGCTCCCTCAATGAGCTTTGAACAAAAGCTATTTTATCTTCTAAAAGCTATTTTCGAAGTTGACCCCACCAAACATTGAATTTTTTTTCCCAATACCCCATTGGCGTTTGGATCAATCACTGAGCTTTTGGGGCCCAAACGCCCCCACCAAACACACACTAAGGGAATCTAATTCTCATTCTCAGATCCCTTGAATAATTGAAAAATAAAAATAAAAAAGTGCTATCATATCCTTGCTTTGGGAAACGAGTAAAAGATTTAACGAAAATAAGATGGCTAAAGATTAAAGAACGTTAGCACTTCAATGTCAAGAGGTATTCAAATTTAACATAAAATACAAGTATAGTAAAAAAAAAGCTAGGATGAAATAATTATTGACATCATATCTTCTCATCAAATTATATTTAAACATTCTCGATCAAAAAAAATTATATTTAAACATTAGGATTTTTTTTTTTCTTTTCTCATTCGCATTCACCATCATGTTCATTCGATTGATGATTTCACTTTACACTTGGTGCATATACAGTACTTTCTTTCGGATTTGATAAAAACATAAATTCAATCAATCCCTGGTTCATCATTTATCAAACAGAATACATAGAACACCATACGAACGAAGTGACTCGATCAAGCATGGTCTGAAATCCATTTTACTGTGGCTCATTAACTTCCTCTCTAACAGAAACATTTTAACTAAAAATGCTCCTTATGAATGCTGATGTAGGCTTTTCGCTTCAGGTACTCTTTAATTCTAATATCTATAGTTATATTTTTTTTATCTCACACGATAATGTAATTAGCTAACTTTTTCTGATTAGGGTGAAATTAGAGTAGGGAGTATTGTTGGAAAATATAATTTTGATGGCATTTAGAATTTTTAGATTTATAAATAGAGCTTTTAACTTGTGGAATTATTGTCCTTCCTTTGGCTGTCTATTGAATTAGAACACTTGAATACAGGTGGCACGTATTCACTGGTGTTTAAGATAGTGGAGGCATATCTATTGGATATATGTTGTGGAGTTCAGGCTTTCTTATGAGATTTGACGGGTCCAGATATGAAGGTGATCATATTACGTTAATGAACCATACGTTACTTAATGAACCAGAAACATGATAAGCAGATATGAGTGGAATATTGCATCATATGCTTGGGTCCATACAAACAATACTAATTTGGGGCGGTGAGCAGTCAAGTTAGCACTGTATCAAACAAGAGGAATAATATAATTACGGAATCGTTTGAGGCTCCTTTAATTTCAGGGCTTTTGTTTTTTGTTTTTTCCCCGCCCCCCATGGGAAAAGGGGAGATTAAAAAAAATAGCAGATAAAGATCAGCTAGTGACGTGGATGTCACCAGTTTGTGGGCGAGCCACTAAACCTTATCTCTTGGGTTTCTCTGTCACTTGAGTTAATTTAGAGCTAATGGTGTTCCCTTGAATTTTCTTATCATTAAATTAAGACTGAGTAACGACATGCACAAAGAAATTTGACCACTCCCCTGCCATCATCAACCCCATCTCCTTTCGTCTGTCTCTCTTCTCCTTAGTGCAGCTCATGATCAATGGTCCCAGATTATGATGCTTTTATCTGTACCTGGGCCAGTTCTGGATATTCCATTACGTTATCATGGTTTTTATTTGACAACAGGAATGCCATGTTGATCGTTGATAGCTAGCTAGTATCTTCTTGGACTTTTTTATGGGTCGCACGATAATATAAAAAAATGAGATGTGATAATGTTATTTAGTGTTTAATTGCCTTTTTTCTAATATCGATGAAGAAAATCACACAAGCATCGGTCTTTCTCATGCTACAATTTGCAGCTTGCACTAAAAAGCTTAAGCTAGTGGTACAGAAATATTGCATAAGAATCAAGGAAATGGCCGAATTCCCCTACGCTATCTGAAAAGTGCCATCTGCCCTTTTCCATCATTATTTGTTTTACTAAAAAAAAATGATTTACCATAATGGGGTCGTCATTACTTGTTTGGGGCAGGTACCTTGTCCCTTGAGCTACGTACGCCTGGAACATCCCAGGTAATCCAGTTCCTATGGTTAATTATTAAACTCCGCCCTCTTAAGATATACAAAATTTGATTATAAGTTGAAATTATTTTGCTCCCTTACCTTTTATTTTTATATATGAGGCCACGGCTGATCATTGGAAAGGCGAGTGAGGGTTGATTGGGGATTATTAGGATTAAAATTACCGCACTTATCATCAAATTAAAGGACTGTTAACGATATGAATCCATGAGCTGGGACACGTGTTATAGACTAAAAACATCACAATGAGTGGGAACTAGGAATGGGATTATAACATGCATTCCTATTAATACGCAGAATCTATATATTCTTTTTATCTTTTTTGGTGTTCAATCTTCCTGGATTATCTAAGTTGCGGGGCCGCTGCATGAAATAAAAATAATATTTTATTATAGATAAAAAATACGCATTTTTTCTATTATGCCTGGTAGGGGCAAAATATAGAGCCTAAGACTCCGTAAGTGTATGGGCATATTAGGAAATAAAGAGTGAGTGAAACATTATTTCCACGGGGACTTAGTACCAACAATACAGTTGAACAATGACTTTACACTTTTGTTTAAATTGAGTGAACATAAGTTGGATAAAAACTAACTAAAAGAAAAGAAAATTCAATCTAACTAAGGCTAAAAATAATGGTGATTCTAAATCTTAAGCGATGATTTATATTATTATAGCTTAGTTATTTCTTAGTGTCTAATTTCTTCATTTAATTGTATTTAAAGTTATATTTGTTAGTCTATAACTCTTATTTACCTAAGAGTGTCTTTCGATTCATTAAAAGACATTCCAGTTATGTTAATCCCTAATGTCTTAGGCAATTGGTACTTAATTAGATTAATTTAAGTGCAAGCCTATTTGGGACTAAAAAGGAAAGAAAATTAAATCTAACTAAGGCTAAGGATAAGGGAGATTCTAAATCTTAAGAGGTGACTTGGATTATTATAGCTTCATTTTTCCTTATTGGTGTCTAATTTCTCCATTTAATTGCATTTAAAGTTATATTTGCTAGTCTATAACTCTTATTTACCTAAGAGTGTCTTTCGATTCATTAAAAGACATTCCAGTTATGTTAATCCCTAATGTCTTAGGCAATTGGTACTTAATTAGATTAATTTAAGTGCAAGCCTATTTGGGACTAAAAAGGAAAGAAAATTAAATCTAACTAAGGCTAAGGATAAGGGAGATTCTAAATCTTAAGAGGTGACTTGGATTATTATAGCTTCATTTTTCCTTATTGGTGTCTAATTTCTCCATTTAATTGCATTTAAAGTTATATTTGCTAGTCTATAACTCTTATTTACCTAAGAGTGTCTTTCGATTCATTAAAAGACATTCCAGTTATGTTAATCCCTAATGTCTTAGGCAATTGGTACTTAATTAGATTAATTTAAGTGTAAGCCTATTTGGGACTAAAAAAGAAAGAAAATTAAATCTAACTAAGGCTAAGGATAAGGGAGATTCTAAATCTTAAGAGGTGACTTGGATTATTAAAGCTTCATTTTTCCTTATTGGTGTCTAATTTCTCCATTTAATTGCATTTAAAGTTATATTTGCTAGTCTATAACTCTTATGTACTTAAGAGTGTCTTTCAATTCACTAAAAGGCATTCCAATTATATTAATCCTAATGTCTTAGACAATTATTACTTAATTAGATTAATTTAAGTGCAAATCTAATGAGACTATGTAGGGCCGGTAGGTATATGTTTATTTAACAAGAAAATTAAGTCAGAAAAACTTAATCCTACACGATTTAGTTGAATGTCTAATATGAATTCTCTATGTCTATGCTCATTTAAAACATCAAAATAGTCCCAATCAGACTTCCTTTGTTTCAGGATAACCAAGCACGCAATTAAATCAACAAAATATAATATTAAAACAATTAAATGAAGAAATCGTCTTTCACTAATCCATAATCAAATTAAATAATCCAAAACAAAGGTTAGCTACATAAATTGAACATTGTCATGACCGAAATAATAATTAACCAAAGACAATAAAAGACAAAAGAAAGAAGAGAAGATAAGGAGAAATAAAACTCTGTGAGGAAATTCGTCCGCACTGTAGATTTTTTTGTATCTTCAAACTTTAATCTCCCTCCATCTAAATTCTGAACTCTGGCGTTGCGGTCACCAACCAATGAATTAGAACACTCCTCCATCTTGCTACACCTAGCATATATATAGGTATAATATTGCCTCCCAACATGCGTTTCTATGACAATATCTTTGTTTATCTCTTTTTTTATTGATTATCATAGGATATAGATATATTATATTGATATTTTGTTTTCACTTGAATCTTTATAATATCTTCTACAAAATAAATCATGATATGAGTGGATTTTATATCAAAATATCCTTTTGTCTTATAACTAATTAAATGATAGAAAAATATATAAATGATAATTAAATAAGTATAAAATATTAATAAATTTAATCAAATATATTTCAACATCTACACTTATTTAATCATAAAACATATACTTACCAATACCATTACTCGAGTTTGCGATGTGACGAACAACCTGAGACAGCATTAGCAATGTTGTGCTAGCTAGTAATGCTGGTGGCAGCAACAGTAGTTAATAGTGCTGGAAACAAAGACGACGGCTGCTCTTATACCTCGTCATGGTGCTGTGAAAGTTTGGTAAGGGTAAGAGTAGAATTTATTTATTTTCTCTTTCTTTTAATACGTAGATGTTTATAATTATTATACATAAAAAATTAATCTTAACTTTTGAAATAAAAATAATTATTACACATAAAGTCACTATAATATAGAATCAATTTAACTAGGTCTCGATGACCATCAAAGAGGAACAAGACTCTTGTTACAAAACCATAGAATGTTATACTTACTAGTGTATGTTCGGAATGATGATTTAAGTCTTTAAAAGAATTATTTCAATTGTAATTTACAATTGATAAGATAAATATATGTGAGGAATTCTTAATCAGCTTACAAAAACAACGTATAATATACTTATAATAAGTAGTTTCAAATAAGCACCTAGTCTTATGAGGAAAGTTGCCGTGACGCCTTTCTTTCAATATTTTCCATATCTTGTACGTGTTTGATTAATTAGTTATTCCGTCTTTCTCTTCCATGGAAGTTCATCGCGTTGACGTGTTCGATGGAAGAATCCAATTCCTTTCCATATTCTCATATTTTCATTAGTAGTGATTATTCCCTGTGCTTCATTTTGGGTTGTTCATCAATGAATTTATTCTCCTGCTGTACTTCGAATTCTATCCATTCAATGTTTACTTTTGGGAACGTCAGTTGCAGGAAAAATTTAAAAGATAAAAATAGATTTAATCTGAAAGTTGACCCGTCTTCACCCACAAAAGGTATTCTGAGACGAATATATATATATATATATATATATAAAAGAAAGCTGAAACATAAAAAACCCTAGTACGAATCGGGATAAAAAGTCTCTGGCACAGAGAATCTGGCAAGGTGTCAAGGACATAAAAAATGAAGAGAAACCTATCTAGCTAATTGGAAAAAACAGAGAGGGAGAGCCCTATTAGGCTTCTAAGAGGAGAGGACGTGCCCAAAACGAAAATTCTGAAAGCCTTGTCCACTAAATGAGACCTATGCATGAACAACTTGTATATTTTTAATTGAGCACAGCACTTTGCGGTATGCTTCCTTTTGGGCTCAGAAGGCAGAGAATGATGGACGATGGTGATCATAAAAAAAAATAAAAAAAGTGTTTCTTTGAAGATGAATTTAAGATAAAAAACAAGAAAATATCACTTAAACTTTAAAATCCTAAATCAGCTTTGTTGCTCGTAAAAGTATAGTTATTAACCATAAAAATATAGTAATTGGCAACTCATTTTAATAGAATATCAATGATTTGCACTTTTGAAGTTTAAATAATATTTTATTTTTTTTCCCTATAAACCTAAGTATTCCTTTTTTTTTCTTTTTGTTTGGCGGAAAATTGATGCTGTTGCTTGGTCGTGGTTCTGTGTTTGGGTCAGTTGTCACATAGAGAGCATTTGGTTGGACTGGTGAATGAGCACTTAGGCGCACCCACAGAGTAAGCAAATCACTCACAGCCGCTAATATGAGATTTCAAGTCAAGCATATAATAATTCTTTGTAGGCCAACCAAGTGGCCTGAACTTTCATACCTCCCTGTCATCTGATCTCTGCATTCTTCTTTCATCAATATTTTGCTCCTGTCGCCTTATCTCACTCGTTTTTTAATCAAGATTGCCATCAGAACATTTTTGAAAAGGCTCGTCCTGACCTGGATGACGAAATTGACTTATGTGGACATGGTGAAATTCAGTTTCTTAAAATGGCAAGAGGAATTCACTTCTGATATATTAGAACTTTGCCTTAGGCTATTAGGGCCTGTTTGGCATGAAGAGGTTGGAGCCGAGGAGAGAACAATTTTTATGAGTTGAATTTAAAAATATTAGAAAAGCGTGGTTAAAAGTTGTTTGCTTTTTCACTCACATGTTCTCTTTGTTAAAATCCTCTCTAAATCCCTTACACCAAACAACCCTTTAAATTATGGTTTTTTGTTTTTGCTTGATACATTTGGAGATTTTTCGTCAACTAAGGTCCACGGCCGTACTTATATTTGAAATCAACCTCCACTAACCATGAATTAGACCAATTTTCATAGGCTGGTTTGCTTTGTTTTGGGTGAAGGGACGTTGAGGGGAGGAGAAGGGGATTTTAATGACTTCAAATTATTTCATTTTTTTTACATCTTCTAAAATTGAATGAATTTATTAACATATTTTCAATCCTTCCCAAACCTTCGTTTTTTTTTAAACAATAGAAGGCCTAAGCCCTAGAAAATAAAAGATTAGGGAATTCAATCTCAAACTAGCATTTTCCACTAAAGTCCTCAAATCAGTAGGACACACATTTAGGAGCGTGGTGCCAGATAATCACATTTTAGCTAAGCTATCTGCGACCTCTTGGATTCCTCCCCAAACATTTTAATTAATAGGGGATAAGTTTTTTTTTTTTTTTGGTTCAAAACAGGGGATAAGTTTCACGTAAACTCAAATAGGGAAATTGCCTGATTGAGCGAGGGCCTGCTATCACAATGATATGTTTAAATGGGCGCCTTCTTAATCCGGCCTTGTTGGACCACCCGAGACCTTAGTAGCCTCAGCCCAGTCCATGCCCATACCTCTCAATGTCTACTCTTGTCTTTTGGTTGCTGCTTACTGGATCTCACGAAGTGACTTGGGAACTAACGTGGAGTATCTTTATGCATTTGTTCTTTTTTTGTGAACTATTATGAATTCCTTTGGCTAAAATGTAATAGACACTGCAATATAATTTCAGAAAAGGTGTGGAATCAAAAAAAGAGATAATGGAGACGATTTTTGGAGCCGCAGGTAAAACCATACAAGAAGCATGGGACAGCATAAACCAGAGAAGGGCCTTTTTGCCAGCTCATTTTCTATTTTTGTTTTTGCATTTCGATATTCAAGTAGTTGCTGGTCACCACAATTAATTTGAATCGAGCTTTTAGCTGGTAATTAAGTACATTCTTTATCAGAAACGTTCTCTTCAAAGCTTGAATCGTTGATAATAGTGTAGATAAAATTCGCTTTGAAACTCAATCTGGTGCTACTAAGACAATTTTTTGGGTTGCAAGCTCCCTTTTTTAGCTAAGAATAACATGCCAGTGGATACAAGGTGATTGGTATCATTCATTAACAATGAAGCTGCCTTATAAAATGACTACCCAGCCAACTTCCCTTTGGGTGCAAATTATGAGGTCCAAATACGGCTGGAAGCATAATAGAAAAAATGAAGCAAGAACAAAGAATGCCTCTCACCTGTGGAGGAATCTTGAGAAAATTTGGAATAGCATGATGCTGGGGACTTCCTGGAACATAAAAAATGGGGAGACAATTCAATTTTGGAAAGATACATGGGTTCGCAATCTAGGCCCACTTAATCTGTTATCTTCTGCCCCTATCAGCGAACCCGATCTATCAAAGGCAATTAAACTTTTCGGGACAGAGGAGGGACAATGGAACTAGGAAAGCTTTCAACATCTGCTTCCATCAGATATTCTAAACCAGATAGCAAAGATCATGCCGCCTACAGCAACTGATCAACAGGACTTTTGTCAATGGAACTGGAGTAGCTCAGGAAAATTTACAATACAGTCGGCTTATGGCTCTATTAAAAGCGAGGAGTGGGACGAACGGGATCCCAGGTGGGATCTAGCATGGTGCTGGCCCGGCCCCCAACGAATCCGAACCTTTCTCTAGCTCACACTGCATAATAAACTGCTTACCAACAAGGAAAGAGTCAAGAGAAACATGACTGCTAGTGAGCAATGCCCAGCTTGTGGAGGTGATACGGAGGATCTCAATCACGTCTTCAGGAGATGTAAATTAGCTAAGACTTGCTGGGAATTGATTCTGCCAACTCAAATACAAGCACAATTCTTTGGGATGCCTTATGAAAGATGGCTTAAGGAAAACCTCAAACCTGGTCCTAAGAGTTCCTCTTGGAATATCACGTTCGGCATTCTGTGCTGGAAATTATGGGAAGCAAGAAATAAACAGATATTCAACAATGAAACCATAGAGCCACATCGTCTAGTTAATGAAGTACTCTCCCTCTCTTTCCACACAAGCAAAGCGAAGGAAGCTCTAACTGTTCTAAATCTTTGCTGATTCGGTTCCCTTGCTTTTCAGAATTAATCTGTACCAAGTCTTTTAACCAGACTCTGCTATGCTTTTAAGTTACTGATGTACATATTGTTTTCTCAATAAAATTGTCATTTCCACTCAAAAAAAAAAAAATTAACAATGTTCTCCTCTTTTGGTCCCACAGATCTGGAGCTCAAGATCAGATTTAGCAGCAATATTAGTTATTTTGTTAAAAAGAATAACGGGTCCATTTATATAATATTCATTTCATATTTAACACGTATACATTCTCACTTTCTAAACCTATTAATTCATAATTAATATACGGTATTTATGTATTAACACTAAAAATAATATGTCCAGTTAAAACATAACCTTTTTTGCCAGCCTGTTAAAAGATAACTTGATAATTGATATACATTTTTATTTTTATAAGACTTTTTTTTTTTTTTTTTTGCTTTTCTATATCACTAGCAGTATTAGTAGAATAGTATTCAAAGCCCACTCTGTGAAGAGACCCAGGCCTGATCGTAGGATCAGGATTATTACTTTATTAACCTAAAATGAGGAAAGAACAAACCATTGACGCCCTCCCTCGAAGCTGTACATATTTATTATGTGTTCTTATGCGGTTTTTTTCTGCGACAATTACATTCAAGTGTCATATGAGAAAAAAAATAAAAAAATAATTTCTAAAATTATTAATAGATATCCCTCGACAACTTCAGAAATTATTTATTTATTTATTTATGTGAGATTTGAATTTGGTTATCCTTTATTTTTTAAGTGACAAGTTGCCTCGTTGTTAGTAGTATCAAGACCCCAAAACACACGCAGAGGGAGAGAGAGACGGTCAAAACCAAAAAAAAAAAGTCAGAGAGAGAGGGAGAGGGAATTTTTTTTTTTTTATAATGACAACTTGATTGGGACACTGACACATTATATATCCATCCTTTACCAAGTAATTTTTTTCTTCTTAAAAAATGAAATAGCAACTGTGCGAGTTTAATTAGTCAGTGCTGACTACGACTACTAAACAAAAAATTTGTAATCTGTAAATGCAGCGAGCGACAAGGGTAGAACAAACAAGAACGGTTTAGACTTTCAATGCATTATGTACAGGACTTAGACTCCTAGGAACGCCTTGTCCATGTGCAGAGGCTATTGCCTTGTTTGTCAGGCAAATATTAGGATGTACTACTATTTTCTTCCTTGCAAATGCAATTAGTAGACCAATACTGCTATAATTAGTTGCCTTGCTTGAAGAATAACGAATTCAAATGTACTAGTCCTATGCAAATGACTATCAATTACTCGCAACCGAAGTATGAAGACAAAACTTGCAGCATGTCAAACCGGAAAACAAGAAGCAAAAGACAAAAAAGGGGAGGGAATCCTTATACACGTGCACAACAACACAGCCTTCTCCAAGTCCCATTAATAATCATAGTACACCTAAAATAAATAATAAAAAATAAAATAAAAATTTATTAACTAGATAAAGTTAACAGAATACGTTATATGCTTAACATATAATACTAGTTATTATTCACTGAAGCCTGGAGTATATCATTCACTCGCTCCCGTCCTCTCTTTTTCAAGAAGTTATTATTTCATAAAGGCCCCGGGTAGATTTGTCATTTTGTGTTTTGATCAAGAGCTTGGGTTTTGATTGATACTTGACCGAGGTTTTTTTCCCGAGGTAAAATAATCTGGACCTTCTATTCTATATATCCCGATAAAAATATGTATATTGGTCTTCGCCAGGAAAATCAATCTGAAACTTATCCAGGCAAACATCTAAAAAAAGCCAGGCATCTCTCCCTCTGAATTCTAATATGGAGAGATATATAGTGACGAATCCATATCCGTGTCCCTCACTTCTCTAGGCACATTGTCTTAGACGAAAACCAGCCAACATGGGATACTTCGATATTCCATCACTCGCCCTCCACTGCACTTCGTTTTTTTCACTCTTCCTTCCTCACCTAAGCTATCATCTTTCTTGCATGCCTTAACAACGCCTCCTGCACACCCATTATCTGCCACAACTTTTCCTGTCCGTCTTACAACTTGTTGGCATGCCACTGCCCATTATTCTTTCAAGTGTATGGTAAGCGTCATTCTATTAACAACAAATGTTCTTTTTTCTGTTTCTCTGTTTTATGTTCTCTTTTTCAGTAAATTCTTGAAAACTCCCCATCAAATCCTTCTTCTTTGAAGCAGATAGGTTTCCAAGTATTGACTCGATTAAATTTTTGAGAATTTTTGAGACTCATGGGTCCTATACGAGGTTTAAAAAAGAGAAAAAAGCCTGAGAAGAAGTATGATGAGAATAGTTCGGCTTCTGATTTGCCGGCGAAAGAGGGCCCGTTAGATTGGTGGATTGAGTTCTCAAAGAGGATTAGTGGTAATTTTCTGTTGACTTCTGATGCTTTTACTCCATCCAATTCTCTTGATAGTATTTCTTTTGCTGATTAACCTCCGTATGATTGGGGCGTTGCTCTCCGTCTCTATGCTATCGAATTTTGGTGTTGCGTGCTCTTTTACTGAAGTTCATGCTTAGTTACGCAAATACATTTTGGTATAGAAGTCGAGGATCCCTAATTTGATTCGAAAGTTGCCTGTCATTCTCATCGTGTTATCTTATCTACGAAGGAAAGTTTAATCACATTATATAATTGCTTTATGATGAAGCCTAAATCAGTTTGTGTATGATATAGTACATTATTGGGTTTGTATCGAAGATACTTTGGAGAATGGTACTTTCTTCTTGGTACGCGACGGGGACTACTGCCTCTCTTCAATTTCTGTTTCACGTGAGAAAAGTTTATACTTGGCATATTATTTCTTGGGCTTGTCATAATTAAACAATTTAAGTCACCATGGACCCTTCTACCTCTGAATTTGGACTGTCACAAAAGAAATGTTTTTACTGATGTCATGCATATATTACACGATCTTCAATGGACTTTTTTGTCTCGGTTCTGCTTTCCATCCATTGTAGCTCCTGCTTACAGAATTGGGAACTAAAACAAATTAGTCGATCCAATGCCGTTGTGCTAATTTTTGGAAAGTATATTCTTAAGGAATTTGACATGCTTAATGTCTTAAGTTGCAAATTTAAAATCGGTACCTTGGATCTCAAAGTTTCGAGTATGACATTCAGAACAACTGCATAGATGAACTATTATAATAATAGAAGAACAGAAACAAAGGACTGAAAAGAGGATGTATCTTTGGGGAAGAATAACAAGATGTATGATTGGCTAGTCTCAAGTTGTTGTGGTTGGTGTGTACCAATCCTTTACCCATGCTGGTATTTGGTTTCATGACATTAAACTTAAACTTTCAGTGCTTGGCTCATTTTTTGAAGCAGCTACCTCTGAAAAGTTTCATCTGGCGTTGTTTTGTGTTTATCTTGCTGTCTGTATAATTAAGATGTTAATTAATAATGATAATCAAATTTCTTGTTGATAGGGCATGCTGAGTGGGTAACTTGCTGTGTGTAGGAGGATTGCTTCTGTTTCCGAGTTGCTTTGTATTTGCTGATTAATATTACCTTAGATCTGTTCAATTACAAGTTTCATCGGAAAAAAAAAAAGTTTCTAGTGTGATTCTCTTTGATGATTTATATCTGTTCATTCTATCTTAATTTTGAAATTGTTCATTTTAGTTATGTATGACCATCATGTAGGGTTATATTGAAGGCTTTCTTTAATTTGTCAGGCCACATGTCCCGAAACCCTCTATTTAAAAGAACAACATAAAAGTCATTGTAGCATCTGCTGCTTGAGGAGGTCACAACCAGCATTCAATCTTGAGAAGTTACCTTGTTTTTTTGTTGTACTAAAATTTTTTAGTCAACTTTATGGACCATTTCAGACAAATTTTAACTCATATGCTTAAGCATATGAACTCTTGGCTTGATGGGTTGAGCATTTTGATGACCCCACTCAAGTCACGAGTTCGAAATGGCACCATTGCAGATATGAATCAAAACCAAAACTCATATACTTAAATTCTGGTTGGCATCATATTAGTTGTAAATACTCAATGATTGCTTACAGAAACAATTGCAAAATAAGATTAAAAAGGTATGTCAGTTTTTACGTAATTTATTTTCTTATTGAAGGTTATAGTCCTCAAACCATGAAAAAACATGGGGTTTGCAGCAGAGGATATGCGCAAAACCATTTACTGCTGAACTGTAAGACACAAAGGGCTTAATGCAGTATATTTGGAAGTTTATTGACAATTAGGTTATGACAAAGCAGTTGCACGTTGAAATTTCAAGGAGTTATATCTTTAGGACTACTTATTTATGTACCCTAACCAAAAAAAAAAAAACTATTTTCTAATGTTCAACAATCAGAAGCTATTTTCTAACTGGTATTAAATATCTTGACTGTGTTGGTGTCTTGAGCCGTGTGATGCTTATCCTTTTTTTTGCCGGAATATCCTAGTCATATTAATATGCTCTTGGTTTAAATGATATTTAAACTACTGACAGATATTTTGGTAGTATCAGTGTTCTAGGTACACTTAGCTGATAGGAACATAACACGAGGTGCAAGTACAATAATGCTGGATAATTTAGGATGAATTAAGTTGTCCCACAGCTAGCCTCTAATCACCTTCTATGTTTATTATTTTAATATAATTACATTTCCTATTTGCAACTCTGGCACATTATTGTTTTTATTATTGTGTGATTCGGAACATTTCTTGCTGGGGAGCCACTATTTTGTAACATCACCATGTCTCATTTGCAAAATTTGCAAGCATAGTTATGCACTAGTTTCATTGCAAGTACAAAGGTAGTTCAAGTCTGAATATGAACTAAATGGCTGCATCATTAATTACTGTATATTTCATTTGCCCGGATGTGTATGTCTTGGCATTATCAAATAATCTTCACTGCTTTCACAAATAAATTGAAGGCTTATAATTTTTCTCACAAAGGATTATTAGATCTTGCTAAGAAGGAAATTTACTGCAACAAATAGTTCTTCTCAAGAAGGAACATGATTAAAAAAAATGTTGAAAATTACATCTGCATTATCCAAATTTGAATTTGGTAACTTTTGTTTCTTAGCAGATCTTCATCTGTCTGCACCAAAGGAGTTGGATAACTTTGAATCTATTTTTAAGATCTCCAGAAAGACTTTCGAGTACATATGCTCACTGGTGAAGGATGATATGATGGCAAAATCTGCGCATTTTGTGTTTGCTAACGGCAAGCCAATGTCTTTATATGATCAAGTAGCCGTAGCGTTGAGACGACTGGGATCCGGTGAGTCACTAGTCGCCATTGGCGATTCATTTGGGCTGAATCACTCAACTGTTTCACAAGTGACTTGGCGATTCGTTGAATCTATGGAAGAAAGGGGTCTTCAGCATCTGCAATGGCCTTCTACAGAAGCAGAAATCATATCAATCAAATCCAAATTTGAGAAAGTACGAGGCCTCCCCAATTGCTGTGGTGTAATTGATGCTACTCACATCACGATGTGTTTGCCTGCCTCAGAACCTTCAAGTAATGTCTGGCTGGATCACAAGAAGAATCACAGCATGGTGTTGCAGGCAATAGTAGATCCTGACATGAGGTTCAGGGACATTGTCACTGGCTGGCCAGGCAGAATGAAGGATTGGTTGGTTTTTGAGAGTTCCAATTTCTACAAGCTTTGTAACAAAGGAGAGAGGTTGAATGGGAAGAAGTTGCTGCTTCCTGAAGGATCAGAAATAAGGGAATACATAATTGGGGATTCTGGCTACCCTCTACTGCCATATCTGGTAGTCCCTTATGAAGGTAAAGAACTTGCAGAGCCAAAAGCAGAGTTTAATAGGCGGCATTTCGCAACACAGATTGTGGCACAGAGGGCGCTGGCAAGGCTGAAGGAAATGTGGAGAATTATTCAAGGAGTGATGTGGAGGCCTGATAAACACAAGTTGCCCAGGATTATTCTGGTTTGCTGCTTGCTTCACAACATTGTGATTGATATGCAAGACGAAGTGCAGGATGAACTATCTATGTCTCACAACCATGACTCTGGTTACCATCAACTGATTTGTGGAGCTGTTGACGTAAAAGGAGCATCACTCAGAGATGACTTGTCTCTCTTATTCACAGGAAGGTTGCCTCCGTGATATTTTGTCTTTTACTTTGGGTTGGTACCTCAAGAATGTATCTGGAAATCTGATTTACTTAGAGTCGATTCTCCTCCTTACTTTATACTTCTTAATTCAAATTATGCATTACTGAGTGAAGATTGCAGTCATACTTTTGGTTGAAAGTAAATATTGCATCTATTTTTACAAGTGGCGTATAGGTAGTAAAGTTGCTCAATTTTATCACTTTGTGATCATTAAACGAAGGCAGCGAGCCTGATTCAATGAACCGTGCGATATAGGTATAAATTCATCATTAAAATTGCAGCTAACTTTGTTCTCCCTTTTCTGCGAACTTCAACCTCGAATTCAATGTTAACTAGTGAATAAGATAAACCATGCGATATAGATAGACACAAGTGCAAGGTACCATCTAGAAGATAAGACCAAATATTTATGTAGCATTGATTCTTTCAAACAGAAAAATAGAATCAAACAACGACGAAGTTTCCAATTATAGTTGATAAATACAGTTTCATTTGAAGAGTATAAACAAATGTGACCATAATAAAAATAGTAGAACTTCAATGTCCTCCGCAAGTCAAAATAAAACAAGTTAGACATCTTTGATATTGGCAAATGGCAATGTTCTGGCACTGCAAGCTTTCTCTGGTTTCTAGAAAGTGGAGTTACTCTGAAGACCGGTATGCAATTTTTTAGCAAAACAAATAAACAGTTCAATTTGTTGGTGATATATTGATAACGTAAGCCCTGATGACAGATGACAATTACCGAACGGGAGAAGATATAAGATACGAAAGGTTCAGTAGCTGAGTGAGTGGCAAGCACCAGTAATACCGTGATGCTCACGTCGGCCGTTTGAAAAGCATCGCAAATACCAACAGCAATCACCACCAGAATTCCTGTGGAACTTCGCAGCAATTTCCTGAGTTCCCGAGTTCACACTCTCAGTTGAAGTTGAAGATGCACCGCCTACCCTTAAATTATTATCACTTTCATAGTGAACAACACTTCCATTGTTCGCTATAAATTTTTTCTTTTTCAATTTGTGATGTTACATTTTATAATTATTTTAAACATAATTGAATTGTGTGTGTGTGTGTTTCAATCTAATCCATTTGTCGATGATCTTTATTCTTTACACAAAATGGCACGACTAGAAGTGTAGGAGGACAAAGCACACGACAGTGTGAAATCATGAAAATGAGGTGGCATGCTGGCTGCTTCTTTTACCAACAATTTCGCGCTTGTTTTTTCCTTCCGACCTTTTTCTTTACGGCTGACGTCTTTGCTCCGCTCCCCCACTTTCGTACTCCCCTCCCCATGTAATTTTATATTCCCCACGCGATCTGCCCCTATCCAATAATTAAGAAATCCCACAATTAATTAAAAGATCTATTTATATATTTTTTAAATTTTATAAAAAATTATATTTAGCTTTATCAATAATTTAATGTTTATTAATTGATAGATTACGAGAATTAGTATAAAATATTAATATTAATTGAGACCTTGCTATAAATTAAGCATACAGAAATCTATTTTTTTGGGGTCTGATTCGAGGTCGTGCATGGAACGCTCCTGTCTGCGCCTGGCTTAGTCATGGCTGGTTTGGACTAGATTTACCACATGCAAGACAAAAAAGCTCCACGCTGGCAGTCTAACATTGAAACGCGGTCACGCAAGCACAGGGAAACTGCATTTCATGCAGTAAATTGGATCGGGACGCTTCCGTTCCTTACTTTCCAAGAAAACTGACCCCCCGCGTAACTACCAAGTCGTACTTGATTTATATATATATACTCCTCTTCATTTCCTTCAACTTGTATGCCAATCCACCTGTCGAACCCCGCTAAGCTAAGTTTCACTTAATCCTCCCACCTCGAAACCTGCCATGAAGAGAGCAAGAGATGAAGGTGATTCAGAGGGCTTAAACATGGTTAAGTGTTTGATGTTACTGTCCAGAGTTGGGGTGACCAACCCTTCCTCACAGTGCAGTGATGGTGGTTTTAAGTGCAAGACTTGTAACAGAGTGTTCCCTTCATTTCAAGCTCTTGGAGGGCACCGAGCCAGCCACAAGAGGCCCAAGCTCATGCTTTCTTCCTCACATGATCTACCTGTGAAGCTCAACAAGACTCACCCATGCCCCATTTGCGGACTCGAGTTTGGAATCGGACAAGCCCTCGGAGGTCACATGAGAAAGCATAGAACTACTCCTGTTGATAAGCATAATAAGTTTGATTCATGCTTGGACTTAAACTTGACACCGTTAGAAAATGATGATCTCAACCTCCACTTGAGGACGCCCCTCGTTAATTCTTTTGTTTGATTCATGCTAATATAGACGTACCAGAGTAATACACTTGATTCATGATGTTTTGCGTGCTCAGACTATACTCTATATGTTTCTTCATTTATGAGAGAGATGATCTCCTTCAGCTCAGGCATGAGATCGGCTGTACGTACGTAGTCAGTCTGTATTTCTTCCTTCCTTCTTTCTTTACCCTGCGTGCTGCAAATTGTGCAGACTGCGTGCATGTTTCTGTTTTGCCATCAAAGCTCATAATATATAGTTGCATATTTGCATCTCACTCTCCAGCTTTCGTCTAGATGTGATGCAGAATATAATAAAATGTAAAAATATTGTAAATAAGAAATATTTTTGTGTACCTTCTCATAACAAAGATGTCTATTTGTTGGACTTTTAATTAAAGTTCATCCCTAATGGATTGGGTTGAAACTAGGGGTGTTTAAATTAGGGATCAGGACCGGATCCACCACTCTCAGTTCCGGTCCCGGTTTTTGGCCGGGATGCAAATTGCATCCCGATCCCGGTAATCCTGGGTGGGACCGGGATCAAACTAGGAATTCCCAGTTTTTTTTAAAAAAATTAAATTTTAAAAATATTATTATTTTAGTTAAATTTTCTATAATCTAGTGTTTAAAGTAATTATTTAACATCTAATAAGGCCATAATAATCACACAAATTGATCTAGAATGAAGAATAACATTTTTTTTTTTATTATTATTATTATTATTATTATTATCACCTTCATCATTTTTGTTATTATTTTTATACATTATATAGTAGGATTAGTATCACGATATATATTCCATTCATTCCTTTCTGGATCAGTCGTGGTCTTACAAACTCTACCGATGGTATGGACGAATCCATTGCTTCATAGAAATGTGTAAAAATTTGAGTCGCACTTAAAAGCCGAGTACTCTACCATTGAGTTAGCAACCCTAAAAAAAAACTACAAAAATAAACTAATAAGATGTGTAGATACAATCGCAATCTAAATATGTGATACACATTTTATCAAATGGTAACATAAATTATGGGATAAAAAATACAAAAATAAAACAATAACTTAGTTTTTAAGAAAAAAAATTTAAAAATAAAAATAAAAAACCGGGACCAGGATCACAGGATGTGTGACCGGTCCCAGATCCCATAGATCCCGGTCCCAGTCCTGGTTAGGACGGAAAATTCCAAGAATCAAAATATCCGAGATCAGGACCGGATAATCGGGACACTTTAAACACCCCTATTAAAACAAAGCCCAAAAGCCTAAAAGTATGGTTGGCCCCATTTCAAGGACGTTCATGCCGCTGCCCCCATTCCTCCTTTTTTTTTGCCCAAAAGCCTAAAAGTATGGTTGGCCCCATTTCAAGGACGTTCATGCCGCTGCCCCCATTCCTCCTTTTTTTTTTTTTTTACATAATTATTAAACAATGATACAATCACTGCTGAAGTACTGATGTGAGGACGCTGTTAAGTATTGACAGTTATATTTAAATATTTTTGTAAGCGCTTTTTAAGTTTAGAGGCTAACTCTGGCTTGCCCAATCCTGATAGGGCCCCAAACACAACTCACCGAACCTATTCGTCTCAAAAAAATAATGATACAAAGATATGACAGATATTATATATTTAATTATTTAATAACAAAACAACAGCAGGCTTTTATTCTATTGAAGTGTTTAATTTAAGTGGAGTTAATTACAAACAATCAATCAAACTCTGGGACTTCTCCTCAAATCCCACTCCCCCAAACACTGCCACGTATAGACGCGTTTTGCAGTTCGGAGCGCACTGCCCGTTTCTGATTCTCTCTCACTGCCACTGGTAAAGCCGAAAAGACCAATTTGGGCATTGCCAAAGTTGCTACTCTCCTTTCACCCAGAAAAACAAAAGTTGCTCCGCTCCGTCAACGGTCTGGATCTGTTTCCCACAGTACACGTGTATGTCAATAACAGGGGCAACCATGAGTTAAGCTCAATTCAGGCTCATCCGGTCTCCACCCGTTTACCGAGAAAAAATCGAGTGCGATTCAGACACCGGAGCAAATATCTCATTGCTTTCTCCCTCTGAAGGTAGAGCCGGGAAATCGGGCCGAGCCCGTCGGGCCGGCCCGTTTAAGCCCTATTAAGTCTCGGGCCGGGCTTGTAAATTAGAGCCTCCAAAGGAAGTCGGGCCTAAAAGGGCCAGCCCTGTAGGGCCGAGGGCCCTATAGGGCCGGCCCTGGAGGGCCAAGGGCCGGCCCGTTAGGCCCTTTTAATGTTTTTTTTTGCCCCTACCCCCTCCTTGCCCCTTGTCCAGTCGCCCCTTGTCCAGAAATTCTTGATATTTTTACTCCTCAAGTAGAGCCTACTACACAAAGTGAAGTACAATCAAATGTCCTTAAAATTGATGATAGTGGTGAAGAAAATGAAAATGATAGTCGTCATACTAATGTTGTGTAGAGGTTAGAGTGTTTAATTTCTTGCCTTCTTATGCTTTGGTCTTTATGTGAGTTATTATGGGCATAATTTTACTTTTGATTATGCATTAGTAACTGTATTTGTTTCTTTTGTGAGACATGTTTTAAACTTTAATGTTGACAACATTTATATGTTAAATTAGAACTTTGTATATCTCTCTAAAAGAAAATATGCAGGAAAAATAGTTAAATATTGTGAAAATGACTTCTGGGCCCTGCGGGCCGGCCCTGGCCCTGATGCTCTCGGGCCGGGCTTTGAAAAACTGCAATTTTCCTTACCCCGAGCCCTTTAGGGCCAGCCCTTTTAGGCCCTGGCCCGTCAAGGGCCGGCCCTGTAGGGCCGGGCCGGCCCTGATTCCCAGCTCTATCTGAAGGCCATGTGGCTTCGCTGGAAGCTTCAGAATATACGTTCCTGAGAAAGACCTTCCGGTTAAGTTTCTTTGGAGGGACATCGGCAAGGGTCAGATCGTTGAATTTCAACGTATAATCGCTTGCTTGCAATTCTTCAGCTCGGTTGTAGGCGTTTATGCGCGATGAACCTCTCTTATCTGAAAACTTCTGGTTGAAAAATCTCTATGATTGACATATAGCGGAGTTTAAATATGTTTTCTGTCTCTTGTTTCCAATGCAAGCAGCCGTAATCGTTAATTCTTACGATGGCCTTCCGCTATTTTATGTTCTCTACCTTTTCTGTTTTGTTGTTGAGCTCGATGGACGTGAATCGTGTTACTGTACATGAATAGGCTTTCTGCGGTGTTTAGATGCAGGAGTTGTTGGAGCTTTGGAGTTCCCGTGGACACTGCTAGATAGTATTAGTATCGCCTAGTAAAAAATCGCCGTGGACTGAGGAATATCTATCACGTGAAGTATAAACAGATGGTATGTACCAGATTCTGCTTTCTTCACTCTCTTTATTCAGTGTTTAACTGTATGCTTTGCTTGCATTTTTTATGAAGAGCGCATATCACGCACGAATAGACATTGAAGGTGTAAATGTTGCGTGGGGCTCCATCTGCACTTCTGTTCTTGGATTCGGAGAGCATCTGTGCTTCTCTTCTCTTTGGAAGGAGACAGGGAGTGATAGAGGAGCTATGAATCACAAGCCCGGGAGTGATAGAGGAGCTGTGACACAGGACACGTTAAGACAATAACATAGCATGATATAGAAAATAATGGAGGGCAGGTTTAGGCTGGTGATACTTGAGCCTGTCCACCCACGTGAACGTAAATGTATATGTGAGATAGATTAGTGCCAATTAGTTTCTGGAAATAATCTATTAAATATATCTAATATTTATCATTGCTATCTGGCTGTTTTGTCAAATAGCCTTGTCTACTTTCTGAGGGTTAAGTTTCATATATCTAATGGAGCGCAAGTTTCATATTTATCATTGCTAAGTAACTGCCGATTGAATAACGGCTAAAATGATAAATCTATAAGCGCATACAGGCATATGCACGGATATGGTAGTTGTTAATGACTCCTGGAGTTACTCTATAATTCGTAAGAAACATTCAGGGTTAGATTTTTGTTCATTTGACTCCCAAACGTATTTTCACTTGACTTTTGTCATTCGTCATTGGTTATCAAGATCAGTTTTAAGTGGAAAAAATCCCTTCTTAAATGCTTAAGTTTATTCTTTATGTGTCCCCATTCTATATCTGTATAAGTAGCATTTCTGTCTCATCTGCTTTACCAGGTGAATTCCAATATTTTTTGCTGCAGTCTTACCAAAGCAAGGGATTTTGGATGGTAAAGGGCACTAGACATATCAATGACAGAGATACCGCATTTGATAATCCTTCTAAAATTGAATCAAAACGAACTCATCGATGGTTCATTGATGCTGCCGAAGTAGATTTTTTTCCAAACAAGAAACAAGCAGTGGAAGATGAAAATGGAAAATCAGGTTCAGAAATTTCAAGTATAAATTTTTCTCGCTGGGAGAACAATCCTAATTTAAAATCAGTTCCTAACCAATTTATCGGCAAACTATTTGGGTCTGAATCAAAGCCTGTCAATTTCAAGGAAACAAATAGTTCTTATGTTGTGGGTAATAATTCTAATGTGAAGACGAAAATGATAAGCAATCAATACAGAGAAGATGCATCTGAAGAAACTGAAGCACGTCTAAGCTTTGACGGAATTAAAGAAGTCAAAGCAAATCGGGTTCAGGATTCTGATATTGTACAGGCTGAAGCCAGATACAATTTGGTCAGGCAGGATAACAGTGATCTACATCAGGCTTATAATGGTGAGGCTGAGATGGGCTATATGTCAATAGGGCAAGCTTTTGATAAAGGTAGTAATGTGTCTCTCATGGAACTTTTCTCCAACAGGGCGGATGCCCACGTTAGATCATTGGGTGAGGCCTCTGGTAAAGGTTATGATAATGCCGTATCAGTTGGTGATTCCTATAAGAAAGAGGACACAAATACAATATCTTTTTGTGGGTTCCCAGATGAACAGGACATTTTCCCTGTGGACAGGCCTTCTGGGGTCTTTGGTCCTTTATATAATCTATCTTCGGTTCAAGTATCAACAACAGCCGGTGGGAGAGTGTTGAATGCATCAAATTCCAATCGAACTGTAAGTATTCCCCTGGTAGATAAACTAAAGCCTGAACCTGTGTTCAAGAATTAACCAGAGCTCAGAGCAGCGAAGAGAGAAGCTCCAAATAGCTTCCCTTCTAATGTCAGAAGCTTGATATCCACTGGTATGCTTGATGGCGTTCCTGTAAAGTATGTCTCGGTTTCCCGGGAGGTAAATTCAGGTCTCTCCTGCTTAATTTGTGAATTCGAATTTCGAAGTGCTATTTACTAAGTTATGGTTATGTACCTGCATGGATGAAGGAACTTAGGGGGCTTATGAAAGGTTCTGGCTATCTTTGTGGGTGCCAATCATGTAATTATTCCAAGGTTAGTGATCACTGCTGGTCCACGATCTGACATGACCTCTTATTCATTATTTTTCCTTCAACTCCTTAAAATTTAATTGCCACCTATTCAATCGATGATTTATGACTCAGGTTCTGAACGCTTACGAGTTTGAGAGACACGCTGGTTGCAAAACAAAACATCAAAACAATCACATTTATTTTGAGAACGGGAAGACGATCTATCAGATTGTACAGGAGCTGAGGAGTACCCCTGAAAGTTTGTTGTTTGATACAATCCAAACAGTTTTCGGTGCACCGATTAATCAGAAAGCATTCCGCAATTGGAAAGGTAAACAAATTACTCCTTGCGTCTGTTTTGCACTTAAATACATGCAGGCATACAGAATGGTTTTTATTTTTGGGCTATTTGACTTATCATGTATCTAATTCTTCTACCCATGCCAATCCTCTTCAGAATCTTTTCAAGCAGCCACACGTGAGCTTCAACGTATTTACGGAAAGGACGAACTAAGTATATGAGTCACAAGCCTTGGACGACATATTATTAAGGTTAAACCTTCTGTTGTGGGCAGGAAGTTATATCAATCTGAAGTATTTTTGCCCCACTTTTTCTGGCGCATTAACCCAATTGCATACTGTAAGCGGCCTAGTTTAATAGATGGGATGCCACTTGATAGAAAAGGAGCAAAGATAAAATGCTTCTAGGATCACGTAAAGATCACTATCTCTGTTGGTGTTTGCGTGAATGCAATTCAATTGATGATAAATGAAGCGCATTTTCTTCCTTTAAGTTCAAACTCAATTCCGAGCTTTTATATTGTTATTGATTGTGAAGTAGTATTATTTTGCCCAAGGATAGTGGATACAATTACAAATGACTGGGCAGATTTAAATAATAGAAACATAAATATTATCGTGAGTGATGGCAACACTACCGTTTCTCCCTTTACTCAAGTGCTACGTCCTGCGTAGGGCTAATGGGCTATGCAGTTTTGGGAAGCTATTGACAATAGAAATTTTATTTTATGGGTTTCGGCTCTTGATGAGCGAAATGCATATTTATTTAATGCAAACTCAGTTTATATTTCAAAACAAATAATGAACGCCCTCCTACCATTAAAAGCCAAGGGCGTTTTAGCATGCATTTCCTAGTAAAAAAACTACTTTTTTAGACCCAAAAGTTGAAGCAAATACAAAAGGATGCCGAAAGCACAAATTATCAATGTTACACTAATAATATTTTCATCCTTCCTGCTTGATCTTGGATGATGAGTTCCCTCCAACTAGAATTACCTTCGACTCAACCACAACAGCCCGACTTGGGAGCAGCCTGCTCACCCCCCGCTTCTTGCTGGCCGATTCTGATTGTTGATGCCTGCAATAAATACATAATGGAAATACTCACTTTTTAGAGGGCTATCACCATATCAATTTGCCTGAGAGGAAGTGTAATTACCTCTGTCCTAGAGTCGGTATCACCAAGCCTCTGTTTTATATCTCTTGCTATCGAGAAGAAAACTTCCTCCACATTTAGATTAGTCTTTGCGCTCTGCAACAGAAAATCCTTCAGTGCATGATAACCAAAAGAAACTTCCGGGAGCTTCAACCTAGGAAAGTACGCAGCACTTACAGTTTCAAAGAATAAAATTCCATACTCATCCGCCAGTGCTTGGCCCTTGGAGGTTGGCACAGCCTTAAAAAAAGAAGGCAATGTATATCATTAGTATCTGTAACGGTGAATCTGACTCATGGCATAGTGGCTTACAAACATCATTCCTTCAATTGGAGGCATCAAATTAATTTTCTATAAAAGCCGAAGTGCCGAACAAATGAGTTAACTGCTTAAGCATCAAATTAATTATGAAAGCACGCACAGTTTTTTTATATGTTCAGGTATCCTCATATTAGAGGCGGTGATCCTGTTTGAGGCACGGTCAGATACTAAATGTGGATATCTTTCCCAGCGGGAATTCTTGGTTCATTCTATTAGGTGGGTGTTTGGGAAACACCCAAACCGTGATTTCAAAAGCTATTTTCCGTAAATCGAGACAAAACTCCTCTCACATACTTGCCTCGTAAATCATAAAAGCTATTCTTAAAAGCTAATCCAAACACACACTAGTAACTAGCACTTTCTACTAGACCCAACCCACCTTGGTGAAGTAAGCACATGTTATAACATTGAGAGTTCATTTAAGTGACGTGGTGCACAGCTCGGCAACTCTAATGATCGAAGTTGACGTTGGAGGGGAACAGATTTGAATCAGGGCGGCAAAACATTGTTCTTATTACGTAAAGACCACGAGCGGGGAGGGGGATGCAAAAGAGGATTATATATATAATCAAAACAAATGATATTTTACCCATTTTTTTAGTTGTAACCAACTCTTGTTATTAATTTATTTTTAATTTAAAATTAAATTATTTTGATTTCCTTGATATATATCATAGAAATTGCCAATAAAGTTTGCCTACCCTTTTACTTTCATCCATGTCAGCTTTGTTCCCCACCAGTACTTTGTTAACATTGTCTGAAGCATGTTGCTCAATGTTTCGGATCCAGTTCCTGATATCTGTAATTAGAAGCTAGGTCCAGGTGAGAATTTGCACAAAGAGAAAATCTCAGAAATCCAATCATAATTAGAAGATGGCCATGAATCTGGGAATTTCACTATTAAATGACGATTCATCTGTAACATCATAGACTAGCAAAATGCCCATAGCTCCCCGGTAGTAAGCTGGAGAAAAAACAGTTTAGTAAAATGATTAGTAAGCGAGAGTGTAAAATGATAAATAACATCTTTATTTAATTAATATAAAAGATAAATTTGTTTCAACATTCCTAATATCAATACTAAACAAACCAAGTAGCCTTTCCACTCCATTCTTTTCCATTAATAGCCATTCTAATAATCAAATAGGCCAAACTCTCAAGAGGTCATAGCGCACTCTGGATTTGATCCTGATATTACTCTGATCCTCGGTTCCTATTCCCTATGGCTCATACCTCTTTTGTAACCAAGAGACTGATCAATCATCGAGTTAAAAAACAGTAATCTACGACTTAAACTTATATGCCTTTTTGGCTGCCAATATTTTTGTCCTATAAATTCCATAAGATGGGCAATGACAGTGGTGGAAAATCAAAAACAAAAAAATTAAAGATGAGTTTCTTTTAGGCGTCAGCATTAGTTGTGGTTTAAGGGATTTGATTTAGTTCTACTATGTATGTAATGATAAAGGTAGTTGCCATGTGACTAAAAGGTCACGGGTTCAAAATCTGGAAACAACCTTTCCATTTGTAAGAGTAAAGCTGCGTATATCTGACCCTCCAAGACCCCACCTAATGAGAGTCTTGTGAATTGAGCCGCCATTAATATATGTATGTAGAATTTCTACGAATTTGACTTGTGGACTGCTCACTATGTGCACATCAGTTCTGATGATCAATAAGAATCAGAAACCTTACCAGTTGTAATCGTTCGAAACCGCTCCTGACCTGCAGTATCCCAAATTTGGAGTTTGATCCGCTTGCCATCAAGCTCAATGGTTCTTATTTTGAAATCAATGCTGCATGAAGAAGATACATTTTGTGATGTAAGAGAAATTTATAGCAAACTATAATCGGCAGTTTTACTCCTGTTGTGTAAAAACGCACCCTATGGTTGTGATAAAACTGGTAGTGAAAGAACCATCTGAGAAACGCAGAAGAAGGCAACTCTTTCCCACACCTGCAAAAATTAATAGCAGAGGAGGTTTAACCTCAATCCACAAAGGCTGCAAGGTAGATTGCCATTATTATCTTCAGTGATTTCCCAAACAAACTTTATTTTAAGTGCCCTAAAAAACCATCAACATTGTTATTATTATTAGATTTCCCGGGAGAAAAGGCACTGACACATCGAGATGATGAACGTATGACACTTTGATGCTGTAGAAAACATCGGATGGGTTGTTAATATCTGTTAGTATGTTAATATGACCAAAAAAAAACTTTACTTGGATCATCAACCACAGTAGTCCTTCATTTTAGAAGCTACCAGACCATTCGAGGACTGCTTTGGCAAGTAAAAATGTAAAATGCTACGAATTAAACACATTATTAAATCAGAGAGATGCTCACATTCATATAAACAGCACAAAGACATTAAGAGATGATCAAAATGAACATTTAATTTTGATATGTTAACGTCGAAATTGCATTTTAACCGAACAATGGTTCAGATCACGCTCAAACTAAATCATAAATAGATGCCACAGATGATATTCCGTAAAAAGAAAAAAGAGAATCATCAGTTATGCTTTTCAAACTCCGAATCACACATTCTTCTGAAATGATGAGGGGGTGATGCCACGTACCACTGTCGCCAATCAAGAGGAGTTTTACAAGGTAATCGTAATCCGCACGAGCCCTTGCCGGTGGAGCAGCCATTAACCTTCAATCGATAAATAAAATCCTCGATGATGATTATTCCTCTCTGCACAAAAATACGTTACTGCTAATTAATAATTTCTCTGCAAAATGCAAGACCGAGAGATTGAGAGAAGAGAAACAAATACCATACCAGATCAGAAATGGAAAGGTAAATGGCGGAGCGAGAGAATCTCCAAAGCTCACTAGTGATGGAACATGGAGATTTGGAGAGATGGAGATTTGGAGAGAAAGGGATGGGAGTTTCTGTTTTCGTTATTTTTCCCCCTTTTAAGTTTTAACTGAAATGTTGATGTTGTTGCAGCCTTCAACCTTCAAGTTTCCCCGACTCTATTGGGTTGCTAAAGTGCGCACCCTCCTTCCATGTCCTCCTTTCCTTTACATCTATTTTTGTTTTCGTTTTTTTTCCAAACGCGAAAACGTTTTGATTTTGAAAGGGGATGGGGAGTAACTTTTGTACGTGTCACAGGAGATAAGAACGTTGTTGCTGATGTATTGGCGAAAGGAGGCATAGTTAGGTGTTCTAACGGAGTGTTGGGGAATTTTCTAAACTTAGATTTTCGTAATATAAGATAAAACTATTTTCATACTTTTATCTCATAAGTTATAAAAATTATTCTTAAAAATTAATCCAAACATATACTAATTATAATTATTGCCCAGCTTTTATTCGGGCACGATGCATAAATGATCGTATGGGAATTAGTCCCTCTGCTGATAAATCAATGAATGGGTGAACCCTCTATTTGCATCCTGAATGGCCCTGAATTTTGTGTACACACACGGATAATATGAGTTTTCATTTTACTTGATACGGTGCATTGCATATTTAATTTTCGCATTATATATGTTGATCGTATGTTTCTACTGAGATTCCTTGGAATCTCACCCCTTTTTCTAATCAAAATGTCTCAGCGGGTGCCAGCGGCTCGAAAGCCAAGGATACAGAGAAGGGAAACTGACAGGCACGTTTCCCAAGATAAATACAGTAGTTGTATATAGTCTGTATGTGAAATAGTTTTGGGACATTTTGTACATATTTGTCATTATTATCGACTTCTGCTCTGTTAATGACTGTCTGTAAACAAATACTTATTATCAGTATAACTGTACTTTTCTGTTTGCCTATGGAACTTGTTCATTATTGCCTTACGCATATCAAAATGGAAACGGGTGTTGACATTTTCACTAGCTGATTTATTTGTTTTAAATTGTTTCTGAGCTCCTTTCTACTCCAGGCAGTGAGAACCTCTCGCAATGCAATCAAATTTCTCACAAAATCTAATAACTCCTCCCCACTTTCTTCCAACTTATAATTACTTCTTATCAACTCTATTAGATTCAGGTGATTGATCCATCTAGCATCAAATCTGAACAGAGGCGGAGTTTTTTACCCAAAATGATCATATTCAATGACTATCGGGTAGTGATTTGACCCTATTACTTCCAATACTTGCCCCTAGCCTCTTTGGAAACTTTCCCTTCAGCTAGTATTCATAACTGCCATATCCAGCCTTTCTCGAATAAACTCATCCCCCTGCCTATTGTTTCTCCACGTGAACTTGCACCCTTTAAGTTCTAATTCCATCAAGTCACAATTTATAATACATTTTCTAAATCTATCTAATTCCCTTTGAGTGCACTCCCTCCCTCCTTCCTTATCCAAAGAGTAAAGCAAATCATTAAAATCACCAAAAATTATCCAAGGAGTTGCTCTACCGGATTCAACTTCTCTAAGTCATTCCACCATCTATTCTTCATTACTAACTATATACTAAAGACATGTTTCCCATATAACGTCCCTCTACAGTCACCTCTTCTAGATGTATCAAAAACTTGCTAACAAACCCAATTTCCAGCTGGACTTTTTCCTTCTACCACACTACCAACCCACCTAACCTTCCTACTAGATCAAAATAGCACCCTTCATCAAATTTTAACTTCCTTCTAATTCTTTCAACTTTCTCTCTTTTTATTTTAGACAAAAACACCATAAGAGGTTTTAATTTACCACATTGGAATTTTAAGTTACGAATTGTCAAGGTAGTTCCTAAACCTTAATAATTCCACCCTAAGCAATTCATAACTCCTAGGTGGTTGCATTAGGCCAACCACCACACCCCTCAATCTTATATTCCCCCTCATTTATACAATCGATCACTTCCTCACCCTTTCCACTTCCCTCTAAATTCTACATGCAATGATTAGATTCTAAATCCCTATCATACCTTTATCCAAATTCTTCAGCTAGCCTTCTTAGTTCTTATTCCACCTTTTCTTTATTCCCATCACTCTTCGGAAAGTCTTATTCATGATCTTTTCTTCTCCTTTTCACTAGAGATTTAGGTTCTTCTTTTGCTTTTCTCTTTAAAGATGCCTCTTGAATCCCTTTAGCAATCTCACCAATAGCTAGGTTGTTAGCTGGTACAATTACCCATGTACCATTGTTCTTGTCCACCTCATCTTTAGCAAGTTCTGCCCAATATTTAATTTGGGTTTTTATAATATTTTCTTTGCATGCTTGTAAAAGACTAATGGACCCATATAGTTGTATTATCATTGAGTCTAAATCATTATTTTGGTCCACTTCCATTACCATTTGGGCCTCGGATTTCTAATCCAAGCTTCTTTTTGTGTATTCTGATAAGGGGAGTATGTTATAATCTTTTCTTCCTGAAACGCCCTCTGAGCCAATATCATCTGAACATTAATTTTATTTGGCTGGCGACGACCTGTTTCCTTATTACTTATACTCTGTCTACTCGAACTCTCCCCAACGTCCTTGGAAACATAAACTAGTCTTTTCCCTCTAGTCAAGTACTGATGCCTTTTGTCTTCTCCTTACCCTGCCTTCTTTTCCGATGAACTCACCGAATTCTTACCCGCAGGCATAACCCACTTGGTCTTGAGAGGTTGTGCACACATACTAGCATCCATGGCCTCTTGTTACTCCATTAACTATGAATTCCATTGTCTCTTATTCACAGGTTTTACTTTCATTCCCAAGTTTACCATAGTTGTAGCAGAAATGGACTAGCTTTTCTTACTTTGCCTATGTCTATACGTCATCTAGATCTTCATCAAGATGAGGTGCTCAGAAGCCCGGAATTAGCGGTTTTTCCACTTCGACCTCCACCCTTGCTCTGCCAAAATTGCTTCCCGTGAATCTTTGATCTTCCTACTCCTCTACTTCCATAACTCTCCCCATAATGCTTGCCATCATTTTGATATTCATGCTTATTCTGCCTTCTGGAGGGAGGTTGTGAAATTGGACCAAGAACTCACAAGTGTTGATTATTATTTCATTATCACTTAGAAATGACCTTCTCTCATGTAAGCTTAACATATAATTTTTCATAACCCATGGGTTCTCTTTCAACACTCTCTATGCCTCGCATTGGTTTTTGAAAGAAATTAGAATAGATTGAACCCAATAGGTTTACCTCTAAGCCCCTTTTCACCCTCCATGCCGCCGTAACTGAGTCTCTTACCATCGTAAAACAAACTCTGGAGTTCGTCAGTACCTTTCCAACCAGTTTGTTCCTGTCTTCACTTTGACCGATCTTCTTCCTCCATTGTAGCTTGATGTCAAGGCGTCTTCTGTCCATTCCATCACCGTATTCCTCTGATAAGCTCTATTTCCGGCCGAATCTATTGACAGTAACCTGATTGAGTTCACAAGATTGGTGAAAAGTAAATTAGGGACGAAACCCTAACGGACCTCTCACTTCGAAGAAAAATTTAAACTAGTTCAATGTTTTTTTTTTGAATAAACACTGGAATTCAATAGTTGCTAACAAGCAATACAAGACAGAAACCTAAAACAAGACGAACTATAAACATTCCTTTCATCAGCCACCGCCTCCAAAATAGGAAGGTGGTGGTTGATGAAGGAGAACAAAATTCTCTACCAGACTATGGGAAGATTTTGCTAAATGGTCAGCCAAGGTATTCTCCTCCCTCGGGATATGGTTAACAAGAACCTGCCACTCTTTACATAGCCAAAGCTTAGCATCTACTATTACATCAGAAAAAGGATGAGACATGTGACATCCTCTTGACATCATATTAACCGCTTCAATAGAATCCGTGCTGACAAGGATCTTCCTGTACCCTTTACTCCAACATATCTGTAGGCCTTGAATAACTCCAATAATCTCTGCTATTGTCGGAGGAACTGTAGTAAGTTTGGATATGAATCCACAGATCCATGATCCATCCTCCTCAAGAATAACACCACTACAATCACTCTGACCCGACACCAAAACAGATCCATCAACTTCCAGATTAACAAAGCCTGTGTGTCGCAATCTGCCCCCTCCATCAGAAGGCCCTCTCTGAGTGTAGAAGTGACAATGAGAAATGAGGTCCTGGTCCCAACTAGCCCGAAATACGCTTGAAAGTGCATCAGAGTTGGCCAAGTCTCCCTCCTCACCAAATAGCTTCCGACAGCGAGTCACCCAAATATCCCAGCAAACATACCCAAACAAGGTAGACCACAGAACCTTCTTGGTGAACTCCCTACCCGCTTCATGCTTCAGATTCCAATATATCCACTCATTTCCTTGTAGCGTAGAAAACGCCGGCCACAGAGCAGGTTTAACAATAGAGATCCACCACTCCCTTGCATTGATACAATCCCTAAGTAAGTGCATTGAATCCTCCGCTAGCTCAATGTTTTTAGTTTAGGGTAAGTCCCATAATTCTATATCACACTGTAACCTTTTTCTCACCCTGTTTTATTGCTACTAGACAAAATTATAATTTTAATTGTTTTAATATGAAATCAAACATATATTGATTACATATGGCTAACTAGTTGGCAAAAAATACAAATGGATAACTAAAAGCGATAAACTGTAATAACTTGTTCAGTTGAAAAAATTATATCAAAGATTTTGTAATATTTATTACATTAATTTTGTATACATGAATACTAATGTTATGATAAATCACAAACTACAAATTTATTACTACTTCCAGTCATAAATATAAGATAAAGTTGATTTTATTTGGAAAAATTAAAGAAGTTAAATAAGTTACTTAATCATATCATATATTATGTATCCTTAGATTATATATTAATTTATTAGTTAAATTAATTAGTTTGAAGAAAAAAATGTAAATATAAATACTTAAAAATAATTTAATTAGTTTCTTTAATTCCTTTAAAAAAAGTTAACTTTATCTTATAATTAAAATCTGAGAGAGTATTACTTATTTTACACAAAACTATACAATTTCTGTTTTTATTTGTATTTTCTTTTCATTTTCTAATCATACCCCTCAAGCCTGTGTTGACAATTCACTATTCAGGCGCCCAAATTAAACTGTTGCCGCGAAAAGATTCCGCCGGGAAATACAATTCATATTCCATTGATCAAGTTGGTAAGATCGTGGAAACAATCTCAGCCAAGTCATCAATCCGCGCGCTATCGCTACGTCATCAACACATGTCGACCGTCGATTGATTCTGGGTTTTTGAAATATCCGACGCACAAAGCGATATCCAAGTCACCGATCCGCATATAACCCAACCAACCAATAAGAATAGATAAATATTTTTATATATTAACCAGTCCCTGGCGTACACCTCGCTACAGCGTTTCTTTCAGCAAATTGCAATTGCAATTTTCCTGTTCAGTTCCCCGAAACCCTAGTCTTCTGCGCAGTTCCTCATGGCCCCCAAAGCTGAGAAAAAGCCTGCTGAGAAGAAGCCAGCAGAGGAGAAGAAGTCCACGGTAGCAGAAAAGGCTCCGCCGGCCGAGAAGAAACCGAAGGCCGGAAAGAAGTTGCCCAAGGAGGGTGGTGCTGCTGCCGGCGACAAGAAGAAGAAGAGGAACAAGAAGAGCGTCGAGACCTATAAGATCTACATCTTCAAGGTGCTGAAACAAGTCCATCCCGACATTGGGATCTCCAGCAAAGCTATGGGAATCATGAACAGTTTTATCAACGATATCTTTGAGAAACTTGCCCAGGAGTCCTCTAGACTTGCTCGATACAACAAGAAGCCTACAATTACTTCCAGGGAGATCCAAACCGCAGTGAGACTTGTTTTGCCAGGAGAGTTGGCCAAGCATGCTGTTTCCGAAGGAACAAAGGCCGTGACTAAATTCACTAGCTCTTGAAAGAATCTCTAGGATTGTTTGGGGTACCAATTAGGCTTAAGTCTATATTCGCAGTTTGTAGGTTTCTATTTACTGTTGACGATGCTTCATATTTGGCGAGTTTGGACCTATGTGCTCATTCGATATATTGTATAATTTGGGGTATATAACCGTTTATTGTGGGTATTGCAGCTGTAAGGTACATGGATGATTGATTCTAATTAAAAAAAAAATGCTTCTCTCTGCACTAGTCCTCATGGCAATTACAAGATCGTCGATGTCCAAAAAATAATTCCAGGATAGTCTTAAATTAAAAATATAAATATTCCAAATCATGCGAAATAGCTATTATTTGCTTCTGGGAAAAAACGATTTTGTTCCAATTATAAAATTAAGGAGTCATTCAGTTGATTACTTTATCCTTGCTCTCATCTGGAAGTAATAACGTCTTGATTTTAAAAGTAATGATATAATAGTTAAAATTATTTGGCATTTTAATAGAATATCTATACCTTTGATATAAATTTATATATATATATATATATATATATAAGAGACACTATTAACTGCATGTATATTCTGATCACATGTGAAAAATGTATAAATGAGAAAAATTGAATTTGTCGGAAGCATTTGATCAGATGATCGCACAAAAGCGTAAAACAAAAAGGACATCCTTTTGCAAAACGAAGGCAGTGGGGAGCATTTGATTTATCCATAACTGTTGTCGCTTATAAAAAGTGTGCATGTAGGTTTTGTTTAGATGTACAGAAACGTGAGAATGTAAACACTGAAAAGGTAAAAGTGGCGTCGCCCGGATTCGAACCGGAGACTTTCAGTGTGTTAGACTGACGTGATAACTTACTACACCACGACACCATATTTGGTAGCAGAAGGTTCTGTGTATATATATTTAATTTTATGGGAACTTTTGCATGTCATCCATCCTTTCGTATTTTAAATAGGTTTTTTTTTTTTTTGCATACATATATTTTGTTGGCGGTAGCTTGTAGATTGTCACGCAACTTAGTGGATTCTCTAGCTCCTCCTAGTGCTATACAGATCCTGTTAGCAGCATCGCTTACAAATGACAGAGTTGATTTGAATCATGTCCGAGGACACTATCCATAAAAACTATTCCACAACTACTGGCAGATAAGAAGCGACACTCCCCAAAATTAAACGAACCCTTCTTGCAAAACAGGGTGAGCAGAACTACGGAAGATAATAGAACTCAGCAAGGTATAAAACTAGAGGAGGAAACAGAAGTTACTCAAAAACTCAAGGCCAGGTTACATAGACCTTCAGTCTCATACCCTTTTATAGACCGCAGGTCACAAGAGAACATTGGGCACTTAAACACAATTAAACGTCGGTTACAAAAATATTAAAAATGTCAGTTACAAAATCATTAACATGTTTAATGAATATTTATAAGAAGGTTACTAGTTGTTAGGTCATTAAACACATTAATAGGAGTTTATGATCCAATAAGGTAGCAATAGATCATACAAATTAATCTTGTATTTTCGTAGAAATGTTTCCAATAAAAGTGCCCAATACCGTATTTAACTTGCACATAAGAGAGGGGGAAATTGCCGAATTTCAACTACGTTTCCCGGTGGCCCTTTACCATGCAAGTAAGTCTATATTTCTCTTCTTGGTTCATTTACTAGCCTAAGATCACTTGTTATTACTTAGATCCCACAATCTTAAAAAATGTGGGACTTGTTCCTTGTGACACACTCACTCATTATTTCCAACATATTTGAATGGGAAGAACCACACTCCGCCGCCGCCGCCACAAAGACCCAACATTTCGTTGTTGCCGCAAATACCCACTCTTATTCGCTTCTATCGATCTCTCCTCCCTTCACTTTTCAAGTTAGCGGGGTATTGCTCTGAGACAAATTTAAATATTTCTTTATTCACTAATGTAATAAGGGCAACATGATCATTTTACTTAATGTTTTATTTGTATTCAAGGACCTCAGTACTTCAGGTCCCATCAACAAATATCTTCATAATGAGATCTTTTAGGGTAATTTTCCCTATTTAAAATCAGTTTCAAGTCATATATGTGTTTTCAATACATTAACACAGGAGTAAGAGAAAGAAGGCTTATTGTCGATCAATTCCGTGAGTCCTGCTATAGTTAAGTAGAGAACGAGTTCTTTTCCATTGAGTACTGTAGTTTCTCAACTATTATTCATATGTCAAAATGGTACATGGCATCACCCTATACAATGTTCTGAAAAACTGAATAATAATATCAATTCAAGAATTTTTGGTGCATTACCTCTTTTTCATTTAGTTTAAACGTTTTAGATTGTTATCAACTCAGTAAAACATGTTGGGATAGCGAATTTGCAACCTATATTAGCGCTAAGGGATGAGATTCAATTTTGAACAAGAAGTTTTCAACTATAAGTATTGGATATTTAGAAGTTTTTTTAGGAACAATTTTACTTCAGAAATTTTAAAATAGGAGCAATGTCACCCCCATTCATTTACCTTGACTGTTATTTTTTACTGCAATTACTTATGTGGCAGTAGAATGATGCAGCTGCCACATAAGCAATTCACATTACTCCTATTTTAAAATTTTTGGAATAAAATTGCTCCTACCCAATGTTTCTAGGTGAAAACTTCTAAGATAAAATTGGACCTAACAGCAGCGCAAATGTTGATAAGGTTCTACTTCGAGCAAACGTCTTGAAATGGAAATAAAAAGCAGGTTCTTGCCTCCGTATCTGTTTTGCATCGCATTTTTTGTTTAGGCAGCTTATTTGCTCGTGTTCATGATATTTATCATATTCGTTTTTTAAAAGAATATTTATCATATTCTTAATTTCTTACCATTTTAACATAAATTATTCTTTTAGATTGTCATTTAATTATCTTATTATTACTTTTATAATAGAGACATGAAACATATTTTCTTTTAAGTCACATTTCTTGCTTGTTCTATGGCATTCTTTTTTCCTGTTGCATCCGATTTTTCATTTAGATATATGTTTAAAGGTAAAAAAACTGGAGACGGCTTCTACATGGCATTATGAAATAAAAAATTAATTCACCCGGATGACCAAAAAAATGGGGTGGCCTAGTACACAAGGCTCCCACCAGGTGGGGTCTAGGAAATGATAGATGTACGTAGCCTTATCCTTGATAAGTTGAGAGGCTGTTTCCACGATTTGAACTCGTGACCTCCAAATCATATGACAACAACCTTATCGCTGCACTATAACTCACTCTGGTGACCCAATTAACCAAAAAAAAAAAAAAAACGGAGGAGGATCTTGGCTTTTCAGTAAACTTTCAAAGGAGTGATAACTGATAATGTACTTCTAGATTTCTAAGAACAAAAAACTTCCATATTGTTACTGGAAGTAGATGGGAATCTACGGTTGCTTAGGCTTGATAACCTTTTTCCAACTAGAAAATATCAATCTCAGCAAGGAGCAAAAGATTGCCTTCACGCAAGAAATTACAAAGTTCCAGCAGGAGGAGGGCCAATACCACGGATAAAGCAATCTGAAGAACAGGCTAATGAGGTGACGAGGGTATCGCCCGACCTGTATCATCAACTTTTAGCTTTTGGCAATCCAAAATTGTTCACTCCTAGGGCTATCAAATATTAATGGGTCATAAAAGATTGATGACTCAAGTTCTCTTGCTATATATTGCATAGAGCAATAGAAAAAAACCTCTCGCTAATTAAGATAACTTGATCATGAATTATCAAGAAATACTCACAGGGAAAAGCAAATCTAGAGCATGCCAAGCTGCATGGCGAACAGCTCTTGTGGGATACACGGGACACCCGGGACACGTGAAACTATACAAACAGCTCTTCAATCTCGTACTCGTAGTCATTCTCAATTCCATACCTATGTAATGACCAAAATGGAAATCAATGAAGCTATGTAAAGTTGAAAGAACAGTCAACTAAAAAGCATCTGAATGGTCGATTGAGTACCCTGAAGTATTTTGATCTGTGAAAGATAGTGCAGCAGCACTGGTTCCACCTTCAACTTCAGAAGCTACCAACATAAATATGTCCAAGACCTTAGCTTAAGAATCAAATGTCCATTTCTTTATATGACAACCACATGAATGTCAATGTAAATATACCTGATCAGTAAGTTCAGTAACAATTATATCCGATGGGCCGCCAACAAAGAAAGCATTTGGGAAAGTGGGACAGTGTTTCAAGAAGCTTTCCGTTCTGTCAGCTGCAAGCAGAAGGAAGCGTTATATATCAGACAAGTGTAATGCCATTCACAGGATATGATCCACTCCTTAATATGTCTACCTGAGTTATAAAATGGAAGGAACCTTGAAAGCAAAAGATACATATCACGCTGAGCCTGAGAATTTTAAGCAGCGAATATCAAAATGCCATTGCTCGCAGAAATCATAAACCAACTAGAAGATTCAAAATTAAAAAATGTAAAATTTCATCTTATTCAAAAACTAAAGCTGAACAGATCACGAGATTTTGAGGTTATCTAACCTGCACAGGAATTTTATTCAATCGAGTCTGGTTTAGCACAACATCATCTAGAAGATACTGAACTCAAAGGGAAAAAAGAAGAAATACACAGTTAGAAAGGAAGATTTCAACATTTCCAGAAAATAAATATAACTGAAAACAAACATAAATTATCCATTACAAGTGTGATGACTCTTACATGAAAGAGGGACTGGAAAAGCCTTGTGTTTGTTTGAATGTCAATCCTGTGCATGATCAGAAAAATTATAGCCTATCACCACAGGATTGAAGTTATAGACATGGTGCTACTGCTACTCCAATGGCAGAGGTTTATAACATTGGACATTGCTTTTTTCATTTTTGGCTTTTTTCGGAAAGGGGGAGTGGGTTGGGCTTGGATAGATTGATCTAAGTTGGCATGGGAAGGATGATATTAAAGTAAAATAAAATTTTAAAATAGATAACAAACCATAAAAATCAATATAATATAAATGCAAACTATAGATAGAAGAGTCCCGGCAAATATATTTTTCTACCCACTTCTAAGTCAAATCCTGATTGAAACTAGTGAAAACTAGGTACTCCAAAGCTGGTCGAGCTTCAATTTTTGGATGCTTGGATTTAGCAAGGTTTAGAATAGGCATAATTACAAGTGTAAGTGATACCCAGTTAAGTCAGTTCATTCAAAAGAGCTTGTATTCCTACCAGAAAACATTTCTTGCTCCTTCAACCAGAGCAGATGAATAACGGAGAAGCACCTCTGGATTATCAAGCTCAACTTCAAATAACTGCAAAATCGTAGGAATGTAGTTATTGTGCAATGCGACAGCTATGCCAAATAAAAGCTAAATTTTTTCACCAAAAAAAAAACTAAAATCTAAAACGTTGGTTTTATTGATGAATCTTATTTGAACCATACAGCATAGATCCCCATGCATGAGAACAAGTGGCTCATCAAAACCAATGTCTAAACCGAAGTAGGTGCCTCCACAAGCCACAATATTAGTTACCAATATCATAGTCTGATTTGGGTTCTAGCTGTATAAGGATGCTCATGATGATGAAAACATCCACTGAACAGACTTCAAATGCTTGGCTTCATTTGGGTTAAGAATATGATCTATAATTTGTCCTTTAATGCATCATAAACTATAAAATAATTTAATATAAACAAGGAATTATATTAAAACCAGCATAAAAAGCTGCTAAATAGTGATATAGATGCGTGCTCACTTACCCATTTGTGGAATAGGAGGGCAAATATATTTGAAGCAAATGACTGGCTCCATAGTTGGACAATCAATTCAAGGATAGGCTTTCCATGTTCAGGCACTCGAACAAAATAATCAGCAAGCACATCATAGAAACATAATAAACCATTGATACCATCATCTGCTGGAGAGATTATATCTTCTTCCCTGCTGAAAATTATATCTGTTATTGTAAAAAAAATGAAATTGGTAATTCTGTTTGGGAAAATAAGGAAGAAAACTCAAATGTGCCACAAAAAAAAAGAATACTGTGACACCTAGTTGGCTAGAGCCAGAAATTCTGGTTCAAATAATCAAGTGTTGTAATTAAAGAAATCCTGGTTAGAATTTAGAACACCTTATTAAACCAGCTAATCATATTATCACATCAAGAACAGTCGCCCATTCGATTAACTTCCTAATTATGAAAAAAAATCACAACCTTATACAAAGGAGACAGTAACAACTACCTCCGGTTGTCAATATAAGAACTTGGAGATAGTTTTCCTTTTTTCTTTTTTCTTTCTTTTTTTTTGGTTTTGAGTGAAATATGACATGTATTTCACATATTCTAATTCCTAATTAAACAACATCCATAAAGCAGACAACAGCATTAGTTGTTAATTTTTTATGCTTTGGAGAATTTACAGTGGCGATCAGTGCCTCAGCCCATTTATCTACACCATCTGCATCTCACCTTTGGCTCGGTCATCAACTTCTAATGCTATGTCTGCAAATAGCTCCTGCAACAAATTGCGCCTCTCTAACGAACTAGCTAGCGCCTGTAACAAATTTACCAAGCGTAATTCTGTTTAAGCAAGTAACATAGGATTCTTGAATTTTTTTTTTTGCAAAGGATAATAAAAGTCATTGACGCAACAACAGTTCAAATCAAATACAGAAGAAATTAAGTAACCGCACAATTGTACATGCATGCAGGTAACAAAGTGATCAGCGTTGACACTCGTTGATCTCAAAGAAAAATTGAAATCGAAGAATTCGAAATTAAAATATCATGATCTATATAGAATAGGAATCACTAGGGGAGAATCAGCCAGCAGTAATGTACATTCTACCATCGGTCGGAGTCATAGGCAGCCGGAATTTCTAGCGAGAATCAAGAAAACCTTGACCCAATTTTTCTTGTATTTTCTCAACATCTAAACAAAAGTTAAAAGAACCACCAGGAATATGCAAGATAACTTAACCCGCTGGAGTTTCTTGTGGATTGCTTCAGAGAGAGCGTCGAGATAAGCAGTGCTTTGAGGAGATGCATGAACTCCAGTCATTTCTGATGGATAACGCTAAATTCAAATCTAAGGTCAAGCTTCGAAAGGGAAAAGCTAGAGAGGAAGAGAAATATCGGGCAAAACTCTAGCCCGAACTCCAATCCAGACATGGCGGAAACATTTTCTGAGATCCAGCATCAAAAATCAAACCATAACAAAAGATTATGAATACGATTCCACATGGACAAATATTGGATGTGGCGTCGAGTTCAGTGCAGTACCATTACACGTGTTAATTTCTTCATTTTGATTTATGGTTTGGATAAAGCGACACTTTGGCGGGAGATAACTGCGCTGAGTAAGTTACAATACGCGCGTCATTTCTGGACATCCATTAAATTAATGGCGCAAATCAATATTTTTTTTTGGCGAGAGAGATGGCATAATTAGTGAAGGAATTAATTTGACTGTGAATAATAATCAAATTCAATTGCTCCCTCTATTTTAAAATTCCCGACATTGTTTTGTTTCAAATATTTGTCACTCAAAATTTCAATACAGGAGTTTTTTATACGTTCAATGTATGATTTTTATCTTTAATTGCCATGTCTAATGAAAACTTTTTGTTTTTTTATCTAATATTTTGAATTTTCAAGATAACATTAATTATATTTTTCAATTATACCTTTATTAAGTGTGTTTTACAACCTTTGAGGCAACATTAGTTACTAAAATAAATTAAGAGCATATTAGGAAAAGTTAAAAAAAAAAACTGACATATAATAATATTTCTTAATTTGTGTGCTAAACAACAGATAAAATAAGATGAAAGGAGTAAAAGATTTTATTCTTAGTATGTATTTGGATTAGCTTTTGGGGAATAATTTTTATTATCTACGAAATAAATATGTGAGATGAGTTTTGTCTCAACTTATAAAAAAAAGACTTCTGAAACTACGGTTTTAATAGTTTTCAAACACTCACTTCAGTATAGTAATTGATTGTCTTATATAAGAGGTGGGGTTTGCATCCTTGTCATGGGATCATTTGCTATCATGGAACTACGGTAAAAGAATTCTCATAAACAAAACAGACAATTTCAGGTGATATTTTCCTGTCACAGTATTTTAGAATCTCTTTTCTGTTGTTTGACTTCAAGATTGACGGTGGAATGATCAAAACGGCCACTTTCTGATCACCGTGTTAGTAAATGCTTCCCGCACATTCTTACTATCTCCTGTTAGACAGCAAGTGTAATTTGGCATGAATTCTCTCTTATTTATGCTTTTAGTTCCTTGGTACACTCACTTCTTCAGGTTTTTGCTCTTGTATTAATTTTCCCTTAGGAATTTTCACTGTATGTAATATATAGCATGTACTCCTGATATTAATGAATTTCATTTTGTCTGTTCCAAAAATAAATAAATAAATAAATAAAAGTATTAGAATTAATGGATGACTGTTTGTTTATTTTTTTCCCGCCGTACCATACATGCTTCCATACAAGACAAACTTGTGACGTGGCCTCGTGGGCCCATCTGGGGCATTATACAACAATGAACGTATGATGACTTGTCTCAGGCCAAAAAACTGAAAATAGCAAACAAACAAAAGACGAGCAACCTGCATAAATTGAACATAAAAGCACAAAAATAGCCATGAATTCTCACCCCCAAGCACAAAATATTGACCACCAACTAGGAACCTTGGACCAGGCCCCGAAAAAACAGGGAACCTCGAACATTGCGACTACACGCAACGTTTAATTGGGCAAAAGATAAAAAATGCTGCGTGTTATTTCGAGTTTACAGAAACCATGCTTTGTCAACATAAACTGGAGTTCTACACAGGTCAACAAGGTAAAAAAATGCTCCCTCAAGAAAGAGCTCATTAATCTTCCCTGAAAAGAAATCAATCTGCTCACCACCCCATCAAGGTTCTTCTAACTTTATCTACAATCTGATTTCTAGCAACGATACTGGTTAATTGAAATTCACAGTTTTCATCCAAAAGAAATCTGTAGACCTCCCACTGACGTTCTGATGCCAAATGCCGTCCTATTTCAGCCTAAAACAAGGGGGGGAAAGCAATTAGTGATTTATTTCCATACAAGGATATTATCCATACGCCTGTGTGCCCTATCAGCATGAACAGCAATTAATTTGGCGCATAAAGTTCCATGAATAGATGCCCACGACATGTGGACCATTCACTATGCCATATAAAGTAACTAGACATAATGATAAATCATGCTTCCCAATGTATATTCAATGTCCATCCTGAAATGTATATAAATTGTTGTAGCATATCAAGATGTCAAAAATCTTCTTACCGAAAAAATGCAGATTCCAAGTGCTTTGAGTGCAAATGTAACATCATAAAAAACACGGGGTCTTCCCTTTCCAGATAGCTCAACTGGATTGGCGACCAATAGTTCAGTATCTGGTCCTCGGTTTGCAATGATAACTCGCAGGGGATGAAGCATTTCCAATTTTAAACGTGAACAGAGTGTACTCTGCTTCTCAGGATCCACAATCTTTTTCCCTTCTTTCTGCTGAATAAACAAGTCTAAATCACAATACCCCATGGTACTCGGTGAGAATCGCCCATATAAAATCTGAGAACACAAAAGTTGAAGTCAACAAACTTAAGGCCAACAAGAAAAAAAATCAGCAAACTAAAATTTGAGAAAATACTATTCTAAACTATTTATTGAGTTATTTTGGTTAAAATGAAGACATCACAGACCGATGCAAGAGCTAATGTCACAAGCTTTTTAATCATGAATTAGTAGGAACGACTTGTGACATGGAAGAATTGACAACTCAAGAAGGCACACGGAATTTGGCATTCAATTGCACATTTCAGGTTGAAAAGGTTAAAATAGAACACTCTCAAGAGAATGGATAATAGTAAAACCAGTGGTCAAGTGGAATCGTCTAAGGGAGAGAGGTATTTTTTGGCTCCCTAAGCTACTAATTGAAAGTTTGAGGTCCAGGATAATGAAGGAATGGATGAGGAGCACTTTGGTGTCTATATACAAGAATTTTGGGGGGGGGGGGGGGTTTTGGGGTGGCCTAGGCCAAAGCAAACCACTGGAGATGCTTTATAACCAACATTTGCAACTACAAAGTTTCTATCTTTTCTGTGATGAACTGATGATGCATTGGAAACCATGAAGAGCATGTTTGTGTAGTGTCACTTTGCAAGAGCCCTGTAATTTTTTCAGGATTAATGGTGAGGATAGGAGAGGTTCAATGTCAAGGTTAGTAAAAGGGTGTGGATTTCGTATGGCGCATTAAAATTGTGATAGTCACTGCTAATGCCATATGGGAATGCAGAAATTTGAAAAGAACATCAGAATAGAGATTTCAATCTGGTGGTTGCCTGTCAAAAATCAAAGTCATTTTGCGCTTTGCACCTTACAGCTGGAGAAAGGAGACAGGGATAGTAGAAAAGCATGGATTAAGCTATAAAATCATGACAAACATGCATAATCAGCTTGATGGATGGTCAATCATATTTGGATCTGGATCAAAGTAGAGAAGAAGAACGAGAATTGTAGAGATGCAATCTAGAATTTGTTGAGTACAATGAAGTGTTCTAGAGGGAGAAAGGGGAATAAAAAATTACAAAGCTTACTGAGAGTAGATCAGCTTTGTCTTAGATTAAAAAATGTCCATGGTTATGTAGCACTAGAAGACAATGATATTTACACAATTTTCGAAGAACAAAGGAAGATAACGTTATATCCAGTTAAAGGATTGGTTAGTCAAATCTGTAGGTTATTCTTCGCCACATTCAGATCCTACAATCATGATTCAGGAAGGTTAAATCAAAATGCTACCTCAGAGCTTATGGATCTTCCGCCATTAAATTACTACAAAAAAGGGAATTTTAGTTGCAACAGGCAAACACTTTTATGGAATTGATTGATCATATTAGAACTACTATACTACTATAAATAAAAATTCTAGATATATTCCTCATTTAAGTTTAAATATGCTTATAACTTAGGCGTTAGAGAAGTTTCGATATTGTTAGTGAGTGAATCTCATCTAATTTGATCCAAACACGTAAAGCGAAATTTGGTCAGGATCAGTTGATTGCCACTGCCTAAAGTAAAAATGTCATGAAGATATTTCTGTATTGGGGCAAAAACAAGACCCACGTAAATTTTAACATCTTCCAAGTTTATTGTATTTGGATGAAAAGGATGCACGTGCTGTCAAAGGGACCTATGTTACAAATAACTTTAGGCAAGAAAGAAAAGCATACCGTCATATTCATGTCTTTCAAAGCTCTCACGGTGTCATATAGAAGACCCTTGTGATCAGCACAGCGTATTTGAAGTAATGTGTGAGCTGGGCTCATTGAATTGTCAATCATCACAGTGGTTTTCCTTAACTTCCTCATATCCGAACTAAGAGCTTGAGAACATACTCCATCACCTGTTAGCTCACTACTCAATAGCTCCTCAGTTAACTCAGGGGGCAGAGAGGAAACACCTTGACTATATTCGTACTCAGGACCAGCCAACTGAAGTTCACAGCTGATACATGAGTCTTGCAGCACAGCTTGCAATCTTTTGCATGTCTCATCTTGTCGGTTTTTTGTATGCATAAGTTCCCTATAACAGATTTAACCAAGTGCTTATTACTAAAAGGCATCAATACTCCACTCAAAATAAAACTTATAAATGAAACTGAATTTAACATTTGCTTGTACTTAGTTGAGCCAAATCACATGTGAGGTCAACTAAATGACATATCCAAGATTACTTGTTAGGCTTTTCATTTCTGTCCTTTATCTTGGAGCTGCCAAGTTGTGTGACATGAGGCCATGTGGATGCAAGGATGGAATATGAGTAAAACTGAATGAGATCTCCAATATTACACATTAAAAATGAGCATTGGCACATGATTGATAATAGATACATAAATTTTCTGCTTCCTCTAATGTTCTCTCTCACTTATGAAATGAACCTTGACCTCTAAATAGAAAGTAAAATACCCAGACTAGGAAGCTACAAGGGAAACCAAAATGCCAGATACAGAAGGATAAGGATAAGAAATAAATATCTGAGATCTGAACATTCAGCCACTTGTATCACAGACCCAAGAAATCCATCATTTAGCCCAAAAGAAAGCATTTTAGTTATCACCATAACCACAGGTATTAGGGAAAAAGGGCATAGACGAAACTCAAGAAAGCTTTGAGGAAGCAATATGTAGGGGGAAATCACAAATGAAGTGGAGATAAAGGCATACAGATATTAGGGAAAGGCATGAAATTCATAGTATGCAAAATCCATTACACTTGTTATCATTACTTAAAAATAACTGTATATTTTTTATTGTGTCTTATTAAGATATCTGTACAAAAGACATTTCGAATCAGAAAGGTTTTTTTGTTTTTTTCAATTGCATCCCTTTCCTTTTTGGGTGCCAAATTGGGCTTAAAGCAAACAGCCTAAAATTGGCTCTAGTTTTTGGCCTACAAAGGACAGCAAGTAGCTTCTCATCCTCAAGTTATTTATAAACAAGAAGAGGTCAATTCCATTAATCCATTAGTATCATTAACTAATTTGTCCATGAAATTGTGGGGAAAAAACATAGCATTCCTCATACACAACCCCAAGACAGAGACTCACATGTTATCTGTTATGAGAAAGAGGTCCAAGACTTTGCCATCCGGAGTTGTTGTTACCTTCACCTTTTGAATAGCAAGTTCTAGCTCGCAGAAGGCTTGTGTAACATCTAACAAAATAGAAACAACATTGTAAGCATACAGTCAGGAAAACGCACAATATAAGAAATCATTTCTATATAGCTTCTTTGTTACCGTGTAATAACCCTTTTCTATCAAGGCAACAAAACTTCAGTAGATAAACAGGAGAGGGTCTTGTAGGTTGTTGGATGAGGTAAAATGAGGCTGTACATGGCGGGCAAATTGCCTCAAGGCGGTCTTTCAGATTTGACCATCTCGTACAAAGCGATGCAGAATATGGAACCACCCACAACACAATATAGCACCATATGCCATCAGTTGAAAAGTCTGGAGAATATCCCAAGAGAGCGGAATATAGTGTTCAGTGTCAACTAGGTACCATATAAGAAATGATAATCATTATATTAAAACATTGTTGCGGTGGTAATGGTAATAAAAATAATACTTATCCTTAAATTACCACTGAGTTAGAAGTTTTCACTCAGCTATTGCTTTGTTGGATATGCAGATATTTAAATTTGTCAAGTATATGATCAATGAGCCTTCCTTTAGCGATAATAGTTATCCCCAAGGCTGAAGCATCTAAACTCAAATCCCAGTGGGAATCAAATTAACCCAAAAAAGTTTCTCAAGTATTTATAAACCAATTTATAAGGTACATGGAAAAGACCAAGATTCCCACATTAGATATACGCTCTTCTTCATATATTTTATGCTAAGAGCTTTTACAACAAGATGTCCAGCCGCCAAACACAGAAGTATTTATAAAGGGTAAATCAGTTGTTGCATCAGCTATGCAAAATGTGTTCAACTGAAAACTTGTTTTAGAACCTGGACACCTACTCCTTGCTCATTGAGGAATGGCTTAGTTGGCTAAACTAAGCTGTCTCTTAATGCTTATCCATCTATAATGTAAGCTGAGGCAGAATATTATGCAAAATCTTCCTAAATGACTTGAAACAGCTAGAATTATTCTTAAAAATCTGGTACAGTTGCAACCAGAGAATCCGACCCCAGAGGAAGGATTAGAAAAGAAGAATCAAACAAGAGAAAAGAAAAAAAAAAAAAAAGGTCGATTGACAACCGTTTACCTCCTTTAGTAATGTGCAGCCCAAAATCGAGAATTATCCAGCAAATATCACATCCTAGCCCTGTCTTGTCGGGGCAATTAACAGTGATCACGCAAGGTTCACCGGGGTTCGTCCCTCTCTGAATTTGAACGACGTCGTCGTCAGCCGGCACTCCCATGCCGGAATCGGCCAGAAATGCCAAATTTCGATCTAGCAGCAAACGCGTGCTCCTCACTAGAGACTTCCAGTGGATAGTCTGCGCTGCCAAGCCAACCCAAAACGATGAAGGTTTTATTTTAAATTGTTTTTTATAATGAGAAATAATTTAGAGAGCTGGTGGGTGGAGTATGTCGTAACGACTGGGATTGAGGAGGAAGGCGGGGGGAAAGGAGAGTAGTCAGGCCTTTAGGCAACTACGTTGATATAGGGGGCATTGCCTCCAGATAGTAAAGTCCCACGTCATCCATCGAGAAGGCCCTGTGATAAGATGTGGCAGCATTTTGGCGGTTAGTCTTTAGCATCGCGCCATGTGTGCTAGTCGTTAGGATGTGCCTTTGTTTTTATTTTTTTTATTACTTTTATCATTGAATTCACACTTGGCAACATCGTTCGTGTTCCGTCTTATGCTGAGGTGGGTTTGAAATTTTGAATTTTGACGATATGGTCACATTCTATCGCTGTGAGTTGGCATGGCTCTGTATAATGAAGGCTGAAGAGTGAAGAGGATCACATGATCTCCATGCTGTTGGTATGTTACGCCACTTTATTTATATTTTGATAGATTAAAATATACTAATAAATTATTTTATTTTAATTTTGGATTCCTGATTTATGAATCATCTAGATAAATTTAAATTTTATGATTTTAAAAAACATAAATCTCATAATTTAGGAAAACAAGAATCTCAATTCCCTCTCTTAAGTTGTCATCTTTCAAAATCATAAAATTAGAATTTTTTTAGATGACTCATCAATCATATGAGATTAAAATGAGATAATTTATTATATTTTAATTGATCAAAATATAAATGAGATAACAATCCTGAAATATATGAACATTCCTGGTATGACATGGTATGGGCTTGTATGTAGTAGGCTGTGTGCTGTATCAATATTTTAAAAAATAATAAATAATGAACCCCAAAAAAAACCGCCAAAAAACATGCGAAGAGTCATCCTTTAAATACTACTTCGCAAGTTATGAGCGCTAGACATATTACTCCCATAGGTTCTTAACATAAAATATATTTAGAGAGTTAATTTTAGTTATAAATAAAATATATAATTTTTATATTTATCAATTTTTTTAATTTATTTTTATTGATGCTTCATCAATAATAATTAAGAAGGAGAGGAAATAAGGCAATTAAGGAAGATAACTAGAGTATTTCAGAAAATACATGTCATATTAACAAACCTCCTTTTGGGATAGCTTATTTTCGGGCAATAAATGCTTATTACGTAAATCGAGATAAAACTCCTCTCACATACTTACCCCGTATACCGTAAATCATGATTTATAAGCACTTATAAGTCAAAAATAAATTATCTCAGATTAGCATATAATCAAATTAGATAAATATATCTTATATTAAGAACCGAATAAGTACTTTACAAATTATGAGCATTTTTTAAAGAGGCTAAATGATTTTTTTTCTATTAGAAATGCAATATAGATTCTAATTTTTTACTTCATATATACACCCACATACTCTCGTGCGGCATGTTTCACACACACCATGAAAAATTTTAAACTTCATTAATTCTTTTATAAAATTTAACAACTGTCTAATTTTAGCTTATTTAATATACATTATACCCCTATAACAACAAAACCAGTATAACAATAAATAAAGGGTAAAATTATACATTCATATAAATTTTTTTTTTACCTCTATAAATAGAAAACAAAATCTTCTCTCTTTGCCATGCAAAAAGTGCAAAAAGTACAAAAAGGACTAAAGGGTATGCTCTAATATTTTGTTTTATTTTTTCATTATCTTCTTGCATATTTTAAAAGTGCTTAAATATTTTTAATTAGAGGGGTAGATGCTAACAATATAAGATTACAAGTAGGAGCAAACATGCAATGAAAGCTTTCATGTTACTCCCTCCGGCCTTTAATAGAAGACATATTTATCTAATTTGATTAGATTACCGAAGTCAGTTGAATTAGTTAATATGACATATATTTTTTAAAACACCCTAGTCATATTTCTTAATTCGTTCATCTTCTCTTTTTTTATTATTGTTGAGAAAACATTAATTGAGATAAATTAAGAAAATATTGACATATATAAAAAATATATCTCATATTTAGAATAAAGATAAATTCCAAACATGTCTTATATTAAGAGCCAAAAGGAGTATTATATTAAAAAATCATTAATAATGTTGTTGGAAAAAAAATCTTTGCATCAAACAAGAAAAAAGATATAGAGTATATATTTAAGGGTTGGGCAAAAAAATCACCGATAGGAGTACTAGAAAGTTTCTAACGGAGTAATTTTACTCCAGAAGCTTAAAAAGTGGGGGAATTTTGGCCAACACCAACCGACTTTAACAGTCAACACTCGTTGACCCGTTTTTGCTGAATCGGCATGCCCAGATCCAACTCACTTTTTTTCCAACACTGGCAAAAATTATAAAAAAAAAAAAAGCTATCCCTCCCCTGGACTCGACGGTTACTTGCTATGTTTCTCCTCCTTTTCGCCGTTATCCCCCGTGTAAATGCTCTGGCTCACCGTCCGACGTCTCGCCTCTGCCATCTCGTGTTAGACTCAGCGTCATTGATCTCTTTCACCCCCTTCAAAAACAGGAGTTTCTCACCGATTTTCCAAATAAAGTGGGAGAAGAACCAAGCGAGAACCATAAAATCGATCTCCATATGCCGGCTACACCTGAGAGAATAATTCCACACACCCATAATCCTACAGTCATTAATTCATGTATAGCTTCTCCAAGAACCCTTTCTTTCCCGGAGAAATCCTTTGATTTCTCACTTCCACTACAAAATCCACCTCCAAATTGGGGGTAACAGCGTCATCGGAGATAAGAAATCCCTTGATTTCTGAAACTTGGCGAATTTTTGGAGTAACAGTGTCATCGGAGATAAGAAAAGCATGTGATTCAAGAAGCAACCAGACCTTGCATGTTTGATTTTTGATCATTTTATATTTTCATCTCATTTTTGGCATTGGATTTTCTGTTTCCTGTTTTGTCTTGGCCCGCTGCATGTTTGATTTTCGAGAATAACAAAAAGCTTCAGTGAAAAGAATGGAAAAGACAAAGGAGAGCAAGAGGCGAGATCTGAATGTGGAGTTGATGGTGATGAGTATTAAGGTGGCTTGGGCGGGGATGGTGACGGGCGATGGATTCGGCCGGTGGAGTGACGGAGTCGAGAACAGAGATGAATGGATGACGCAAATTAAGGGCACGTTTGGTGTTTTGTGTTTTTATTTGTAATGAAGCAGCATAATATGTGGAAGAACACGTGGCATAGAATCTTATGTGGCAGAGCCACATCATCCTAATTAGTTGACCGCTTAAATATGTTAGCGAGGTCAAAAATGCACATTTTTTGAAACTTTCATTGTAAAATTGCTTCTCTGAAATAAACTTCAGAGAATCCAATGTCCATTAGTAAAAACTTCCTGCATTTTTTTTTTGCCCCTTAACCCCTATATTTAGACCAATACATCTAACATTGGAAAATGGTGCAGGTAAAAATAGTGAAGAGACAGCAAACATCTTGCCGGATTTAATTTGGAGGTGATAAGCACCAAATCTGGACGGTCCAATTTTTTTGCTCTTGTTTTTTTCGGGAAAAAAATTATTTTCGACGCAATGACCACCCAAACTAGTTCACCTTCTTATCCCTTTTGCTAGACTCACTCGTTATATGAGTTTCATTACCCTCCGGAAAGTCATGTGCATGCTGCTACACTACGGTCACTGTGAAGGAGGATCCCAGTACAATCGTAGGTGTAAGTTGCCTCCTCAAAATATTTGCTCCGTATTGCTATTTTTCGTTGCCCAGATTTTCTGTTTTCTTCTTTGATTTGGTCAAAGATTTCCCTTCCAATACTTAGAGTATAAAAGTTTTTTGCCTCCCCCAACAAATAGGTTTCTGGAGTTTCCGGATTCAAACTTGTGTTCTATTTCTTTCACCTCGACTAACAATTTGTTGGTGGTTTATTTCAGTTAGTTTAAATTATGGGTTCATGTTTAATTTTTAGGACTAAATCAGCTTTCTGTTGTGGCATATTTTTGTTTGACAATCGAAGAAAAGAAGGCACAGCTATTTTTCCCATCGAAGAAGCAGGTATGACAAAAGAAAAATTCACTTCATAATGATATTTCTTGCTGAAAATTTGGACAGACAGGCAAACATATTCTATCAACAACTGAACAAGTTCAAATTGGCGCTCCTGGTCCTCCTACTTCTGGGTCTTATGTTAACTGAACGCCATTAAATGGGAAAAACCGGAAGAAAAGACAACAAGAAATACAAGTTCATTTATTCAACACCGGCAATTCTGCAAATTTGCACACTGTAATCATGAATGCGAAATACCTAAAGACTGATGATAATAGGCTTATCCCGATTGTTACCCAAAATCCGTACGGAGCAAAACGAACTTGTATTAATTCTTCTGGCCAACTCCAAGCCTGAGACGGAAATCCTCTTCCATTAGAGGAAGACCATCTCTCAGCTTGAGCTTTGGCTCCCACCCTAACAATTCCTTCGCCTTTGTTATGTCTGGTTTTCTCTGTCGAGGATCATCAGGAGTGTTCTCCACCATCTTTATCTCCACACTTGGATTGATAAGCTGCAAAAATAGCCTTAAAGCATTAAACTACCTTCAAATATTTCACCAAGAACTAAGGCTTTGTTTGGATGGGGGAAAATGGGAGTAAAATAGGGAGAGAATACTATGAGGGAAAACTCCCAAAAATAGTTTTCTCATATGATTCTTTCTTCTCTAATTTTCTTCTCATCCAAACCAAAAGCTAATAGAATACAGTATCATATAATGTAAATTACATATAGGTGTGATAGTACTTCCTTTTACAATCAATGGAGATCTTAATCTTAGAATGACAAGAATATAACCAGACTTGGATGTGAATGACAATAATGGGAAATGAAACGGCTCACCTCCTTCACTGTCTCAGCAAGTTCGGTCATTGTAAATTCACCTGTGAAAATAACATTCAAATTAGTAACTGCAAGTAAAAGCTCTGCACAGAGAATTCGCGGTTGGAGTGTAACCTGGATTCCCAAGGTTGATTGGACCGGTGTTTTCTCCTTCCATTAGACGGATAAGGCCATCAACCTAACAAATTCCAAACATATATACGGCATCAGTCAGATCACTAGTGAACCAAAGCAGCAAAACACAAATGAGAATTGTAAATTATGTATACCATATCAGAGACATAGCAGAAGCTACGAGTTTGCGTTCCGGGAACTTGTACAGTCAGGGGCTCCCCACTGTAACACATGAGACCATATGAGAATGAATGATAGGCAGAAAAACCATTCGGAAATGGGGACAATAACATGATAAATGAAAGTTATGACTCGTAAAATAAAATGTGGCATTAGAATCAAATTTACAAGAGACATATCAAGTAAACAGAGTGCTCAAAACACGCGCGTAATTTATCAATTCTAAGTTTGTGAAGTTTAGGGAAATACCGAAGTGCTTGAGCAATAAAGTTGCTCACAACTCGGCCATCATCAATATTCATGCGTGGTCCATATGTGTTGAAGATTCTGGCAATGCGTATTTCTGTGATAATAGACATCTCATGAAGTGAAAAACAAAAGAAAAATTGATTTGACACTAACCTTTAAGAATGAGGAGTTACTCGTGAGGAAAAGAAGACAAAGAATTACCTATTCCATGTTGCCTATGATAATCAAACATCAATGTTTCTGCCACACGCTTTCCCTCATCATAGCAACTCCGAACTCCTGTTATAAACATCTTTTAAGTTAGAGTGTATCATTATGGGCTTTGTGAAAACATATTCTTATATTTGTTTATCATTTTCCCCCTTTTCTTGGCCAGAATACTGTCACCATGTTTATTAAGAAATAATGGAAGGATAGTAATTGAGGACATAAGTATAACATCATGAGTCAACTACCAGTACCCCTACTTTAGATGCCAAAGATGCAAAATTTAATAGAGATAAGCATGCACCAATAGGGTTCACATTGCCCCAATAACTTTCTGGTTGTGGATGCACAAGAGGATCCCCATATACTTCGGAAGTAGATGTCAACAAAATCCTGTCAAGTAAAACTATGACTGATTACAACCAACTAATGATAGCATTTCGGATTATCAGTTAAACAAGAAAATAAAATTTATAAGCAATCCCAACCTTGCTCCCACTCTTTTTGCCAGCCCAAGCATGTTCAGTGTTCCTATCACATTTGTCTTTATAGTCTGTACAGTTATTTATGGAAACGTTAGTTTCTCAAGGTTCATTAGACAGATATAGGATCCTTAACCATTGACGCACGAATAAAGCTTGACATAACAGCATAGCAATATAGGTGGGAACCGTATGCCAACTCAAGACAAACTTCAGAGTCACAATGGAGAAAGGGGGAGAAAGAATATGAAAGGTATTGAAGCTAATTTTTTGTATATTTTATAGGAATATGTATACATAGGGACCATATGATTAACGATGCAAAATACAAAAACAGATTTTAAAACCCCCCACCTTCACGGGATTATATTTGTAGAAAATCGGAGAAGCAGGACAAGCAAGATGGTAGATCTGATCAACCTCAATGAACAATTGCTCTGTCACATCTATAGAGGGAAAAATAAAAAGAAATACATATCAATATATATATAAATAAACACATATGAAGCCTCACTATTCATAAGCCATGAATAATGTGGTTCATCTCAAACTTGATGCAATATAAAGGTCCCATATCTAGTTATTGAGTACAAAATCATTGTGCCAGCTGATCTTCAATAGTGACATTAATAAAAAATGTTGAAATTCCAGTCAGTTTTATATCTGCTTTAATAATCGACAAATTTCTTCTTTTGCATCCTATGAATACCATTTCTTAAGTAGATCACAGAGGATGATTGGATTTGGAATAGAGAGAAGAAGAAAATATACCATGACGAATCAACTCAAATCTAGGATGACCGATCCATTTTCTAAGGTTATCCTTGGATCCAGTGAAGAAGTTGTCAGCAACAACAACCTAATTAGACAAAGAGCCTGTCATGTGTTGCATAAAAATTTTGTTGCTGCTAAGAAACTAAAGAATCCAATTAGTTCAGAGCCATCAATTCAACACTGAATTTGATAACCATGCCCAGAAAGATATCAGGAGTACTAACCTCATTTTTCTCATTCTGCATTAATCTGTCAACTAAATGAGAGCCAATGAATCCAGCTCCACCAGTAACCAGAATTCTCATGTTGGGCTGTCGTCAGGAATCAGAAGTATTGGTAAAAAGATTCAAGAAATCATAATAACAAACATGAATGGCAATGTGACGTCAATAGGCAACACGATAGTTCACCTGAAAGAACTTGGAAAAGCGCAAGGGAGAAGGCAAGGGAGGTGGCTTTGTTGCCTGTGTCGTCGTCGTTGTCGTTCGGTGCTCTCCATTAGAAGAATTTGCTGCCATTTTCAAAGCTTCTGAAATTTAGTCCTGCACAAAAGCACTGGATGAGTAATCAAATTCTATTTCAATATCAAATCCAGAAGATCTATGACATATGGCTGGGAAGATAGAGAAAGAAAAAGAACCGGAATTGGACCTGATTGCTAAACTTACACGGGGAGCAAACCAAAATACTAAACTACAGCTCAGTTGTGACTTCAGATTTAAACAATCCACGATCAGACATCCATTTTATAGAAGACAATAGATCAGGAAATCGAGGATTCTCCTACCAAAAGCTAAATTAGAAAATAAGGAAAATAATTCAATTTCGGAGCCTTCAAACTCACGGAAAGTTGAAGGACATCATGAAAGCTCCATGGCAACGGCAACCGTAATAAAACAGGGATCGCACCAAACTCCCAAATTAAAAAGCAAACACGCTAAAAAACATAAAAACTGAATGTCTTACCAATTGGACAAAGGAAATGTAAACAAAGACAATACAGGTTATTCCGGGGGATTTCAAGTGAGAGGCTGATTTGAGAGAGAACAAAGGATGGGTAAGCGAGGAAAAACCAAGTAAGGACAAGGATTGTGTGCTGGGGAACTCGCAGAATGAGAGAACTGCACTGCCAGTACAAAGAATAAGTATCTCGAAGGTGCGGGGTACCTTAAACTAATACTCCCTCCTTTAAGACCATTTGATTTTTTTTTTAATACTAAAATAGTTAAATAAATAATGAAGAATTCCAATTAAATCCTTTTGAAATAATCAAAACCTAAATCATACCTACACTTTAACCAAATTATTAATAAAATCAAAAGGCCTAATTAGAAGTTTTGGAATGTTGTTAAATAACAACAATACCTGGTATGTTTGAAAAGAAAAGGAAGGTAGCAGCACGGTTGAGGAAAAATTAAAGAAAAAATCTCATTCAAGTATCAAAGAACGGAAAATATATATATATATATATATATATCCTAATATAGATTTCTCTGTCGAAAAAGCCTTAGTGTAGAATTATCTGTCAAAAAAGTTTATAAGGACCTCAGTGAGCTAGATTCCAAATGTGGACTTACTTTATTGGCAAGTGTGTGTGACTATATTGACAAGTCAGAGAGTGACCATTGACAAACTTGTAATATTAAAAAAAAATGTCGGCAACTTTCTTTTTTAAAAAATATATGGGGCCCGCTTAGAAAAAGTGCCGGGAGGGTATTATTAATACCCTTTCCCCTTCCCTTCTCTCATTTAAGTTTCACGAGCAGGCGAGCGGAGAGCAAACGTAGTTTTAACAGGTAAGGTTCTAAATTTATAATAATTTTGGTACTTAAAATCACTTTTTCTTATTAAACTTCCTTCATAAAAGTTATTCTACATATTTTTATCTTTCTATTAGTAATAATATTATACTGATTAGCGAGAATTTTGAGATTAAGATTTTGGGAGAATTTTGAGTTTTTACAAAAGATGGTTATAGATATGTAGAGAATAAATAATAGTTGATTTTAATCGGTTTAGATTTACCATTTGATTGTTTTATGATTTTATAATTAATTTCTTCTTAAATAAATCATAAATTATGCTTTATGAATGTTTTTGACTGATTAAATTTGGATTAAGCAATTTATTTAAGTTATTGAAAGTATTATTGAAATTTTAATCGGTTTAGTTTTGCAAATTTTGAATTATGTGAAATTATAAATTATGATTTAATATTATAATTAGAAAATTATAGTTATTAAAAATTTTATTGAGTAAAATAGAGTTAAAAAATTTTAGAAATTTTGATTTAAAAGAAATTTGAGAAATAGATAAATTGTAGTTATTTTTTTTTTAGGAAATTGAGCCAATTATGGGGATTGTTATTTGCTATTTACTATTAGTTAACAATTATTATAAATTAAACATGTAAATATATTTATTGTATAATGAATTTGAATTTGGCTTGCTGGAGTTAAATTCTCTCAAGTTTAGTTTTGTCAAGAACTTGAGGTAACCACTTTCCAATTTATCTTGTATGCTTGTTGAAATGATTATAGGTGTATGTTGGTATTTTTAATTACTATGAGTATGTTATAGTAATTTATATATGAAAAATGTACAATGACTGTTTTTAAGTAAATTTTTTTTAGTTAAGTGGGCCTGAATGATTTATTTCAAATTGATGATACATAGCATTAAATATGAAATATATGAATAAATTATTGATATTGAAGATTGTGATGTTGAGATGTTAAATGTGGTAAGTTGTGATTGAAAAGAGGTTTGATTCTTTTATACCACGTGGTATAGCCGCCATTGTGTACACAGTGGATGGTTTTGGCATTCTCAGGGCTCTTGGTATCACCCTTTCCTTTGGCCGGGTTAAGGGTCAGCTCATGGGTCAGGTGACACCTTTCCATTTTCGACGAAAAGGGAATACATGATCTAATATGAGTTTTGTAGCCTTTGGCCGGGTTACACCTCATTATTGAAGAGCTTGGTGCAGTCTTGTCAAAGAGACTACTCCTATTATATGTTATAGTTCATGGGTTCTGTCAGCAATTAAGGAGGTTATAAGGATGGTTGAGGAAGTTTTATGCATATTGAATGGTTTTTTTGAAATAATAATGTTTTGGGAAGATTAAACTTTATGTTATAAGAATATATATTTTGCCAGTTTAATTATCTTATAATCATTCCCTACATACTTGTTAAATGGAATTGTGGTTATTGAGTCCAAGTGACTCACCTCGTCTATATTTATAATTTTTCAGGCGAGAGTTCAGGTGGTGCTACCAAGGGGAAGGTGAACGAGACTTGATTTGATACCAATCGTATGTCTCGTTTAGTTACATGAGCATAATGTATATTGCCAACCATAAAGGCCTTTGTGGTATACATTGCATATATTGAATACTTCGCTGCACAGGGATTTGTTCTGTGGGCGGAGCCCATAATATGTTGTATTATGTAATACTTAATGCTTTACTTGGTTTTGGAGATTAATTATATGGTACTATCTCTGGTCCTAAATATAGGACATAGTTTGTAGTGTAAATTACACTACAAACTATGTCCTATATTTAGGACCGGATGGAGTAATTAAGAGAGGTCGTTACAAAACTCATATATGTTAACTAAAGCAAGTCCTGTTAACAAGTGTGTGTGACAATATTGACAAGTCACAGAGTGACCATTGACAAACTCATTTATATTAACTAAATAAGCTCTCATTGACAAGAATATGTCACTATATAGACAAGTTATAGAGTGGTCATTAACAAGCCCATCCATATTAACTAAACAACTTATATTTATAAGTGTATGTGACAATATAAACAAGTCATATAATAGTCATTAACAAACACATCTATATCATTGAGGTATTTAGGAACTTTGTTATAGAAAATTCTATATTGGAACTTTTCTGACAGAAGAATCTATACTGAAACTTTTTTTATATTTTTTCTGGTCCTTAAGACCTCTGTGAGATTTTCCCAAAATTAAATTTGTTTTATTAACTTCCCACCACCTTTTAATTATCATTTTATATCAACGGAGCTTCCTACTCCCTCCGGTCCTAATTATAGGACATATTTACCTAACTTTGGAGAAATTAAGAACAGTAGTTAAATTAGTTAATCTTATTTATTTTCCTAAAATGCCCTTATTTAATACATATAAGAAATCATGTTCTATTGATGTTGATCACTTGCCTTGAAGTATAAATTGGGGTATTTTGGGAAGAAATTGACAAAAATTAAAACTTTATCCTATAATTAGGACCAAAATCAATTCTCAAATGTTGTCATATAATTAGGACCGGAGGGAGTAATAAATATCAACTTCCCAGTTCCCCCAATCAAAGCACTGCGATGAATTCTGTGTGGAATGCTAACAACCAAAGCACTAGTTTTATTCACATTATGAACACCCAAAAACAAAGCGTCAAATCCTTTGACAATTGTTTTTAATAGAATCATGCATGATCGAACCCCGAAATAAAAATAAATCCTACAGAAATAAATTTTGGAATCGTCTCCTAGAGATCCAAACTCCGAATTGAGCATCAATCGCCTCAAAATCCCTCCCCACCTTGACCCTAACTGCACTAAAATTCTATATCGTTTCAAAAACATCCTCGCTATGTCCCTTTTTCCACCATCAATATTACTACTAATTAATGAGTACCTCTCCGTTTTTGGATTCAACCCAAGAGCTCGTGGCTCTAAACTCCAAAATTTTTAATCCAGAATGCTTTAATTTAGGAAAACTATTGATTGAAAATTGGAAGAGAAAGCTTTGATTATATTTTGTATTCAAGAAAAAACGAAAAAGGATGCAATAATTGTGTAAATAGTTTCTTTTCAAATTGAGGGGCACTGTTGTCACTTAACAACATTATGAAATCCTTAGTCAAACATCTTGGCCTGATTAAAAATTTGTTAAACAAATTGAGGGGCACACATGACATTATATGAGTTCGGATTGTCCCCTGCCAAGGCAGGAGAGATAGGACACAGAGGAGAGGGGCATTGACGCAAGCCACAAGCCTTTAGCCTTCGGCTTTGTCAGTGGTTGGGATCTCTGAGTTAGCGTATATAATGGAGTTTTGTCGATTTGGAACTTTGGATTGATTTTAGCTTTAGAGTGGCCGAGTATGTGTTGGGCTAGGTTTTAAAGGTTTATAAAGAGAGTCACAGTGGAACGCGAGTGTAATTTGCACATGCATGGCCATTTTTATCAGCCGCTCCACCCGTGGATAAAGAATTAGAAAGCTCACAATTTTTATCAGCCGCCTCCTCTCCTTTAGAGGATTTGAGCTTTGAATCTGCCTAAATAAGTCATATATAGAATAAGAAACGTTCCCGTTGATCCATAACAGTAAATGTTGTGAGCTCGTGCGAGTGATTTGCAGGTTCTCTTGGATGAGAGCAATTAAAAAAGCCGTGTCATTGTTTGTTTACTAAAAACGGGAAGTCGAAGGCTGTGTTATGGACAATGGAGTTTGCTCAATGCATCTGAATGATGTGACAATCGAATGCCAGAATGTCTTAGCTTTTGGGTCGTCATTCTTGCATCTAACAGCTACTGTTTTGACGCACATGACGGCTACTTCATTCGCCGCAAGAGTATTGCGTCTCTAAACCAAAACGTTCTGGAATATTAGACCAACCCCACCTGAAAACTACTCGAGAGCAGGGCATTGTGGCTACTTCATGACTTTGTATCTATCTGTTATTCTACAGCGTAATGGCACTGTTATAACTTCAAACAAAAATACCAATTTCGAACAACAATTTGGGAATCACCCGTTTCGCGCAGACAGAAACTTGCAGAACTTCAATAGACGCTCATTAAAACTTACTGTAAGGACAAGGATAACACCGCATCCTAATTCAAGAAAACAAAATGAAAGAAAGCACACTCGTCCTACTAGGTTCTCCAAAAAAGCATTCACCTCCGAGTAAAAGTTAGGTTGGCTAGTTTTACATCAGACTACTTGGATCAAATAATCCAGCACTAAAAGCAATGAAAACCCAAAATATGAGAACACTTATGATAGAGGTTCTCAACAAGTGATCATAATTACCATGTAGGTGGCCATCTAATCCAAGGGATGGATGTGACGATGGAGAATTTTCATTGTCACTAATATCAGCTTCGCTATCTATCCCGCTGCTGGTCCCAGTTGCATAAGGTAGCTGCATAAACCCCCTGCCAGATTTGGAACATTTCATGCACGTGCAGCTACCGCCAAGATATGATGGCAGTGTGGGTACAATGTCATTAAGAACCTTCTGATACATCTCTCCATCTATCTTCAACTTTTTCCTAGTAATAGGCTTCAAAACCTTCGGCCAAAGAGCGGGAAAAAAAAAAAATCAAATCCAATGATTCAGATGCTCTTGTTAGCTCACGTCTAAAACAGCGTAAATAAATTATCCAACAGACGTAAAATGCAATTGCTGATAACAACATGCCGACATGCAGATAAGCAATTAATCATATAAGGGAAGCTTGACATTTAGGGTGTGTTTGGTTTGAGGGGAGGGGATGGTTGGTAAATTACAATTTTGGATAAGAGAAACTCAAAATTTACCTTCTCATTCTTTTAAATTTTGGGCGGAAACCCAAAATTTAAATACCTTCAACCCCAAAAAAGTAATTTAGCCCTCTCCCCTCCCTCCCTTATCGTCCCCTCAAACCAAACACACCCTTATTGTTGGGCTGAATTATATTAAAGAGACCAATATGATTGGGGAACTACTGTCACACCAGAGATTGTCAAGGAAGATAGGACAATCCTTTTCTCAATCATAACATTCTATCAACACAATCGCTCGCCTATACTTCACAACCAAACTCAACCATATCCAAAAGAAAGGCCATTTTGAAGCACTCCTCTTAATGCGTTCTTTGTCATTACAACTCAAATAAATTTGAGAGTAAAGTTCACCTGAATAAAAGTCTGGGCAACAACACGAAGAACTGCTGGAAGTCGTATGACAAGCAAACAACCAAGAAGGTTAGGAAAGTGATCTTGCAGAAGGGAAGAACAAGACCTCATCATTTGCATGGGAATTCTCAACGGAGATAACCCTTCACAGTCCACCAATACTGTAATATGAGGGTTGTCTGCATCAACCAAGTGCAAGACACCATATTCTACCTGTGATACTGCAGTAACAACCATGAACACTATTTAAACGCGGCAAGCGATAAGACAACAGGACTAGATATGTTTGATAGAAAACCAAATGAGAAAGGAAAAACATTACTGCCACAAAAGACAGCATATTTAGGAACTAAAGGTAGGAAAAAGAAATACTGCATGCCACAAAAAGAACGTACTCACTGCCTGAGCAAATCGAGGTCTATCTTGTGACATCAAAGTTCTGCAAGCAACCCCAAGCCTGACAACGAGGCAAGGTCGGTGCATCTTGTCAGAACCATGCCAAAACACTAAATCTGACCACATTTCCAGCTCTTCTCCTGAAAAAATTCTGTAAGTTTCCCTCCAGCGAACCGTTTTCTTGACTGATGCAAGGAAGCTTGAAAAGTCATTATTAGAAGCCGTATAAAACCTCCGGAGCTCATTCTCATTAATTCTGCATAAATACTACCAAATCACGGTTGCTGCCATAGGAGAAAAAAACCAAGAAATATGCGGGTAAATATGTTATTGCTAACTTATAAGGCAACTCCTGGCAAGGATTTGAGAATTTTCCCAAAGAAACGCAATAGTATAATACCAAAAGGACAGTGGCTGTTATTAATAGTTTGATTATCAAACAGATTTTTGCATGCATGCAAAATACACAAATTGATGAACAATATTCAGGCTGTGCAAATTACATAAATTTTACTTGCAGAACAAAAATTATACAGTACATTCAACTCCATATAAGTGTGGCTAAAATGCAATATATGATCATATATGAAAATTTCTATGCTTCTATTTTTGGAAGACAAAAGAAAGTTGCAGATCTATGCCAGTCATATAATTTCATAATCACTGCAATTTTAAGAATATCCAGCAACACAATTTACTAGGAAATTTGTTTCATACTATATAAGCACAACACAGTATCTTCTGAAATGGTTCTGTGAACGCCTAGTTATTATGAATACCTTTCTGACAGAGTGATCCCTTGATTTTCCAGTTCTTTGTAGAGTTGACTCAACCACTTTTCAGATTCTAAAATTTGAGGAGCTGTCTCACAATGACTGCAAAATGGATGGAAAATAGGAGTATACAGTTCATCCAGGTTAGATCGTGGTAACAGTAAATATATAAACTATACAGTTCATATACATGGTGCAACAGATATCAATATCCTACATCACTTTTAGAGAAAGCCCCTAGCCTCTAGCAAAGTAGATCACATCCCTTTACGTTCAATGGATCTTTTGAAAGGTCTAAAATTCCAGGAGTTTACAAGGATTTTGAATGTCTAAAAGATATTTAACAAAAAACAAAAGGCTCAATTAGACTTTAAAAGCCCATAAGTAGTACCATCAAGTTTCAATAAAATCTGCCTTCTACAGATTTTTAACCAATCTCAAGTTGTGGAAACAATTTGGTGTCTTCCAATCAAAACAATGCTGCCAGTCATAATTTAGTAACACCAATTGAGGCCAATAATCTTGTACATCACTAAAATTCTTAGCAGGGACTCGAATGAAATGACTGGAATTTAAGGACCTAAATTCAAACTGAACAAAAAAGATTGAAACTACCATAACCAAACTAATTCAAGTTGTCAATATGAAAAAAAAAAAAAAAAATTATTTTGTTTCACTTTCAGTTCATGTATGCAACAGTTCATTTATGAATTAATCAAAACCACACAGAATAATATGCATTAAACATATTCATTAATAACTTTGCCTACCTTGTATGTGAATCAGCCTGCACTGAAGATGATTCTGAGTATGCTTCTGAATCAGGGGAATCAGTACGACAATCTGTCGTTCCATCACTACATTCTGATTGATCATTAAAAGCCGTCGCAATTGAAAGAACTAGTAATGGTCTTGATAGAATCTTGTAGCAAAGAAATTTATTAGCTATTGACTCAAATATAGTTATAATTAGGATATCAAGGAAATGAAAAGACAAAAAAGGTAAATAAATAAATAAAGACATCCACCTTCATAAAAAATTGGCAAAAGGGGGGCAGGGTAATTATTGTATACTATATTAACGATCAGACCATACGATCTATGATAGAGGTGTGTTATATGAATCTTGGATTTTAGGAATTAGGGTAGAATAGAGGAGAAATCAGAGGGTTGAAGAAGGAGAATTAGAGAGATTAGAGAGGGAATAGGAAACCGAGAGGGACTGAATAATACTTCAGACTTTGTTAACTTGTCAAAACTGATCACAATGAATATCCCCTGCCATATATATAGGCTTTGGGACAGAAACAGAAACAGACAGAACCGGTAACGGAAACAGACAGAACCGGTAACAGAAGATAACAGAAACAGAAGGAAAAGGATTAACCTATTAACCTACCCAACTAACCTAATTAACTTTTAGGAAAATTAATATTACAATATCATATCAATACCCCCCCCCCTTTTAAACATCGTTGACCTCAAGGATTAGGAACCACAAACGTAGGATACTGCTGTTGGAAGGAATGAAGGGCCATCCAAGAGGCTTCTTCATCAGGTAATCCCCTCCATTGAACCAATACCTCAGTGATCATCCTTTTACGACGCTTTTTAACCCGTCGATTCAGAATGCTTTCTGGTTCCATAGCTGGTGGTAACTCCGGAAATTCAATAGGGGGGTGTCTAGGCCTCACTGTAGGATCCGGACATAGTCTCAATAGAGAAACATGAAAGGTAGAATGAATTCTGGATTCTGGAGGTAAAGCTAGCTTGTATGCAACAGCCCCAACCTTCTTTACCACTTGATAAGGACCATAGAATCTAGGAGCCAACTTTTGAGAGGCCCTTGTTGCTGTAGAGATTTGCCTATAAGGTTTAAGTTTCAAGAAAACCCACTGCCCAACCTGAAACTCTCGATCTGACCTATGCAGATCAGCCCGCTGTTTCATCAGATTTGCTGCTCGGTGCAAATGGTGTTTCAAAAGTGCTAGAACTTCCTCTCTAGCCATGAAACTACGATCCACTAACTCCAATACTGAATTATGGGGTAAATAAGGAGTATGTAGTGGGGGTTGCTGCCCATAAAGCAACTCATATGGTGTAGCCTTAGTGGCAGTGTGATAGGTTGTATTATACCACCATTCTGCATGTGAAATCCACCTAGCCCAATCCTTAGGTTTCTCCCAACACATACACCGCAAATATGTCTCCAAACACCTATTAAGCACTTCCGATTGCCCATCCGTTTGAGGATGATAGGCTGTAGAGAGCTTTTGATTCACCCCCAACACACGAAGAAACTCCTTCCAGAAGTTACTAACAAAGAGTGAATCACGATCACTCACAATTTCAGCTGGCGCCCCATGGAGTTTGTAAATCTGATCCATAAAGTGTTGAGCTAAGGTAGACGCTGAAAAAGGATGAGCAAGGGCTATAAAATGGGCATACTTACTCATTCGATCTATAACTACCCATATAGTATCTTTTCCTTGAGATTTTGGAAGACCCTCAATGAAATCCATAGTAATTGACTCCCACACCCTACTAGGTATAGGCAAAGGCTGCAACAATCCGGGAGAAGCTACCGTTTCATACTTACACCTAGAGCATGTGTCACACCTTTTGACATACTCCACAACATCATTTATTAACTTTTTCCACCAAAAAAAGACCTTTAATACGACGATAAGTAGCTTGGATACCCGAATGTCACCCTTGAGGGCTTGAATGCATCCATTCAAGAATATGCAACCGAAGGGCGTCTACCTTGCCTACAACCAATTTACCTTTTCTTCGTAAAAGGAGACCATCCCACGTGAAGTGACTCCACACTCCTTCACTTTGTTGTACCTTCTCAAGCAAAGAACGAGTGAATTCATCCCTTACCCAACTATCCTTGATTTGCTGCAACATTTGTGGTGAAGTGGTGTCGTAAGTCATTTGCATCAATTGTTGCTTAGGGAGACGAGATAGCGCATCAGCTACCGAGTTATTCACTCCCTTCTTATACACTATGTCGTAGTCGAAACCAGCCAATTTGGACACCCAAAACATTTGGAAAGGAGTTTTAAGCTGCTGCCCCAACAGAAATTTGAGACTTTGCTGATCTGTACGAATGAGAAACCGTCCTCTCTCAAGATATTGGTGCCAATGCAACACCGCTAATACTACCGCCATCAACTCCTTCTCATAAATCGACAGATTATGATGTCTTGGGGCGAGTCCTTTACTAAAGAACGCAAGTGGTTGCCCTTGCTGCATTAACACAGCACCAATTCCCACTCCACACGCATCAGACTCCACCACAAACTCCTTGGTAAAATCAGGAAGAGCAAGAACCGGGGCTGAAACTAGTGCACCCTTGAGGCGTTGGAAGGCCTCAGTAGCAGAATCAGACCACTCAAAGGCATTCTTCCTCAATAGCAGAGTTAAGGGCCTAGCAATTATACCATAGCGCTTGATAAAACGCCGGTAGTAGCCAGCTAACCCCAAAAATGCCCTCAACTGCTTGACGGTTGTTGGTTGAGGCCAATCAGCAACCGCTTGGATCTTCTTAGGGTCCGTTGCTACTACCCCATCTCCTAAAATATGCCCAAGATACTCCACATTTGTAGTAGCAAAGGTGCACTTGCTTTCCTACACAAAGTAGTGATGGTGCTGCAACGTTTGCAAAGCAATCCTCAAGTGCTCTTGATGATCTACTAGTGTAGGGCTATAAATCAGTATATCATCAAAGAAGACTAGTATAAATTGTCTAAGAAAAGGACGAAAGATATCATTCATAGCCCCCTGAAAAGTTGCTGGCGCATTCGTAAGGCCAAATGGCATTACAAGCCACTCATAGTGTCCGGAGTGAGTCTTGAATGCGGTTTTGTAAGCATCCTCAGGTACCATCCGAATTTGATGATAACCGGCCCTTAGATCAAGCTTCGTGAACCATCTAGCCTTGCCCAATTCATCAAACAAGTCCTCAATGAGAGGAATAGGATATTGATTCTTAATTGTTTTCTTGTTTAACTCTCTATAATCCACACACATGCGCCAAGACCCATCCTTCTTTTTGACCAGGACTATAGGAGCTGAAAATGGGGAACAACTCTCTTGTACAACCCCCGTTTCGAGTAATTCAGCTACCAACTTCTCAATGACATCTTTTTGCGCTGCCGGGTATCGATATGGCTTTAGAGAAATAGGATTTGTGCCCTCTTCTAAGACAATGGGGTGATTATGGCCCTCCCGCAAAGGTGGGAGACCATTTGGCTCATCAAATACAGCTTGAAAAGTCCCCAAAACACCTTGAATTTCCGCTGGTAGGTTAGAATCAGTGGACTTAATGGCAAAGCAACTCACCTTGTCATCTTGAACCTCAACCAACTGCATCAAGTATAATTGTTCATCTTTGAGGCAGCTGGCTTCCACTCTCTTAGGGACGTGAGCCTGCAATCTCACTAACTGGGTATCCTTCCAAAAATACATTGATAATGACTCATAGTCCCAAAAAGCATTCTTTATGCTTTTAAGCCATTGCAACCCCAGCACCATATCATAAGTATGTAATTCAATAATTCGCAGGTCACATATGAATTCTAATCCCTGCATTTTCCATCGGAACCCATGCCAAACACCATGAACTCTTAGCTTCCCACCCCCTGCTACCTCAACATGAGATGGAGGTGTTTCCTGAATCTGCCATCCAAGTGTAATGGCTGTGTCGAAATTTAAGAAATCATGGGTGCTGCCACTATCTATCAAAATTTGTAAAGGAAGCTTCCCGACAGCACCCAAAACTCTCATAGATTCAGCCTGGTCTGTCCCTTCAATGGCGTACAACGAAATGTTAGGTGGCTCTGTTTCTTCAACTCCCTCGGCCTCAGGGACTTCAGACCCCGTATCAGTACCAGTGCTGTCATCATCCAACAGGACCAAATGAAGTTGCATTTTCTGATAGAGGTGTTATATGAATCTTGGATTTTCTGTCTTTGGGGGCACTTATGATCCCTTGAAAATGGCCCATGGCAGAAGAAGCACAGATTTCTGGCGCGGTGATCAGCTTCCTCTTCGGCGGTCAGTGCCTTCACTGGGCGAGAGATTGCTTTTTGGACGAAACCGGAATTTTGATAAGCTTGGGGGGTTTTCTGGTCTTTTCGGTAGGACCCATTAGAGAAAGAAGAGTTCTTAGTGAGTGTCGACGTGTTAGCCACCGAATTTGACCAAGAATTCGATATATTCTGCTTCTGAAACTTGTCGGCATTCGGTTTCTGAGTTCTGCGATTGACCGCGATTTCTTGGGTCCGCGCGAGACGTCGGGCTTCTTGCAACGTTCTGGGATTGAAGAGACGCACCGAATCCGCGATCTCATCCTTTAGCGCCCCCATGTATGCGTCAACAAGATACGTCTCCGAGAGGTCGAGCTTCGCTGTGATTTGATCGAATCTTGTATTAAAATCAGCCACCGTTCCCGTCTGCCGCAAGTGCGTGAAGTCGGTCATTGGTGTCTCATAAGGCTGACCGAAGGTGTCTACTAGCAACGCCGAATATGCTGCCCACGTCGGCGGTTGTCGCCAGCGCCGCTCCACCGCGCGATGCCATTGAAACCGCTCGTCGTCCAAATGCATAGAAGCCATAGTGACTTTGGAAGCCTCCGGTGTCTCGTCAATTTCAAAAAACCGATCAACCTTTGCCAACTAGGTATCCATATCTTGCCCAGTGTATCTGGGAAACTCCATTTTAGTAAATTGGGTGGGTCGCTGGTATGGTGGTTGCCCATTTCTTCCCCTTTCTTGAAATTCTGGTACCCTCGGTGGACCATGTTGGGTCAGCCGTTGCATTGCTGCAGCCAAGGTTCGGATTTCGTGGGTCATGTCTTGAAGATTCTCTTGCATCCCACGTTGTTCTTGAGTAATGGTATGCAAGTTATCTTGCATGCCAAGTTGAACCGTCTGTAGCTCCTCTCGATAGCCTTGGACTGAGTCATGCAGTGTCCCAATCGAAGATTCAAGGGAGCCCACCCGCTGGTCTAGAACGTGTGTCTTGTCTTCCATCAGTCTTGCACTTTCTTGCTGTCGAGTCTTCACCATGCACTTCAGTTGTGATGAACCGATAATCACAGGCTGAGGGTCGTGGTCTCTGATACCACTGATAGAGGTGTGTTATATGAATCTTGGATTTTAGGAATTAGGGTAGAATAGAGGAGAAATCAGAGGGTTGAAGAAGGAGAATTAGAGAGATTAGAGAGGGAATAGGAAACCGAGAGGGACTGAATAATACTTCAGACTTTGTTAACTTGTCAAAACTGATCACAATGAATATCCCCTGCCATATATATAGGCTTTGGGACAGAAACAGAAACAGACAGAACCGGTAACGGAAACAGACAGAACCGGTAACAGAAGATAACAGAAACAGAAGGAAAAGGATTAACCTATTAACCTACCCAACTAACCTAATTAACTTTTAGGAAAATTAATATTACAATATCATATCAATCTACTGTTGCTTCTTTACTGATATTGTAAGATGTTTGTTGGAGAGACTTGCAAGATGCTAAATACGCTGGTGCTTATGATAGTAGAAGCCATCCAAGGAAAAAAAACTTCTTCAAAACCAAGCTCTATTATGTGCCTAAAGCTATTTCCCAATATATCACAATTGATGCAATAAAATGTCATTCACATACATCATGAGATCTTCAAAAATCTATAATTACAAACCTGCATGCTTTTGACCAAACCCTTGAAGGGTGCCCACCTCTGAATCCATTTGAATGGTGGATAACAAAGGATTTGTAAAGCCTGAAGGCCTCTCCATACAATTGGACACCTGTTTTTTGAGAACCTCCTTACAGTTTCTAATGCAGCAACTTTAAGTAAGAAAAAGGTCATATGACCCACAGCACTACTTCCAAAGCCACCATGGGTCAGCGAAACAAGCTGCTCATAGTTTTTCTGGGCAAAACTTTTAGGGCGAGATGCAACTAGCGATTTTTTATATGCCTTTTTTCCAGTGGCGAGACTGCTTGTCTTAGAATTCTTACTTGAGTTAGAGTAACTCAACGTGTCTTCCATTTATACTGCGTGAATGAGATGCTCCCTGACAAGCTGTACGGCAAAAGAATGTTTTCAAATTCAACAAATTATAACAGATAAGATTATATTGCAGTAACATCTATCCATCATCAAGAGTATATTTAGCTATTATATAGTACAACTGGAGCTCAAAGAGCTGGATTATGAGAAGTAACTAAACAAGTACACAGTAATATTAACAACAGAGGTAACAGGAGTTCAATATGTAGTCCCCACAACGTAGAAAGCACACATCATTGTGGTTCAACTACTTCAAAATGAACTGTGCGAACATAGAAACAGATGCAAAGCTGCGACAAAGGAAAAAAGCATCCGCGCTTTGAAATGAATATCCTCAAAGCCTCTACGCAGGAAAAAAAAAAGGCTAATCCCCCCTAACTAACAAACGAAACAATAAGAACTTGCTTTCTTAAAAGTATGAAGTTGTCACTGAGATGGCAATTTCTTGTGAAATTTAAATAATTCAATTCGATTAAATATTGTAGTCCAGGAGAAAATGCTGTCAGTTGTGAATATCAAGCTAGAAGTATTTCATAATTTAGAGAGGCTCGTATACATAAGTACGAAAATCGTAAAATTATTCTGAATGGACCCTAAAAACTTCGATTAACATAAAAACCAACTTATTCGGTTCTACAACAGCAAGGTATTGAAAGTTTTCAAAACATCACCTGAAATACAATTTCAATTGACGATGTCAGCATTAGGGGACAACAGAGATAACAGAAAGATCAGGCGGAAGTGATGCAGCGGATCAGATCAAACAGATTTTCTCGAACAAAGGGTGTTAGACCTCACCGAAAGTGCGCGAACAATTAGGGATCAGGAGCACTCTCTCCAGTCCCCAGTGCGCAAACCGTCAAAAGCGTCCGGTGGAAATTGGTGAACGTGTTGTGGCATGTGAATGTGCACTCGCGGTATGAATTCGCGTTTGGATGCGTTTATTATTGCTCCTCCGTAGTACTGGGAATTCGGGCCAGCCCGAGCCCGACGGGCTGGCCCGACACGGGTTGGCAACCCGACGGGTCGGGTTGCTTCAACCCGACTCCCAAACGGGCTGCCAATTTGGCAGCCCGAGCCCGTTTAATCGGGTTGACGAGTTAGCCCGCCAGCCCAATTAAACACTGGATTTTTTTAAAAAAAAATAACAACACGCATTTTAAACACTCTTATACTCCTCAGAATTTCAGATTCAGAGTCTCACTGTCTCCCACGTTGGAAAAGCATTACAGACGATTACATATTTACACAGACCATGACAGGTTGATAGGAATTTGGAACCATTACAGATTTACAGACGATTAGAGTATTAGATGAGAGGAAATGGAAACTAATCAAACTATGGTACAGATCGAACAAAATTACAGATCTAAACAAATGGGGAACATATTACAGATCTAAACAATTCGAACAAAATTAAAAAAAAAATCACCTCTGCCTCACGCAGAAGCACGACGGACGGGGAAGACAAAGTTAGTCACCGGACACGAGTCACGAGAGGAAGAGGCGAAGAGGGAGACGAAGACGGAGAGACCGAGTGGCGAGGATCCACCGCCGACGAGACAAGTTGGGCCACCCACCATTGCACCAGTCGCGCGGCGAAGAGGGAGACGATCTGAGACGAAGGCGGAGAGGGCGAGCCGGCGAGAGGCGAGAGAGCTAGGGTTCGGTGAGGTCACTGGTCAAACTCGAGATCAGAGACCGAGAGAGCGTGAGCGAGGAGCTAGGATCCGAGGGGCGAGGTCGCAACTCGCGAGGACTGAGATCTGAGAATTTGAGATTGTGACCGGGTGAGAAAGAGACAGAGGCACAGAGGGACCGCGTTTTTTTTTTTAAATATTTTAATGGCTAAACGGGCTAACCCGTTTAGCCCGCGGGTTAACCCGTTTAACCCGCGGGTTAAACGGGTTTAACCCGTTTGGCCCGTTTCTTAAACGGGCTGAATTCCCCTAACCCGAGCCCGTTAATTTTGGCGGGCTGACGGGCCCAACCCGCCAGCCCACCCCGTTTTACCGGTTCTACTCCTCCGGTACTAAGGATCTAAGTTCTGACTGTGGAGGGGAATTTCAGTATTTCTCCATTTTTTAAAACATTGAGATATTATTTCTCTATTAACAATAATCAAATAAGATATACATAGAAGAACTTAAAGAAGATGAAGGGAGTTTTTTAGAAAAAATATATGGTATAAGCTAATTTAACTAATTTCTTTAATACAATTAAATTAAGTAAATTATCAGGCTTACCTACATCAAACAATGTAGGGTTAAGGTGCAAAAATGCACAAGAGTTTTTAGTAAAGGTGCAACCAGCACCAAATGCTTTTTTTTTGTGCAAAATTGCCCCCGTGGTTATAAAAATGGGGCAAAAGTCACAGATGAGAAATGTTGACCGTTAACTTCTCTTTGCTGACAAAATTTGCTGATGTGGCACGGTTCAGGGCTGATGACTGGGGAGCTGATCCCCTTAAATCTTTGATGCACACATTGCAAAGCTCTCTCCATTCGTGAAAAAGTTCAGCAGCACTCAGTCGCCCGGCGCCGGTTCCCCTTCGGGTAAGCTTCCCTGTAGTATTTTTTAGTCAAATATATATCATCTCTTCACAATATCGTTTTCTGCTGTAATTTCTTCTGTTACGTAATCAAGCTCGCTCGTCCATTCTTCATATATTTCTCTCATGCTTGTCTCTACTTTGATTCGATACGCTAAATCAAGCTTCGCCATCTTGGCCGCTGCTCTGTCTGTCAGTCGTCTCGTCATCATCGGCCACTTCAATCTTCAGCCTCCGTTGGCCTTTTAAGCTCGAATCAGAGAGAGATGAAGGAGGCGAGGTGAGGATTGAAGCAGAGATGAATGACCGGGCAGCATCTTCGTCGGGAAGATGTGCCATTTCCTGTGTTGTCGGGTTACTTGATGAAGTCGATAACATGCTCCACTCGCACGTTGAGCGGTTGACTCTGAGAACCCGATCGGATTTTGATCGGTATTTCCAAAAACACCCGCCGCCGGGAAACATCTCGGAATAATCTCAACCGCTCGCTGTCATCCATTGGCTTCCTAATTTTCTTTTTGAGACTGCCTTTCTTCTCTGCTACCCATTCCCACCATTATTCCTCCATTTAGTTTCAGCTTTCCCAGTCACCGAAATCAAATGAGATAACACGCATATCTACGAATCCTTGTTCACGCTCTGTTTCCCGACCCTGAGTTTGATCTCGCCGGAGTTGAGTTACGAGCACCTGAGCTGGACAGGTATTTCAAGAGATACCCACCGCCAGCGGCGAGGCACTCTTTTGGGTGGTACTGCGGTGTGAAGGCATGTCGGAAGGGTCAATAAGGAGAGTTGCGGCTGATTCGCCGCTCGGTCACAAGCTCGCCATACCGGCTTGACTCTGCGAACAGAACCGGATTGATTGGAGAAGAGGCACTCCTTTCGGTGGTACCGGAGTTTTGGAGAAAATGGCCATGTCTGAAGGGTCGTTAAAGAGTCTGGCGGCTGAGTCGCTGCTCCGTCACAAGCTCCCCAGCATCATCGGCTCTTTTTTTAGAATTGCGTCCGTCGTCTGCCTCCGATTCGTTCACGATTTACAAAGGCGCTTCGATTTTTGCCTCCGTCGAAGCTTTCCGCCGCAGGTGCTTGAGTCCTTCGAACCTTGTGGCTGTGTTTTCATTTGCTTCACAATACACATGCTGCGTTTTTTACCCAATGGTTTCCTTGCCCTGCGTTTTGCCACGTTTTACATGCGTTTTTCTCATTAATCCTAATAATCATGCCCAGTCATCAGCCCTGAACCGTGCCACATCAGCAAATTTTGTCAGCAAAGAGAAGTTAACGGTCAACATTTCTCATCTGTGACTTTTGCCCCATTTTTATAACCACGGGGGCAATTTTGCACCAAAAAAAAGCATTTGGTGCTGGTTGCACCTTTACTAAAAGCTCTTGTGCATTTTTGCACCTTAACCCAACAATGTATGACTATATTTTATTTGGGGGATCATCTTTTGCTGTCCCTCACAGATTTTTAAAACACTCGCCGATCAGAACAAACGTAGAATTATAAATTTTACACATCTATGTTAAAATAATGCCATGCTATCCCGCAAAATAATTTATTTACTTATTTTCTTACCTTATGTATAATTAGTTTTTTTTTGTCATTTTTTAGTATGATAATAATGATTGAGTCTCATACTTATAGAGAACTTGAAATGACTTGGGCTATTTAATTAATATTTTATAGATAGAGTATAATATATTTCTACGGTTTTATTTATAAGAGCTCGATAATCGAATTATACAATTTAAAAAAACAGTTAAAATTAATTAAAATGATAGGTATGTTCGAGATAAAATTTTATTCAAAGTGTGTCCTTTTTATGAGGGGCAAATAAGAGGAGGAAATAAAGTATATATAAGTGCCCCCATCAAATCAAAGAGTTTATATAAGAATAACTAACTTTTTAATTAATATAATATATATAATTAATAGGCACAAAAATAGGGGGAAAATGCATTTAATATTCAGACAATTATTATAGGAATCTTATAAAAAATATTAAGATGGTTTAAATTTTGGGTTCTTATAAAAATAGATGGAGCAGGTAATAAGTTATCCACGTCAATAATTAATGATATAATTTATCAATCTTTTATTTTTATTCCAGAGGACTCCACTATTTCGTAAGCGGCATAAAATGGGCTCGCCCCAGTCCGAGGGTGTTCTTAAATTTATGTTCTGCGCCTTATCTCTCTGATGCATTACTTTTTGGACGATTTGCAAAAGTTTACCACCAAACTAAATTATGGTTTAATATTATATTACCTCTGATGTTAAATATAAAATTCTATTGATTTTTTTAGAAAGGTTAAGAAAGTTAAATAAATTATTTTAAGATAATTATACTTATTATTTTTCTTCAAACTAATTTATCTGACTTATAAATTAATATATAATCTAATGATATACAATGTATGATATGATTAAATAATTTATTTAGTTTTTTTAATCTCTCTTAAAAAAAACTCTAAAAGATCTTATATTTAGAATAAAATGAAGCATCTCTTTCGCTATGGATACTTGGATTGTATTATAATGTCATATCTTTGCCTGGGAGGGCCGGGCCAGCGACCCATATCACCACTTGCTTTTTGCTAGCCCAGTTGTTAATGTCTTTAATTTCTTGCCATTTGTGAAATTATGTTGACCTACGAACTGCTGAATTGTTAATGTGCCATGCATGATCATTTGAGTAGATTTCTTAATTTCATTGGGTGTCACATTTTATTAGTTATTCACTTATTTGTACTTATGTTACTAAAAAATTGCATTTTAATGGATACGATTTAAGCTGATTTAGTTATGCCTAATAATAGTAGCTGTGGATGTTGTTAAAGTTTTAGTGGATGGGTCTTATCCTTCAATTTTAGTGGTGTGACTCTCATTTAAGTTATAGAAATTGTTGCCAAATGATGCTTTGAAGTTTCTCTTTGGACCATGTTGCTTGGATTTATCTCTTTACTATTCTATTTATTTAGTTGCTTTATATGTGTTTGCGTCTGTTCTGACTTATATTTTAGTTTATATTATAATTTGTTGTCTCAGTTTTTTGTTTAGTTTCTATCTTTTTAACACAAAGATTTTTGTACTTATGGTTTCAAATTAATGCATTTCTTGTTGGCAAAATAAGTTATTAATATCTGACATTTGTTCTCTCTCATCTCCCCGGCCTTTACATTAACAGTAATGTATTTATTTGTTTTGCAATGTGCTTGTTTAAAATAGATATTAAAACCTTCAAAAATATTTTTTCAATAGTAATTTATGATATATAGGATATTTTTAAGGACCCCAAATATGATCCCCGACAATATCTATCGCATGGCACACTCAGCGAGCTAAGCGACAAGTTGGAAACTTGGAATAGCGGCAGAAAATTGGAATAAATAAGTGTAATCATAAATGAGTTGAAAACTGTGTATCAAAAACTAAATGAGTTGAGAACTGTAACTTTTTTAAAAAAAATGAGGCCAAACTTATGTAATTTTTAGTTAGTAACATAAATATAAATAAACGTGCTTGAATTAATTAAGGAGCGATTTATTGGCTAGGGGATTTTAATCTGGCAAAAAAAATAGGGGATTTATTTCTCATCAGAGATGGTAATAAAAATGGAATCTTAAAAATAAATGAAAGTCTAAATATCGAATGCAATTTTTAATTTCAGGAGACAAGTCTGTAAATTTCTTGGAATAGAAAATAGATTTTTTAATAATTAGGACAAGGTTCATTGGATGGCAATCGCGCGATATATACAGGACACGAAGTAAAATGCCCGCAGTCGACGTGCAACTCTGGAAGAAGTGCCACGCATGCGGGCATTGGAGCGTCCGTGGAGGATCCAAGGAAGGATTAAAACGAGAAGCTGCGATCGAGAAGAAATGAGCAAAACATTTACATTTAGGTTTTGTTTGGTTCAACGAAGGTTAGGTTAAGTGAGGTTTACTTAAGTTAGGTTAGAAGATGTTATAATGTGCTCGTTTGGATGAGCGATTGAAATACTTAAAAGCAGCTTTTTAATTGTAATTTACGGTATACGAGGTAAGTATGTGAGAGGAGTTGTGTCTCGATCTACATGAAAAGCAACTTATAAGCAATCTGATCGCTGAAACTTTCAACGAAAGTTAGGTTAAGTGAGGTTTATTTAAGTTAAGTTAGGTTAGAGAAGGTTAAAATGCCCTTTTACATATTTTCCTTCTTCTTTTATAATATATTTATTAATAATAATTATTTATATAAAATTATTATTTATAAAATAATTATTCGTGTAAGCATATAAATAATTATATATAAAATTATTATTATTTAGAAAGTTCGTTAAATCAGGAGGTCAAGTTTTAAAGGGGAGGGCAGTGTTGGAATTTTAAAAAATTGTTATAGGCAATTTAGTCACAATTGAAGACAGATATTCTCTCACCTAGGAAAAACCTCAATTTTGGAGGGTTCACAACCTAGGTTAGGTTACCACTAGAAAACAAAAAAACATCCAACACCTAACATAACCTCCTTTCAACCAAACACCACTTTTTTACCCCCAACCTAACCTAACCTCCAACCAAACAAAACCAACCCTACCTCAACCTAACCTAACCTCCAACCAAACAAAACCAACCCCACCTCAACCTAACCTAACCTTCAACAAATCAAAGCCTTAGATCAATGGTGTCGAATCTGAGGGCGGAGTACGGGTACACGGTGGTTTACGGTAAGCGTGCGTGTTTGGTTCAACGGAGGAAGGAATTTTAGTATGTGTTTGGTATCACTTGTTTTTTGATAATAAATCTTTATTATGCAAACCAAGATAAAACTTCTCTCACATACTTACCTCGTATACCGTGAATCACTATTTATAAACACTTATTGCCTAAAAACAAGCTATTCCAAACGAGCACTTAATGGAGGGGAAGGATTTTAATAGGGAGAATTACATTTAGGTCCCATGAAAGAAAAAAATGAAGAAGTGGTCCCTGTAGATTACAAAATGAAAAAATAGTCTCATTAACAACTCCATGAGCCTGTATTGACAACTCATTAAGAACTCCAGGAGCCTGTATTGACAACTTCATGAGACTATTTTTTCATTTTGCAATCTATAGGAATCATTTCTTCATTTCTCCTCTTCCTTGGGACCTGAATGTAATTCTCCCATTTTAATATTACCTCATTTGAATTGATGAGGAGGGAGGGGAGGAGAGGGGGGAAATTTTAATATCATGTTGTTTGGTTGACGAGAAGGAGGGAGATAAAATATTTTTATACAGACAACTTTATCCTTATTCTATTTAAGTCATTTTTTGAATTTTGTAGAATATTTAATAATTATATAAAATTATGATTTTATAATTATTAAATTGAATAATTATAATTTTCATAAACATAATAATCAGGTTATATCAAAACATTAAAGTGAGGGTGGAGATGAGGAAAAAAGTTAAAAGGGTATCATAAGAAAACTTCCATAAACATAATAATCACACCATGTTAAAATATTAACCCTCTCTTCCAAATCTCCCCATTTTGAGAGAATCCCCTACTTAAATTTTATTTTTATGTTGCCAGGAGTAATTACTCCCCTCCCCCACCTCTCAAATCAAATAAGACAATAAGGGTGTGTTTGATTTGAGGGATGGGGAGGGGAAATTATTTTTTTGGATGTGTCCTTTCTAAAATTTATTCTACACCCTAAATTATAAACTTTTAAATAAAAAAATAAATTTTAAAAAGGACCCATTCAAAAAATAATTTACTCACCTCCCATCTCAACCCAAATCAAACATACCTTAAAAGTCGATGGCTTTCTATGCAGGTGCCTTGGGCTGCAACGTTCGGTACCAAATCCAAACCGTCCGTTGCAATTTTTAATGAGCTAGGATGCGATGGTTTTATGTATGGAATGGGCAGATGATAACGAGGGTGTTTGTTTAGACATTTTCATGCGCAATGGAGTTTGAATAGTGAAAAAATTAAAATGGGTGTTTGGTTGATTGATGGGATTTAAGGTTAAAAAAAAGATAAAAATCAGAAAAAGTCATAAGCCTTAAAATTGAGTTTATTGTTATAAAATAATATTGATAGGAGTATTTTTATATTTCTGGGATCAATGAGATACTCAAAACCACTTCTAATCATAAAACTTCTTTTATGAAAAATGTTATAAATAATTTTCTCTTTCTTTAGATAGTAATCTTCTGTTAATTAGAGAATACTTTGAGATAAGAGTTTAGGCAAGTTTGAGTTTTGTCAAAATATGACTATACAAATATAGAGAATAATTAATAATTAATTTTAATCAGTTTAGATTTATTATTTAGTTGTTTTATGATTTTATAATCAATTTTTTTTATAAACATGTCATAAATTAGTTTCAATGTGGTGTTTTTACCCATTAAATTTAGTTTAAATAATTTATTTGGATTATTGGATGTATTATTGAGGTTTTAATCGGTTTATTTTGTTAGATTTTGAGCTATGTGAAAATGTGTGTTAGGATTTAATATTTAAATTAAAGTTTGATATAATTTATAAAATTTAAGCCTGAGGTGCACAATAGAAAAGACTTTTTGAGTGTACCAATTTAAATTAGGGTTTGATATAATTTTATTTAAAATTGTACCATTGCCAAATTTTTAAAGTTAATTTTTGAGAAAATTGTGAAAAAATCCCTCCGTGTGTAGATATCTTCCCATGTCCAATTTGGCAATTAAGTTGCCAATGAATTCTTTTTTCACAATTATCCCTTCATTTTTTTTTTTCATTTTTCATAATTTTTACAATTTTTTCTCATAAATAATACAAAAGCCACTTATGTAAAAGCTAAACCAAACATCATTCACTTTTACATAAGTTACTTATCCAATCGTCAATTCAAACACTCATCATTTTAACCAATCTAACTTTTTTCTAATTTTAAGGTTCTATAAACCTAAATAAAAATAAGTCACTTATCCAATCTTCAATCCAAACACAACAAATAATACTCAGGTGGAGAGAGTTGGAGAGCGGGTAGACGACGATTGCTTTCAGCACGAGACGGATGATCTGACCGGAAAGGTCCAAGCACCTCGATCGGGTCGAGAAAGACGACCAGTGGAGGTTTGTTTTGTTTATGATGACGTGGATGCTGCGTACAAGATACGTACAATATGCTTGGGTGTACAACGATTTGATTACAGGGAGCATGGGGAAGATATATGCATGTTGGTATACATGAATGGAACAGAGGGGCGATAGGGAAAGGAGCAGAGCCAGAGGAGAAGGAGTGGGGTGCTTCAGAGATATTGACGGCATAGTGGTCAGGATGGGAAAGCCGTGTGAATCCGTGAATCTGGATGTTTCTAGTGCTTTCCGGCAAACAATACATGTCTTCATAATGTAATTTTGCTATATTGGTTCCGAGGCCACACTACACTTGATCTTAGCAGCCAAAAGGCAGAGTCCATTCATCGTGTTCGTATAAGGATACAGTTGATTAAATAATAGTAGTAGATGCCAGAAGCATAATTTTTACTTTTTAACATTTGGGATGGATATGTTGGCAAGGGATTACTTTTATTTGTAGTGGCTTGTAAGTTTCTGTTTACTATTATCATTATTTACTTAATTTAATTAGATTAAGAAATTTGATTAAGTTGGTTAATATAACATGTATTTTCTAAAACACTTTAATCATCTTTCTTATTGTTTAGAAAGTATCAATAAAGATAAATTATAAAAAGATTAATAAATATCTTATGTTTTGAAACTTTTCAGATATATCCTATATGAAGAACGCGAGAAGTAATTTAAAAGAGAATGTAATTATAATCGCTCCTCATAAAGGGTAAAAAACAAGAATGTCGTTATAATTTTTCTCCTTGATTTGCTTGCTACTCACATTTATTTATCCTACCTTTTTTATTTACTATTATTTTTTAAAAAAATCCTATAATTCCTCTTTTCTTTTCTTTTTTTGAATATAGGCTTGAAGAATTTTTAAACTTTTTTTGGCATACATTATAAAATACTTGTGAGGAATTAAATGACTTATTTTCAATTGAAATCAAAATTTGCTTTCGTATTTAAATTTTGTTGTGAATTTAGAGTAAAATACAATAACCTTTCTTTTATTTACTCTAAATCATAGAGCCCTCCTTTTTATTTTGAAAACTTATATGAGCTTCCTTTAAAATCAAAATATATGTTGCATAAATCTCCCTTCTAATTTTAAGATTTGACTTATATTCACCCAACCATTAATTGACCGTTAAATCACAGCATTAACCCATTATTTTGACTAAAGATTACTTAATAATCATGTAATCTTTATCATAAAATAATCATTCAATCCCATATCTTTATCCAAAATTTTAAAAAATAATTTTAAGCTTTTTATAAAAAATGTTGTGACACTGTTAAACTGATTACTATAATACAAAGTTAATTAATTTCATCTTCATAAATTTTGGTTTTTTAATAAATTTAAATTTTTAAGCTCGTTCATTTATTAAAATTTACTTATGATGTAATCGTCTAAATGCATATATGTTAGCTAAAATATTTGCAATAATATATATATATATATATAATGATATAATTTTGAGATTTTTATATTAATATATTATAATTTAAAGTTTTTAAATATATTTCATTAAACATTTTTTTGTTAAGAAAATTAGTCTAATTTTTTTATCAAATTGTTAATATTTTCACATAAAAAATTACTTAAACTCTTTCAGAATTTAATAAAATATTAAACAGATCATTAATAAATATTAATATTAACAGATAAAATAGGGATTTGTTATAATGAGGGATCAATCAGTACACAAGATTTACTTTAATATGGATTTTAATTAAAAATTGTAATTGAATAATCTTTTTAAAATATTCTTGAACACTGTTAATGGTTTGAGTTAAAGTGTATATTTTCAAAATAGAAGAAAAATCTGTGTAATTAAAACAAAAACAAAGAGGTGGTCAGAGTATTTTACTCTTAAATCTATAATCCTGCAACAACAGTAAAGACTCCTAAGACCTAAAGCGCATGTAATAATAATGATAATAAAGAGGACCCCTACCGCAGGTGGTCAATAACCAGGTTTAATTTTCCTCCAAGACTAAACTGTAACCGTGTTAGTGCAGGAACGTCAAATCTTTGGTTTGAGCTGGAACGCGAAGCGGCAAAATCACAAGGGTTGAAATATAACATGTCATAGAAAGACTAATACTGTCACTTAAAACTCAAATTTTATAAATAAGGTTATGCAAATGAACAAAGAAATTCTCCAATTAACTAGTAAATAAACACTAGCCAAAAACATTTAGACTAGAGTTGGCTTTTACAAATCATGAGAAGAGGCCTCAGAGCAAGAACAAAACGGAACTGAAGAAAAGACGACTTCCTATAGCAATTTCACATGGATCAAACCACCCGATGATCCAAGGCAAATGAAGTTATACATGTCTCCCAGTTCTTCGCTTTAAGCAGGATGATGCTTGGCCCATAAGTCACAACATTTCTTGTGACTTTCTCACGCAGCGGCTCACTTTTTTCTTGAAATCATCCCTCTTATCTCTCCACTCCTTCTGCAATAACACATCATACCAAAGAAAATTCAGAATCTCTACATTGAAGCATTTTATCACCAGAAAAGTGTCACTAGAAAAAGCATGACTTCTCCAGGAAAAGAAATTGTATGTTTGGTACGACAAGAGACTAAGTTCAGACTTTTTTTCTTATTAGCTGAACAAGGTCCTCCTCGGTTAAAGGTACAGGAGAGGAAAAAAAGACTGTCCAATAAATTATACCTGCTTGGTATAATTTTATCGAGTCAAACATAATAAAACACAGGCTAGTCCCATGCACAGACAGAATATATATGGATGATGAGTGACTGCAGGTCCGATATTTTGCATTTCATTATCTCACCATTGCCGGTGTGACCAATGTATCGTATATCAGATCTTATATGCATTGAATATCCACTGATTATTATGTAACTATGTAGCTGAATATATGACAAGATACAAGGACAAAAGTAATAAGGAAAGAACATTGTCTGCGGTTAACTCACAGATACTCACGCAGCTTCTCAAGACAATTTTTGGTTTTTGATCTCTCTCCCTCTTTTTATATGCAAGCATGCATCCATGATCCATGTATATCATTTATGCGAGTTTGCAATACATGAAATACAATCTAATACAAAATACATCTAGGATTCAAGACATAAGCACTACATAAGATTTTTCCTCCGTTTCTTTTCCTTTTTATGGGGGTTACAATAACGTAAACGAGTGAAATTGTCAACTTACAGCAGCTTCGACGTTTGCAGGAGACTCATCATTAGGACTAGAAAGCATTGATATGATACTCAATACTATACTCTCTACCTGCAAAACAGCATATACATATTTATTTGTGCATAGGTCACCAAATAGCCTTACAAGTCATATCATAAGAAACACAAAATTTAGATGTTGTGGGCAAGCAGTAGCACCCCGTTTACCAAAGATGTCAAGGCAAGGTTATTAACAGAAAACAAGCCTTGAAAATTTTAACACTCTAGTCTCCAGATTAGTGTTAAGATATTTAAGATTTGTTGTCATGACGAGTACGTTAGCTATTTTGATCAGATCCAGTGATTCTGTAAAGCACTGGCTTTGACATTACACTTTTTGACACTATATCTCTCAAGCCATCACACACGTGCAAGAGCTAAAAGCCTAAAACTACTAAGGAGCCTTCCAGTCTAGCTATATAATTTCAGAAAGCACAAAAGTTTTATCAAAGATAAGGGTTAGCATATTCAATTTTCAATATCTAGTTGACTCCTTTGGAATTGCACATTACAAAAAGTTTGAATTGAACACTGATTAGGCACATAATGTCCCCAACCAAACCACATCACTGAAAGCCAGTATAAAGTAAGGTATCATATGGTTTGCTCTAGGACATATTTGCACATTACAGTAGTGTAACATAACCATTAAACAAGAGTATGCTAAAGGTGTCAAATTTGAACTGCAGAAAGTTCAAATTTCTGGCACCAAATTGATTTAGTCAGAGACTCAGCATTTAAGCCAAGGTAAAAATTCAAGAATGACGGGTGAAGTTATCATATAGAAGAATAAAAAGAAGATAATGGTTGCATATTTTGACATACTGTATGAACAGGCATCCAGCGCTCACTTGCAAGCTCATAACCATTTGGATCGTCTCCTGGAGGATGAAGAATTGATATACAAACCCGACCATCAGGATATACTGCACATAGTAAGAGCATAAGTTAGTTTCATGTTACGCTCAACAGAGCAACATCACAAAGTTAGGAAGAACAACCGTTGGGGTGCCAGATTTCTGAGATGAATTTCACTGTTGGTGGACTATTTGGGTAATTGGATGGAAAACTCATAATCGCATTGAAAAACCCTCCCTCGCTATGAGAAAATCAGATTATAAACAAATAAAACAGAAAGGCTGTCAGTAAAACTCAAGCAGTACAGTAACATGGAACTATTAGTAATAAAAATATTAATGAGCAGAACTGTTATTATATGGAATCCTCAGATAGTAATCAAAATCCCTCTGTAATGAATCTAAAACAAAAGTAGCTCCCGCAGTATAGAGCATTTAGACCAACCACTGGACAAATCTCAAGAATTTGCAACGCAGTTGATTAATTTGGATAAGTGCCAAAATAGGAACTTAGGAATTGCATTATATGCAATATAATCTATTTCCCATTTATCATGTCTCCCAAAATCATTCTTTATTATTATTTTTTTCAACTCAAATTCAAAGGATCACTAGATGGATTAGTAAAAGCTTCAATGTTGCCCATTTTTCCCCCTCTGAATTATCAACAATGATACAGAGAAACTAAGACAAGGGCTCATATTATCATAAATTTGATGAATTCATTGTGTTAGGGCAGACAAGCAACAACTCATTAAATTAACAACCATAAAAAACCGAAGCATAACTAGGTCATTTTCCAAAAGCCAGACTCTAACGCTAGGAGTTGCATTATATGCAATATAATCTATTTTCCCTTTTTCATGTCTCCCAATATCATTCTTCATTATTCTTTCTTTCAATTCAAATTCAAAGGATCGATTGATGGATTAGTAAAAGCTTCAATGCTGCCCACTTTTTTCTGTTTTCTCCTAATTATCAACAGTCAACAATGATATAGAGCAATTAAATGGGAGGTTATGGGTCCTAGCCTCAAGGTAGGCGATGTGATGGGTGTGTGTCTCCCTACCCAGGTTAGGGGTAAAATTTTTAAACAATGATATAGAGCAACAAAAACAAGGGGCTCATTTTCTTATCAATTTGATGAATTCATCAAGTTAGGGCAGACGAGCAACAATCTCATTAATTCAAAGGAATTAGCAATCATAAAAAACGGAAGGACTTTAAATGACCTAATAAGGTGATCTTGGGGAAGCCAGACTCCGACCCTCCCTCAACCCCATAAGCGCGCACAATCAAAGAATTTCTGAAGCATATATACATAAAGCGAATCTAAAATTCTAAATAGCAATCGTAAATCAGATTACTTTTTGCCATGAAACGTAAAAGAAATACGATATGAACTTACTAGAGAGTATCCGGAGGTCCAATTATCGTCACACTCCATTCAAAAATGTTGTCATCCACCAACCCGGCGGAAAACCCATCGACAGGGTTCTTGCAAAGATCTACAGGTAAAAGAAGGACAAGCCGATCACAACATCGCGGAAAATCCACGCGAAACCCTTTGCGACTGCCGACAAATCAAAAGGCCACAAAGCCAGACAGTATCAAAGAGAGGACTTATAGGTAACCCCTTACCTTTGAGTTGCTTTTGAAGGAGGAGGCTTGCCTGAGACGCCATCAATAAACAGGGATAGGATCAAAGAGCTCCAGCAAACGAAATTGGAGCTGAGGAGCAAGAGCTCTGAGGTTTTGAAGAAAAAGGAGAAATCAGAGGAAGTCACAAAGCCCGAAAGTCGACACTTCGATTATTTATAAAGAGATGGTGTGATCGTTGGGATAATTTACGGTTACGAGTTACGAATGGCGAATGCGGCTTGGGTGACTGCCAAATGCCAATTCAAGTAATTGGGAAAATAATCTCTGCGAACGTTATTGCCAGTTTTGTTAGCATTTTTACGGATATCTTCTTAAAAGATTATTTGAGAGGTAAACAATAAATGAATACATATATATAGCCCTTGGAGCCTTGTACATGGGTTTGATTTTTTTTATGGTTTGTACAGTGAATTATATGAATAAGTAATTTATTTTTGTTGTTATTGTTCTCTTTTTTTTGAATGAATATTATTGCTCTCTAAACTTTCATCAACGTTTTCTTTGGAAAGAATGCATGGCATAGATTGTTTTTTTAATGACTCGTACGTACCGTTAATGTCACGACTATGGATGCAAGGAATGCATATTAATCCATTTATATATTTTTTTTATCCTATACGTACAATGTAATCTATTTTTCTATTACTATATACTAGTATATTCAAGTAGATCTTAAAATTAAATTTTTGATGTGCCATATCACATTAGATGCGAGATGTATAACTTTTGACAAAATCATATTAAATATTTTTATGAAGTTCTCTTTTTATCCTAACTAATTAAATTTTGAATTTTCAATGAAATGAAATTAATCGGTATTAAAGTTCATAGATTTTGATTTTAGTATGTGGATAAATATTAATGAAGCCACAAAATTGATCAATTTATTATTTAAATAAAAAAAATTATGTATAATTTTTCTCTAAACTTTCTATATGAGATTAATATAATAATTATATGCGATTTTGTAGTTTAATTAATAAAATTATTTTTCTCTTTCCAAGTGCTTAAAAAGACAACTAGCCAATGAGGTTTGGCATAGTTGGTTAAGGTTTTGCTACCCCGATTACAAGGGAGTGTGTTCGAACCCTCTGACCGATGGGGAGACCTCATTGATAAGCGATCTCGTAAGTCCCTTGTAAGCGCTCGAAGAGCCCTGGGGCCGTGCCCTGGCCTTGATAGGGGACTGATGCCGAACCTACCTAAACCTTTTATTATAAAAAAAAAAAAAAAAGACAACTATCTCATGATGATGTTTGATATTTTCGACGATTAGCAAAATAATAAGCAGTAAATCTCTTTATTTTGTTTAAATTTCAATAATTTTACAATAACACGCATCTGCATTTATGAGTATCAGTATAATTTTTTTAGCGTATCATTATATTATTGTTTGATTAAGAAATTAAAATATGTTATGAATATAATATTTGTGGATTTCTATATCCTCATTATTTCTTATTCTTTTATTGTTTCCTGTTTTCTCTCATTATTTTTTATGATTATGGAATCATATTAATTATATATTGAAGAGTTGTACTTATAAATAAAAGGCATATATTATATATATCATAAAATACTAAATAATAAATGAGAATTATTCTTTCTTACTTCCTAATCATTCTTTTTTTCTCTTCTCATCTTTTCCTTTACTTTATTAACAATAAATATTTTCCATCGATAGATATCGATTAATTTGAAGTAGTAGCAGGAGTAGGTCAAATTTTTGAATCTAGCTAGAAAATTTATATACTCCATGTATATATATGGAAACATGAACATCTTTTATTCCTTTTTTCTTTTAAAAAAAAAAACTGGTTCTTCATGGGTTTTTTCGTTAGATCTGTACATCCCAGCGCAGTGAAAATCGAATCCAAGGACCAACTGTAAAATCCCAAGTTCCTAGCTTCCGTCCTAACCAATCCAACTTTCTTTCCTTTATTTTTTTTAGAAAAAGCATATGTCGATGTCCTTGAAGTAAATAAGAAAAATACAGGGACATATAAAATTTCCATGCCTATTCCCACGTATAAAATATTTTATAATAAGAAGGATCAAGATATAAATTTGTTTTGAAAGTGTTCATAAAAAAAATTCTTACCTTAAAAGTTTTTTAAATCTTAATTTCATCTCAAAAATATAAAAACGTAATAATATTATTCCTGTCAGTTAATAAAATTAATTTTAACCGTTAACTTACGTATGTTTATTTGGGTGTTACGATTATTTATAAGTTGTTTTTTACGTAAATCGAGATACAACTCCCCTCACATACTTACTTTGTATACCGTAAATCACTATTAAAAAGTAACTTATAAGCAATCGAAACGCCTAAATCACTCATTATCATACACATGTTACCTTCACATTAACACTCGGACAATGACTCATTATCCAGGTGGCAATTTTTTTTTAAAAAAAAGAGTATATTACAGGCTTCTCCTTCTTCCCCATCGCCGGCAATCATCATTGCTCTCACCCACCACCACCTTCTCACTCATCGATGGCCACAACAACTTCGAGAAGCATGAACCAAAAAATTTATGGAAGCCAAGAACTTGAAAATAGAAGACTAATGACATGCCTCCAATGACCAGATCGAGAAGCAGAGAAGAAGAGGGAGGAGGAGGAGGAGATTATGGAACCCCTTGGTGACCAGATCGCCGTCGGAACCATCGAAAAGCACTGGGTTTGTTGAGTATAGATCGCCATCGGCAAGATCGTTTTATACTATACTTTGAAGAATTAACTGCTCTTTTTAAGCAGAGAAGGCGAGAAATTAATTAAAAAGCTTTCTAAGAGTATGTGTAAAAATAAGTAGGCTGGCTTCCACTATTTTTATGGCTATATATCAGTATGAAATATGAATGTAAAGACCAAAAAGAAAAGCTTTAACGCAGGTGTGATTTTAGTTTGGGCAGAGCATATGGTTGTTGTGTGTGTGTGTGTGTGACAGGGATGAGTGAGTTACGTCGTGAAGTTTTGCGATCAATGTTTCTGGGAGAAGTGGGTGCATCTCGGACTGACACCCACACACACGCTGCGTCCCAAAGCCACGTGGCTAACTTCATTAATGTAAATTAATCAATTGTTGAGCGGGTTCTGCTCAGCAGGGGATGGTTTTTCTGGTTATTGAGGTTGAGATAAAAGCATCGTAGTTGTTCTTACCCAATAGTTGTGCCCAGATTTTTCCTTCAAACCTCTGTGAATCTGCGATCTCGGGGGAAGATAACCTGTTGCGACAACGTTTTTAGCTTTTTATGTTTTTGTTCGTGTCCATGTAATTGCCGATGGAAGTGTCGGCAATGAAAGAGAGGGAGGGGGTTGGAGATGATGAGGTGGACAAGGGAAGAGAGAAGAAATATGGTGATGAGGTGGCATTTCAACAGTTACATGGCAGTGGTGCGTCTTCTAATTGTCAAAGTTATCTTTGTTAGCGGTTGGGACAACACTGCTATATTTTTATATTTCTGGGATGACATTGAAATAAATTTTATTTCGAACAACATTCCTATTTCACAAATTCTTCTGATATGAATTTGCAACTTAACCTAGATAAGAATTATGAGAAAAAAATGTTTTGGCTAGTAAGAATTACAGTGGAGACAATTTTCAACTACTCTATTAAGCCTATGTTTGGTATCACTTATTTTTGAACAATAAGTCCTTATTACGTAAGTCGAAATAAAACTTCTCTCACATACTTACTTCGTATACCATGAATTAGGAGTGTTCATGAAGCCCACCCCGGCCCAAAAAAAAGCAGCCCGAAAAAATTTAGGCGCAATCGGGTTGGGCATTTTAGTGGGCAGGGCCGGGCATTGGGCAGGGTATGCCGCCCTGTCCATTTGGTCCTGCTTGATAGGTATATAATTATATATATTAAAATATTTGATATAAATATTTTTTTGTATAATCGTTTATAACTTTATATAATTATATTATATTATATGTTTTGTTTTATTAGGCTCATTTGCTCCTCCAATCTCAAATGTCTATTACGCACACGCACGCTGCACGACATTAAGCCATTAACCCTTAACCCTCTCTCTGTTCTGTTTCTTACTCTCTTTGTGACTTTGTGACTTTGTGACTGTATCTCTTTTTTTTTTTTTCTGAGTTCTTCATATTGCTTATCGACATTAAAGCTGTTTTTTTCCCCACATAAGGTGTGCGTAGGGCATTTTTGGTTGTGAAGCTATTTGTACTCCCTTGAAGAGTAACTTCAAAGTTGAGTTGATAAATGTTGGGCAGGGCAAAGCTCACCCTCACCCAGCCCAAAAATATCTGGGCTTCACCGGGCAGGGCTGGGCATCGGGCTGCATCCTTCGGGCAAGGGTTTCGCCCTGCCCATATACATCCCTACCATGAATCACGATTTATAAGCACTTATTACTAAAAAATAAGTTATTTCAAACCATCACTAAATCGTGGCACTGACAATTGAAAAGTATGCAGTTTACCTGCCTAATCTACACAAGGTGACTAGCTTTTCCTAATGTCAATAATAATCAACAGATTAAATTGAGGGGGTTTGGTGCAAATATTGTATTGAAGGTCTATTGTGGCATCTGAAATGGGCATTTCATAATTGCATTGAAGGTCAATTGTGGCCCAATTAAATTTGGGCTGGGCCTTTACTGTATATGTATCTTCCACTCTAGAACTCCCCACGCATGAGGCCCGGGGGGGTCTTTGGTCTGAAAATTATTGTGAGCTGCCAATTCATGATTCAACCAAGAAAAGAAGGGAATAATTCCTTGAAAAGCTTGTTTTTTTTTCATTTTATCAACGGTTTCCACTTATGAGGTTTAGAACGCAGGGAGTTTTCATTCGTTCTAATAAGTACGCTCCTCTGAATTTGAACTTACATTCTTCTTTTCAAACACATGAGGCTGCTTTGCTTTTTGCTCTATGCATGAACAGGATCAGGTAGAGGTATGCTAGTTAAGCAATAATGGAGCAAAAAGCAAAACACGAATTTTTATGTCTAGCTAGGGAGATGTTACTCGATCCTTAAACTGGCATATCTTTGCCTGATCATGTTCATGCTTAGAACGTGTGTGCTTGGTATGTATAAATTTTATTGGCCATTCAACTGAACGTATGTGAGTGGCCAAAATTAAATTCCCACAAAAAAGAATCCCTTTAATTAAGGGCCCGTTTAGTACGCTGGAATTGGGCTGTTGGAAATGAAAATGGAATTTAATTCCATGTCTTAAGTGCGTTTGGTACAGCTGAAATGGTCATGGAAATCATTTCCATGTGGAATCCAAAACCCATCAATTCCACCAGATTGAATTCCATGAAAAAAGCAAAGATTTGTAATTCCACATGACAAATTCCTTCTTGCCCTTCAACCTTCCCAGTATCCCACCGCCCACCACCTTCTCCGTCGCCCTTCGATTTATCTGTCAGCGGCTTGTGCTCACAAACATGACGGCAACGACGACATCCCACAAATCTTCGGCTTCGTCTTCCCCCCAATGTCTTCTTCGCCTCCTTCTACGGCCTTGACTTTGTCACAAAACATGGGTGCCGGAGCTGGTTCTCCACAGTCGTCCTCTGTGGAAAAGTCGAAGGAGCGATCTCGAGCGTGGAGCTGGCCAGTCGAGGGCAAAGGATTCATGCCGGCGGTGGAGCATAGAGCTTGTTGGGATAAGGACGGTGGCAACGGCTGTGTGCAGGAGGAAAAAGATATGAAATTGTTTCTTTTAAAAAGTTGACACAGATTCCGATTTTGGCTAGGTATGAAATTTAGGATCTGAAATTTTGCTAGATCCAGAATGATTTTTGCTCCAACGGCAGTGGTTTGTAGATATGAAATTTTCCTGAAAAAATTGGAATGGTTCAGGTTTTCGGGGAGGAGATGGTTTTGGCTCTGGATGATATTTTTTTGAAAAAAAAAATTGTAAGACATTTTGGTCTTTTCACCTAAAAATCATATATCATTTCCATGACATACCAAACATACTTTTAAATCTTATTTTTATTTTTATTTCTATATCCATTTCCATATCCATATCCATTATATTTCCATTTCCATCAAAATTAATTCTATCGTACCAAACGGGCCCTAAGGGCTACTATCCATGTGCGGTGCAAATAATAGGTTGCATTCATCAATCATTAGTCATTACACCATCACATATCGGGGGACTCGTTGACTCCCAGACTTTGGGCTTGTGGTTTCAAAGTATTATGATTCCCTTATTATCATGGGCCTTCGAACTTCATCTCATCATCTCATCTGATTAAGGATTTGGATTTATTTTAGTGTTAACCTCTTCTATACCCTTATTTTAATAAGGATTAAGGTGCAAATTTATCAACGAAGTTTTGTCCGAAGAGCGTTTGGCATAAATATCTTTTAGAAGGGGCAAAAATACCAATGAACAATTAAAAAGGGATATCCACCACAAAAACCGTTAATCCGTATTAACGGCGTTAAATTATAAGAGAGAAAAAATCCCTAACGGTATTAGTACGAATTTAACGGTTTTTGTGGTGGATACCCCTTTTTAATTGTTTATTGATATTTTTTCCCATTCTAAAATATATTTGCGCCAGATGCTCCTCGGACAAAACTTGATTGGTAAATTTACACCTTAGTCCTTTTAATAATTAGCCCTCCACCTTCTCAATCCTTGGTCCTCCTAGCTCCGGGCACCTGCACCAGCTCCTAGGTATATTTTATGGGATTTGACAACCCTTCAAGCTCTTTCATTGTATCTTGGAATTCATCAGATTCTGTAAGCTACCCACTGAATGGTGTCTAGCTTCCATAAGCCACGACCTCATCAGAGTTTTATATGATCTTTACACAGTTTCTTCATATGAAAAATTCAGAAAGCTTGGCAGGTTCTCCAGGTACCGAGTTGAACTACCTGCACAAGTCTCCAGCATATTTTTCCCATAGCATCCGTACATTTCCTGAACAAGTTCCTCAAATCTAGGACTGGACATCTATATGGTGGAATATATCAATGAATACCCTCAAGCATAATTGTAGTCCGATCCGAGCAGTAGAGAAGACAGGGACTCCAACTAAAGTCCTTGTTCTTGCCGCTGTGTGTGTGTTTATGGAACACATCTCTTCTTTCTCTCTCTCTTTTCTTTTGTATATATCTCTCCTTTCTTTTTGTTTGCTGCGCACTCAACAGTAAGTACGTCATTGAATAATAGGACCACCGTGCGCACAATGTACGTGTATCGTAGAACGATGCCCAAAGCATCTAATGTCGCAATGATTTTTTCATTTATTGGGACATGCACGTCATATGGTAATTAAGTGCTGCGGGTTTGTGGTGGCTCATATGATTTAACAAGCAAATTAGCTGTATATACAATATTAAGTGGGTGTTTTTGGATTAAATTATTTTAAGTGATTTTGCATGTACGAGATAAATATATTTGAAGAGTTTTGCCTGGTAAAAACATATTTGGATTCGATGGCAGTTGCGGATCCTCTATATGGACGTATAAAAAATTATTGGATTCAGGGAGAGTAAAGTGAAACATACATCAGGAACGTGTGTGGACTTGCAAACCAGCTTTACTCTGCGTTAATATATAGGTGATAAACTGATGGTATATGTAGAATCCCTGTTCTAATTAGGTAAAAGACAGATGCATCAACTTCAACATTGCATTGTATAAAAATATCCTATTTACAAGTATATATAAAATATTTATTTAATGTGGTTGAGAGGGAGTGATGAATAAATTAAGTCATGATAGAAAACATATGGGGTTGGCCACTAAGAATACACAACATATAATTAGAAAATGATTGCGTACCAAGAGGCCCCAAAGTGAGGGTGCATATCTTTTGTAGATTGCAGTGTTCGTGTGGGGATAGAAACTATATGCTTTTTGGCCCCCTCACTACAACAGATGATGCATTCATATATATATATATATATATATATGCATGCATATCGATCAACTATAGCTTGGTCCCGCTCACTTCTTTATTTTTCTGATCTGTACATCTCATGCACGTGCATACCTACCTTTGCATTTTGCAATGCTCTGTCTGTCTCTCTATTATATGTGTGAATGTGAGACACACCAACGGACCTGACAGACACAGAGAGGACAAGTGAATGCAGAGTTAAGGCTGAAATTGGGGTGCCTTTACAACTATAATTTCCCGAGAGTAAGTAACTATCTTGCCTAAATATAAGATAAAGTTGATTTTTTTTGGAAAGATTAGGAAAACTAATTAAATTACTTTAGAGCATTTATATTTTTATTTTTTCTCCAAACTAAATAATTTGACTAATAAACTGATATATAATCTAAGGATATACAACATATGATGTGATTAAGTAACTTATTTAGCTTCTTTAATCTCTAAAAAAAAATTCAATTTTGTCTTATATTTAAGACCTGAGAGAGTAATAAGCTTTTCTCCCTTGGAAATTAGCAAAACACCATAAAGGTATCAGACAGATTCCAACACCACCAAGGCACCAGCCCTTAATTATCCGCTCCAGTCTTCTACCATTAATTTTATAATCTTATCCCAGTTTAATAAGACTGACATTATTTCACTTTCCCAAATTATTCCATTAGTGCAAAGTAATTAATAATGACACTAAAGCGTGGTGTGTAATATCAAAAACATCTGGTCTTAAATATATGCCCCAATTAATTTTTTTTAGAGATCAACGAAGCTAATTAAGTCATTTAATGATATCATATGTTATGTTTCATTATATTATAAATCAAATAAATTATTTTGAGAGAAAAAAATATAAATATAAATACTTTAAAGTAATTTAATTAATTTCCTTAATCTCTTCAAAAAAAATTAACTGGGTCTTATATTATATTTCGGATGGGAGCATGCATGCGCGCGCATATATATATATATATATATATGATTTTCGGCCCCTCGCGAACGCTGAAACTATCTTTAGTCGAGGATAAATGGCTATCTTTATGTCGTTGACATGGATACAGTCCCAAGCACAAAACAGTGAGTTTTGTGGGTGTCGCAGCAGCCATAACGCATTAGCGCTCATCAGTGTTTTTACGTATTTCCTTGATTTTTCCACTTCCAAGTTACGTATATAAATTAAGGAGATGGAGACGGCGATCGTGAGAATTGCGTGATTGTTTTTTTGGGTGGTCGAAGATACGATGGCGAGAATTGTGTTTGCTTTGCTTTTCCAAAGTAATTGTGCCATTGATGGATGTTCAATTATTTAGCGATGGAATGGATATGGATGGTCAACTTGTCTTTTTCGATATATTTAAATTCACTCAATATGCATTAAGAGATTGTCTTCCCATAAAAAGTGATAATGAAGTTCGTCTTTTACCAAAGAGACACAATTTTATTGCTTTACGTCTATTTGCCATTTCAAATTATGGAGGATGGCTCCACTTAGCTACAGGACTGTTATGAATCAAAACAATTACATATGACACAAATTTTAATTTATCATGTGTGTGTGTGTGTGGCTTCAACTTGAGCTTCATTGGATTGAAGGTTCGTATTGAAATCGCCATCTCCATATAACTACATAACCTACCACAGTTACTAATAAGCACGTCGAATCGGACAACGCGACATCTTATTCTTGAGTTAACTTTCACTGACATACTCTCAAGCTGTTTGGAACCCCTCCTATTCCATTTTTATCGTCTCCCCTCTTTTTCTTTTTTTATAACCATTAAATTAATTGTTTATCCCCTGTAGGAAACCATACAAGTGTCCTGATTTCACGAGCTTACGATTATCGGTCTATTTTTCTTTTCTTATTTTTAAACTTACTAAAATAAGTTTGCAGCGGATTATGAAAAAATTTATTTTGACCTGAAGATTTATTCCTTTTTGGGAAAACCGCACTCAAGTCACAAGGATAAAAAAAAATACTACCTCCGGTCCTAAATATAAGATAAAGTTGATTTTTTTAGGAGAAATTAAGAAAACTAAATAAGCTACTTAATCGTATCATATGTTATATATCGTTAGATTATATATTAGTTTATTAGTCAAACTAAGTAGTTTGAAGAAAAAAAATAAAAATATAAATACTCTAAAGTAATTTAATTAGCTTCCTTAATTTTTCTAAAAAAGTCAACTTTGTCTTATAATTAGGACCGGAGGGAGTAATAAAAAAGTTCTATAGTAAATTCCCCTATCAAAAAGCTCTTTAAGGACTACAGTGATATAAGTTTTAATTCCCTTCTTGCCCCTATAATTAAAAAAGGAAAAGAGAAGCAGTGATGCATGATTAGGTGCAGGTACCTGTCAATCGCCACTCTATGACTTATTAACGGGAGCTGTTTTAGTTAACGTGGATGGACTTGTCAATGAGCACTCTATGATTTGTCAAAATAGGCATATACACTTACCAATGTATAACTTGTCATTATAGGCACATACACTTGTCAATATATAACTTATCAAAATAGGCACATAAAGTTATCAAAATAAGCATTACATTTGTTAAAATAGGCACATAAACTTGTCAAAATAGACACATACACTTGCCAATGTATAACTTGTCATTATAGACACATAAACTTGTCAAAATAGGCACAAAAAGTTGTCAAAATATGCACATGCACTTGTCAAAATAGGCACATATACTAGCCAAATTATAGTGACGATTGATAAGTACCTACACATAATCATATCTCACTACTTCTCTTTTTCTTTTTTAATCGATGGGGATAAGAAGGTAATTTCAAATTTAGAATTTATAACACTGCAGTCCCTAGGGAACTTTTTGACAGGCGAATCTACTGTGGGACTTTTTTGCTATTTTTTTTAGTCCTTGGGACCTGAGTGCGATTTTCCCTTCTTTTGTTTTTTTATAACAAAAAATTAAAGTTTAGATAAATTGGGTTTCAGGGGCTCACCAGAGTTAAGACATGCCTCCGGGTTCAAAGAGCACTTATAGTAATATCTACATATCGCTCACCAACAAAGTCCTCACATCGACAGTAAGAGTTGAACTAACGATTTTGTGAGTTATAAGTCAACTCCTTATCAACTGAACCAACATTTATTGATTTCCTTCTTTTTTTTCATACAACTAGAAAGAAGCAAGAACGAGAGAAATTAAGAAAGAACCTAAGTCGCTTCACTTGTACCCCACAGATTCTTAATTGATCCTTCCCATGTTGCGATTCCCATCATACATCCTTTAAACTAATAATCGACATCGCAAAAATTTGGAAAGAGTGGTTATGGGTATCTATAAATATTGGCCTACTAAAAATGTTAATTATAATAGAATATTTGGCGAGTATAAAACGGTATTTTATCCGTAATATCAAGTTTTGTTGACATAGATACATATAGCTTTTAATTACACATTTAAGCAAAATCTATATTAATATATATTAATTGTAAATAATTAATGGCATGGAAATTATTTTATTCGCAAGTTATCATGAAGCTTAATTGTCTGTTTAAATTCATATTAGATCAGTGATAAAGGTTGACTTAGATTTTTTTTAAAAAAAATTTCAAAACAAGCACACACACAAAATATAGTATGAGAACAAAAGAATTTTTCGATGGTCAATATGTCATATGGTGAAAAGGTATACAAAATATTAATTAAACAAATATCTACGTATATTGTGTGTTTGTAATACAAAAAATATATAAAGCTATTCCCCGTTTTGTGGCTGCATCAGACGGCTAAATCACTACTACAAAAAACTAAATCTGTGGCGCTTATAATTACATTAGCTGTGGCGCTTGCGAAATGCCACCTATCTTAACGCCACTAAAAAAAGCTGTGGCGCTTAAAAGCGCCACAGATTTTAAAATTTTTTTTTTTTTAAAATTACTTCCTGTGGCGCCTGGCCGGCCAGGCGCCACAGAAAGCTTACTTCTTGTGGCGCCTGGCCGGCCAGGCGCCACAGAAGGCCTACACCTCCTGTGGCGCCTGGCTGGCCAGGCGCCACAGGAGGTCCTTTTTTTTTTAATTTTTTTCGTTGTACCTTCTGTGGCGCCTGGCTGGCCAGGCGCCACAGTAGGTTTTTTTTTTTTTTTTTTTTAAAATTTTTCGTTCTGGTTTATTTAGCATATTTTTTGGATTTTTCGTATTGGTTTTTTTTTTAGCATATTTTTTCCTCATGCATATATAATATTTGTCTGCAAGGTTTAATAAGAATAATAATAGATAACTTTAAAATGATACCAACAAATGATTGATTAGCTAAAGTATAGTAGTAATGAAAATTGTTAAATACAATATACTGTAAACCTAGCTGAATGAAATATAATACAACAAATTCAACTTGAACAAACATGCATGACACAACAATTATATTGGCAATTAGAAACAACACAAAAAAAACCAGCTAGTGAATTTAATAGTAAATATAGCTACCTAGGGATTTGCCTAAACACATATTCACACCATTCCTCGATCACTTCATTAACCTGATGGTCTGTCAAAGCGTCACAACGTTGATCTTCATAATACTACAGATATATACAATCAGACACAAGTTAGAACGAATTAAAATCAGTAAAACATAACTGTCAGGCACTAATTCAATTTCATTATAACATAATATGAAGTGCAACTAAATGACTTACTTTTTGAGGAATAAATGGTTGATCATGCATAATAACATCCTTCATAAATTTCATGATATAGTACCCACAATCATTGTCATTAGGTTGGAAAGGGCACTGCAATAATTAAATGCAATATTTAACTCTGTTCATGAATAAAAATTGTTTACTAACAAAGTCTAAGTAAATTAAAGTCAAATATCAATACCTGTATCTTCTTCCAAGGATAGCTAAGGCTAGGGTCAGTAACTTTAGAATAGTTTAACCCGACAGACGACCGATACGCAGTCAATGCGCTAATAAAAGAAACAGAAAGTGATTACTTTTGGTTATTCAATCATGTTCGCAAATATTTATTTATAGGCACGTATACCTACCTACTGATCAATAGCAACATATCAAAACGGTCTTGTGGAAGACCATTTTTCAGAGGATCCACATAATAAATGCGAGGGCCTGAAGGTTCCGCTGGATTGATAACGATCAATATCCAATGGCGCCTAAAATATATTTTAAAAATATTTTTTGAACAATCATGTTACGATAGAAGTTAAACAATAAAAAGAAAAATTGTACCAATAATAACTTACCCCGCATTATACGGCACTAAAAATAATGTATTTGCTGTCGCTTTCTTGCTAAAGTAATCTTTCAGCCCATTAGACTGCGCAGTCACATCTATTTTACCCTCATGATTACCAACGAGAAAAGGGTTGACAAATGCGAATTGGACCCTCTGTGTATCCATTAAAACGTCCTGGTCCAAATGCCTGGTATAAAACATACAGTGTCATGAGAAACAAAAGAAATGGAACGAGATATATTAATAACAGTGATAAACGATGATAGTGAAGTACCTTATCCAGATGTTGATAGCCGAAGCACTAACCCAATCACGAGCACATATTTCCTGCACGACCTCGGCAGTAATATAATCAACTAGACCACCAACATTGTAGATATGTCTTGGAATACGTAATGCCACTACTCCCTCACCGATCAATTGTGGTGCAATCAATATTAATTGATCGAGATATGAGGTATGTCTTCTTCTGCTCTGTTGGCTGGCCGATGCTTTTGACTTGGGTTGTGTTGTCGAAGACTTTGAAATCTTACCCTGCGCAAATCAGAAAATTAAATCACAGTTCGAGATGAAAGTTCGAAGGAAAAGTGCAGGGAATTTTGAATGAACGACCTTTCCACATGGCTCGATAAGACCTATTGGCCAAGCAACATAGCCACCTACAACATCCGCCACCTTATTTTGCTCATCTTGAGACGGGATCGGTAAGAGGGCGTCTTCGTTCGTGCAGACGTCAACCCTAACCCGGAGTGTGTTATCGGGCAACGGTGAATTGTGCAGTATGTCCTCACCAGTGTTGTAGGCAACACCTACTGCAACCGCGTGCTTGGATGCTTGCTCGACATATAGCTTGCATTGAAATTCGCCCTACGGAAAATAGAGTTAATATGATAAATTCGCTTAATTATAATTTAACATAAAGTTAAGTAGAAAAGAAATTAATTACCGAAGGAAAAGGGACTTTAGGCATGGAATTGCAGCTATCTCTAAAACTTGGGCTATCACAGAACGGAACATTTGGTGTTGGCCTACCCTGGACCAACTGTTGTATTTGCGTTGTTAACAACGCATTATGTTCTTGCAGCAAACGCATTTGTTCGGTGAATTGTTCTTCTCGTTGTTCCTTGTAGCGCATTTGTTGTTGAATTTCTTGCATTTGATGCTTAAAGCTAGACATCTCGTCGCGTAGGTGGGAAACATCACTTCTACTCGAGCGCTTCTGACGTCCGAAGTATGCTGATGGGGTGACTGCAAAACCAGTACCCCGAACACGACCATCATACTCGGGTACTGGTAACGCTCTGCTCAATAAATCGTCCCGACCAACATAGGTCGCCAACGCAGGATCCTCCTGTGTCATTTGTCGCTTTCCCAAAAAGAATTACAATGAAAATTAGTTATTATAAATGGAGTTCATTTAAGTAAAGTCAATTATTTATTGAACGCATAATATAATTGAATACTTACACAATATTCGGCTACTCTTCTTGCTTCCTCACTACGAATTTCACCTTTCTTATTTGTGACACCCTTGATCCACACCTCATGTCGTGGAACCTGTGTAATATCTGAGCCTGATTCTTGTATCTGCACATCGAAGTTAGTCGAATTTAAATGATATTCATACAATTTTTATTATGAATGAAATAATCATCAGTTCGTACCATTTGTTTTTGTAAATTTCCGTATGAAACAGGTCCTTGTGTGTATCGGTATGGCATGTTGGTCGCGTTAGCTCGATTCTTCTCGCTCAACTCCTAGTTAGATCAAAATGATTCATATAAATATATAAATGTTACTTACAAATACGTACATTACACGTAATAGGGAAAAATAAACAAATCCCCTTACCAGGAAATCAGGAGTTGTATGTGTTTTGATAAACTCATCCCACATTGCTTGAGTGATGATTCCTTCGTACAATGGATAAGGCGGTGTAGTAATGATATCATCATTATCATCCCTCAAGAAATATTTGACGAGATCAGAACGAAACTTTCGCAAAATTTTTCCGGCTTTTCTCATTACGAAGTTCTTCCGATCATCATCAATAATAAAAACACTCTGTAAACAAGTCAAAAAACATATATCATATGTAAGATTGAAATGAAGTGAAACAAAGCAAACCGAATAAATATATAATTAAGGTGTTACCTGTATTTCAGCCCAGATCCCATCCTCATAACTTTTCTTTACCATTTTCCAATTTTGAACGGTAATAGGGACTCTGTCTCGAACCGTAGTCCCGATGAAGTTATTTAACGAGGTACTGTTCTCCCCAAACGGGTTCCCAAGTTCATTCCACTCTACTTGTAACTTGATCCCGTTACTTCTCAGTCTGATCAACCTCGCCATAACTGTCCTGCCACGTCTGACGTTCGCCTCAAATCTCTGTCTACCAATGTGCCTGGGAACGTCATCAATGTCATCAGGTACGGGACTGGGAACGTCATCAATGTCATGATGTGGTGAGTCCATACTCCTGCAAGTGAAATAAACCAAATCAAAACATCAGTGCACAATGGTCTTGTATGTCAACGAAAGCAAATTATTTTGAAATTTATAAAAACATACGTACAAGTAAATGAGTCAAGGCAATCATTATCTTTTCCTTTTTCTTGTCTGATTTAAAATTTTATTCTTCAGAATTCGTGTTGGATTGAGAATTGTGTTCCTCTTGACCCAAGTTCCCTCTTTATGATCATGTCTCACGTATAGGGGTCCATCTCCATCTTCATCTTCATCTGCATCTCCATCTATATCAATCTCTGCTGACCACAAATCCTCAAACGAAGGATCATCATTATTGATGTTCAAATATTCATTACTTTCAAAATCAACTTCTGCTTGACGATTCTTGTTGGATGGAAGTACAATAGACCAATTCTTCTTAGCAGGATCAGGAATGTAAAATGCTTGTTCTGCCTGTGCTGCTAAAATAAAAGGATCATCTTCATACCAAACCTTAGAAAGGTCCACTTGCACAAAGCCTAAGTCATCTATCCGCAATCCACTGTTGTTGTTAACCCACTGACATTTGAAGACAGGGACCCTGAACATAGAGTAATCTAACTCCCATATGCGTTCAATGACACCAAAGTATGACATTGATGCATAGATAGGGTGTGTATCTTTAGCACTGGATCTATGCCAAGAATCAGCAACAAGTGTTACCCCACTATTCTGCATCGTGCTCTGTTTATCATGGTCTTGTGTATAAAATGTGTAACCGTTGATTGCATAACCATTGTAAGATAATACATGTAAGCTCGGTCCCTTCGACAGGCACTTTAATTTTTCGGAAACTGAATCAGGATTCCTCTCCATCTCATAGTTAATACGATTTTTCAACCAGCCTGCAAATTGTTTATTGTGTTCTGTTGTTAATAAATTTTCATTCCCATCACCATGTACCAATCGGAGAGCATCCTTGTGTTCTTCTACATACGGTTCGACCTCATCAGTGTTATGTAGGACATACAAGTGGGCTTGATCCCGTTCAGTCACTGATATCGTTATTACATCACTCCCCGTTGTTCCTTTCCCTGATCTTCGGCCATCATGACGGGACTTGGGGATCCCTACAGGGTCAACATTTGATAGAAAATCAGCACAGAAGTCACTTGCTTCTTCAACCATGTAACTTTCAGTGATACAACCCTCTGGACGGTATCTATTTTTCACATACCCCTTTAATATTTTCATGAATCGTTCATTTGGGTACATCCATCTCAAGTACACTGGACCGCACAATTGAGTTTCTTTGACCAAGTGTACAGTTAGATGTACCATAATGTCAAAAAAAGAAGGCGGAAAATACATTTCAAGTTCACACAGAGTACACACAATCAGCCTTTGCAAATCTTGTAACCTGGTTGAATCAACCACTTTACTGCAGATCAACTTGAAAAACACGCAAAGTTTCGTGATAGTGTTCCTTAATTTTTTGGGAAGAATGGATCGTATACCAACCGGTAGGAAATTTTGCATGAGCACATGACAATCATGAGATTTAAGGTTCTTTAACTTCAACTCTTTTACCGATACAAGGTTCTTTATATTTGAAGAGTAGCCCTCGGGGACTTTAATTCCTTGCAGAAACTCACAAAACAATTTCTTCTCTTTCCTCGATAGAGTGTATGCCGCTGGCGGTAGATAGGTACGAAACCCTTGCTCAATCGGTCCCAACTCTTCTCTAATTCCCAAGTTCACTAAATCCAACCTCGAATTGACATTGTCCTTGCTTTTTCCTTGGATATTAAGCAACGTGCCAATTAGACTATCACAGATATTTTTTTCTATGTGCATCACATCAAGAAAATGCCTCACATATAAAGACTTCCAATATGGAAGTTCAAAGAAAATAGACTTTTTCTTCCAACCGCTTGTCTCGATTTGTTTCGCAAAAGGTTTGCCAAAATTGTTCTCCAAGTCTTTGACCTTGGAATACACCTGGGAACCGGTCAACATCTTCGGCGGGCTACCTTCTTCTGCATCACCATTGAAAGGCTTTTTCCACTTCCTCCAACGATGTTGTGATGGTAAGAATCTTCGATGCCCTATGTAAACATTTTTCTTACAATGATGAAGTCGCATTGAATGAGTGTCATCTTCACATATAGGGCATGCACCATATCCTTTGACGCTGTATCCTGACAAATTTCCATAAGCAGGGAAATCATTAATTGTGCCAAACAACATGGCTTTCAAAGTGAAACTTTCTTCCATGTACCCGTCATACACACTAACGCCTTCATCCCAAAGCAGCTTCAAGTCATCAATTAAAGGAGCCAAGTATACATCTATATCATTCCCAGGTTGCCTTGGCCCAGAAATTAACATGGACAACATCATAAACTTACGTTTCATGATTAAGTGTGGAGGAAGGTTATAAATCATCAATATCACCGGCCACGTGCTATGTGTGCTACTCTGAACACCGTGCGGATTAATTCCATCAGTTGACAGTACAAGGCGAAGGTTCCTGACTTCATCAGCAAAGTCAGGGTACTCATGATCAATTTTTTTCCATTGAGGAGCGTCTGCAGGGTGCCTAAGCTTCGTGTCTTTAATCCTTTCATCTGCATGCCATGTCAACTGCTTAGCAGTCTCTGCATTACTATACAGTCGCCTGAATCTCGGAACAATGGGAAAATACCATAGCACCTTCAAAGGACTTTTTCCTTTCTTCTTCCTATATCGAGATGCGTTGCATTTAGGGCACTTCTCCAACGTTGCATACTGATTTCGAAATAATACGCAATCGTTAGGACACGCATGTATCTTCTCATATCCCATACCGGTTGTAGAGCAAAGAATTCGCTTTGCCTCGTATGTCTTGGTAGGAAGTACATTTTCTTCTGGAAGCATATCTTGCAACAGTTCAAGCAATGCGGTGAAACCCGAATCACTCAATCCGTAGCGAGCTTTAAAGTTATACAACTTCAACACTGCTAGCAATCTTGTGTATTTAGTACTTCCGACATATAATGGTTTCTCAGCATCACCTTTCAACTTCTCAAATTCGTTAGGGCAGTTATGAAGCACCCCTTCAACCATATTTACCATTTCTTCAAGACCATCATCTTCATCAAACATGCTTTGATCAAATTCATCCGAGGCACCACCCGTGGTATGCACCCGATCACTATATGCATCATTGGTCTCACCATGCCTTGTCCATTGTATATATGTTTGATCAATACCATAACACACTAGATGATCTAGCAAATCAAGTTGACTAATCCGCTTTCCAAAACAACAGGATAAGCAAGGACATAAGATTTTGCCAGGATCTTTTGTGTGCTCAGTTGCAAATCTAATAAAATCCTTCACCCCATCTATATATTCCCTTGAACATCGATTAGATGACATCCATTTACGATCCATCTATGGGCTTCAATCTATTTTTTTAAAAAAGTACGTGGTTAGATGTTGTATGACTATTGCATTTACTAATTACTTTTATATTCTCTTACCAATTTTAATTTAAAATAACATACACCACATGAATCTTTATAATTGAAGCTTTCTAAGTCTTAAACTGAATGTTTAAATTGTCAAATAATTCATTAATTATTCCCAGGCATTATAATAATTTTTTACAACTTATAACAAAAGAAACCATATTTGCCACAATATATCATAGTTAAATTAGAAAACATTACAAGTCGATAAATAAAATACAAGTGTTAAGAATATATAAAGAATTATTTTGCTTATGCAATTAATCAATAACAATCATTAGAACACCTACAAATTATAACTATTAAATTTAACTAAAATCACATTTGTAAGCTCAAAATTTAAAAAACGTACCGTAAATAGAAGCTTCAATAGACTGATGAACTGAAACTACAAACACAAATTAAACATAAACAAATCAATAAGATATTTGAGGTTCTAAGTTATTTTTTTAAATAATAATATGTGTAATAAACATCAAAATATAATAAAATCAAATATGATTAGCTTAAATCAAAAAATATGATTCAGAAAAAAAAAATAAAGAAAATAATATAAAATGAAAAAGAAAGCATAATCCCAATATTAATTTTCTCCTTATTATATGTTTTTCCCCTTACGGTTTTAGTTAATATATTTAAAGTTAAACAATATAGACAAATTATATTTTATTTTATTAAATATTAACGTTGATATATATTGATATATTAAACTCTTTTTATCCATATTTTAAAATTATTAAATAAGTTAATGACTCAATTAACGAATTATTCAATTTATTATCCTGATTTCAATTTTTCCTATTTTCATTGGGTTTAAATGGGATTTTCTCTATTATAGTTTAATAAAATAATACAAAAAATTATTTTCTTACCTCTCCAAAATATATTGCACTAACACAAATATATATTAAATACGTGAAATAATGTTAAATAAATGATTTTGATTTTTGGAAAACAAATAATTTGAAGCAGTTTTAAAAGAAATAACAGTATTATTAAAAGTTAATTTGATTATCTAATTTCAAGTCACTTGTATATTAATTACTGTCGTTCAAATTTATGGTTATATATAACATTTAATTCAATTCTTTCATTATTCTTGTAACTTGTTGCATTAATTTCTTAGAACTAGTGAGCTTGTAACTTGTTGCATTAATTCTTTAGAACTAGTGAGAGCTAAAACACAGTACACACGCCTACAATAGGGATCGGATAAGTCTCTAGTAATGGGAATATATATGTACACACACGCCTACAATACACACACGCCTACAAACAACACACACATTTGTACATTATATATATATATATATATATAGGTGTTAAATGAAATCATCTGCATCATTTTCGATTCTTCCTTCTTTTTTTTTTTTATGACAATAATTGCTAAAGTTGAAAGTGACATTTTGTTGTTATTCTCTTGCAACAACAAAATTATTGTCAACATAAAGTGACATAAAGTTGAACCAATTTAGAAGCAACATTTCCTATACGTACTGCAAATCACCTTTTCAATTATTGTCTACAATTTAGAAGCAAAATTATTCTCTTGCTTGCATATGCCAACAAATTACTTATCCTTTACCAAAAGCAACATTTCCTATACGGTGCAAAAGTAAATTTAACTATTTAAGGGTAAAATTTAAAAGCTCACATAGTGTAATTACTATGGAGGTGAACTATACTTTTTTTTTAAAAATAAAATATTATCAACATTAATTCAAACTCTTTTAGGTTCAGCGCAGCTCATTAAAAACAAAGAAGTTATGGTACTAATCATTTTTATAACTCTACGATGACTTTATTAATATATCTCCATCATAATAAGTCTAACGCTAGAGGAATCATGAAAATTAACTTTCACAGTTTCACTTGAAAAAAAAAATTAATAAAAACAAAACGCAAGTTGAACTTACATGTTGATCAGTACAGTGGAGTGGGGGACCACGTAATTGCCGTTGGTGACGCAATCTTCAGTGAGGGAAGGAAGAAATTTGAGCTACCAAATGAAGTGGGGACCAAAAACTTGTAGACAATACAAAGAAAAGGGAATAAAAGGGACAGGAGTGGGGTTGGCAGTTGGGATAAAACAAAGACGTGTGCTCGTGTGAATGTCGTTTTAAGAAGTGAAGAAAAGAAAATGGAAGGAAGGGGAGAGCACGCAGATACTGAAAGTGAAAATGAGAGAGTGAATGATTAAAGATATGAGAAAAAGGTAAAGAGAGGGAGGTGGGTGTCGGCACGCGGGAAATGAAAAGAGAATGGGGGGAGAGAGGCGGGAAACATTAAGGATAAGGGGGTGGGGCGGGGTGGGTTCTAATTGGCTGGGAAGGGATAGAAAATCCTAAATTTTATTTTATTTTTTTTAAAAACAGGTCAGGGGTGGCGCCTGACCAGACAGGCGCCACCCCTGAACAAATTTTTTTTTTTTTTTGCTTAAAAAAGGTCAGGCACCCGTGACAACAAAAAATTTTTTTTTTATAGGATCAGGGGTGGCGCCTGACTGACCAGATAGGCGCCACCCCTGAACAAATTTTTTTTTTTTTTTTTTTAATAGGATCAGGGGTGGCGCCTGACCAGATAGGCGCCACCCCTGAACAAATTTTTTTTTTTTTTATGTTAAAAGATTGAATAGGCATGCACCCGAACAACAATTTTTTTTTTTTTTATTGAAAAAGCATCAGGGGTGGCGCCTGACCAGATAGGCGCCACCCCTGAACAAATTTTTTTTTTTTTTTATGTTAAAAGATTGAATAGGCATGCACCCGAACAACAATTTTTTTTTTTTTTTGAAAAAGCATCAGGGGTGGCGCCTGACCAGGCAGGCGCCACCCCTGAGCCAGCCCCTAGTGTGGCGCCTGGAGGGCCAGGCGCCACAGCTGGTTCTACAGGTCAAGTGGCCAGGCGCCACACTTAACCATACCAGCTGTGGCGCCTATCCTTTCAGGCGCCACAGCTGGTATAAAAAAAAAAACATAAAACTTTAAAAAAATAATAAATGAGCAGCTGTGGCACTTCATTAAGGAAGGGCCACAATATGTGCGCCACCTTTCAACCTTTTTGTAGTAGTGAATGTGACGTATTTCAGAGGGGAATGAAGTTTGATATGAAAAAAATAATGAGAGAGGAGGTGTTCAAATATGAATTTATGATACTATATGATTAGTAGCGACCAGTGGGAGGACTGGAGTTCAATCCCATATATAACCATATCTATTTTTTTTAAAAAAAAAAATAAGGGAGCAAAATATTGTTTGGAAGGAATTGAATGATATATGATAAGGTGAACTGGATTTATTCACTCAAAAAACACAATAACAACTAAAGAATATGTGATAACAAGTCTTAATATAAAAAATGACAATATACTTATGCGATTGATGGTTTTTTAGTTATTAATTAAATTCTTTTTTAAGAATCTCATAATAATAATAATTATCCCAAATTTTTTTAGTTGGGTCGGGGTTGAGACGGGGGACCCACCAAAGAATGGGATTCCGGACCGCTGGCATCTCTTGACTTCGTCCCTGATTTATGTTGCTGCCCTCCCTCCTTTACCGTTTTTTTTTTTGTTTAAAGCATCCGGTATCCGGTATTTTTTTTGGATCCTGGTCTTCTTCAGGTCAGGTAAATCCGAGCAACCGACTATTCCGGATTCAAGCCGGGTCGGACCTTTTGGATGTAAAACTCTCCCTCCAGCAGAGACTCCATCCACCGGTCTCGAACCCGAGACCTTGTGGAAGGGACTCCATCCCTCCTTTACCTTTAATTACCTGCTTATCCAATCTTTTCATCCCCCTACTCACTCCTTATTAATTTCACTTCTTCCTATTTATCCGTATCATAGACACATACATATGTAGGGAGATTAATTAACCGAGGTTCCAAGCATATAATTACTTAATTATAGTAATACAGTTACATTTTGTTTGTTTGTGCCCCCTTTAAGAATGGGAGAGACAAGATGTGGTGGGGATCACCTCAATGTCGATGGCGATCCATCAACCTACATGCAGCACTTGAATATAATGGCCACACCTATTTTGTTTAATTTTCTCTATTAATGGTTGCCTGATTTTTACTACCACAGATTCACTACTTTGTCCAGAATAATTTGTATCAATATATATATTATTTAGAACATGCGTAGGGTCGTATAGTTTTTACCTACGCAGATATAAACAAGAATTTAATAAAACTACTAAGTGAGTGCTTATTTGGGCTTATGTTGCCCAAATAAGCACTTATTATGTAAATCGAGATAAAACTCCTCTTACATACTTACCTCGTATACCGTGAATCACAATTTATAAGCACTTATTGTCCAAAAATAAACTATTCCAAATGAGCATTAATATGAAAAAGAAGTTTGAAATTATACACATCTATTCCCCATAGGCTTGAGAGAGCTATGTATTTGACCAAAAGATTATTAGTTTATCAATATTTTGCCACTTAATTTCTTTAGAAATTTGATGATGACCCTTGTTGGTTGGTTGAGTAAAGCTTCTATTTAAGGAAATGATTTAGGTAGGGAAAAAAGAGTGAAGAAAATGACCCCAAAAAAAAAAAGAGAATAAGAAACATAATTTCAATGGCTTTTCTAGACCTAACTTAATAATCGAGTGCATTTTATCACCAATGTTGGTACGCGCGTCAAACGGTAAAATCAAAGAGGGCTATGAGCTGGGTTAAAAGTCTCTTGAGGTATCTATTGGAGTAACTAAATAACCAGTGTTGCACTGTTGCATCACCCATGTGTAGAGCCACGTCAAAAAGGGACCTACAACAGTCAAAAATGAAAAAAATAGTAAAAAAAGAAGGAAAAAAATATATAATGAATCAATTTTCAACCCAATGATCCTTATTAAATTAAATGAAAAGCTTGGTTAAGTGGAGCATTTGAATTTTTTTGGAAGAATTGAGTAGTTTGATATTCCTTTACTAATTTTATTGTTGCATTTGTTACTTGCCAATCCTTTTATCATGGAATAGTAGGAGATGATTACAATTGTTCAAGGCTATTGGCTTAGTGATGCATTTTTATAAGAAATAAAATAAAATAAAATTTGATAGCATGATCTAAGTGTGGTGGTGTGTCGCTCTCTGTTTAGGAATTTCATAAGCAATGTTCTTCTAGTTCAAATAATAAAATTTTATTTCTTTTTGATTGAGGACAAGCAAATGTTTAAGTATGGGGGAGATTGATAAGTATATATTTTATAATTAAATAAGTGTAGATTTTGATATATATTTGATTAAATTTATTAATATTTTATACCTATTTAATTATCTTTTATATTTTTCTATCATTTAATTAATTACATGATAAAAGGATATTTCAATATAACATTTACTCATATCCTAATTTATTTTGCAGGAGATATTATAAAATTCAAATGAGAATAAAATATCAATATAATATATTGTTAGCCATCTAGCTTAACCGCAAGCACATGGATCATTACAAGTAGTATAATATTATCGTTCCCATGAGGACTAAGGCAAAAACGAGTTAATTATCACACTAATGTTCTTAATTGGGTTGAGTGAGAGAAATGAAAGAATTTTAGAATTAATTGATCAAAAGAGATCATGTATTCGAGAACTTCACGACGGGAGGAACCTAGGATTACTTATCCCTATTGTACTTCATAAGACTAACTTAAATCTTAAATTGATAATGAAAAGATGTGCTTGTCAAAGGTCCAAAATTAATTGATAAAGGTTTCTCAAGTCAAAACAATTTTATATTCTCAATTAACGTAACTTGCACAATCTCTTGTCTCAGTTAATGAAAATACTCATTAAGCTTCATCCTCAAACAGACAATAGTAGGCTAATAGATATATCTCTATTCTATTAACAAACCATCAATTTAACCCATAAACTTCAAGTCTAACACAATTTTATCTAAGTTCTATAATTATATTAGCTTTCTCAAGCATCACTCAATTGAACCTAACAATCTAAGTGGTGGCCAATCACCCAAAAATATTAAGGACAAGATAAAATAAACTCATAAATTTCATTAATAAATAAAAGAAAGAAATAAATAAGTCTTAATCCATCTAATAGTTCAAAGCAATCCTAGAATAAGAAATTTAGCTACTCATAGTCATAACCAAACCCATCTCAAAGTAATAATAGTTCACGGCAAAATAAGAGTTAACTGAAAGAAAAGAGAAGAAATTAATAAAACCAAAAGATTGAGCCTCAAATCTCTTCTAAGCTTCCCAATTCTCCACAACGTCCTCTGATCCAATGGCGCTGCTGGTCTTCAAATCAGTTGCCTCCACAGTCCTCCCGTCCTCCCGTGAAGATGATGACCAAACCCGAACGCCTCTCCTTCTGTCCGTACCCGAACTTGTGTTCTCCTCCTCCTTCCTGAAGAAGCTTAACCTCCTATATATATGTCAGGTTCATAGATCCTCATGCAATTTCTCTCTAGCAAAATAAAATCAAACAAAAAGATAAAAAGATAAAAAAATAGATAATGATAATAATAAATAATGATAATAATAATAAATAATGATGATGATGATAATAACAATAATAATAATAATTGAAATATATTTTTCTTTTTATCTTAAATTATTATTTTTATTATTAATATCATTATTTTTATCTTTAATATCAAAATCATTATTTTTACTCTAAACTTTGATATTTATAATGAAATATCTCTAAACTGATATCTTATCAAAATCTGACTAAAATTCCTTTTATTTATTATAGATGACTCCCAAATATATTAAAATATATCTTAAGATTATCTAAAAATAGGGAGTCATCATATATCTATGTTACATGATAATCAATAATAAAAAAAGAGATAAACCAAGATATCGTGATAGAGATGCATCATGCACGCAGGAAGGCAATATTTACCTGTATATATGCTAGGCTAGCAAGAGGAAAGGTGTTTTATTTTCCTGGTTGGTGACGGCAATGCAAGAGCTTTAATAGAGGGAGATTAAAGTCTGGAGATACAGAAGAGCGACAATACGGATGAAAATTCGACATTGAGTTTTTGTTTCTCCTTTCCTTTCCTTTCTTTATTTTGTCTTTGGTTAGTTATTATTTTGGTCATGACAATAATCAGTTTATGTAGCTAAACCCTTGATTTTGAATTATTTAGTTTGATTATAGATTAGCGAATGATAATTTTTATCGTTAATTGCTTTAATATTATATATATTTGTTGATTTAATTGTGTGATTGAATATCCAGAAACAAGAGACATCTGATTGGGATTATTTTGGTGTTCTAAAGAAGCCTATATATAGGGAATTTAATTGGATCCTTTAGAACACCAAAATAATCACAATCAGTTTCCTTTTATACTTTTCGTCTATGTTTTGATTTAATTAATTGGATCATTCCTTGTACTTTTGTTTGATTTTTGTAATCATTGGAATAAAATAAGATAGCTCATTTATGTGCGTGTTTGGAATAGCTTATTTTTAGGCAATAAGTGCTTATAATTCGTGATTCACGGTATACGAGGTAAGTATGTGAGAGGAGTTTTTTCTCGGCTTGCGTAATAAGGGCTTATTTCCTGTACAAAACGCTTTCCCAAACATGCACTATAACACTAAAATAATCTCAATCAAATTCCTCTTATTTCAGGAAAACCAAGTATACAATTAAATCAATAAATATATATAATATTAAAGCAATTAATGACAAAATAAAATTATCATCCACTAATCCATAATCAAACTAAATAATCCAAAACCAAGGGTTTAGCTACATAAACTGAACATTGTCATGACCAAAATAATAACTAACCAAAGATAAAATAAAAAGACAAAATAAAGAAAGGAAAGGAGAAACAAAAACTCAATGCCGAATTTTCATTTCCATTACGTTGTCGCTCTTCTGCATCTCTAGACTTTAATCTCCCTCCATTAAAGTTCTTGCCTTGCCGTCACCAACCAGGAAAATAGAACACCTTTCCTCTTGCTAGCCTAGCATGTATATAGATAAATATTGCCTTCATGCGTGCATCTCTACCTCTGGTCCTAAATATAAGACAAAGTTGACTATTTTTTGGAGAGATTAAGGAAGCTAAATAAGTTATTTAATCATATCATATGTTATGCATCCTTAGATTATATATTAATTTATTAGTCAAACTGATTAGTTTGAAGGAAAAAATAAAAATATAAATACTATAAAGTAATTTAATTAACTTCCTTAATTTCTCAAAAAAATCAACTTTGTCTTATAATTAGGATCGGAGGGAGTATCATACAATATAGATATATTATATTGATATTTTATTCTCACTTGAATATTATAATATCTCCCACCGAATAAATTAGGATATGAGTAGATTTTATATTAAAATATCCTTTTATCCTAAAATTAATTAAATGATAGAAAAATATATAAAAGATATTAAAATAGGTATAAAATGTTAATAAATTCAATCAAATATATCTCAAAATCTATAATTATTTAATTATAAAATATATAATTATCAGTATTTAATTATAGTTCACAAATTAAAGACAGCGTCAAGCTATATATATAGCTCAAGTACGTACCCCACTCTTCTACATGCTATAGTTGGTTAGATTTCCTTCCAAATTAATTATGGAATAACCCCGATTTATTGGAAAAAAGATCACGGTACATTAACGTGCACTCATCTTCTGATGACTGGGTACTGAGTATTTTTAAGTTAGTATATATGCTACACACACACATCATGCACGCACGCACGTAAGTTACGAAAGGATATATGTGAATGTATACAGATTTCTTAAAGGCGAAGAAACGTGGAATGAATCATGGTTTGCAATTTCACTGCCTGATGGGTTTCTGAGTTCGAGTGTGACCCCTGCCCACTTACAAAAAGAATACCTTGTTTTAATTAATTAGCCACCACTTCGTTTTTGGGCTCTCTCCGACGACAAAAAGAAGGAGAGGTAGATCCACAGGAAAAAAGTAAAGCAGGAGTGGACAAAAGGGACGTGTTAATCTATTAAGTCGTCCTCAATATGAAGTATCAATTAAAGTTAAGAGGAAGCTGGAAGATTTTGGCCACCTACTTGCATATATATGAGAAAGATATAGATGATAGAATTGGATCAACTTAGGATCTCATGCGTACGTGGACATCACAAGTCTCAGTGCTCTGCTCAACACTTCAATTTATTGGCGCTCATTGCCGACTATGCAAAACTAAAGCAATGGCGAACAAACGCCAGTATGTGGTGGACATTTTTAACAGATTTCAGTAACCATTTTTCAATAATTCTTAATTAACTTTCTCCCTTCTTTAATTATTCCACTTATCACATTCCTGTATCAGTTTCGTGATTCTCTATTCTTGAAAGGATTCCCTTTATATACATACATATATATATTTGTGATGTGTTCACTCATATTTTAGTTATATATGTTGTATGATAAAAAATTAAGCATACGGCGGATTCAATTATCATCTCCTTATATTCAGTTATTCTGAAGTAGGTAGCTCGCCTATTTAGTTCAGAAAAGAGACAGAAGCAGCTGGCCTAGCTAGTAGCTAGCCATTAATTTGTGATCGCGTAGTTTGCAAGTGTTATGATTGGCGTACGTTTTTCCGTCTAATTTTTGTTTCGAGAACTTGGCGACACAATATTATTAATTTTGTCCCTACGTTAATCATAAAAATATACGTCACTTCCTCAGAACTTATTTTTCATTGTCACCTAATTAATAATAGATCTAGGGGAATGTCACCAGGTCCCGTTCCACGGGCTCTGATGATGACCGATCAAAATCTTTGATTACGTGAGCCGATTCCACCCCTGGCCGTCGATTTGACAGCAACTTTACTGCATAATTCCGGTGTCTGAATATAAATATTATAAAAATAAATATATAATATAAAAAGGGGAAAATTTCAGAAAAATACTTTGAGATAGACAAAAAAAAAAAAACAATTAAGACTTCTGAAATTCTGAAATCCTAAGTCAGTATGTTGTCAGTATGAAGGACGAATATGGAATTATAAAATCGCTGCGAAAAGACGATCCTGCCCTTCAGCTCTCCCTTTCTCTCAACTAGGAATAACAACACCGGATTCTACATTAATAACTCCACTTTCTTCTTTTACAATAATAACACTGGTCCCTTTATTAACAACACTTTATTTTACATTAAAAACTCAACTTTCTTTTTTAACAACAACAACACCGATCTCTATATTAACAACATTATATTTTACATTAACAACTCAACTTTCTTTTTTCATAACTTCATAATTTAAGTTTCAGGGTTAGTAACAACGCTGGTCTCTTTTACGATAACAACACCGGTCTACTTTCTTCTTTTACAATAACAACACTTGTCTCTTTATTAACAACACCTTATTTTACATTAACAACTTGACTTTCTTGTTTTACAATAACAACACCGGTCTCTATACTAACAACACCCTATTTTACATTAACAATTCGACTTCTTTTTTCACAACCTCATAATTTAAGTTTCAGGGCCAACAACAACACGTCTCTTTTTATTAACAACACCATATTTGAGATACGAAGTTGTGGAAAAAGTAAAACGGAGTTGTTAATGTATAATGCGATGTTGTTAATAAAGATATCAGTGTTGTTATTCCGAGTTGAGAGAGAGGGTCAACTGAAGGACAGATTCGTCTTTCGCCAAGATTTCAAAATCCCAGATTCCTCCTCCGTACTGACAGCATACTGATTTGGGCTTTCAGAATTTCAGAGGTTTGATTTATCTTTTTGTATATTCCAAAGTATTTTTCTGGAATTTTCCTTATAAAAAGTTTAACTAATAATTACTTTATTTATAATTCAGGAATAATGTAATTTAATTTTTTATCGTTCTTTTTTTTTTTTTTTTTGCCAACTAATTTTTTATCGTTCGATGCATAGGATTCATACCAGCTGTAGTGAATAACACTAACTTTAAACAACTGTTGTACTCTGGAATAGAATTGATGACTATAGCTAATTTCTTGCAGGCAAGAAAAAATAAAGACGAGATATTTTTTGTATTCATGTTTTTTTTAAGGCGTCTGTCTTTCCATGCATGGGAGCCACCTCGCTTTCTTTAATGGCCTAATTTACGGGCCAACGCTACAGAAAAGAAGCTTACGGGTTAAGAAACTTCGCCCCACTAAAAACCCTAAATCATAATAAAACAAAAAGAGAGATGAGAAAAAAATGAGAGAATAAGAGCAAAGCAAAAACAAAAGCGTCGTCTTGCTTTCTTTTCTCCTCCCTCCTCCCTCCTTCTCTCTCTTTAGTGATCCTTTTTTCCACTCTTGCTTTCTCGGCTCTGGTATTCCCATAGCGTGATTCTCCACCATCTCTAAAGACCCATCCAACTTTATAAAAGAAAATAACGTAAAAAGATAACCAAACACCATGGTTTTCTCTTCTATTCCAGTCTATTTAGATCCTCCCAATTGGCATCAGCAGGTAAGGTTTTCCTTCAATTTCAGCCACAGCATAAACAAAAGCAAATTTCAAAAGATTATTATTCCTATTCCCTGTAATATCTCCTTGGATATACCAGATTTTTCTGTGTTTTTATTTATATATAGTTCATATAACTGGGATTAATTATTGTGTGTTTTGCAGCAACAAACTTATCATCATCAGACAAATGAGACATGTGAGCTTCCACCACTGCCTCCACAAGCCCCTCATATGGGCTCAATCAGGCCCGGATCGATGGCGGATCGAGCCCGGCTAGCGAAGATACCGCCGCCGGAGGCAGCTCTCAAGTGTCCTCGCTGTGAATCAACCAACACAAAATTCTGCTACTTCAACAACTACAACCTGTCTCAACCCAGGCACTTCTGCAAGACCTGTAGGCGTTACTGGACAAGAGGCGGGGCTCTCAGGAACGTTCCGGTCGGAGGAGGATGCCGCCGAAACAAGAAGAACAAGAGAAGCCGATCCAAGTCTCCGGCTGCCTCTGACAGGCAGCCACCGTCCAACTCCTCAGGCGGCGGGGCCGCCACCATAGCCAACGAGTTGATTGGTCAATTGCCGTCCCAAGCATCTAATATACCATTCATGGCGTCCTTACAGAATCTGAGTCGCTATGGAGTGGGAAGCATGGGCCTCAACTTGCAAGGACAGAGTGATCACATGTTTCCCATTGGGCTTAATGAAGGTAATATTTCAAGCGGAGGACTAGATCAGTGGCGGTTAAAGCAGTTTCCTAATTTCTTGAATGGTTTCGACCAGTCAAGTTCAGCTGCTTCAAACCCATTTCATCAAAGTGAACTCGGGAGTTCTAGGGCTACGCAACTGCCTCCAGTGAAATTGGAAGAGAACGGAGCCCTAAATTTGTCTAGGTCGCAAGATCCGAGCATATCAGAAAATAACAACCAATACTATTCATGGACTCCTACCACGGATATTATATCAGGCCTTGCCTCTTCTTCCACCACCCATGTGCTGTAACTTGCACATCAATTAGTTATTGCACCACATCATCACATCGGGGAAATTCAAGTTCCCAGATGATGTAGATGCGCCACCAGACTATCCCGGGTCTATTCCCAGATATGGTCAGAAATCGATATGTGTGTGTGTGTGTGTGTGTGGACGTATACATCTTGCTGTCTTTGTTTATTTATGTTATGGACATGGAGTCTTCTTGTGTACTATATATATGGGCTTGCTTTGTATAACTGTATGTATTGTGCACGTACGATGTAATTTTTTCTGTTTGTTATCTGGCGTTATGACCTCATCTCAATACAAAATCTTCCAGTGGAGGTCATCTAGCTAGCCACTCGGGTACCCGTTTAATTTCTAGACGGTTACTAGCCCCACACTGCTGCGCATAGTTTTTCGCTTCCCTCCTCATTTGCTCTTTGTCCCAGGCTGTGTATCTCGATCGGGATAGTAGCTTGGGACTTTAACAATATTTAGTAATTTTATATATATTTATCTATTATCTGGTTACTTTTTTTCATCTGGCATCTCCCATATAATATCTGCGAATGAAAATTAATATTCCTCATGGGTAATGGTCTGGATCTAATATACTGCAGGTATATGGTCGAACACAAGTAGGATATTTCTTCTTCTTTTTTTTTTTGACCTTGAAAAAAAAAATATTTCGACATATATATATAGATGGCAACTTAATTTCATGCCCATTATTTTTGAGTAATGCAAGACTCTTAAATTTGCTCCTTCCTCCAATATTACTCCCCCAATCTTAATCTTCGGGGCGAGTACTCTTTTCATGTAGGTGGACTTCTCCTATAGAAACTTGAATGCGAGAGTCATATAATGCGCCCCCACCTTAATTGTCTTGATGATTATGGCAAAATTTGGATGGGAAGTTCGTACGTAACACACTTGTCGTTGGATGATTATATTACAGGGTGTCAGCATTTTAATTTTTAAAGCCCACAATGTATAACAATATTATTAAAATCTAAGAAAGAATTAACGCTTTCATTTCCACAATATTCAAATCAACTAACTCCCTTTCTGATTTATTTTTCACCTGCCAGAACTATGTATAGAAGGACGCACTAGTGAAAAACTCACTTTTAAGATCGGTTAAAAACGATATTTTAAACAGGTTTTATATCCGGTCTTAATACAACCGGTCTTAAAAATCTGCTATTTTTAAGACCGGTTAACGAAATCGGTCTTAAAATTCACTTTTTTAGACCGATTTCTCGAAGACCAGGTCTAAAAAATCCAAACTTATTAGACCGGTTGTTTAAAAACAGGTCTAAAAATTTTTTTTTTAATACTTTTAAAACTGGTCGTTAAAATAACTGGTCTTAAAAGTCTTACTTTTAAGACCGTTTTTTATAAGAACCGGCCTTAAAAGTACTTTTAAGATTGGTTATTTTAACAACCGGTTTTAAAAAGCCCTATTTTTTTTTAAAAAAAAATAGGGTCTTTTTTTGTAGTCAAACGTACAGATGAGTAGAAGGGATTACACTAAAAAATCGATTGCGGATACTTCCAAGCAAATTACCACCATCAGATTTCACAAAAACACCTTTGCTGTGAATCCCGCTGCTAAAATTTCTGAAAACCTGAATTCCTGTATCGTTCACTAAGAATATCAAACAATGTAGAAAGATAATGAACAGCTCTTGTAACAAAATTCAGGCACACCCATAAGTTTTACTTTGTATTCATATTCAGTTTCTTAGTTGATACTATAAAACTATCTTGGCACAACCATAAGGAAGAAGAAAACCAGAGACGAAATTAAAAAAAGCAAACAGAGGAATTGTTTTAAGCGAGATGCTTTGCTCTGCACCTTCTTCTTCCTCTTTCATTTATCACCACCTTGCAGTAGATACTCAAAAATTAGTTTATAAATTAATTAAGCGTTTAAAAGGAAAGTTTATTCAAATCTTATAACATCAATTGCATCTTCTTCATGCATCTCTGGGTCAAAGCAAAGGAGCAAGCAGCTCATGGCAGCAAAGAAGTGAGGTTGCCAATGTAAGTTGCGATGAAGGATGGATGTCACGGGGAAAGAGAAAAGTCACGACGAAAGAGATCAGAGCAAGCGAGGTTGTGGCAGCGACAAACTCATTCAGTGCAAGGGTGAGAGTATCGCAGCAACAAACATGAGAATGGGATAGAGCGAAGATGACCGAGCTCACAGAGTAATCGCACCAAAAAGAGAGATTTCAGATTTAAAGAGCGAAATTTAGGTGCGATAAAGAGGAGATTCAAAAATTTAGGGTCGATTTTTTAGACCGGGTATATATAAAACCGGTCTTAAAATGATGGGAAATTTTTTTTTTTTTTAAATTTTCATATTTAAGACCGGTTTTTATTAAAACCGGTCTTAAATGTTTGATATTTAAGACCGGTTATTATTAATAACCGGTCTTAAAATTTTTAACTTTTTAAATATTTTGATATTTTTATACCGGTTTTATTTATAACCAGTCTAAATAATTTTTTTAAGACCAGTTTTTTTTAGAACTAGTCTTATAAGTTCTATATAATTATAAAACTGCCACGGGTCAAATTTTTTATACCTTATATGTTATAACCGGTCTAAATATAAAGGTCTAAAAAGAAAATTTTGTACTAATGATGTAGGCCAGTCACAAGGAGTCAATGAAAAGAAAGAGAGGGTGTAAGAAATGGTGTGTTATTATCAGTCAAGAGCAAAGAAACTGCGTTGGCGAAAAAAAAGCAAAGAAGCTGCAAATATATACGAGGAGAGATATATTTCACGTGAGAGATGTATATGGGACGTGCTTGTGTAATTTGTTTGATTCGAGGTTGAAAGTGGAAGACATGGCACATTCAAATGGAAGCATTCGAAGAAGGCGCCAAAATGCCACTCAAAACCATGCAATTCCATATCCGACCAATTAAGCTTAAGTGGGTGAGTATTCTAGAACTTCCTTGGCACAATGGGGCAAGATACGGACGCCCACCTACCAAATAAATTATAAATGAATTAACAAATCATATTATATTATGCCCTTTCGATTTCAAAAGAAGAGAAAAAGATTCTACGGTCAAAGCAGGTTCGAGGCCTTAATTACGAATTCACTCCCGCCACTACTACAAAATGGTTGAAAGGTGGCGCACATTTTGTGGCACTTCCTTAATGAAGTGCCACAGCTGCTCATTTATTATTTGTTTTACATTATATGTTTTTTTTTTTAACCAGCTGTGGCGCCTGGAAGGGTAGGTGCCACAGCTGGTATGCTCAAGTGTGGCGCCTGCCCTAGCCAGGCGCCACACATAACAAGGTGGAGCAGCTGTGGCGCCTGGCACGCCAGGCGCCACACTAGCTTATGCTAAGCTGTGGCGCCTGGCTGGTCAGGCGCCACCCATGTGTAAAAAAAAATTTGTTTGTCAGGGGTGGCGCCTAACCAGCCAGGCGCCACCCCTGATCTTATTTTAAAAAAAAAAAAAAATTTGGTCAGGAATGGCCTACACCTGACCCCTTTTTGAAAAAAACAAAAAAAATTTGTTAGGGGTGGCGCCTGGCCAGGCAGGCGCCACCCATAACATTTTATAAAAAAAAAAAAACATTTTGTTGTCAGAATTGGCGCACCCCTAGGCCCTGACCCTTTTTTTTAAAAAAAAAAAAAAATTAGTCAGGGGTGGCGCCTACCCAGGTAGGCGCCACCCCTGATATTTTTTAAAAAAAAAAATTTTTTTTTTTGTCAGAATTGCGTTCCAATGACCCTTTTATTTAATAAAAAAAAAAAAAATTTCAGGGGTGGCGCCTGTCCAGAAAGGCGCCACCCCTAACCTTTTTTAAAAAAATAAAAAAAAAATAATTTGGATATCTTATCCCTTCCCCTCCAATGATATCCCTACCCGCCCCCCCCCCCTTATCCCATTTTGTTTTCCCGCCCCCCCCAATCTTTCATTTACCGCGTGAAAACCCTCCCCTCCATCTCTTTCTCTCTATCTTTAATTATTCCCTCTATCACTTTCCATTTGTTCTGTGCGTGCACCCCGTCCCTCCATTTTCTCATCTTCATATCTTAAAACTACATCCACACGCGCACACGTTATTGTATTTTTCCAACTGCCAAGCCCACTTCTTTCCGTATTATTCCGTTGTCTTCAACTCTTTTGGTCCCCACTCCATTTGGTAGCTAGCGCTCAAATTTCTTCCTTCCCTCGTTGAAGATTGCGTCACCAACGGCAATTACGTGGTCCCCCACTCCACTGCACTGATCAACCTGTAAGTTCAACTTGTGTTTTGTTTTTATTATTATTTTTTTTTCAGGTTGTTCTGGTGTTTTTTTTTATGCCATGCTTGCTATGGTTTTTTTTCCCTGTTATGACACGCATGCCCATGTACATAAACCAATTCAATTTAGAAATAGTATATATTATGCGCTCTCTCTCTCTGTCGGCAGAGTTTTTTTTTTTGTGGGACCATCTCTAGTTTTGTTTCTTTGCTCTTTACATGTACAACACCTATATATATATATATATATATAATATACAAATGTGTTTGTTGTTTGTAGGCGTGTGTGTACATATATATTCCGTTAATCATTCATTACGCCACTATTCTGTCCAATTGCCCTCTTCCTTTCAATGATGTTAGTCAATGCCTTTAATTTGCGTTTTTGAATGATATATAGATAGATAGATATATATATATAAGGGTTTATTTTTAAGTTATACAAAAAAATACAAACATAAACTAATTGGCATATACAAAAAAAAAAAATTATACAAATAATAATTTATAAATTAAAGTTGGAATAAAAGTTAGTGCAATATGATTTTAAAGTTTCAATTTTTTTAGAAAAGATATTTAATAAATTAAAATATTTGATTGTATGATATATACACTTTAAAAATAGATTTAGATGTATAATGTTTGAAAAATATATGATTTTTATGAATTTTTAGAAATAAATATATCAAAATTATATATTAAAAGTAGAAAGGATATTTGAAATATAGGATCATAAAAAAATTATTTGTGATTACTAAAAAGTATATAAAATTTATAGATTGCATGTGATACATGTAATTAGATCTATATAATAAATAAGTATCACCATAAAAACACTATATATAGTAAATATTTTCGGTGAAAATCCAACTTTTCATTTTAAAAAAATTGATTTACTAACTTTTTTTTTTTTTGGCCAGTGATTTACTAACTAAGACTAAAGACTTAAAAAATATGAAAAAAACCTGTCTCATCTTATCATAGCTAGCTAGGACTATCGGGGACTATTACAGGTAGAAATAGATTTGAATATTTGGATTTTGGCCCTTGAAAAGATAAACCCTAAAAAGCCTACATGTGTATGAGTAGGAACTTAAGGGAATAAAACAAATGGGGATGAGGAACGTAACAAGAAGAGTTGTGTGTGCCTGTAGAAATATACAATAACTGTTGAGAGAAATTAGGGATTTACATTGTAGGTACTAAGTGATTATGAAGTTTAGGTTAATTGCAAACAAACCCGTATGTGATATTCCAAAATTAAAAAATTTAAGATTCTTAGATGTTTTAAGAGAAATTGATAGAAAAATATTGTTAATTAATGTTGGGATTATGCTTTATTTTTCCATTTTATTTTATTTTCTTTATTTTTTTTTCTGAATCATATTTTTTGATTTTATTATATTTTGATGTTTATTACACATATTATTATTTAAAAAAATAACTTAGAACCTCAAATATCTTATTGATTTGTTTATGTTTAATTTGTGTTTGTAGTTTCAGTTCATCAGTCTATTGAAGCTTCTATTTACGGTATGTTTTTTAAATTTTGAGCTTACAAATGTGATTTTAGTTAAATTTAATAGTTATAATTTGTAGGTGTTCTAATGATTGTTATTGATTAATTGCATAAGCAAAATAATTCTTTATATATTCTTAACACTTGTATTTTATTTATCGACTTGTAATGTTTTCTAATTTAACTATGATATATTGTGGCAAATATGGTTTCTTTTGTTATAAGTTGTAAAAAATTATTATTATGCCTGGGAATAATTAATGAATTATTTGACAATTTAAACATTCAGTTTAAGACTTAGAAAGCTTCAATTATAAAGATTCATGTGGTGTATGTTATTATAAATTAAAATTGGTAAGAGAATATAAAAGTAATTAGTAAATGCAATAGTCATACAACATCTAACCACGTACTTTTTTAAAAAAATAGATTGAAGCCCATAGATGGATCGTAAATGGATGTCATCTAATCGATGTTCAAGGGAATATATAGATGGGGTGAAGGATTTTATTAGATTTGCAACTGAGCACACAAAAGATCCTGGCAAAATCTTATGTCCTTGCTTATCCTGTTGTTTTGGAAAGCGGATTAGTCAACTTGATTTGCTAGATCATCTAGTGTGTTATGGTATTGATCAAACATATATACGATGGACAAGGCATGGTGAGACCAACGATGCATATAGTGATCGGGTGCATACCACGGGTGGTGCCTCGGATGAATTTGATCAAAGCATGTTTGATGAAGATGATGGTCTTGAAGAAATGGTAAATATGGTTGAAGGGGTGCTTCATAACTGCCCTAACGAATTTGAGAAGTTGAAAGGTGATGCTGAGAAACCATTATATGTCGGAAGTACTAAATACACAAGATTGCTAGCAGTGTTGAAGTTGTATAACTTTAAAGCTCGCTACGGATTGAGTGATTCGGGTTTCACCGCATTGCTTGAACTGTTGCAAGATATGCTTCCAGAAGAAAATGTACTTCCTACCAAGACATACGAGGCAAAGCGAATTCTTTGCTCTATAACCGGTATGGGATATGAGAAGATACATGCGTGTCCTAACGATTGCGTATTATTTCGAAATCAGTATGCAACGTTAGAGAAGTGCCCTAAATGCAACGCATCTCGATATAGGAAGAAGAAAGGAAAAAGTCCTTTGAAGGTGCTATGGTATTTTCCCATTGTTCCGAGATTCAGGCGACTGTATAGTAATGCAGAGACTGCTAAGCAGTTGACATGGCATGCAGATGAAAGGATTAAAGACACGAAGCTTAGGCACCCTGCAGACACTCCTCAATGGAAAAAAATTGATCATGAGTACCCTGACTTTGCTGATGAAGTCAGGAACCTTCGCCTTGCACTGTCAACTGATGGAATTAATCCGCACGGTGTTCAGAGTAGCACACATAGCACGTGGCCGGTGATATTGATGATTTATAACCTTCCTCTACACTTAATCATGAAACGCAAGTTTATGATGTTGTCCATGTTAATTTCTGGGCCAAGGCAACCTGGGAATGATATAGATGTATACTTGGCTCCTTTAATTGATGACTTGAAGCTGCTTTGGGATGAAGGCGTTAGTGTGTATGACGGGTACATGGAAGAAAGTTTCACTTTGAAAGCCATGTTGTTTGGCACAATTAATGATTTCCCTGCTTATGGAAATTTGTCAGGATACAGCGTCAAAGGATATGGTGCATGCCCTATATGTGAAGATGACACTCATTCAATGCGACTTCATCATTGTAAGAAAAATGTTTACATGGGGCATCGAAGATTCTTACCATCACAACATCGTTGGAGGAAGTGGAAAAAGCCTTTCAATGGTGATGCAGAAGAAGGTAGCCCGCCGAAGATGTTGACCGGTTCCCAGGTGTATTCCAAGGTAAAAGACTTGGAGAACAATTTTGGCAAACCTTTTGCGAAACAAATCGAGACAAGCGGTTGGAAGAAAAAGTCTATTTTCTTTGAACTTCCATATTGGAAGTCTTTATATGTGAGGCATTTTCTTGATGTGATGCACATAGAAAAAAATATCTGTGATAGTCTAATTGGCACGTTGCTTAATATCCAAGGAAAAAGCAAGGACAATGTCAATTCGAGGTTGGATTTAGTGAACTTGGGAATTAGAGAAGAGTTGGCACCGATTGAGCAAGGGTTTCGTACCTATCTACCGCCAGCGGCATACACTCTGTCGAGGAAAGAGAAGAAATTGTTTTGTGAGTTTCTGCAAGGAATTAAAGTCCCCGAGGGCTATTCTTCAAATATAAAGAACCTTGTATCGGTAAAAGAGTTGAAGTTAAAGAACCTTAAATCTCATGATTGTCATGTGCTCATGCAAAATTTCCTACCGGTTGGTATACGATCCATTCTTCCCAAAAAATTAAGGAACACTATCACGAAACTTTGCGTGTTTTTCAAGTTGATCTGCAGTAAAGTGGTTGATTCAACCAGGTTACAAGATTTGCAAAGGCTGATTGTGTGTACTATGTGTGAACTTGAAATGTATTTTCCGCCTTCTTTTTTTGACATTATGGTACATCTAACTGTACACTTGGTCAAAGAAACTCAATTGTGCGGTCCAGTGTACTTGAGATGGATGTACCCAAATGAACGATTCATGAAAATATTAAAGGGGTATGTGAAAAATAGATACCGTCCAGAGGGTTGTATCGCTGAAAGTTACATGGTTGAAGAAGCAAGTGACTTCTGTGCTGATTTTCTATCAAATGTTGACCCTGTAGGGATCCCCAAGTCCCGTCATGATGGCCGAAGATCAGGGAAAGGAACAACGGGGAGTGATGTAATAACGATATCAGTGACTGAACGGGATCAAGCCCACTTGTATGTCCTACATAACACTGATGAGGTCGAACCGTATGTAGAAGAACACAAGGATGCTCTCCGATTGGTACATGGTGATGGGAATGAAAATTTATTAACAACAGAACACAATAAACAATTTGCAGGCTGGTTGAAAAATCGTATTAACGATGAGATGGAGAGGAATCCTGATTCAGTTTCCGAAAAATTGAAGTGCCTGTCGAAGGGACCGAGCTTACATGTATTATCTTACAATGGTTATGCAATCAACGGTTACACATTTTATACACAAGACCATGATAAACAGAGCACGATGTAGAATAGTGGGGTAACACTTGTTGCTGATTCTTGGCATAGATCCAGTGCTAAAGATACACACCCTATCTATGCATCAATGTCATACTTTGGTGTCATTGAACGCATATGGGAGTTAGATTACTCTATATTCAGGGTCCCTGTCTTCAAATGTCAGTGGGTTAACAACAACAGTGGATTGCGGATAGATGACTTAGGCTTTGTGCAAGTGGACCTTTCTAAGGTTTGGTATGAAGATGATCCTTTTATTTTAGCAGCACAGGCAGAACAAGCATTTTACATTCCTGATCCTGCTAAGAAGAATTGGTCTATTGTACTTCCATCCAACAAGAATCGTCAAGCAGAAGTTGATTTTGAAAGTAATGAATATTTGAACATCAATAATGATGATCCTTCGTTTGAGGATTTGTGGTCAGCAGAGATTGATATAGATGGAGATGCAGATGAAGATGAAGATGAAGATGGAGATGGACCCCTATACGTGAGACATGATCATAAAGAGGGAACTTGGGTCAAGAGGAACACAATTCTCAATCCAACACGAATTCTGAAGAATAAAATTTTAAATCAAACAAGAAAAAGGAAAAGATAATGATTGCCTTGACTCATTTACTTGTACGTATGTTTTTATAAATTTCAAAGTAATTTGCTTTCGTTGACATACAAGACCATTGTGTACTGATGTTTTGATTTGGTTTATTTCACTTGCAGGAGTATGGACTCACCACATCATGACATTGATGACGTGCCCAGTCCCGTACCTGATGACATTGATGACGTTCCCAGGCACATTGGTAGACAGAGATTTGAGGTGAACGTCAGACGTGGCAGGACAGTTATGGCGAGGTTGATCAGACTGAGAAGTAACGGGATCAAGTTACAAGTAGAGTGGAATGAACTTGGAAACCCGGTTGGGGAGAACAGTACCTCGTTAAATAACTTCATCGGGACTACGGTTCGAGACAGAGTCCCTATTACAGTTCAAAATTGGAAAATGGTAAAGAAAAGTTATGAGGATGGGATCTGGGCTGAAATACAGGTAACACCTTAATTATATATTTAGGAGTTGAGCTTTGTTTCACTTCATTTCAATCTTACATATGATATATGTTTTTTGACTTGTTTACAGAGTGTTTTTATTATTGATGATGATCGGAAGAACTTCGTAATGAGAAAAGCCGGAAAAATTTTGCGAAAGTTTCGTTCTGATCTCGTCAAATATTTCTTGAGGGATGATAATGATGATATCATTACTACACCGCCTTATCCATTGTACGAAGGAATCATCACTCAAGCAATGTGGGATGAGTTTATCAAAACACATACAACTCCTGATTTCCTGGTAAGGGGATTTTTTTATTTTTCCCTATTACGTGTAATGTACGTATTTGTAAGTAACATTTATATATTTATATGAATCATTTTGATCTATCTAGGAGTTGAGCGAGAAGAATCGAGCCAACGCGACCAACATGCCATACCGATACACACAAGGACCTGTTTCATACGGAACTTTACAAAAACAAATTGTACGAACTGATGATTATTTCATTCATAATAAAAATTATATGAATATCATTTAACTTCGACTAACTTCGATGTGCAGATACAAGAATCAGGCTCAGATAGTACACAGGTTCCACGACATGAGCTGTGGGTCAAGGGTGTCACAAATAAGAAAGGTGAAATTCGTAGTGAGGAAGCAAGAAGAGTAGCCGAATATTGTGTAAGTATTCAATTATATCATGCGTTCAATAAATAATTGGCTTTACTTAAATGAACTCCATTTATAATAACTAATTTTCATTGTAATTCTTTTTGGTAAAGCGACAAATGACACAGGAGGATCCTGCGTTGGCGACCTATGTTGGTCGGGACGATTTATTGAGCAGAGCGTTACCAGTACCCGAGTATGATGGTCGTGTTCGGGGTACTGGTTTTGCAGTCACCCCATCAGCATACTTCGGACGTCAGAAGCGCTCGAGTAGAAGTGATGTTTCTCACCTACGTGACGAGATGTCTAGCTTTAAGCATCAAATGCAAGAACTTCAACAACAAATGCGCTACAAGGAACAACGAGAAGAACAATTCACCGAACAAATGCGTTTGCTGCAAGAACATAATGCGTTGTTAACAACGCAAATACAACAGTTGGTCCAGGGTAGGCCAATACCAAATGTTCCGTTCTGTGATAGCCCAAGTTTCAGAGATAGCTGCAATTCCGTGCCTAAAGTCCCTTTTCCTTCGGTAATTAATTTTTTTTCTACTTAACTTTATGTTAAATTATAATTAAGCGAATTTAACATATTAACTCTGTTTTCTGTAGGGGGAATTTCAATGCAAGCTATATGTCGAGCAAGCATCCAAGCACGCGGTTGCAGTAGGTGTTGCCTACAACACTGGTGAGGACATACTGCACAATTCACCGTTGCCCGATAACACACTCCGGGTTAGGGTTGACATCTGCACGAACGAAGACGCCCTCTTACCGATCCCGTCTCAAGATGAGCAAAATAAGGTGGCGGATGTTGTAGGTGGCTATGTTGCTTGGCCAATAGGTCTTATCGAGCCATGTGGAAAGGTCGTTCATTCAAAATTCCCTGCACTTTTCCTTCGAACTTTCATCTCGAACTGTGATTTAATTTTCTGATTTGCGCAGGGTAAGATTTCAAAGTCTTCGACAACACAACCCAAGTCAAAAGCATCGGCCAGCCAACAGAGCAGAAGAAGACATACCTCATATCTTGATCAATTAATATTGATTGCACCACAATTGATCGGTGAGGGAGTAGTGGCATTACGTATTCCAAGACATATCTACAATGTTGGTGGTCTAGTTGATTATATTACTGCCGAGGTCGTGCAGGAAATATGTGCTCGTGATTGGGTTAGTGCTTCGGGTATCAACATCTGGATAAGGTACTTCACTATCATCGTTTATCACTGTTATTAATATATCTCGTTCCATTTCTTTTGTTTCTCATGACACTGTATATTTTATACCAGGCATTTGGACCAGGACGTTTTAATGGATACACAGAGGGTCCAATTCGCATTTGTCAACCCTTTTCTCGTTGGTAATCATGAGGGTAAAATAGATGTGACTGCGCAGTCTAATGGGCTGAAAGATTACTTTAGCAAGAAAGCGACAGCAAATACATTATTTTTAGTGCCGTATAATGCGGGGTAAGTTATTATTGGTACAATTTTTCTTTTTATTGTTTAACTTCTATCGTAACATGATTGTTCAAAAAATATTTTTAAAATATATTTTAGGCGCCATTGGATATTGATCGTTATCAATCCAGCGGAACCTTCAGGCCCTCGCATTTATTATGTGGATCCTCTGAAAAATGGTCTTCCACAAGACCGTTTTGATATGTTGCTATTGATCAGTAGGTAGGTATACGTGCCTATAAATAAATATTTGCGAACATGATTGAATAACCAAAAGTAATCACTTTCTGTTTCTTTTATTAGCGCATTGACTGCATATCGGTCGTCTGTCGGGTTAAACTATTCTAAAGTTACTGACCCTAGCCTTAGCTATCCTTGGAAGAAGATACAGGTATTGATATTTGACTTTAATTTACTTAGACTTTGTTAGTAAACAATTTTTATTCATGAACAGTGTTAAATATTGCATTTAATTATTGCAGTGCCCTTTCCAACCTAATGACAATGATTGTGGGTACTATATCATGAAATTTATGAAGGATGTTATTATGCATGATCAACCATTTATTCCTCAAAAAGTAAGTCATTTAGTTGCACTTCATATTATGTTGTAATGAAATTGAATTAGTGCCTGACAGTTATGTTTTACTGATTTGAATTCGTTCTAACTTGTGTCTGATTGTATATATCTGTAGTATTATGAAGATCAACGTTGTGACGCTTTGACAGACCATCAGGTTAATGAAGTGATCGAGGAATGGTGTGAATATGTGTTTAGGCAAATCCCTAGGTAGCTATATTTACTATTAAATTCACTAGCTGGTTTTTTTTGTGTTGTTTCTAATTGCCAATATAATTGTTGTGTCATGCATGTTTGTTCAAGTTGAATTTGTTGTATTATATTTCATTCAGCTAGGTTTACAGTATATTGTATTTAACAATTTTCATTACTACTATACTTTAGCTAATCAATCATTTGTTGGTATCATTTTAAAGTTATCTATTATTGTTCTTATTAAACCTTGCAGACAAATATTATATATGCATGAGGAAAAAATATGCTAAAAAAAAAAACCAATACGAAAAACCCAAAAAATATGCTAAATAAACCAGAACGAAAAATTTTAAAAAAAAAAAAAAGAAAAACCTACTGTGGCGCCTGGCCAGCCAGGCGCCACAGAAGGTACAACGAAAAAAAAAAAAAAAAAAAAGGACCTCCTGTGGCGCCTGGCCGGCCAGGCGCCACAGCAGGCCCAACCAGCTGTGGCGCCTGGCCGGCCAGGCGCCACAGTAGGTGAACCAGCTGTGGCGCCTGGCCGGCCAGGCGCCACAGGAAGTAAGCTTTTTGTGGCGCCTGGCCAGCCAGGCGCCACAGGAAGTAATTTTAAAAAAAAAAAAAATTTTAAAATCTGTGGCGCTTCTAAGCGCCACAGCTTTTTTTAGTGGCGTTAAGATAGGTGGCATTTCGCAAGCGCCATAGCTAATGTAATTATAAGCGCCACAGATTTGGTTTTTTGTAGTACACACATCCTCTCCCTCTTTAATTTGGAGCGATCAACTATCTGGCATCCTTCGAATTACAAACCCGCCCGGAATAACGAATAATTTGACTGAGAAATAAAAATAAACAGCGGGAAAAGGCAGCAAAGCAATGAGAGGATATAACTTTTGCAGGGACCAATACAGCTTTCAAGAACGAATAAAGCAGCAAAACCAGACGAGACCAACACAGATAAAAGCCCTCTCTGTCCTTGTGTCGTGAGCTTGTCTTAGAGGACGTAACGTAGGTATTAAACGTGTTTTCCTGTAATTCCAAAATTGTCGGTGTCACTGCGTCCCCCACCGGAAAATAAGCTATTTAAATTTGTATCATTATCATTATTACTTACTTTAAAATTTACAGTAACAAGTAAATTATCCGTATAAGTGAGTGTTTGGAAAACACCTAAATCGTGGTTTCAAAAACTATTTTCTATAAATTGAGATAAAATTTTTCTCACATGTTTATCTCGTAAATCGTAAAAACTATTCTAAAAAATTAATCCAAATACATTAAAAATCATATTTAATTAAAAAAATTATGAGTCTGGTGTGTTGTAAGAAAATTAAAATGTAAGATGCAGTGTAATAGGAGTTATTGAAAATTTTAATTTTTAACTTACTGAATAGAATATGATATGACAAGAATGACGGAACCTTGATCCATTGGGCAAAAGGAGAGGGGGCGTGTCAGTAAAATTTGCAGGACGAGTGGGAATCAAAAGGGGCACAGAAATTGATGTAGAGCGGGTGACGCGTACGTGGCTAAACCTGCGCCGTTGATTCAAAAGCTAAAGGCGCCTCACTGCCCTGCATCGTCTTTCTTTCTTTTGCGATTCCCTTCCTGGTTCTCTGCCTCTTTCTCATTCTTGTTCTCCTTCGTCTTCTTCTACATCAGTTGTGTACTTGTATCCTTCGCCCTCTCTTCTTTTTCTTTTCTACAGATGCGTGGGACCCGTCAACCTCATCAATGGTGTCCCAACACTATTAATTTACATGCGCGCGCACCCTACTACTTTATCGTCCACATAACTGGTGACGCACAACTTAAACTTAAGGGGAAATTATACTCCCTCTGGCCCTAATTATAAGATAAAATTGATTTTTTTTAGAAATTAAAAAAATTAATTAAATTACTTTAGACTATTTATATTTTTAGTTTTTTCTTTAAAATAATTAATTTTACTAATAAACTAATATATAATATAAAGATACATAATATATGATACGATTAAGTAACTTATTTAACTTCCTTAATTTCTCTAAAAAAAGTCAATTTTATCTTATAATTAGGACCGGAGGTAGTATTTAGGTTTTAAATAAGAAGAAAAATACAAAAAAGATTCTTTAAAGTTATAAAATGATAAAATGGTCCTATTGAAAGCTCTATAAATAAATCATTGATAACTTCAAGAGCAGATATTGATAATTTTATGGGACCATTTTTTTTATTTTGTAGTTTTAAGAGATTATTTTTTTATTTCTCTTCTTTTATGAGACTTAAGTATAATTGTCCCTAAAATCTAAGGGTACATTCCCAATCATTTTACACTCTAGCGCATAACAATGCAGTGCTTCAATATGACAAGTTGTTAAAATTACTTTTGGTTAAGTGTTAGCGTTACTGTTCATTGGAGATTTGTCTGGAATTTACTCATTAGTCCCTCTCTCCCCCTTATTGTAAGTTTTAAATTCTCAACATTTATTGTGTTTTTTCCAACTCTGTTCTTTGTTAATTGTATTTGTTGTATTTATTCTATTTCACTTATCCTTTATACACACAAGTGTATAGTTAAAAAAATAACAGAGAGAATTACATTCAGATCCCATATAAAAGAAAAAAAATGAAAAAATTGTCCTCTGAAGTTGCTAATAACACTCTTGAACTTATCAATTGAAATCCATGGAGTTGTTAATGAATTTTTTTTTTCTTTTGTATGAGACTTGAATATAATTCTCTCAAAATAATAGGATATGTTTATTGGCTTTAACTAATTTTAACTGTTTTATTAATTTGAGACTTATGTTAATCGACTGGGGGATTATTTGTTATCATGTCTACACAGGTTGTCACAGATAGGCACGTGGAAGCTGAGATGAAGAGCATGGGCAGAATCGTCATAGTTTGGATTTGATATCATGCATCATCAATCATAGCGTCCTTTGGCGACCTCAACCAGCGAAGCAACTAGTCCCTTGCTATTCTCTTATCCTCCTCTCCTCGTCTGCCTTCTTAGCTTTGAACCAATACCCCAGGGCTTCCAATCAAATGCTTTTGTGTTCTGCGAAAGCAGAGACTTCACGTGCTGTTAATGAAAGCCCTTCAAATGGCTCCAAATCAAATCAAGATTTTAACTTTGCCCTGCATTTAAGGCGGCACGTGGCCGAATCCAATCCGTTTCACAACAATTTGAAGCCCAACTCTGAGATCCTTTGGGTCTTTGAATCCAAGGGCCGGTCCAACCATGTATGATCCAACACAAGGCAGGTCTGGGACATGACATCAGCATGAGTTTAGATGACGGACTTGAAGGGAAAGAGGGGGAGGGGAAATTTTTAGGGAGAATTCTAAAAAAAGATATTATTTAAATTTTAAAATCCTGTTGATAAGAAGCATGATGAGATTGATAAAAAGAGTAATGTAATTGACAACGCAAGTTCTTGTCAAATTTTTAATTTAGAATTTTGAAGTTAAAGTAGTATTTTTCTAAAATTTTCTTGAATATTTATGAGTTAGATTTTAAAAAATAAAAAAAGTGGAGTTATAAAATTCTAATAAAGAAAAGTTGTGGAATAAAAGAGTAAGAAAAAATAATAAAAAAATTTTAACCCCATTTTTTTAATTTTTTAAAGTCCAACTCTAAAAAATTTTCAGTCAACTCCAAAAAATTTTCTCAATTATATATCTCAGAGTCAACGTTTTTAGGGAGATATGAAATCAGATTGAGTCAGAATATGAATCGCAGCTCTTAAAGTGGAGTATACTGATGACGGAGGGAAGCAAGTGAATGCGAACGCCATCCCAAACGGTTTTTTTTTTAAAAAAAAATTATAGTAGCTTTTGGCTTTTTAAAACTGAGGTGTTTGGGTTGATATTTTGGTAATTAGATTTTTTTTTCTAAAAGCAGCTTTTGAGAAAAAGCTCAGAAATCTCGCTTTTCCAAAAAAAACCACTTCTATCACCTTCAATCCAAATACAAATCACATTCATAACATAACTTTTATCCTATCTGATTTTTATAAAAATTAGATTAAAAAATAGACACTTACCCAAACAGACCCTAAGAAGCACCTTCACTTGTTTTGCCCCGTCCTTGAACAGGCGGGTATTCATTGTGGCACATAATGCATGTGAGGTAGGCCAGTGAGGCAGATTTCCCCAAGCAAATTAATGAAATCTCAAAACTTGAATGAGGGTAGAAGCAACATGCAGCAGCTTGAACAGTGAGGTTATAACGGTCCAGGAATTGTTTTTCCTCAGAAGTTGAATTAGTTAATGCATTGGTTGCTCGTTTCATACCAAATACTCCCTCCGGTCCTAATTATAGGACATATTTACCTAACTTTGGAGAAATTAAGGATAGTAGTTAAATTAGTTAATTTTATTTATTTTCTAAAAATGCCCTTATTTAATAGGAATGATTTAAGAATATTACATGAGTCTACCATGAGGCAATCTAACCATTATCTAAAGCAATGAGGGTATTTTGGGAACAAATTGACAAAAATTAAAATTTTGTCCTATAATTAGGACCAAGATCAACTTCTAAATGTTATCCTATAATTAGGACCGGAGGGAGTACTTGTTATTACCATGAAAGTGTATAATCTGTTCTGGTAACAAAAGAAGCAGTAAAAATATGAAAAAGCGTGGCCTCCTAAAGTAGAATTAAGTGTGTATAAATTTACCAGCTAGTATTAGTATATTACCAGGAATATAATTCATTTGTTAGCCGTTTAAAGGGAGACAACCAGAGACAACTTTAAAATTTACACCAGAGCAGTTATCTGTAACAACTATATATCAAGTGTCTCAGGCTCAGCCACCAAAAAATTTGGAATAAAAGGAAAATGCACATGCTTTCTCATCCTCCACACTCCAAAGGGATATACTAGAACAAAATTTTCTTTCTTCTTCTACTCTCATGTTTTTATTCAACATAAACAAGTCGCACTCAGTAGTCAGTACTTGCTCATCTCCAAATTAAAGAAAAATAAGACTGCCAAAGTAAGAGGGCACCGGTTTCTCCCTCATGGCCAATCAAATACATGCTCTTTGGATGCACCCAGTTGGGGGGGCTACACTGCCATTAACAAACAGAGAATTCGAGTGTCCCATGTTTTGAGTTTGAGCCAATACAAACTCATCATCTGGTCCATATATAGGGACGCTGCTTTGGTCCCTTCTATTTTTAACAGCTGCTTTTCTTTCCTCCGCAAGAAAATGGGCAAGTGATGCCTCATTTTGCTCCTTCCCTTGTCTCCTCCAGCATGAACACCCTAGCCATGACCTCCAATTGGATTTCTCTCCCTTCTTTCTCTTTGACACTTGTGTTCTTATCCCTCTCACAGATCTTCTTGACAGCTCCAGAATACTTGACACCCCTATCAAGCTCCCAAGCGTCCTACTCTTGTCCGGAAAAAATGACCCAGTTGACTGAATTATAACAAGCATTATTTCAGCATCTTCTACTAATTGTAATTATGTACATTTACAAAAATTTGTGCTAAGTATACTGATTGATTTCTTCGACAAATAAGTGTAAGAGAGATTAAGGACATGGGGTTGATATTAGAAATAACAGAAGCTCTTCAGTTTCCCCCCATCTCTGCATGCACTAGAGAAAAAGACTCATCAGCTTAATTGCAGTATTTTCTCAACTGACCCTTCCTCTAATCTGATTAATTTTCCCCTTTGTAAATTAGGAATCACCTCATATATAGTCTTTCTAGCCGTGTTGTGTGTAGACATTGAACCTATAGAGATTTCCTGTCAAGTCTCAATTCAAGGAAAAGCCTAACCGTATCAATAGGTAAATTTTAAATTTCCTTCCAATTAATTGATTCCCATAATGTGATTAAAAGCTGTACGAAAGGAACTAACTGTTAACGTGCGATCCCCTTAATTAATTAGTTAATTGGGAAAATTTGTTTAATTAGCAAGTAATTGATACGGACATTCTAAGTCTAATCACCTGAGTAATGACAGAAGCGTGCAACTGTTGAAAAAGACAAGTCGTAAGATCTAAGACGCGAAAGTAGGGGGTATATCCTAATCGAACCAGCACGTCACATGATACCTCGCAATGCTTGCTATTGTGGTGGAAACAGCAACATGCAGTTACTTGTTTATTTTTGGGTAGAGAAAGAGGGTCGTTTTCAGAACCAAAAGTGATCACCTTCAATCATGTGACAAAAGTTACTGACCTCTGTGTCTAAATCTGAAGATGAAGAAAAAGAAGGAGAACCAGTGATAACGGTGTTGGATGAGATAGAGCCCGAATTGTCACGGTTTCCACCTACACCAATCCTCGCATGCAATGGCTGTAAACCCAAAGGCCATCCCTCATCCTAAGATCACATCGGAATTGGGACATAAAGTTATGAAATAAGTGCAGAAGCCTCCCGCAAATAAAGAGGGAAGCATACAGAAAATACCTGTTGGGCCATGAATGATCAGAATCAGAACTCTGCCACTAGTGTCGGATGTTAAGAAGCCGGGATCGAGGATGGGTAAGATGTGAGAGAGGAGTGCAGGAACAGAGGTTTTGTGTGTGCATTCTGAAACTTAGAGGGGTGGAGTGAGTGAAAGTTGGACGGTAGGTAGAGTTCGGGGGGTCCTACGGTAAAAGTGGGGGGGGGGGGGGGGGGGGGGGAAGAAGGGTCAGAAAAGAGTGAGATGACGGGTGAGAGTGGATGTCAGCTTTCTTTTATTTTGGCCATGTTGACTACAAGCACGGAACATCATTATTGCTGTAACTCTTTCGAAATGACGTCCCTCAGCTCGTTGGAGGATCAACCATTGAACCACAAACCAGTGAAAGCGGGCAGATTAACACATGCTCGTCTGGTCGTCTGTGATGCAATGTTGTGAAAATCGGATCGGATGATGATCGGACCGATTGGAGTGGTGCCCAGGATGGCTTTTGGTTTGTTCTGCATGGTTTAACCGTTTCACCTTTGGACCGTTTTAGGCCACTTCAAACCGGCTGTTGAGCCGGAAACCGGGGTTGAACCGGGAATTTGAGTGATTGAATCGGGAACCGTTTATTGATATTATTGACATATTATTGTGTTATTTTTAATAATATCAATGTATTAGAATTTGAGATTTAGAAAAGATGATACATATAAGCTTTTGTATGTATTTATTTTTAAGTAATGTTAAAATTTCATTTTTTTTATATTTATATAATTATATATACTTATAATATTATTTTTATTTAATTATTATGTTATCGGTCTGATCAGTTCGATCATGCGACCTATGATTCGATAGCTTTTCCAGTTTGATATCTTATCCGACTTTTAAAACATTGATATGAAGGGTAACGAGGGTAATTAATTAACCCCACCAAAACTACTACATGCATTATGCATGTGCCGTCCCATCTCATGAACAGGTGTTTGAGCGGTGAACATAATTACGATGTCCGGAGCTGGATCCTGTACCCTTGCCCTGCCCATACAATCCCAAAATCCTGGCCTCACACAGCTGCCTCAAGCCGTATGATGATGCATTTTTGTGGTGCAGGAGCGTAGGGCAGAGGATCTTGTGGTGAATAATGGAAGGAAAACTGCTATAGATAACGACGTGTGGCTTCTCCAGCGACCCATTTTCACAGATTCTCAAGGCTTTGTAGCCCACTAGGCTGTCACTACTCACTGGTATTATATTCTCGTGCCACATGATGCCTCCTGTCAATCTCCCTCCTCCTTGTATTATTTGTCAACACGCTCTGCTCTTTGGGTTTGGGCATTCCATTTGTTGGGCACTATTTCTGGTATTCTGTTGTTGTTCATTTCACCAGAAGTAAGCCCAGAGAAGTAAAAATGGGCCGGCCCAATTTATGATGAGGATCCTCAGCTGTCAGCTGGTCACGCTTCCCTTGCCTCCGCATCCACATTTCAATTGACATGACTACGTGCACATTCCTATTGTCATGTCATAAGGATCACCGAGACCCTATACCTTTTTTTTTTGGGGGATCTAGCATGGAGGCTGAAGCTCTGAGCTAGGATACTATGGCGCTTACTTCACCCCAATCACCCCAATCACTCTAATCATTATTTTTTGTATGAGTTAACAAGTTTTAGGAATTCAGAGATCCAATGAGATAAGAAAATTTATGTTGACCTTACTGCACGAATCCTAAGAAGGAAAAGTATATGCGATAGTACATATTCTCCTCCATATTTATGGATGAACTTCTTTTGGCAGTTGATGGTGTCAATCTTAATTATCCCCAACAATATATCTATGTATACTCCAATAATGTGTTTTTTTTTTTTCAAAAAAAAAAGAACAAGAGAGGTGTGAGTATGGAAGTTGGTTATTTAAAAGTGGAGCGCTATGGTTAGTTGGTTGACAGGTTTGTACACACAGCCTCGACGGCAATTGAAATCCTCAGCCCATAAAAGGGGAAACTCCATGGGATGTTTGATTCCCTTCAGAAAAGTGAATACGGTGCATATTCGCTTTCCATCATCCTCAACCCATCAAAGTCAAATCTGTTTGAATTAATTTTTAAATAATAATTTTTATTATTGATAAATATATGAGAAAGATTTTATTTTGATTGACAAAAAAGGATTTTTAAAACCATTTCAGTGTTACCTGAATACCCCCAACGCAAAACCGCGTGGCCTCTTCCAAAAGCACAACCCTAACTATCCTATAACTCGTTCACTGAAATTACTTTCCTCAACTCACATCCGACTCTCTCTCTATAAACAAACGCATATCTAACCTCTATAACACATCGTTAACATTCCCACGCCAAAGTAATCAATACCTTCCTTAAAATAAAACAAACCACGCATGGATGATTATATATATATTCACAAATAATTACTACTCGAGCGTACATCTCCAAGGGAGAGACCGGCGTCGTCTTCGAGAAAGGGCAGCTACATGTGTAAATTTTGGAAAAGACATTTCAAGAGCAAGTTCGTACAAGCCGCAGAGGGAAATACTAATAATAGCATATAATGATATTAAAAAAGAAAGATTTACTACGTTACTCATGATGCGTCGTTGCGGGAGTGCCATTTCCTCGTCTGACTTTGCTAATCTTACCGTAAAGATCGAGAAGCAATGGCGCCGGAAACAAAGATTCAATCTCTTGGGAGAGATCAAGAATATTTCCCGTGACGACGCAAGATTTTCGCTTCCTGCAGGATGGAATTGCTTTGGGCTTCTTGGGAGCAGGCGGGCACGGCGGGCTCGATGGGATTTTTTGATCCCAAGATGTTGGAGTCCTGCACTCACCACCGTTTGATTCATCAAAATCTTTGTCATCGTAGGATGGAATCTTGAGCTTCAAATTAGCTGCGGCAACATTATTACGGGCCCGTTCTCGTTCTTGGTGGTGTTGTTGTGTTGAAGTACTTTGGCACTCCATTTCATCGTGGAGTTCCACAGCGGGCCTTACCAGCATATTGAATCCCATGTCGTAAAGATGAATGAATGAATGCTCAGGAATTTGAGAAAAGCATGAAGTGGGAATTTGGATAGAGCGGAGAGAAATTAATTAGAGAGAGAAGAAGAGAAGGAACACAAGATAGGAGGGATTTTGTCAACCTTGTTTTTATGAGTTAGTTACTGCGAGAGAGAGAGAGAGAGGGTTGAATTGAGACTTGAAGGATCCGATGCAAAGGGTAGGAGGCATTAAGAATTGAATAACATGGCGATGAGGCAATGGCTTTTTAATTACGGGGCCGGCCGGGAATTTTGATGCGTCCACTGTGCACGGGCCTTTCTCCTACTTTTTCCTATCCTCCTAATATTTCTCCTCCACCCTTAATTTTTCCTTCCTTTCTATCCCAATCCCAAGTTGTCCCCACACCCCTTCACAACTTAAATATACTCCTATGATACTCTCCGTTTTTTTATAAATAATTTTATTTTTTTTTAAATTTATCTTTAAAATAAATAATTTTTTTTCTTTCTTCTCAAAATTTAAACTATTTTTTATTTTTCTACCTCTATTAAATACATGTTTTTATATTAGTTATCTTCCACTCATCACTAATTCTTTTTCATTTGATCATTTTTTACTCATTCTCTTTCCTATATCCTTTTTATAAATAGGGGTATATTTAAAAAAAAATATCCTCATATTTATTATTTTTAACTAATTTTAAGTGTCAGTATATTTTATTCATTAAAAAATTTGTTTATAAAAAAAATAGAAGGGAGTATATAATTATGCCATCACTGAGGATAACTTGTCACCCACACTTGCAATAAATGTGTACCTGCTCAGAGAATATTGTTTTGGCGCTTTTGTCCATGCGGCTACTACTAGTCTACTAAATCAATACATTTCAAGAGTCCTCAATTTCATAATGAAAAATCAACGCCACACACACACACACACACACTAAAATTAATTTCCCATTCGGCACCATTTAATTTGTTCCATATTATAAGATAGATATAAACATGTCCATCTACCTGCTTCTTTAATACCGGCGTGAGAAGGACATTGGCAGGACGCTCGACTTCAAGATTCAAATGCTTATCTCTCTATTTTAGTGTTGTCTTAACATTAATAAATAAGCGCCGAGGATATTTTATGGAAAATATCATTACCTAATTGACGTTACTCAAGCTGTTTTGAAGAGAGAAAGTAATTGTGTGTGTGTGTGTGTGAGATGACGAAACATGAATGGTAGAGTGGGATATAATGAGGGAGTGGAACATAGGAAATGGAAGGTGGGGTAGTTTCAGAAAAGGATCCCCAATGCCGGCCATTTGTGAAGTTTGGGATAATTGCGTCAGATTTTGTTTTGGACTTAGGATCCCCAAATTTAATGGTATCCCACAATCATATATATATATCCTCCTGTGATCTTCGTATCTTGGGATATATGTGAAGCTCATTGCAGGCAATGTGGCCAAAAAGTCTAGAGGGTGAAGAGATCGATGATATAAATTCTGATATTCTAGCTATACATATACATTGAATTTACTGCAGATCAGCGCATATCTCTGTATGTGATAAATAGAATAACAATGCAGGAAGGTATTCTGAACATCAGGAATTAATGTGGGTATTGACAGTATGTGAGAGATGAAAATGACAAAGTGAATGTGCAGAAAGTGGAGGATCCGACTAGATTGCTTGGATTTCACCACATGATCACTGATCCATTGTCAGGACCACATTTGCAATAATTTCCCTCTTTCTTCATCGCTTTGTCCTCCTCTTCTCTTTAGTCTTTTCATTAACATTTATCACTTCTTCAACCTATTTCTGTCCGTTTCATTAACGGCCAACACAATTCTATTATCTAGCTATGTGTGTGTGTGTGTGGACAGTGCTTTACCCAAAACTTGATCTTTTAATTTTGCCCATATATATACAGTTGTTAGTTGAGTTGATGACGTGATAACGTACGTTTAATTAAGATGTACACAACTGCCTTTCGTCTATTAGCCTAATGGAATAATGGAGTGCGTATTATTATAACTACGTAGTTAAATTTGATTTAAAGTGTATAAATTGCATAGAGGATGGGACATGAGGAAGTGGTGTGCATAAGTGGGTAGAGAGTGGGCCAAACTTAAAATAATGGAAGGGAAAAGGCGAATAACACACACTCTCATGGCCCATAATTGCATCCTATGCTCATGCTTGATGAAATCACTTCCCATCTGTGAGATAATCATCATGTTCCCATCCCTAACAATCATGAATCACATACTCCTCCATCTTTCTCCTCTCTATAGTTATTTATATTCCCTTCCCTTCCCCTCATTCTCTCTTTCTCTCCTCCCTTGTACTGGATGCATATTATATACATACATATAGAGAGAGAGATTGATAACCACTGAGAGTTTCAGGATATATCATGGTATTGAATTTCAATTATTATATGGTGAGAATTATAAGCGAAATGCAAGGGATGACAAGTGCAAGCAAAACATGGGATTCTGTCGAGCATGTTTATTATAACGTTGAGATTATTTATAAGCTGCTTTTTACGTAAATAGAACAAAACTCCTTTTATATACTTATTTTATATATCATAGATCACAATTAAAAAATTCTTTTTAAGTATTCCAATTACTATTACAAACTATATATAGTGTGATATTATTAGAGTTATATGAGTACTTTACATGCATGATGATATAGAGAGCAAATGGAGAATCATGAAGGGGGAAGCATGCAGGCTGATACGATATGCGATCAAAGATGATCCCAAAACGTGGGCGGGACAGAATAATAAGGCATGTTTCTTTATATGCTGACAACCTCCACACCACCAACGTGGCCCCTTGTCCTTTAATTTTCCCTATTATATTTTATTTCAACTCTTGCCCTTCTCCACTAACCCATTCTCTTCTCTTGATTCAACGCATTCCTAGTATCAATGTTTATATGCTCATAATTATAGTGTTAATGGCTTCATTAATCACTACTGGCACCCATCACCAGAAAGAAAGGCCCCCTTTACTCTCGGGCCGCTAACCGTCCCACCCATTAATAACCCAATCTCCTCACTTTCATTTATTAATTAAAAAATAATGAGTAGTTCTTATTTTGGAATATTTTAAGTTTTACTTTACCAACTTATTTATTTCTTAGGCCACATGGGTCAACAATATAAATGAAATGGGTGATATTGGTAAAAAAAAATTGGAGATGAAATAGGACGTGTTGATGGAGGGGTGTGGAAGAAATTTTTTAATGTCCAAATTAAAGTCAAGGTGTGAGGCTGAATTAGTCGAAACATAGTGCGTAGGGTAAGTATGTTTAATTATCAAGTTTTAACTTTGACTTAATAGGAAAACATTCAATTCAACGTACAAAAAGGATTGTTTCGCTCTTCGTTCCGGTGGATTGTCTTTCCTTTTCCGCATCGTTCTGTTTCTTCCTATACTTTTTTTTTCAAAGTTTTTCTCCCAACCATTTTTTTAATAAATTAGACTGATTTGGGCTCAACATTGTGAAGTTTTCAAACCTGGCCACTTACCCTTATTGATACCTTGTGAATATGTGCAGGGCATTGTAAACAATGGGAGCCATAGGCTCCCCCATTTATACTGCGCATACCATCCTTGGTTCTATATTGAATACTAAAAAAATTGAAATTTGATTGTCCAAATAAGAATTTGAATAGTTTAGATCTCATTTCAATCATAATCCGGACTCATATATCTATAACATCCTTTATTTTGGCTAAGCAGGGGTGTGGCTCCAATTTATACCCTCTTGATAATTTTATCTGAACGAAATTATGTGCATTTCTTTGCTACCTTACCTAAACAAGACATGTGAAGCAAAATTAGGTTTTTCCTTTCAGCTAATTGTTAAAACCCCGCTCTCAAATTGGCCCACTGAATTGCATCCATTGCCACCCAGGCCAGGAAGCAATTCTGGTTAACTATTGAAAGCAGTAATATATAGCTGATAACCACCACTAGCAGGGTGGTTTCGTGGACTTACCTTGCAATGAATCAAGTTTTCCCTTAATAAATTCCATCTATTACTAATTCTGCTATCATTTTGTTTTACCCTTTGGCGAAACCTCTGGTGATAAATCACTGGCAGTCGATGAATCACTACTTCTAGCTATTTAATATGTTCAATATTCGGGTCTAGATATCTAGAGTCAATTCCCCCCCCCCCTACTTCTGTTTATTAAATAATAAAAACTTAACTTACATTATTTTTTTTCTCTAAAAAAAAATTGAGAAGCCGAGTGGCAAACCCTTCACATTTCGGTAGCTGAAATACGCAAATTTTGCAAACTGCGGACAATTAATTAGCAGCGTTATAGTATTGTGTCCCCAGCAGAAAGCAGGGAAGCATTGGCATGCATATGTGTTGAATTAAATGGATGATCATTTTCATGGTCATCCATGAACATATTAGGCCTGGAATATTCTGCGCCCCCATTTATAATTGAATCAGACTTCCCTTTCATGTTCCAAACATGTAACTCCTGTTTCTTGTCTGGATCCATGTAATCACCACGAGGCGTGTTCGTTTCAAATTTTGCAGCCACCTTGTTTTGTTCCTCAAAGCGATGGTTGTTGAAGTCGGAGTTACATCTGTCGAATGGTGTTGACGATGATGTTTGTCGTAGAATGCTGTGTGTTGGAGCTGACCGTTGGCTGAAACTGCCAAAGCCTTCAATTCCTCTGGATAGTTTCCGAGCACGGTCTCTCTCTTCCTTTAGAAGAGGCCCTTCTTCCAGCAGCATCAATATGCGTTCCGATTTCTTCTGGAGGGTTAGTCCCCAGTTGAACCTGCAATTACTTAAAATGTAGTCATGTCAGCGCCAACACGAACTTTAATAATGAGTCACCGACATCAGATTAATCCATACCCTCTAGCATCAATATACTGAAAGCTTTTCATCAGATTAATAACATTTATGTCGCTCTGGAATTCCACTGCAACACTTTCCGGCCCATGAGTTAGTAGATGCTCCAGTACAATCAGAGAATTGTAAGAGGCCCTCCATTCCTTCTTTTCAAATTTAAGCAATCTGTTTCCAAACAATTCCTTTGGCTGTCAGTTACCAATGATTTCTTCCTACCAAAAAATTGAAGTTGACATAAAAATGGGAACCTTTTGTGCAGAATCTCGACGATCCTCCAAAAGTCTTCAAGTTCAAAAGCAGCTCTCGAAATTAATCTGAGTGTGGGCGAATCTGGGGCCCATGGATTTCCGTTTGTAGCCTCTTCTGTCATCCTGCAAGTACAGTGCAAAGACCATTATAGACAAGAGATTACAGAGCCGAAAACCAGAACTAGAGCCATCTTCACATGAAGTCAAGAGTGACGAGGAGCTCACAATTGTGCAGGGGTGACATCGGTGAGGGCTAATCTAGCCGTCTTGATTTTCTCCTTGAGGAAGAAAGAAGCTTGCTTTCTGAATTCGTGCAACAGAGCCGTGCTCATTTTGCTCTTCTTCCCCTGTCAGGCTCAGCTACTCTTTTGATACAAGGAAACCAGCGCCTGCTTCTACGTAATCAGTTGCGTTTCGGATATAGTAACTAGCTAGTAAGTAAGAAAAGTGTAGAATTGATGGTCCTTATGTGAAGATGAGAATTCAATGAATAATTTCGCTGAGCACTTGCGGGTCAGATTTGGAGACGATAATTTTGATTTGAAAATGACGGCTTGTCTGGAACTCGTTAGACTTTTGGGCTTTGAAGTAGTAAACAAACGCATAATAGAATCATGTGGGTTGGGGGGGGGGGGGGGTTTAAAGTCAACATGTCTAAAGTCAAAACTTAATTTTTGGGTTTGAAATTTGAATTTGAATATGCTTATTTCTCAGTGCTTCTGGAAGGACAGAAGTTAAAAAAAAAAAAATGCAGGGGCATGCACGTACTAAGCTTGAGACAAGCGTCAAATTTGGCACGCGTGGATTTCCTGAAATGCCATAATCTCTCAACCATTCATGAACAAGGACTTCAGTGTTGATGGGGCTCTCATCATGGATGTATCAGCAGAACTAAAATGTGTGAGCTAGGTGCAAAATGACGCTTTATTTTTCTCCAGTTTTTATGATTTATTTAAATTAGCGTGGAGACAAATTTGTGTGTATTGAATGTTGATGGTATTTGATCCACTCATATATGTATCCGACTTGTTCATGGATTGATTGATTAGTGCGGTGGGGTTCAATTCAAAATGTCAAAACGCAGGGAGGATCGCTGTCGCTGCTGAACAAAGCAAGAGTTGACTGACACGTGGCAAAGGGTCACTGGATGGAAAGGTCAACCTTAGGTTTCCATTTCAGTGAAGAAGATGATCATGTCTAGTTTTAAATTAGGATAGCGATCTGTTTTGTTGGATTTGTTTTATTATGGTGGAAATGGCAAGTGGGGCGTAAGAAGTTGTTGGGTATACGACATATGAAGGGAAGGAAGCGTTGGATGATGTTTGTCGCTGTTTGTCTTAGACAACTACTCATATATATAGAGTTATAGACTAATAATACTAGATTAATGTTGTGATGGAGCATTAATTAAGCCATATTTACAAAGTAAACGGCATTAGTAATAAATAAAGGCGCAGAGGAAGAGATGTGGATCTTGACTTGGCCATTGCTTTTTAAATGGCTTACGAGAGAATGATACGCCACTCTCTTATTTTATTTCATATTTCAATCATTTTTAGTTCTCATAAGATGTTGATTTAATTTAAAAACAAATTAAAATATCATGAAAATTAATTTGACTTTAATTAAAAAAACAAATTTAGTTACTCAAAAGTTACAAGATGGGAGTGGATCCGGATAAGCAACTAGGCGTACAGGTAGGAACTCATTATTCCCCTTCATCTTCTCTTTTGTTTAATTATTATTATTTTGGCCTTCACTTTTTATCTCAACCATGTCACATCTTGAGTTGAACAAAAAAACTCGGTTTTGACAATCTTATATGTACCGGCTTTACAGAAAATATTAAATCAATTTAATATAAAATCTTTTAGGGAGAATTACATTGAAGTCCCAAGGAAGAAGAGAAATGAAGAAATGGTCCCTATAGATTGCAAAATGAAAAAATGGTCCCATAGAGTTGTCAATACAGGCTCCTGGAGTTGTCATTAACAACTACAGGAGCCTGTATTGACAATTCCATGGGACCATTTTTTCATTTTGCAATCTATAGGGACTATTTCTTCATTTTTTTCCTTGCATGGGTCCTAAGTATAATTCTCCCAATCTTTTAACTTGTTACAGAAAAGAAAAAAAACAAGAAACAAGGAGTTATTTTTGCTCTTGGGGGGGATAATGGAGAAGGTGAGGGATTCAAAGGTGTAATGATTCAATAATTGCAAGTGGGAAAACCACCCTCAGCCAGCCACCTTCTCCACAACCCATTTGCATGTCTCACCTACCCTCTCCCACTTTTTATTTCCGTTCTGATCTGTGTTTCTACCATTTTTGGCGAGCGCCAGATGGAGTATGCCGTATTTCTTTTTTAATTTCATTTTTATAAAATATAATATTTTCCAATTAACAAATGGCCATTTTCTACATAAAATTCAAGGGAAAAAAATAAATAATAGTTCATTTTTAAGAGAAAAATAATTCTTGGTTCACGGGTCAAGGAAAAGATATTCAATTGAATTTTTGTATTATTTCACGGGTCTGATAAACATGTTAGAGCGTGAAATTGGATATTATTAATGATGATGATGACGAGGAAAGCACAATGAACTTGTTGGTTGACTAATTTATCCACTAACCAATTATGAGAGATGCCACAATGGAACCTCAAATATCCAAACCAACTTGCGCATTCCAAGTCGCTGACTCGCAGTATAGCAGTAATTTACCTGCACAGTTGCAACTCCTAAATCTCTTTACGCATCGGATTGACAAGTAATTCTTACTAAGAATTTACCAATATTACTGCCCAAGTAGTCTGTTCATTTACAGACAATTTCTATAAATCGAGTTGAGTCGGGAACTTCAACATGTGGATGCGTCGGGCGGCGAAGGGCAATGGTGGTTTAGAATTTATGTGAGGACTTCAAATTCAATGACAAAGCATCTAATACCCACCTGCACCTTCCACTCCTGCCCTGCTTTTACTCCCTTGTTAAATGGAACGCCTATACCCACTAGATATTTCCTAGCATTACTATTTTATTTTTCACTAGTCCTTCACACCTAGTTTGATTCTAAACATAATACATTGGTTGACTTTTATCTACCTCATTTAATATTTTCTCCCCCGCACTGCCCTCATTAATTTCACAGTTTTTCTCTCCATTCATGAGACAAACAGGCAGAGTCGCAGGAAGTGATGAGGCGCTGAGATGCACTAATAAGCTTTCAAGGAATGACTTGCGCCAGAAAATTACAATTCACTGTGAGCAATATAATAAACTTATAATGAACAAAATTCAGCTTTTACAACTTTACATCCCTCAGCACCCACTAAATTGCACAACTAAGTCTCTCAGGCTCAATCCCAGAGCTTACTTGCTATTTTACAAAAGGTGAGAGGAGGGAGGTTGAATGAAAACAGCAAAAAATAAATGCGTGACACTTGGGCACTATATATCTCTTTTTTTGTTTCTTCCTCAAGTTAGTTATACACATGATCTCCATATCCTTCCCTCCAAGGAAATAACAATGATAGAAACATCATCGTGGTAACGACGCCTGTCTCCCTGTGGTATTTCCAGCAACTCGTGGAAGTCCAAACCTGAAGGCAACAATAGATTTGGGTGAAAAACGGGCCCATGATTTGTTAAAAGGCGTATTGTGTTGGTCGAGATGAGATATTAGACATACCAGCTTTCTTTGCAGCACGGAAGAGAACTTCTTCAACCAAATGCTGAGCGGGGTCTCCCTCAGGCTGCAACGTGATAAAAAGCTCAACTTCAGCTACTGCTTCTTCGTTCGTCAAGTATTGATAAAGTCCATCGGATGATAGTATCAAAAATTTGTCCTTTGCCCCTAATCTGTGGTGCTTTAGGTATGGCAGGCAGGTTATGTAAGGAGAAGTTCCTATATAGTCTATTCTGAACATCTCCAGAAGAGCATTATTCCACTTCGGCTGCAACATATCAAATAATAACAGCAAGCATTCAGAAAATGCCCAAAGGCAAATCCAAAAATGAACATACATCCGTCATATTTAGAAACACATCTAACTTCCGAAACACACATATATGGTTGATCTCCAAATAGTAGGCCAGCAACAAAGGGGAAAATGTGGTAACACGTTTAGAATCCTAGCTATTGTTATTGCACATGTCAAACATTAGAATCATAGCTTTCTTCAACATAACATGTAACCGAAAACAATACCAATACCAACCTGTTTGAGATATCCGGCACCAAAGGCTCGAGTAACCTTCAGGGAACCCTTAACACGATCATTTAGCACTGCACAAGCATCATCCGGGTGTTCTCTCAGTACTCTCTGGACTTCCTGAAAAATGAATCAACACTTTTTTCAATCAAGATGAACAGATGAAAAATAAAAACTGACTCAGAACACTTAAAAAAATGAGCTAGTGGACTTACTTCCTCAACATTGGTACAATGATCCTTGGTGAGCTGACACGCACTTAGACTGGGCACCAAGTTTGATCTATCATCGTCCAAACATTCAAGATCATGCATTGTTTCTTCGTTGATCCTCTCCAAGTCCTGCTTGATTTTGCCAAGCCAATAATCAGGCTCCGCCTTTTGACCCAACACGGCTCTGCTATCCCCAACATTCATGACATAAACATCCTCTCCTTTCATTAACATTACAAGAACACACGAACCCATCAGAGCTAGCTCCGGATTTTCCATGACCATCTTATCTGCAATTTCTAGATAAGACTCCTCTGTTTTTCTCAGAGCCTCCGAAAGAGCTTTCAATACATCTGAATGATTTATTGGGTTGTTACAATCACCAGAACCAGACCGATTCAACTGTTCCTTTAATCTCGTATCAAGCTCTATTCTTTCACGATCCCACTCACACTTCCACCTTCTCTGATTCTCCTCCCATTTCTTTGTTGTCCCTCTATACTTGCTCTTACCATTCTTACCTCTCTTTCTCTTATCAATATTCGCATCCCCACTTGTGCACGCATCATTATTCTCCTGCTCAACACATTGAGAACAAGCATTTACCGTCCTTTCCTTCCCAACATCACTATCACTGCTTTGTAGCGATTCTTCCACTTCCATATTAGAATTATTCGTCGGAGGACCGGACATGTCGGGGGTGGCGTTGGAGGATTCAGACCCGTCGTCCCATAATAATCCCTTCAATTCTCTATGAACAGCACCATACAAATTAGACAGAAGGTAATCGGGAGCATCAGGACCATTAAAACCATCGTAAATCCCCACGAAAACCCAGCCGTGCTCCTCTGATACCACAACATGGACTCTGTCCTCGCCCGCTTTCCCTTGAGCCCATTGAAGATTTTGACTTTCCATTGAATCATCATCTTCTAAACTACCATCGCTGCTGAAATTCACACTGCTTACCATCATATTCTCGTTGTGCCTCTCGGGTTCGATAATCCACTCCGGTTCTTTAATCCCTTTGATTGAAGAGACAATTGAGTGTTGTCCCTGAGATAATGTTTTTGAAATCGCCCTCTGAAGAACTTGAATCCATCGGCCTTTTCGCGTTCTGGGTTTAAAGGCAAAACCACCGTGAGAGTAGCTTCTTTGAAATTGATCAGAACTGCCCCTTTCCATAGGACCCGAAAACAAGCCCCGATCGATTGGACCAGACATGAATCCACGCTCTATTGGACCAGACATAAACCCTCTTTCTAGCGGACCCGATCCAGGAATCAGACCAAGATTTCCAGAGAAAGGACCGGAATTCATGAGATTTCTAGGGATTGGCTGTAGAGGAAGGGAAGCAAAAGAAGTTGAACTCTCGAAAGCTGCAGCTCTATCGATAGAACCATAAGAGTACAAATCAACGAAGGCTGTGGAGAGAGGGGTCGATGTGTTGGCACTCACAGATGCGCCGGAGATTGTTCGGAAGGTGGTGGTCTCCTCACAGTGGACTTTGGACGAAGACAGACGGGTCGGGTCGGGCCTAACATAGCAGAAGGAGTGGCCTAGTCCCTCGTCGAGAGGCTGAGTGATCAAATAAGATATCTCCTGCTTCCGTTGACGGCCTCCGCCGCCGGTAAAGCAAACGGTTAATTTGCATATGCCGTTGCCCATTAGAGAATGAAGGAATCCAAGCAAACAACAAAGCTTGCAACAATCAGATATTCATGGCTGCAAGGTGTAGATAGGAAATGTGAGAGACAGAGTAATGAAAAAGAAGCCGAAGGTGTGAAGAAGAGGTAGAAGAAAGACGGGGGGCGTTGACTTTAAAATAAAGGCAAGCTGAAAATGAAAAAAAAGAAAACTCTCGTTTTCTACCTAAAATAAATTCTTCCCCGTTTTCGGTGTGTGGGGGGCATTGACTAGTTTAAGGCTTATAAGAGAATCAAATTTTTTTATTAAAAAAAATAAAAAATAAAAGTGAAACGACCCTTTTGCCCCTGCCGCAAGTTCTCCCACCGCCCTTCCCAATGGTTCTTCTCCCCGGCGTCGTCACCAACGCCGGTCACTCACAGCACCGACGAACCAATAAGTAGGTGAAAGAATAAAAAAAGCAATCTCGTTGGGTTGGGGAAAGAGCTGGAGGTGAAGTTGATGTGAAGATGAGGCGGATTTTGTCAAAAATCATATCACTGCCCAATCGGCCATCACCATCGATTTCGAGCAGTGAGGAGGATTTTAGGAAAATTGCAGCAAAAAATCAAATCAACAACCGAAGCTTGAAACTAACCGCAAGTTACAGCAAAAATTCAGATCCACTTCGATTTTACCAAGCTTCCAAATTGCAAAGGTCCAAAGTCGAAAACAGAAATCTGAGAGGGGATTTTGCCGAAACGGATAGACCAGACGATGAGGGTGAGGATCTGTGACCTATCATTCCTGGGAGGTAACGAACCTGCCGCCACACAATAGAGCTGCAACAAGGAGGCTGGGTGGTGTCGGCGGAAGATGACGACGATACAGGCTTGAGGAGGAGCAGAGTCACGTTTGAGCTGAGGGTTGGAGCTTCGAGGGGTGGAGACGAGGGCACAGTCTGGAGCTGAGGATGGTACTTCAATGGATGGAGATGAGGGCATATGGGGAAAAATCGGTCGCGAATGGCAGGGCGTGGGTATTCTTGAGGCTATCGGAAGCCATCTGATTCCCAAGTTTTGACTTTTGGCGCAGGGTCATGAATTCTGAGTGTGCGATCAAGAAAGTCAAAATGCTGAAAATTAAGGAGGAAAAAGAATAAGAATAATAATAATAATAATATTTTGGGGTTGAAACTTGAAACGCAAGGGGGGATCACCGTTGGATCCAGTGGATGATTGGAGAAGAAAGCAAGAGTTGACTTGCACGTGGCAGCGGGTGATTGGAGGGGACTGTCAACTGGAGGCTTCAATTTGTTATTGTTGGGTGGGCAGCGGGGGAGGGGAGTTAGGTAAAGGTGTTGTGGGCCATTTATTTAAATGGGAGGGTTGAATTGACAGATGAGCAGAAGGGAAGGGGCGTTGGGTGTTTTGTTTGCTACTGTTAGTGGTATTTAGTCACAGAGGTTAATAGAGTTCTTAATTTGGGGGTTCCGTATCGAAGGAATAATTAATGCGGAGAAGGGAGAAAAGAAAAACAGGAAATAAGAGTGGACCAAGAAAGGTATATAAATATATACAGGGATATTTTTGAAAGTAAATGGAGTATGAGAGAGATTAGCACGTTGTGTTTGAAGGAATTTGTGACTTTAGAAAGTCATGGAATCTGTCCTTTCTCGACTATTATATTCCTCTATTATTTTTATTAACCCAAATACCCCTCCCACTCTCTTCCTCTTAGTTCCATTTTAATTTGCCCGCACCCTTTACTCAGTGTCTACTAATTAACATCTCTATTTATGTGAATACGTGCAAAGAGGCCAAATGTTGGGGATAGAATTAATGTTGGGCCGATGAACACGTACAACAGGGAGCTACTGTGCTGTGACATAGGAAGTGAGGATGTTGCTGATGGAGAAATCTCCCTTTCGAAATGCATCTGAAGTCTAAACACATGAGTCCAAACACACGGGGGATCCTCTCGTTTAATTTGATGGAGTAACGTACGTTGTTAAATTAGACCACATGTTGTTGGATAGCATTTGACCGCTACATTTATGTGGCCATTGATATGCATTTAAGCCCTAACTCTTCATAAATATCGGCCTCCAGTGTTAGTCAGGTTATAAAGCAAAGTCACTCTCTCTTGTTCAGCTCATCCCATCCCAATCCCACTACAAATTGGGAGTAGACGTTTTTATTCAGAAAATCATACCCCAGGCCACTTTCTTTCTTTTTGATTAAGTGTAAGTATCTTCCTATTATATGTAATCATGTCTGAGGCACCGTCAGAGGTCAAGAATTAAAAGTCAAAAAAATAAAATTACCTAAATTTACTCGTCTAGTCTGCCTATAATCTTCAACAAAATATGTAATTAAATTGATTCAATAAAAATATTTTAAGGTGTCTTCTCAGTCATCTTAAATTCATAAAATATGTTTAGGCAAAAATAATTACCACAACACACTCTCAGTGGCAAAATTATTCGAGCAAACGAGTCTTTATTTGTTTTAAAAAAAGGGGGAGACTGATTGATCTGCACTTTGGGGGAATAATGGAGAAGGTGCGGGATTCAAACGTATAATGACTCAATAAATGCAAGTGGGAAAACCACCCGAAGCCACCTTCCCCACGATCCATTTGCCGGTCCCACCCACCCGCTCCCACTTTTACCCCTGTCCTGCCTCTTGTTTTTTACCAGCGCCAGATGCACTATCTTTATTTCAATTTTTTAATTTCATCTCTGTTAAATATATTCTAGAGTGTTTATATTGTTAGTATCTTTAAATTATATACTAGTTTATTAGTTAAATTAATTAGTTTAAAAAAAATAAAAAATATAAATACTCTAAAGTAATTTAATTGGCTTTCTTAATTTCTCCAAAAAAATCAATTTTATCTTATAATTAGGACAGGAGGCAGTATTACTTTTTAAATTATTTCAATCCAATAATCATATGGTCATTCGGCCAGGGGATAAATTCAAGGAAAAAAAAAGTTAAAGAATATTTTATTGGTAAGAGACATATTTTGTATATATGGAAGTGAAATTCGACTGGATATTTTGGTCGAACTCTCATAGTTGAGGTAATTAGAGCGTGAAATTGGATAGTACTGATGCTGACGAGGAAGGAATGATGAGGGGACCGACCTTGGTTGACTAATTAATGTAAGAACCAATAATGAGAGGGCACCGATTTGCGCATTCTGAACCAGCGGCAATTGCAATCCCTGATTAACTCTTATCTCCATCTTCATCTTGTGTGAACCTATGGATCGATGATGATGGATGTCCAACAAACATGTATGGCCTAACCGCGTTGACTTTCTCGCTTCCCCAAAAGAGTTGTCATTATTATACTAACGTAGCTTTGGATCCTTAAACTTGACTTTAATTTAAGTTTTTGTTATTTTAAGGTGTTAGAGATTAGAGGTTCCCCCACTTGCTGCAAATTCAAACCTCACCCGTTGTCCTCCTCACTGGTTCTTTCATTATTTTATCATTTGATCAAGTTTAGTGCGATTCCTATTGCTCTCCACTTCATTGATTACGTCTCTCCACAGCTCACTTATTCATTACTACAATTTTATTTATGCATTCTTATATACAAGATGTGGAGTAGCATTACTTTTGGTTCCAAATGCTCCTCCCTCTCTCTCTCTCTCGCTTTCACTTGGGTTTTTCAATTTTGAACTTCCCCGTTTGGTTATTCAAGTATTTAGCTGATAGTAGTGTGGCATGCCTTGAAAGCCGATGAAAGGCCAAAAAGAATGTGGGCTATAGCAAGACAAGAAAAAATGGAGGGAACAGGATGGATGAGGGAATAGGAAGGCAAATATGAATGAACATGATGATGATGAGTGTGAATATGATGTCAAATTGTGATTAGGGCTACGCGTTTTGTCTGTCGCATTCTAAGTTGACAAATCCATCCAGACATTGTTTCAAAGTCGTAACGTGGTGTCATTTCTTTGCTTCGCGTGCTCTCCTTCTCTTCCCTTCTTTCATTTTCCTCACTCATTAATCCATATATATATATATATATATATATGCAGCCATCGGTACAGGGCAGGAAAAAAACAGACGCCTATAGGGCTAATGAAATATTCATCCAATAAAATAAAGCAGTGTCATCTTATAATTAAATAACTGCCTCAAACAGGATGATCTCCCATAAAAGAATACGTGTACCTCGTAAAAAAAGCTATTCATTGTTCAATGGGTTTTCAGCCCAATAACATACGAGCTTGTCCGGCAGAGTGGCAGGGTACGTTGTGGTTTCGAACCCGCTAGATACATGCGTGTTTTAGTTGTGATTATAAAATCTTATTCATTTATCATCGTCTTTTGAGTTTGTACAAGAAAATTAAACGCCTCATATGTACAGCTGAAAAGCTGATTACTACTTTACCTTTAGCTTTGATTTCAAGATGCCTGCTGGTGAAATAAAAGTGAGCAGAGAGGAATTATTTACCGATTATTCTCGCCCGAATCGAATCTCCCACGAGCTGAGTGGTTTAGTTTACAAGTATTTGTTAACTTTATTAGTGCCTAATTGTTTCCAACTAGCTTATTCGTTTTTAATTAATTTGGTGCTCGCATTGTGTGTCTTGCAGAAAATCCCTTTCTTGTATAAACACATGTTGTGGTTGGCCCCCCTCAGCACCCAGGGTCAAATGATCGGTTCAAGTGAAACAGAAAAAACTTGCCAAACATTGACCCTGGGCACCAAGAGTTCCAGCAAAAATTTGATTCACAGTCAATTATGAAGATCGCCATTTTGGATGCCAGAGTTTACGTCAAATTTTGATTTTCAAGTTTTTACTGTAAAGGGATTCTGTTCAGAAACCTTGACTTTTGGGGGAAAAAAAAATCAAAATTTTCCTTTATAAATCTAGTTCGGATTTCTATGAACTATTTTTGTTTTTCATATAATTTTTAAATGATATGTATGTATAGAAGAAATGCCTTATATGGAGCCTTTTCCCATCATAAATTTAATAACTTATATATATATATATGTGTGTGTGTGTGTGTGTGTGAGCACTCGCCTTAAACTTTCAGCCATCTTAAAAAAAAAAATGTTTGTTTTTTGAAAAATGCAGGCCAGCCATAAGTTAGGATTATCATTTTGTAAGCCTGCAAGAGTACGGGCTGCCGTCTGATGCAAGGTAGCCCGCATTCTCAACTATAATATATTTTTGCCAGGTTATACTAACTTATTACTCTTTAATATAAGAGATTTTATAAAATTTAATGAAATATTTCTAACTAACCTCTAAAAATGTCTTTCCCTTTTTATAATGATTTTCCCGTCATCTCTCCAATTAACCATATGAATCAAATGATGATTTCAGAAAGTTATAAAGTTTGTATTTTAATTAACATTCAACCTCAGCTAATTTGCGTTTGGTGAGAAATTCAAACCATACCCTTATCAAGCCCTTTTAACACTTAACCAATTTCTTTAATTTCAGGAAAATAGTTAACATGGCCTTATAAAAAATCAGAAGAGATATTAAATAAAAAAATTAATTTCTTCAGCAGGATAGAGAATCCAAATTCTATGAATAAAAATATTATATTGAGAGGATTATTTGTCATCAGGTCAAGTGATAATAATATCAAATGGAAGATTAGTCTGCTGCAGAAGGCAGAATAGATTCAATTATCCACAATCACATTAAAAAAGTATCAAACGCAGGGTAAGTGTATAAAAAGGAAATATGAGAACAGCCACGTACCACAGGAAAAAAATCCAATAAAAAAGAATGCAGCAGAGGGCCACAAAACAGAGCATTATATATGTGAATTTATAGGACAACCAGCACCATTGATTGCAACCGTGTCGTCTGCTCCTTTTCCCCTGAGTAGGTTTATCCTGAAGCTCATCTCGTGTTCACCCTCCTTCCCGAACGCCCACAAACCAACCTTAATTATAATTATAATAAATAAATAAAAGAGATGGATAGAGGAAATTATCAAGGCCACAGAAAAGTTGAATTTGGAAAAAAAACATTATTTCTGTAAAGATAAAATGTAATTGTAGTTTCTAATTCTTATGCAGATCTCGTCCTCCGCGCCTCGTTTGCGCCACCTCAAATATGATTATCGGTGGTTATAAAAAAAGAGGACATTTGTATTCTGTTTAGTCAGGTTAAAATTAAAATCTAGAATAAGAAGTTGGCCCGGATTTCTTAACTACTAAGCCCAATTGCTAGTTTTGGACCAAAAGAACCCAAATGATATTTTTAACGTCTGAGAATTGTGATTCAAATTGGACTAAAAAAAAAAAACAAACAAACTTAGTTGCTGATCATCCCTATGAAAAATGTTGTTTCTTACCCATAGAGACTGGGTCTAAGAAAACGGATTGACCTCTTATAATATGATGAATTAAGGTTTAAATTTTTATAAGGTTGAAAAAAGGACCTTGTCTGGGAAAACATGGCGCTGGTGCTCTCTGGGAGAACAAACGCCTTCGTTCCTGCTACTCAGGAGGAAGATGATCTGCTGGTACGTAGTTCTAAGAAAATAAAGAAGGGTGCGAAAGAAAAAGGGGATTTCCTTACTCAAGAGAAATGGCCACAACTGGGTGTTAATGCAAAGGGCTTTCAGGCTGGAGGTCCGTCGTTCGCAGAAAAGCTGAAAGGAGTAGATAGGAATACTGATAATGAGTCTGAAGAAGGTGGCGATAAGTTTTCGGATGATGAACTATCTGAATCGGATCATCAGGAGATGGATGAGGAAACAGAGGATTTATTCTGCAAAACCATTGAGGATCCTCAACGGAATTTTCCCACATTCTGTTTTTCGGGGAAAGTAAAGAAAAGATTATACAAGGCATGGAGAAGAGCAGTGATAGTTAAGTTACTGGATCGTCCTATAGGCTATAAAGCACTTTTCTCAAGATTACAGACAATGTGGGCGAAAAAGGGAGTCATTAGCCTCATTAATATTGGGTATGGGTATTATGTAGTTAAGTTTTCAAATACAGAGGATTACTTCAATCCCTTAACTGGGGGACCCTGGATGATTTATGATCACTATTTAACTGTAAGACCATGGGAACCAAATTTCAGACCCAGCAGAGCTAAGATAGATAAAGTGGCCGTCTGGGTAAGAATGCCGAAGGTTTCTCTGGAGTATTATGATAGAGAGGCACTTACTTTTATTGGTAACAGGATAGGAGAGACAATTAAGGTGGATATGAATACTTCTTGCCAATTGCGGGGACATTATGCGAGAATTTGTGTCCTTGTGGATTTGACAAAACAACTGATGGCTGGGTTCTCACTGGATGGGGAGGATTATTATGTAGAGTATGAAGGCCTTCATGCACTTTGCACGAACTGTGGAATATATGGACACAGGAACGAATCTTGTCCAGATAAGAAGAAGACAAAGGGGTTGGATAGAGATAATGAGAATACGACAGCAGAAAACAATATGCAGGGGAAACCTCTAGAGCATAAAGAAGAGACGCGGTTCCAGGAGGTATGGCATGTGGTACAGAAGAATCGCCGGCAGCGAAAGATTCCGGTGAACAGGGGAGAAAGCTCTTGGCCAGGAATGCCAGGGTCACGGTACGGAATCCTTGCTGCAATGGAGGAGCCTTTCTGTGATCGTACATAAGGTAGTGGAGAAGAATGCATTACCGCATTATGGGACTGCTATACGGACAAAAAAGAGGAATAAGGAATCGGGGAGTGGAAGGCGGGTACATAGTGCAGAGTCTGACGAGGAAATTTTACAAATGAGTGAGGGAAGAGAGCAGAATCAGGTGGGGCATAAAAGGAAGGAGAAAAGAACGAGGGATATGATTAGGAGTGAGAATAGGAGTGGGGAATTTGTGTCACACTCGATGGAGGTTAGTTCTGAGGTGCATAAAAATAACAAAGACACCTCCCTGGTAAATGAAGGTAAAGATAGACATATGGAGGAAGTGGATCATGAGGATTTGGGCCAGGCCCAATGTGATTGTTCATTGATGGAAGCAAGGGGAAGGGAAGATGAAGAATTGGACCCAGGAGACCCAGATATTGGGCTTCTGATTTCTCACCCAGAGGCATCTGAAGTTGGGGAGAAAGGAAGTTATGAGGCTTCATTAGTCCCAGAAACCCAATTCCCTTTGGGGAATTAATGTGCTGGATAGGGAGTTGTTGGAAACCATCTATTATTATTTCTATGGATAGTATCCTATACTGGAATGCAAGGGGAGCCTGTAATAAGAGGCTTCTCAGAAATATAAGACTGGTTTGTAGTGGGCCAAAACCAAGCCTTATTATACTGGCAGAAACAAGATGCAGCCAGGAATCACGTTTAAAACAACTCGGAAAATTGGGCTTTAACGCCATGGCTTTTGTGCCCAGTATTGGTCAGTCAGGTGGTCTGGTGGCAACGTGGATTAGTGCGAAGTTAGAGTGAACATGATTGAAAGTGATAGGCAATTTATGCATTTCGAGTGTGAAGTTCCTGGCTCACCTCGTTTTTATCTAACAGCAGTATACGCGGTTCCACATTCAAATCTCAGGCAGGAGCTTTGGGGGAAGTTGGTTGCGCTCTCATCCTCCATGTCGGAACCGTGGGTGGTGGTCGGCGACTTCAATGATATACTTTCTCCTTGCGAAAGGAAAGGTGGTACGGATTGTAATATGACGAGACTGAGATGGTTTCAGGACAGAGTTGGTGCGTGCAATATGACAGATATGGGATTTATAGGACCCCGATTCACTTGGAGGGGGCCAAAAACCGCTGGGTTCATGAGATTGTTTGAGAGGCTAGATCGTGCTTTTGCAAATTCTCAGTTTTTAGATCAATTTCCAGAGAGTGTATTAAAGGTACTTCCTCGCATTCAATTCTCGGATCATAATCCTATTCTATTACAGTTTGAAAATAGCAGTAGTGCAAGGAACAGGGTTAAGCCCTTTCGATTTGAGGCGATGTGGCTTCAGCATGAGCAGTTTACAGATTTCTTAAGTAATTCTTGGGGGAATAAGGATAATATTAACCATGAGCTGGAGGAATTTAAGGCTGTTATGTTTGAATGGAACAAGGAGGTTTTCGGATTTGTTGAGAAGAAGAAACGGATACTCTTAGCTAGACTTGCTGGTATTCAGAATTCTCATGCGTATCCTCATTCTTCTTTTTTATGCAACTTGGAAAGAAGTCTCCAAGCTGAATTGGAGGAAGTTCTGAAGAATGAAGAAGTCAAATGGTTTCAAAAATCAAGAGCAGATTGGATTTCGAAAGGAGATAGAAATACTCGCTATTATCATTTAAGTGCAAATATGAGAAGGAGGAGAAACAGAGTGTTAACTCTTAAGAATGACAATGGAGATTGGGTTGAGAATGAGAAAGAGCTGTAATTACTGGTCACTAATTATTTTAAAGATTTGTACAATCTGGAGGTTAGTAATTCTTGTAATCTTCAAACTAGATCTACTTATCCTAGTGTTGGCAGTGGTGATCTACGGCACCTTAATCATGCTCCATCTGAGGAGGAGATTAAGAATGCTTTATTTTCAATGGGGTCTTACAAATCTCCTGGTTATGATGGCTTTTCGCCTATCTTCTATCAGGCAAACTGGAGTCTGGTAGGGGAGTCACTATGTAGATTTGTGAAGGATGTTTTTGAAGGAAGAATGGAATTGCAAGAAGCTAATAAGACATTGATCTCTCTAATTCCTAAGAGAGATTCTCCTGAGAGTGTGATACATTTTAGACCAATTTCTCTATGCTCGGTTCATTATAAGTGTATTACGAAAGTGATTACTGCTAGATTGAGATCTGTTATTAATGAATTGATCTCCCCTTTCCAATCTAGTTTTATCAAAGGTAGACATATTCAAGACAACATTGTGGTGGGCCAGGAAATTATGCATATAATGAAGAAGACAAAAGGAAAGAAAGGGTTGATGGCCTTAAAAATTGATTTGGAGAAGGCCTATGACAGAATTCGATGGGATTTTCTGGAGCAGGTTCTTTTAGAAGCTGGGTTAGAGCTACAATTTGTTAAACTCATTATGAATTGTGTTTCTACAGTATCTTTTAATGTATTGTGGAATGGGTCCCCAACAGAATATTTTCAACCTTCTAGAGGTCTTCGGTAAGGGGACCCAATGTCTCCTCTTCTGTTTGTGTTATGTATGGATAAGCTTTCGCATATTATAATTGATGTAGTGAACGAAGGAAGCTGGAAACTGGTTATAGTGACCAAAGGGGGCCCATCGATTTCACATCTTATGTTTGCAGACGATCTACTACTTTTTGGAGAAGCTACATTAAAACAAACGGCATGTTTAATGCATTGCTTGGAGAAATTTTGCTCAGTCTCAGGAGAAAAGATAAGTAAGAGTAAATCATCAATTTTCTTCTCACCAAGGGTGCCTGAGGCATCTAGAAGGTTAATCTGTGATAAGACTGGTATGAAGATCTCCACAGACATTGGGAAGTACCTAGGTTTTCCACTTATTAGAGGAAGGAAACCAACAGAAACCTTTTAGTACATTATTGATAGAGTCAATTATAAGCTTGCATCATGGAAAGCCAGTTGTTTATCAGTAGCAGGTAGAATTACATTAGCAAAATCTGTGTTAAGCTCAATTCCAGTATATCTTATGTTTGTGGCCAAAGTTCCAGTGGCGGTGTGCAATGAGATTGAGAGGATACAGCGGAATTTTATCTGGGGAAATAAGCAGATTGGACACTCTTTTCATCCCATAGGTTGGGAACAACTTGTTTTACCTAAACTCCATGGTGGACTGGGATTTAAACGATTGGAAACTTTTAATAATGCATGTGGGGCAAAGCTTGCTTGGCAGTTGGTAGTGGGCACTAATGGGTTATGGGCAGATATCCTCCTCCATAAGTATATATTGAGGAATGAAGGGAATCTCTTTGAAGTAAAAGCAGGGGATTCAGTCTTATGGAAGTTCATTGCTCAGCAAAAAGCTGTGATAGAAAAGGGTATGAGATGGCATGTTCGTGATGGGTTATCTACTAAGTTTTTCACAGACTATTGGTTATTCCCGGACAAAAGAATTGAAGATATTTGCTTGAGGCCTTTAAATCAGGAAGAGAAGGAGAGCAAGGTAGCGGATTGGGTGGATTTTGGTGCATGGGATTTCCAGCTGTTAGCCTCGATTGTCCCTGGAGTTGTCTTTCATAGATTAATTTCATTATTGCCTCCAATGTTGGAGGCAGGGAATGATGCACTCTCATGGAATGCTACGTCTGATGGTGCCTTTTCCATTAAGAGTGCTTATTATATTATGGAGAAAGTACCAGTTAATACATATTGCTCAACCTACAAGGAGATTTGGAAATGGCGTGGAGCTGAGAGAGTCCGAGTTTTCATATGGTGAGCCTTTAACAATCGTCTGCCTACAAATAAATGGCGAAGTCAGTGGTCTTCTTGTCCATCGGAATGTCCTTACTGTGAGGAAGCTGCTGAGAATGTTTTACACATTTTGCGAGATTGCAGTTACGCTCGAGGCCTATGGAATAACTTGCTGAATCCTAGGTATGCAGGTCAGTTCTATGGTGCTGGCTTGAGAGATTGGTTTGGATTAAATTTAAAGAGGGATTTAGGAATCACCTGTGATGGTGAGTGGAACCTTATTTGGGGTGTTGCAATTTGGAAGCTTTGGCAATGGAGGAATGGAGAAGTATTTAATCCTGAGTTGTGCAGACCGCCTGATCCATCTGGTACAATTATGCATACTTGGAAATGCTATACGCAGGTGGCTGTCGAGCCTATTCAATCTATTTCCTGTCCACCCCTTCAAAAAGATTGGCAGCCACCTCTCCCAGGTTGGGTCAAGTTAAATGTTGATGGGGCAGTGACAGCAAAGTCGGGCAAGGCAGGTTGTGGTGGGGTAATCAGAGATCATACGGGAAAATGGATAGTAGGATTTACGCATTTCCTCGGGAGTTGCAGTGTCCAAGAAGCAGAAGAGTGGGCGATTTATAAAGGCCTTGCACTGGCAAGACAACATGGGTTCTCCAAGATGGTCATTGAATCAGATGCCAAAAATCTGATTTCAATGTTGCAGGCAGGTTTTGATACAAAGGCTTGCAGTCTCATGATTCTTCAGATTCAGAAGTTATTGAAACAACCTGGGGAGTTACGGCTGGTTCATATTTCTCGTGATCAGAACAGAGTTGCAGATGCACTTGCAAAAGAAGGCTTAAGTAACTCTGCTGTGTTCTGTTTATGTCCGTCTAAATTTAGGACTTTAGTTGCTACCGAGGGTGTGGGAACTTTTTCCCTTTTAGAGTAATCTTTATGTAGTATGGGCTAGAGCCCTCTTCAGTAACAAAAAAAAAAAAAGGTTTACATTTTTATTGGGACATATACCTACATTTAATGTCAATCAGTGCTTCAAACAAAATATTTCTAAATAAGACGATACATATATTTGAAAAAAAAAAAATGAATCCTAACTTCTACCAGCATATTGGTTTATTCCAAAGAGTGGCTCTAATCTAAACAAAACAGTTTAGGGGCTCCAACGTCACTCTCCCATCACACCTCTACGCTTAAAAGTTACAGATAGGTAAAATTTCTGGCAAAAAAAGTGATTAGATCATTAATTTTATTTAAAAATAAAATAATTTTTAAAATTAATCTATATTTAAAATCACGAATTAATAAAAATTATATCAAACTTTAAGTAAGTAGATAAAGCCATATTTTTCCCACACAAGCATTTAACTCCATCAAACCGCTGGTAGCCTCTTGAAGTTTTTGTAGAAAAACTAAAGACCTCCGCTCTAGGGCATGGGATTGGCTGATTGCCACCATGCAGGATAGGATGTTGGCGGTGAGTGGTGGAGTGGTGAAATCCAAGGGTGGGGATGAAGTGTGTGGTGATATGATTTCAAATGAGAAATCTGTGGATCACCCGAAGCTGTTCGGGTCCTAACACCTTAGCTGACTGGGTGGTTTAACGGAGGGGGGCAATGTAGGGCACGTGGCAAAATCGGATTAGCTCAATACACCTCATAGATGTAAAATCGCTTAACCTAAAGTTTGCCCGTATAAAAAATAAGCACCACACAATCCTTCTATAAACCAGAGGGGCTGCTTTCGATAGAACTGCTGCTGTAGCTGCTTCGTCTCTCGTTGGAATTGTGAGAGAAAAACAAAACCATGGGGAGAAAATTCTTCGTCGGTGGCAACTGGAAATGCGTATGTTTCTAATACCAAGGCCATCTTTAACCGTCATTTGCATTTTCATTGTTCTCCCTCTACAATCTCTTGCATAGCGATGACATTTGATTGTGCTTCCTTTACAATCTGCTGATTATTATTATGCCTTTTGAGGATGAGTTCTAGACACAAATTTGTCCCTCCCATGCATGCATTTCTTTATATTACTATCAGATCGGTCCTCCTTTGGTGAACTGGGGTTCAGTCCTGTTTCGGATCCATGATCTGGGATTTGGGATTCTTTATTTCTGGATTTGGGATACTGTTTCTTTCCCCGAACAACCTTGGGGGTCGAAGATCCTTCCCTCCGATATTTGCAAGAACTAATTAAGCTGTTCAATGTTCTTTAAGGATTGAGTATTTTATTGTTCTAATCAACTTTGTTGCAGAATGGGACCAACGAAGAGGTGAAGAAGATTGTTACCACTTTGAATGAAGCTGAAGTTCCTGGGGAAGATATTGTGGGTGAGTCGTAGTGAGCTTCATTTGGGCTTTTTTATTCTTGTTTGGCATGTAGTCTGGTTCTTAGATTATTCTGCGGATGCTAAATACAAGATTATAGTGACAAACCGAAAAGCATGAATTTGCATTTCACTTGTCTGGAGACGGAGCACTTCACTTCTGATAGGTAAGAAGTAAAGAATTAGGAAGAGAGAAAAGGGAGAGGAGAGAATTGAGAAACAGAGAAGATAGGGAAATATTCTGTTATTCACTAATCACCAATCACTAATCACTCATTACAATCATAAGCATCTCATAATAGACTAAGCCTTCCCCTTATATAGCAATATCCTTCTCTAACTAACTACACTAACTCCCTATTCCTATACCGCGTTGCTCATAGAACTAGTAAGGGCCACTTATAATCTCCTAAGTGCAGCCTCATAGATTTAATGGGGTGCCAACACTAAATCCCCAATTAAAAGCCTTAATTACTAATATCTCTAATTAAAATCCCTAATTACTAATATTTACAATCTACATATCAACTTCAATTTCAGCTAGCCCTTGAATGTCTTCTCGCCTGTTTTCGTTTATCAATAGCCTTGAAACAAAAAGGACCCAAAATTTTTAACCAAAATAATCAAGTAGTCTTCAGCCACTTGAGCGAGGGCAAATTGCTCGGTTATCTCTACTTGCAGTTCTTTCATCATTTCTTAAATGAGTTCATCCTGTTGATATTATTATAATTGTAATTTGTTACTAATTAATATGACATGTTTTCTTTTTATTATTTTTGCAGAAGTTGTTGTTAGCCCTCCCTTCGTATTCCTTCCTCTTGTGAAAGGTTTGTTGCGGCCTGACTTCCATGTCGCAGCACAAAATTGTTGGGTTCGCAAAGGTGGTGCTTTTACTGGAGAGGTCAGGTATGCCATATTCTGTAGGTGTTTCTTTAGTTTTTTTCTCCTTTCACTCCATGTCTTTTGGACTGTCTAGGTGCTCAGACCAGACCATTAATCAACCTGTGTCATGCCATTTCTTTCCTCTTGATAATTTTTTGGCCACGATGAAATGTCATTTTGATGTCTGTCATATTCGCAGCGCTGAAATGCTTGTCAATTTGGGTGTCCCTTGGGTGATTCTTGGTCACTCAGAACGAAGACAGCTTCTAAATGAATCAAGTGAGGTACAGAGTGTTCTGTTTTTGTGGCCTGTCATAAATATTTTTCTTCATGTTACAGTTTATGTATTGTGCTCATCTGCTCCTCAGAACTACTTGTATTAGCAACTAGATTTAACATGTACTAATATGTTGCTGTCTATCACAGTTTGTGGGCGATAAAGTTGCATATGCACTTTCTCTAGGTTTGAAAGTTATTGCTTGCATCGGGGAGACTCTTGAACAACGTGAGGCTGGTTCAACAGTGGCTGTTGTTGCTGAGCAAACAAAAGCAATTGCAGGTACCTTTTTCCCCTCACAGCCTTACACAAGGATTTAACATCCTAAATATTAATTACCTATCTGTTCTGAGTGAGCGTTTATCTATTCTGGTTGGATTAGGGGAGTGGGTCTTAACTTCATGTGTTGTTAGTTTTTAATCTATCAAAGTGTTGAGTGCCGACCTTAATTGTGTTTGCAGCTAAAATATCAAACTGGGACAACGTTGTTTTGGCCTATGAGCCAGTTTGGGCCATTGGGACAGGAAAGGTCGCAACTCCTGCTCAGGCTCAGGAGGTAAGTGTGTCTAGATAACATTACTCTCAGCATAAGGTCTACTGGTGAAGGAGAATGAGCCCCTTTTGGGTTAACGTTGTTTTGCTGATTTTGTTTTATTGGATGTTTTTTTGTACTAGGTCCATGCCGAGTTAAGGAAATGGATTCATAGCAATGTCAGTGCTGAAGTCGCTTCATCTGTCAGAATTATCTATGGAGGTATTCCCTATTGCAATTTACCACCTATCTTTGTCAGATGTACATGCACAGGCATGCTTTATTCATGAGTTCTAATTTAAGGCTTTTCAAGAAGCTACGGAAGAAAATTATCAAATTATACTTTTTTGAGAAAGAAAATAAACTAAAGAGTTTAGGTTTTAACTGTTATGCTTTTCGTCTTTATCTGTATATCGTGGGGTTGTTCCCTGCTTATAATAATTCTGGTATTCAATTGCCACATATTGACTGCAGGTTCTGTTAATGGAGCAAACTGTAAAGAATTGGCAGGGCAGCCGGATGTTGATGGTTTTCTGGTTGGCGGTGCTTCTTTGAAGGTGATTATTATATTTTGGGTTAAGGAGCAAATTTATTAACGTAATTTTAAGGAAGGAGTGCCTGGTAAAATTATGTTGTAAAGGGGGAAAAATAGACTAGATTTTAAAAGTTGAGCATCCAGCATAAAACCGTTAAATTTGATCAACGCCGTTAGTGGTTTTCTTCTCTTATAATTTAATGCCGTTAGGTCAAATTTAATGATTTTGTGCTGGATGCTCCACTTTTAAAACCATACATATATATTTGCTCCCTTTAAAACATAATTGTTTCGGACGCTCCTTCCTTAAAACTTCATTGGTAAACTCCCACCCTTGTATTATTATTATATAATGTAGTTAACAAAATCACACACTTTTGATTCTTTATCTTGATCTGAGGTTTCCTTTTCGTCTACTAATTTCACTGGGATCCAATTTAAATCTTTAATGTTATCTTTGATTTTATGTTTGTCCTTGAAATTCGTTGTTTCAGTTTTGCCCATTAACTCTCTTGGAAAACTACTGAAATTTCAATTTGGGATGTATACAGCCGGAGTTCGTTGAGATTATCAAGTCCGCCACTGTGAAGAATTGAATTTCATAGTTGAGTAGTGATGAGTTTTGGAGCTGATTGCTTCGGCTTATGGTGCTGTGCCTGGAACTTGGCTTTGGTGAACACAGCACCCAAATAATTGCGATCTGCTCTCCTCTCCATCCTTATAGGCCATCAAATAGTTTTTGTTCAGTCTTGTGTTTCGTCGTGCAGAAACTGTGTAGGGTAATTATTTGCCCCAACTTTGATAAAGATGCCCATGTTCATGGGACACTAAAGCATATCGGTTTAGTGTGTTTGGGTGAGTCCCAAACTATGGTTTCAAAAGTTCTTTTCTGTAAAACAATAAAATTTTTCTAACATACTTATCTCATAAAACGTAAAAGTTGTTTTCTAAAAGTTAATTCAAATACACACTGGGATTCTGCCTAATAATTTTATCTTGTTGAGTGTGTCACACGGTACTGGGATAAGAATTCCTGATAGTTTTTCAGGAATGGTTTTGATCGAATCAAACAAATGCACGCTCTTCTATTTTGTTCTTTTGGGGGACAAATGAGGGCAGCTTGGTTGAAGGCGGATATTCTGTGTCTCTAATCTGTATATTTTGATGGAATTTTAGTTTCATAAATTTTATGTTAAGGTTTAATGACTGGTGTTTATACTTTTAATCAATTTTGAATTTGGTTTATATAGACATATACTTAAATTGGGACAAAGTTTTTATGAAATTATGGGAGTTAACCAATAATATGAAACTATAGAGTCATGTAGGGTCAAACTAGGAAACTAACAATAATGTTACCCTTTTATTAAACCTTGGCGATCAATGCGATGAACCACATAAGATTGTTCTCTCATGGAATCACTCGTTGATAGTAATCATAAGTCGGCAAAGGTGCCCCGAAGGACTGTGTGTGTAAATTATGGAATACGACAATTGTGCACAGAAGGATGAGGTATAAAAGGATGTTTAAATTTGAAGTAGGAAAACATTAATAACTTTGGAGTGGCAGAGGATAGGATTGAAAGGCTTGTGAAAACTATAAATGGAGTGGCAGAGGTGTGCCGTGAGACGAAACATAACACTGGTGCATGTCCATGTCCGTGTTTGTCTTCACTTGCTTTAAATAAATGGGTCCTCTTTTATTTGTTGCATGTTCCAATCAGACCCCGACGCATCCCATCCAACTCCAACTAGCCTCCTCTTTGATTCCTTCCCATTCCTTTTGTACATGGATAGAATGCATTTGCGCTTACCTACGCAGTCATTCATATCCACAAAAAATCAGTCGATATTATTATTTTATATAACTTATATCCAGTATACTTTTTTATACATATAGCGAGCCGTAATAGAATTCGTGATGCCTTCAAATGTGCTATTCTATAATTTCTTAGACATTATGGTGAAAATGATTAAGTGATGGGCATGATATAGAGGTTTGTGAATATTATGAATTCCACGATTCACGGATTCTGTGTATAAGTGGAAAGTGCAGATGGGGTAAACGGGATCATAATGATCACACACGTGAAGGGTCAAGATTATAAAATTACTAGTTGCTAAAGATGTTGAAAGGCGTTTGTGTAGGTGGCTGAATATTATTACGAATACACAGCAAGTGGGGCTTGCTTGTATATATGTTCCCATCCAATCAACCCCACCCCCCAAAGTTGTCTTAAAATACATCACACTCTCCCACACCCTCACGGCCTCACAGTAATCACAACGACGTAAAAGTATCGTTCTTAATTAAGTATTGTATTTGTTTTCTCTGTGATTTCAGGGAAGCCTTATGGAGCGTGTCATATACCAGAGATCAGGAACCTTAAGTATCTTCCATGAAATTCATAGAATGCTTTAAGAGCATTCAATTGCATTAATCGGCCGCACGAAACCTGTGTTCTGCCTTCCATCACTTAAACCCAACTTTGCAACTTGTCGTTGGATTTGGACCCCTCTTCTTGAGAACGCACTGTGCAGGTCGCCAATCACACACACACAGCTCCATAAATATTCATGATGACCAAACATGCAAACTACAAGTCTTCTGAGAATATCTCACTGGCCAAATGTGTCCATGAGCCTAACTTAAGAATCATGCATGCTGTCTTGTTCTGTCTTCCATTTCAGGAATAACAATGCAACTTCTGAAAAGAAAAGACGATATATAAAACATGGGTGTGACCGCTTTTTAAAGTTTGTGGATCTGTAGCATGGTCTTTTAGCAATGATTTTGAGCTGACTTACTTTTACTAATTACGCACATAAATCCACTTGATTAGTAGACATGCTGCAAGATAATACTTAAAAAATGCATGGCCACGTTTGCGTGCTTTGACTTGACCTGGGAGTTGACTCTTGTAAAAGCACGAATGAGAGAGAGGAGGAGGGAGCATGGGATTGTAGCTAGTTACACGTACACCACACATTAATACCACCATTTGGTAATAGTATTGTTTTAGAATTGAAAAATATTAATTTATACCGTACAAATTAATAATTAATATAAATACTAGAATGGATCAGGATGCTAAAGAATGTGCATAAAGAGGCACTAATAAAGGTTGATTCAGTTGATAAAAGGGATGATTTATATTTATAAAATTGTGGATTCAACCTGCATCAACAGGAGGATCTTATTTGTGAGGGATATGTAAGGTACCTCTCTAAATTTAATTAAAAAAAATGCCTCAAGTGTACTTTATTCGAAATAAATTGAATTAAATCGCACCGTTGCATTAACAGCGCAGCATTCAGGTCTCATGAATACAGAGAAGGGACGGTGTCCAGCTTGAAGCGGGACCATCTAAACAAGGACGGGTCCATCTCCACCATGAATGCATCACACCCTTCACTTCCATCCAAACCCCTTTTATCTGTTTTTGTTTTTTGAGCTCTAACCTAGTCAGTCAACTTGTCTTTTCTTTTCATCACTACATCTTTCTTTCTTCTTCCTTGCCAAGGGTTCGTCTCTTCTATTCTTGCCATTTTCTTCTTTGTCTTCAACCCCCTCATCTTTCTTCCGTGCTTTGCTTTTTGTAATATACGAGCAAGTGCAAGGCGAAGGCATTAAGTCTCGTTTCTGTCATGGGTATTTGCTTGAGCGCCCAAATTAAAGCAGAGAGCCCATGCAACACAGGTATTCCACACACACTGTTCAGTTTTGATGCATGTCCATGTCTGTTGTTGGTTCTCTGTTTTCTAAAAATCCACACCTTTCTCTCTGAGACCGAGTTTCTTTCTGCAAATTCTTCTCTTCTCTGCGATGGCTTTTTTAAGCTTCCTCCCTAGAACCTTGTGTTTCTCTTCCATCTATTGAATGCGTCATATTTGCAAACCCATCTCTGCTCTGCTGCTTCACTTTCAACGAGGGACGAAATTGGGTGATTCTGCTAAATAGTGATCTGTCCCTCAATACTGAAGAATATTTGTTTCTCAATCAATGCTTTTATATATCTAGCCATAACCCTTGAAAGTTTTGTCTCTGTTCTCCACAAATGAACCAATGTGATTTCTAACCTCGTATGAACTTCAAGATCCAAGTCAAAACGTAATGATATATAAGTTTTATTGGCAGAGTTGAATTCAAAATATGTGAGCAGTGACGGAAAGGATGCGAGCAGCACAGGAAGCAAAGCGTCGGCGGTGTCAGTTCCTCAGACTCCAAGGAGTGAGGGAGAGATCTTGCAGTCATCCAATTTAAAGAGTTTCACTTTAGCAGAATTGAAGGCTGCCACCAGAAATTTCCGTCCAGATAGTGTGTTGGGAGAAGGTGGATTCGGATCAGTGTATAAAGGGTGGATCGATGAGCACTCTCTGATTGCTACCAAACCAGGGACTGGCATGGTTATTGCTGTCAAAAGACTTAATCAAGATGGTTTGCAAGGTCACAAGGAGTGGTTGGTGAGTTCCACTACTTGTTTGCTTTTGCTTTTTATTAGAGGAAAAAAGAGAAAGACAAAGGAGCAATGATAATTATGATAATAGTCGAAAAAATAACAAGTGTGTTTACATCACACCAGTAAACAAGCTGCTCTGTTTTTTGTTGTTCTGTTTGCAGGCTGAAGTGAACTATCTGGGACAGCTTTCTCATCCACATCTCGTGAAGTTAATTGGTTATTGCCTGGAAGATGAACATCGTCTTTTGGTGTATGAATTCATGCCTCGAGGAAGCTTGGAGAACCATCTGTTCAGAAGTAAGGTCTTGCCCTCCCATATTTTGCAATGTGTGAATTCAAGATTTGTGTTTTGACCTCAATGCTACATATATATATTGTCGGAATTTGTGACAGGAGGTTCATATTTTCAACCTCTCTCCTGGAGCCTCCGGATGAAGGTTGCTCTTGGCGCCGCCAAAGGACTTGCGTTTCTTCACAACGGCAACATCAAAGTCATATACCGTGATTTCAAAACTTCAAATGTCTTGCTAGATTCTGTATGTGGCCTTCCACTCTTATTAATTATTCTGAGTTTTTTTTGGGAACATATTTGAACATTAAACCCTGCGTGAATTGATGACAGAAACATAATGCAAAACTTTCTGATTTCGGGCTGGCAAAAGACGGACCAACGGGCGACAAGAGTCACGTCTCCACCAGAGTCATGGGAACATATGGATATGCAGCTCCTGAATACCTAGCCACAGGTAACTAATCATGCCCTCCGGTTTGTGCACGTTGCTGATACATGCATCTCATAATAACCAAAAGATTGTTTATAATTTAGGTCACCTGACGGCCAAGAGCGATGTGTATAGTTTTGGAGTTGTGCTACTGGAAATGTTATCGGGGCGACGAGCTGTTGATAAGAATAGGCCGTGTGGACAGCACAATTTGGTGGAATGGGCAAAGCCCTGTTTGGCAAACAAGCGAAAGATCTTTCGCATTATGGACTGTCGTCTGGAAGGTCAGTATTCGATCGACGAGGCGCATAAGACGGCGATGCTGGCTCTGCGATGCCTCTCCTTCGAGCTCAAAATAAGGCCCAACATGGATGAGGTTGTCAAAGCTCTGGAGCTGCTCCAAGTCTCGGTTGATGAAAATAGTGGAAGCCATCACAACTCTCGGCCTCGTTCTCGGAGAAAAAGTGCCGATGCATTTACTGGCCGGAGGGCTTATCCCAGGCCCTCTGATTCTTCTCTCTATGCTTGACATCACAAGCACAGTCATGCTTGTTTTGGTGACCATATAAATAGATTGTACATAATCCTGTTGTCAGCTGGTCATTCTGTTGGAGATCGGCATGTGTATTCTGTAAGCTTTTCAAGTGTTTTTTAACAGTTAACAATTACAAATAGTTGGGAAGGTAGCCTGAGTGTAACGCAATTAATTGCTTTAAAATGATCAAGATAGTTTTCTTGTTGGTGATACCTTATTTCTCGATAATACGGTGGAACTGGAACTGCCCCATTTTCGTTATTTGCAGTACAGAGGGACATCGGAATTCGTTTTGGGATCTGATGCAGAAGGGTACGTGCGTTTAGGAGGACAAAGAACAATGAGACTGTTTGATAATAATGTTCATATCATTAAGAGAGGTTTAGAAAAGGAAGCAAAACTAATAGGGACGGTTGAATTTGACAACTGAGACGCAAGAGAGGTTCATGCGATGGGTGCCATAACAGTTTATTGGTCTTGGCACAGCCGATACAAAGAAGAAAAATGAAAGGAGATCCAAAGACACAGGGCATTGGTTGGATGTGACTCAAGGTCAATGGTCCAGCCTCAGATTGGACTATGATAATCCTAATAGTACACTTTAGTCTCGTCTTTTTTTTTTTCCTGCTTTAAACATTTGCCAACGAAAATTGAAAAGACTGTTCACCCGTGGTTCTCGACTATGCTCAGATCTGGATGTTAACTGGTTTTGTTTGGGGTATGGCTGTCAGACTTTCCAAGTGTAAAGCCCTGGATTCTAATCTCAACACGTGTCCAGTGGCAAGAAAGGGACAATTCTTTAATAATGAAAAACTCTGTGGATACAATCGTTCTAGCCCTTATTTATACTAACAGCACTGCCTTCTAGGGCCGGTCCCCATTAAACTAAGATAGTCCCAGTCACGCGCTAATAATACACCTATAATAGACACACATATTAATAAAAATAACAACAGAGCCTAATTAAGTAACCTAAACAAACACTACGCTAATGCCTATTTCTTAGACTTAGTTTTTACCATACAGTCATCCTAAAGACGGCAAATATAGGCGTAAGAGAAACCACCTTTGAGTATTAAATTAATGCTTACAAAAGTCACAATAATCATAAACCTTAAATGAGATCCACATTCCATTTAGAATTTAAATGATCTTAAACCATCCCCGCCCAATCTATTTAGCAAACTAGGGGAATCAGATTATTCTGTTAAATGATCGATTTGGTGGAGCCGGCACCCTCCCAAGATACTAAACATTGCCACCATGGGCAGAGATGTTTACATAACGTTTGATTTTTACAAGTGAAAACTCTCGAGAGCCAAACCTTGAAACCTACGTGTATGCCTAAAAATGTTCACTCCAGAAAGCCCAATTATCGGAAAAAATGAGCCTTGCTTCATGATCTGTACATTCAATTCAACTATTAAGAATAAGAAATATAAGATTGGACAAGTGTGTCCAATTGACCAGAACTTATGCGACCCCCAAACATTGCCAGGAGTGGATATATTTGGGCATCACCAAGTTCGTACCAAACCAGGCGCCCAATTTTTCCAATCCAACCTTCTAATGGACTTGTTTCTTAAACTCATCATTTCTCTGAAGTCCAAGACCTTCTTCAGATAATTATTCCCTTGTTTAGCCGTCCCAGATTCAGTGCCCTCTTCAGAGAGCTTCTCTTCTTTTTCTTCTTCCTCACTTACAGCAGCTTGAAGATTGCATTGAAACTCAGAAATTGTCTCGTTAATTATGCTTCCAAGTATCTCAACCACCTCACTCATTTTAGGACGGCACTTCGGGTGCTTCATAAGACACTTGTTCGCTAGGGTTGCAAGTTTTTGAGCTGATTTAATGCAATATTCTCCTTCAAGACGTGGGTCCACCAGAAGATGGAACTTTCTAGAGTCAGAAACATAATGTCTTGCCCATTCCAAAAGCTTTTGTTCATTTCTCGGTAGGTTTCTCTCAACAGCTCGCCTTCCAGTAATGAGTTCATAAAGAACTACACCAAAGCTCCAAACATCACTCTTAGCGGTTAGCTTACCAGTATGAACATACTCCGGTGCGGCATAACCAATAGTTCCCACAACCTTTGCAAAGAGGAAAATCCGTTATTCATTCCACATAGTCCAGCATTGTTGTGTCATGCAGAAGAAAGAAAAGTTTCATCCATCCTTATGATTTCACACAGTGGAAAAAAATCATCCATGAAAGAAATGAAAAGGGCTATTCTAATGTGTTCCAATGAGCTACGAGAAGGCAAGTTATTCCATCATTTACATGCAATTTCATTAGATTTTCAAAAGGCAGTTTTAGAAGCACGATCTTAAGAATTTTCCCCAGAAGATAGACACTTTCTTACAGATGTAGAAACATGGCCAAATCCTTCTGAGGGTCCTTGCCTAGCAAGTCCGAAATCAGAAAGCTTTGCATTGAAGTCCTCATCCAGCAGGACATTGGATGTCTTGAAATCCCGAAAAATAAGCTGCACAAGTCAGAATGAGAATTTCATCCAAACAATGATTTACCAACGAAAGCTGATGCAACAAGCTATATATAGGTTAGAAGCCATCCACAACAGTAAAAAGAATACAGTCATGAAGTACAGGAGGACATTGGTCTAGTCCACACAAACTTTCAAGTAGCAAAGTTGAGGAGACAAGCATATAATTTTGATGATTTTGTCAATGGAAGACATGTATATAGATCATGTGTCTTTCTGTAATACACTAAGTGGCTTCCAAACATGAGGCTCAGAAATGCTGTCAACAAATATCTGACACAATATGAATACTCTTCAAAGGATGGCAAAACATAATTTACCTGAAAATCCATTTCTTCATGCAGATATGTCAATCCCCGGGCAGCATCTTGAGCAATTTTTAACCTTGATATCCATGTGAGTGTTGATGGCACTCGACCCAAAAGATGATCTTCCAAGCTCTTATTCCTCATAAGCTCATAGACTAAAAGCCGCTGAATTCCCCTTTCATCATCTTCAGCGCAATATCCCACTAACTTCACAAGATTTGGATGCTTGATTACACCCAGCAAGTTTACTTCATTGATCCATTCTCTGTGCCCCTGAAAATAAGAAATGCAAGTATATTATGTATTCTATGAAGACATGGAACCATAAAAGCTAAAACTTCCCCACCACAGGTGCATCTTGAGCTTTGTGTTGATAAAATAATAAATCAGCAATACTTTTTCTAGTAGAAAAATAAATGAGCAATACGTGATTCTCTCTTCATGCGAAGTCAATTCAACCTCCAAATAGCTCCGACTCTCTATGGAATTACCCTTCATAAAATAAACTACAAGCAGCAATGATTCGCAATTTTGGCATAAAGAACTGGACAAGGAAATTCAAGCAGAGCAAACCCGAATAAAATTACTGGTAAAAAAAATTAGATGCACACACTATGTATATGGCGGAGCATGATTGAAAGAAAGAAGGGCGTGCCTGGGGTCCATTGCGGTTCAATTGCTTGATCGCAACATCCATATCAGAAAGAGAACCGTCATTTGCATGATCGTTGGTTACCCTGACAACGCCTTTGTAGACACAACCAAACCCTCCCTCTCCAATCAAAAGGGCTCTGCTAAATCCACGAGTTGCCAATTTAAGCTCAGAGAAGGAAAACACGCGCAAATCATTAGCTCGCCTCTGAGACAAGAATTTATGGAACTCGACTGAATCGGAGAAGTCCTTTGAATCAGAATCAAATTCAGACCTCCTTGAGCCCAAGGTAGAAGAAGCGACGCTGAGTGAGCGAGCCCAAGAGAGCTTGGAAGCCTTGGAGGTAACAGAGTCATCGTCTTCTCGGGGATCTCCACCACCGTTTGAGAAATGGAAGCACTTCATTGCGAAGGGAAGAGAATGGGTCAAGGAATTGAGGGAGGGAGGGAGCAAAGCATGACTAGTATGAGCGAACAAAGAGAATGATTATGGATTTGAAAACAAGGCGGCCATTGACGTTACAGATGAAAGCAGTGGATTACAAGCTTCCATTTTCCTTTGCTGTCTGGTGCATTTGAAAAATCATTTGAAGAAGTCGTTGTACTTGTAACTGTATAAAAATAAGTCGCTCCAAGAGTTTGAAAAGATGCATATTCCAAAGAATGGGTCAAAATATCGCTCTGGGACGGTCTGGACTTTCTACATGTTCTTTAGTAGGCCACTTGGCCCGAATCAATTTTCATATTTCCCTGTAACTTTTTAAATCACGTAGTTTATCGTAACTACAACATTTTTTAAAAGTAGAAACATACAAAACGCCCCTAAATTTTAACATAGTTATATATAACCTCCCTGATATTTTGATATTTAAATATAGTCCCACTGAACTTTGATTTTTTTATTTTAGACCCCCTACCGTTAACACGTTATTATCTTTTTGACAGAATTTAACACGTCAAATTAATAGAAGACATCTCATCACATCTTATGTGGCATCCTATTAAATTCATTGTTGTGTAAAACCCCTCGGAATAGTCTAGTTACATATAACACCCTCAACATTTTAAACTTTAAACTTAACCCTCTTAAAGTTTTTTTTATTTTACAATTTTATTGTCTTAATTTATAATATTAATAAAATCATTAATTTTTGTTTGCTATATATCATATTTTTTAATTAAATCAGTATTTGCTTTTCTTTTTTTCTTTTTTTGTTGAATTAGAGGTTGAATTTCTATCCTTATGTTTCTTGTTAATGTGAACTTTGAAATATTATTTTTCTATTTTTCTCCATGCAACAAATACTATTATAATTAACAAATGATATATAGCAAACAAAAATTAATGAATTTATTAATATTATAAATTAAGACAATAAAATTGTAAAAATACTATTTTAATATATGAAGAAGCAGATAAAATTATTTGGAAGTAATAAGCTTACTCTGATGGTAATTAGATAAAAAAGTAAAGGCAGAAATTAAAAAAAAAACTTCAAGGAGGTTAAGTTTAAAATTTAAAATGCCGAGGAGGTTATATATAATTAGACTAAAGTTCAAGAGAATTTTATACAACTATAGGTTTAATAGGATATTAGAATACCACGTAAGATGTGATGAGGTATTTTCTATTAATCTAACATAACAAATTCTGTTTAAAAAATAATGACATGTTAACAGCAGAGGTCCAAGTTACTTGCTGCCTATTATCTTCAGACAAAAATTTGTGGGTCCTGCCATGGTGGGTCAAGCCTACAAAGCCCCGTGGAATTAATATTTGACCTCGTGATATATATGTTATCTTTGTGAGCTGATCTGGTGAGAATTTAGAAACAATAAAAGAAAGGGTTAAAGACGTAATTTTGGGCTCGTTACGGAAAAAAATAGGAAAAAGGGTATTGTTAACGAAGTCTTCTGGATGTATTATTTATATTTTAAAAAATATAAGAAAGTGTTTGCATCATAATGCTCTTTGTATTGCTAATTATTATATCTTTTTAGAAAAATCGTGGAAATTAAGATCGAACTGGTTATTTTTTACATGTTCATGATCTTATCGTTTATGCATGCAAAAGTTTATAATTTCCATCATCCTATAAAAGTGTCGTCTCAGCTACGTTAGTGTCCATGGATTATGAATTATAAAAACGATGATAATTGTATACCAATGAATGAATGAATTAATTAATTAATTAAAAAGTGGGGGCGTTGAGATGTAGCCACATGTAGGTCCATTGTAGTTGATCGTCATTTGGCATGTTGTTCCAAGTCAAACACGCTTTCTTAGCAAGTTACAACGAAACAATGCGACGGGATATGTATTGCATTCTCATTATCCTGTTTGAAGCAACCACAATAACCAGACTAGTTAGTGTGATGAGGCAACCACAACCATAGTGTTTATCATCTTAATCTTAATTTATAAATAAAAAAAATCACACGTACACACGATCTTAATTACTGGATAGATGGATATATATTTGCGTATAGAAATGACAAGAATATAATGAACAAGTATTGGGGGGATTGTAGAGGTTGGTGGGAATGAAAGAGAAGGGGGTGTGATTGATTATATATTGAGTATAATTGATGATGAGTGCATTGTAAGAATAAACCAGTGACGAAGGTAATAAGTATGCGCCTTCTTTGCTGATCAAGCATTGATTGATTCAGTAGGAGAGAGTGAGATAAATTAAAACAAAATAAAGCTTTCATGATTATTATGTATATATGAAGCAGGAATTTGAAAAACAAAAATGAATAAGGTTGAAGAGTGGTGAAAGTGATGGAATATTTGGTTTTGGTGGAGGAGGTGCTGGGCAGTAGTGACACCGTTACAACCGAACTGAATCTGTGTGGTTAGTTCAGATGGCACATCGATCCCGTTTGCCTAATTATATTTGTGTGTGTAGCTTAACCACTTTCCCTGCTTCTTATTATATGTGTGCGTGTGTATTACTCAAACTCTACCGCGTATGCCTCACAAATCACAATTATCTCTACTTTTGGTGACCCTTTGTGTATGGCAAACAATTGAGTCAGACCCACCAAATCTCTCTTTCTGTGACTTTTCTTTCAACCCTCGCTTCTAAATCCCCTTTGACACCACTTTCCCTCTTCTTTCGCTTCAATTCCTCTTTCTTCTCTTAACTTTAGCCATCACATTATTTAAACGGCTCTACTAATATTCATTTGTACCCATGTTGTTCCATTTTAAATACGATAAGGTAGATGAATAGAAATGTAACCTCACGCCGAAAAATATAGAGTCCAATCAGATATGAGTTAATAACAGACTAAAATTATGACGGGGAATGGATGTGGACACTGGACACGTATGGAGAAAATTTGGAGGCGTGTTCACCTAACCTAATGCACAGACAGCGTGTTTGTTTCCGTGCGTGGAGGGGAAAATCCGACTTCAATAGTGTTCAATTGGACTTGAACAGTGTTTTGATCAAAAGTGAATGTTTGTTTCAGCGATTGGATTTAAAGTGAAAAAAGTCATAAGTCGGAAAAAGTCATAAGTCTCAAAATGAAGCTGATTGGAGCTTATGTGCCTATATGTGTATAAAAAATATTGATAGGAGTATTTTCATATTTTTGGGAATCAATGAGGTACTCAAAATCACTTCTAATCACAAAAATTCTTTTATGAAAAATGTTCTAAATAATTTTATCTTTCTTTAGATAGTAATCTTCTGCTAATTAGAGAATACTTTGGGATAAGAGTTTAAACAAGTTTTGAGTTTTGTTAACATATGACTGTAGAAATGTAGAGAATAATTACTAATTAATTTTAATCAATTTAGATTTATTATTTAGCTGTTTTATGATTTTATAATCAATTTTTTTTTATAAACATGTCATAAATTACTTTCTATATAGTGTTTTTACCCATTAAATTTAGTTTAAATAATTTATTTAGATTATTGGAGGTATTATTGAGATTTTAATTGTTTATTTTGTTAGATTTTGAGCTATATGAAAATATAAATTAGGATTTAATATTTAAATTAGAGTTTGATATAATTTATAAGATTTAAGCTTGAGATATACAGTAGAAATTTTTTTTGGAGTGTATCAATTTAAATTAGAGTTTGATATAATTTTATTAAAATTGTACCATTACCAAATTTTCAAAGTTAATTTTTGAGAAAATTGTGAAAAAATCCCTTCGTGTATAGATATCTTCCTAAATCCCATTGACAATTAAGTTACTAATGATGACTTTTTTCACAATTATCCCTTTATTTTTTTCATTTTTCATAATTTTTTCAATTTTTTTCTCTTAATTAATAAAAAAATCACTTATGCAAAAGTCAAACAAAACATCCTAACTTTTACATAAGTTACTTATCCAATCGCTAATCTAAACACTCATCATTTTACCCAATCTAACTTTTTTCCAATCTTAAGATTCCATAAATCTAAGTAAAAATAAGTTACTTATCCAATCGTCAAAACAAACACAAAGTAAGCATATACAGAGGAATTTGGCGGAAAAAATCCATGCATAGAGCAAACCTTCTCTCTTAAACGCGCACTCAAGTAATGGCAACACAACAATTTGCAGAGCAAATTTATTAAACATGGCTTCCTTAATCCTTATTCTTCTGCTCACTTCTTTCTGCAGTTGGCAAATGGTGAATCCGGGAATTTTTTTTCTTCTCATGCAAAGCCAAGCTTCCCCCAATCACACGCTCACAATATGCTCGCCTTTCCATTTCATCATTTTCGCAGTTGTAAATTACAGGGCTAGGAATGTGTTCCGACTTCAAAACAATAACTAACGCACCAGATGACCATCACGCATGCAAGTTACAAACACACCCACCAGCTGAAGAAGAGGTATCAAAGTCGCATGAAATATGAATGAGTAAAAGCTTCTTACTTTATGTCGCATCAGATTATCACTGGCACTCAGACCCTGCCAACTCATCCAGATTCTCACGTGGTCCTATAAGGTAGCTGAGGTGAGCCATACCCGATAGCCCTCACCTAATATCCTCCTTTCACCACCTTCTTGTGGCACACTCATCACTGAGAGAGAACAAAGGGCATCATGTGTACGATGCAGTAGGCAATGGCGCGCACTCTGTATGGGCCACTCCCTCTCTCTCACTTTCTCTGCCAGACTGCCACCCCGATTCTCTTCCACTTCACTATAATTTAGGGACCACCCAATATCCCTTCCTCTGCTTATGGTCGTCCTTCCGTCCTGTCTCACGAACCCTAGCCACTATAGCCCCCTGCTACCTCTTTGGTGGTTCACTTTCTAGACCCTAAATGATGCAAAGTTTCAAGGACGGTACAAAGGTACACCTACGTGGCAGCCGATGGAGGTGCGTTTCTGTGCCCTCTCAGCTTTTAACAACTAATTGTCAGCTGCGCCTTCCCCAAAGCAAACCATACGCACGCCAATATTTTGCGATACTACAAAATCTCACCTACGTAATTCCACTAACACGCTCTGCTTTTCGCCTATTTACAACTCCGCCACTGCTTCTGATTCGCGCCTGACTCACACAGTCTTAACTAGCTAGTTCCTTCTGAACCGTGTCCCCGAACTAGATGGTTCGCTCACCAACACATTCACAATCCCAACCGAGGCATCACTGCCCCACCCCCACATGCATGCAGCGTATATTTTATGTGCTAGCCACGAACAAAGTAACAAGGCGGTAAAGAAACGTTAAAGATTGAAATATAATTAACAAAGCGCCCTAACTAAAACACATAATAAAAAAAAACAGTAAGAACAAGGCACGTTAGAAGGGATGGCAAACAAGATTCTCATTCATGACAAAAACTCGAACATAAAAGTAGGCAGAGCACAGAAATAATTGGGTTAGGTGGGTGCTCTTGTGCATGTGTGGTGAGGACTAAGAAGGTAGTGACGAGAAAACACATTAAGTGAGAAAGGAAGGAGATAAGTGAAGTGAAATGCATTGTGGGGATGATATTTAGATGGGGGGATCGCGAACTTGGAAGAAGCAAGGGTTCTGGACGACGATGTCGTAGAGGTGGAAGAGCTTGAGGTTGTGGAAGTTGGAAGGGAGAGAGATGAGGTGTGGGGAGGAGTGAGAACGGTGAAACTGAACCAGATGTGGGCTGCGATTGTTGGAGTTATGGTAGCGAGTCCAGCCCAGTTCCAGCAGATGTTGCTCCAGTTCAGAGAATGAATGTATGACGCGGTTGGTTGGGAGGTAGACCAGCACTCTGGGTCGGGCACCCGGAGCGGTGGCGGTGCCGGCGCCGGGACGTGGCGGCTCTTTTTGCTCGAAGGATTCTCTGGTGGGGTTGGAGATGAGTCTGGCCACTCCTTTCTTGTCAAATACCCATACTCCCGACATCCCACCACCACCACGGCGAGCTCTGCTGATCAGCTTTTGGTTTCTACGCGAGTGCTGGTGCGTTTGTGTGGGAGGGAGGGAAGTATAAGAGGGTTTGATTTTAATATGAATGGGAGGGGCGGGAGGGAGAGGACACGTGATCTTTGTACGAGTGAGACGAGGGTGGAAGATCCGCTCACATGGACGTCTCTTGCCAAAGAGGGTAAGAACCGTATTGACATGAGATCACACTTGTGACTCCCCCCACTCTGCATCTTTACCCAATGGTCGCGCATATTATTCGGGTGCATCATATCAATGAAATATGGGATTCTATACATCCAAAATTTGTATTGGCCCCAATTTTATGTTTTTTTTTTTTTGTAATAACTTACTTTTAACTTATAAACATGTATAAATTGTGATTTATGATATATGAGAGAAATTTTATCTCAACTTATATAATAAATACTTATTATTAAAAAATAAGCTACTCCAGACTCCTTTTTACCACATATTCCTTACCCTCCAAATTTAAACTTTGAGGTGGTCTATGCAGGATTTAGGAAATTAAGTTTCGTTATTAATTCTTGTACATCATGCAACTATATATATGCATCTCTACCTCTATAATATAAAATTTATAAAAAAAAATGTATTATGACCGGTGCAACCTAATGTGTGTTTGGAAGAGCTTAAATTTGAAAAATAAGTCCTTATTACGCAAGCCGAGAAAAAACTCCTCTCACATACTTACCTCGTATACCATAAATCATGAATTATAAACACTTATTACCCAAAAATAAGCTCTTCCAAACGAGCACTTATCGGACTCAATGCAAACTAAGGTTAATAGTTAAACAAGCGCGCGCGCATGATGGATGAATAATAACCCTTATTAAGATTTACTTGTTGCTCTTCTTTTAATCTTTTTTTTTTCAACTATTATTTCCTCATATAATTTAATTATTTGGGCTTATAGACTCTTAAACTCGATCCATGCAAATTTCATGCATTGTTTCAGCAAAACACTAGAGGCTTGCCTGGCTTCGAGTTCGGTCATCTTTCCTTCCTCGGAATGATGAGTAAGAAGAGCTCGGTTCATCTAAACTATCTATATTTAATTTTTTATTTTTTTAAAAAATTATTTTAATGGATATAGAATCTAAATTTAAAATAATATCTTAATTAACATATTTTTTAAAAAATAATTTTTTCATTTAAAAATCACCGATTAAAGAAAATTAAATCTAGACTGTTCAGATTTTATTTAAACGGCTCAGATGGGTCAAGCTCTCAATTGGATGAGCAGGGAAACGGATTCCTTCCTTCCTCAATGTTACCCGAATGTTTTTTTTTTAAATAAACAAAAACAGATTATTAAAGATGTATTGTAAGTGTTGTATGAGATTTTTAATGATGACGCGAATTAATTGTACCCGAACATTTCTAGAAAGGTAAGTCGTAGAAGATCAATGGAGCGCCTTAGTTTGTTCTTAAAACATAAAGTGTCTCTAAATTGACAAAGAAGGTGCATTCCCTTGGGTGGTTGTGCGTGCCCACTGCGAGTTCCTCCATTTATGCAGAAGATCTTTCTGAGGTAGTAGCCATTAAGATGCGCAATTGCCTAATCTGGCCATGCTGGCCGCAAAAGATCTCTCTGATCTATTGATCTCTTTTATTTATTTCACTTCCATCTTCTATCACGCCTGTCTTTAGACTTTTCAGCCTCATTGCTCTGCTTTGCTCTTCCGTTACTTTCCCCCTCCATTTCTTCCCCCTAGCTAGAGAGAATGAATCTACAGGTAGAAGAGAACGACGAATCTGAAAAGAACGTTAGTTGGTGCACATTGTGATTTAATATGGCATGTAAAGGATGCTGGTGAGTGATGATTCAGAAACCTAACAAGAGGATTTCACATCCTTTTGGAGAGTTGGATGAACTCCAAGCAGTGAATCAGGTTCTTTTTTTCTTTTCTTTTTTTTTTTATGAATGGATTGTCAGAATAAAGAACTTGATAACTATTTATCATATATTTGATGTCTTGTTTAAGGAAAATAAATAAATTGTGTCCTTTCTTTTTCAGTGATGAATAAATAAATAAGGTTGTGTGTAGAAGAATATTCAAAGAAAGGATTCTTTCTGCTTCCCTTCCTTTTCACTTTCCATCTCAATTCACAACTATTTGATTAAAGCAGGATGGTTTTAATTTATATATATATTTACATATATTATAACACTCTTATTTAAATTTGAAATAACATCAAAACAAATGCATGTATTTAGACAAGGAAAAGTCAAGCTCGTGCCCATCCAGTAGGTTAGGTTCTCTAATCACATGTGGTTATATATATGTCTTCTTTGTTTTATGTGAATTTATAGTTAAATATTAGTATTTAAAAAATAGGATATATGACCATGATTGATTAGAGATCTTGATATAAGGGATATAAAGAACTTAAATTAAGTATTGTAGTCTTTAAACTATTAAAATTTAATTTAAAGATTGGAAACTGCGGTATAAAAAAAGGATGAACATTTTATTTTATAAAATATTTTAATGATATCCCCACCATCATATATTTAAATTGTTATGGTAAAACTTTGGAAATTCAAGAAATTGTTTATTTTTCATATGAAATTTTAATATCAGTTTTACAAAATATAATTTTTAAAGGATTTAATTTTTTTTTTTAGGCCCAAGGTATCCGCTATCTATAGTACCGACTAATCCCCTCACATCATAGACTTCCCAAAACCGTTTTAATGTTGGCCTCTCTAAGGGTCTGTTTGGTGTGAGGGATTTGGAGGGGAAAGTGGGATGAGGAAAACATTTTATGAGTTGGATTTTAAAAGATTAAAGAAGTGGGATAATAAAATTTTAATAAAGAGAATATATAAGATAAAGGAGTAAGAAAAAGTAATTAAAAATTTTTAACTCCACTTCTCTAAGTTTTTTAAACTCAACTAAAACTAAAAAAAAAAATTTCCTCTACCCACTTTCTCTCCCCTCTCCTCCCCTCAGACCAAACAAGCCCTAGAGGATTTAATTTAAACAAATGGGTGCAATGATGAGTGGAGAGACAATAGAAGAAATGGGTGGGGGAAAAGTGAGTGTATTGATTTTCCTTTTCATTTATTCTACATTTAGTATATATGCTGTTAGATTAACTTTCAATGGTTGAGATTTAATAATATATAAAAAATTTCATTATAATAAAAATCTATCATAGTAAATTTTAACCGTTGAAATTTAATTTAACGGTAGACACATTTAATAAAAAGTAAATAAATAAAGAAATCAATAGAGACATCCCTCTCCGGATGAAAAGAAACCCGTCTTGAAAATACGTCATCACTATTGGGCCCTAACTAAGACGCCTCTGTTGTGGCCACAGGTTAGATGGACCGATCGTCAACAGCTTAGATTTTAATAAACCATCTCAAAAATGAAGAAAAAATAACCTGAATAGATCTTGTTTTAGCCGGACATTAGAGTCATCGATCAGTTGCTTAAAAAAAATATGACCAGCAAAAAATAATGTGCTTAGTGTTCTATTGCTGATTCAATAACACGTGGAATGGACAAGAGCAATAAACAGAAGAGGAAAAAAGCGGAAGGAGCTTGGTGAATAAGGTATGGACGTTCCTTCTGGGTTGACATTAACACGTGTGATGATAAAATTTGATGATTGTTTGTGGAGCGGGTGATTTAAAGTCTTTAATCGTCTCATATTAAATTAAAATAAATTAAATTATATAATGAAGGGTAGGGGTGGAAACAGGTTAGACGGTTTGTCAGGGGCTGCAGCCTATCTTGTGATTGGCATGTTCAGGCCTGGCCTGTCAAGCTAAAAGGCCAAACCAAGGCCAAAACAAAAGCCTATTTTACTTAATAGGCCAGGTCAAGGCCTATTGACAGATCTGTCAGGCCGGCCTGAACCTGTTAAAATATTTTTTAAAAAAATCAAATAAGGGTTAAAGGATAATTGCGCCCGAGTCTATAAATTTCAGTCTGTTTAAGGAGGCCTGTTTTCGGCCTATGGCTTGTTGGCCTGTTTTGCACTAGGCCCGTAGGCCTCTCGGTTTGCTTAAAAAATTTTAAAAATTCAGGTTTCCTTAACAGGATTCAGGCTAGGCTAGCCTTGTCAACAAGCCAGGCTTAGGCCTAAAAATTGGTCTCCAACAGGCCACAGGCCAGGCTTAGTCCAGTTTATGCCTTAACAGGCCTGGCCTATTTCCAACCCTAGTGAAGGGTACAACTCGGGTCGTGTTATCTTAATGAGCCTTTTATTTAATTTCTAAGTTAAATTAAGTGACAAAAACATTAAAATGAGTTTTAAATTGATTTTTTTTCTTTTTAATAATGAAAAATAACTTAGACTACTATTTTTTTTTGGTTTTTGAGAAATTGTTGAGATAATTAATGAAATTGTGATTTAAACAAATTGATGATGAATGTTTCTTAGAAAAATGGAATATAGGTTATCCTTGCTCGAATTAAATTGGGAGTTAAACTACTTCTTAGGTCAAAAATTAAATCTCAGCAACTAGCTAAATCTAGTAATATTAATTAGTGATTATCCCTAGAACTATAGCTAGATAATTATTTCTTAATACACTATTCAATACCACCTAGTATGCAATTTAGGATTGTATTTATGCAACTTGTTCCTCTATACAATGAACACTCAATTAAGATATTCAAATAAAATTAAAGCAGTCATAGTACTCATTCAAACTATAAAAGAATTACACAATAACATTAAATCAAAAAGGGATTATAGAAATTTAAATCTCAAACCACATAATCCAATCTAAATCACAATTGTTCAATCCAAACTAAGATAAACAACTAACAATATCAGTAAAATAACTACATAATATAAAATCCTAATTCAGAAAATCCGTTATATAGTTAAATCAAAAAATTAAAATAAATAACTCCACTGAATATATCTCTGGAGCTCAAATCAATCTTCCATCTCTAAAAAAAATAAGAAAGAGTTTAACCTCTTATAAAATTTATAACAGCTACAACTCCTCTATAACACCAAAAATCCATGAAAGATGAGAAAATGGAAGGAAAAGAAGATAAAAGTGTTGGTGATGCTCGGTGATGACTTATCTTCTCTCCCTCCCTCGCGCCTGCGGCTGCTGCTTCCGTCTCGTCTGCTGCGTGAAAGTTGCTTGTGTCTCCTGCGGCTGCGTGAAGATGCTGATGTTCTGATGGATCCAGATCTCCGCAAGAAAACTCTGGAGGCCCTTTTATTTTTTTGCGATTTGAAATGTAGGTTAAATCTCCTCCAAGTTTCGGAAAAATCCCTCCAAGATTTTATCCCAATCAGATTCTCCAAGATTCAGTATAAGAGGCGTGAAAAAAATCAGTTCCAGAGGTGAACACGGTGACTTTCGGATGTTTGGACCATACTAGTAATTTAGAAATTTGGGGTATTTTTCTGTAATTTTCGCTGAGAGCAAATGAATCAATTCCCAGCAGTGATCTTCAGATTTTGGGACCCAACTAGAATTTTTTAAATTTGGGGTATTTGTATGTAATTTTCTGTGGTCTTTTCCTTTTAATAGCCACGAGTAGAATGTTCTTTCTGAATCAGTCCTTATACATATTTACTTTTAATTCCTCAATTCCTCCTTTTTCCAACGTGACCTATCATTTAAATCAATATCTTATAATATCTTTATTTAAAATTTAAATTTTAAATAACAATTACAAGATTATAATAAATATATCTTTTTAAAATTTATTTTTACACATTTACCTTTAATTCAATTTAATTATAATAAATGATATTTAGTATAAAAATTAATGATAAAATTTTTAAATATAATATTAAATATTATGATAAAATTAGGCTATATCTCTAGCGAACATAAAATTTGGAAATAGATTGGTGAAGGAGGGGATTGTGATCGTGAACTGCAACTCCTAATGCACCTTCTCTACATCCTCTCTTAACGGACTAATCAGTGGATTTTCATTTAATATTTTACTACTTTTAAAATTAATGAAAAACATTATTGGTAAAAAAGAAGAGGTTGAAAATGGTGGAGAACAGCTAGAAGCCTAAAACTAAAGATGAGGGGGGAGGGGGGAGGGGGTGAAAAACTAAAAAGTGAGGATAAGAGAGGACACAACTGACGAGAAATAGGGAATCAGTGAGTGACAAGAGAGGGCAAAAGTCATAGTCAAGGGTTGTCACGCATAAATAATTAAATATTAAAGGGAGGAGGATGCCCAAAGTTGCTGCCCTTTCTTTCTTTTTTTTTTGTGGCGCCTAAGGTACCAAGAATCCTAAGCCATTTTCCCCGTCAAACCCTCCTCTCTCCATCGCACTCCATGTGCTTGCTTTCACCCTTGCTATGATGTGACTTCCTTGGGCCCACACCCCACAGCTCAACTAATTTGAAAAAAATAAAAAATCTTTTGACTTATCACCTTTTTTTTTTTTTGGTAATATAAGAGGGAAATCACTCAATACTAGTCAGATATTCTTCGCGGGAAGCAACGTCCCGGACAGTCTTCTCTCAAGATATCCTCTACCTCCATGGGAGGGATAATCCATTCTCGTCTGTAGTTCACCAAGTTAGTACTCAGGGCAACAAGCACATCGGTACAACGGCTCTGTGAGTATGTCGTATAGAGACCAACCATTCCCTTTGCAGCATACTGCTGATTTCCTTCAATGATTTGTGACATTCGCTGATAATCTCATTCTGTTTAATTGCCTCGATCACTAACAGAGCATCAGGGCTGGTCCGGCCCTTGACGGGTCAGGATTTAACAGGGTTGGCCTTAAAGGGCTCGGGGTCAGGAAAATTGCAGTTTTTCAAGGCCCGGCCCGAGAGCATCAGGGCCAGGGCCGGCCCGGGAAATCCTTTTCACAATATTTAACTATTTTTCCTGTATATTTTCCCCAAAGAGATATAATTAGTAAATAACAACGATTAAAGTTCTAATTTAATGCATAAATGTTGTCAACATTAAGGTTTAAATAACACGTCTCTTGCAACAAACAAACACATTTACTAATGTATAATCAAAGATAAAATCATGTCCATAAATAACTCACACAAAGGCCAAAGTATAAGAAGGCAATAAGCTAAATACTATGGGTATGTTTGTTTTAGCGATTCGATTGCTTATAAATTGCTTTTTAATAGTGATTTACGGTATACGAAGTAAGTATGTGAGAGGAGTTGTGTCTCGATTTACGTAAAAAGCAACTTATAAGTTTTTATAAGCTCAAACAAACATGCTTATAACCTCTAAACAACATGAGTATGACGACTATCATTTTCACCTTCTTCGTCACTATCATCAATTTCAATGACATTTGATTGTGTTTCACTTTGAGCAGTAGGTTCAAGTAGTCAAATAATCACAACCTCCATCAAAAATCATACTCTATTAGGCAGAATAGTATATAATATGATTTTAGTCTAAATAGGCAGAACAATATACTCAAAAATCATACTCAAAAATCACAATATGATTCAATTAGACAAAACAATATACTCAAAAATCATACTTTATATAATATGAGGACAGAGTGACATATAGATTCAATAAGGTAATTCAAAAATGTAACATGATTCCTTTTCAAGTAAAAAAAATAAAAAATAAACTGGCCTAAAGGGCCGGCCCGAGGCCCTCCAGGGCCGGCCCTTTTAGGCCCGACTTTCTTTTGAGGCTATAATTTACAAGCCCGGCCCTTGAAGGGCCAGGGCCGTCGGCCGGCCGGTTTCCCGCTCTACCCACCCCACTCAAATGGAAATAAATTAAAGCATAAATGAGAGCAGAAAAGAGCCCAAAACGCAAGTAGCTAAATACATGATTCAAACAAACCAATTGGTTACCATTCACCACAATACACTTGCTTACATATATATATATTTATATATCATCATGTCGTCAATGTATAAGCCACTAATCAGCTGCGGGCTACCCCTTTGATAGCCGCTTCAGCATTCCCTACGCTTTACCATAAACAAAGTACAATCAACACCCCCACCCCCACCCCAAAACGACATTCTCAAATCCGGAAGTTCTTGCCGGTGAAAGTTTGCCCGAATTGCCAGTTGGAAGGGACGATGTTCCAGGAGGTGGAGGTGCGTCTGTCACTGCCCGTGACCCTAAACGACAGTGACTGTCCCACCAATACTGCGTTTGACTGCCAGTTTTGACCCCAGTTTCGGCTGAGGGGCATCCACTCGGTCCTGGATCCCTTCACGTATGCTCGCACTAAATCCCCTGCGCCTGCCACGTTGGTGATCAGCACCAGATTGAAGTAGCGAAAGCCGTTGATGGTGAACCTTATTCCTCCCTGCTTTCTGCATGCAACCCTGCGTGCAGCCCACCTCCTTATGTTAACATTACTTTACTATTCATTATTAATCCATAGCATGCAGCAAGATGCCAGCATCCACCCCAACCTTAACATTCATAATAAAACCGACTAACTAACTCAAGTGACGTGTGTTGTTCGTTATGGCCCAGAACAGCTCCATTTGTGTATTATGGGTATATTGGTAATAAACTAAGCAGTAATGGAAACCCCCCCCCCCCCAGCGGGAAAACAGCCACAAATGGATCACGGGTCGAACATGCCCCTCGCTCCGTCCACATTCATATTCGGTTTTCCCACTTGCTTACCCGACCCAGAACTTTTTATCCAGCCCTTTTTTTTTTCAATAACTTTATCAAAAGTATTGATTCGTGAATAGTTGATTTTGTTTATTTACCAAAAAAAAAAAAAAAAGAGGAAGGGAAAGCAGCGGGGTTACCGGCGATAGGCGACTGGGACGATGCCGGCACGGTACTCGGCAATCTTCAGGAACATGGGCATGGCGAGGTCAAAGTGGGGACGAGGAGGGTTGCACCAACCGCCATTGTCGCTGGGTAAAGCGTAGTTGGGAGGGCAGAAGTTAGTGGCCGTGACGAAGATGGATGGGCTTCCCGAGTGACACCATTGTTGGTCATTTGTGCACTTTATCTCAAAGCACGCTCCGCAGCTAAGCCCATTGTCGAACAGCGCAGAGCTCAGCGCCGCCGTGTTCACGCCGTACCCTTGGCTGTAGAGGTTGCCGTATCCACAAGCTCCCCCTGCTCAACACGCACAATCTCAAGTGATTAAGAAGAGAAGGAAGGCACATTACCAAAGAAAAACCGGAGATGACGGGGGAGATACAGACCCATAGTGCCGGAAGCATCGGCTCCTCCGTAGAAGGTAGCATGAGCACTCTGCCAAGGGCCGCCGGTGTAAACCCTTGGGATTCTGGCCTCGACCGTTAAGGCGAAGGAGATGAGAAATGCAGCGAAGACCAGAGAAGCCATACCCATAGAACTAACTGTGAGAGAAACGGAAGAAAGAGATTTGGGATGAGAGACCACTGGCTATCTGTGGCTTGAGGGAAGGAGAGGGTGGAGTACTTATGGAGGTGCCGAGAGGAGGCGCTGCGGGGGCAAATTGTGGAATTCCAAAAATTACCTTCCATTTTATTAGATTAAATAAATGTCCCCTTCTCTCTCTTTCATCCCCCTCGGCCCCACCCCTCAGACCTCCTACTCTTTTCCTTGGCGCGTTCCTACACCTTCCATGTGGATTCAATTCATCGTATTAAAACCAACGCCATTCGGTCGGACGAGGCCGCGTGGGACCTTCATCCCGTGGAGCGTTTTGCTGTTACGCTCTTAAGAGCGAGGGCTTGCGGCGCAGCATCACTACGTTTCTTCCCTCGTCTACCCTCCAAAGGCCAAAAACCCGCAATGGCATAATAGCAATAGCGAAAATGTATACTCCTGTGATAAAAAATAAGAAGGGCGGAAATAAGGGAAGATAATGTTGATAGAGACAAGTAAATGAAACAAATCTCTGGGGCTGTAGGGGATACTTCATATTTCTTTTTTTTCTTTTTTTTTGAGTGATAAGGATACTTCATATTTCTGCTGTTGTTCGTGACTGTACTTTTATTTCATAAAGAGGTTCAGGTCTTATGTGGCTTCATAAATTTAAAAAACAAACCCAAGCGAAAGCATCAGACTGCCAAAACAATGAGGAAAAAAATTATGTGTGATGTGGAGCGTAATTAGATCAGGGAGAGGGAGAATAAAATTTATTGACTAACCATACAAATAAATATTAGACCCGGATTTTATAATAAATCAGGGAGAAGGATAATGAAGTGGGAGTTTCTTCGTTTGGGGAGTTCAGCAGTCTGGCAAGATAATTGAGAATGAGAGAAGGGGTGTGATGAGTGCAGCGTGAGGGATGGGGAGGTGGGTCCTGGCGGCCGTAATCATCGGGCCTTAGAGGGAGGTCCCAAGGTTGTTTCCATGTAAGTGGGCCCCGTTATGAGCCTACCCCCCCTCGAGCCATACGCTCCCAACAAACAGTGACGGCCTTCAAACTAGAAGAAGCTTCGAACCTAATCTCTTTCCTACTATACTCGCACCCATTCTCTTTTGGATCGGCTTGTGTTCTTTTCCCTTCTCAACCTTTTTCTGAAATTGGACCGTTAGATGAAAATTTTAATGATCCAAATTCTTTTTATTGTAAAAATAATAATATCATTAATAATAATATTTTATAAAATATTAAATCTCAATCATTAAAATTTTAATCTAAATATTTAAATTAAGAAAATGATAAAAAAGAAAAAGATGATAGCCACACCCCACCTTTTACGCCTCTCTTTTTTGGGTCGCTTTCCCATTTTACTATAATAACGTTCTTTACACTGTGCGAGGTGCACTATTATATTTTTTTAATTAACATGAAGTTGGTTTTATACATGCACATGAAATTTCAAATGGGCTGCCTTATCACAAAACGATAAAATAGAGTTTTTTTTTTTTTTTTTCCCATCTTTAATTGACGTGTTGAATGATGTCCATTATTACGAAACAGTAGCAGGGAAGAATGAAGCACAGAAATTAAACGTGGATGAAAGCTAGGAGAGAGATAGTGCAAAGAAAACTTAACTTTTCTTGTCCTGGTTATAAAGAGAGAGCATTTTTAATGTCCTTTAACAAAAAAAAAAGTTTAAAGTTTACAACATAGTTAATGAGGGTTGAGGCTTTTCTAAATTTTATGGATCGAAGCATGTTAAAAGTGGCTTTGTAGATAGGACATGACCAGAAAAATGAGGAAGGAGGTAGGTGGTGAAGATGGGTTTATAGACAGAGAGGATGGAAATTGATAGAAAGAGGGGGTTGTTGTGAGGGAGTTAAGCCTCCATGTGCTTCATCTCTTTCCTATTTTGTCTCTTTGCTCCCATCCCATTCCTAACAATTTCTCAAGCACCCAACATTACGTAATATAATGTAATAAACCTCTTCCTCCATCTCCACTCGTGTCCTGCGAGTCAACTGGATTAGCCTCCTCCCACGTACGCATCTTTATCTAATGTTTGAATTCATACTTACTTAGCTACTTCCATCATCAACTCTTGTCATTCTTTGTTGTATGACTTTGCATGTATATATATTTTATACTTAATCCGGCCACTCTTTCCACACCAACCCTATTATCCACAAGGACACACCATGTACCACTCACTGTCTCCTTCATTTAGTACCGCTCATTCTGCCTTGATTTTTGCCACTCATCAATTAGGCCATGAACTCATTAAACCAAACCGTTTAATTAGCATTCTTTAATCTTGCCATACACGGTAGGTGTTAATTGTTAACGTGATGATATAGTTGAAAACCCTCCGTGGCCTCTGCATCGCGAGAATGCATGTGAGAGCGGCTGGATGTAGAAGAACGTTATCCATCACACGCCTCATCACAAAAACAGAGTAATGAGAGTGCATGTGGGTGATAAGTGACGGCCAGGATAAACACAAAGTAATGGCATGTGAGCTGCAATATCCTTTGGCAGCCTCAACTACATGCCATGCCCCACCATATATCTTGTTTTTCAATTCATTCAATCCCATCCTTGTCTGTGATCCTGTGTCCATCCAATCAATAAAACCCTGAATGCTCCTTGTTTGTCAAAATTTGAGGGCATGTGGCCCTACCAGTTCCACATTATATTAACATTACTTCTTTAAGAGAGAGAAACAGAAACATAGCCTGGTGCCTGTTCTCTATTCTACCACTTGTTGAGTATGTGGTTGAGTGAGGAACAGATGAATACAGTTTGAAATGCAGAGGTCGTACGAGACGGCAGTTTGAAATTGTTGAGCCTTTTGAATGCACGCAAGCGCCCATATTAGTTACACACATACCGCTTTAATTTGTTTGGGAATGACTGGGGGACTGGGAAAGAGTACAAGACAAATATATATACAAGTGAAAGCCACTTTAACTTGGCCACGTAGTCAAGGACGACAAGCTTGTCAGGCAAAGCGACAAACTCATTACTCTCGAAACCCCAAATAAAGGAAAAAGAATGCATGTCATGATACAGCATCAGCAGCTCGTAATTATGGATCATGAAAATCAAATCTATAAATGCGAAACTATCCCTTCGGTAAAGGGAAAAAAAAAAAAAAGAAAGTCTCTGGGATTCGTTCAGATAATTCCGGGATGGGTGTTAGTTGAATAGATGTCACACATTACTTACTTATTGTGTCAACAATTATCATCAATCATAACCTCCCCCAAAAGTTGGCAAGCCTGAATAATGTTCATTAATGTGTGAACAATTAGTTCCAGGTACGCCTTTATACATTTAGATCAAAGCAAGGCCATCTGAAATCTCACCCATTTATTGGGTTAATCTGCCCGACTAATGTCTACCTAATAATTTTGCCCACAGTTAATGCATTGGTTCGCAGAATTCCCAGCATCATATGTGGTAACAAATAAAAGCGTCCAAGGAAATTATATGGACAAGGTAACAAATAAAAGCATAATCCGTGCCCAACTTGCAGGAATTGGTAGGCTACTGGTTGAAGGAATAAGAGCCGGATGTGTTTGTGATTTTACGGACAGGGAAATTCCAACTCAACAATTATTGGGAAAAATAGTGTCGGTAAGATTTTGCAGCTCACTTTAGCGGTACACAAAATAAAAATGAAGCATCAAGTTCTGAAATGCTATCTTTGGAGAATATGAGGATGCCGTGTAGTAGATGCAATATACGAGGCAATTGCAGCACTCTTTCTACTTTGGACCTTTATGCTGCATCGGTATATTTTGCATCCCAATTTACCGACAAAGCTTTATGTTTATAATTCAGCCTTGAGAGGGAGGGAAAATTTAAAAAGGGAATAAAACCCTTAACCCTCAAGCAAGCAAATTGCTGCTTTGTTTTGTAACGAGATAGCAGCATCATCACTTTCTGTTTCCCTTTTGTTGGAATATGACTGTTCCACTTTGGTGGATTAAAACCCAAACCCAATTTATTTAGAGTTATTACATAATTATGGAAAATGTGGGTTCAAATAAGGGGTTTAATCCTTAAGATTTGAATTTCAAATCATAATAACTCCATATGTGATAGAAGGGGTTATTCTTATTTAGTGGGAGTCAGTGGTTTTTATTTTCAGAAAAACTTTCAAAAACTTCTCTCTTTTATTCCTCTTCATCCGAATAATGAATCTGCCGTATAGCGTGATCAGAATCCGAATCAATGCTTTGATCTTGTATGGATACTCAGTGAGTTAATTGGATTCCAGGTATATCCAAAATCCTACACCTTTTCTTCTGATTCTCCTTTTGGGGTGAGGGAAAAAGAGAGAAATTTCATTTCCTTGTAGCGTTGTTTTTGGACATGCACGCAGAAGCATATTACGAGGAACCAACAACTGCAACAACCGAATTAACGTCCTCTTACAAGAGGCATTAGATTGGTGGGGCCATAGAATCTGGTGAATCAAAATTAAGCAATGGAAGGTGATATGGCAGAGCAGAGTGGGTGTTGAGTCAACTAACACTATTAATAGCAGGGGTCAAGATTAGGTTTTACATGGGCACAAGAGAGACCTTGCTGAATAGTACTGTAGCAGGGATGTGAATGGTTAAGAGAGGCAGAGACGGGTGAATCACCGAACCTCTCCTGCAAAAGAGGAGGGCTTTTGGTACAGAAGTCTGATTATTGGCAGCGCTGAAGAGGATAAGAAGTTGTTGGCATCCCCACAGCTCTTGACAATTACATTGCATGAGAATGATTTGCCCACTCACGCCCCATCCACTCAGACTAATAGAGAAAATCACTTTGCTTTCTCCTCAAGATATCGGATGGCACTTCCCCTAATGGCATGATTAAAACATTTTACTCTCTCTCTATTCTATTTGACCTCTTGTTTTAAGAATTGAAATGTAAATTAAGACTACCTTAATCCTAGAGCTAAAAATATAAGAACGGCTTTCAAAGTGCCTTGGTTGATAAATATATTACATAACGTCCGAAATAACTCAAGTATAACTCAAATTTTATTAAGTGAAAAGTAGAATGGGTTGTAGTAGTGTTAAAGGAAGTAAGAGAAACCCTTTACCTCGTTGATTAAAAATTAAAACTTTAACTACAAAATTGCAAAGTGGAAGAAGATTTCCCTTTCAAAATTATAAATTTTTACATATAAAAAAGGGACCGAAAATTTTGTACCCACAAAATGTCGGTGTTATGGTTTTAAGTCCTTCTTACCATCAAAACTTTTCCCCAGTTCAGCCTTATTACGTGCCTTTTTTGTTTGCCTATTACACATTTGAACACAATTTTACATATTGGTTAGATGTTGCAATGTGAAATGATGGGATGGAGCCGGGATATGGACCGATTGACATTCTACTAACAGTTGGTGGCTAATATGCTCTAAACATCTTTTCCAGTTAACCACCACCACAATTCCCAAATTAGCCTTCCAATCAAGCATTCCTTAGAAGTTTCGATATGCTTATCTCGTGTTCCACGAGCCACCAAAATATTGAGGGCTACCTTGTAATTACTTGGAATGTATATTCAAGCAATAATGCTCTCCTGATTCCTGAACCACATAAAGCTACTACAGATCACTCCAATGACAGAAATGAAACGCTTCTTCCCTTGCCCCATCTCCCTTTTCCCCGCCACATATTTTCTCACGAAAAAGGAGGGAAACAAAAAAAAAAACACGCATCGATATTAGTCATAGTTTTACACAAAGAACTGAACTGTACAAGATCCTCAACAAAGAATCTAAAGTTGTGCACCTTGCCTTGAGCAATGCTTTTGACAGCAATTCCTCTCTGTATAGTTCTTTACGCCTTTTTTTAACCTAATACAACTCTCACTGTGCACCTTCCTGGTACAAAAGAACACGTTCACGTAGAAATCATAACCAAGAGGTGACAGTGTCAACAAGAAGACAATATTACACTTGTGATGGTGATCTCTGCCCAATCAAGAAGAAATCGGATGCAAGTCGAATGACATTGCAAGTGTCCGAGAATCTGATCAATCTTCTGAATGTGTGTGCCCATCAATTGCAAAGTTGAGAACAAAGCTGTTGAACCTGGGAAGGACTACTACTTGACAGCGGATAAATGTGACTTCTTCCATTGCTCAAGCATGTCATGTTAAGTTGGTTTCCCATTTGGGTTGACTGCATCATTACAGCAGAAAGTATCAATTTCATTATTGTGATAGGTTAACGAAAATAGCTGCATAGCAGTCTCCTCAAATGCTTGATATCGGACCTCATTAAATCGTCTATAGATTTGGCTATGGAACATTACATACTAAGTTCACCAAACTAAATATTCAGGCGCAGACTTGTAATTAATATTTTCAGTAACTCAATTTCTTGGGAACAATATAATACAGTGTTGCCTTACGTCATGGAGACCAAACTATTAATCAAAGAAGAGACAGGAGAGAAGACAAGTGTAATTATCTATTTTATTTTTTTATTTTTCTCAATAGAACGAGACATGTACACTTTAAAAACCTATTTTCTTTGCACTCAATCAAACTACCAACAAGCCTATCATTAGAGCATACAGCTCTAGGGAGTTGCATGAATGGAACGAGCAAAAGAAAATAACAGCAACATCACTAACCTCACAGTAAACTTGTTGAGATTTGCAACTCCATTTTGAGGTGGGGACGCAACTTAAATAATGACACCATGAGCAGAAGTCGTTCAGATTAACCCCTCGAAGGAGCAGAATCAACCCAGTTATTAATCTGTCAATATTATTTAACTTTCAGATTTGTGAGTCTTGATATAATGATGCAAGGCATTGAGACACAATATGCTTGACATAGTTTAAGATTTTAGTCTTACAAACCACAATTTCCAGATTTATATACATTTTAACATGAGTCACTAATCTTGCTATAGAGGAACATGTATGAGCAATCTCCAGCAATGAAATTAACTGCATTTTTCTTTTGGATTAAATAAAGATGGCCGCACAAGCAGGAGAAGGAAACACATAACAAGAGAGTAAGGGCAAGGAATGTTATCAAAAAAGGGACAAGGAATCATAGTAAACTAGAAGGAAAACATTTTTGAAAGAAGAAAAGTACTCATGAGCAGAAACCCACGTAACAAATATGAAAAAACTTGTCCAATTCAAATTTCTTTCACGTTATACCGTTACAGCTTGAAAAACAAGCATTAACAGGTCCCAACCCTGAGTTAAGAAAAGTAAAAGAATGGGAACTTACCCAGCAGTCACGAGTATGAAAGCGATGACCCACAGCACATACTGATAGGGTTTGTGCTTAGAATTCACAACAGGTGCAGCATATGCAGAACGAGGTCGGTTAACCCATTTAAACTGGGGGCGAATCAAAAAGACGAATCCAAGAAGAAAACCAGAGATAAAACCTCCAATATGAGCAAAGTTATCTACATGGGGAAGGACTCCAACAGCTAAATTGATTATAATGATGACAATAAGAGTTGACAACGCAACACACTGCACAACCAGAAAAGGAAAAGGCCAAAATACTATAAACTACTGTGGCACATTGGCAAAGAAGATTATTTATCACTAATTACCATAAAATTTCACACATATTCGTTCACCTTGTTAGCATAAATCGTCCAATTTGTTAAAAGCTCAGACAGCATGCCTCCCAGTAAGCCAAATAATGCACCCGAAGCACCAACAGATATACCTGATTGTATGAATAAAGCAGACAACAAACTTCCTCCAAAACCAGATATTAAATACAGCAATCCAATTCGAACTGCAAAATAAAAACTATGAATTACATCTGAAATTGTGAATCAGAATTTTTATTTATTAGTTAGCTTTAATCATAAATTTTTGTTGTGCTCTTACTGAGCATTAACGTAACAAATAGAAATTGAAACTTCAATAAATGTCAGGACACAATTCACGCATGGAATATACATGGCAGAGTACCAAAATCATACCAAACCCAAATTCTTGCTCAAGCCGGATTCCAATAAAGAGAAGACTCAACATGTTGGCAAGCACATGGATAACGCCAGCATGCAGCCACATACAAGAGATCAGGCGCCAGGCTTGGTGCCTATGAATCACTTTGTCCACTTCTAGAGCACCCATCTTTTCTAACCTGAGGAACAGATATTTCAGTGGGACATTAAACAAGTCAAACAAATATGACTAGGAGGCCGCAAATACAATTTACTATGCATATTTTAAAATGACACACAAAAACTGACATAAATTCGGAATTTTTAGACAAGTTTGAAAAATTGGTCATAACCATAAAAACATAATGGGCATTTTAATATAAGAATACTAAACCATCCTACAAATACTGAGTAATGTGAAAACTGAAAACTAAAGCCAAGCAGATACAACCTAATGGTGTAAATAATCATCCCTTTTTGAGCAAATATATGATGGTATTGGTCCTCGTTAGATAATACACCATAAAACTTTAAATGATCCAAATCACCGCCAAGTTGGAGAACTTCAGATTATGTAATTGACCCATGATAATAGCCCTCGTCAGCGGGCAATGTAAATTTTGTATACGACATCAAATGCAAGCTAAGGGAGAAATAGAACTCACGTTGATGAAGAAGGACCGAAGAGAGGGTTCTCTTTAAGGGGCTGAAACGATAATCTGCCCAGAAAACTGGGAAAGCAAGAATCGCCCACATAATGCTTGGGACAGTTGTTTACGAACATAGTGATAATGAATATGGCGATGTTGGCGGTCACAAAGCACGGCACCAGCCATGGGAACCACCTCTTGAACGGCCTGGAGTCCCGTCTGATAGGATCAGGATCAACCGGCAATGGAGAGACCCTTCGCGACGCTGGCGGTGGAGCGGGTGCACCACCCGGGTGGACTATGTTGTCGCCACGCCGTGCATCAACTTTAACCTCAACACGGCCAGAAGATGGGTTCCCACCCGTCATCCTCGGTTTGGTAACAAAGATGAAATTTTGAGCACCAAAAGTTTCAACACATAATTCCGAATATGGTGTGATGAAGGGAGCTTCGGGCACCCAACAGTGGGATCAGAAATCGGAAGTTTTCAGTTCGCAAATTCAACTAAAGCGTGTTTGGTTCCAAACAAACGGAGAAGAACTTGAACAGAATAACAGGGGTAGATGAAGAAGGAAGGGACAGTGCTCTATTTTCAAAACTGATGTCGCTCATAGCTTGGGTTTGGAATTGGAGGGGAATTCTTTACCAACCGTGTTGGTAAATTTGGTTTGTTTCTCACTTTTGTTAACTTTATTTTTTTTTTAAGCAAGTAAATTACTAAACTTGATTTTCTGACACGTTTTCGGCCAATTCTTCTTCTTCTTCCTCTCTTTTTTTTCCCAATTAATAAAAAGAATATATAAAAAGACTGAAACGTTGGCAATACTTGGTTAAAAAGAATGCTGGCATTACTACCTTTACTTAATATAAAGTAAGTTGACTAATTTGGTTACCTTAAGAAAATTGGTTATATTAGTTATTTATAATAAATATAAGTTAAATTTTTTAAAATATTATTTTTCATCTCCACCATTTTTAAATAAAAATATTTTAATATATGTAATTAATAAAAAAATTTAAAAGAAATTATACATTTCGGAGACCAAATCCATCCCTCTACTAAAAGGTAGTATATATATACATATATAATGATTGAAATGATGGAAGGAGATTAGTTAATTACATTGATCCTTGCAAGTTCATTAAAAATGTAGATTTAGAAGCCCTCAAGCACTTGTTTTATGAAATATTAAAGGAGAAAAATAAAAATGTCAGAATTTTTTAGTCTGGGGCGGGACTATTTACAGCCCTCACTACAATTTCAAAAGAAGAAGCATTTTCATAAAAATTTTAACAATTCATATTATTATTAATAATGAACAAATAATATTTTTTTTTAAAAAAATAGAAGCACACAAAAGTCACACGTATGGATGAGCAAAAAATCTGGTGGTTCAGGTAACCTGGTCTGACCCGACTCAATCTAGTGAAGAAAAAATTGGTCCAACACAATATTAGGTAGACCAGACAGATTGGTCTTCTTGGGCCGGACTAGACTTCGGACCAAGGCCTCAGACACCTTGGTCAAGTCCAGTCTGGCCCGAGTTGTGTGTGTGGGTGTTTTGTAATCCACCTAACACAATATACACTGTGCACAATACACATTTATGAAAAAATGACTTTTTAGACCAGTTAAAATTGACTTTTTAGATCGGTTTTGGATCAGGTCTTAATACAGCTGGTTTAAAAAGTTTGTTACTTTTTAGACTGGTTAAGGAACCGGTCTTAAAAATCACTTTTTTAGACCAGTTGTTCGAAGACCAGGTTTGAAAAGTTCAGAATTTTGAGACCGGTTGTTTAAAAACCGGTCTAAAAACTTCTTTTTCAAGACTTTTAAGACCAATTTTCAGAATAACCGGTTTAAAAAGTGACATTTTATTTAAAAAATTTTCTTTGAAATGATTTTAAAATTACCCCAATCCAAAAAAAAAGTGCCCTATTTTTTTACATATCATATTTACTACTTAGTACATGCCTCGAGTATCGTCAAGTTATATAACATTTAGAGTTATGGTGAGAGCAATTCATGATTCGATTCGCCTATCAATGAATGCGGGGGTTTTTTACTAATATGCTGCAAACAGTAATAATTATTTACCAATATACTACACCGTGGAAAATATTTACTAAAATGCTACACTGAAAATCGTTCTTCAGGTGATGAATTTTAGAAATCGTTCACCTGAAGAACGATTTCTTCATTAAGACTGCTTCGGTGCGTAATTCTATGCAAATGAAAATCGTTCTTCAGGTGAACGATTTCTAAAATTCATCACCTGAAGAACGATTTTAGTGTATTTCTCTCTCCTACCCCCTCTCTCCTTATCATTTCCTAATGATTAAATTACAATAAAAAACTCCCTCTCTCCTCATCATTACCTAATGTTTTTTTTTTTTTGAAAAAACAATAGGAAGCTTTGGCGTTTTATGTGGAAACGCCAAAGCTTCCTATATTTGAAATATAGCTACAGATGTAAGCCTCCACATATATATTAAAAAAAAACGAAGATCTGGGAAGCTTTGGCGTTTTATAATTAAACGCCAAAGCTTCCACATATATAATAAATAAAAAACGAAGGATATGAATCATATGATCATTGCAGATTTTTTTTGGATCAAGATATATGGATGGGGGAAGCTTTGTTTTGGAAAAAAAAATATGGTGAAGCTTCTATTAAAAAAAAATAGGAGAAGCCATTACAATAACTTAATACATGATGGAGAAGCTTTGTAAAAAAAAAAAGGGGGAAGCTTTGGCGTTTTGAATCAAAACGCCAAAGCTTGTATTACAAAAAAAAAAAAATTGGGGAAGCTTTGGCGTTTTTAATCAAAAAGCCAAAGCTTGTATTACAAAAAAAAAAAATTGGGGAAGCTTTGGCGTTTTTAATCAAAACGCCAAAGCTTGTATTACAAAAAAAAAAAAAATAGGGGAAGCCATTACTACACGAAGGAGAAGCTTTGTAAATGTTTTATATTTTTTACCATTGTATTGTGATTTGTTTGTTTTATCAAGAAAATAAAATAATTAAAAATATGATCATCATCGTTTTATATTGTAATTTACCTATTAGATAAAATGTATAATCATTTACTTACTAAAAAATTATATATGATTATCAGGTATTTATTTTTACATAACATCATAAAAAAAAGAAATATTTAAAAATAAATAAAAATGGCATCACCTCCTCTCCTTTCACACTTATGCCAAAAAAGCCAAAGGAGGCAAATTGCCTCCTTTGGCGCTTTGGTTAAAAGCGCCAAAGGAGACAATTTGCCTCCTTTGGCGTTTTTAGCCAAAACGCCAAAGGAGGCAAATGCCTCCTTTGGCGCTTTGGTTAAAAGCGCCAAAGGAGGCAATGCCTCCTTTGGCGTTTTTAACATAAGCGTGAAAGGAGAGGAGGTGATGCCACTTTTATTTTTTTTTAAATATTTCTTTTTTTTATGATGTTATGTAAAAATAAATACCTGATAATCATATATAATTTTTTAGTAAGTAAATGACTATATATTTTATCTAATAGGTAAATTACAATATAAAACGATGATGATCATTTTTTTAATTATTTTATTTTCTTGATAAAACAAACAAATCACAATACAATGGTAAAAAATATAAAACATTTATAAAGCTTCTCCTTCGTGTAGTAATGGCTTCTCCTATTTTTTTTTTGTAATACAAGCTTTGGCGTTTTGATTAAAAAGGCCAAAGCTTCCCCTATTTTTTTTTTTTTTTGTAATACAAGCTTTGGCGTTTTGATTAAAAACGCCAAAGCTTCCCCAATTTTTTTTTTTTGTAATACAAGCTTTGGCGTTTTGATTAAAAACGCCAAAGCTTCCCCTATTTTTTTTTTTTTGTAATACAAGCTTTGGCGTTTTGATTAAAAACGCCAAAGCTTCCCCTATTTTTTTTTTTTTTTGTAATACAAGCTTTGGCGTTTTGATTAAAAACGCCAAAGCTTCCCCTATTTTTTTTTTTTTGTAATACAAGCTTTGGCGTTTTGATTAAAAACGCCAAAGCTTCCCCTATTTTTTTTTTTTTGTAATATAAGCTTTGGCGTTTTTATTCAAAATGCCAAAGCTTCCCCAATTTTTTTTTTTTTTGTAATACAAGCTTTGGCGTTTTGATTAAAAACGCCAAAGCTTCCCCAATTTTTTTTTTGTAATACAAGCTTTGGCGTTTTGATTCAGGAAGATTTCAGGAAGCTTTGGCGTTTTTAACATAAACGCCAAAGGAGGTGTACCTTCTCCTTTAGCCTTTTTACAGATTGAAAAGCGCTATAGGTATTTTTAATGGCGTCAAAAGCTTTGGCGTTTCTTAAACGCCAAAATATGTTTTAAAATAAGCGTCATTATATCGCTTTTTTGTAGTAGTGGTACGAACAGATTCCTGACACCAATTTTAATTATTTTAAAAATAATCACATCATATAGAAATCGTTCTTGGAAGGAATGATTTCTAAAATCGTTCTTTGCAAGAACGATTTTGCATTTGTCAGAACTAAAACTCGTTCTTCGCAAGAACGACTTCTTCACAAATTTAAAATCGTTCTTCACAAGAACGATTTTAAGTGTAGTATTATGGTAAATAGTTTCAACTTTATAGTATTTTGGTATTATAATTTACTGTTTGCAGTATTATGATAAAAAAGCCTGAATGCGGCAATGTTTGCCAGAGTTATGGTGACAGTGGTGTGCAAGTCATTGCCCTCCCTTCTAAAGAGGTCATGGGGTGCTGTCCGGATGCGAAACTGATACAATAAAGTACATATTAGCAGTATGGATAACACTAATATAAAACAAATGCCAAATTAAATACCAAATGACTCAGTTACTAGCCCTCAAATCTCTGGCTTCACCATCCACTTTGGGCTCACCATCTTCATAAAACAGAACCTCCTGGAAAAAGTCAGGAATTTGTTAACATATATGACACTAGTTAATGCAAACTAAAATTTGAAACATATCATTAAATTTCTATGATTCATTTGCATCAATTTTTTCTTTAAATTAATAGAAGTACACGAGAAGTGAGAGCAATCCTAAATTCCACCTGCCATGACATATTGGATCATAGCTGTCACTATATTCAGAGTTCATATGCATTTTTGGAATTCAGACATGCTTCTTTACAGCATACAGTTGCTATGAAAAAAATGAGCTACAGACAATCTACGCTAATGCTTTACAAATCATAGCAACCCAGACTTCACCAAAATCACGGGAATTAAGACTTCACACACAGATACACAGTAAAAACAACCGAGGCACAAACAAACAAATGCCATATGAGAGAAGTTGTCTCTCCCCACCAAACCAGGTCCAAATTATTTTTTCTCTGCTTTTCTTTACACCCCTGACAACTTGCTATTAACAACTCTTTTTGACATCATTATTTCTCCCTCAACTATAATTACAGCCTTCCCCTTCTCTCTTTCACTCCCCTTAGTCTCCTATTTTTTTTCTCTGCTTTTCTTTACACCCCTGACAACTTGCTATTAACAACTCTTTTTGACATCATTATTTCTCCCTCAACTATAATTACAGCCTTCCCCTTCTCTCTTTCACTCCCCTTAGTCTCCTATGATCTGCTTGGTTAGGGCCTTGGCTTCTCTCCTTTACCCCTTTCCATCCTTTTCCCTCTTTTTCCCTTTTTTCATTTTTAGATTAAAATTTTAATGATTCAAATTTATTATATTATAAAAATATTATTATAATTGTACCTTAAAGATACAAAAATAATTTTTTTTATACCAGATGCAAAATATATTTGAATTGTTAAAATTATTTTTGTATCTTTAAGGTAAAATTATAATAGTATTTTTATAATATGATAAATTTGAACCGTTGAGATTTTAATTTAACGGTGGAAAAGAGCAAAGAAGGAAAAGAATGGGAAGGGGTAGAGGAGAGAAGCCAAGTTCGCTTGGCTACATAGGTGGGTCGAGTCCCAACAGACAATGAGGCATATAATATTGTGTACGATCACTTAAGCCTATGTTTGGAAACACTGAACGCCTACCTGCCCATCTTGCATGCCTTCTCAATATCAACAGTGATGAAATACCCCTCCCTTTCATATTTGACATTAGGATATTTGTCACAGACCTGGACAGGAAAACACAGAATATTGAGCGAAAAACCTTTAGGTATATAAACCACAGAAATCAGGCGAACCTGCATTGCTGGGGTAATGTGGCATAAAATCACATCCACAGGGGCAAAAAACATAAAACATAACCTCGCATTCCTTCGACATTCTTAGTGATGATGATTTCCTGCTCTGTCATTTGTTGAAACAAACCGGGACCAATTTATCTGTGGTAAACCTCGTTTCTGCGGTTACAACGTCTCTTCCCAGGTGCCAGCTTTAAAACGTTCTTCTCCCTCCAAACCTGACATTTGCAATGTAAATAGCATACACATAATAAAACCAGTAAATGCTTAGTCAGAAAATTATTTTCCTCCAGAGCGTTCTCGAAAAGAAATTCCATGAATAGTGAAACAACAAGAAATTGACAGATTGGTGATGTGTTAATGTGAAAAAAAGGCAAAAATAAGAGAAGAAAACCTGAATTGACCAACTTAAACCATTTCTCGAAGATCTTCATATGCTCTTTTGAACACAAACTGATCCAGTCACTTGCGATCTTCATTTTTCAACTTTGAATAAACTCTACTCCTTCCCAACTTCAAGAAGCTTTTCAGATTAACGACAGTTACAGGGTCTCTCACTCCGAAACACCATAGCTAGCGTTCTTGTGTTCCGTTTCACCTCCGTAAGTTCCTTCACCTCTAGTGCTGCCTCTGGTTCGAGCGAGATCGGAGAGTTTAGAACGGTGACAAGAAGAGGAGTAAGATTCAGAGAGGGCGGGATTCAATTTAGGTGTGGGAGGAGTAGGGTAGGGTTTGAGATTTGGAGATGTATATTATACCGGTTAAAATAATAACCGGCCTTAAAAGGAAAAATATAGCTTTTATAAACGGTTTAAAAAAAAAAATTGGTTTAAAAAGTTTTATTTTTAAGACCGGTTATTAATAACAATCGATTTAAAAATTTTCAAAATTTTTTAATTTTTTATCTTTTTAGACCGGTTATTCAAATAACCGGTCTAAATAATTTATTTTAGACCGCATATTTTAAGAATCGGTCTTAAAAATTCTATATAATTATGAAACTGTCACCAGTCATATTTTTTAGACTTTATCTATTATAATCGGTCTAAATATGACGGCCTAAAAAGATAATTTTGTACCAGTAACACACTCGCTCGCCACGCACACCCAGACTCAGCTTCACCCACACACAACATAGGACATGAATTAAGAAACATTAAAAAACTGGGAACTATGAAGGCAGCAAATCAATTTTTTTTAATAAAAAAACTTAAAGAAATTAAAGGAAGACGTATGTCCTGCAAACTATTTGCTGAATTTTTAGTGACTTCAGTAGGAGGGACGATCAAAGACTATTGAGTCTTTTCGGTTATAAACTAAAATTATCTGATTATATTGTTTACAAATGAAGAGCATAAAAAAGAAAAACTGTTTAGTTTAAACAGCGTGTAAGTGGTGGGAAACAAAACTGTAATTATATTGTTTATAAATGAAGAGCATAAAAAAAGAAAAACTTATTTTATGCTCATTATTCAAGTTTACATATTTCATTATTACTAATTTCTTAACATATACAATTTGTTTTTTTAGATGGATCAAATATCATTGAAGGTGGAGTAGACAAATGAATGACAATGGATGCTCAAGAAAAAAACGTTAGATCTCAATCATTTATTTTCCACTTGTGTGTAATGTGATAAATTTGTTGTTACTTGTTGGGTTTAAAGTGTTTAATTGATTTCGGTCAAAAAAAAAGTGTTTAATTGATTGTTGTAGACTGTATTAAAGTAACTTGAATGTTATTGCCTTTTATTGTTGTTGAATGTTGTTGAAGATTATTATGGATTTATGATTGGGTTTTAATGTTTTGTGATAAGTTTTATATGATTGTATGTGTTGTTATGGAGTTAATCAGTTTAAATATTGCCTCTCAAAAAAGGCAAAAAAAAAAAAAACACACACACACACACACATCAAATAGGTCATGGACTGCTTAGATTGGTCCTAGCAGTCCACTAGACCTGGTCTAATCCAGCCTGAGCTCAATCTGGTGCTAGACCATACTGGACCTCAGACTGTCTTATTCAGCCTAAGGTACTATCCATATCAGACCTCAAATTGAGGTCAAAACTGATATGGTCTGATCCATAATTAACCCTAGTTATACGAGCTTCACTAATCAGAAAAGCAAGGGGCAGAAAGGTCAAAGGGGGAACAAAGGGGGAAATACATTTATTTGATGGAGGAAGGGGAAGCAATTCCAGGATTGGCTTGCAAGTAAAACCAGCTTCAAGTCATTCTCCTCTAATTAACGTTAACATTCGCATTATGTTCTTGCTTGCCTCTTTTATTTTGTTATTCTCAGGTTTATTTTATAATCTCCATGGCCTCCATCTCACAGCGGCAGACCAGCACGCATTTTATATTTTATGTCTGTTTGGATTAGGGGTAAAAATTGTTTTTTTAATATGATTTACGGTTTATGAGATAAGTGTGTGAAAAGAGTTTTATTTCGACATATATAAATGTATTTTTCAAACACCAACTCAAATAGACATTTCATCTCCTTCAAAAATTCCCAAATAGTGCAAGGTGCAACGTCATTGTCGTCATTCCTTTGCCTATGCACCTAATTTTATGCTAAAGTTCTCCATTTTACATTTCTGTTATCAATTTATTTACTAAAATTACCAATCAGAGTAGTTTTTCATTGAAAGTATTTATGTTCCATGCTCAAGCTTCATCCCAGTGTTTGTACCAGGGGTGGGCATGGGCAGGGTTGGACAGGGTGAGACCCCTGCCCAATGCTTAACCTAAAGGATGAATGGGCTGTGTTTTGCAGCCCGATGTCTGACCCTACCTGATAAAAGCCCTAATCATTTTGGGCTGGGCAAAGATGGGTTGAGTAGGATAGACTTCCCTGTCCAAGTGATAACACCTTACCCTATGTTCATGTGAAAAAATAATTTCATGAACAACATTATAGTTACCAATACCATATGTCCTAAATTTACCCTAAGTAATATAAACTTCAAATACATTCGATGATTCCAAATCTTGGGATATTTCAAAATAACTCTACAACTTGAGTCTTTAAATTTAAAAACTACCATATGTCTTAACAAATATCCATACTTCAAGAATTAAACAACATCCATATTCCATGATAAATAAGGAAACAAAACGATTATAATTAAAGCTGTGAAGTCGAAGTAGTTTGCATCAATTCAATGTCCCAAAAGTTGATCAGATGATGAAGCATCTGAAAAGAAAAGAAAAGAAAAATAAAAAGCAACTATAATTTGATACATTACAAAGTAAAGAAGAAAGGAAGAAATCTACTTATAAATAGCGTTTAGTGGCTAAGGCAAAAAAGAGAGGATCAGAAGATTATTATACAATAAATAATATATATTTTAAATAAAAATATATAATGTTTAATTGATATGAAATTATATATTTTAAATAAATGAAAATAATTTTTCAGGTAAGGCCAAATGGGCAGGGCAGCATCTCTTGCTCTATGCTCGACACTGTCTAGTTATTAGCCTGCCCAAAGCTGCCCAAAATTTTTTCGGGCCACTTTTTAAGGGCTAAGCTGGACATTTTTTTGCCGGGATCGGATGGGCGCGCCGGGCAACTAGACACCATGCTCACCCATAGTTTGTAGTCCACCCGTTAGGATAATTGCCTTCCAAGCAATAGACCCGCATTCAACTCCTGGTAAGCGTGACTCTTGTAAATTCCCTTTTTGCTAGCAAAATTAAGGGTAAATTTTATATGGATTCATAATCCATAAACTCATTGATCTATCAACTTAATAATAACAATAATGGTATCAACGCCTAGAGTGTGCCGCCATCCATCTCTTAAAAAGAATCAGGAATTAATAATATAAATATTATGGTTCTGGCTTCCCATGCCCAGAGATGATAATCGCATCAGTCAATTCACAAGGCAGCTCTGTCTCATTGCATGCAGCATAGCCTTCAACTCTTTCAAAATGCCCTTTCCTACGACAAAACCTGTGCAGGATGATTACTTTTTCGACCTCATTGTATGCCCAGAGATGATAATCACATCAATCAATTCACAAGGCAGCTCTGTCTCATTGCATGCAGCGTGGCCTTCAACTCTTTCAAAATGCCCTCTCCTACGACAAAACCTATACAGGACGATTACTTTTTGGACCTCATTTCATGCCCAGAGATGATAATCGCATCAGTCAATTCACAAGGCAGCTCTGTCTGATTGCATGCAGCGTGGCCTTCAACTCTTTCAAAATGCCCTCTCATACGACAAAACCTGTGCAGGACGATTACTTTTTCGACCTCATTTCATGACCAGAGATGATAATCGCATCAGTCAATTCACAAGGTAGCTCTGTCTTATTGCATGCAGCGTGGCCTTCAAATCTTTCAAAATGCCCTCTCCTACGACAAAACCTGTGCAGGACGATTACTTTTTCGATCTCATTTCATGCCCAGAGATGATAATTGTAATGCCCCGAATTTTGAGATTGGAGGCTTGAGAATAAGCCTAAATTAAGCTGACTGCTAAGCCCCAGTTTAGCGGGTATCCCAAATATATTCTCTAATGTTTCTAATATCTTTGGGGTATTAAAAAAGTAAAATGGTGACTTTTGGAGAATATAATTACGTTTTTTGTGAAATCGCCTATGAGGTAGTGATCTTGTCATATGACTTTGAATGACCAAATGATGAGAAAAAATTATGATATTTTACAGGATGAAAATAGACATCCTAAGATTTAATTTGATAGGTCATATGATCAATTAGAGCTACATACAAAAAGATATGAATTTTTGAAGTCAGCACAGAAAAACTGTGAAATTTCTGGAACAGTATGCAAAGACTGAAATTCTGGGAATTTTGTGATTCCATTCAACAAAATTCTATATTTTTTCTTGAAACTAGACTCAATAAGGGTTCTATAGGCTTTGGAATCACTCCAATTCGATTTTTTAGAATTAGTTATGATTTTTCAAAGTTTGAGCAGAAATCTGCGAGAATTTTGTAAAAATCCGAAAATTTAGAAAATTAAAGTAAATTATGATATAACAATATATCATCATCCTCTTCCTCTTGAGCTCGTTTCTGGCGTGAAACAGCAGCTGAAGAGAGAGAGAACGTTCAGTTTTAGAGAGAGAAAAGGAGGAGGAAAAACTTACAAAGGTAAGTGATTTCTTCGGTAAATCGGTTCCTAATGCGTATAACTCCGCTCTTAAGTTATTCTTCTATGTATTTAAGGTTTAGGAAGCTCAATTTTCATTGGGAGCAAGGGTTGGGGTTCAGCCACTTTGAGAAAAGCTAGTGGGAGTTTGAGGTAACTTCCAAACTCTTGTATATTGACTATTCTGGCTGCTGTGGGCCATTTAATCGGTGAAATTTCGCCGGATTGCCATTGATTTTAATTCTTGGAAATGGGTTAGCCTAGGGGTTATGCTGCCCAAATTGATACTAAATGGTAGCTGTAACCTAATGGAATAGTCAATAAAGTGGTTAGGAGTAGAAAGAAACGTGTTTACGGAGCCGAAATCGCAAAACCCCGATTTTTCCCTGAAAACCCATATATTTCGGTTAGGGCTATAAATAGGCCTTAGAGTTGGATTTTCAATGATTTGATGGTTCCACTGGATTCAGGATGGAAAATTAGGTGGGGTTACAGTTGGGCACTTTTTCTGAAAAGGCCGAGAAAGCATAATTACATAAACGCCCCTAAAACCCTAAAAGTAGGGCTGCCAAGGGCAATTTCGTAACTTGACATTGAATTTGATAATTATGAGTCCGGAAATGGATTCCTTGGGGTGAAAATATGTAAGAATAGTCCATGTCAAAATTTCAGAAAAAGTACAGCCGGACAGGGTACAGCGGGGCCGGGCCGGGCCGGGTCCCCGAGGGTATTTTAGTAATTTTTCAAGATAGACTCATATAACCCCCAGAAACACTATGAAAGTGTCTAAATAGTACATTTGACATTGTAGGATCGAATATAGAGCCCCGAGCTGTTGGCACGCAAATCGAGTAGAAAGATTGGAGGTAGGGGACTTACTTACTTGCATGTATTTGATATCTTTGCTTGTGTGATGATGTATGTGATTGCTTTACTTGATTGTGTAGAACATATTTGAATAAATGAAGCTCTGTTTCTGTTTTCGCTGTGGCCATAGTCTTGTTGTATGAAACATTGAGCATGCAGAAATGTCATTTTGGGGCATACATCTAGATAAAGCTAACATGTCATACACATAGCATCAATCATGCATGCATTATGGTATCTGTTTCCTACTGAGATTCTCTCGAATCTCACCCTCCCTTACCAACAATTTAGACAGGAGACGACAGAAGATATGCAAACAACAATGCAGAGTACAATACGAGGGGATTACAGTAGTGGAACGAAGACGGGAAGAAGTCTCCATTTCACTGGGATGAGTTTAGACACCCTAGTAGCCTTGTGCGGCTACCTTAATTGTAAGTATCATGTACAAACCCCTATGGGGAGTTTATGTAGTCATGCACATATTATCAGTATAGTTATGCTATTCCTGTGTTGCCTACTGAACTGTATGTCGTTTTCCGCGAATACTCTGGTAAAGGTGAAATTGAAATAAGGGCGTGACAATAATTGCGTCAGTCAATTCACAAGGCAGCTCTGTCTCATTGCATGCAGCGTGGCCTTCAACTCTTTCAAAATGCCCTCTCCTACGACAAAACCTGTGCAGGACGATTACTTTTTCGATCTCATTTCATGCCCAGAGATGATAATCGCGTCAGTCAATTCAAGGCAGCTCTGTCTCATTGCATGCAGCATGGCCTTCAACTCTTTCAAAATGCCCTCTCCTACGTCAAAACCTGTGCAGGACGATTACTTTTTCGACCTCATTTCTTTAATGCTGTAAAAATCTCAAATGATACGTGTTACGCAGAAAACAACTTTTTCATTGCCGTCTTTATACCTCACTGCACACTTTCATTTTAAAATAATATTGAGTCGTCAAAATTTGCGGGCTAGTTTCCCCCTCGTCCTCCTTATAGACTGCATGGCTTGCTTCTTTAATACTCCCTCCGGTCCTAATTATAAGATAAAGTTGACTTTTTTGGAGAAATTAAGGAAACCAATTAAACTACTTTAGAGTGTTTATATTTTTAGTATCCTTACATTATATATTAGTTTAGTAGTCAAATTAATTAGTTTGGAGAAAAAAATAAAAATAAAAATACTCTAAAGTAATTTAATTGACTTCCTTAATTTCTCCAAAAAAGTCAACTTTATCTTATAATTAGGACCGGAGGGAATAACATGGGTTACTTCTACTTGTTAAAAAGAATAAGAAATAAAAATAACTGAAAGAGTTTCCTGCATGCATACCTTCTTCCAGGCTACACAAACGCAAACAACGCAATAATTGAAACTTTCTTTTTTGTTACATCCTACTTTTGAAACTGCTGCCAATGTGAATAATTTTTTTTTCCCTTCCAAACGAAACATTAAGGGCCTTCAAGCTGCGGAGCTATGGGCCTATGGCCCGTGGGCTGCGGCACTAAACCGTTAACTTTGGATGAGCGGAATGGGCTGGAAAAGGGTAGTCCAGCCAAGCCTGAGATCCTATGTCCCCGCTCCACCACGCGCCACAGGAGGAGCGTGCATTCCGCTGACCATTAAACACTCAACCCAGAGAGGACTCGAAACGAAGTAACCCGAAAACCGCCACCTCTCGCCCGCGCAATTATCTGAAATCAGACATTATACCGCTCTCTTCATTGATTCATATTCACATAATTTTATTGATCTTCCTCAAGGCTTCACTGTCTCTCTCCTTCCGCACTTTACTTTGCTTCTCTTGGCCAGCGTCGAGAAGTCTTTGCTTTTATATATCGGTTTTGATTGTCTGCAGTTCCTTTGATCCTTAAACTAGGGCTTGCAGCGCGATGGGTAGCTCCGAGAAGAATGAAAACAAGGGGTTTTTCTCTTCAGTGAGTTCTGGCCTCTCCATTCTCAGCAACGCCATGCACCGATCTGTGAACGGGTACCTCATCTCTTCTTTTCTGAAATAAAAACTTGGGATGATTATAAGTAATTCCATTATTATTCCTCGGCTGGAAGTTCCATTGATATCGCCTGTTAATGTGTGATGTTAAGATGATTTTGAATTTGAGTAGAAGATGTTGGATAGGAGCTGATATTAGGCTCTCAATAATTACTTGGAGCTGGTTATGGGGTAACCTAGGTGTAGGACAGACTCGCGTGTTTCGACTTGCATTGGGATTACTATCTATTGACGGTTTTTATTCCTCTTTGCGCATCTAAGTGAAATTGTCGCGGACCATATTGAAGGTTCAAGTACATTAAAATCTGAATGTATCATTCAGTTTTAGTTACCATAAAGGCAAGTTGATATTACCGTATAAGTACTTTATTTACAAGAAAATGACATGATTAATAATTAGAAATATCTCCGACGAGTTAGGTGGTTTTAAAATGATTAAAATGACTGCAAGTGAAGATTTCTTTATGCGTCATGATGCTCCACCACCAGGTTTGTTTTTCCTAAATCATAGTTCCCGATTCTCAAATCTAATTTATCAAACATAAACACACACACACACACAGTTTGTTGGTCCTCAATGTTTTTTGCTTCACAATTCATATTGCTTGGTGCCTTTCTTCCTTTGCTTTGATAATATAGTAGACCAAATCACCCATATGTAAATGGGTTGTGAACATCCCATGTCAAATCCTTCTTGCATTTACCCTACAACATTGTGTTCACTATGGGAATGACTAATAAAATGTTTGAACCGGAAAAGCAACTGCCATTCTTTAGCTAAATAGAAGTTGTGAATTGCTGTCTTTCACAAGAACGCCAATGGAAGGCTTATGGCAATATTTTGGTTCATTGACATCATTCCATGAAGTTCTCATCCAATATTCTGATCTGCTTGTGTATATGTTTGTCATTTGATTCTAGGCTGTTAGGATATGAAGGGGTTGAAGTTATAAATCCTGAGGGAGGTAAAGATGATGCTGAGGAGGAAGCTCAGAGAGGAAGATGGAAAAAGGAGGTGCTTAATGTTCTCGTCTGTTTGTGGATACCTTGGAATTTTTTTTTTTGCTTTTTTTAAGTTTTGATTTCAATTGTTGTATTATTCCCACCTCCCTGTCTTAAACCTTTGAACATTTGATATGCAATTTATCTTTAGTTCACTCTTCATTGTCGCCCAAGATATTTAGTCATCTTTTTTTGAATGGTGAGCATGGGAATGCTGCATTTGCTATTGTTGTATTTTACTTTTTGTCTGTTTCATACATAATAGGGCAATATATACGCATTGTAAGTCTGAACAATGTTACCCCTTATTGTGTGAAGGATAGAGAGAGTTATTGGAAGATGATGCACAAATATATAGGGTCAGATGTAACATCGATGGTGACTCTTCCTGTTATTATTTTTGAGCCAATGACCATGCTTCAGAAGATGGCAGAGGTTTGTGTAACTGTTTTCTTTTACCATTTTTAATGTTGTGATCTATGTCTTGTCACTTGATTGAGCTTTGAATTGGTTGAACTAGTTGATGGAGTACTCCTTCTTGTTGGATCGGGCAGATGAATGTGAGGATCCTTACATGCGATTGGTGTACGCCTGTGAGTTTAATTTTCTCCTTATCTGAATTTGTATTAATCCTTTCATTTTATTGAATTAAATAGTTATCTTAGGTTTACAGATGGGCAAAGTTTGAGATGGGAATAAAGGGTTAAAGGAAAAGGGAAACAACATCAAGCCATCTGATAATTTTGGTCAAGGATTTGCATTATTGACTCAAATGTTTTTTGCCATGCCTCGGTTTAGTAGTTATTATTCCTGAATTTCATTGAATTGTTTATGGTCCTTACCCCTTTATTTTCTGATATTTAATTTGCTGTTGCAATCTATATATTTATCACAGCATCATGGGCTATATCTGTGTACTTTGCATTTCAACGAACCTGGAAGCCTTTTAATCCCATTCTAGGAGAGACTTATGAAATGGTTAACCATGGTGGAATTACATTTCTTGCAGAACAGGTATTTTTATTAAGTACATGATCCTAATGAAACTCTACCATAATACAATATTTGTTTCCCAAGTTATGCATGTGAGGATTTGGTAGAATTCCTTGTCTCCTTTATGTTTATTTCTTCTGAACTAGAATAGGGGTCCCGTGCTGTGCACAGAGTATGAGGTGAATCATGATGTTTATGGCTTAAGAATAGGGTGACTTCTTGTGGATATAAGTATAGATTCTAAGGTCTATAGAGTGCTCATTGAATTTCCTAATGATTTATAATCATTTCACATGTCCCCATTATTGTATTTAGACTGCTTCTTCTTGTTTTTTTCTGGTAAATTCAGGTGAGCCACCATCCCCCAATGAGCGCTGGGCATGCGGAGAATGAGCATTTTACATATGATGTGACATCAAAGTTAAAAACTAAGTTTTTGGGAAACTCTGTTGATGTTTACCCTGTTGGAAGGTATTCTGTATGCCTTTTTTTTTTTTGGTACATTGCCTCTGTTTTTTCATTGTATCCTTGGGGCCACTTATGTTGTTTGTTGCTGTATTTTTCTTTTGTTTTTTTTTTTGCCACATTGGCATGCCACTATATGACTTAAAAGATTTGCTTCTCATCTATATTCTTAAAGGCTAATTTCTTTTAAACTGAAAAGGTAGGGTCATGTCCATTCTTGGTTCACAAAGAGACTTGATATGGTTTTTTATCATGCTCAATCTGTATACTATTCTGGTTAAGTTACAAGTTTTATATTATTTTGCCCTTTTCTGTTCTCAGCAGAATTTTTTTTATCATTGTTGTTATGTTTTCATTTTCTAGCTGGGCACTAATTATATGCTCTTAACCCCCCCCAAAAAAAAAATGGTGGCGTGCTTGTTGATCATGGCCTGCAGAACCCGTGTGACCCTCAAGAGGGATGGTGTAGTTTTAGATTTGGTTCCACCTCCAACAAAGGTCAACAACCTAATATTTGGCCGGACTTGGGTTGATTCACCTGGAGAAATGATAATGACAAATTTGACAACTGGAGACAAAGTTGTGCTGTACTTTCAACCATGTGGGTGGTTTGGGTATGTAACTTCCAATTTTTGAGCACTATTTTCAAAATCAACACGTGCATTTCTACAAGGTTTGTGCTATTGCTATGCAGAGTTCTTGTTTACTCTTGTTATCTTCTGGACTTTGATGCCTGATGAAAACAAACTTATTGGATTATGATGTTAATAAATTTTCTTGATTCCTTGATTAGTAGTTTTGATCAATCAATAATTTAGCGTTGTGTGCATTTTTTAACTGAGCTATATAAATAGAGTTGAGTTTGCTGTAGTGTAGTAGAATTATTTCATGTTCATCTATGGTTTATTTATATTGTACTTCATATATGAACATTGTTTTTATGGTTTGCTTGTTATATACCTTAATTATATTCCTGAATATGCTCTGCATGATTTCTGATGGTATCTTACTGAAATTTGCTTATGCTGCAGAGCCGGTCGCTATGAAGTGGATGGATATGTTTATAATTCTGCTGAAGAGCCTAAAATATTAATGACTGGGAAGTGGAACGAATCGATGAGTTGTCAACCTTGTGATTTGGATGGTGAGCCTCTTCCAAATACAGAACTGCAAGAGGTAAATTTATTTCAATCTTCAGAGTGACTATAAGGAATAATGAACTGTTGGATCATATGTTGCAAATACAACCATTCTTGCTGTCTTTGCGTCAAGACTTCGATATTCCTCTTTTTGATGGAAGAATTCTTGCTTTTATGAGTTCTACTCTCTTGCTTTAGCTGTTAAGTAAGAAAAATTACAAAGTTACTTATCATCTACATTGACATTTCTTCTGCATATTCTGCAGGTGTGGCATGTTGCTGATGTTCCACAGAACGAGAAATTCCAGTATACCTATTTTGCACACAAAATAAACAGCTTTGACACTGCCCCTCGCAAGTTGTTGGCATCAGACTCTCGTCTGCGCCCAGATAGATATGCACTTGAGATGGGTGATTTATCCAAAGCTGGGGCAGAGAAAAGCAGGTCCCTTTTACTTTCTTTCATCTGTGACTGAGGAAATGTTGGCACTCTACTGTTTTCTTGCGTATTCATGTTGTTTGTTCTTGGCAGTTTGGAGGAGAAGCAACGTGCTGAGAAGAGAACTCGAGAGGCTGAACGGCATAACTTTAGACCAAGATGGTTTGATCTAACTGAAGAAGTGACATCCACCCCATGGGGTGATTTGGAAATCTACAAATATAATGGGAAATACACTGAACATCGGTTAGCTATAGATAGCTCAGGCAGCTCTGATGATGTTGATGTTAAATCAATAGAATTCAGTCCTTGGCAGTATGGTAATCAAGGCACAAACTAAGGTAGTCCCAATTTGTGTTGATTTCTTGAACGCTGCCGTTAGTGCATGTAACTATAATGACGTGGGGAGGATCTGATGTCTTGTTGTCTTGTGTACATTTTATTCTCAGCTCATTGATCTATCTCAAGTGATCCTACTGTCTTGACTGTAGATGTGGAACGTCTTGCATGGCGTTTGGTATATATGTGTTGTTGTCGAGCAAGAGCTGTTTGTGCTTTTTTTTTTTTAATGCATATTTTGAAAATAAAACTTGCAGTTGCATTGGGGGATGCATCCCAACACAGATGCATGTTTTCTTTTCCGTTCCTCTCATGAAGCATTCATCTTTTGGGAAGAATGCCCAATGCATACCCCCACCCCCACGGGAACCACAAGGCATGATTATCAGATGTCATATTCGTGATTTGGAAGGAACGGGGAAATAGTGAATGAAACCAAGTGTGTTCGGATGTTATATTAAATCCACTTAGTTGTGGTCCAGTCTAGGTGTTGGGGGAAGTATCCCAACTTGGAACCCTATCCTTAGATCATGGGTGAGTTTAACCCTTTTTCTAAAATTTATGCACCAAAAAAAAGAAAATCTGGTATAGGAGCAAAGCTATCATCTAATTGTTCCCCCTTTTCTTAAAACTGAGCACTTTTTTAATCTGGTGAATAAAATTAGCACTTATGTTGCTATATTATGACCAAAAAAGAAAGAGCGCTTTATCTTTTTTATATAATAGAAAAATGGTGCAGGCAAGAATTCAGGACTTTCTCTCGTTTTCAAGCCTCAGTATTTTTGTTCTCTTCCTCTCAAATGGAATTACCTAGTGTAGAAGGTTCCATGTACTTAGCTTCGTTAATGGTGAGATGGCCCATAAGTCATATTGAGTTTTTATTAACACGTTAAGTTATTCAATAAAAAAAAATTTGGAGTGCATGAGGGGACAGGGTTAAGAATATCTGCAATTTTCATAATTTCACCGGATGATTGGGACAGGCCTTTAGCATATCTTGGTCTATAGAATCAAAATGTCGTCCACAATAAGCTGTAATTCACCCAGGAAACGTGCAATACAACCAGGTTATCTACTCGCTTTCTCTCATAGGTGTTTTTCAACTTCTCTGTTTCTTCCTACGGTTACCATCTCCTCTTTTTCCAAAGGGACCTCCTCTTCTGTGTGTTTTCCAAAGACTTGTGTTCTAGTGAAAATCAAGCAGCCGAGAATAGGGCCAAAATTTCCTTTTTTTTTTTTTTTAAATTACAATGACAAGAGCCAAAAGACTCTTGAGACCACGCGGGCCAAAGAAAGGAAACATAATACAACCGAAACAAAAGATTTTCAAGTCTGAAATCTCAGCAGAGATCTGCTAACAAGTGGGGCAAGCAGAAATCTGGTGGATGTTGCAAAAAAGACAAGTCACTATTCGAGTCCAGAGCTCGTTTTGCCAAAACATCGGCACATTTAAGGGCTTCTCTGTGACAGTGGTGAATCTCTAGGTCCCAATCTCTGTAGACTGCATTCCTGACTTCTTCTAATTCATATTGCAGTGGGTGATACTGACCGTTTGTGTGGAATAACAGTTGAACGGCTTGCAATGAGTCCGTAAAAAGTTTGATCTTTCTGAAGTTCCTGAGTTTGCAAGTTTGTAGGCCAATACGTATAGCTTGAATTTCTGAGGCTGTTGAGCCGAGACTGAATCCCGTATTCTGTTGAAATCCGCAAATCCAAGCGCCAGAGCTGTCACGTACTACTCCTCCAACTGCTGAATTCCTGTGCTCATCTACCGTAGCATCCACGTCGATCCGAATATATCCTTCTGGTGGGGCACTCCAACCTTCCGAGTATCTTTCTGGAACCGTAAATATCTTGTGTTTGAACCGGCCCTCCTCTATGCCTTCATGTAGAAAATGAAGTCCTCTGTGTAGAAGTTGGTGAGGACGCATAGAGGTTCCTTTGAAAGCTCTGCTACATCTATTCTTCCAAATTTGCCAGCATAGTGAACAAAAAACTCTCATCCAGGACCACTTAGAATACTTGCGAATTCCCGGTGAGTGTTGCATATTCCATTTGCCAAAACCTGTAAAATTTCCTTTTTCGTTTACTAGTAACATGACATGTGAATGCCGTTCCATTTGGTTGCAACAGGTTCCCCGATATTTTATTTTATTTTTGTTTGACCTTGAACAATATTTTAGACACTTTGAGTCCTACTATCATACTTGTTGAATAATATATAGTGAATTGTGATGCATGCAAATATGAAAAATCAACGTAATAATTTATTCACGGGATGGCATTAACCCATTTAAATTGTTCACGTAACTCAACACATCTGGAGAAAGATGAAAATAGATCAGTATGTAGAAATGAATTTATATTATTAATTAATTAATATTTATGGAATCTGAAGGGAGAATGGGAACGCAAACGAAGAATAGATGACAATGGGAACAGCAAAGAAACAAGATTGATACAGAGGCAATCGTGGGATAATGATTTGATGACTGGTTTTGGATGGTAAGTCAACTGTTTAAATAATAAGTATTGTGTTTGTGATTAGTCATTGCTGAACTTTTTTTAAGAAATAGGAAAAAGAGAAAGAGAACGAAAGTGTAGAGAAGTTGAGCAGAAGAACTAAAGACGGAAAAGAGTGGGAGTGGTAGGGTCAGAGCTTAAAGGTAACAGAGTAAGGGCAAGGAGATGGTCGGATACGCTGCATTTTAAGGGTTGACCAAGGATTTATAATTTAAAAAAAAAAACTCAAAAAACCCCTGAGTATTATTTATTTCTAGAAAGGTGGCTCAAATAGTCCGACCATGGTTTTTTCTTTTTACAGGAATCTTAAACATAGTCTGTATGGAGATGGTAAGCGATAAACAATCTAGGGGCTCAATAAAAAAAAAACGTAACACCAGGAGGCAGTGGGTTTTGTTTCCTGGGCTGCTTTGATTGAATAAAAAAGACGAGACCTGCTTATTGTTGTCTGGCGGCGAAATTCGCCGGAGTGTTTAGGAGAAAACAGAGGATGGATGCTCTATCTATTTGCACTCACGTGCTCGGTGGAAATGTTATGTCACCCGCACTTGCGTGACTCTTGAGCTAACTACTTTGGATTAACGTTGTTCTCTTCTCCATGACTGTGTGAAAGGAAATTTGTTCTGCTTTTTCACGCGCAATTCAGGGCCATACTCCTAGGGGACCCATCATCGTTGATACCTCCGACTTCTACAACAGGGGCCACATAGCTGACCCTCCGTCCATGACATTGTGACTTTTCTCGTCTTTGTTCCAACAAAGTTCAGTTGCTATCTATTCCAAACCACGAGGAAATTTTCTCTTCCTCTTCCTTCTCCTGCTTCATTTCTTGGCGTCTTCCTCCCTCTGCTCTAACTCCCGTTCCTTTCAGGTACTTTGATCTCCTTCAATTCCCTTTTGCTTCTTTTATTTTGCCATATGCCCCTGAAAGCTCGTCGCTTTTTAGGGTTTTTGCCCATCCCCTGATTTCCCCCTTCCAATTTTGTTTACCAAAGTTAACTTGTTTCAACTTCATGCTCCGTGATTGTGCTAGTTTTGGACTAGCGCGTTCCTCGGGGTATGAACTTTTAATTCACACAATTCTTTCCTTTTAGTTTTGGTACATATGAGGTGAACTCGTGAAGCGTATAATTTTTTTTTCATGGATTCCAATTGCTTCTCCAGTGTCATGCACGGATATCAATCCAACCAAATGCCTTGTACGCTCAATTATGATCAGTATACCGATCCCTTAATGGGTTTCAGATACGTGATCCGTTCATGAATTTTGGATCTGTGGATACGAACTTTGCCGGAAATACTGCTTCTCTGTCTTCCTTTAGTGCGATGGTAGACTCTCCCTTAGACGAGACAGACTTCTCTGGCACTATGCTTGGGTACATAAACCAAGTGCTGATGGAAGAGGACATGGGAGAACAGCCCAGCATGTTTCATGATTCCTTGGCTCTTCAGGCGGCCGAGGAATCGTTATACGAGGTTATTGGTGAAGAATACCCTTCAGATTCCTCCATTCAACCTCATTTTCTCGACTATCACCGTGTGGAGACCTCGGAGGAAAGTGTCTCCGGCGACATCAGTGCTCATAGTAGCAGTGGCAGTTATGCAGCTAATGGTACCAACTCTGTTGAGTCCCAGTGGAGTAACTTGGACTATACAGACTACAAACCTTCTCTATTACAAGCCACGTTTCCTGTAGATTTCGTTTTCCAGTCTCCTTCAACATCCACTGCACAACTTTCCACCAACCATATAAGCAAATCCAGGAATACCCGCCATAATTATAATGGGTTCGTGGGGAATTACAATATAGGGACCGGCTTCTCAGATTCTGCATTGCTTAGCATGAATGAGTCTCTGTTTCAATTTAAGAGAGGTGTGGAGGAAGCCAGTAAGTTTCTGCCCAAGGACAATCATTTGATTGTTGACATGGGGGCCAACATCATTTCTCCTCCATTCAGAAATACTCTAGAGGCTGTGGTCAAGACGGAGAGATATGAAATGGAGCACGTAACTGCCGTGTCAAGAGGAAGGAAGAATCATGACCGGGAAGATGAGATAGATTTGGAGGACATGAGAAGCAGGAAGCAACCAGCAGTTTACATAGATGAGAGTGAGCTATCAGAATTATTTGATAAGGTGCTTATTGGCACAGGCTGGGGAAAAGACCCACCTCCCATGTGTATTTGCCATGAAAATTGCAATCATGGAGCACACGGGAGTGTGCAGAAAAAGGAGGAGTCGAACAAGTCTAGCGGTGGAAAGAGCCGTGTTAGAAGACAGAGTTATAATAACCACAATGAAGTGGTGGATCTAAGGGCATTGCTTCTTCAATGTGCACAAGCTGTATCATCTGATGATCGTGGGACTGCTAATAAGTTATTAAAGCAGATTAGGCAGCATTCTTCCTCAACTGGCAGCGGAGCTCAGAGGCTGGCCCACTGCTTTGCAAATGCCCTTGAAGCACGCTTGGCCGGCACTGGCTCTCAGATCTACACCGCTTTATCCTCCAAAAGAACTTCTGCTGCTGAGATGATAAAGGCATACCAAATGTACATTACAGCTTGTCCATTCCAGAAGGTTGCTGTTATTTTTGCAAACCATACAATTTTGCATCTTGCCAGTGAGGCAGAAACACTCCACATTGTAGATTTTGGCATTCGTTATGGCTTCCAATGGCCTTCCTTTATCCTTCGTCTCTCCAAACGAGCTGGCGGACCCCCCAAGCTGCGCATTACAGGGATTGATCTCCCACAACCTGGTTTGAGGCCGGCAGAGAGAGTCCAAGAGACGGGGCGGCGCCTAGAGAGGTACTGCAAGCGCTACAACGTTCCATTTGAGTATAATGCCATCGCACAGAAATGGGAAACCATCAAGCTTGAAGACCTGAAGATAAAGAAAGATGAACTCGTGGTAGTGAATTGTCAGAAGCGATTTAAGAATCTTCTTGACGAGACAGTTGTGGTGAATAGCCCCAGAGACAGTGTTTTAAAGTTAATCAGGGAGGCAAACCCCAGTATGTTTTTGCAGACTATAGTGAGCGGGTGCTATAATGTACCATTCTTTGTGACACGTTTCCGGGAGGCTCTTTTCTATTACGATTCCATGTTCGATATGCTTGACACCAATGCTGGTCGTGAAGATCCAATGAGGTTGATGTTTGAAAAGGAGTTCCTTGGACAGGAGGTAACAAATATTATAGCTTGTGAGGGGTCAGAGAGGACAGAGAGGCCTGAGATGTACAAGCAATGGCAGGTGCGGAACGTGAGGGCAGGGTTGAGGCAGGTGCCCTTGGATGGGCATCTGGTGAGTAAATTAAGAGGCAAGTTGAGAGAAGCGTTCCACAGTGAATTCATACTTGATGAAGACTCCAATTGGATGCTGCAAGGTTGGAAGGGCCGAGTTATGTATGCTTCCTCCTGTTGGGTGCCTGCATAGTTTGATCCTCCACTCTTTCTCGTGACTTTAGTTTTAGCCATCCATAACCAACGCCATCTTGTGATATTAGGTTTTCGAGATCCTCCCTCACACTCTACTTTGAATCTTCATATTCATAAATTCTTGCATTCTCTCGCCGCAGGACTTTATTATAACTTCATTTCCGCTGAACTATAATCTGACACTTGAAAACTTATTTGAACGGTGGTTGTGAATGTACAGTCTTATGTATGTATGTATTTTTAGTATGGCTGATGCGTGTTTCATCTTCCTTTGATGTTTTACAACCAAAAGATCAACTTTAATTTGTTTTCTCTGTCATTATTACATTCTATGCTGGTTAAGACGGGCAAGCCGTCTTTGATGGGTACTTGAAGAAGGTAATATTATCTCATTTTCTGAGGTATATAATTCCTCTCTGATGATTTATCTGCCTAAAATTAACTTTATTCAATGACTTGATCAATACGTCTTCAATTTTTTAGCATAATGTGCCTATGTAATATCTTTGACAAGGCGCGCTTTTCTTGTGATAGTGATAGAAGTAATATTTGAGTAGAAAGAAGGCATTTGCTTCAAAATTGTTATATAATAGTTTTGTGCTACTAAGTGGAATCGTCCTAGGTGTGTTTTCAAGTCTAAACATTGCATTCTATATCTAAGATTTGACTAACCGGGTCTTGTTTTATTCTCTCAAAGGGACTTAGATGGAGAAACCAAGAGAGCGTTTATGCGCCCATTTGGTTAGTGAAATAAGTATTTTGATAGGAATAGAAGTGAAAACGAAGAATCATCCTGGATATTTGTATTTGATTAGAAAATAATATTCCTCGAAGATATTAGAATATTTTTTTAATTATTGGAAAAATAGTTGTCATCTATTCAATTAAAATAATGTAATATGTTCAATTTAAACTTCTTTAATCTGTAAAGATGTTTTTAAATGACTAGAACATTTTAAACTTATATTCGTATATAGAGTCTACAAAAAGTAATGAATAGTTTTCACACAAAAAAAAGAAAAAGTAATGAATAGTGTAGCTCAATTAAGTCCTATTTTACACTAGTGGAAATTTAAATCAAGTTATTTTTGAATTTTAAGATTTAAATGGAATTTGAACGAAATTTAAAGAGTGTTAACCAATGAATGCTTGGTGTGTGTTCAGATTAGTTTTTAGAGAATAGCTTTTATGATCTACGAGATAAATATGAGAGGAGTTTTATCTCGATTTACGGAAAAGTGTTTCTGAAATTATGGTTTCAGAACTTACCAAACAAACATTTGGATCCCAAGCTCATGCAGAAGCAGAATGGAAGTTATAGTACCATCCCATGGGAGGCCATATATTTATTGGCTCTTCCTCTGTTTCCAAGAGAAAGGTAAGTGGGAGAGGTCAGGAATGAGCGGCTTTAACCTCACAAAGAGAATCATGTTACAGTGCCATCTCACTGATTAAACCCTGCCAAACCAAATCATGATAACATGGGAGCCACAGAATATATCCTGCAACCAATACCATAACAGGACTCATTAGGCTGAGTTTTTGAAGACAAACGGCCCACATAGAGGCGAGTGTTGCCATATTTATCATCATAGCGAGGCATTCTTGCCAAGAAAATTCTGCACGGCTACACCAGTTGCGGCCTCAAACCCTTTTTTAGGCTGAGTTTTCAAGTCAACATGTATGTGGTCAGCATCCTGCTTTAAAATTCTTTTTTTAAAAAAAAAAAACAGGAAAACCGACTTGCTCCTATTCACCCAATAAAATAAAAAAATAACCGACTTGCTCCTCAAGACGCACGTGACAGACGAAGAAAAGTAAGAAGGCTTGGCCACCAAGCAATTTGACGTGGACCCTTTACCCTAATCAATTAATAACTACTATGTTACTGTGGTTTGTAGTTTATTCCACTCTCTAGTGGGGCTGTTTTCATTAATTGAACGACAAGAGAACAGGCTAGAGCTCGAGCGGTTGAAATTTGAAACTTATATCAGTTTCCACGCGGCCTTAGCGGTCAAACTCTTGACTTAGATCCACAGAGCCATAAATGTTTCTTGAAATTCCGCTCTCAAAATGAAAGCAAGCCTTATCGTGAATGAATCAAAGCGCAGATATTCCTCTCTCTGCCTATTAGATAACTGAAGTCGAACTCGCAATCACAGACGGCCAGCTTCATCTCCGTGCTTCTTCCCTATCACTTTTACTCGTTCTCTCTCCGGACTTGCATCCAACTGTAGTTTGCAGCCCATCATTCCTATGGATTCGCCCCCGATTGAACCCTTCTAGGTTCGTTCAATACTTCTTTCTAATCATCCTCGGCGTTTATATTTCTTATTTTCCTCATCCCCTTTTGCCTTTCTTTCTATCCAGAAATTCCCCTGTTACGGTTGCATATTGGCTATTTTAGGATCTACGAGTGATCTTGTGAGGCTAGTAGCTGCAACTTTACGCGTTCAGGTCTGACTTCGCTGCTGCTCCCTCTGCATTCATGGATCCAAATTTGTCTGCTGCTCGTGATTTCAGGAATGGACACCAAACAGCTGATGGCGCCGTCTTCTCTGGTACTAATCAATACCTAAATCTAGGAGATGAATGGAATCCTGACGGAGACCATCAGACCGCTCTTAATTACTACCGTGACATTTTTCATCAACCTGATGTGGACCCACTTAGTAATGCTCAGCACACAAGCTTGATTTCTGAAGGAGCACCGCCGAATCCATCCTGGAGTGCGAGTTCTGTGGAAGGTGTGCCAGATGTCCCGTATTCAGCCGCGACTTTGGCTCCGGATCCTTCTCTAGAAGACAGCGATTTTTCAGAAACCATCAAGTACATGAGTCAAGTTCTTATGGAAGAGAACTTGGAACAGAAGCCATCCATGTTTTATGATCCGCTCAGTCTAAAACTTACTGAGAAATCATTCTATGATGCTCTTCGATACAACGACTCTCTCTCCCCCAATGAGCACCCTCTCATTGACACTGATGACAGCCCTGACGGTCATTCCTCTGGAACTGCTACTGATTCTAGTACCGGCGGTGGCGGCGGCGGCACCAGCACAAGCACAAGCACTAACACAAGCCTCAACGACTTAGAATTAAGGACCTCTTCGCCAGAGACCCCTGTTTTGGGAGATTATTCTTTCCAGTTCAAATCGCAATCCATATCTCAGCAGTTCTTACAGCCTCCAAATACTTCAACTAATATGAGTGACGGACTGCTGAATTTGGATTCTTCTATTACTCAGCTTTTGGCTCAAAATATCTTTAGTGACGCAGAATCTGTCTTGCAATTCAATAGAGGTTTAGAGGAAGCAAGCAAATTTCTTCCTAGAAGAGTTCAACTCGTCACTGATCTGGAGAGCACCGCAGTGTCCGTACAGTCAAGGGTGGTGGGAGGAAGGGCGCCACTGAATACGGGGAAAGAGGCTAGGGAGAATTTGCATGTGTTGAAGGGTAGAAAGAATCACGACCGCGATGGTAGTGTTGATGAAGAAGAAGGGAGAAACAAGAAGCAGTCAGCAGTGTATGTTGATGAGAGTGAATTATCGGAGATGTTTGACAAAGTGTTGCTTAGTGTTGAGAATGTTCCACTGTGTTCTGAGCACGAAAGCGTGCACTGTGGATCAGCGAAAGACATGCAGACAAGCGAGCAGGCTGTGGAATCATCTGATGGAGAGAAGACACACTCTAAGAAACAAGGCAGGAAGAAGGAAACGGTGGATTTGAACACACTTTTGGTTTTATGTGCACAAGCCGTGTCTGCCAGCGATAGAAGGACTGCTCATGAATTACTAAAACAGATCAGGCAACATTCTTCACCCTTGGGGGATGCATCTCAGAGGGTGGCTCATTATTTCGCCAATGGCCTTGAGGCACGTTTGGTTGGTGGTGGTGCGGGAACCCAGCTATTTTATACTTCCCTGAGCTCCAAGAATATCTCTGCTGCTGAAATTTTGAAAGCTTACCAAGTTTCAATGTCGGCCTCACCTTTTAAGAAGCTTGCACATCTTTTTGCAATAAAAATGATTTTAAAAGCAGCTGAAAAGGCGGAAACCCTCCATATCATTGATTTTGGTATTATGTATGGTTTCCAGTGGCCAATGCTCATCAAATTTCTCTCAAATAGAGCTGGTGGACCTCCCAAGCTACGCATCACCGGAATAGAATTTCCCCAACCTGGCTTTCGTCCGGCAGAAAGAATTGAGGAAACTGGTCGTCGTCTTGCTAACTATTGCAGTCGATTTAATGTTCCCTTTGAGTACAAAGCTATAGCATCACAAAACTGGGAAACCATCCAAATTGAGGACCTTAAGATTGAGAGGAATGAGGTACTTGCTGTGAACTGTTTGATGAGGTTAAAGAATTTCCTGGATGAGACAATTGAAGTGAATAGTCCTAGGAATGCACTTCTAAATCTAGTGAGGAAGATGAAACCGGACCTCTTTGTTCAATGCATTGTTAATGGGTCCTACAATGCCCCTTTCTTTGTTACACGGTTCAGGGAGGCACTGTTCCATTTCTCGGCGTTGTATGATATGTTTGATACTTTGGTACCCCGTGAAAACCGATGGAGGTTGATGCTTGAGAAAGAAATTTATGGTCGGGAGGCTATGAACGTTGTGGCATGTGAAGGATTAGAAAGGGTTGAGAGGCCTGAGACATACAAACAATGGCAGGCAAGGATTTCAAGGGCAGGTTTCAAGCAGCTCCCGCTGAATAGAGAGCTTATGGCCAAGTTCAGGGACAAGATGGAGGCGTGGTACCATAAAGATTTTGTGTTTGATGATGACAGCAACTGGATGCTTCAGGGCTGGAAGGGACGTATTTTGTATGCCTCCGCTTGTTGGGTTCCAGCATAATGCGATGTGGCCTTAGGTTGAACTTGTGTCATAACTCATGTAACGGGTATCAGGCATATCCTATCATTCCACATTCATACTTCTGTTGGAGTTTTACGCTTGGCGGTTACCTCAGTTTATGTTGCAAGCATGATGCGATGCATGGAGAACCTTATTAGTTATATGTTTTTTTTTTTTTTTCGTGGTTTCAGGTCATGGTAAATCTTTTATTTGTATCCAGATCACTTGAGCTTGGATCGTGATGAAATTTCAGTACAAGTTTGGGATCATTAATGCATTTGGTGGCTAGATTGTAGCAGTCGTTGTCAAAGAATTGAGATTTTGGGATCTAGTGCAAGAAATCCTATATGTATATATAGATGAGAAGGTGGGCAACTCCGTCATGAGCAGGGTTGCCCGTTTGACATGTTTGGACTTTGGAGGAATTAGGAATAGAGGCCATCAAAATTAATCTTTGCATAGTTGGCAGCGTACTCTGTAAGATAACTTGTCCTTACCAAACTTCATTTTGTTTTGAGTTCTTTGTCTTGATGCCCTAATACACCACCCCTTTGTTTTATTAGTCCGATACAACATAGCCTATTAAAAACGCAAAAATATGTTGTTTCTCTACTCAAGGCATTCTGTTCCGTCTGTGGTTATGTAATGTATATCCAAACGCTAGAGTTTGTCTATATACCATCCAATCAATACAAAAATAATGTTAGAATTAGTGTAGTGAAAGTACATTCAAACAAGTTGAAGTAAAATTACTTTCACATACTTACCTCGTATGCTATAAATCACATTGGAAAAGCAGCTTTTATCGTTAATCTACATGGGCATTTATTGTCTGTTTGAGTTAGCGTTATAGAAGCACATTTACACAATTCGAGATAAAACTCATTTCACATACTTACTTTATACACTATAAATTACATTAAAAAAATAGTTTCTATCGCTAATTCAAACAGTCATTTAATCGTCAATCATTCACATATTTGCCGCCCTAGATGCTTGTGTCTCACACAAACATACCAATAAATTAACGGAAAATGCTCGTTGACAACTCACTTGATTTATTTTCCTTTTCGGATTATCATTTTGTTAAAACTGACCATAAAGTTGTTATACAGTAGCAATGAAGAAAATTTTATAATATTGAACAAGAAAATTCAGTTGCATGTTACTCAATAACGTAACTCGTGGCAATATATTATGTTGTTGACGTGAAAACTGTCTTAGTGAGTGTTTGGGAACTTTCTAAATCTAGGTTTACGTAAATCGAGATAAAACTTCTCTCATATATTTACTTTGTAAATCGTAAAAACTATTCTCAAAAATTAATCCAAACACACACATACCCATAAACGTACAAAGTCAAAGTTGGATTACACCAAGACTACTGCATGATGCTCTAACTCAAGGAAATGGTTATGAAGCACCCAATTTTATTTTTTATTTTATTTTTTGGAGGAGATTATGTAGGACCAAAAGAGAGTTGTATTTTTACCACATTATGGTTATCGATAAAAACTAAATATCACACACACACACTGGTGGGAAAGCATCTAACGGGAATGATTCTAAAGGAAAAGTAAAGTGGCATATGAATACAAAACTTTCCTTCCAACAATGTGAGTTACAAAATTCTGAGTAAGGTTCTTGCGAACAGATTGAGATCTGTGTTGAACTTCCTGATCCACCCCACTCAATGTAGTTTCATCAGGGGTAGACAAAGTTGCGACAATATAATTCTTGCCCAAGAAGCGATCCACACAATGAGAACGACTAGAAAGAAGAAAGGTTATGTAGCCATTAAAGTGGATATGGAGAAAGCTTTCGATAGGCTTGACTGGCACTTCCTGCTTTTCAACCTCCGTAGTCTAGGACTGAGTGATCATTTTGTGAATCTGTTGATGATGTGTGTCTCCTCTCCAACAATGAGTGTGATATGGAACGGATCTCTCTCTATCCCGTTTAAGCCATCAAGAGGAGTGAGACAGGGTGACCCTCTGAGCCCTTACCTTTTCATTCTCTGCATGGAAAGGCTGAGTCAGTTGATAAATCGGGCAGTAGTAGAGAGAAGTTGGAAGCCTCTTAGGATTAGTCAAACGTGTCCAAATCTCTCCCATCTCTTCTTTGCCGATGACCTTCTTCTTTTCTGTGAAGCATCCACTAGCCAGATGGAGAATATTAGAGACCTGTGACTTTTTTCTGTAAGGTATCTAGTCATCAGATCAACCTCCAGAAATCTAAGATCTTTGCTTCCAGGAATGTTCAGTTCCATCGTGCTCAGCAACTGGGTCAGACACTGGGAATTAGTATATCCGGAGACCTGGGTAAATACTTAGGGGTTCCTCTGCTTCATAAAAGAGCAACCAAACTGACATTCGCTCCTCTGATTTCTAAGGTTCACAAAAAGCTATCTGCTTGGAAGGGTAAATTCTTGAATATAGCCGGGAGAACTGTTCTGATCAAATCGGTCCTATCTACTCTGCCGTTCTACCAAATGCAGACTTCCCTGCTTCCTAAAGGTGTTCTGCACGACCTTGAGAAATTAAACAGAAACTTCTTTTGGAGTCAGGGGCAGGATAAAAAGAAAATGCATCTCATTTCCTGGGAGAACATCAAGTTAGACAAAAAGGAGGGTGGCCTGGGTATCAAAGACCTTTCCAGCCAGAATAAAGCTCTCATTATGAAGTTGTGCTGGAATCTCATTACTAGACCAGATGCTCTATGGGTGAAAGTTCTCAGAGCAAAATATGACTGTGGGGATAAAGAAATTCCAAGAGTCGAGCGGAAAAAAACCCAATCTGCGGTATGGAATGCAATATCGACTGTTTGGGGTTCATTCAGGAAAGCAGTGGGTAAAAAGCTCAAAAGCGGACAATCAACTAATGCTTGGTGGGATTTATGGACAAGCCTTGACCAACCCCTCATTTTCTATGTGGACAGAAACCATGAACAAATAAACCCTGATGATGTGGTAAGTCAATTTGTTGGCCTTAACGGGGAATGGGATCTCCACCGTTGGAGCATGTTCCTGCCGAGGTGGGTGATTGAAAGGATCAAACAAGTCTCCCCTCCTTCCCAGTCTGGAAACGATTTATTTTGGTGGAGGAAATCTTCTGATGGAAATTTCAGCGTAAGATCAGCTTATTCCATGATTTATTCGTCACTCTCGGAACCAGCGGATCCGTTCTGGCAACGCATCTGGAGATGGCCTATTCCTGAGAAAGTAAAATTCTTTATGTGGCAGTTGTTTCAAGAGAGAATTCCTTCGAATGCTCTTCTTGCTAAGAGAGATGAGAGATTAAAACCTGAGTGTCCTTTTGAGTGCACTTGTGAGGAAACAGCGATCCATATACTGAGGGACTGTGAGTTTGCAAATTCTGTGTGGCTTTCCTGTACTAACCCCGTTTATCATTCTGCATTTTTCTCTGGTAATTTGCAGGTCTGGATCAGATGGAACATGCAACACCAACCGGGTGTCCGCAAGTTTTCCCAGTGGCCCTGGCTGAGAGTCTTCGGTTCATTATGTTGGCTAATTTGGAAGAACAGATGCAACAAAGTCTATGAAGGAACCTCGGATCTTCCTCACCAGATATTACACAGAGGACTTCATTTTCTCCATGAAGGCGTAGAGGAGGGCAGGTTCAAGCATAAGATATTTAGAGTTCCAGAAAGATACTCAGAGGGTTGGAGTGCGCCACCAGAAGGATATGTTCGGATCGATGTGGACGCGGCGGTAGATAACCACAAGAATTCAGCAGTTGGAGGAGTGGTACGAGATAACTCTGGAGCTTGGATTTGCGGGTTTCAGCAAAATACGGGATTTAGCCTCGGATCAACAGCCGCTGAGATCCAAGCTATTCGCCTCGGCTTACAGATTTGCAAATTCAGGAAATTTAGAAGGATCAAACTTTTTACTGACTCATTGCAAGCCATTCAACTGCTATTCAACACAGGCAGTCAGTATCACCCGCTTCAATACGAATTGGAGGCTGTCAGGGAATTAATCTATAGGGATTGGGATCTAGAAATTCATCACTGCCATAGAGAAGCCCTTACATGTGCTGACCTTTTGGCAAAACGAGCACTGGATTTGTGCAATGATTTGTCCATTTTACAGTATCCACCAGACTTCTGTACGCCACATATGACAGCTGATCTTAGCTGACATTTTTGGGCGCCAATAGTTTTTTGTTGCTAAGTAATTTTTCCAGTTTTCTTTCAGGCCCGTGTGGCCCCAGAGCTTTTCATTGCTCTTGTCATTGTAATTCAAAAAAAAAAAAAAACTTTCCTTCCTATCTTATTTGTCAAAAAGGCGTGCAGGGAAAAACAAAGAATAATGTGTTGTTTTATGAATCGGGATCCACCTATCTAATAGCAGCCTCGTGAAAAAAGAACGCAGACTTGATACAGGGCACTACATTAAATTCTAATTTTGTAAGTGTTATGCTTTGCTTATTGTTTATTGTGCTGCCTTTGTCTCAATCTGATCTGATGGATTTTTCTGCAACAGTCATGATAGCGTTCTGGCGATTTGATTGAGAGGAGCGTTCATGTATCTTTCATTTTCTTTATTCAACGATCGAGCGTGAATCATCACTTTAATTTCTTGATGATGGACGATGGAGCCCAAATCTCTGCATATTTAATTTTACTGAGTGGACACGTGGTGATCAACTAAATGACCCCACTTCTTTTTTTTCTCCGTATTGACTTTACACTTCCGTCCTAACATTTTCATCAATCACCTCCACACACGGGTCGTGGTCTGTCGATAAGCTCAAGACTTAAATTTTAAATACGAGGCCCACATTTAATTTTGTACATAAAGTTAGCATCCTCACCACAAACCTCCTTTGCAACAGCCGCCATGTCCTGTTTCAAAAAATGCTAGTATAATTAGTGCGGAATATAAAGACTAAACCTATATGATTTGTTAGAATTTTTATATTATACATAGATGTTACAAACCTGAAGGCTGTGCGAGATTCAAGCTAATGACTCTGTTCTATCTGACATTAGACACAGAGTTAGTATGTGTTTAGATTAACTTTTGAGAATAATTTTTATAATTTATGAGGTAGATATGTAAGAAGAGTTTTATCTCGACTTACGAAAAAATAGCTTCTAAAACAATAATTTGGGTGTTTCCCAAACACTCACTAATAATTGAGTTTGCTGACAAACATTTGACCAGTCATATGTAGTAGATAGGTTATTGTTAATAGTACCGTATGTGTTGGCCAATAAATATTTGATTTTATTTCTTTATAAAAGAAAAGAAAGACAAAAAGCGATTGCATATTGATGTGTGGGGAAGGGATCAAGAAGGAGGCCAAGTTTGAATCGGTTCTATATTTAATTATATCATTCATTATCGATTTATCTCTTTCGTTTGTTTCTTGGCTGAGGGGCTGCTTTTTCTCTTGTCGCCACCGCATCAATCTGTATCTGGCTTCCACGGGAAGCTTCTTTAATTGCAGACAAGCCAACTAATACTGCATGGCATCTTTGATTAATGTTAAAAATATATAACCAAGATTTACGAATTAAATCTATGTTAAATCTTTCAATAACTTCCAAATAAATATTCATGAAACTGAAAAATTATTCTTGACTTCAACTCTCATCATGTTGTTTATATCATTAACTTTTGAATCCGGAGTCTTTGTAGAAGTTTTTTTTGCCCCAAAGGGAAAACTTAGCCCTCATCCGCCAATAATTCATCGTTTTTAAATAATTTTTGCCGCTGAAATAATTTACTGATAATAATTAGCACAAGGAAAAAACGGAGAGGTTAATCAGTGGGATGGTTGGGGAATGTATCTGAACAAATGTCGCATCATTGAGATCTACTCCTCTGTGCTGTGTGTGTGTTTGAATTAGTTTTTTTTAATAATTTTTAAGATTTATGAGATAAATCACATAGTTTTTATGATTTATGAGATAAATGTGTGATGTAAGTTTTATCTCAAATTACGTAAATATATATTTTAGATATTTACCAAACACCCTCCTATTTAGAAAAATTAGAATTTTTTCTTCTTGTAACATTATAGATGCTTCTGCCCAGTTGAATATTCCATCTAGTTTGGCGTCAAACCCTTTGACCTGGCAATCTTGCATTGCCTTTTGGACTGACCTCATTGAATGACCTGAAAAAGAACATGTGCCTCAGAGATTAATTATTATCATCATTATATTGGATGGCAGTTGATGAGGACTGAGGAGTAGGGATGGAAATAGGTTATGCACCTAACAGGGGTCTACGGCTTAGCCTACATAAAGCCTAACCTAGTCTATTTAGTAAATAGGTCAGGTTCAGGCTCAGGCATATTGTTAGGCCTATTTAGATAAACAGGTCAGGCCTATTTTTATAAGGCCTAACCTACAAGCCTACAGGCCTGGCCTATTTAATTTTTAAAAAAAAAAATTATACTATTATATAAGTATATATAATATCATCTAAATAATTTTATAAATTTACCAACTTAATCTTAATTCTAAGTTTCATATTTCATTGTTATTATACTCAACCCTTGTTTTCGCGTAAATCATTCACCTCTACATCTCTTCTCTTCGATCGCTTGAGATGACAATAGTAACTCACTTTCTCTCCCCTAATTTGTGCCCTCCACTAAAGCATAAAAATTGTTATGAATTTATTTTAGTGTCAAATGAAATATTATAATATTAATAAGGGGAGTTTGTCCCAATTTACGTGCAAAGAGTAAAATAGATAAAATTCTAGTTTTATATGTTATTTGTTATGCTTAGTCGATTTTAAAAAATATATCTCATTAGTCAATAGACGATTAGTTTTTCTTATTCCTATTTGCTCGGACAAGTGTTGTCACTAGACATTATTTTCTTTTCCTTACTAAGCCTTAATATTACGATAAGAATAGATGTTAGGCTTTTAAGACATAATGTAGGATTGTATATAAGCATGAAGGGTTAGATATGAATTTGGCGGCATAGGCTTTAAAGGCTATTTAAAGTCCTACATTTTAAGTAGGCTTTTAAACATGTTTCATGCTTTGTCAGGCCTTCTGAAGGCCCAGGCCCAGGCCTAAAAAATAGCCTACATACAGGCTCAGGCCCAGGCTCAGACTTTAAATCTTTGTTACAGGCCCAGGCCTATTTAGACAAAGCTTAGCCTAACCTAGCCTATTTACAACTTACTGAGGAGTAATCATTGCCATTGGGCGCAGAATTTAATATAAAGAATTTGGTGGAATCAATTCCAGGTTCTCCATTTTTCTGCCTCCTCTATACTCCGACCCTTCTTCATCCTCGCAGTTCACACAGACCATAGACAGTACCACCCCTGATCTAGATTCGGGCCTGAAGGTGTCCTTGATCCCTACTATATCCTTAGATTGTTAAAATAAATGTGACAAGCCCTGCACTTTCGTCCAACTCAGACATCAGATGGATGGCCAAGATTCTGAATTCTATGCAAGCTTGGTTTCTGCAAGGTCAACTACTCAGAGTTCTATCATTCCTGTTCGGATCTTGGCCCGCAATATGATCGCCGGGGACGCCGTTCTCGACAACTTTGATGGTTCCTCTGACGCAGAGGATGCTTCTCTTTCCTCGTTCTCAAATCGCGCCTCAGTCAACGGGCTTATTTTTGGTGATAGATCTGTCGAATCATCTTCCGTTTCTCCGGCGAACACAGAATCTCCCGTTCATTCTGGCACCGGTTCAAATGAAGAATTTACGGAGAGTAACAAATATTCCAATGAAATTCTCAGATACATAAGCGACATCCTCATGGATGAAGAAGACGACCTGGAGAGTCAGCCCTGCATGTTGCAGCACTGTGTGGCACTCCAAGCTGCTGAAAAATCATTCTACGATGTCCTCACTCCCAGTAGTTCCGCATCGCCCCACCACAGCGGCAGCTACACCAGTACTGATCATTCGAATGAGGCCGATTGGTCTTCTTATTTATGCCCTGATCCATTAACAGGGGCACAAGAATCCTACTCTCAACCTGCAGATGATGAGATTCACACTTCAACAAGCAGTGGGGGGAGGGAAAAGAGGAGCCATGAGATAGATGACATTACAAATGAGGAAGAGGGCAGAGGAAGTAAGATTTCGGCGGTGTACTCGGAGGATTCAGAGCAATCGGCGGTGTTCGATGAGCTACTCGTTTTCCTGGGGGGAACAGGTCCGGGCGTGGCTCAAGAATCATCATCAAAAAATGTGAATATGAACTCAAAAGGTAAGGCAAATCGTTCCAAGAAAGGGGCAGATAAAGGGGCAACAGTAGATTTGTGGACTCTGTTGATTCAATGTGCACAGGCAGTGGCTAACTTTGACCAAAGGAATGCGAACGAGCTTCTGAAGCAGATGAGGCAGCACTCTTCTCCTTTTGGGGATGGAATTGAGCGTTTGTCTCATTACTTTGCCAACGGACTGGAGATGCGTTTGGCTGCCGGGAAGCCATCTTTGACGCCGCTCGATTTCAACGGGCTTACTGCTGCTGACATGTTAAGAGCTTGCAAGCTATACATAACAGCAGCTCCCTTTCAGAGAGTCGCCAACTTCATGTCGGTTCCAATGATCATGAAGCAAGTGGGGAACGGAAGAAGCCTTCATATTATTGATTTTGGGATCAACTATGGTTTCCAGTGGCCCTGCCTTATCCATCATGTTTCAAACAGATCAGAAGGACCTATCAAGATCCGGATCACAGGAATCGATTTTCCCCAACCCGGATTTCGCCCCACTGAGAGGCTGGAGGAGACAGGCAGGCGTTTGGCTAATTATTGCAGAAGCTTCAATGTGCCATTTGAGTACAACTGCGTTGCAAAGAAATGGGAAACCATACAGCTTAAGGATCTCAAATTAGATCCAAGCGAGGTAACGATTGTGAACTGCATGTACAGAATGAAGAACCTGCCCGATGAGACTGTGGAGGTGGACTGTTCGAGAGATGCTGTTTTGAAGATCATCAGGAAGATTAAACCAAGCATCTTCATGCATGGAATTGCCAATGGCACCCATAATGCGCCATTTTTCCTAACTCGGTTCAAGGAGGCGCTGTTCCACTTCTCGACACTGTATGATATTCTGGAGGCAAACGTGGGGCGTGAAGATCCGCACAGGGTGATGGTTGAGAAAGAGATTTTTGGGAGGGACGCCATGAATGTGATAGCGTGCGAGGGGGCAGAGAGAGTAGAAAGGCCAGAGACGTACAAGCAATGGCAGGTCAGGAACCAGAGAGCCGGATTCAAGCAAATCTACTTGGATGCAGAACGACTCAAGAAAGCAAAAGAGTTTGTGAAAACCGAATACCACAAGGATTTTGTGGTGGATGAAAATGGCAAATGGGTTTTGCTGGGATGGAAAGGCCGCATTGTTCATGCTCTTTCCTGTTGGATGCCTGCTTAACAGAGCCATCAGTAACCAATAGTAACAAGTAATTGCCTCGTAGGGATGCAATCAGATCTTCCGACTCTCTCTCATTTGGGAATCGCCCAAAAGATCGTTTCTTTTCATTAAACAGGAATAGCTGGGTATTTTCAAGGCTTTGTGATGAATCAATTCCTATGGGTTCCTTGCTTGTCAATATGTAACGTACGTCTGGTTCTTCCGGAGCCGGATCTTAATGTGAATAAAATCTCAACTCTCTCAATCACTATAGAAGAGAATACACGAATAACTCGCATCCATGAGATTTATCACTATGCTCGTTTGGAATAACATATTTTTGGGTAATAAGTATTTATAAATCGTGATTCACGATATACAAAGTAAGTATGTAAGAGGAATTTTATCTCGATTTGCGTAATAAACACTTAAATTCAAAAAATAAGTGTTTCCAAACATATAGATCGGTCACTTTTGATTATGTAATAGATAGATAAACAATCGATATTAATTAATAGAATAAACGTTGAACCAACCGATAATCAAGCTTCTCTCATATATCACCTCCATAACTCTTGATTAGAGATTGCGCCTTGTTCAAAATAACTCGTGCATTTGATTTACCATTTAAAATTACTAATGCGTCACAAGCTTCAAGCTTAAAGGTTCAAGCTTCAAGCTAAATTATAAATATATCCAGAGTACTAGCGGATGAATTAAAATAGATCAGGAATCCCAGTAGGAGGAGCAGAATCTATAGAATTCAATACTACAAAGAAAGTTGGACGCCGGACGCAGATGGCGTCAAAGGGGCCGTAAGCATGGCAGAGTCCCGTCGAATTGAGGTGCATTACAAATACTACTTATGTACTAAGATGCTGCAAAGATACGATTCCAGCTGCAACAATGATGCATGGCTGGCAACTGACAACAGCTCCATCTGCACAAATAAATAGCAAGTTACCACGCAAACAAATAGCATTAAGAATGAACTTGGAAAACTCCCAAGGAAATACGACTCAATCCCCACAAGAGCTGTTACCATCTGGGAAGTGAAAACGGTCAAGTATGTAGGTAATTGGCAGCCATCATTAACTCCAGAGTTAATTCGGGTTCAATAGGAAACTCAGTCTCCTTCCCACTACACCAAACAAGCAGGAATGACATAAAAATGATAAGTTTCTGATGGGGCTTCAACAGCATTTATATGTAATATAGAAACTGCACTATTCATTATCCACAGCCAACACGATTCATTTACTTAAATTCTTTGCAATGCATAAGACTCACACAAGTTACTTGCAAAAAGATTATAGTTCTATCACATAAAACAAAATATACAATGCAGAGTTCCTCTGTTACTTGGAGCAGGAATTGATTATATCAGAGTGATACTAATAATCAACATAGTAGAGCCGAAAACAAGTTTCTTTTTCCCCATTTTCCTCCATTCTTGTACAAAAGTAGTCAGCAGTAGTCATAAAGACTAAGGTTTACATATCAATGGATGCCCAGTAACAGACTTTGAGCTGAAATGACACAAGAAGGACATAGGGACATGACTATATCATGCCAAACCAGGGATCCTCAAAGTAGCACTGAACTCCGTAAAACTCAGTCTACCCTTTTGAACCCAGGTCAGAATTCAGAACACAAACCATTATCTTCCAGGTATAATAGAAGAACTAGAACATGTCTTAAACCCAATCAAAAACTAAAATACAACTAATAAATTTCAAAAAACAAATAGTTAACATGGTAGAGTATTCAACTTTTGCAGGCTAATGGCTTGAACCAATAAAAGGATAGGGACTACCACAAATGAAGCATGAATCGGTTCCCAAGTCCAAACTCCCTAGTCCCCTTCGAGGTGAAGGTTTTGATAATAACCTCGACAAAAATATTCACACAAGACATTATATAACGTGAAATTATACCCAACAACATCCGTCCCCCAAAAGAAAAATTTGATGATTTCTAAACCAGAGTAAGAAAAAGGGCAGAAATGCTCCATAAAGTTTGTTTACTAATAACTAACAGCGTTTGAGTGTCACAGGTAGTGATTTAAAATTGAGGCTATCTTGATCACAAGGTAGGATCCCTACCCATCTCCTTTCCCCGATCCCTACTTCTCTGCTATTAAAAATCAATAATACGAAAATAAAGAAGGCACTTTGCTCTATGTTGCTGATAGTGAAAAGCAAGTAGATTCTGCGGTAATTAATACAGTAAGGTTTAAAAAGATAACACATCAAAGATAAAATCTTGCAAGAGCACCGACAAAATAATTAGCATGCAGAAGCAACATAACAAAATAGCAGTCGATGATGTAGTCAAAGACAGAACGAAAATTGTGAAGAAGGGATTCAGAACCTAGCGAATTGCAGGTGCCAATAGAAATACTGACAAATCTTCTCGAGAATGGTAGTGCTGATCTCAGGGAAAGTCACTTCGCCGTGCTGCCTCTCAGCAAAACTACCTGTCAAGGAAATCCCTCCATCAGAATATTATTATCTTGAAGAATCATATAGAAAATTGAAACCCTAGTCCTCCTTGAGAAAAACAAAACAATAAATCCGTCAATGAGGTAGCGACAAATGAACAGACCCGGAGAGGTGAGCATGTTATGTATCGTCTGTGAAACCATAGCTGCTTCTTTATCGACCACAAATTCGAATCCCTCGGCGCTGATAAGCTTCACAGTGTCTTCCTTCTTCATCTTGCCCGATTCTTTCCTTCTCACACCGAATGTGGGGGTCAAAATGGTAATGGAAAATGGAAGCAACCAGGGAGACGGTGCGGTCTTCGACCCCAAATCCGATCGCGTGAATAATGGCAACTTTCCGTCAAGAAACGAAAAATGGGACAGGACAATGAATCGGCTACAATAAACAATGTTAGGTTAATCAGGGTCTAATAGATAGTTAAATCAATCTTATTAAAATATTATAATTTATTAATAACAATTTATATTAATATATTTTTAAACTTCTATAAATAAAAATGAATATTTTTAGAAAAAAAAATGCTTAAAATCTATTAATATTAGTTATAATGTCTATACTTATATAATGATATCTCATTTCTTATAATTATCAAGGTATTAAAAACCGGACCGGTCATTGAACCGATTGAGACAATGGGTCAATGGTCAGTGGGTCAGATCGGGGTCAACCCGGGGATCAGATCGATGATGATTTATAAAAGATAATTTAAAATTTACAAAAAAAAATTAATGTTTGATTATAAATTATATTTTAATAAAAATAGTAAAATATCCTATTGAACAACCAAAATAATTGATGTATATATAGTATTTTTTGCTGGATATATATAGTATATATATATTTTTGACCCAGCTGATATATATACTCTGTGAATAGAATTCTACTGCCCGCCTCTTTTTTTTAATTATGTACTTTACGTTTAAATATTTATCAACCTATCAACATAAATGCATTTTATCATTTATAAAAAAAAATGAGCACATGGGAGAACATGTTGGTAAATGGGAAGCTTTGGAAAACAAGAATACAGTAAAATTAGTAAATTATTGAGCCCAACCACCTGCAACACGTTTTGACAGCTATCAATAGCAAAGCCTTTTCTTCCCCTTCCTGGCTTCTTTCAATCACAATCTCTCCATAGCTCGACCTCTATTTTTCGCCTTTCCGTTTTATCTTCTCTCAATTGAAGTGAACCATCCCCTGAAATCGTTCTTTTCCTTTGTCTTTCATGCGTTCTCCTTCAAGAAATTTTTCTGCTGTAAGCTTCCTCTTACATCTCCTCCACTATTTTCTTTCTATTATTGCTCCTTTTTCTTCTTTCTCTCGAAAAAATCTTCTTCTTCTGGAAAAAATCTTCTTCTTCTTGGAGATAAACCACCTTCTTTAACTGCAGAGTTTTCACTCGTCGTGAAAATAAAATTACTAAACCGGCGTAACCCACCAACCAGGCGGTTTATCCCGAGTCACTTCGGTTTACCCGGTTTATACCGGGTTACTCCGAGTCGCATTCCGCCCGAGTGGCAACATCAACCGGACCGGACAGGTAACTGGGTCGTCGGTTTCCGGCTCAACCCGGCCGGTCTGGTCCGGTTTTTAATACTATGATAATTATTATATCTTTTTAAATAATTTTTTTTATATTTGTTATTCCTTTACCTACTTTTCTTTTCATTTTGGTGTTCAACCTTCTATTTTCCCCTAAAAAATAGCATAAAATAAAAAAAAGTGAAATCGGTCCAACCAGTGAACCACCGGTTTTACCAATTTTGACCAGTCCAACTGGTCTCACGGTTCAATCAACAAACCAGACTGGATCACTGACCGGTTCCCGGTCGAACCTGCCGGTCTGGTCCGATTTTTTATTCTATGCTTTCTGCATATAATTGTCCTATTTATAAATCAATTTTTTTAATTTTACCCTAATTTATTAATGCTTTCAACTTTCAACTTTCAGGAGCTAATATAAATAATTTTTTTTGTTCATTATAATTAATAGAGATAAAATCATAGAACTCACAATTATTATTTTGAAAGAGAACTTATCATTAAGATCAAAATTTTTCTTTAAAAAAAACTTATAAAAAGAACTAGGGTGGTATATACAAGATAATTAAACTCGGACCGGTCAGTGAACCAGTAGGGTACTGGGTCAAGGGTCAGTAGGTCATATCAGAGTTAAACCGGGACCAAACCGGTGAGAAATGAAATATTTTAGGCTTATAGTATGAAATTCTAAAGGAAATTTTTTTTTAGAAAAAAAGATTTAAAAAAAATTTAAAAAATTAACCCGGACTAGACCAATCTAATAGCTAGGTTGCCAGTTTCCGGTTCGGCTAGGCCAGTCCGATCCGGTTTAGATGACCTGGGATATATATATTTACTCCCTCTGCCCTTTTACTAGCATAAGGAATAAGTATGATTGCATAAAATGAATTAGCCGTTAAAATCAATTAAAAGCAATCTATGTGTAAAAATGTAACGTCTTTCCTAAATGCCGCTATTTATAAAAATAGTATACAAAAGGGAATGAGTAAAAAATGAAAGAGAATGAATGGAACATATAAAAAAGAATGAGTAATAAATGATTAAATGGAAGATATTTAATACTTCATTAATATAAAAATATGTATTTAATAAAAGTAAAAAATGACAAGTGACTTAAATTTTGAGACACAAAAAATAACTGTTTCTATTAAGGATCAACTTTAAGGTAGAGAAAATTGCTTATAATTAAAAGTGGAGGATAGAGTATATTTTAAAACTAGGTGAAATTATATACTCATCTACCTTGAATGTAGTTAAAGAGATTAATTAAATTAATTAATATGATATATCTTTTTTTAAATACTCTAATCATCATCAAAATCTTTAATAGTATACCTCCTTTGTCTACTTGCTTTTTGTCTTTGTCGGAGGGATATCGTTAGGTTAATTTAGTGATGGTAAAAGAATGCTTTCTTATTGAGGATATAATTCTTTCAAGACTCTAGAGTGTAAAAAGGTTTTTATCCTTTTCAACAACTATATCAATCAGGATTTCAATAGGATAAAACTTAGATCCAGTTTCTTAGGTTTACTACATCCAGTTTGCAAATCAAAAACTGCCACATAAATTAATTTTTCCACATCAACCCTTAACCCCTTAAACTGCCATTAGCCTACTGGAAAAAATGAAGTAGAGTAGCTACGATGCAATAGAAAGTGAAATATGAGTTCCCAACAACATAAGCAACCTTTGAAAATTCGGATGACCTAGCTTTATCAAAGGAAAATCAATATCTAGTCAATTGAAGTACTACAAAGCAAAATAATATGGATATCGAGATACTCATGGGGTGGAGGAAGAGCCTAAGAGATTGCTATGTTAGACGAAGGGATGACCAAAAAACCAATAAAAGCTGTTTTAAAGATTCTTCTCTCAATACTAGGTCTAAAAAAATATCCCTCGATAACCCTCTTCCTCTACCCTCTAGCATTGCTGTTGGGGAGTAAAGCCATGAAAGCATAATTAGATTATGATGAGCAGGCAACATAACGGTTTCTGGAGGAAAAAAATGGACCCAAAATATATAGAGGAACAACGGGAGATGATTAACTTTAACAAGTTAATTGATAATAATAGAGTTTTGTTAACATCTAGTTGGATTCATAGATTTTCGAGGTTGTCATTGCTTTTGTTAGGAATTCCTACGAACCCACTGACTTTGCTTCCTCTGACACTCACTCTTGCCGCAACTCCTCTGCTTTTTCCCCATAACTTTTAGGGGGGCTAACGGCGGTTTAAAGGGTTAAGGGCTGATGTGGAAAAATAATTTATGCGTTAGTTCCTGATTGGCAAACTAGACATAATGGACCTAAGGAATTAGACCTAAGTTTTATCCATGCCAACATATGTTTCCTTTTGCTAGGTGAGGCAGCTGACAGCTACAGCTACAGCTACAACTACAACCGAAGCTTATTATTTTTTATTAAATTTAAAGGGGAGAATTGTGAAAAAATACCTTAGTGGGAATTTAATTGCCAAATGGGACCCTGATGTACAAAATATCTTCCAGGTGTGCAGAATATCTCCCCCTGTGTGCAGACGATCTTTCTTGTGTGCAATATTTTTTCCTATACGTGTGCAAAACATCTTCCCCCTGTGTGCACAAGATCTTTCGCCCCATGCATAGATGATCTTCCTAGGTCCCATTTGACAATTAATTTGCTAGTAAGATCTTTTTTCACAATTCTCCCGATTTAAAATCAATTGTAATTCTTTAAAATATTTAAATACCACTTTAAAATTCATGGGGACCAAAACAAAAATTCTTGGCTTATCAAATATTCCTTCCAGCTATAAATATAAGATAAAGTTGATTTTTTTTGGAAAAATTAAGGAAGTTAAATAAAGGGAAAATCCCTAAAAAATGCGCTCGAAATAGGCAAATCCCGTTTCAGTACAACGAATTCCAAAATGCCGAATCAGTCGTGTGTCAGTACAGAATGAACAGTGTAGGGGTGCTAAAAGACGATTTTGCCCTTCAGCCCTCATTCTCATCACTTTCAGAATAACAACACGAGCCTCTTAATTAACAACTTTGTCTTCTTGATTAACAACTCCAAGTTCATCTTTTTACTTTCACAATAATAATACCGGTCTTGAAATTGGAGTTGTTAATCAAGAAGACAAAGTTGTTAATTAAGAGGCTCGTGTTGTTATTCTGAAAGTGATGAGAATGAGGGCTGAAGGGCAAAATCGTCTTTTAGCACCCCTGCACTGTTCATTCCGTACTGACACACGACTGATTTGGCATTTTGGAATTCGTTGTACTGAAACGGGATTTGCCTATTTCGAGCGCATTTTTTAGGGATTTTCCTTTAAATAAATTACTTAATTATATCATATGTTATATATCCTTAAATTATATGTCAGTTTATTAGTCACATTAATTAGTTTAGAGAAAAAAATAAAAATAAAAATATTCTAAATTAGTTTAATTAGTTTCATTAATCTTTTTAAAAAAATTAACTTTATTTTATATCTATGATAGAAGAGATGAGTATAGATTAGCCCATCATAATGGGCAGACTTAAATTTAGGGCAACGGGGCCTTCGAATGTCATGCCCATCTGACCTTTTGTAAGAAGTTAGGCTGATATTTCTAAAAATGGAAAGCAAAAACCCATACAAGAGGCATAATCGAGGATGGTCAACGGATGGCTGCCCTGTGTAATTGTATCCTTTGTCAATCGTTGGCAAAAAAAGTATCCTTTGTCAATCAAATACTCCTACTAACTAATTCTACAACTGAGCGGCGGATGGGAAAGAAGACACCTTGCGCCAAAAGACTCAAACTTTCACTTAAAATTCAAACCAATGGATGGATTTCAATGCAAAAAGTGCAACGGAGAGGACTGAAAAAGGTGATTGCCTGAATCTCTGTTGCGTGACCACATTTTATGAAAAGCGTGAAAATAGGACGCTATGCGGATTTACCGAAAGATGGGACGTGGGATTTGTATTTGAGGCGTCTCCGTCGCGTTGGGGTTGAAGAATTGCAAATTCGCGGCTCCTCGTCTTCTCCTCACGTTTTCAACTTTTCTTCCTTGTTTAATCATTTACCCACGTCCTCTCAAAATTTGATGACCCAATTAAGGGATTAAACAAATATTGTACAAAATCTAAACCGCCCTCGTAAATCACAGCCAATTCCTTCTCTTATTTTTGTGTCTTTGGATTCTATATAAGATTTTTGGATTATTTCGAATCCGAATGACACAGCAAGGGCAGGGCACCATGGACCCTGCCATTCTGGATGGCATTATCAATCGGCTATTGGAGTTTCGAAACGCCAATTCTGGCAGACAGGTCACGCTCATGGAGGCTGAGATCCGCCTGCTTTGTGCTGCTTCCAGAGATGTCCTCCTTCGACAGCCCATTCTACTTCAGCTCCAAGCACCCATCAATATCTGTGGTACATTTCGATGCTACATGTTTTGGTTTCAACATAGAAATATTTATCCAATAGAAAGCCTCCCCGTCTGATCAAATCCAAATTGTGTTCGCATTTGGAGCATTTCGTTGTTGTTGATGTGATATGGAAAAATTGGAGAGCTCAATAGGAAAGGTTGGGATGAATCATGTGTTTAATTGGGCAAGCAACCTTTAAATTTGCGAATTGAGAGCATGAGTGAAAGACGAGGCATAAAAAAATCAGATGTTAAAGCTTATATGATTCTGGGTCACGGACTCTGTGCACACACAAACATTCGTGTACGAGTAAGCTAGTCAGCGTGACGACATGTTATTTTATCTTAAACAGAAGAAACATGCAAGTTTTAAATCTTTGAAATGCATTGAAGAGAGGGAGATACAATTACCTTCTGCTTTCTATTAAATTTGAATTTCACATGCTAGTGGAAGTTCCCCCTTTTGGTTGGAGAATTGGATGGGTGCTTTAGTTGGTTTTTTATGCTGACCATGATCATATTAAACTCTTGTAACCTTGTGGCTAATTTAATTCATAGGCGATATCCACGGACAATATTCTGACCTGTTGAGGATATTTGAAGATTGGGGCTTTCCTCCGCAGTCGAATTATTTATTCCTGGGAGATTATGTGGATCGCGGGAAGCAGAGTCTGGAGACTATTTGTCTGCTGCTGGCGTACAAGGTTAAATACCCAGATAACTTTTTTATTCTGAGAGGCAATCACGAATGTGCGTCAATCAATCGTGTGTATGGATTCTATGATGAATGCAAGCGGCGTTTCAACGTAAGACTGTGGAAAACTTTCATTGATTGCTTTAACTGTCTTCCAGTGGCGGCGGTGATAGAGGGGAGAATAATATGCATGCATGGGGGAATATCCCCAGAGCTCACAAACTTGGATCAAATTCAAAGCCTGTCTCGCCCCACTGAGATTCCAGAGTCTGGTTTGCTCTGTGATTTACTGTGGGCGGACCCCGACAGAAGCATAAGAGGCTGGGCAACCAATGATCGTGGAACATCCCACATCTTTGGGACAGACAAGGTGGCTGAATTCTTAATGACCAATGACTTGGATCTCATCTGCCGTGCTCATCAGGTTTGTTGGTTGCTTTGTTTTATTCCCATTCTGTACGTGACCCTAATACAATACATCTCCGTCCAGGTTGTTGAAGACGGATATGAATTTTTTGCTGACCGCCAGCTCGTCACCATATTCTCTGCACCCAATTACTGCGAATTTGATAACGCTGCTGCTATGATGAGTGTTGACGAAAACTTAAAATGCACTATCGAAATCCTTCAACCTCATCCAAGTTTTCGACGACGATGATCACTTTTATTCCTCGATAAAATATCTATGTATGATATCTTCATTTTTTTTCACTTAGACAAAAGGCCCTAATTCTCCTTCAAATCCATTTTAAGATTTTATTAGCTATAGATAAAGATTGCAGAATAGGCTGTTCTTGTATTATGACGCTATACTCAATAGCTAATGCGTTTTCTTTTGCAGGGGAAAAAATTATCATAGTAGTATAATAAATGAGATAACGGCCGGAGTGATCTTTGTGACTTGGCTCTTCCCATGGCCTGCATGAAAGCGTTTCTCTTCGAGGATTCACAAATAAAATTCAAAAATTTCCTTTCAATTTCACTGTAGTCACTCACAAATTTACTAGAATAAAAAACAGAAATACTGATAAAAAATTTGTAAATTATGACAATATAAAGAAAATATAATGTTGTCAAAATACTCTTTCAATTTAAAATTTAATTACATAAACTTATTTCATAAAATATGGAGCATACAGGATATGTGATCAGAGAGGATGTAATAATTTACCTGGGGAGAATTTCACCAAACTTCCCTACAGCAAAATATTTCCCAATAGCCCCCATAATTTTATCAAACATCAGTTCAGTCATATAGGGGAAGTGAAATTAATTTTAAGAGGAAATGGACAAATATACCCTCCCTATAACAAAAATAAACGTGTCAAACTTTTCAGTTATATATCTTATAAATTAACTTATTCATCTTATAAATTCTCACATGTATTTTAAAAAGTGTCACACTTATCTTATAAGGTGTCTATTTTCTTTGAAGGGGGTATTTTTATCCATTCTCTTTTGAAGTTAATCTCACTTCCCCGTAAAACTAAATTGATGTTTTAGAAAGTTAAGGGGCTTTTGGAAAATATTAGCGGCCTAGGTGAAATTATCCCATTTATTTGTGACCGAGTAATTTTAAGTTTATATTCAAATATTCAATATAATTGAATAATCATGTACTCCATCCGGGGGGGGGGGAATCATGTACTCCATCCGCAACCATTTGAATTCCTAAATCCTTTTTTATAAGAGCGTGATAAGAGTCATATGAATATTAAATACATTTTTTTATATTTGTGTCCCTTATTAATTATATATGTTACATTAATTAAAAGGTTAATTATTATTTCTCTTTCTTAAATCTTATTTATCATTTATAAATAAGGTCATACTTGAAAATGATCTATTTTATATGTACTTATTATTTTTAACTAGTTTTAACTGTTTTCTTAAACCTCGTAGTTCAGTTACAAAGTTTTTATAAATAAAATCAGAGGGGGTAATTTTTAGGGAAAATCCTTGAAAAATATCTCCGAAATAGCAAAATCCCTATTCAGTACTCTGAAATTCAAAATTTCGGATCAATACCCTGTCAGTACGGACGAACAATGCGAGGGCGCCAAAAGACGATTTTGCCCTTCAACTCTCATTCTCGCCCACTTCAGAATAACAACACAAGGCTCTTAATTAACAACTCCCGATTCTTGATTAGCAACTCGAGTTTCATCTTTTTACTTTCACAATAACAACACCGGTCTTGTTATTAACAATACCATATTCTACATCAACAACTCTCATTTTTTGTTTCACAACTTTGTAATTTAAGCTTCAGGGCCAATAACAACACCTCTTTCTTTATTAACAGCACCGTATTTTACATTAACAACACTATATTTGTGAGATGTGAATATATAAAAAAATAAAGAGGAGTTGTTAATTAAGAATGGGGAGTTGTTAATTAAGAGTCTCGTGTTGTTATTCTGAAATGGGCGAGAATGAGGGTTGAAGGGTAAAATCATCTTTTGGCGCCCCCGCACTGTTCATCCATACTAACAGGGTAATGATCCAGAATTTTGGATTTCAAAGTACTGAATAGAGATTTTGCTATTTCGGAGGTATTTTTTAGGGATTTTCCCTAATTTTTAAGATCTTTCCTTACACTCTACTTCTTTAATATAAAAAATGTTTACTTAATTTAGTTATATTAATGAAGTTTGTTAAATTAGTTAATGTGATATTTTTTTTCTTAAAATACTCACTTACTTTATTATTGTTGATGAAATATTAATAAAAATAATTTTGGAAACAATGATAAATATAAAAAATAGGTTTTATATTTATAACTAAGATAGAATATTATTTTTTTTAAGGAAAATCGCAGCATGCCCCTAAAAACAGAAAAAATATAAAAAAAGTCTCAATATATGATTCACTATCTAAAAATATACTTCATTGGGTCCTAAATATAAGACAGAATTAATTTTTTAGAGATATTAAAGAAGCTGATTAAATTCCTTTAAAATATTTATATTCATCATTTGTCTCTAAACTATTTTATCTAATATACAAATTGATATATAATTAATTATACATAATATATAATATAATTAAATAAATTATTTAGATTTGGGCGGATCATGCTGTGAGTACCCACGGGCTCCCTATATATTGCTTAAAAGAGGGGTAAAACCCAGTTTTCAGATTGAAGCCCTAGACCGCGAGCAAATTCCGTCATAGTACACACGCGACCTCCATTCACTCGGAGTGAGAGACAGGGAAGGAAGCATGGCGTCATCCCAAACGGCAGGACCCGTTCCGGTGGCCCACAACCCTTCTCAACCGGCGAAGCTACGATGGGGCGAGCTTGATGAGGACGACGGGGAGGATCTTGCCTTTCTGCTGCCGCCGCGGCAGATCATAGGTCCTGACGAGAACGGCATAAAGAAGGTCATTGAGTACAAATTCAATGAGGATGGAAATAAGGTTAAGATTACGACCACCACCCGGACTCGAAAGCTTGCTAATGCTCGCCTCAGTAAGCGAGCCGTTGAGAGGCGATCCTGGGCTAAGTTTGGCGATGCTGTTCACGAGGATGTTGGTAGTAGGCTCACCATGGTATCCACGGAAGAGATCCTCCTCGAACGACCTAGGGCCCCTGGTTTGTTTCTACCTCTCGTTATGCTTTATTTTGTACCTCCTTTTTTGTTTTTCTTATCCCTTTTGGGGCCAATTCACGTTTGGAGATGCATAGATTTTCTGTGATGACTTGTTGTCTTGTTAAAATAAGTGCCTGTTTTCCCCCCGAATATTTTAAAGGCGTGAATTCTCCTTCAGGCTCAGCTGGATACTATTTCTTTTTAAGAAAATTTAGGGAAATATGATCCTTCGTATGAAGAAAAGCCTCCAGAAGGCTGCCTCAATTTGATTGCGGTTGTTGACTTGTTGCCAAAGTTTTTTCTGGTACTAACCGCCAAAACAAAGCATACTTTTTTCGCTAGAAAAATCAGTAGCATGATGAGTTAGAGTTTATTTAGATTTACATTAGATTTTGGCTTTCCTGAAAATAGCAGTGGGACACTTTTAGTGGTTATTTATTTATGGATCGGAAGGATTTCTAACAATCACTGGTTGACAATATATTCTGTGTGATTGATTGTGTATTTTAATTTGGTGCATATAATTCTCTTTTTCTCCTTGCAATCCCTATTCTTTTGAACGCTGCTAGGTTTTTTGTTTTTGTTTTTGTTTTTTTGGGATATAGGGAAAGTGATAATACTGTGATATTGGGCATTGGTTGTTATGAAATTATTTATGACCTGCTTTCTTATAATCAGCTCGCTCCCCTTCATTATAAAGTTAAGGATTAGGGGGATGGTAATTTTTATTTTCCACACTGTTATCTCGTAACAGTAATAGTCTTAAGTTTGCATTGGCAAAAAAAAATAGTCTTAAGTTTGCACATTGGATTAAGTAGTGGAAGGTGAAATCTCTGCTTTATTGTAATTTTTTTGATTGCTTCCTTTTCTAAGTGGAAGGCGTTAAGACAAAACTCACTTATTTGTATATCATACGGTTTAGCAGTTATTGTGCTCGTTTGGAATAGCTTATTTTTGGGCAATAAGTGCTTATAAATCGTGATTCACGGTATACGAGGTAAGTATGTGAGAGGAGTTTTATCTCGGCTTACGTAATAAGAAGGACTTATTTGCCCCCAAAACGTTTTTCCAAACACAGCCATTGTTAGTCTACTTTATGGGATTTCCCTGAAGACCACTCACTCTGTATTCGAATTGTTTCATTGTTTAAATCCATTCATTTAGTGTGGAAACCTGGATATCGAAGGTTTACGTAGGCAAATAAATTCAAATGCGAAGCCATTGATATTATGCTTCTTGAGTGCATTTAAATTTTAGAAGTACCTAAGGCTGCAATAGTGTTATTAGTGACAAGAGATTACATGAGTTTGTGCTTGCTTTTATTTGAAAAGGGAATAAAATGATGGTTATTTTGCTACATTTTTTAGGGTGAGTATTAAACTTGTGACCCTGTACTCAAACCCTTATCCATGCGGCTACATGAGCTAACATTAGGTGACTTCCATACTAAAATACTTGATTTACAATTGATATTACATTTGCATGATATGGCTTTGCTATTGAAGATTGCTATTTTATTATTCCTTTGACCTTGTAATTCTTTCTATTAGTAAGACTGTCAAGCAAAGATGGTATTGCATATTGTTTATGTGCATGTAGGTTCCAGTCCCTAAATTTTTGTAGCTATCTTTATTTTTACTCCTGCTCTTGTAGAGCAGTTAGTCTGCTATATCCATAACTATGCTGTTGTCAACAGGTAGCAAAGCAGAAGAACCAAAGGTTGCCGGAGACCCACTGGCACAATTCCAGAAAGGTGCTGTTCTCATGGTCTGTAGGACTTGTGGGAAGAAGGGCGATCACTGGACTTCAAGGTGTCCTTACAAAGATCTCGCCCCACCAGTTGAGGGGTTTGTTGATAAGCCTGCAGCTTCTGAAGCTGTGACTGCTGCTTCTGGTCCAGCTAAGGGAGCATATGTTCCTCCTGGCATGAGAGCAGGTGCAGAAAGGACTGGATCAGACATGCGCCGTAGGAATGATGAAAATTCTGTACGTGTCACCAATCTTTCAGAAGACACGAGAGAGCCTGATTTACTGGAGCTGTTCCGTCCTTTTGGTGCTGTAAGCAGAGTCTACGTTGCTATCGATCAAAAGACTGGCACGAGCAGGGGATTTGGCTTTGTTAACTTTGTAAACAGGGAAGATGCGCAGAGAGCTATTAACAAGCTCAATGGATATGGGTACGACAATCTCATCCTCAGAGTTGAATGGGCCACCCCGAGGGCAAACTAAATGTGTGATTGCCCGTTTTGAAACAATAACGTGACTGTCTATCTAGTTTTGCAACCAAAGTGATGTATGTTCTACAACCAGTTGACATTTTTCATTTTTTTAGAAGTTAACGTTCACATATTATGCTTGTTAATCACTGGTATGATAGTGCTTATTTAAGTGTTATTTTGGCCCTTGCTGCGAGCTACAGTTCAGTTGCCTTTGGATGATTCCTTGAGGAATAGATGACGCTGGCATCCCAATCAGTTGCTTGATCTAATGGAATGATGTGAATTTTTATGCCTTCCCAGTTGCTTTCATCACATGGGCTGGGAAGATGTTGAAAGATTTTCTATCGGGTGCAGATCTTCATTTTTGGAAAATTGCATTACTTTTCAATGATAACGCCAAATGTGTTCTTTCATGCAATTGGTCTCATAAGCTAAAGGCAAATTACAGAATTCCTTCAGTTTGCGACGAAACTCTGCTCATTATCTCTAGGGAACATGATGGTAAGCACGCGATAAGTCAATTTATACAATATCTTTTAAAAAATAGAGTGGTAACATTTAGAATACCTCTCAAGGACGTATGCTTCCTGTCGTAAGAATTTACTTAGATAAATAAAAATGTCAATGACACTTGCAACGAATTTCTTTCCTATTTAGATATCGTCTCTCAACCGCCTTCACGGTCGTGCCTTGGGGTGGGGATGACTTGCCAGCTGCTCTCACTAGTAGGGGTGTCCAAAGTATTCCGGTCCCGGTTGTCCGGTCCCGGTCCCGGAATTTTGGTCCCGGGAATTTCCCGTCCCGGCCGGGACCGGGACCGGGAAAACCGGGACCGGGATCTAAGAGACCCGGGACCGGGACCGGTCACATACCCTGTGATCCCGGTCCCGGTCCCGGTTTTTTTATTTTTTTTTAAATTTTTTTCTTAAAAAATAAGTTATTGTTTTATTTTTGTATTTTTTATCCCATAATTTAAGTTATCATTTGATAAAATGTGTATCACATATTTAGTTGGAGTTAAACTATATATATTGTGATACTAATCCTACTATATAATGTATAAAAATAATAACAAAAATGATGAAGGTGATCATAATAATAATAATAAAATGTTATTCTTCAATTCTTGATCAATTTGTGTGATTATTATGGCCTTATTAGATGTTAAATAATTACTTTAAACACTAGATTATAGAAAATTTAACTAAAAAAATAATATTTTTTAAATTTAATTTTTTTTTTTAAGAAAACCGGGATTTCCCGGTTTGATCCCGGTCCCGCCCGGGATTACCGGGACCAGGACCGGGATCGGGACCGGGATGCAATTTGCATCCCGGCCAAAAACCGGGACCGGGACCGGGAGTGGTGGATCCCGGTCCCGGTTTTGAACACCCCTACTCACTAGTGATCTCCAACGGACCTCACAGCAAAGTCTTGCTAGCTGTTAAAATGGGAGAGGGGTTTTTCCATTTTTTTCACTGTTCATTTCCCTCCACTTCTTTATTTTTACCGTCACATTAACTCTGAATGATTGGGGTTTAATATCCTAGAAAAAGTATATATATATATATATAAAAGTATATATATTTCTATATATATATATATATATAATACTTCAATAAAAATATAAAGATATGAACTAGTTATATCAAATTTTAATGATTTAAATTTATTTATATGCACTTTTTGCTATTTAATATTATAATAATATTTCTATAAGATATTGAATCTCAACCATTCAAAGTTAATCTAACGATAAATAAAGAAGTGAGGGGAAGTGGACGGTAAGGAAAATGTAGAGACCCCTCTCCCTTACTAAAACATTCACAAATTTAGCAACTATCAATTTGTCATTGTCAATTCTCATTCTTATGATAATGTGCTATTTTTATCCAATGGTGGAGAGTCTTTTTATTAAAACTTGATAATCTCATCTTTTGCACTGTTATAGCGATACCTATAATGTGTACATAAACTCAACAGAGTTATTCTAATTTCTAAACATAACCTATTCTCCTATGCATCATGCATGTACCAACAAATTCTTTACCTTTTGGTGTTTTTACTATTTATAATTTATTCCCCACGCACTGTAATAAAATGCTCAATAAAGATCTTCTTTCCTAATTTGAGTGATCTTATAAGCAAATAAAAACATTGAAAAATTTTTACAAGTTAAACTAATTTACGCCGCAATATTATAAAGATTATTAAATGAAGAATCGAGTTGGTAGCCTAAACATGCACCTTGGTAAAAGTTGAAAAGGGATTTGGGAGTTTGTTGTTACGTGAAAAATAGATAACAGTAGTAATTATCCCAGGAAAAAAAATAAAGAATCCCAATGTGAATTAAACGAGAGGGACGTGGTGTTAGCGATCAGTGGGGGTTATGTATTGGCAAAAAATAAAAAATTAGGAGTTCATACAATATTTAGTTACTTAAATTTATCTTTACTTTCATTTTGATTTTAATCCTTCAAGTTTTAGATATGAGGTTTTGGTCCTTCAAATTTCATTTCTTTCAAAATATTAGTTCCTATATCTAACTTAAAACCTGGACCATTTTTCTTTTTAAAGGACCAAAACCTCTTGTTTAAAATTGAGAGACTTAAACTAAAATGAGGATAAACTTAAGAGACCAAATATTATATTACCCCTAAAAGTTAGTAGGAGTATGTTAAGCCGAACTGGACCGAGCCATGTATGACAATATATTTGTTTGGAATAGTTATTGGAGTCTTCAAAAATAAATTTTTAATTATAATTTACGATATATAAGGTAAGTATGTAAAATGAATATTATCTCGATCCACATGGATAAACACGTTTAAAATCTCCAATCGTAATCCCACACATAATTAATGATGATTGCAAAAAATCACCGGATCTTGCAGAGTGACGTGGACATTTTCTGTGCGCATGTGCCATGCGTGAGAGAGAGAGAGAGAGAGGCCCATAAAAGTTGAGAGCCCGGATACCCTTTACTCACAACCAACTAGCAAGTGGCAACTCGGTGCTTCCGTGAGCTTTCTGACTCACTCACCTTAGAACTCTCGCTCTACTCTCCCCAATTCACCCTCTGGCGTTTATCGGCCTCGTTTCTCTAGCTGCCATGGCGTCCCAAGTCGAATCTGCTTGGAAGGTTCATTCTTCTCCGCCATTCACCTCCCCGAATATTTATTCTTTGCCTTTTCTTGCCCCTTCTTGCCCACTATTTTCGCCCCAGATTTGGTTTCTTTTATGGGATTTGGAAACACTATTTGTCATTCATTGTTATGCATTGGAGCTCACTGCAGTTATCATGTGGCTCTTCAACAAAGGATTTCATGATAGCGGTCGAATCTTGAACTCCGATTCTTTCTTTCAACTTCTTTTCTGCTATGATTGTTAGAATTTTTACGTTGTTTTTAAATTTCGTATTGACTAAATGAGGATTGGATCAAGGTCTAGTATTCCTAATTTACTACTATGAACCCACATGATTCACGGGTCCAACGGTAAAAGTGTCGGATTTCACGGACGGGGATCAACGCACATTATGCCTTTTTGGCTGTTGCATGTTGTAAAGAATAACGTTCCTTGGGTGAGGGGCAGCAATAGAACGATGCATTCTAATTGACCCTGACTAGACTATGACTGGATCATGCTCCCATCGGAAGTTGAGTAACTTCATTGTTTGAGATCTCCCTCACGAATAAATTTGAAACTGAACTTGTGTCTTTTTACTCCCTTCTTGAAGTGGTTAAATACATTGGTGCTTCAACTGTGTTAGAGCCTTGGAGGATTAGTGCTTCAACAAAAAAGGACAATGAAAATAAAAAGATAACGAAGTAATCTCCTGGAAACTATTATGTGTTGGGTCATAGAATTTTAGGGCATTCTTTATTTTGAATTCACTTATTATGGAGATCGCTGCAAATTTTGTATGGAAATACGATTAAAAAGATCCTGTAGATAGTTTCGTCACCCCAACACGCCACTGGGGTCAATATTTAAATTGTATTTTACTTCATGAATTTTATCTTATCTTTTTAGGTGTGATTTGTTAGAGAGTGGGAGATCTCAGTTTGAGCTTATCATGCTTGGAAACTATTGTTTTACAAAATGAAGTTCTTTGTCTGCTGTGATGCAGTTTTTGATCTCACACTTCAGCGACTTCCAACTGGCATGCCTGGGCAGTTTCTTTCTCCATGAAGGTGTTTTCTTCTTATCAGGACTTCCCTTCATATTGCTTGAGAGGGCAGGATGGCTCAGCAAGTACAAGATTCAGGTTTACCTTTATTAAGCTCTATTGTTATCTTGAAGTCATAAGATTTTCTTCCGTTGTCCAGACCATAGATAGACTTGTTAACGCTGTCGTTCTACCCTCCAAAGCATTTTTACCCATGTGAATTTGGAATAACATCATTCACAACTCAACTATTCATCTTTTCCTTTAGTCATTCATATGTAAATGCAGTTTGCTTGATGACTTCTTTTTCTTTATGTCAGTAATGTGCTTCTTCCCTTTTTCAAGGTCTTAAAAGCTAATTCTTTTTGGACTTCAGAAAATTCACATTATCACAATTTTTTTTCCTTCTTTAAAATGTTTTATTTTTCATCCTTATCTGCCCAGGTCTTGTAGCGAGGATTGGCAGTACCTGCTGGTGTATAAAATGTATTCTCATGTTGTGAAGTTGTGTAATTAAAATTCCTGCTGCTAACCTATCCTCTATCTTGTAGCCCTTTCTCTTCTTTGGAGGCTTCTAAAGTGCTATGTTTTTTGGTGGGCATAAATTTAGTGTTGTTTCTAACGTTTACTTCCTTGCAGGCAAAAATTAACAGCCCTGCAGCTCAGGAGAAATGTATTCTTCGCTTAGTGCTATATCATTGTGGAGTCAATCTGCCTGTTATGATATTTTCATATCCTGTTTTCAGATTTATGGGCATGCGAAGTAGTCTTCCACTGCCGTCCTGGTACTTTCAGGTTCTTTAAGAGCACTGCCATTATTTTGGACGTATGAGCTTCATAATGGGCTTTTTTGGGTTGAACACTTAAAGCGTGACCAACCTTCTTACTTAACTATATCCAACTATGATTCTGCAGGAAAGTAGTTTTAACGCAAATAATCTTTTACTTCATTTTGGAGGATTTTGTATTCTACTGGGGACATAGGGTATTGCACACGAAATGGTTGTACAAGCATGTTCACAGTGTTCATCATGAGTAAGTGGTGTTTATCTTCGTTTGTGTGTTTTTTTTAAATTCATTATTACATGGTTATCTAAGAACTGCTTATGGCTTATCTTAAACCTTAAAGGCACTTCCTTATATTTATGAAGGTATGCTACACCATTTGGACTTACTTCTGAATACGCTCATCCTGCTGAGATACTTTTCCTTGGCTTTGCTACCATTGTTGGTCCTGCAATCACTGGCCCTCACTTATTGACTCTCTGGTTATGGATGGTTCTGAGGGTCCTAGAGACAGTTGAAGCTCACTGCGGTTACCATTTTCCCTGGAGTCTTTCTAACTTCTTACCATTGTATGGGGGGTGAGTGTCAAGTTCCTTTTCCTTCACTCAGACACCAGCAAATCGGTTTAATCTGCTTCATAATATTTTTTTTTTTTTGAATTTTGCTTTATCACTTTCAGAGCTGATTTTCATGACTATCACCACCGTTTGTTATATACCAAGTCCGGAAACTACTCATCTACCTTCACTTACATGGACTGGTAAGCATCAAACATGAACATGGTCTGCTTACAGCTTTAGCATTTTTCTTACATTTATAAGATGTCCTGCCCTGTTAGATTTACATGGTAAGAAGGTTTATTGACTCCTTGAAGGTTTAATTCAAGCACTGATACTGACAAGGTATGTTTTGTGGGTCATGTTAGGATATTCGGAACTGATGTTGGTTACAGAAAGTTGAAAGCGTTAAAGAATGTGAGAATCGAAGAGAATAGCAAGGAAAATAAGCAATGGTAGAACAAATTTTGGTTCGGAGATGTCAGTCTTGAAGAACATACCGGAAAATGTCACTTCACCTTGTGCGCGTGTGTTGTTACTGTTCTTTTCTGTAGTTTGCAGAGGGCTTTCTGTGGGCATCTCTGCCCTTTCATTCAGACAAAGGACCTAATTCAGTTTTTCAAATTTCGGATCATTTCCTTTTATTACTCGGCTAATTATCATTGACACTGGACTAAGTGAACGACTGTCTGGCATTTTCCAAAAGCAAATCGAAACCGATTGAAGGGCTAACAATGATATCTATATAATTGGTTCGTTTCCGTTTCATGTGTTCATTGTATTTATTATAGCATTTGATAATACTCTTACAAATAGATTATGAATCGAATAAATTTTGAGAAAAAAATGATTTTCATAAAATGAGAGTGTTTGGATATTGTGATCAGAATAATTTTTTTCATGGTGATGGCCCATATAATGAGAAAGGATCAATAAGAGAAAAACAAAAAAAAAATAGATTTTCTCAAAACCTAGATTTGAGATTAAAACTGTGGTTTGGAAAAATTTTAGTTGTGCGGCAACTAAATCATTATTTTGATTCAAAACCTAAGTTTTGGGAGAGGAGCTAAAGACACACTGTGTGTTTGAATTAATTTTTTAGAATAACTTTTACGATTTATGAGGTAAGTATGTGAGAAGAGTTTTGTCTCGACTTGTGGAAAATAGCTTTTAAAACCATGATTTGGGTATTTTTCAAACACTCACTAAATCTCAGAGCTATATCTTAGGAGAGAGATGTACTAAGTTGGGACAAGAGCAAGAAGTTCCTCTCTAACTCCTTATCTCTTGATCCGAATGAAATTTATTCGATGCTTTTATTTCTCATTGCGGTTTGGTTGGAGTTTTTCAGGAGGAAAGTCTTCACTAGGATAAAAAAATTGGAGGCTCCTTGGGCGCATTTTAACTATAGTAAGATCAAAAAAATTTTCATTCCCGCTTGAATCAAAAAAGAAATTATTATTAATAATATCAAAAAATAAGAAATTATTAAAAAAATTCCCCTCAAACAAGGAGTCATTAACTCTCTCCTCCCTTCTCCATTAAAGGGCTCTTTGGTATGAGGGGTGGGAAAGTTAGTAGAGGGAAACAATTATTGAGTTAGATTTTAAAAAGCTAGAAACGTGAGGCTAATTTTTTTTTTTTATTATTTTATCATACATTTTTCATTTATTAAAATTTTATAACCCAATTTCTCAAATTTTTATAAATTCAACTTATAAAAATTTTCTCTACCCTCATTTTCCTTCAAATCCCTCATACCAAACATGCCAGAATCCTCCTCTTCCCTTCTCCCTCCATTGAACCAATCGTGGGGTTCAAATTACAAATAATTTAAATTACAATATCTGATGCACATATATATTTGGGAATGCAACCTTTGTGTTGAACATAGTTGACTAATAACAAGCCAAGGAATATCTTTTTTAATGAAATTGTGTTCATATTTTATCACATCAAATGAAATATTGGGTTAGAATATCAAATTGAAGGTCTTGAGCTTCGATAAGAAATTGTATAAACTAGTACGCAGCTGCATGAACACTTGAGAATCACATTGTTAGGACAAAAGGGTCTCTCACAACAGCAGCAGCAGCTTGGTCTGATCTCACAAACGGGGAAATGCAGAGGGCGGGGAGTCAAAACTCTGTTGCTTGTGTGTGATCATGCTATAGTGCCCTTAACGTTGAGGAATTGGTCAATCCATTGCCTTATTCAAAGGAAAACAAAATAATGTTGTGGGCCTCATGTTAGCCCAAGGATGCGTAATCATTTGTGGCCTTTTCCCCCCAACATCAAACCCCTTTATGTTTTCTAGTCCGTCACTTGATAATTAATGTCAGGCCCTCCTCCTGAGATCACCGCCATTACGCTGACGTTGCCAGTGGAGTGCCTGGCCGAAGCAAGCTTCGTCAGCAACATTGACGCATCAGAGCATGCTTTGTCTGACATCTCCGTCGCAACACCTTCCATTTCGCCCTCCAACGCCACCTCTGGTTCTGTGGCGCGTGGTTTCTTCCTCGCAGACACAGACGTGCCACCCCGCATGCTGTCTCATTCGACACCACGTCCCATAACCTATCACTTGCCAGTGCGAAATAGTCATCCTCCAACGTCCAATCCGTTATCGTCACCTCTGGCATGCAGCTCACGTAAGGCTTTAAGTAATTGTCACCTGCCACCATTTTTTCCCTGAACAAAACCAAACACGTCAGCAAAAATCAAATCATCGTTTATTCGCTCGCGAACTCTATGATATTCTCATTCTATGCTTAACTAGCTTTACCTATGGCTCTTGACATGGCAAGCATTCCTAGAATGCGTGGTCCGTCCCAGTATATAACCCATCCTCCAGCTTCATGGATCCGGTTCAGCTTGTCCGGACGATCCGGCTGTATCCCACCGTTCACCATAACTAATTAGATCAACAGAATACACGCAAATTCCTTTTTATAATCTAAAATTACATCGCATAACATGATTGATTGTCCTCTGAGAAACCAAGTGTGGAAGCTGACCTTGTGATCGAACGAGAGGGGGATGGGTTTGCCTTTGCGGCAGAGCATGGCCCTCGAATCTCCGCAGACCTTGTCGGCGGTCAAAACAGCAATGACAGTCATAGATCCGACGGCATCACACTTGGGGGACTGAAGCTCACATCTACAATTGGCTTCCAAGACATTAGCATTCCAAGCAATAACCTCCTGGTCTATCCGCAAGAAGCTTTGCTCCATCGCGCCCTTTTAATTACCCCATCGTCCACTCCTGTTTCTCTAGCTCTTCTTTCACCAACTCATGTAATCGGTCCTTACACTTAGCCGCCACCTGCACAATCATGCATCATGCAATCAAACAAGACACTTCAACGTCTCATAAATTTTACAAAGCCAAGAACTTGATAATATCATCCTAAGACTTCTATAGCTCTTTGCATCTCGGTATTGATTTGATTTATGGAGGGCAAGGCTCATGGCTCTTACATGAGAGCAACCGTGGCCATCGTAGACTCCAAAGTAATGAAATTCACCAGAGGTGTGATGGTCCCTGCAAAACCAGGGATGGACGGCCACCGCATCCTCCATGTCTCTTCACCTTTCACATACCGACGCAACACTAAATTTAAGATACTACCCTGTCAAGACTGGGGAGTTCGTTGGGTCGAAGGAGTCAGCTGCAGTATGTTTGTCATGGGTATCTGACTTTTGCCAGGCCGGGGGAGAGAAACGCGAGGGCATTCTCTATGCCAGCGGCACAGTTTTCAGTGGCGTTGTCACAGTGCTAAGAGAAGGAGCGGGGAGCAAGGCGGAGTGTGGGGCGCTTCTCCTCGTCCTCTACCACCTTGAAGCGCCTGATCTCCATTTTCCTCCTTCTGGCCTCACGCGAGCTGGGCTAACACGCCCCGGAGGTGTCGCTCTCATTCACTACTCCGCAGTATATCTCCGCCATGTTTATTTTTCAGTGAGAGCCAAACGGAACCTCCTCGGCGCATCGTGGATTCACATAGGAAATCTCAATCAATCCGGGTAGGCTCTACGGAGCTTTGGTGCGAGAGTGAGGGGAGTGAGTAATGAAGAGGGGAGGGGGCGGCCGCCAAACAAATAAGAAGGATGAAATGAAGTGAAAAGGAGGCGGGCGATCGTGCCTAGCCTGTGAAAGGGCCCCAGCGACGGCCACTATTCCGTCCCATGGGGAGAGGGGACGAAGTTATTTATCTAACACCATTGAGAGGAATGGATGGATGGTATTTTAAAAAAAAAAAAATTCTATAATTTAGTCAGGGATTGGAAGTTGGAAGCACTTACTCTAAAATGAGTAGTTGTAGTTTTAAGGGAGATGAAAATTCAGGCGCTGTGATATACTGAAATGTGTTGCTGCCTTTTGAATTTCAATCATGAATATATTTGGTGATCCAATGGTAAGTATATGTGTATTCCTATCCCTCTCTCTCCCACCTGTCCCCTTGCTTGACACGTATCTTGTTCATAGTCGTCTCTCCTCGTTGTCTTCTCCCTCCCTTCCCGTTTAGCACGATTACGAATAACGAAATGACCCTTTAGGCTAACGGCCCCGCGACGTATCCCCCTACCTGCTTTAGTATTTTTTTCTGTGATATTTATAAGTAATTTTTTTATTGTGTAAAACGAATTAATAAATAGAAATAATGAGTATATCAGAGATGTCATATTTATTCCATATATGCTCATAATTATGAAAAGAGTATAGGAGAGAGAATATATAAAAAGTACGTGAGATAATAAAATATACATTTTCTCAATATTTTGTTGACTTCATTCACCTTGTTTGTTTGGAATAGCGATTGAATCCTTCAAAAGTAATTTTTCAATCATGATATACGGTATACGAGGTACGTACGTGAGAGTTTTGATTTACGTAAAAATCACTTATAAGCTCTTCAAAAGTGATACCAAACATGCTTCTAGCCTCTTTCACTCTCTCTCCTGAATATAACTCTTGGTGCATATGATAATTAATTATATATTATGTATTTAATAAGGGTAAAATAAGAAAAAAAAACTTATATTTTCAGACACAAAGTGAAAGTTGCTTATAAAAAATACCAATCTTATAAAAGAAAAGGTTGCTTATAAATAGAAGCAGAAAGAGCAATGCATTAGGTGGGCCACCCCCTCATATGATACGGGTGACCTGACTCCTTCTTCCTCTCTCCCCACTCCTCTCCCCGCCATGTTCCTGCCTTCCCTTTTATTTTAGACTTAAGATGTAAATTTATCAATGAAGTTTTGTTCGAGGAGCGTCTGGCACAAACATTTTTTAGAAGGGGCAAAAATACAAGTAAACAATTAAAAAGGGACATCCACCACAAAAACCGTTAAATCGGTACTAACGCCGTTAGGGGTTTTCTTCTCTTATAATTTAACGCCATTAGTACGGATTAACGGTTTTTGTGGTAGATACTCCTTTTAATTGTTCATTGGTATTTTTGCTCCTTTTAAAAGATATTTGTGCCAGACGCTCCTCAGACAAAATTTCATTGATAAATTTACACCTTAACCCTTTATTTTATTCATCCTTTCTTGAGTTTCTTCATCCCATTCCCAACCTTCCCTTCCATATGACTTCACGTTTACATTGATGAGTGTTTAATTTTTTATTACATTGATAAGATTTCAACAGTTTAATTTTAATCTGAACAGTTTAAATCTAAAAATTATTAAATAATAAATTTATTTTTATAAGAAGTGAAGTTATAAAATTATCTTTATTTTTAATTTTATATATATTAAAATAAAATTTATTTAAAATAAAAAAATCAAATTAATTAAATCTAGACTATCCAAAATTAATCTAATAGCGAGATGGATGATGAACATATTTTTTCTGATCAAATTGATGAGTATAAAATGTGCTTCCCACCAATATCCCACACTTTACGCACCCCTGATTCCTTTTTTAAAGATGAAATATTAACTAGGGTATTATTTGTGAGAATTCAAACGTTGATTCATGGGAATATAGTCCTCACGTCAATTAAGCAGCTACCCCTACTTCCATTCACTAACTTTATTTTTTGGTCGAATCTCATTCACTAACTTTGGCCGCTCTTCAATTATTTTACTTCCCTGCAACACTCGACTCTGTGACTACGCAGGATATGGATTGAACCATCACCTTCCAAACCACATTTATTCGTTTGATTGATTAACTATTTATTAAAGTGCATCATTCGAATTGCTAATGTCTCTATCAATGAATTCGGGAAGGAAAGAGGAATACTTACATATTCCAAGAGCACCACCTCATCTGTATTTTGACTAATTAAAATAAAACAATTCATCTCATTTTAATCCCACATGGCTGATGAGTCATCTAAAGAAATTCAAATTTTATGATTTCAAAAAATAACTTAATGGATGGAATTGAGATTATCATTTTTCTAAACAAGCAAAAAATCCCCCCGCGCTTTGCGCGGGAGCATGAACTTCATTACATCAATCGTCAGCAAAATGTAAGGCATTGCATGATTTTTGTGCATAACATGCTTCACCCAAGTATGGAAATGGAAAAAATGGAACATTCCTTGCAACAGTAAGCACAATACGAATTTGTAAGAAGATATGTCCAACTAATGTGTTTCACAACATAGTAATGAACGGAGAAAAAAGGTGACACAACAAATAGTTTACATCCAGTCATAAAGAAACGTTCTACAGATGAGTTGTGTGCACATCATCAAATGAAAGCTGTTCAATCTTCCTAAATATCTTCCTGTAAACCACATTAGTAGTTGTATTGTAGTGATCTTTACTCTCGTGGTGTATAAGAATTTTCAAACCTGCAATATTCTTTACCCTTGATAAAGCAACGTATAATTGGCCATGTGTGAACACTGGCGTAGATAGATATAATCCCACATTTTGCAGAGATTGGCCTTGACTCTTGTTAATTGTCATTGCAAAAGACAGAGAAATAGGAAACTGCCTTCTCTTCATTCGAAAAGGAAGAGTACCCTCTGAAGGATTCATATCCATTATATGAATTAAAACCTTTTGATTTGGGTTTGATCCATTCAATGTTATTGCTTCTATAACATTTTTCCCAAGAAGTGTGATACGTAGCCTGGTACCATTACATAACCCATTAGCTTGATCGATATTCCATAACAGCATTACAGGTGCTCCAACCTTCAGGTTAATAGTATGCCTAGCCAAACCTGAGGAATTAATTGTATTCAAAAACTCCGTTGTGTATAAATCTTCAAAGCCATCAACCTCTTGTGATGTCTTATAAATAGTATCACAACTGTGATACTCCATCAATTCACCAGGCAATATAGAACACATGTATTCATTGACATGGTTTACACTCTCGATGGTAGGGCATAGAATGGCTCGGCTATTGAAGTAGTTTGAATCAGATAAATTTCCTAGCAAGTCTGGGTATGTGAATGACACAATTGCTTCCATAGGATCATCATAATTTCGAATAAGGAATTCGTCAGGAATCTCAATATCAACAATGCCATCATGTGGCAAACCTAATTTACCATCACCAACAGATAGTAGCCATTCTGAAAACACTTGTAATTTTTGATAATCTTGTTGCGATGCAGATGACAATCTCATGTTTTTTGTGAGATGAAAAATGGAACATGAATCCCATAAGTATGAGGAAGTAATGCAAGCATTGACAATGGAAGCTCTAGATCCCTTTGGAATAACAGGTAACAACTGGCGGAAGTCACCACCTATCAAGACAGCTTTCCCACCGAACGGTTTGTTGCAACGCATAATATCTTTTAAAGACCTGTCAAATGCTTCGAAACAGAAACGTTGTACCATTGGTGCTTCGTCCCATATAATCAACTTAGTGGACTTAATCAAGTCAGCTAATGCTGAATTCTGTTTGATATTGCACATAGAATCTTCATTAACTTCAATTGGTATTGCAAATCTCGAATGAGCTGTTCTTCCAGATTGCAGCAATGTTGCTGCTATGCCGCTAGAAGCAACAGTAAGCACTATTTCACCTTTGGACCGAAGTCGTGAAGTGAACGCACTCCACAGGAAGGTTTTCCCAGTTCCTCCATAACCGTAGACAAAGAAAAAACCACCAATACCAGAGTTAAGTGAAGACATGACTGTATCGTAAATATGTTTCTGTTCCGAAGTCAATTAATGAATTATTTCCGCTGCCTGCTTGCCCAGCTGAACTTTATCATAGTTTAATTCTTGAAGAATCAAATGATTTCCAACATCCAAATGATTGAATGATGAAGGCAGTGGTAGGGATGGGAACTCTACAATACTCTTTCCATTTTGTTGCAACAAAGTTTCAATCTCATTAAGAGCAGCTTCCTGTCTCTCTGAATTTGATATCTGAATACCTACATAAGTGGAAGTAGATGTGTAAGGAAACACATATAAATAGATGGTGAACAAAAAAAAAGTTAATGAATTTGAGCAAACCTAATGATAAAGGGTCTTGATACGGGATGTATAATAAATCTTCAGATAAAATATGGGAAGTCTCCTTCCAAACAACTTCAGGCCGACTAAGGCAGCTACACAATAACATACTCACAAACATACTACGAAGTAACCGACCTGTTGCCCATACAGAAGCTTCCTTCAAACCAGAAATGAATTCAGTGTCATCGTCTAACAATCCTAATGCAATACATGCCGCACGATATGTAGGCCGTACAACTCCATCAACTGTCCTAATAGATTCGTAAGATGATGGTCCTTTAACTTTAGTTAATAAAATCCGGAGGTAATATAATTCTCCAGATGAAGGTGAAGTATGAGTAAGTCGACCAATTGCAAATCCTCTCTTCCTTTTTTTCCATATCCGTTGCCTCCGATGATATACATAATATTGCGGGAATTCATAATAATATAGTGTCTTTGCAAAATCATCATCTTTGTTTTGTTTCATCCAAGAAAGGAACATAGACTCGCACACTCTCGGCTTGTCTAGAACGTCCGCCACATCATCAGTGTTAGAGTAGATGACACATTGTTGGTTTGGTAAATGAAAACTTAACCTTTCAACGGGTGGGAACCTATGATGGATATCAAATCCAAGTATATGCCAAGCTGCCTCGCATGCAGATATGTAACGAAAATTGTAATATTGTTGAATCTCATCTAAGGATCTATCAGAATTCCCATTTTGCCCACTATCATAAACTGAAGCAACTACACGATCATTCCCTTTGCTAATATACTTGAATAGGTACTTGATCGCAGTTGACTGATTACATTTTTCAACATTAATATGAGCATGAAACATTGACAACAATGTTGGATTATATGGCACCACAAACCTGTTATCCAATGGAATGCCTTTGACTTCAATTGTCTTGCCATCATCTCTTCTTCTGTACGTAGGAAACCCTTCTTGATCAACAATAGTTGTTTCATTAAATTTCTTAGGGAAGAACTTTTTGCATTTATTGTCCACCATGCACTGTGCTTTCGGATTGAGATGCCCACAAGGAGAATGCATCATGAATTTTTGTACCAACTCATACAATTGAGGGTTAGACTCGACATCTGGGATTTCAGCAGATATAATATTATCTATTTGAACAGGATCTTTTATTTTGTCACGTCCATCAAGCCATATGAGGATATGTGCATGGGGCAGACCTCTTTTTTGAAATTCAATCGTATAAACCTCTGTTAGGGAAAAGAGATAAATAAAATTTAGTTAATTGTTGACATAAATAGAAGGTTAAAGAATGCCTCCATAAGAGAACGCATAACACAGTTGGTGGTAATGGAACAAAATATAAGTAAATGATCGTGTCTTTTAGAACGATATGTCAATGAGATAAATTGAAGTTCCATGACTGAATAACTAAATAATAAGTACCTGCACGAACGTTCCCAAATATCTTCTTCTTCTTAATGACCTTCATTAAAGCCCTCAGTTTGAGCTTGAAAATCCTGGATAATATATCAGCCCTGTTTGCAGCAGACAAAGAACCACTTTGACAAAATCTAGATACCTCAGGCCACGACGGGTTGCATGTAAATGTGATGAATAAATCTGGGAACCCAGCAAATCTACATATTGTCATGGCATCTTGATAAGCTTGTATCATGTAACGTGCCCCACCAGTAAATGACGAAGGGAGAACAATTCTTTTACCAGTAGCCGACGCACTTCTCTCCCCACTGAATAGAGCATCAGACAAACCTTGGTACATGTCTGCACGAAGTTCTTTCTGGTGTGTCCTAACCCATAACAATCTTTGAGCCTCAATCATTGTATATGCATCTACAACATATTGCTGAAATAGTCTCCCAGCATGCAAGACAACAGAAACTTCATCATCTCTAGCCATCAATTTATACACAAAATATTCCCTCATACTAACTCGTTTCTTGATTTTGTTAGTAGCTATTCTATCATCTGAAAAATGCTTAATATCATCCCTATAACCATCCTCTCCTCTAGGAAATAGAAGAGGGTACTGTAATGGTAGATATGATGGATGTAATTCATGAATCCTTTGTGGGGTACCAGATAACTCCTGAACAATAATGTCTCTACGATGGAAGTTTATATCAATGTCTCCAACTATTAGTGCAGCAACTTCTGAAGTAGAAGGCAAATTATGAGTTCGACCATCCTGTTGTCGGGTACTTATTAGGCGTAACTTTAAGGCATGAGGATGAGCCCTGTTTAGCATTGAAGTAGCCATCCGATACTGTTTAACAAACGGATTAAATTCATCCAACACATTCATAATGGATTCAACAATAGCAGTATCGATGGTTGAGTTGTTCAAGTGCTTGCTGGGATGAAAGGAACAAAAATCAATTGAAGCAGAGTAGTAGTAATTATCATGTTGTTGGCATAGTAAATGGAACATACAGATATATAGTTTACGTACCTCACTGCAGATATCCTATTCTGAACTTTATTTTCTGTGTCGTATATATAAAGCTGTGAGTAGATAGGTTTCACGCCATGTTCAGGTAAAAGGCTACCTATATGATGGTAATTAAGTCCAGACATTACAAATGTGTAAGGACCGAGACCATTGTTCTTAGCATGGTCTATTTTCCCACCCATTGAGGTAAATGCAAACATGTTGTTATATGACCTAATATTTGCATGAAAATTCTTGGACATAGCTGAGCTTCTATCGAAGAAGAGCTGATACAAAATTGATGGAGGGTCTTTATTTTTTGGAAGCTTCACTTTCCCTCCATGGCAACACATTGTGAAATTTGGTTCAGTAGAATTTTTTTGTTTTTGAACCCTTTCATTATACCACATTTTCGCATGACAAATTTGGCACGTATAACTGGCATCTCCTTCATCCATATACTCTACAACAATAGATATATACATATATATATATATATGTGTGTGTGTAAGCAAAAAGCAAATTAATGTCTACGAACATGATTGACAATATAAAACAAAACCAAATTAGATGAAACTACTAGCATGAATTATATGTCACAACTACCATTCAAAGTAATTCGATCCATACCAATATTTAGGGGACGCCTCCTTCTTTTTTTGCCATGTGAATTTTCTGGCAGCGTATTCACTTCAGATACTCTATCATCATTATCCGAACCTGCATGGAACAAAATGAGTAAATATCCCTCAGACATCAAACATATAGCTCGCATAATAGTCAAGTCCATTACCTTCAGATGATTGTGCCTCATGTTCACTTCCTTGACTATTAGTATCAAAGTGGTCATCATATGCAAAGTGAATATCTTTATAATATTTTTCAGGACCTAATAATAAAACAAAATGATTCAATGAATACGGACAAAAAGACTATATATTGAGCATGTTTAAAGCAATAGAAGAAGGAAGAGATGATAAATTTTTGCACGAGCATAATGAATAAGAATTTGTGACTCAAGTGAATATATAACCTGGATGCACTTGATGAACCTGAGGGTTGGATTTTGATTGCTCTATGACCATAGATATGTTACTTGAGGAACTGAGTTGGGTTGTTGGAGATATTGAAGTAGTTTGTAGGAGCATGTCATACGTACATGAACCTTTATAGCATGATGAAGAAACTAAATGTTAGTTTACATCTCAGAAACTTGTGGTGAACAGAGTAATGCATGAAGGATGAGCTATGGAGATATTATGTTTATCTAGATAGTCATACATATAATGTACATCGTTGGAAACTTGTTCGTAGAACCATAGTAACTAACATATGAATTCTAATTTGTGTTACTCCAAATCATTACCTAGAGGTGATGCTTCAGGGTCGAAATCAAGACGTCGGCTTGCATCAGGTGCTTTAAAAAGTTTTCTCTGACTGTTCGATAAGCGAGTAAGATGTGAACTACATTGGCCAGAATCTATTTCTATTGAACAAAATCTATTGCTGCGACGTTGAATGGTACTATTCTTGAAATCCAACTCCCCTATCAACATAGATGAATGTTATAACACAATACTTCCATTCAGAATTAAGCACATCTGAAGCATTCAAGCTTATAGCGGACGTCTTCAGAATTGACTTACCAGGAGTTGTGGAAGATTGGAATGGTGACTTAGTAGTAGCAAGGACGTTGGTGATATCCTCGAAAACAGCCCTCCTAGCCTGTTCTTTGTAGTTAGGTTTGACTCCATTATTTGGGAGAGGTCTTTTCCTTGGAGGCATCTTGAACAAACATGTTAAAGGAAGTAACTGGTTTTAGGAGATATGTACATGATATATGAATAGTAGTGAAGTGAGTTTTTTTTGGCGTGAGTACCTAAAACTAAATGTATGGAAAAAATGTACTCACTTCAGACCAGCTTAAAAGGAAGTGAAAGCATGTTATGTTTTGCTGTTCAAGCCTAAATGGTACTTATGTTAGTGGAATATATGTCACATGTTTGTAATAGTTACCATTTATAGCAGAAGTATATGATGAAGCATAGATGTTCCATAAGATGCTATAGTTTAGGAAATAAAAAATAATACAACATGTTTAATTATTTGAAATAAACCAATTTACATGAAACTGTCGTGGCCTTTTTTTTCATCCAAATGAAGTAAAGGGAAGGCACAAGATATGCATCAAACAGAAATAGATTCATGCACGTAAGTGACAATATTCACACAATCAGCTTATTGACGTAAAGAGAAGGCATTTTGGTATATCTCAGATGCTGTATAAGTATACTTAAAGCCTGAGAGAGAGAGCTTATTCAAATTAAAGAGAAATGGCTCCAAACACAAATTTAATTGGCTGCTTCTATATTCTGATTTCTCTGTTGATGATTTTGACTATGGTCAATACATGCCATTCTGTTAATATCTCAGAAGATGAGCTTCATCAAAATCTTCAACCTCAGAAAGTTAACCTTACCTTGTACTATGAAACCCTCTGTTCAGATGCTCAGTCCTTTATCGTAGATCATCTTGCGCGAGTGCTTGATTTAGATCTCAAATTTATTGTTAACCTTCACTTGGTTCCATTTGGCAATTCTCGCATTTACAAAAATAACAAAACCGTTAATTGCCAGGTTTGATATTCTTAATTCTTTTACTTTTATCTGAGACATTATAACGTCAGCTTCAACCATCTTTTCCTTGTGATTTTTGTCCTTGTTATAGTTCTCTATATATAGATTTCTCAGCTCGCAAGTCAATTCTTTATGCATGCAGCACGTTCTTTTAGAGACAATAATATATCATTGGAACTCATGTAAGTAATGTAATAGTTTTCCTTTTCCAATATTCATGAAAACTTTTCTTGAACCTCATTTTTGAATCACGCAAGTAGTTTTTTATATTTTTTTAAAAAAAGAACTAATTAAAAACCAAATTAAATGATACATACTTCTCTAAGTTCTAATGAAAGCCCATTGACCTTTATTTACCATATTGAAAAACTCACAAGCCTTCATTGAGAGAGTAGAAGGGAAGTTAGTGATAATTAGTATTAGAAGATAACCAAAGAAGTTTCGACATAACGTAAGTAGTATTAGAAGGGCTAAAATGAGCACAAAAGTAGGTTATAGTAACCAGTGTGAAAAATAATTACCTCATTTATATGTGTGTAGTTATTAAAAATGTTTGGTAATTACCAGTAATATGTATTTGGGTTTGATATGAAAATCTGTAGCATGGTCCTTTTGAGTGCTACTACAACACCACACAAGCATGTGCTCTTCAATTGCAGTAGGTAAGGTGTCACACATTCAAACTTCATCACCGATAATCCCTAACATATGTAGCCAATAGATGATCACAATTGTCAAAGCTAGTTGGAATATTTAAAATAAAACTTGCTGCAAAACTATGATGATTGTAATATAACGCAAAGCAACAAATTTGTGAAGCGTAATAATAGGATGCTATACCATATCCTATAACCTGGAACAATGAAAATAATAGAAAGATAACCTATCAATTTTAGGCAATAAAAAGATGCAGAAGGTTTAAGTAAAAATTGTTTTGCAAAAACCATACTGATTGCCATCATCATTTGCAGAACAAAATATTGTATTTGACCTCAAAGTAATCAGAATTAGCTTCCCCTACTTTACACGTTTTTTCTGAAGTAAAGTAACTCATCACATCAATGAAATTCAGAATCTTCAAGCTTACTATGAGTGCTGCGATGCTTTCTTCTATTTAGGTCCTGCAAATGATTTCTATATTTGATAGTTGTTCATCTTACATACTTGCAATCACCCGATGTAATGTCAATCTCAAACAAAATGGTATGAAACAACACTGTTTTCTGCCATATATTAACCTACTGATAATGCTCAAATATAAAACGCTATAAGGTAAAAACATGCGTACAGCCTAATGTCTGACTCTATATTGCAATGTAAGAGCAACATATATGCTGAAGCATGATTCTGAAATTTCAGATGTGATGAGTGTTCCAACATGCAGAGTCAGAAATGAGTGGTGACAGAATGTGGCAAACTTTGAGGTTAAATACTATATGACCTTCATAATTTTTTTGGGCTGCAAAACTGAAGACAGACCATAATTACAGCAGAACTGAACTGAACTTTGCAACTTATGTTATAAGTGTCAAAAAAAAAAGCTTAGAGGATAAACTGTGGCAGCACAACAAAAGAAAATAATTGTTACAGGATGACAAAGTGTGGCAAACTTTGAGGTTAAATGCTATATCACCTTCATAATTCGTTGTTGCCTCAGAATTGAGTAGAAAGACCATAATTACAGCAGCTAAGAACTGAACTTTGCAAGTTAAGGTATAAACCTCAGGCAAAAAATAGCAGCTCAAGTTATTCACCAAACCTCAAGGCAAAGCTCTTTCCATGCAGTGACAGGGGACACAGCGCAGAGTAGAAGGAAGCTTGTTTGTGGTTGGAGTGTAATTGTGAATAGTGTGAAGATTTGTGGTCTAAACAAATAAGGGGCAATGTTTAGAACATTTTGATGGCTTTATATGAAGAAACTACATGCTTGAGGGGAGAATATCAATGCATATATTGCAAAACTATTAAGAAACTGATTTGAAAGTTCATTTGTCTGAGTAAATTAATTGAGTATACATGCACATGTGTAATGTGAATGACAGAACTTAAAAAATCCCATCACATCACTTGTGAATTGATAGTATATAGCCCCTAGCTTATTATAATGAAAAATATCAGAACAGACTGTCAAGTGTAATTGCAAAATCTAGAAAGGCAACAAAGTCAATGTAAATCTTCCACTATGTTACATATGTCTACTGAAAAGTAAGGAATTGCCATACCTCTTAAATGCCTGCTGGATACTGAGTCATCTTCATTGGATGTAGAAAAGATCTGATGGCTTTATATGAAGATACTACATGCTTGAGAGGAGAATATCAATATATATATTGCAAAACTATTAGGAAACTGATTTGAACGTTCAGCTTTATGAGTAAATTAATTGAGAAGACATGCACATGTGTACTGTGAATGTCAGAACTAAAAAAATCCCACCACATCAGTTTTGAATTAATAGTATGTATCCCCTAGCTTATTATAATGCAAAATATAAGAACATACTGTCAAGTGTAACTGCAAAATCTAGAAAGGCAACAAAGTCAATGTAAATCTTCCACTATGTAACATATGTCCACTGAAAAGTAAGGAATTGCCATACCTCTTAAATGCCTGCTGGATACTGAGTCATCTCCATTGGATCTAGAAAAGATCTTATGCATGCATCTACTGCTGACCTAATATAAAACTGTATTGAACCTACCATTATAGTATTAATTTGAGGAACTCATAAAAGAGAGCAGAACTCATAAACTTGAATAATATGACTTGTCAGCTGATATTATATAGTTTGTAGCATAATTGATCTATACTGCGAACATGATAACTTATATTAGACATACATAAGGGCTGAGCAAGTGATATGATTGATGTAATTGTAAAATGAATAAGAACAACTAAAAACGCCCTTAAATACAACTTGTGACCGCATATGCTTATACAGCATAGACAACTTGACCAGATAGCATAGTCACAACCTGACTAACAACTAAGGTATGGAATCAGATATTAAAGTGAGTTAAGACGAAGCTTTCCAGTCAATAGTATGATAAAGGGAAAATATGACTGCATCATGGGAAATGCCAAAATTATTGATGATGCATATTCATACTTTGAAGAACACCTTTTGTCACGTTGTCTCTACCTTGGAAATTCCGAACGAATCAATCTGCTAAACTCTTGAATACACTTAGGACTTAGTAAAATGAACTTCATCATTACAATGCAAATATTTATCAACAATGGCATTACTTTGCCATAATCATATGAGAAACATCATCAGACATCGGAATAAAATAGGGACCTTCTTTTACGTTGATATCATTCGTAAGAAAAGATATTACATTAGATAGTATCCATTCAAGGACTGATACAACATGACAACAAACACAACATGACTACTGCATTACTAAAGAAGGGAATATCACACTAATGACATGGGTAAGGACATTGGAAGGACATGGCAACCAAAAAGATAAGCAATACAAAGGGATTTAAAGACAACAACTAAAAATCCTAAATGAAGTTCTTGATTCTACTTAATTCCTCTCTTGCTTAATGGACTTCAATGGTTTTGGACATGACTTAGCTGGAGACTCTGGTCCAATTGCAACAGACTTTGAACCCATTGTATGAGTTTTCTGATACGTGTTCAGATGATCAATTAAATAGTGCAAGTATACACTGTCGTAATCAAGTAATATAGAAGTAAGTAGAGTATCGTTCCCACGAGGATTGAGCACTAAGTACCAAAATAGGTAATTTTAATTCTATTTAGTCGATCGATCAGTTGGTGATTGAGAGTATAAAATAAAAGAAAAACAATTAAATATGAATGCAGATGATATGAAAGCAAATATGAGAAAAAAACCCTAGGGATTAGATTTCACTTAACAAATTCCGGATTGAATCACTTATCTATTCTAGCCCAATTTATTCCACATGATTGATAGTCGAGTTTCCCTAATTTAATTACTAGCCTCTTCCAAGGTCAAGCAATTCTATAATCAATTGCTAATCCAACATATTCCTATATGGATTTAAGCAATTAATTATGCATTAAGATTTATGGAACTCAGTAAGACTACACAACTCATATGAATATATTCCTATTTCACATGCAAATCATGGTTTTAATTATAGGGTCTACACACATGTATCTCCTTCCGGTCTCAACATACATATTGAAATCATTTAAAAGATGGCCAGTCAATCAAAAGCATTAAGAATAATAATTAAAACTCAATCATGAAGGAGAAATTCAAACTAGATTTAATAAGTTAAGATTCAATCCATCATTAGTAAGCTACGTCATCACCCTAGGAAAATGAAAGTTTAGCACATGATGAAATTAAAAACAAAACCAAAATAAATTGACATTATATAAAACTAGAATGAAATCCTCAGAAATAATGCATAAACTTGAATATTAAATTCTCAAACTAAAATAAACAACCAAAAGATGAATGAAAGATGAAGAAATCAAGCCGTCCATTTAGGAGGTAAAACCTTCCATGTAGGCGGTATGCAAAATGTAATAAAATCCTAAGCCTTCCAAGATAGAGGCATGAAGAAATCTATCCGTCCATTTAGGAGGTAAAACCTTCCATGTAGGCGGTATGCAAAATGTAATAAAATCCTAAGCCTTCCAAGATGGAGGCATGCAAAAAGTAATAAAATCCTAAGCCTTCCAAGATGGAGGCATGCAATACATGAAATTAAATCTAAAAAACAACACAAAGAACTCAGAAATGTTATAGAAAGATCTTTTCCGGTCAGAGAAGGACCTCTCCCGGTCGGAGAAGGACCTCTGCTTCTCTTCCTCTCCTCCCCCTTTGAGCTTGGCATTGATCTCTATTTATAGGGGGAAAAAACGTGTGCTACAGTACTGCTACAGTGCCCTCTGGCGGCTGCTACAGTGCCGTTGACATGCTACAGTGCTGACGGCTTGCTACAGCCCGTTGACTTGCTACAGTGCTGGCGGCTTGCTACAGTGCCCGTTGACTGCTACAGTACTTTTATTTTTTATTTTTATTATTATTTTTATTTTTTATTTTATTATTTTAAATGCTGTTTATTCCAAAAATAATATTTATTTATCAATCACACCCAAATTTATTATATTAAACGCAAATATCATCCATAAAATCATCATATAAGGGAAAATAAATATGCAAATATTTTACTTATCATTTTCTTCGAAGAAACCTTCCTCTTCCCTTTGAAGGGAACTGCAGCAATGACATCAGGAATAGACACTCCATCTAGCTCTATAGTAGGGAAAGTTTTGGACAGTGTAACACTTGGATCTGTATCTGGTGTGCCCTTATCTTCAACAATTACATGACTCATCAAGATTACATCTTCTTCTTCCTCATTGACTGCACCACTTGATTGTCCCATCTAATAAAATCAGAATGAAGCATAAGTGTGTAAATTGAAAGATATTGAATTGGTTTAGTAAAATAATGCCGATTAATGTACACAGCACCTGAGGATCAGCATCATTGAACTCATCCATTAGGTCAGAACACTCAGCATATGTGGCAACCGAAACACTTGAGTTAGGGTGCTCCTTGTTGTATTTGTTCAACTTCATCTTTAGAAGCATTTTCTTCCCAATCAAACTGTTTATTTCACTTGGGAACTCATACTCAAGTTGGTCCTAAATTAGAAAAGAAATGCAAAAGTCAAGGTCTATCAGAAGCAGTTTAGTGGATTGTGGAAAAAAAAAATTCTGAAGTCATACTTCAGGAATATTAGCTTTCAGCTCAGCAGCACTTTTCTTCATAAGCTCAGTAGAATGCTTGTCAAAGAAGACAATTGATGCAGTGCCAGATTCATCAGTAATCAGGTAATTAAGTCTCAACCTACATGCAACCAACATGAATGAGATATATTCATTCTTAGAAAACAGTAAGGATAACCTTTCTGTTTTACGCATATGGCAAATGAACATACTTTGATTGGATTGTACACTGTTTTCCCTTGCAATAATTACTGCCATATAAAGGTGATCCATTGACAAATTTAGGTTTAGTGCCACACCTTGCACAACCATCATAAACCCAATGGTGACGGGTTTCAAACTTCTTGAACTCACACATAACAGCAAAATAGTTGTCCTGGAGGAATTTGTATTATTAGTAAAGACAGAAATAAGTGATAGGGCATAAATGCATATTAGAAAAGGTATAGATAAGCGAACCACTTCCTGGCAATGGATGTCAGACACTTTGATCCTCGGTGTGTTTTTCATCATGCTTGCAACAGCAGAATTAGACCTTTGCGACTCAACACTTTGACTAAGTGAACTAATGGTTGGGGATGGCAGATTCACAGCACTTTAAAGATGGAAAAAAGATAGCATCAATCACTAGGAAAGACATAAACTGGATTGCACATGAAAGACATGTTGAACATGAAGTACAAAGAAAGTATAAGCACAGTTCCTATATATTCTGTAAAGGAAAAGAAACCTAAACCTATCCCCCGCATCAACATGAGTTATTATGAAGCAGCATGAAGTTGTAAATAATTTGATTTGTGTTAAGTTAATACAGGAAAATTGAGAAGCATGTGTGATACGAAAGAACATAACCAATAATAACATATGCCTAAAATTGGACGGGACCATTTAACACGAGTAGAAACTGTGTGATGAAAGTATAAGGACCCTGCATGTAGAATTTGTGTCATTAGTTAAGGGAAAACTGGTCTGAAGTTAACCACCTCATCAGAAGGACCCTTTCAAGTAGTATAATTTTGTAAATAATTTGAAGTGGTTTAAAATACATGCAGAAGCAATAATAGTCAGACATGAAGGCAAAAGAACATTACCAATAATAAAAGATGCCTCAAACTGGAAGGGACCGAAATAAATTTGTGCAGAAATTGTATGATTGAAGGTAAGATAAATGTGAGGAAAGAGTTACAAAAAGTAGGATTTGATGGACTTAAACAGATATTGCAGTGCAAATGGAGCTTCTATGGTCAAAAGAACATATCCATGTCTCCAAATAAGTGAAATGCACACAAGACATGATGGCGATATTTTATTTTTACCTTGCAATAAATTGTTTAACTTGAGGAAACTTCCCATTTAGGTAGATCTTAGTTGCATGGAAAGAGCTGCATACCTCAGGTGTACCTTACAATAACATATATAGAAATTAGATGAAGGTCCACAACGTTTAAGATAGTTAAGAACAGAAAAAAGGAACAAAACTGCATTATGCTATTCTTGGAAAAACTGACAGTATACTAACCCCTTTCATCAAACCCAACCCTTGCAAGTTGAGCAACCAACACTATAGGCTTCTGAATGGTATTGAAATCATGCATACAGAAATTCACCGCACACTCATCATATAACACTAGCTGAATAGTGTTCTCCCTGCCATACACAACTTACATTTCAATTAGAATGTCCCAAAGCATATCATCAGAATTGACTAATCAGTTAAAAGATTGCCAATGTACCTCTCATCACTCAAAATCAAACGCATCTTAGATTTAAGTTCAGATCCTAAATGGTATTCCTCCAAAGGGCCAACGCTTATCAAAAACCCAATGACATCTAATAAGGAGAACAAAAGGTCAGAAGCGAATTAATAAAGGGAAAACTGGATTTTTGTATGACTTACCAAATAAATACATAGTGTGATTGTCCACAGTTTGACCAAGAATGTCTGAAATGGGGAAGAAGCTAAAAACAGAAAGAGAAATCGTAGTATTCTCTTGTTTGACAAAAGTGGCAGAATTGAAAAGCAACTTAAACTTGTGCTTAGAAACTTTAAAATCCTTCCCATTAGGTATGACTTCAAGATTGGCAATAAAGTAAGAATTGCCTTCAATAGGGTCTTTCTCATACTGCTTGAACAAATATTTGTTCATGATAGAAGCCTGGATCTTAGAACCCTACAAACAAAAAATCATCATGTAAACCCTCATGTAACCATGCCTATCGTAGATAAGAAATGAAGGGAATTAAAGTTAACCTACTAACCTCTTGATCCACTAGAAGAAAACAGATAGCAAACAATTGTGTTGGCGAATCTCTCTGATAGCTATTCCACCTCCTGAGAACACGCACAACAATTCTCCACATATCAGTGCTATCATCAACCTCTCTAATCATTGAGCACTTCCTTCCTGCCATTGACCTCAAGGAAATAAGTCACTAAATCAACATAGACCAATATGCTCAATGTTCAGACAATGTGAAACCAAATATCAATTATATAGAGGGAGGGCCCAACAACGACAGCCACTTGATCATAGGACCATAAATACACAAGTAAATAAAGGTTTACCTGATAGTTATTTAAAATAAGGTTAGATGTCATCACCAATCAGATATTATGACATAACAGTTTTGTTTCCATGGACGCAACTTTTGACTAAGGGACATAACAGTTATGAAGAGAATGAGTCATAAGATATTAAATATGTACAAACAGTAACTCAAGTCATGGTTTCAAACTCATATATTATGACATAACAGTTAGAATATTTCCATGGACGCAACTTTTGACTAAGGGACATAACAGTTATTAAGAGAATGAGTCATAAGCTAATAAATATTTACAAACAGTAACTCAAGGCATGGTTTAAAACTCATATATTATGACATAACAGTTTTGTTTCCATGGATGCAGCTTTTGACTAAGGGACATAACAGTTATGAATAGAATGAGTCATAAAATATTAAATATGTACAAACAGTAACTCAAGTCATGGTTTCAAACTCATATATTATGACATATCAGTTTTGTTTCCATGGACGCAACTTTTGACTAAGGGACATAACAGTTATGAAGAGAATGAGTCATAAGCTATTAAATATTTAGAAACAGTAACTCTAGTCATGGTTTCAAACTCATATATTATGACATAACAGTTTTGTTTCCATGGACGCAACTTTTGACTAAGGGACATAACAGTTATGAAGAGAATGAGTAATGAACTATTAAATATGTACAAACAGTAACTCAAGTCATGGTTTCAAACTCATATATTATGACATAACAGTTTTGTTTCCATAGACGCAAATTTTGACTAAGGGACATAACAGTTATGAAGAGAATGAGTCATAAGCTATTAATCCCACCTAAGATAACTATTCGAGTTCGAACTTACTTTTTCAATAGGTTGTATATGACTCGAAGGGATAAGTTTTGTCCTCAGTTAATTCTGCTCAGAAATGAAAAACACATGAGTTTGAAAGGCATAACGATGGAAACCGATAACAGCAAAGATTAATATAAAAAAACCTTAATTCAGTGATAGTTCACTTCACAGAAATGTCATTTGGTTATTAACATTTATTAAATTGATTGTACATTTGGCAGCTAGAATGAAAACAAATTTTTTTTCCTAGTTCTTTAATCAAGCGTCCTGCACAACTTTCATGGAAGCTATAGGACGTACTAAGGACAAGTAACATTTGGGAACATGCTTAATTTATTATTAGCTAATAACACTACGCAGAGGGTGTAAAGCTCTATAATATGAAAAAAGACTATTGGTGTTAACTTTATTTGTGATTGATATATAACACAATTTCAGGCTGATAGCACTCAACTTTATTTTGGATAGTACCATATTTCAACCCTATTGACAATCTGCTAAATGAACTTAGGTTTGAAAGATTTCATGTAAGCATTAACCAAATTAGTGCTGATTCTGGTTGATGACTGGCGTGAATAGCTTCAATGGCAGAAGCTTTGAACAAATTTTTTTTTTTCATTGATTTAACAAAATGAAAGTGATATGTTGTGTACTTGCATTACTTTTATCGTAAGTTCTTGAAGCCTATAAGGTATACATGAAGCAATATTATATTAAAAACAACATGCAAATCACTAGAACCAACAGTATACTATTATTTTGCTGCAAAATGCCTGTTTTTGATGGGCAGAAAAAAGAACTCTCACACAGACTTCATAGTTGAGTTTTTCTCACTCTCTGAGCTTTGCCGTTGATCATCAGCAAAATATTGGATTGGCTGAAAACCTGAGACATAGGCAGATAAGTCAAGAGAAAAATAATTCTGTCAAATAATTCTGTAAAGAGAAATATTAGAAAAAAAACATGCTTATAGAAGCTTATAGAAAAATAATTTTGTAAAATAAAGGATGAATATAAGCACAAGAGTGACGTAATTCTGTCAAATAAAGGATGGATATGCTTATAGAAAGAAACAGAACTCAAGATAGGTTCGTATGTGTACGACAAGTGGAATGAAATTAAGCATAACTGTGACGACCCAAGAGCCAACCTACAAGTTTAGACCATATTCTCAAGTTTTGCAAGTGATTATTATGATAATGATGTTCAATTCTGATGTTAAGAGTGTTTTTTCCATATTATTGGTAGATGGTAGATATTAGTGCTGATTCTGGTTGATGACTGGCGTGAATAGCTTCAATGGCAGAAGCTTTGAACAAAATTTCTTTTTTCATTGATTTAACAAAATGAAAGTGATAGGTTATGTACTTGCATTACTTTCATCGTAAGTTCTTGAAGCCTATAAGGTATACATGAACCAATATTATATTAAAAACAACATGCAAATCATTAGAACCAACAGTATACTATTATTTTGCTGCAAAATTCCTGTTTTTGATGGGCAGAAAAAAGAACTCTCACACAGACTTCATAGTTGAGTTTTTCTCACTCTCTGAGCTTTGCCGTTGATCATCAGCAAAATATTGGATTGGCTGAAAACCTGAGATTGCAGCAACATCTGTAAAGCGTAATGAACAATTTGTCCAATGACGCTTTAAGAGATAACAGCAACCATTTTTGCAACTTCAAACCCATTCCAACCCTCGCTCTTAACGAACCTGCTGGAAAAAAAGAACAAACAAACAGAGTAACGTACATATGGCTGAGAACATAATTGAATTACAACACCCACTACAATTATTAAGGTTTGTTTTGACACGGATCAAAACATCCACACACAAAAAAAGGGAACAAAACCCAGCAACACACCTTCATTTTCTGTCGACAAAAACGCTGAATCTGCTCAAAACCACAAAAGACGAAAACAAAGAACTCAAAACCACAAAGCAGAAATTACCTATATGATTGCTTGGTTTTCTGTCGACAAAAACGCTGAATCTGCTTAAACGAAAATGCTGAAGGATCGGTTAAGGATGATGGACGAAAGCTGATCTGGACGTAGGTAGCTCGGGATCGAAGAAGAAAAAAAAGTGCAGAAATGAAACGGAAAAGATGGAGGAAGCAAACACAAGATCGAAAGCTTTGCGAGAAAGAGACAATTAGAAGGATCAGTTTAGGATGATTTCTGGAATGAGATCTGGACTTCAGGTAGCTCGGGATCGAAGAAGAAAAAAAATTGCAGAAATTAAACGGTGAAGACCCATGAAGCAAACACAAAATCGAAGCATGATAAATCAGAAAGCATTTGCGAGGATGAGACAATTAGAAGGATCAGTTAAGGATGATTTGTGGAATGAGATCTGGACTTCAGGTAGCTCGGGATCGAAGAAGAAAAAAAAGATGCAGAAATGAAACAAAGCCGAACTCAAAACCACAAAAGACGAAAACAAAGAAGAACTCAAAACCACAAAGCAGAAATTACCTATATCGAAGAAGAAGAAAAAATGTTGCAATTAAACGGTGAAGACCCTTGAAGCAAACACAAAATCGAAAAATGATAAATCAGAAAGCATTTGCGAGAAATTAAACGAAAAAAAACACAGAATGGAAGCCTATGCTCTTTCAACCTTACCCATATGATTGTTTGGTTTTCGGACGACAACAACGGTGAATATGCTTAAACAAAGACATCAGCTTCCCCGAGACGTGCTTTCCAGAACGATGCATTGTGCAAGACTGAGAGAGAGGAGATGGACCAAAATTAATGATGAATGAAGACTATGGGAAAGGAGCATTTTGGGAAAGAAATATCTCCACCGACTGCGTGCAGATGTCAGAGAAATGAATACTGAGTAAGACACGTTGAAGTGATACTAAGGAGTGAGTCATCTTCTCCTGGGCATGGCACTGTACTAATCCAGTCAGCATTGGACGAAGCCGAATAGAATGGAACCGGCTTGCTAAGTAGAGCCGTTACTGTTGTTAAAAACAGTAACTCATGACACATTCTTGCCTGATTTGACACCAATGGCTTATTTTGCTATCCCCCTTAAGAATATATTGATTATGGGGTTTATATTTTTTAAAATCATAAATTTTGAATTTATCTAGATGACTCATTAGCCATATGGAATTAAAATAAAATGATTTATTATATTTTAATTGGTTAAAATATTAGAAGGTGCTCCTAAAGTATGTAAGTATTTCTGGGAGTAAATATATTTATATTGATGGCTCCTGCCATACCATCTATAAACTTGGGTAAGCAAGTCACGTGTTGACGCCAAGAAAAACCTTCCGAAATCAAATCACAGAAAGGTAGGTGGAGACAACGGCGACAGACGGCGAAAACAGGAGGCTTCCTCACACTCGGCTGTTCCCACCGCATGGCCCAGTGCCAAACCTAACAAGTACCAGAGGTCGTGCCCCTCACGCATTTCTTACTCAATTATATTACTAGCCTTGATTCTTAAATATAAGATTTAGCTGATTTTTTTTAAGATATTAAGATAATTAAATAAGTTATTTAATCATATTATATGTTATTGTGGATGATTAAATTATATATTATTTTATAAGTTAGATAAATAAGTTTTAAAAAAATCATAAATATAGATATTTTAAACTAATTTAATTAATTTTCTTAATTTTTAAAAAAATAACCGGACGTTATATTTAACAGCGGAGTTAATCCTACGTGCTTGCTATATATCCTAATGAATTACAATTTAATACCGCCAGTTTTGTCGTACGCAGCCATGCATAAATATATTTCATCGCATTAATTATTTAAAGGAATCTCACCAACGCCTTCGCTGATAGGTTTGGTGCGAATAAAATAATACGTGAGAAAAGGGAGGGAAGCAGCTAAACGCAGGGTGACATTCCGATCTTCCAGGGTTGCTTGTATTTGGTTATCTTAATCTTACGGATACTTTTCTTCAAGGCAGGCCTAACTAATAGAAGACTATGCAAGCATGCTTCTGATGATGGACCTCCCGTTTCCTTTGCCGTCCCCGCTCAGATCCTGAATTCCTGATCAATTCCCACTAATTGTGCTTCACTTTCCTTATCCATACTTCTTTCCATGTAAATTAACTATACCGCCTTCCTTAAAACGTTCCATACAGTGCCACATGCATCTCAGGAATTTTCCATCTTTAGTAGCAGTCCATATCAGACGATCTAGCTTGTAGTTCATAGCAAGATGAATCTCAGGAATTTTCTTCATGTGATCTGGGTCAATTAAACCAACCAAGGAAGATAAAACCCAGCTCAGGTTCTGTATTAGCTCACTGACCATCATATTCTCATTGACCACAGCATCCCTTCGCTTAGGAAGAAGGAAATCCTTAGTGCCAGGTATCCAAGGATCTTTCCACTCCTGTATAAAGTGTCCTCTGCCCACTTGCCATCATAGATTCATTTTTAAGAGCTCTCTTCCAATCAAAATACTATCCCATATCCACGATGACTTACTACCTTATCGGCATCCATGTAAGACGAGGCTGGGAAGTAAATGCTTTTAAGTATTTTAACCCATAAGCTATCCAGATATTGCAAAATCCTCCATGTGGTCTTAGCCAAAAGTGCATCATTGAATTCCATGGAGTCTTTAAATCCCATTCCTCCCTCCTTCTTAGGTTTTGCTAGATATTTCCATGAACCCAATGAATTTTCCCGGACCCCTCAGAATTGCTCCCAAAAAAAATTGGATACCAAATGGTCCAGCTCTGCACATATATTCTTTGGAAACTTAAAGCAAGACATAGGATATATTGAGATAGCACTCACAAGTAAAAATATAGTCTCGCACCACACATAAAAGAACAAAAATGATCAATTGTTGGAATATAATATTTAAAAATCTGCCTTGCAAGTGTCTTTTCGTTGTTTTAAATTTATTGAAGACATGATGACATTGTGCGCTCCATTCATTTTAATTTGAATACAGTTATTGAACTAACTATAATTTTTTTTATCCCTTCTGTGTCAGGGGCATTCTTGTTTTTATTCTCTTATTTGATTGTATTCTGTTATTAGTTTTATCCTATTAATTTTCCTACTTTGTACTCTTTCTTTTGCCAAGTTCTATCCTATTTTTTTTATTAGTTTTATCCTACTTATTACAAGTTAGAAACCTATAGTTGAATAAATCCAAGTAATGCCCCGTCGTTATTCATGAAGAAAAATGTCTAATATTTCCCGAGGATGTGCTCTCTGTGAGGTCTTTTGTTTACAAGTACGATGGACTCCCATTTTCACAACCCAAAAAAAAAAAAAAAGCTTTGAAATTCAAAATCTCTCTTCCAAACCAAAACTATTCATTTATCATAAAATCTTTGGCCCGTATACTGCAGGAAGAACCCATATCAGTAAAAAGGTAGCCAGAGTTGCAAAGATAAAATGATACACTAACAGTGTAAGTTAGAGTGTGACTCGGCGTTTATAAGATGCAACGGGCTTAAAGATAATACATCACTATAATAGTTGCTTGAAGCAAGGGACGGTCGGGTCCTGACTCCTGAGTCGATTTACTTTGTTAGTGCAAATGATAGCCAGACGTGCAGACATCAGCAGAAGTCCGATCGAGTAGACGAGGAAAATGGCCGTATTTATTATATTTGCAAGGTCTTTAATTAATCTCATTAGAAATCTGGGACTACCATAAGTACAATTTGCATGCATCCAATAATTTTTCTTATAATGAATTAATTATAAAAGCAAAATGGTTTTATATGGTTAGACACATTTTGCGCACATTTATATCATGTGTTTTATAATCATGACTCTTCACTGCGTCCTAATATAAAGCAGATTATTTGCTGATCAGCGTTCCCAAAGAAACATTTTCCTTTTACTTTTACAGTATATGACTAGATCGAGAAGTCTAACTGCAAACTAAAGCTTGTGCTTCATTGAAATTCTGTGATCAACGACAGATGTTTAATTAATTGCGTAAGGCAAATAACATATTGTTAAGAATAAAACCAAATTATGATTAAAAAGACGGTCGGCCCAGATCTCCTCTGCGACTTGCGTCTGAGTTCTGACCGTTGCATCGGCAACGATACCTGGTTCCGACGAGATCCGCTGGGTTCTGTCGATCTGCTCCGATTCTATATCGATCTGTCTTCTCTGGGTTCTGTCGATCTAATCTGCTTCTATATCGTTCGGTTTCTTCTGTGGAATTCAGATCTAGTTCAGTGGTTCCGTGTCAGTTGACTTGAATCTGATTTTCCGGGGATCCATTTCCATTGATCACGCTGGGTTTGTTTTCGGTCGGCTGAGCTGGAAATGGGATAGGAGATCTGAGTTTTTTGAATGCCTGTGTTTCCGTCGTTTTCTCTGTAACTCTAGATTATCGGCCAGATCTTATCGTTCAGCTGTGATCTTCAGTCACCTGTGAGAGTCATCTGCTAGGGCGCCTAAGATGCACATAGTTCGTTTTTATCTTCGTCCTGTATTGTTCTTGGTTGCTGGCCGTTGGTTTGTGTGTGTGTTTCTCTCTCTTCTTTTTTTTTTTTTGTGTGTGCAGGATTGAACATTTTTAGCGTCTGGACGGCTTTGGAGCTACTAGACATGATTGAACGTGAGAGAGAACGTAGTCCTGAGAGAATGGTTTCAGAGCTATTGATGAAGAAGAATGATGCCATGGAGCGTAATACAAAGAAAATTCGAGACGATAATGAAGAGTTCACAGGTAAGCAATCATTAGCTCTACGGATTGAGGACTGGATGAGTGACGAGAATATTGAAAAGGAAACAGTTATGCCGGAAGCACCAAAAAGGTCATACAAGGAGGCATGTGTCGTAGACCAGACAAGGGAGGAATGTTCAGATGAAGAAGAAGAATGGTGGAAAGGGGACGGATGGAAGTCTAGAATTGAGGTCGAGATAACGAAGAAGGGTCCAAATAGTGTCTCTGGAGTTTAGAATGAAGCTAGCACGGAAATGGTAAACGTCGTTGTTCGTTAGACTACTTGACAGGATGGTGCGGGAGGATCAATTGGGTCAAAAATTGCAACAATTATGGGGACGTAGAGGGCAGGTTGAAACTATTGAGATAGGCTCCGGGTATTTTCTGGTTCGTATGAACAATGAGGAGGACTATGAATTTGCGTTAACAGGAGGCCCTTGGTTATACATGGATCATTATCTAGTAGTGCAGCATTGGAAGTCAGAGTTTGATCCAGATTCTGGTGAGGTCTCCAAAATTGCAGCATGGGTAAGAATTCCTAAATTTCCAGTTGATTTCTATGATAAGGGTATTTTACATGTGGTGGGTAGCCAAATAGGAAGGGTTATAAAAGTGGATAATAATACTCTTAGACAGACCAAAGGGCGTTTTGCCCGTATATGTGTTGAGGTTGATTTGAATGCACCTTTACTTCCATCCTTGATGATTAATGGGAAAGAAAAGAAGATTGTTTATGAGGGTTTGCATTTAATTTGCTTCTCATGTGGGAGGTATGGTCATGATACGAAACATTGCACAAATAATCAAGTAACAAATACGTCAAAGTCGCCATGCACGGATAACACGTCGACTTCTACAACTCTAACTCCATCGCCCACGTCCTCCGAAATAACTGCTGGATTGTACGGTGAGTGGATGGTGGCGCCACGTCAGAGAAGGGGGCAATGGAATTCGAATGCAAGGAATAGCAATTATAGTCATGAGCATAGGCGTGATATACATTCTCGAAATATGGGAGGAGGATCTCGATTTGAGGCTCTAAATGTTGAAGACATGACAATTATTGATGGCGGTGATGGTGATAAAGCATATCAGGGGAAGATTCGGGTGAGTTCAAAGCCAGAAGATAGGTCGCGTGATAGTAAAGGTCTAAATGGTCATCTACCTGTATTAAATAAAGGTAGTAATAAGGGTAATAATAGATCAGACATTTCAAATGTAAGAAAAAAGGAGGTTATTTGTGATGTTGTGAATAGTGTTGGGCATTTTAATAAGTTGACACAAGTACGTGGGATCCAAGTAGTTAAGAAGAAAGGAGTTGAGGAGGGAACTTCCCAAGAAATATTGAGTACAGGGAAAACACAAGAAGTTGAAACATCTGGTAATTCAAGTGTGGAATTGGGGTCAGGCAGAAAGAAGAATATTATGAAAGTACAATCCAATTCCCCCGCTATTCGTCTAGAAGCCTCCAACCCTATTGATCCAGGTGCAGAAGGAGGAGACAATTTTGTAACTCAGATTAGTCCACTTGGAGGTGTTGATGACGTGGTGATGTATGGGACTGAGGATGTACAGAAGGGACATATGTCTCATTGATGTCTGGTTTGTTTGTGCTGTTCTATTCTTTTATCAATTTTTTAATGATTATTATGACTTGGAACACTGGGAGTGCCGGTGGTGCATCTTTTCGAAGATTACTTAATGAGGTTATTGCCAGACATGGAGTTCATTTATTTGCACTGTTGGAACCTAGACATCTGATCATTGTTCGGTGTTGGTTGATACTGAATCTCATGTTCTTACGGCTAAGACATGAAGGCCTTTTAGATTTTTCGCTCCTTGGGTTATGCATGAAGATTTCAATAAATTTGTTCATTCTCACTAGAGGGTGGATGATGACTGGTGCGGATCTGTTAAACAATTTACTGAGGATCAGAGGTTATGGAATAAAGACGTTTTCGGAAATATATCCTATATGAAAGACAGATTATATCGAAGATTAGATGGGATAAATATAAAGATGGCTTTGATAGGTATCTCGGAGCACCTTGAAAAGTTACGAGGGGAGTTATGGGGAGATCTTGAGAAACTCTTGGCACGGGAAGAAGTCATATGGATTCAATACTCTCGGGCTAATTGGTATGTGGATGGTGATCATAATACTAAATACTTCCACTCAGTGGCTAATGGCAGACGAAGAAGGAATAAAATTGAAGCTTTAAAGTTTGAATCTGGGGAATGGACATATAATGCAACGAAAATTATGAGATTAGGAAGCCAATTCTTTGAAAACTTGTATACTGAAACCAATAACTATAATGGATCTTTGGTATTCGGATGCACTTATCCTGAAATTGACGATGTAAATTTACATATTCTGGGAAGAGCGGTTGAAGATCAAGAGATTAAAAGAGCTTTGTTTGAAATGGGGCCGTTGAAGGCTCCTGGCCCAGATAGATTCAATCCGCTATTTTACCAAAACCAATGGGAAACTGTAGGACCATATGTGATTGGATTAGTGAAAAGAGTGTTTAATGATCCAATGTAGATACGTCAAATCAATGGGACTCAGGTTGTACTCATACCGAAGGTGGAACATCCAGAGACGTTTCGTGATTTTCGCCCTATAAGCCTTTGCAATGTTGTATACAAGATTGTTACGAAGGTTATATCAAAAAGACTCAAAGCAATCATGCCTTTGATGATAGCCCCAAATCAGTGCAGTTTTGTTAAAGGGCGTCAGAGTTCAGATAATGTTATACTTGTGCAGGAGATTATTTACTCTATGAAGTCCTTAAAAAGGAAAAAGGGTTTCATGGCCATTAAGATTGATTTAGAGAAGGCTTATGATCGTGTGAGATGGAATTTTATCTACGACTGTCTTAAAGAACTCAAGATTCCTGAATATCTGAGTAAAGTTATTCAAGCTTGTATGTCAACGTCTCATTTGCAATTTCTTTGGAATGGAGAAGCTACTAACATGTTTTGCTCATCCAGAGGGGTTAGACAAGGTGACCCTATATCGCCATATCTTTTTGTTATAATGATGGAAAGATTGAGGCTTCTTATACAAACGACAGTAGAAGAGGGTGTTTGGCAACCGTTTAGGCTCTCCAAACGAGGTACTCCTGTCTCTCATATTTTTTTTGCTGATGATCTCTTTTTGTTTGCAGAAGCAGATTTAGATAACGCAGGGGTTATTAAGGCTATCCTGGATGACTTCTGTGACATTTCGGTGCAGAAAGTTAATGCAGGAAAATCAAGAGTTTACTTCTCTAAGAATGTAAATCACATAAAAGGGAAAGAAATCAGTGAGTTTCTAAATTTTACTCAAACGTCGAATCTGGGGAAATATCTGGGAATGCCTATTTTACATGAATGAAGATAAAAGGCAACGTATAGTTTTCTCCTAGATAAGATGGATGCTCGCCTGGCTAATTGGAAGTCTAACATGTTATCGATGGCTGCTAGGCATACTCTTGTGTCGTCTGTTATGTCGCTATGCCAACTTATGCTATGCAGACAGTGCCTCTTCCTTTGGGAATTTGTGATGAAATTGATAAACGTTGTCGTAACTTCCTTTGGGGTAGTAGCTCAGCCAGCAGAAAACCTCATCTAGTCTCCTGGGACATCGTGTGTGCGCGCAAGGAGGATGGAGGCCTAGGTCTTAGGTTGGCTCATTACCAGAACCAGGCTTTCATGATGAAGCTTGGATGGAATATGATTAATAGAAGAGATTTGCTCTGGGTCAAGATTTTGCGAGAAAAATATAAAGTCGGTAATGATTTTATTCCTAAAGTTGAGAAGCGCCGGTCTGAGTCTAGTACGTGGAGGGGTATTCATAACTGTTGGGATAGGATCAAAGATAGTTTAACATGGAGAGTTACCAATAGACATAACACTTCTTTCTGGAATGATATATGGGTTCCGCATTTTGACAAGCTTCAGAGTTTGATAATCAGTGAATTGCCTAGAGATGTTATTGAATGGAGAGTAGCTGATTGTATCACTTCATCCAGACAGTGGGATATGAGAAAGTTTAATCACCTACTTCCAAGCCAGGTATGTACAGCTATTGCACGAGTTAATATTAATTATCTGAATGGGGAGGATTTTCCGGTATGGAGATGGTCTTCAGATGGAACTTTCAACATTAGATCCGCTTACAAATATCTAGTAGGCACCCCAAAACACCACAGTATTAATTGGAGGCGGTGTGTTTGGAAATTGAAAGTCCCTCAAAGGTATCGTATTTTTTTGTGGCTGTGTTTTCATGGTCGTCTAATGACAAACATGATGCGTTACCAGCGAGGTAGTCATCCGACGGGCACTTGTGATATATGCCATAACTCACGCGAGTCAATACTCCACGTTTTGCTGGATTGTCTATTCACTTCTGAATTATGGAAATGTTTCTTACCACCGGATTGGAGTGATCAATTTTTTGGCATGTTTGAGAGAAATGATTGACTTACATGGTGTGCGGGAAGAAAAGAAGTAATACATGGTGTCGAGTTTCGTCTTTGGTTTATGATACTATGCCGACATATCTGGTTGGCTCGTAATGATAGATGTTTTAATAATAATACTTGGAGTAGACAGGCCATATTTGCTCGTGCTCGGGCCTGCTTAATATGGGGTAATACAAGCTTGCTTCAAGATAAGAGTGCAGAAAGGAATCAAAAGCAGTGGATGCCACCACCGTTTGGATGGGTGAAGATTAATACCGATGGTTCTAGGAATGACAACTTAAGCACTTGCACGTGTGGAGGGGTGTTGAGAGATCACAATGGTGAATTTTTGATGGGGTTTATGTATCAGATTGGGCAAGGAACGATAGTATCTGCGGAAGCTTGGGGTGTTTTGTGGGGACTTAAAGTTGCATGGGATAGAGGATACAGACAAATCTTGATTGAGTCTGATTGTAGTGAAGTAATGGATCTTATTCAGGGTAAGGTAGCTCAGGAACACCCTAATTTTCAAATATATTTAGGAGGTTCAAACGCTGCTGGATAGAGATTGGGAAGTGGAAATGTCACATTGCACTCAGGATGTTAACACAGTTGCAGACGCTATGGCTAAAGAAGCTTGGAAGATGGCGATTGATCTTCATATCACAGATTCGCCCCCCGATACTATTACCACTTTTTTAAGTAATGATGTAAACAGGATGAGATTTCATGTTGACTCAGGAGGATAGCTTCTGATGTGTTTGTATAATTTCTTTTTCTATAAAAAAAAAAGAATAAAACCAAATTACATTGCTTAAACAGATTCTCTTGAGGTGTATCATCTAGTCATCCGAGATGGTGGTCTTACTCATCCATTCAGATAAGTGATTAATGCGGTAAGAGATTTGATCTATTCAGAATGGGACATTGAACTGAGGTATGCACCAAGGGAAACGATCAAGTGTGCAGATTATTTAGCTAAAGACTAAGCACTTAATTCAAAGTATGGTAGTTTTGTCAGATTCCCATTCTGGGTGTATTCCCATTCTTAGGGAAGATCTTAGTCATTCCTTTTGTTGATTATGATGTTTTGTAATATGTAATACCCAAGGTAACTTGGCCACTTTATTATTATAAAAAAAAGTGATTTTTTCTTTGATCTTTTCTGTTTAAAAAAAATTAATGGCGAGGGGCGGCCTTTAATTTTGATGATCGCCATTGAAGAATACTCATCGAGCAGAAGCATAAAGATGCACGGAATGAAACCTTAAAAGCAAGGGCATGGCTACACAGGTACGTTCATTACAGGTAAATTAATCATGGGAACTATATATTAATTTCGATGGTTAATTATATATTGAGTACATATACAAACATATGCCGAAAATAGTGGAAGATAGTATATACAAATGAGCGGGAGACATCAATTTGTGTGAAGGATTCTGCCTGGGTTCTCTTCCTCACCAACTGCCAAAAAGAAAAGAATTCACAATAAAGTGAAATCCTGTAGCAGCAATAATATAATGGGCATGAAACTGCGGAACAGATGACTATCAAATTACCTTGCTGAACGTTGGTAGTGGATAGTACAGGATGTTGAGAGGAGGTCGAGATGCGTACGGTGTGACTTGTGACAGAATATTGCGATGGTTCCTCATTTCGGAGCAATGAGGTGACGGCTTCTCTCACCTTCTCCATGACGCCTACATCACCGGGAGTTCTCCCGGGACTCATTGCTTCTGATATCACCTGTGACAGAGCTTTCTCATCTTCCCCTGCCTCCAACTTACTCTTGAAATACTCCCTCACCGACACTCCTTTGTCCCATGTTTGGTCGCCGCCCTTCAATGCACAAGACGCCGTTGGTGACGATTTACGCGGAGTCGATGGTGCTGATAAAAAGCGCGGAGTCTTGGAAAGTTTGGGGACCGTATTGGCCGGAGGAGTCTGCGGAGATGCTGTCGTACTCACCGACAAAGGAGATTTACGAGGTGATGCCGGGGCCGTTTGTCTGTCTAATGGTTTCGAAACGGTGAGGCCCTGCATTTTAGACGAAATACCAAGGCCTGCGTCTGATGATCCTTTCGTATATGTTGGCGTGAGCTTCTCAGCTCCGTTCTTGTTTGAACCAAGAGGACTTGTGGCTTCTGCGAGATGGTGGTGGTGGTGGTGAGTTGTTCTTTGACGATCCATAGCACCTCTGGAATTTAATGGGTTGTGCAAAACATGGCCGTCGGCGATGACGGGAGTGGCTCTTGGGTGCTGTCTGGCGTTTTCTCTGTACGCTTCGGGGGCCAGCTCCGATTCGTACACTGAAACATACAAGGTGATGGGAAAGAGAGAAATAAAGGAGGGGAGTTATATGAATGAATGAATGAATTACTTGGAGCTCCGAGGTATTCGGCGTCTTCCTCATCGTCGTCATCTTCTAGGGGAGCGCCCCAGGTGGGGGTGAGATTGCCGTCGTCGTGCTTTTTCTTGCTGAGAGTGTTGCGTAATTTCTTGGCCTTCTCCTTCACTATGGACAGCACTGATTTCTTCTGGGAGGTGCCACTATCGTCTTCTGACAAAGGGGAATTGGGGTTTGTGGATTCACCTCCTGAAATTAAACTTGAACGAAAACCACATTAATTACTTCTTGGAAACAATCAATACATGCCCAGCATGGTTGCAGAATTAATTTTGACTGCACTTTTTTCAACTATCTAGTACATGATATATGAAGACTTAATTTGGAGAATGACGGGGTGTGAGTAATTAATGTAATATAATTACCTCGGACGGATTTTTCCGCGGTGGTGGGGGAGAAGAGAGATCTGGAGGCATTTACCTGTCTGGGGGAGCGTTCCAGTTGAGCCATGACTAGCGGATCCATGAAGGTTGGGTTTATATAATAGTTAATTAATATGGGGTTTGAGTGGGAGGATGAAATTGAGGGAGGACAGTACAAAAAATGTAGCGTCCTCCACCAATTTGTTCCCGGGCTTGTTGCACCGCCGCTGCGCAGTCATCCTATAAAAAATCAATGCCCCCCGCTCGCATCTTACGTCTCTAGCTTCCTTCCACCTTCCCTCTTATAGTATTCACCCGCCCTCGCCTTCTATAAAATGTGTTTCTTCAAACACCAAATCATCTTAACTTTATATATTAAATCACATCATTTTCAGATTTGAGAATGAATCATTATGATATTTTCTTTATTCGCACCTACGCATATATAGATATCAATTATTTTGCACAAATGCAAGCAAATGAACTTACACTAATTAAGATTCAAAATTCTTATATAAAATGTAAGGAACTAAATTAGACGTTCTACAATTAATTAATAACCATAAGCATTATTTATCCTGTTTTAATTTGATGCATTAATAATTAATTAATATTCAGTAACTTATATAAGAAGATAATACATACGAGATTGAGCCAAAACGTGGAACCTGCGGAGTCTAATTGCCTATGGGCGATGGTGACCAAAGAATATAGTAACGGGAGTCCTATCCAGGAATCAGTTTCCAGCTCGTCCTTTGAATAAACATGGAGAGTTTGGCCATCTGGCACTCTAGATGAGATTTAGATATATTAGATTTATTTTTTTTAACTAGTAATTATCAAATAAAATTTTTTTTTAAAATATTAATTAAGAGATTATTTTTATTTTATATTCTCTACCTATTAAAATATTTTTTTTTTGAAAAGATAAAAGGTAAAAAAATTAAATTTAGATTATTCAGATTTCATTTGAACGATCCAGATTGACTGAGCTCTCTCTACTCATCCTTCACCCAAAGGATAAGCAAGGAAGCTCGTTCCGTCCAATCCATGAGTCACTGCCATGTCGCAAATGTTACATGGCATTGTAGCTTTCTTAAGTTTGTGAGTGTTTGAAATAGCTTATTGTTAGAAAATAAACATTCATTACATAAGTCGAGATAAAAGTCCTCTCACATATTTATCTCGTATATCGTAAATCACGAATTATAAGCACTTATTATCCAAAAATAAACTATCTCAAACAAACACGAGTAAATTTATGCGTTTTTTTTTTTTTACCACACTAGAAAGTTAGGTGCGGCCCAAAATCGATGTAAGGTGCGTGTGCATTCGTGGGAACAGTGTGGCTTTTTATCAATTTAACTTTTAAAAATATAAGATAGGGTGAGAGTTAATTATATGATGTGATATATGTTTAAATTAATTTTTAAAAAATCAATTTGATAAATTGAAACTTGTTTAAATGATTAATATAAAAATAAGTTTAGATGTAAAATGACTAAAAATTATACGAATTCAATAAAAATAAAAATAGTTAATATATTCTTAGAAAAATTGGAGAAAAATCCCTTTAAATATTTAATTAATGGGAGTAACTTCAAATTAGAGTGCTGTCATTCTTCGTATATATAAATTTATCAGATTATTTATGCCAATTAAATTTCTAATGAGAGAGTTTTTCCTGATTTACCTTAAATTTTATTGTTTATTATTTTTCTTTGGATACTTTGAAGAAAAGGATAAAGTTGGAAAATAATTGTTATTAACCTTCAAATAGACTTGTAGAATTATGACCAAAATTTTCATCTACAAGTGAGCTTATAATAAAGATTATAATGTTTTTTTAATAAAAGACCATAAAAGAAGGTGGAACTCATATCTTTTCTTCATGAAATATTTAATTTCCTCATTTTCTATGGTAGAATAGCCAAAAGTATGAAATTTTGGCTTATGACTTAAAACAAAGATTCTTCAAAATTCCAATTGAAAAAAAAAAATTCCAAACAATGACAGTAATTGTCGCGGGCTTTTTATAATACAAGATAGCCATTCAAGATAAAAAAATAAAGAAGGGAAATGGACTGTGTAAGGATCTAAAAATTATTTAAATTAGTTAATATGATATAAATTTTTATAATTACACCAATTAATTTCATTAACTCCCTCTATTTATTTTTTATTTTATTATTATCGAGAATGTATCAATATAGTTAAATTATGAAAAGATTGATAAATATAAGAAACATGTATGTTTTATATCTAGGATAAAGATCAACTTCCTAACTATATCTTATTTTGAGTACCCGATGAAGTAATAATAATAAGATTAATATCACATTGGCAAAAAAAAAAAAAAGATTAATATCAGCAATAGTTCTTATAGTTTTGGCTCTGGTTACATAGTTTCAAAAAATTTTGGATTGTATTTAACAACTAGTCTCTACAATTTTAAGGGTTAAAAGACAATTTTACCCCAAAAATATCAAATTCGGAGCAATTTTACCCCAATATAACAAAGTTAGACGGTTAACGGTTAGTTGACCCACATATGCTTAGGTGGCTCGGCCACGTTGGATAGTTTTGCCACGTCAGCATTATCATCATCCTCTCCTTTACTTCACACCTTCACCCCGTACTATCTCAACTCCAGGTCCCTCTTACATGACCTTTCTGTCTCGTCACATATGACATACCCAAGCCCCATCCATGGTTTTAAAACCTCAAGCAGTTGCTCTTGGACACCCCCCAATCACGGATCACAAAGTGAGATCTAAGGTTCGAAGAGCCCTACATTTTAAGCAATTTCTCTAACTCTATGAGGGTTCCAGTTTCTGTACAGTGACGATCCACAATAGAGGTAGTCGTACTTGGTTGGCGAGGCGAAAATGGAGACGTCTAGACTTCCCGGTGACTCCGTGAGGACCTCCATTCTATCGGTGAAGTTGAAATTGGCATCACCGCCGTCCGATGTGGAGGCGTAGGGGATCAATTTCCCGTCGGAGTTGTCGGCATTGACGAGCTCCGAGAAGGTGCAGTTCACAATCACCACCATGTAGACGTGGCCATAGCCCCAATTTGGAAGCATCTTGTACCCGACGTTGGTGATGGGTTTCGAAGATGGCGACTTCCAATCTCTCAACCATTTGATGATACTATTGCAGGTAGATATGGTGCATTCAACCCTTTAGTGAGGGATATTATTTTGGGTTCCATACTTGTTTTCTGCCTTTTATAATTTTGCTGAAAATCACATGTACATTTTAATAGGAAGAAGTTTCTCCAAAATTTTCACTCTTGGTTCTAAGAGCAGAATTGGATGTAGGGAGCTTGAGTCTTTACCACCATCTATTGCTTGTTTTTGATCCAAAAGGACCATTGCCACAAGTACTGGATTTTAAGTTTCCATGCACATTAGATTTTGTTCACGATAGTGAAAGGGAGAAGAGGCAGGGGATTTGTGGAGAGGAAGAGAGAGGGAGAGAGATGAAGGGATCAGGATGATGATGTGGCTCTTGAGGGTGAGGTGGATGTGCTGATTATGCCATATAAGTCAGAACAATGATTAAAATTAACTTTTTTTAAAATGATTGGGCAAAATTATTCACTTTTTTATGCTTCTAAAATAAAATTGTTCTCTAAAAAACTTCTAAGCAAAATAGTCTTATAATTATAATTTTAATGGGTTTTGATTTGGATTTCTATAATTAAACTCAAACAAAGTCTTCACCTAACTATAAGATTTAAAACTAAAAATTACAGGGAAAAAATAACATTCCCCTGAAATGTTATTAACCCTAATAATAAAAAACCCAAACACTGCGACTACTCGTGAAAATTGTTGGTCAGTGGTCACTTACACCGCAGATCTCGTCCGCAACACAACACATTGCTTCTCGGCCCGGCGAAATACTTGATGCGACACCAACCCACTAGCATAGACGCATAGTGAAGTGAAGAAGAAGAGATTGGCAAAAAAAAAAAAAAAATTGAAGTGGACAGATCCAAACAAATAAAAGGAGAGGAAAACCCATAAAAAACCCTTATCCCCTCCTGCGACGAAACCCATCGTATTCGTCCCCATGTCCTCCTCCTTCCCTGCCTCCCAGCACTTGAGTGCTACCCTCTCCGCCCCCCGCCCTCGTCGCCGTCCTAATTCCCCTCGACCCTACCTCAAATGCCATCTCTCTTCTTCCCGCGATTCTGATTCCTCTAATCACGCTCTCTTCAAAACCATCTCCAAGACCCTCGCCCTCTCTTCCGCCGCCGCCCTCCTTCTCAACTCCTCCCCCCTCCCGGTCCTCCTTTCCAATGGATTCGGAACTTTCGGCGGCGGCGGCGGTAATGGCCTAGGTGGTGGTGGAAGCGGTGGCGGTGGCGGAGGGGGCTGGTTCGGCGGAGATGGGAATGGAGGGTTCTTCTCCAGACTTTTCTCCCCGGCAGATGCTATTGCCGATGAATCCCCTTCTCAGGAGTGGGATTCCCATGGGCTGCCGGCCAACATAGTTGTTCAACTCAACAAGCTCAGTGGATTTAAAAAATATAAAATCTCAGAGATTCTATTCTTCGATCGGAGAAGATGGAAAACAGTGGGCACTGAAGATTCCTTCTTCGAGATGGTTTCTCTGCGTCCCGGCGGTACATACACCAAGGCCCAGCTTCAGAAGGAGCTTGAGACTCTAGCTACCTGCGGAATGTTCGAGAAGGTGGATATGGAAGGCAAAACCAACCCCGATGGGACCATCGGAATTACAATCTCGTTCACTGAGAGCACGTGGCAGTCGGCCGATCGGTTCCGCTGCATCAATGTGGGCTTGATGCAGCAGTCGAAGCCCATTGAGATGGACGCCGATATGACTGATAAGGAGAAGTTGGAGTACTTTAGAAGTCAGGAGGAGGACTACATGAGGAGAATTCAGAGGTCAAGGGCGTGTCTTCTGCCGATGCCTGTGCACATGGAGATTATGCAGATGCTGAAGGAGCAGGGAAAGGTGAGTGCCAGGCTGTTGCAGAAGATAAGAGATCGAGTCCAGAAGTGGTATCAGGATGAAGGCTATGCATGCGCACAGGTGGTTAATTTCGGGAACCTGAACACCAAGGAGGTCGTCTGTGAGGTTGTAGAAGGGGATATCATCCAATTGGTCATTCAATTCCAGGATAAGCTTGGCCATGTTGTTGAAGGTAACACTGATGTCGCGGTGGTCGAAAGAGAACTGCCAAAACAGGTACATATGATTATTTTACATTGCAGGTTGTGCAGTTTTTCTTTTTCATTCTTTTGTGTTCTGATAATCAATACTTACTGCCGCCAGAAAATGGTCTTTGTTGCAAACAGACCATGGCATTTGTCTCGTGTCAAATTTCTAGGCGTCGGTTGAGTCATTGACTGTTGTGCTTGGTTTTTGGTCCTTTAGCGTGTTCATCGGTTGTTGATTACTTAGTGGGTATTTGTATGGATAACAGCTTCGCCCAGGTTACATATTCAACATTGAGGCAGGGAAGCAAGCTTTAAGAAACATTAACTCCCTTGCTCTGTTTTCAAACATTGAAGTGAATCCACGGCCTGATGAGAAGAATGAGGGAGGCATTATTGTTGAAATTAAGCTTAAAGAGTTAGAACAGAAGACAGCAGAAGTCAGTACTGAGTGGAGTATTGTCCCTGGACGAGGAGGACGTCCTACATTGGTATTCATGTCTAGCTAAGATTTATTTTGTCATCATCCATCAATTTTTGTTTGTTAGTTGATCTAATGTATTTATTCACACTGTCTATGTAGGCTTCACTGCAGCCAGGAGGAACTGTTACTTTTGAACATCGAAATTTGCAAGGATTGAATAGATCTCTTATTGGTTCGGTGACAACTAGCAACTTCTTCAATCCTCAGGTCGTCTTTCACTATTCTATTGACTTTGTCATTTTATTCTAGGAATAGTTTGGAATGTCACCAACTTGGTTATTAATATCAACTATCTTCAATTGGCCTTCATGTTTTTCCCTTAGGATGATCTGGCATTTAAGCTTGAGTATGTTCACCCTTATTTGGATGGTGTATACAATCCAAGTAACCGTACTCTTCGTGTAAGCTGCTTCAACAGTCGAAAGCTGAGTCCAGTATTCACTGGAGGCCCAGGTGTTGATGAAGTACCCCCAATATGGGTTGATCGGGCTGGTGTCAAGGCCAATATCACTGAGGTAATCTTACTGATGGTTCAGGCAATTGGTGGTTTTAAAATTTCCCTTTCCTTTTATTTTGGGCTCTTTATCTTGATTTTTCGTCTGTGCAAAACAGAATTTCACACGTCAGAGTAAATTTACTTATGGACTTGTGATGGAAGAGATAACAACACGTGATGAAAGTAGTCATATCTGTGCAAATGGTCAACGAGTATTGCCTAGTGGAGGAATTAGTTCTGATGGACCTCCAACCACCCTTAGTGGCACTGGCATTGATCGGATGGCATTTTTACAGGCCAATATTACACGTGATAACACAAAGTTTGTGAATGGAGCTATTGTTGGGGATCGAAATGTGTTCCAGGTGACTGTACATATACTTTTGATGTTATCCACATGGGCTCACTACACTGTCATTTTTGTGGTTTTGTGAAATGGTGCCCCAAAAAAAAAAAAGAATTCTTGTCTCGTAAAAGAATCATTTTTGAAAGCCAGCACTTTGTTTTGATAAGAATTTGAATTTTCTCTTTATTAATGGTGGTAGAAGAGGAAGGAAATTCCCGTTCCCAATTAGATCAAATGCTGTAAGACAGAAGGGCATATAAAAACTAAAGCAAAGAAGAGTAAGATTTTTATGGGGGCTAGCTTCCAGGTTGAGTTTTATATGTACTCTTAAGTTATGCAAGGCGTAGCAGGTCCATTCCAGGAATCAAAACAATGATAGCGGACATGCCTTACATTGCTGATTTTTTTTTTTTTCCAAATATAAATAACTGGAGAGGTGGGTACTAGTCTGGGGTGATGGATTGATGACTTGATGCCAATGTCGGAGTTTGATGGGATCATAATCTGGGGTTGAAGTTTTTTTTCTTTTTTGACGCTGGAATTCTGTAGACTTTTGAAACGGTGACTGACTTGAACCTAAATTGTAGATACTGTAGTGAATGATGTGCCTGGTAATGTTGGTCAGATTAAGCGGATGAACTGGTCATCCTGCACTTACCACGAGAACAAGAAATTGGTGTTTCCTGAATTTGTAGTCTTAAGTATGCCATAGTTAACTTATCCGCTGACAGAGTTATCTCCCATGTAAAATGTCAGGTGGATCAAGGCCTTGGCGTTGGCAGCAATTTCCCATTCTTTAATCGTCACCAGCTAACTGTGACACGATTTATTCAATTGATGTCGGTGGAGGAAGGTGCTGGCAAAGCACCACCGCCAGTGCTTGTTCTCCATAGCCATTATGGTGGTTGTGTAGGCGATCTTCCTAGTTACGATGCTTTTACTCTTGGGGGTCCCTATTCTGTGAGGGGTTACAACATGGGTGAGCTTGGCGCAGCCAGAAACATCCTTGAGGTAGGTGTGATTGGAACGTATCATGATTTTTTTTAGCATTATGAAGATTGAGATATTTCATGGTAGTTAATTTTCGTAGTGTTTTTACTAGTCAGTCATTGAGAACAGCTATCTGATCTCTCCTTTACAGCTTGCTGCTGAGTTACGGATACCTATCAAAGGAACGCATGTGTATGCCTTTGCAGAACATGGAAATGATCTTGGAAGTTCGAAGAACGTGAAAGGGAATCCCACAGAAGTGTATAGGCGAATGGGACATGGGTCGTCCTATGGGGTTGGTCTCAAGCTTGGTTTGGTTAGAGCAGAATACGCCGTTGATCATAACTCAGGAACCGGTGCATTATTTTTCCGTTTTGGAGAGAGATTTTGAGGCGGATATTAGTCAGTCAAGTAATTTGTCGCTGAATAATAGATTTTGTTCTGTTGGTTTGCGCCTTTGCGGAAGAACTTTTGCAGCCAGCCTTTGATGATTGGGCAAAAGCTTGTGGATATTCTGAGGTCATCGTGCTAGTGCTAAACTCTTTATCCTGTGTTTTTTTTCCTGGTTTTCCCCAAAAATTTAGTATATAATTTATGTGAAAATAGCAACGAACGAAAAACCGGATCGGGTAATGAACTGATCACAGCATAGATTTAAGGGTTAACGGGTCAACCGGGGTCTAACCGGTAGTTGAACTGGTCATATTAAAGTATTATAATTTATTAGTGACAATATATATTAATATATTTTTAAATTTCTATAGATGAAAATGAAGATTTTTAGAAAAAAAAAATACTTAAAATTTATTAGTACGAGTTATAATGCATATACTTATAACATTATATCTCCTTTTGTATAATTATTATATCTTTTTAAATAATTTTTTTCATCATCTTCTTCATTTTTTAGATTTATTCTTTTTTTATCTATTTTTCTCTTTATTTTGGTTTTCAACTTCTAATTTTTTTTTAAAAAAAAAAGCAAACAAAAAAATAAAAAAAATGAAACCGGTCCAACCGGTTGAACCACCTGTTTCAAACCGGGTTCGACCGGTTCCTCGGTTTAACCATCAAATCAAAACCGAATCACTGGTTGGTTCTCAGTTCAACCTGTTGATCCGGCCGGTTTGGTCCGGTTTTTCGTATAGTGGAAAATAGTGACAGATGTGAGACTATATCTTGCTGGTTATTGTTATTTACATGTATTTAATTTGTTTCTGCTGCTTAAATCAATGCCCGATTTGTAAACAATCAACCAAGACTTGGTTCAAACCAATACGAATTGACCAAACTCGTTGACTTTGGAGGTGCTTGTGTGTGTTTGGGGTCAATAATCGCCGATTTATTATCGTTTCAAAGGGTTAAAACCAATGTTATTAAACTTGGACTGACCGGTTCGACTTGGAAAGTGGCAAATTGGATTCTGATTTGGTTCTGGTGAGGCACTAAACCGGTTCATTCCGATTTTTTTAAAAAAAAATGATTTTGAAAATTAAAAAAAATTGATTCTAAAAGATTTCCCAGTTCACATAGGTGCTGTCTTGAGCCCTATTCTCCTTGCCTTGATGGTTTTGCTTGCATGGTTTGCGCTTTGGGTTGATTCCTCACCGCCGGACGTCGATTGATCAAGAAGGCGACGATGGTGTGATGAAAGGTGAAGAAAGAAGACGTGGTGATGAAGCCCCAGGCGTCGGCTTTGTCCCTCAAATCCAATCTCTACATCCATGAGGAGAAAGAACAAGGAAAGGAAATGCGGCTCCAGGAATCTAATATCTGAAACTGCTTAAATCCTAACCCTAAATTTTTTGGCAAAACGCTGTCACTTTGGGCAGACCATTTTGGTATATGTAATGTGACAAGTATGACTAATGATATACATTTTACATGCCAACTCCTGCATATCAAATTTCGGGACAGAAGTTAACTGAATGAGCCAAATGTTAACACGATATCTGAACGTTCAAGATTTTTGTAGTTGTAGTTTTTCATTCAAAGGAGGGCTCTACGGCTTGCATCCTATGGACTCGGGACAATGGAGCATATAGCTTTATTTTACATATGAAAAAATAACCATTGTTTCCTATGAAATTTATACTCCCTCTTGTCGATAATCCTTAATATAAGATATATTTACCTAATTTGATTAGATTAAAAAAATTAATTAATATGACATGTATTTTCTAAAAAAACTTAGTAATCATTCTTAATTCTTTCATTCCCTCTCCTCCTTGATTATGGTTAAAAACTGAAAGAGTATCTAACAATTGAATATTCTACATCATGGAGTCAGCCAGCAGCAAAAGTAAAATTATTTAAGCTACAAACCCAATTCCTTTTTTAACTGGGCAAGAGTAGCTTCTATTTCATCAAGGTTATCCTTAATGCTGCTGTTCCCCTTGCCAGTTTCATCTTGAGGGCCACTGCCAGCAGAAGTACGAGAAGGATTTGCTCCATGAGGCTTCTTATAATTCTCATTCGAATCAACTTCTGGATCAACCACATTAAGCTCTTTCTCCAGAAACTCCACAAACTCTTCCCCTATTTCCTGCAACGTAAAATCTCATATAATCAGTTTCCCATGCCGATCACTGTCGTTGACCACTGTTTCAAAATACGGATCAGCCATCAATAACGATCGACACTTAAAAATTTTGTTTTTAAAAACTGTTTTTTTAAAAAAAACATTAAAATTGTTTTTAAAAACTAAAAGACAAAAATAGTTTTTAGTTGTTTTCTTATTTTTGTTTTTCTATATTTTATTTTTTGAGGCCGCCACTTATCTACTAGCGTTACTACACTACCAGTAACAACCACCGCCACGTCACCACCAGCGACCGTACCACCACGTTATGTCAAAAACAGATTTTTCAAAACAGCTATGCAAACAGATTTCTGCGTTATAAAACTATTTCTAAAAATAAAAAAACAGAGAATAGAATCAAACAAAGCCTAAATTACTAAATAGACTGTGCACAAATAAGAACTCTTATGCCCCGTTTTGTATAATGAAAGAGTTTTTAGTGAAAATAAAATTGGAAATGGAGGTTGAAGTGGAGGTAGAAGTGGACGTGGAAGTGGATTTTAAAATGTGTTTGGTATGATCATGGAAATCTTGTATTATTTTTAATTTATAAATGTATCTATCATATATAAAGTGACCAAAATACCCCAACTGAAGAAGAAAAACTTCCTTTCAACCACTCTTCTCCCTCATCATTCCACTTTCGAGTTGCAGCAGCCACCATGATCAACTAGAAAGTAGACTAAAATCCTGGTACCAGTACAAGAAAACGAATCAAAATTAGAAATCTCTAAACAAACCTAGAACTCAAATAAGAAAATATTCCTCTCAACCCCTCTTGATTCATCCTCTTTCTATTGATGGCAAACCAGAAATCAATCAAAAATCTGAAATCAAAAGGGAAAAAAAACTCAAAATTACATAACTCAAATTTCTAAATTTTCATGAAATCGTTGCCCTCGAATGTGTGTGCGAGGAGAGTTTGGCGCAGATCTAATTAGAAGACAAATGTTAGAGTGCAATGGCAGTGAGGCTAGCTCAAGATGAATACAACGACCGACTGGATAGAGAGAGAGAGAGAGAGAGAGAGAGACGCGACGGAGCTGGAGAGATGGGTATGGGGGGTCACCGAAGGAGATCAGATGATGGAGGAAGATGAAGAGCCACCCACCGTCGTCCTCACTACAGTTCGTCGGCCGCCGTCGGCCGTCATAGCCCATTGTTGTCCTCACCATCGTTCGTCGACCTTGCCATAGGCCACTGTCATCGCCAACAATTTTCAGGGAAAGGGGATGATGGGGCAAAATGGTAACTTTTTCAGTTCCATGGAACTGGAACTGGATTCCTTTAGAGGGGATGAGGGAAGTGGCAGTTCCCAAATTTGATGGAACTGACACTTTCATAGAAGTGGCTTCCCTCTTACCAAACGGCTCAAATTTTCATTTCCCACCCCAATTCCACTTCCAACGCCTCATTTCTATCATACCAAACGTAGCATTATTTCTCTTTGTCCGCCCTTTATTTAGGTTTAGGCAACTTTAGAAGCTGAGAAGCCAAGCGTCATGCAGGAATAAGAAGACAACACCAAAACAAACAAATAAATGCGCATAAAAGCGAATTCTTACTGCCAATTCCTCCCATAGGCTCTTCGGCTTTCCTTGTGAAGTAGAGTTTGCTTCCCAGTTCCTGAATTCTTTTTGAAGATCTTTGAAAAAATCCTCTGTAATTACATTAATCAGATCTCATGCAATATAAGCACCAAAATAAATAAGGCACCAACAACTTAGTATAAACACTCCTCTCCGCCTATTCACAGACTTGCACGCCAATAAAATGCATGGAAAAGCAAAATTGATGCTCAACAGCATATGTAAAAATGCAAGTTAATACTTATGGCCCACGACATGATGTCTAACTGAGAGTACATATCTACCTATTGTTATTTGAACATCCCTCAAAAAATTACCTGCAACACAAAGATGTCAACCATCAGACAGACATTCAATCTAAATCAGGCAGCATTATAAAGGATTGTAGAATTACTTCTCAAACTGTTGGAGGGAAAAATATAGTTTAAAAGGAATGTGCAAGGCAAAAACAAATTATAACTAACTGAGGTCCGTGGATATAAAACATGTTTAACTGGGCATCTTTCCAAAATAATGGGGAAAAGGATAGTGGATTGTCTAAAATTATCCAGTCCAAACCAACAAAACAGAGAAATCAAGATTCAACATGCTTCCCAACAACTTTTGCCCCGTGGATCTAGTGCATAAATTTGTGATTCCATGAACCAGTACAGACCACTGCTGTAAAGGCAACCTTATAGATATTTATCCAGGATTGGGTACTAAGAGCTCTTTACCTAATCCATAAAATTCTTCTTCCTCTTTTGCAGTACCACTTTGGCCTCTCTGAGAGGAATAATAAGAATCAGAACCATTATTTCCAGAATCAAATTTTCTGCGTGAAGTAGAATTTATCAATGTATTGTATGCGTGTTTTATCCTCATAAACTTCTCCTGCGCCTTTTCCTGTGTAGACAAGACGAAAATACCTCAATAAGCTTCACCTTCAGAAGTATTATTAAATTTATCTTGATATAAATTAAATCTCAAAGTAGTATGAGTAGACAGGTCATAAAATCCATAAGTAGATTAGTAAGATTCAATTTAGTGCATGCATCTTGTTGCTACTAGTTCCCATGCCTTTGTCCATTTTAAATTCCTATTCGAGACAGAAAGTAATTCAGTCAGGTGCATTTGACGTACTTTTTGTTCGGTTTCTATTTCTTTGTTCCTCCTTTTTTGGGGAACTTTGTTTATCACTATTGTGAATCACATGAACAGGGCACTTCGCAGTATCTTACCACCATTAAAGGGCCATCACCCTTTCTAATGATTCTATATCTTGGCCTTCAAGTAATTCATACAGCAAAGAATATAGGAAATCCTGGATGAGAAGTTAGCGCATAAAAAATGCAAATGCAAAGATCTCTCAAATGACTTCTTATATAATTTGACCTCAGTTTAACAAACCACTGCCTTCTTGTGTGAATTTGCAAGTTCTTTTTCTGCATTTGATTTAATTCTAAACTTTACTCTCTTACACGTGCGCAAGAGATAAAATTTGCCGTCTTTTCCCCACCTTTTTACGAAGAAAAAGGGAGAAAAGATTTTATCCTTGACATTGCTAATTAATCAGGACTAATTTCCACCTAAAATTACACAGTATCGATGTATTCTTAAGCGACACCCTAAAGGATTGCACACAACAAATGGGAAGGATGCAGAAATACCAATTACCTCTTTATTGACATCGGGATGATACTTAAGAGCAAGCTTTCTGTATGCCTTTTTTATTTCATCCGCTGTAGCTGATGGAGATACGCCCAAAACTTCATAAGGAGACTCCCGACGGCTGGCTTTCAGACGAGTGATGCTGTCTCTTGTATATTTCCTATAGTTCCAGCACGATCCCGATTGGAATACAAGGGGATCAAAATCACGTCGATGACTGAATGCACTATTGGGTAAGGAAGAATTAACTAGGTTTTGCAGGAGCAGGGATGGTCCAAGGGATCTAAAACACAGTTTAGCGCAGTAAAGGAAATTGTTTCCAGTTAGAGGCAGAGCAAACCCATACATGTTAATCAAGTTTCCAGAAATCGTTGGACTGAAATTCCCACTGAAGCGGGCCCTTATCCTCCCTAGACTCTCGTACTCTCGCAAATCTGTCCGTTGAAAGGATCCAACGATGCTCGCGCGGCCACGTAGTTAGAAGACAGCGTCTCTATATTACGAACACTGCACACACTCATCAAAGCGCCTCATTTGTGAGGATTCCTCGGGTATGGTTCAATACCAGCAGGTGTCGATGCTTCCGTCAGAAGCTAATGCCTATGCCCAAGTGATTGACGTTTACGCTCGTGACAGAGATGTGCACTTGGGCAAGAAACTTCATGCACACCTAATCATCAACGGTTTCGCTCGTTCTACAGTCATTGCATCGAAGCTCATAGCACTGTACACCGAGTGTGGGACACTGTCCCTTGCACGCAAGTTGTTCGAAAAAATTCCGGCAACAAATGTTCGACGCTGGATCGCTCTTATTGGAACCTGTGCTCGCTGTGGCTTCCATAAGGAGGCTCTGAGTGTCTTCTCTGAGATGCAAACGGAAGGGCTGAAACCCAACTTATTCGTGATACCCAGCGTTCTCAAAGCCTGCGGTCACCTTTGCGATCTCAAGATCGGACAGAAAATGCATGGCGTGATTTTGAAATGTTCGTTCGAGCTCGATGCTTTTGTAAGTAGTGCTTTAATTGATATGTACTCAAAATGCGGAAGAGTTGAAGCAGCGCGGAAAATATTCGACGGGATGTTAAAGAAAGATTTAGTGGCTCTGAATGCTATTGTCTCTGGCTATGCACAACAAGGGCTTGCCAAGGACGCACTGATTTTGGTGGAAAGCATGAGAATGATGAGCATGAAGCCAAATGTGATAACTTGGAATACATTGATTGGTGGATTTTCAAAAGAAGGTGACAGGGTAACGGCGTCAGAGCTTTTCAGAATGATGACCGCCGATGGTTTTGAGCCTGATGTGGTATCATGGACTTCTTTAATATCAGGCTTTGTGCAGAATTTTCGACATGAGGAGGCGTTTCATACGTTTAAACGGATGTTGGATCGTGGGTTCTACCCAACTTCGGCTACTATTAGCAGTCTTCTACCTGCATGTGCTACTGCAGCAAGAGTGAGGCTTGGAAAGGAGCTTCACAGCTACGTACTGGTGATTGGCGTAGGGGAAGATATATATGTAAGGAGTGCTCTTGTTGATATGTATGCAAAATGTGGGTTCATATATGAGGCAGAGGCCATATTTTATCAGATGCCTGTGAAGAACACGGTTACGTTGAACTCAATGATTTTTGGTTATGCAAATCATGGGTACTATGACAAGGCAATGGAGCTGTTTAGGGAGGCGGAAGGGGGAGATAAACTTGATCATCTAACTTTCACGGCAGTTCTGACTGCGTGCTGCCATGCGGGAGATATTGAACTTGGGCAAAGTTTGTTCAAGATCATGCAAGAAAAATACAAGATTGATCCACGACTTGAGCATTACGCATGCATGGTCGATCTTCTGGGTCGAGCTGGAGAACTTGATGAAGCATATGCTATGATAAAGACAATGCCCATTGAGCCTGATTTATTTGTGTGGGGTGCCCTGCTGGCTGCTTGTAGGAATCATGGACATGAGAATCTTGCAGAAGTGGCAGTCAAGCATTTGCGGGAATTAGAGCCTGAGAGTGCTGGGAATCGTCTTCTACTGTCAAGCTTATACGCTGATGCTGGTGAATGGGGAAAGGTTGAGAGGGTGAAGAGAATGTTGAAGAGAAGGAAATTGAGAAAATTTACAGGTTGCAGTTGGATAAATAGCGTGTGACAACGATAAATGGCGTCCATGGATTGAAGTGTACATTAGAGTATTTACTGGTTAAAAACAAAAGCAGGATAATAACTCTCTGGGGATGACGTCCTAGTCAACAAGTTGATACAGATTCGTGAGATCCACTATTAGACCTTAAGAAATCATTCATGGCTGGGGAGAGAGAGAAAGAGAATTGTCGGCCATCAATTAGCTTCGATATCCAAGCAATATCGACTTCAAGAACTCAAAGATTATAAAGAGAAAGAGGCTTGAGAAAGATGCAGATCACGAGTGAAGAAAAGTATCGGTAAGAGAGAAGAGGCCAAGGGCGCGAAATAATTTAAGACGAGAATTGGATGGGAAGATGCGTCCAATCCCCCAAAAGCCAATTAAGGCCTAGCCTAATAGACACTGAAATTTTTGAATTTCTTTTTGCAAACTTCAAGCACATTACTTCTTGGTGAGAGTTTACCGTCAGGCCAATTCTCCCATCTCTATTCCTTTCATTTCAGGTCAAATGATCTCTTTATGAAGGTCGTTACTGAGATCAGTAAATGATTTGTTGAACCTCTGATTGGAATGTGTTTTTTTATGAATAACACATGATAGAAGCACACAACTAATCGACATCATGAGATTCTCTCGAAGGAAGCGAGAACAATAAGGGATATTTAGGACGGATACTTGGCATAAAACTGAAGTGGACCCGAAAGAACAAAAAAGCCAATTGTTTACCCTAATTTGGGAGAGCCATTATCCTTGCTTTTGTTTTTACTTCTTTTTCTTTGCATCAAAATAAGGAGTCGGATGATATAAAGTAAGTTATTGTCTTTATTTTCTTAATTTTAATCTTGGTACTTCAGAGCTACATGTTCTTATTCAACAATTTGATTGATGCAAGAAATATGAGGACAAATCAACTAGTCTACCAGAAAAGCATAACAAGAAAAATCCTTCCTCAATTAATTGGCCTAAACAAGAACAGCTCTCCACAAGGCAACATTTTTGTACAGTCACGTCAACTTGAAAAAGACTAGCTCAGCATCTTTATAATCTCTACACCCTTAAAAAGTCCTTCGTATAGTTATTTGATCTAACTCTGCAGGCGCATCAGCTGTATTCAAACATCTGGACCTCATTCCGCTTAATTTTATACGTATAAACTTAACACTACAAAATGTACAGTTCTTCATTACAACTGACAACTTTATTGCCTATCTCAACACAAGATAGGTTTTTCATCACCTCTTCTAGATGCAGGAAAAGCTCACGCTCACCATAGTTAGCTGTACAAACGACCTTCTCTTTATATGCCCCTATGGAGGATGTGGAGACTGAGCAGCAATTCTCCTTTCTGCAACAAAAATTAGATATGATGACTAACTCAAACACTAGAGTTGACTGTTTGCGTATTTCTATATATCCATGCATCCACATAAGCTTGCACCTATATCACACTCATGGATGCGAATCAGAAATATCATGGAATGAGCAAGTACCTCCAGCAGCAACTAGTTTCTCTACACGTGCAACAATATGCTTTCCATAAGTGTACTTTTTCAAGGCATTCAAATGAACCTTGATTCGTGAAAGAATCAGCTCACGTTGCTGGTCATCACAAGTCTCCAGCACCTTTTGAACAACATAATTTGCAAATTGATCTTTCATCATCGCCTGTAAATTAAAAGAGGAGGAATGTAGTCTATCATAAAGAAAGAATTACGTGGGAATGCCACCTTTTTTGTCAGGAGTCAGGGCATGCAAGAGGATCTGACAAATCAAGGCCCATACAACACCCAGGATCACCACTCTAGTAGAAGACTTGAACAATTAACGATAATAAATTTTCATTTAAAAAAATCATTTCATCATGATAACGACATTTAGGTGTCCAAGTTCTAAGATTAAAGATGTAAAAGCATGCATCTTTCTTATTTTTGAGTCTGAAAAACCTAAGATGCAAAGACTGTAAACTAATTTTCATGCCTCTGTGATCTTCACATTAGCAGAAAACTAGCGACTAAGAAAACAAAACAATCACAGCCTACCAAGAATTTTAATCACTCCTATCAGAATGCTTTTTTTTTGGCCAAATCTCCCATCAGAATGCTTAAATCTCAACTTTAGTGAAGAAATATTTGACACAGAAATAAAGAACGAAGGATTCCAGGTTCTGCAATGAGCTCAAAACAATAACTTCCTTCTTGTTTCATTATGATGGTGCAGACTTTCAGGGGTGAAAAAGCACAAAGAATCCAAACCCAAAGTGACCAGAGGAAAAAAGAGAGTCCCAATATCAACAACCACAGTCTCTCAGATGAATTGACTAAAATATGATAACGAGTATTGATTGGTTGCCGCAAAGGAAAGGGAAGGGATTCATTTATTGTCAAAAAGAAAACGAGTAATTTTAAGAAACCTGAAGCGGCTCATTTTCATCCGTGGAGCCAAGCATCTCATTCACTAGTAACTGGCGTTCAGAAGAATCTCCAAATGTCAAACACTTCTCTACAACATTGGAGGCAAACTTCTGTTGACTCATTTGAACTATCTTGCCAGCTAATTCCTTTATAATTGCAGAACGCTCATGATGCTTCCCGTGTTCCAGTACATGCTGTTATTAAGGATAGAGTAAGACAGCAAAATGAAAAATCAGTTCACAAACATAAAGTGCAAGATACAAAGACGTCAGCATTAAATGTCATATTAACAGGCAGAGCAGCAAACAGCTGCCCAAATTACCATATAACAAACCTTAGTGCGAGTGTATAAGAGTAGAACAGCTTCGATGGATTCAAATAGAAAAGAACTATAAAAGTAATTGATAAGTAGCATCCACTCCAAAGACATTCTTTAGAGAAAAATGAATGAGTCAAGAAAAAATAAAAAACTTCAACCAACATAACCAAAAAAGGAAGGAGGAACTTCAATCAAGAAGTTATATAACACATATTTTCTCTCTGAACAACTAAATTGCAGCAGATGTTAAGAGCTAAGGCAAGCATCATTTTACTTCCATACCAAATTGCAGCCACAGTAGTCTAAACCAAGAGTAGTTAGGAAAATGAACCTGAACAACATAATTTCCATATTGATCCTGAGCTAACATGCTAACAGCTCTTAATATCTCATCCATAACTTTCTGCTGTGTCATAGCATCTTTGCAGTGCTCCAGTACTCTCTGCCATTTAGAAAAGCATTCTTATATGACCATGGATTTTAAATGAAGAACAATCACAAGAGGAGAAGTTCAAATAATCCTGCCTGTATAACCCGGCAACCATATGGATGAGTTGAAAGTGTCACAACTTGGTCAAAAAAGGTCGAGACAATGAAGCGGATTTCAACTTCAGGGACATGTTCTATACACTTTTGAATGACATGGTTTCCATTCTGATCACGAACACAACGCATAACATTACCATCAAGCTCTTGAACCATTTTTATCTTCTGATCCAGATCAACAACTTCTATGGCCTAGAGGAGGATGCAAAGTAGGAGAAAAGAAAAAGAAGTGAAGTATGAGATATTGAGAACATTATGGATATAGAACCATATGAAAAAAATTTCCATCGCTGACACCCAAGTTGTCAATACCTTTTGAATCACCCGACAACCATACATTTGAAGGCTAAGGGTCAGAACGTGGCCCAAGAGCTTGTTGGCTAATTCTCTTCTCTGGGAGGCAAGTCCATGCTCAAAAAACTGGAAGATACCAACAATTGTTCGAACCACATCCATGAATAAGAGTAAAAACAACACAAACAGCATCATAAAAGAGAATGGATCGCATCTCACCTTCTGAACCACATAATTACCAAAGACATCAGTCATCAAAGCAAGAGCATGTGGCATAATTTCCTGATAAACCATGTTTTTTTCTTCTGTAGTTGCTTGTTCCAGTTTTTGTTGGATAAATCGACTCCCATATTGATCCGCACTGCTTGCAAGAGTAAATTCATTAGCTTCAACTTTAAGGGATGAGAAGCATTATAATTAGAGGATCAAGAGACTAACAGATAAAATGTATACCTGAACTCAACAACATGACCAGAAATCTCTGAAAGCTCAAAACACTTGGTTTTATTACTTTTAAACTCTTCTAACAAGGACGAAGCAAAGGTTTCGTCCACGTTGACCCCAGCATCTAGGTGCCATGGTCCCATGACACCCCCAGGTAAATTCCTCATCCCAGAAGCAAAACGCATATTCAGCTCATTGTGCCTCACAGGACTGCCAGAACCAACCGGAGAAGTGGATACAACTGAGTTTGCCATTGGACTTCCTGGATAAGATAAGCCAACGCCAAACGCAGGATTTGCATAGTAGCCAAGATGATTGGAGCCACCCGATTTATTACCCAGAGGAACATTGTACTGTGACTTCTGAGGTGAAAGCATAGCTCCAAGATAGGCTTTTTGCAGCTCAAGTAAATTCATGTAAGAATTACCCAAGTAGTTCCTATCCATGGAGGGATCATTAAGAGCAGAGAGTTGTGCTGCAGCATAATCAGATGTTCTCAAGTACTGAAGATACATAGGATCAACAAAAGGAGCCTGAAGAGCAGCTCCTGAAATTTGATTTCCCATTCTACCGAGACTATGTGCATCAGATGGAGCAGCAGCTCCAGAAGCCAAACCACCACCAAGAATTCTTGATTCCATTCCAGGTGCTGCCATTGCTGATGCTGCAGCAACATGTTCAAACAGGGGTGGTAGATTACCAGAGCCAAGTTGGTTAGCCATCAAGGATCCAGATGCCGGATTTCCACCATAGCCACTAAGGCCAAAATTAGTAAATGATGAATTTGGGCTCTCTAAAGGCTGGTATTGAGCTGGAAAACTGCCTCCACCACTAAAGGGAGAGGTTGGTGATCCCTTGAAATACGTATTACCGGAAGGAACATTAGACTTCTGTAATTCAACTTGCCTATCCAAGGATGAGTTAATGTCGGATCCACTCCCATTCCTTTTACCGGAATCAGAGTAAGTTGCTTTCTGCAAGTGCCCTGATTCAGGCTTCTTTGAATACACGTGTTGCTTTCCATGATCTTGACTTCCTTGAATACCAAACAGATATCTTTGGTGATTATCAACATCTGACTCAACCTGGGAAGGTAAATGGTTATCCCTGTCTAACACACCATCTGCTGACAAGTTCATACTGGACAATGCAGCCACCAGATCTGCAGACTCACTTATGCCAGATGGAGCACCATTCAATGCATCAGGACTGGTAATAGATCTCTTCTCAGTAGCAGAAACTCTCCCCCCTCCAATAGGTGTAGGGCAAGGACTGGGAGCCCTAGCAGCAAGCTGCGGATCAGGAGTGGTGCTTCTTGATAAGGAAGATCCAAGAGCAGCAGCATAAGTATATGAAGATGGTGGGCCAATATGCTGAGCTGCAGATGATCCCTGGACATTTGATCCCAATCTTAAGGCATCAGTAGTTGTGGAATCATGGCGTAAATGAGCCAGCTCAGCCTCAGCTGAAGCTATCATATCATCATTTTCGTTGAATGCATTACGGCTGGCAGGACGAGAAGGAAGACCAGGGACAGGTGTGCTACGCTCCAAATCATCCTGCATGGTTATTACTTATAATGATGGGCAGAAGAAACAAGGTGACAAATAAAGAAGCATAGGGAATTAATCAAAATATAAATGTGTTAAATTTGACTAAAAATGTCAACTCTTAAGAGAAGCAAAGAAAAGTTATGCCACAACACATAAAATCATCAGAAGGGTCTTGAGCTATACAGTTTCAACATGCGCAAAAGAATTTATCATCGATTCAGACATATAATAGACTGAATGATGTTTAAGTAAAACAAAAACCATGACAATGTAATTAAATGTGTTACTGATTCTTTAATACTATAATACAGTAAGATTTACAATTGTGCCAAATCATATTAATTTTGGAACTTATGGGTGTAAATACCTCACCTGCAGCCTAGTCATATAACAATATGAATTTTCAACTTTGAATTGATTTAAAATATTTTAATATACCCAATTAAACCTATTGTGAATGAAACAAATCTACTGGAATAAAAAAGAATAACTATCAATTTTCAGCTAGTATTATACTAATAAAGGTCAACTAATACAGAACACGAAAATGAGTATAGCAAAGGTAGAACGAAAATAGAAACTTTGACATGAAGTTATACTGCCATATTCCAACACCTGATAAAGTTAGATACAGGTAAAACAGCGTACACAATAACTTCAAATAAAGTTAGAAATCAAAACATTAAAAGTACAGTTATACAAATATTTAGTTCAGAACAAAACAAGTCAAAAGCAGTAGCACCCAAGCGAGATATGCAACACAGAAAGCAAATGCTGCAGAGTCAAAGAGTACGTTATCACGCTGAACTATTTACAAAAATAAAACAGCGTGCGAGTAGAAAACCACCTGAAAAATCTCAGCAAGGCTCTTTTGTTTGCTTCCAAGTCCAAGACCCGGCAAACCAATCAGTCCATCACCACCCCAATCAGCCGAGCCTCTTAAATTTTCATCATCCACCTTACTCTCTTGTTTTTTCAAATGGAAACCTGGAGGAGTTGAAAATAAAGATCTACTTCCATTATCATCTGCCCTATTAACCTTCCTCCTATCTCCAATTCCACCAACGACAGAAGCTCCCCCTTTTAATCTCTGTGCAAATCTCCAATCCTCCTTTGATAGCAACGGAGGTGGAAGCCGGGGGTTCAAATTCACATTCGAGTAATAGTATGAAAGGTAAGCTGGATCAGACCTAAGCTCTTCCTCAGACGCAAATCCATTTCCATGTTTGCTAGCGGAAAACTCAGAAAAGGCAGCAGCAGCAGCACCTCCGCCGCCAAATAACCCTCCTACCGCACTTAATGACCCCTCAACAGTCGGAGGCGCTGATCCACTCCGATACAAATTAAGGTCACGTTCATGATCGTCTGCCTCCTGACGACGTTGCTCTCGAAGCAACATCCCAATCTCTTTCTCCAATTCATCTCCGAATGACCCTTCGCTAGCGCCAAGCATCGGCCTCCTTCCCAATTCAGACAACATTTTAAAAAACTGAAATTGATCATCAGACTTTCAACATCTGGAAATTATTCTCAACCCGATATAGCTTAGACTGATCACTACCCATAACCAATAATATTCAAACCCTAAACCCTAAAACAAAACCCAAAACCGAAACTTTTCCCATCTAACCAACTAAACCTCATACAAACAACTTCTGAAATGCTCAGTTTCAGCTGCTTCATAAATATTGGACCGACGTCATCTCTGAAGCTGACAGGAAAGCAACTGAAGAATCTAACCAAAGATGAAGATTTCAAAAAAGAATTTATGTTTATCTGAAATGGTTTTCATAATTATTGAAAACAAATCACAATTATTAAAACATGTTATGTTGTTCATTCATTCATATCTATAACAAGTAGAGCAAGAACTTAAATTTGGTAAGAAAAGTGTGCCAAAATAAGAGAACGAAAAATTAGTGGGATGAGGATGGATGCACGAAGATCAAGTCAAATAAGGGAAGAATGAGAGAACAGTTATGTAAGCGATCATTCTGGCGGCTATTGGTTCTTACAAGAACCCTTAGGGTTTTGTTCCATTTTGGAGTTGGATTAAATACAGGAGTGATGGCAAACCAAATAATGCTTTCTGAAATTTGGGTCCGAAAGTTTCCATTTTTCTCAATCTGGAAAATATCCAAAATATTTTATTTATTTCCTCAAAGTTAGGGGTTAATTGACCAAGTGATAACCGACTGATGTTTAGAATGGCTTGCTGTTTTATTTCCTCGTTTTCCAGATGCGACACGTTGGCTTATTGGATTCGTTGGTTCAGTAAAATTGGGGCAAGTAGTAAGAACAGTTAAATTCTTATCAAAAAGAGGTAAGTACTAAGTACAGTAAAATATGTATCACTTCAGCTTTTTACAACTTCCCACAATTGTTTTCCCTTTAACTACTTAAGGCGCCAGTTCCACATGCAGCTCACTAGTCACTTGTGACTAAACAAATTTCCAAAAAAAAAGTCTTCATTTTCCTGGCATTAACATATTCTTTAATGCAATATTTTATATTTATTCTATTACTACTTTTAATTACTCGGCTTCCAGTTCCACACACAGCGCGGCAGAACGAATTTCCAAAAAAAAAAAAATCTTTATTTTCCTAGCATCAATATCTGCCTTTATTTTGAATTTATCCCCCTAATACTTTCCTATAGGCCAAAAAAAACAACCTTCACAGGAAAAAAGAGAAACAAAAAATTCCTAAATTCAATGCTAGTTGGGTAATTTATTGACTTGAAAGAGCTAGCTATGCACTGATTTAATTGAAAATTTAGAACCTTTTACACGCCTTGTTTAATCATCGAGAATGGGGTCAACCGGATAAAAAGACCATCCATTGAGAGCGTAAAAACCATGTCAATAGCAGTAGAAGGGGTTATTTAGTGACATAGTGCTCGTTTGGATTAGTGATTATAACGCTTAAAAATAATTTTTCAATTATGATTTACGATATACAAAGTAAGTATGTGAGATGAATTGTGTCTTAATTTACGTGAAAAGCGACTTATAAGCAATTAAATCGCTAAAAAAAACATGCATATATATATATATATCCAATTAACAAGAGGTTTGCATCACCACTTATTTGTACAGTGCTAATTAGGGTTCGGATCTACTCCTTATTTCAGCAACATTAAGCATAGAATTGTATGTGCAAACTGGGTATCCAAGGTTGAAGAAAAATTAACTGACAACATTTTTTTGACAATATTATAGTTTATTCAATGCCAGGAAACGAAACGAGTTCAAGTTTTGTAGAGGTAAATGTGAGGGATGAACATGGTGGAGCTGGCCGTGGTAGAATATATATGTTTATTTTATTTGAGTCCGGTGGCAAAAAAATTCACTAACAGGGCAGAAAAGAGACAGGTAATGCTTCTCAAGGGAGTGAGTCGAGAGTGCTGGAATTCAGCCAACAATCAAGTGAAGTGTTTAATCAAAGAAGAAGATGATGGTGAAACAAGTCCAAGAAAGAGATGGAATCTCAAAGTGGGGAGTGACGCAGCTAGAAGCCCACTTTGTGCATTTTAGCAGATAAGCTTAACTTCCGCATCACAACGCTGTACTTACGTCTCAATATATCCCACCTAACATACATGTGCTACATCTACATGTAGATGCTTAGAGTTCATGGTTCACCAACAATACAACAATTGTTTGGTTCAAGTATAAATACTTTCGCCTAAATTTTTTGGGTTAGTTACAAATTTTAAGAAGACCACATTATATGAATTTTATTTAAATAAAACACAATAACTTAGATTATTTTAATCATCGTTGGCTAATAACTCATCTAAAAAAATGTAAATTTTATATTGTTTTTAAGAAAATTTGAAAAAATAAAACAAAATGTTCAATTTTTTTTTTTAAATTAAACAAGATAAAATTTAAATTTTTTCAGATAAGTCATTAGCCAAACAGGATTAAAATGATACAAATTTTTATGTTTTTATTAGATGGAATTCAGATGACGTAGCACAAAAAGAATATATAAGTATTTTGAGGGAGTATATATATTAAATTGTTTGGTTGTATAAAAATGATAATATTAAAAATTTAAATTTCGACAGAACATTTTCATCAAATGCTGGCATTAAATTTATTTTTTTAAAATATTGACACAACAAAATCTTCATTTAAGACTAAAGGATTAGAAAATTGAAAAAATGCTTTATTAAATTAAGAAGCCAAATTAAAATTTTATACAGAGTCAGGGAACTAATATGCTCTATCTTTTTTGTTGGTATAATAAAAATATACTTTATCCAGAACTAATATATCTATGACCATGCAAAAAGGACCAAGGCCATTTTCTTTGAGGATGCAAACTATTATTAGGATACGATAGACGAAGGAACCAAAAGAATGACAGGAAAATTGTAAATCTATTGCATACTTTCTTTTTTTTTCACGGTATCCTTTGTGGACAATTTCCAACTCATTTAAATCTAAAATTTATAATGAAATGAAGTGGATATAAGAAAAAACATAATGACTGATTTATATTTATTTTTTTGACGTGAGAGTAATTTATAAAATCACGGTTTGATTAAAAAATTGTTCATTTGATTAATAAAGTGAAACTCCTAATTTAAGCTCATGCGACTACTCAGAGTTATCGAGCTGATAATTAATAAAATTATATTGAACAAGAAAGTGACAAGTGTAAACATTATGGTAGTTTGACTAAAAACATGTCAGAAAATAGCGTTTACTTGAGATGACGCGGAGACGAGTGGGTGGCTGTGCCGTTCTCATTCCACCACTCTTGGCGCGCCTCATATTCTTCACACATCTATACTTCTTATTCTTCCCTCCTCCATTAACGCCCATGCGAGTCAACTCCTTCTTTCTAAAGAGCCTCATGAACACGCCATGTCATACCCAGCGACTTCGTATTGGTGTTACCGATGCACCCTCTTTGTTTGCCCCTCCAATTCTCCTGACCACATTGTCTGTCCCCACTGCCGAAGTGGCTTCCTCGAAGAGATCCTCCCCAACCCCTTCTCCGACCACCGTCTTCTCACCCCACCTCCATCTGCCACCACCTCCATCTTCACCCTCCACCCTCACAATTCCTTTAATTTAAGGAGACAAGGCTTCCGGAGGAGACGCCGCAGTGCCCCCACCCACTCTTCCTTTAACCCGGTCATTGTTCTCCGCGGACCCGCCCACGCCGGAGACCGTGAAAGAAGTGGCAGCTTCCAGCTGTACTATGATGATGGTTATGGCGCCGGCCTCCAACCGTTACCGCCGAATATATTGGAGGTCTTGTTCAGGTCAGGCTTCGATCGGTTGTTGGAGCGGTTTCTGCATACAGAAAATAACGGCGTTGAGCCGGCGGAGAACCTTCCGGCGTCCAAAACGGCGATTGGATCGATGCCAACGATTGAGATAGGGGAGGAACATGTGAGTACGGATGCACACTGTGCCATTTGTAAAGAAGCGTTCGAGGGAGGTTCAGAGGCACGCGAGATGCCGTGCAAGCACATTTACCACTCCGATTGCATTGTTCCGTGGCTTTCAATGTGCAATTCATGTCCTGTGTGTCGCAACGAGTTGCCTTCCGACGAAAACCATGAGGAAAGTAGAGTGTCGGGGCCGATCGACGAAGAAACGATAGGATTGACGATATGGAGGCTGCCAGGCGGAGACTTGGCCGTAGGAAGGTTTCCCAACGATCAGGGTGATGGGCAGAGTCATTTGCCAGTTGTATACACAGAAATGGATGCTGTTAATGGCGTTCCTAGAAGAGTTTCCCGAGCGATGAGAAGCGTTAGACTTGGCCAAAATCGTGGACTGAGCAGGATGTTTCGCAATTTCTTGGCATTCTTCTGCAGGCTTGGGTGTAGGTCAACTTCATCCTCTGAATGGGCCCATGAGCAGGGTAGAAGCCTCTGGCCATTGAGTGCGGTATTCAGTAGGAACTCCCAGAGCCAGGGTTGAAATTGGGAAGGGCAAGATTAAGCAGAGCTTACACTTCCATTTAACAAATATATACCGTAAATATGAATGGCCAAGGGTTGAAATGGCAACTATGGGACGGCTGGTCTCCTGACGATAGATTTCATAGTGAAAGTTCTCGTTGGAGGGGACAACTCTGCAGAGTAGCATGCACGGCATAATTGAAAAAAGATGGAATGCAATTTTATTCCGTATGTTTCTAAATCATGGATTCGTTTTTATCATATCTCTTGTTATTAATTATAATTCAGTCGAAATTGTTTTATAACACTATGTCCCAACAATTTGCTTCTACATGTCTTATGTTTATTCTGTTGAAGTGAACATGGGAGGAAGAGGGAATGCGGCTTGAATAGAACGGCAAAACCTTAACTAGAATAAACGTTCCCTTGTTCTAAGTTTCTGCTTTAGTGTTTTTTTTTTTTTTTTAACTCCTGGCTGCAACTACCATATTTCGAGGAAACAGGTACGTTCGAGAAGTATTCATGTTTAATCTAGCTATTGAACTCCAAAATTTTACAATTAGATCCCTTAGCCATGATCATATTTTCTGAGGTTCAAGTTGGGTCAACAATTTGATCGACTGGGATCTTGTGGTTTGATCCTCCATCTGTGTGATCCTTCAAATTGGGTAAGCGATTCTTAATTTTGGGACGACTAGTTCATTAGAGCCAATTAATTTTGGTGCTTTCTTTAAGTTGTGTGATCTTTGACCCATAAAGCAAACCATTAACCATAAAATCTTAGGGTCTGTTTGGCACAGCGGTAATTGAATAAAAACGCACGTTAAGAAGAAAAAGCCCGGTAAGCATCAAATGAGGGTGTTTGGAATCACAACAATATTGCTGGGCTTTAATGAAAAAAGAAGGTTAACATCTGAAGCTCAAAACTCCAGCTTTTTCCTACGGTGCGGCAGAAATCGCTAGCTTGGTTTGTGGAAGAAAGGGAGAAATATATATATCTATATCCATCAGTGAAGATAGCAGCGTACACACACATATGTTCATATATATTGTAATATGATGATGCACATGTTTATTCCAACATCTTTCCCAGCTGAACCTAATGCAAAACTTTTATTATTTTATCAAATTTTATTTATATTTTTTCACTTCAATCATCACAATATATGCAACTAATATATATATATATATATAGAGTATTCAACAAGATTCATGCCTTTTTTAGTCATTTTTCACCTTAACGAGCTTTTCAAACACCAATCCAAACACATTTAAGGTTAGAAAAAAAGTCACTTTTTCTACCGCCAATCTAAACACAAATCACATCTACATTTTGACTTTTTTCTTATCTGACTTTTCTTAAAGTCAGATAACAAAAAAAACTACTTTTCTACCGCTAATCCAAACGGGTACTTAGTGTGTGTTTGGATTAGCTTTTTTTAATAGCTTTTATGACTTACGAGGTAAGTTTGTGAGAGGAGTTTTATATCGGGTTGCACAAACCATGGTTTGGAAAGCTTCCAAACACACACTTAGTGTCAATATTGTGGCTTTCAAATTTCAATGCCCTTTAGCTTGACTCGGCCATAGCAGTGACAATGTAAGTTGCAGACACAATCACATCAGTTCATCAGGGCTTCTATTCCTTGCTAAACTTAATTGTTTCATGCCACCAAATCAAGGCTTTGTGTTTCTTCTAATTGTTCCCTACCCCTTGCCAAGCAAAAGTAATGGAAGAGGACATGGCAATAGCTCAGAACTTCAACGTAGTGTGGTTGTTTTTCTCATTATGCTCTCCTTATGCGAGACCACGATTAGACATTACTTTCTTTTGTTTCTGCCGTTAGGGAAAGTTCAACAACAACGCCATCCTCTTGAGGTGCAGCTGAGGTAGTTCTCTGTTATCTGTCTCTCCCTTCGGTTTCTTATTCCTCACAAGCTTATTTGAGTTAGTACAGACATTATTGCTTTATCTTACCCTCTTGGTTATTTGAGTTGATCTGGTTTGATATGAAACTAGCATCTTGCCGCCGCCGCCGCAGCTCCTCCTCCAATAATAATAATAAATAAAAACCTTCTCGATGTTCCATTTCATCACTATTTTCTTCCCTTCTGCCCAAGTTTACGCTTCTATCTTGAGGGTTACATTAAAGTGAACTATATATATTGTCACTTACGCCACATTACTATCACTTGTCTCTATAAATGATTGTTGCATTTTTACCGCAGAAAACATGAATAACCAATTTACCTTTCATGCTTCATGGTTCATACTTAGTGTTGTGCTAATTTTATCCATCCATTGCGCTGAGCCAAAGCTCATGTGCAGCACCCAACTGATAGGGATGGAGGGACATAATTATGGAATGGATTATTGGACAGGCCATGCTTCATAGCTCTGCCTTGTTCAGACGTGTGTGTCCAACTTCAATTAGTGTTGGCTTTAGAGGAGATCTCCTGTGTCAAGTTCCCAAGGAGGAACCTTACAGGCAACTTCTCGCACATTCTTATTTTAAAACACAGAACCAATGAAGGGGCTGAACACAGGTAATTGGTGGGACCTTGATTTAGATAATGTTGTCCTTGCACCAATTTTTCAGACAAATTAAAAGGTGGCTCAGAGGTCTTCGACACTAGACAAACCACCCATAAGCCATATTCCATTATGTATCTGTTGGTCCTTTTTCCCCTACGAATCTTGGTTAATAAAGAAAATATTTCTCTGCTCTGCCTTCGGCGGTAATTTTGCAACATTTTCTTCGGAGAGCTAATAATGCTACTGATTGACACCACTGACTTTCAAAACTTCTTTTATGCCATTACACAATTTGAATTTCTCTGATATACGAATAATATGAGTAAAGAATTGAATCGTCTGACATGAACCTCGTGTAAGTGTCATTGGAGAAGAGCTTGTGTCGTGCCCCATAGCCCATACCTGTCTCGCACAGAGCATCCTATGCATCCTATGATTGCTTTCAGCAACAAGAGGATATGGGGTCAAACCTGTACCGTATGCTTGATAAGATGAAATCATATTTTCTGCCCATTTTCCCCAACAGTTTTGCCTGTCAATTGGCAGAAAAATATCCCAACCCACCATAATGCAGTTTAGACTCAGAGGAGTTGGAGCCAGTGGAAACTAGACAGTTGGTGATTAGCAAGACTGTAATTCAACTTGGAAGATGTCGTTGTTCTTGTATTGTCCAGTGACTAGTAGCCACTAACACTGACAATCATTCCTTATTTAATAAACTAGATCACTATTAAGTACTATCTGTTACCATCAAATTAGGAGCAAAAAAGCGAATGCTACCATTACACGCGAGCAGAGAAAGATTGGGGGTAGAGAGAGAGAGAGAGAGAGAGAGAGATACGGAGATGGGCTTTGGCATGTGAAAGAGACTTGTTTGAGGATCCTTAACCCAAAGCAGAACAAAGGTTTAGTAGTTGCGGTTGTTGGACAATAATATTTCATGAAGAATATGAGCATAAAGTAAGGTTAGGAGTGGAGTCTAGCTAACATGGTTAAGTTTTTTCAAGCAATGTTTAAATCACAATTTCACATATATAATTACAGTTGAAGCTATAAATCTGGAAACACTGAAAGAAAACAAAGAAGAACGGATCCCTCTGCAGATGAGATCTATAAAACAGAGTGGTCACGGTTTTCAATCACGGTGCTTGTGCCAGCAAACCAACATGGCGACACAGCGTCTCATAATGTAAAATCTGGCTTTATGTTGCTTAGCTCTATTGGTGCATTTGCGGGCGATGGAGGGGTTGTTTTGGGAGTAGCTCCTTGGAAGATTGGAGTTGGCGGAGGAGGAGGAAGACGAAGTCTTGCAGGATAAGCTCCTAAGGAGATGGGACTTTGAAGTTGGGCTGCTTGACTCTGATGCCTTCCACTTGTCGTCCATCCCAAACACACGCAAGCTCCCAGTCACAGCCACAGGCTATATATAACGCCAACTGAGATGAGATGGGAAAGAAACGAAGAAAGTCGCGTCTCCTTGGACGGGGCTGCGTATATATAACGGCTCAATGTGGCAATCATTATTAATTAATGCTTGCTCCCGCCTCTTTCAGGGGATGTATAGTGTATCCAATGGTGCAACGTATAATTACTTAATGTACTTAGTCTCGCAAGCTTGGTGAACCAACATATACATACATTTATGGTGGCAAAATGCAACGTTTACTGTTTCTCTCGCATAAATACATCCCCTAAAAATATATTTGTAATTAAATATCGTATGTTCGTGCATCATCAGTACCCGTACATGTTCAGTTTTCACATTGGTCCGGGGAAAAAATCAAATTTTTCAAATGCTGTATGGAAACTTATACGTTAATTGGCTGCTTCATATTACAGTATAATTTTAAGAATGTGTGTTTTCAAATTGGTCTACCATGTTAAAAGGAATAAATTCTCCTGCATGCTGGCTCTCAAACTGGTCGACTCTATAATAAAGTATTACCAAACATATAAATCACTTGTGCCATGAAGCTAAACTCTTGGATGGAGGTTGGGGAAGAATATTTTAAGTGGGATTAGGCACAAGTACCAAAAACCTACTAATGTCGGTTACAAAGGCCAAGCCGCGCGCAAAACTTTTCCACGCACGTAAATATTCTAAGTAGTTTCTGAGCAAATATACGGTGTATAGAAATAAGTAATAGGCTCCAGTGAAAGGGAAAACACGTAGGAGGAGGTATTTAGAGAAAGGCCGTGACCACGAACATTAAGAAAGAAACTAAACTAAAATGCCCAAGATTCACCTAAGACTAGTAGGTTACGGCAATAATCTGATTTTTCTTGACCAGGAGGGCCAATTCTTAATGGATATGTTCAGTAGACATGTGAACGGGTGGCGCATCTTGTGTCGCCACTCTCTCCACATTTTAATATATTCTCCTTCCTTTAATGATTTGTTTTCTAATATCTTTACCCCCATCCATCCTTTTTTTTTTCTTCACAAAACGATTTCAATCATTTTACACATATGGATAAAAGATACTTCTTCCGGAATTAAACTGCACGGTAGATTTTATATTACGAATTGAGAGGAATAATTACTAATGCGGAATTAATAGGATAAATCGAAACCAGCTTTTTAATTTTTGTCTCTCAGTCATCAATTAAAAAATGTGCTTTCAAACAATAATTAATTTCTTTAATTTTCAGAGAGCTGGGAATATAATAACATAGTCTGACCACGAAAAGAAATGATAGAACACCTTGTATTATATAATAAAAAGAGGCTCATAATCAAAAGATCTTTTATTAACAGAAGAAGACAGAGGGCATCCTCCAAGTTCCAAGCTTAGGGTGTTTTCTATTCCATGGGGACGTATATCCTTGATACCCAATTAAAACAGTGTTTGAGATACGAGTCTTATAATTTGAGGTATCATTCACATCGTATTGGTATGAACATCTATCGATCATGACTCTTAGCATTTCTCGAGTTCCCAAAAGAAATACTTTATAATTTCTGCAGCACGATTTACGTACTATATATGCCCTTGTTATTCTAAAAAAACATCAAGTGGCCGATACGGTCAATCTTGATATATATCCCAGAAATAATATATATGCCCCTTCACTTCTACTACACCATCTCCACGGATTCGGTGCTAAAGCATCTTTTTCTCCTTTTTCCTTTTTCTTACTGCCGTTGACTGTCTTTTCACCCAAATTGCCTCTAATATTGTTTTAAATATATCTTTGAGGAATTTGTTTGCAGCGGCAATTGTAGATTTGTAGATATAGGCCCCCAACTTTGGCACGATCACCGATATGGAAAACCTCACGGCAACAAATTCTGACGATAATTCCATATAACGCCCGTAATTACATATTATTGGAGGCTGTTTTCACATGTATGCACATGCCATCCATGTAATTAACTGGCTGGGTAGCACTAAGGTTAGAATAGTGAGGAGGGTATCAATGCAGATTTCAAATTTTCCGATCCGAATTTGATAATTTTTACCAGAGAGTCCTGCATATATGGGGACTTACCATGTGAAGGAATTAATTAATTAATTAATGGTTGAAATCGCAGAATACAGTATAAAATTTGTTCAATCGTTCTCTTTCAAAAAACAAAATCCCTCCCTTTGGGTGGGTTACTGAAGAGGAAGGAAGGGATGGGTGAAATTGATTAATGTTGAGGAGGAATCTAATGATTTGAAAACAGGCGTGTTTTTATACATGAAGATCATCTATGACCGGTCAAAAAAATGTCCAAGCTAATCATGATTTAAGACAAATTAAAGATGAATTAGGACAAAACATGTCCGACTCAAACAGTTTCATCAGGCTGACCAGTGAACCACGCCACCCCACAGTGCACATGGCATGTTATTTTTTCAACACTCTATTCTACAGTACTCCATTGCTTTTGCCTCTCTTTTTTTGAGACAAATTTCCTTTTGTCTTTTGCGGGCTTTAGTTTTGTTTGATCAACCACCACCTACATTATTGGAGGCGGTTGTTGATGAGAGATAATGTTTTTTTCCCTTATTTCTAGTTTGAGTTTGTATTAAGTCTTCCTGATTGAAACTTAATGAATTCCAGATTTCATTTAAAAAAAAATTGTAAACCTTAATAATTATCACTAGCTCGTCAGTACTCACCCTCACCCCCCACGGCCTCGCCCCTTGACTGAACGAAACGATATTCAAGCCACTTCACACAACTAAACTAGAGGTGAAGATGTTGGCAATTTTTGGAGGATTGGAATTTTCTCACCTCCCCACAATTTGAACCAATTAAACAAGGTTTCATAAATATTCCATTTTGTTCCCAAACAGAAAATCTTATCTTGCTTCTAAATTCATCAAATTAAAATACTTTTCTGATCTTAAATATAAGCCAGAATTGACTTTTTTAGAGATATTAAAGAAGTTTTAAATTACTTTAAAACATTTATATTTATCAATTTTTAAACTATTTTTCTTATATTATAAACTAATATATAATCTAATAATATACATATGTTATTAGAATTGAAGGGGAACGCCACTTGTAGGTAGCTAGCTAGTGTATGGTCACTTCAAATCTCCAATTTTGTTTTGAGGGGGAAATTATAGCCTATTTTAATTTTCTCAGCTTCAGTAAGAATGCATGCCATAGCAGTATAACTGTTCAAATTGAATCCAGTTCTTCCCGTGCATGTGTTGGGGGGTGTCTGTCTGTCTCCACTCTCCATACGTACTCACGCGTATTTGATTTCTTTCCTTTTTCTCTTTTTAGTTTCTTCTCAAAATCTCATATTCACCCTTAGATAAAACATGATGGTTTAAATTTAATATTTTATAAAATTACAATTATAAGCATAAATAAATAAATTTAAAATTTTAAAGTCTATTTTATACTATTCATAACTGAAATATAAATAAAATAAAATAACATTTATAAAATATTAAATTTTAACCATTCATTTTTTAATCTGACAGTGGAAATAAGATTCTAAAAAGAAAAGAAGAAAATAATAGTACACCCTTTCATACTCTCACATGCCCACTACACCTTCTCTTGTAGTGCATTATAATTTACATTATAAATTAATTCCTATATTTAGGTAGGAGGTTGTGCATGTTTCATACTGGTTCATGGTCCGCTCAACAAGAAACCTTCATGTGGATGTTTTTAAATGAAACTAGCTATTGGACGAAAAATTAAAACAAAACAGAAAAGTTAGGATGAGTTTCCCACTGACCGACACCTTTTAAATTTTTAGGTAATCTTTCTGGCATCTACGTTATATTCCTAGACTACCCGGTTGGCGTTAATGTTCTCAGTAATATCCCATCTATATCTTAATTTAGACTCATGCCATATGAGCGATATAAATTAGTCCCTCGTTAGGGATGCCTCGAGGGATATGCCTTATAAGGTATTAGGCTCATCAATGCCAAAAACAGATAGGTTTTATAGATGATTCTCCCAATAATTTTAGACAAATATAATAGCATGATGAATCAACGAGTTCTCATATATTAAAAAGAGAAGTTCGATGGTTTGTATTATGCAGAGATCGTCTGAAGTATACCTTCTAATTGTAATTTTCCAATCCAAATCTTAGTGCAATGAATCTAAATCTTGCTGAATTATCGGCTTTTCAGCGTCCACGCCTTATAGTTACGAGAACCAATGGAGAAACTGCAAACACACGTACGAGGATCCGTGGAGATATGAAGAATCGCGATTTATTATGAAAAACGTTTGGTCGGTGATCATATATTGACTCCTGAGACGCCCAAGGGCTTCTCTTCTTTTGATGCTACATATCATTCAAACTCTAAAAATTAGACATCTGTGATGATGGAGTATATATGCTTGCCTCACTCTAGCAATGTTTAACCCACTTTATCTTTAATCTGCTCTCATCCGTTTGGATCACTTTATATTGTCAATTACAAGAATAATTGTTGCTGACGTGGATATATATTAAGAAACACACATAGGGGTGAGCAACGGGCGGGCTGGTCTGACCCGTGGGTCAACCCGTGACCCGCCCGTTTAAGTTTCACGGGTACGGGTTGCTCCATACCCGTGCCTTAACCCGTTTAACCCGTATCCAAATGGGTACGAGTTAAACGGGTTCTGGTTAAACGGGTCCAGGGAACCCGTTTAATCAAAAAAACCTTTTTTTTGTTTGGGCCTCCAAAATGGAAGCCTGTTCACACAGTTTCAGTTTTTTTTTTCCCTCTACAAAGGGAGCCCATTTGACAGCCCAATTCAGGTTTTTTTTCCTCTACAAAGGGAGCCCATTTTGAAAGCCCAGTTCATTTTTTTTTTTTCCATTACCTATTTGACAGCCCAATTATAGTTTTTTTTGGCCCTCCAAAAGGCAGAATGACAGAATTTATACCTGCTGGCTGCTGAAATGCCATAAATACTAGTATAACATGCTAAATTGCTAATGATAAATTGATAATATGCTATGAAATTTAAACTTCAATGATTACAAATTCACAAGCTACAAAACAATAGCAATATAACATACTAAATTGCTAATGCTAATATGCTATGGTGACTGGGGAGGACTGAGGACCCAGTTTTGCAAATCTTCATTTTTTTGTCAATTCACCTCCTCCCTCTGCTTTTGCATCTTCCTCTACAAAATGAACAAAGATATCAATATGTATTAATATTAACTAATAAGAAGATGAAATGAAACGTTAATTATTGAAAATAGAGAATGCAAATGGATAGGTTGCACAAATATCAGGACGTCTGTCTATCTAACTGAATCAAACCTTCATAGTCAGGACGTCTGTCTGCTTTTAACCACAAAATTAAATGAATCATATCATACTATCTACTTTTAACCACAAATATAGCCACAAATATCAGTTTATTGAAATCCAAACACAAACCAAAGACCCAAATAAGACCAAGGATGATGTTGATTCAACCGAAAAACCACAGGACAAGAGAAAGGAAGCAGATCTAAATGGGAGACTCACCCCAAAGCAGATTCACATTAACAGATTCACAACACAATGGTAGCTCAAAACAGATTCACATTAAAACAGATTCACATTGCTACCCAAAGCAGATAAAAAACACAATGCTAGATCAAAACACAAAAGATAAAAATCAGATATCAAAGAGAGAGAGAAGTGGAAATCCTACCGAAGAAGCAGATCCAAATGGGAGACTCACGACTCAAAGACTTGAATCCTGAAGAATGCTGAAGCAGAGGAATTCAGAGAGGGAGAGACCTCCTCAGTCGGACACTCGGACGGACGAGCGACGACGACGAGACCTCGGTCGACGAGGAGAGACCTCCTCGGTCAGCAGCAGGCCTTGACGAGCAACAAATAAGACTGGGGTCTACGGCTGCGGGACTGGCCGCCGAGTGACGACTCGACGAGGTGAGGCGCCGAGATGAGCGATCTGACTCTGAGAGACGAGAATGAGTGCTCACTACTCAGTGCTGAACGAGAATGAGTGCTCACTGGCCGCCGATTGATGACTCGATGAGGCGAGGCACCGAGAAGAGCGATCTGACGCTGAGAGACGAGAATGAGTGCTCACTGGCCGCCGATTGACTCGTTCGACGAGGCAAGGCGCCGGCCACCGAGAAGACCGATCTGACTCTGAGAGACGAGAATGAGTGCTCACTGGAGTCACTGCTCAGTGCTGGTCTGCTGCCTGCTGGACGAGAACGAGACTAGATTCAGAGTTTCAGACATTCAGTGAATCAAGGTTGAGAGTCTCGGACGGTGGTGGGCCAGAAGACAGAATGAGTCACGGACACTGTTGTGCATGTAGGTCAAAGTTTGATATATATTAAATATTAATCATAATGGGCGAGAATGAGTGGGTGACAGTGAGTCACGGACTCACGGGCATTAAACAGGTAACGGGTAACCCGTTACCCGCCCGTTTTTAATAAACAGGTACGGGTTACTCCGTACCCGTTACGGGCCCAATTCTGGACGGGTCCAAACGGGAAAAATTATACGGGTTGCGGACGGGTGGACGGGTCGCGGGTATTTTGCTCACCCCTAAACACACACACAAAATAACACAAGTTTATAGTTCGAAAAGAATCATTTTTGGCAGTGTCATGCAAATAACTCTTTTTAGGTTAATTATTCAACTTGCAATTTTATATGATGATCTTATCCGGTGGCACCAATCGTAATTGTACGGTGGGCGGGGCTGACATGTAAGGGTTTCATAAAGCAACTTAAACTGCTTTCTCTGCTTTTGGGACCTTTTTTTTAATGTTTAATCAATAATTATTTTAGATTGAGTACTTGCATACGTGGAGATCCAAATTCTCTGGATCTCTTTTTTTTTTTTGGCGGGTTTAATCGGTGCATGTTATCTTATCTTTAACTGAAATAATATAATTATGGAGGTTGAGCGATCTTTATTATATATAACCCCTAATAATACCTGAAACATATATGTTTGTGTATTCTTTATTATCTACCGCACTAGCTCTCGTAGAGTAATAAATTATAAACCTATCATTGCCACTATTTAGTCTACTTTAAAGACAATGCCTTGTCCAACAAAACCAATTCAAGTTATATTCATTGAATTAAATGTATGAAAAAAATACTCTTTTGTCTTTACAACATATGCATGTATCAGTGTGTGTTCGATAGTGCGTTATGGTCAAAACCACATTTGAGTTATGGCATGTTTCCGTCGCCTTTTCAAACATCCCTAAACCCCATCATTTTCACATTTATTAAAGAAATATACACACAAGCCTCTTAAAACAAGTGCGTGGATATGATAGCTAGAAATATTCCGACTTTGCTAATTTTCTCTGGGTGAAATCTTAAGAGTTTAATTACATTAATGTTTCATTTCTTTGTTTATTCACGGTGATGAACATCCCGAGTGGTGGCGCTTGTGACTCACCTCATGCAGTTCTTTTCATACAATTCTCTATTGTCACACTTAATCAGGAACTCCGACAAAAAATCAAACTTAATTAGAAACAACTTTGTGTCCTTCTACCCATGTTAAGCGGGTGTGGAATGTGAGCCGGACTACCTCCCTGGCCCAATCCAACTGTTTCCTACAAATCACCCATACCATCCATTGCTTCCTGCGCTGAGCCCTGAGGCCTGATGCCTATATTCACCATTACATTCCTCTCCGCTGACTGGACAATCAGTAATCACCGTTTGGCACAGTTGACTAATGGTTTGTGTGGGATCTTGGAACTGCAAAAAATACTTACTTATATGAATTGAAATAAAATTCCTCTTCTTTATATACGTAAATCACATGATTGAAAAAACCCCAATCATCATTCCAATCCAACACTAAAAATCATAAAGGTGCTGTGTCTTATATATGTTTTCATTTTTTAAAAAAATAATAATAAATCGCCCTCTCAACGCCGTCGATCGGTTCGGTCCAACAAACTATTGGAAGTAATTCTTATAAGAATGAATTAGAAGCAAGAAACGTAGAAGAGATTTTATCCAGGAGTTAACGTAACAAGTCCCCAGGAATACATGCTGAAAATCCTTTAACGTGGCAGAGCAAATTTTACGCTGCTCTAATAAATTCTGGTCGATTAAGTATGAATTGGGAGATTTTTCATTAGCCGTGTTCCTTTTTTCCTTTTAGAAAATATGTCGTTTCTTACATATACTTCTCCTACAAATATTTTGTCTTTTTCAAAACACCACAATATATAATTTCATAGTTTCCTGAGAAGGGGTTGATAGTTAAAGAGGAGACACGGATAAAGAAAGAAAAAGGAGGGAGGGAGGATGGATGGCTAAGTACATGTCAAGGATTCACGGTTCCCACCAGACTTTACAAACTGCAAATGAACAAGCAAGTACGTGATATGTTTCTAGCTTAGAACAAGACTATCCCACCAAAAAAGGATATATATGTGTGTGCAGTGAAAAGCAGCAACATAGAAATAGTATACGCGTCTGATACCCTTAGCATCCAAGGCACCAAAACGAAACAAAAGCCGGATTTGGGTATCAGTAGCAGCAGGAGTAATTAAACACAGGCTTGTCGCCTTGCGAAGAAGAACTCCTCCAGATCAGGGGGCTTGAAATATCCATTCTTGGGTGCCGCCTTTTCCCTCCCCACTGAAAACGGCTTCTTCCTCGGCGGTGGCGGAGGCACCGACCTCTGCGGAATCTTGCACTCCCACCTCTCCGGCGTCGAACACCCGCCGTTCTCCTCCGCACCGCCCCCACCAACGCTCATCACCATCATCTCCATGTATAACCCAAACAAGATAGGAGCGTAGAGTCGGGGGCATATATAGGAAAGGGGAAGAAGAGTCCTTGGCTGGCTGGGGGGTGACCACTGATCACTGAGTTCTTTCTAGGTCTTTTGCCCTTTTTCAAATTAAGAATTGGCCGTAAAGAGCGAATCGTAGTACGTGTGCGTGGCTTCTTCTGGAAGACGCGACGCCTTCCTCCCATTTTGTGGTCGACACAGTGACACCTACTCACCTCTCCCAGTGCACGTGGCAGCTCCTCCTTCACCTTCCCCCTCTCTGGATACGTCACGTGGCCCCCTCCCTGTTCCAATTTTCAAAATTGGCGCCAATTAGCTATTCACCCCTCCGCATATCCATTATCGAACGCCCATGACCTCGTTAAGATTTGACCTCGCTCCTCACGTTACTTGTTTAAGTGGGTGTGTTCGGCAACATCCTAAATCATGGTTTCAAACTATGGTTTACATAATCTGAGATAAAATTCCTCTCACACACTTACCTTATAAATCAAAAAAGCTAATTCAAACACATACTAAGCCCAAAAAACAAAACATCACACTCGTCCCTTACTTCGCCCTACAGTATCGCAGAGGTTTTAATATATTCTTAACGTGTTTTTTAATTAGTTTTTGAGAATAACTTTTACGATTTACGAATTAAGTGTATGAGAGGACTTTTGTCTTAGGTAACGTAAACCTAGATTTAAAAGTTAAATTTGATAAATTGTCAAACACTCACTTAAAAGTTTTTTCTTAAAAATATTAAAATAGCGCAACATTAGTTATGTTTGGGATCACTTAATTTTAGAGAATAAGTCCTTATTACACAAGCTGAGATAAAACTCATCTCACATATTTATCTCGTATACCGCGAATCACGATTTATAAACACTTGTTGCCTAAAAATAAGTTATTCCAAACGAGTTATTTGTCTCTAGTTATTTCTTTTTTATTTTTTTATTTTTTTGGCCAAATTTGTCTCTAGTTATTAATAAAATTAATTTTGACAATTAAAAGACACATGTCACTGTCACGTTGCAGTCAACATGCCACCTCATCCTTAGGCCTCTTCTCCCTTGTCTATCTCATCATCTCCCAACCCTTTCTCCTCTCCCTCTCTTTCAATTTCACGGCTGACCCTGCCTTCTTCCTCATTAGATTATCCAATTCTGACTACATACCTTGACCTCACCCTTCCTCCACCACCAACACCAACGCCATGACCAACTCCTCCTCTTCTTCCTCCCCCTCATTATCCATCGACGTTGATGAATCCACCGAATAATTAATATTAATTTGGATATCAGTGTTGGAGATACAAGCTACATGTGTAGGGGTGGAATCAGGCCAGGCTTGTGCCTTAACAGGCCAGGCCTGTTAAGGCACAAGACGGCCTGAGCCTGGCCTGTGGCCTGTTACAGGCTTTTTATTAGGCCTAAGCCTGGCCTGTACACAGGCCTGGCCTGGCCTGTGGCCTGTTAAGAAGGCCTGGAATTTGTAAAAGATCCTAACAGGCCAAACAGGCCAACAGGCCGACAGGCCGACACCTAACAGGCCAAAACAGGCCGACACAAACAGGCCTAACACAGGCCTAGGACTATCAGATTTTTTTTTCCTGATAGAGAACACCATTGCATGAATCAAAAGGAGCAAATAACCAGAATCAAAAGTAGCAAATAACATAAAACAAGATGACATTGTTTCACTCTCAAAGGGAGATGACATTCACTAGGACTAAAACATAAAACAATCAAAATTTCATAATTTAATTAACCAAATAGACATCAGCTTCTCAACGCATATCACAAACAAATAAGGAGAAGGAATTCTCATATAAATGCTTTAGCAAGATGTATACTTGTAAATGCAGAAGGAATTCTTGAAAAAACATTATTTTCAGGCGAAAAATCCATGGAAATATCATCTGAGCTCTACAAACAGTGGAGATTCAATGAACAAGGACTTCCTGCTGATCTACTCAAAAGGTAAATTGCACCTTCAGTAACAAGAAAGACAAAAGCATTTCAACTGTGAGTATTAGACCTATGAAATTTTAGTTTTCAACTATATCAGTTAATCATCCAAGATAATAAGATCCTTATTAACTAACATTCAAGTTTATTATTTTTAGAGATTAACTTGTCACTAATTTTTCAAAACTAAAGCTAGAAGGTTCCAAAACTCACAGTAAATTGTTAGTTTACTCTTTCGACTACAAAGTCTGAAGTTTCATTGGGCATTTTTTATTCTGATTGTGGCCTTTCAGGGGTTTGGCCGTAGAAGACCCAGATGTGAATAACCCTGTGGGGATTCAACTTCTCTTGGAGGATTATCCCTATGCCACTGATGGACTTGAAATAGCTTAAGCTTAACGAGAAAATGAAATATGTACCGAATCAATAATCAGAGCTTCACGGAGGGGACTGGGTCACCGAGTCGTGCGACAGTGCGAGGCAGAGCAGCGACCGGCGAGGCAGAGGGGACTGGGTCACCGAGTCGTGCGACGGTGCGAGGCAGAGCAGCGAGTTGCCAGCGACCAGCGACAGCGAGGCAGAGGGGACTGGAGTCGCCGAGTCGTGCGACTGTGCGAGGGCCGAGGGCAGCGACCAGCGAGGCAGAGCGGTGAGACCGTGAGAGGGTGGTCGAGGGGACTGGAGTCGCCGAGTCGTGTGACTGTACGAGCGCCGACGGCAGCCACCAGCGAGGCAGAGCGGTGAGTCGGTGAGACCGTGAGTCCGTGAGAGGCTGAGAGCTGAGAGCGCACAGTGAACTGATTCACTCGATGTAGGAATTAGGTTTAGACATTAGAGAAGAGGGGTGGGCGAGTGGCAGACGACTGGCAGTGTGGGGGGGGTTACTTAATTTTTTTTTTTTATAAACCTTACAGGCTCAGGCCGGCCTAACAGGCCTGACAAGCCTGTCACTAGGCCTTGGCCTGGCCTGTTAAGGAAAATAGGCCTCCAAAGAGGCCTTGGCCTGGCCTGATAGCCTGTCAGGCCAGGCCTGAACAGGCCTATAACAGGCCAGGCCGGAGGCCCCTGTCAGCCGGCCTGACCTGTTTCCACCCCTATACATGTGGGTGTGTCAAATGGAACAAGTCCCACATTGCTTGGGAAAGAGAGAATGCTAGTGTATATATTACACCTTGTGAAGTTGGGCTAATAAATGGGCCAAGAGGAAGAGTGGGCTCGCGCGCACAACAAAGGGCCACCAAGAGGCAAACGTAGTGGAAATCCGACGATTTCCCCCCTGCGCGTGAATTAAATGCGGACTGGGCACTTTTTATCAAACGTTTTTTTGGAAAAATCTACAATTTATTTTTGAGAAAATAGCTTACCGTAAAAACCCAGTTTTGAGGCATCTGAATATTGAAGCATCAATGTTTCCGTTACAAAGGTCATGGGTCAGATTTTAAATTACCAAACGGATATTTTAATTCCCAGACGTATCTGATCCTTCAATGTTCAGAAACGCCCTCATCATGTGGTTTTATTACTGTGTAACCGGCGATTTAATGGTGTTTATGTGAGTTAAAGACGTTGCCCAACGTTCAGATGTATGGAGGCCTATAAAAGGCGCTGCCTGCAAGAGGTTCAGACACCCAGCTCTGACATCTCTCGAGCCCTCTCTTCCTATCTGACATTCTCTCTGCCTTACAGTTGTTTTCATTTTGCTGTTCTGTCCACCCTGCGCCTGCAGGAAGAATCCGTTTTATCCTGGGGAGTGCCGCTTCCAGTCATCCGGTGGTTGCGGAATAGCTCTTAAGGACAGCGTCCTTGAACGTGACTCGGATTACGGTGCTTTTGCAGAAGTCAGCCAACAATCAGTTTGGAGGCTTTTTTCCCATTGGCCTCGAGGCATTGTACTGTGCGAACCTGAAAACCCATATCTGATGTTATCTCCTTCCAGACCAGTCTGCACTTTCTTGAGCTTCTTTGTCAAGTGGGTGTTCCAATAATTTTTTATGTTGTTATTTGTTCTTTGCGGAAGACACAAAGCTATCGCAGCCCATCTGTACCGCAATCAATAATATTCTCGAATTAAGCTTATGTTTGTCCAAGGTCCTTTCTTGACGCCTTATTTGCCACAACAAGGCAGCCTTCCCATATCTCTGCTTGTGAGTTCCTTTAATGTTTTTGCAATTCCTCTGTTTTGATATGTGGTTTATGCGGAGCCAGAGTGCCAAAGGCAAAGTGAAAGAAATGGTTGGCGTGAATTGATGGACAAAACAGATGAGGGAAGACGTTAACTTGAACAAGAGTAAAGAGGGGGAAGGGGGAAGGGGGAAGGGCAAAGAGTCAAAAGTCGACAGGCAAGAACATTAAGTGCGAGGCCAAAGTCAGCTTGTTGCTCTCAAAACTGCGTGGCATTCAATGACATACTATTAATTCCCAAGTAAAAAGAAGAAGAAAAAGTCAATGTAACTAATTTGTATAATTCCAGTTGGAGTATGAAATCTGAATCCATAAGGTGTTCTTCTTGGCCTGTTTGGTATGAAAACGACGAGCATGACATGATTTAGGAAAACTGTTTAATATTTGTGGTGGTTTCATTCTGGGGCCTTTGGGAGGGTTGGAATTGGATACCTCAAGGTGTGTGGTCAGAATTGGATAGTCTGATGAGGGAGAAGGAAGGGTCGGCAGTGAAATTGAAAGAGAGGGAGAGAGGAGATGAGATGGATAATGGAGAAAAGGCATAAGGATGAGGTGGCATTTTAGCTACCACGTATGTGTATTTTAACGATCAAAGTTAACTTTCTTAACAGTTAAGGGCAATATTGCTACATTCTAATACTTTAAGGGCGGCATTGAAACAAAAAAAAGTTCCAGGGCTACATTTAGACTTTTGCAATACTTCCAGGAAGGATTTATACCTTAACTCTTTATTTTAAGTGTCTTCTCTCTACTCCCTTTTCAATCGATCCGCTACCCTATGTTGTTTAAGTGCGTGTTTAGATTAGTGGTATAAATTGTTTTTTCAATGTGATTTAAAGAATGTGAGGTAAATATATAAGAGTAATTTTATCTTGAGGTATATGAACTTATTTTCTAAATATTAACTCAAATAGGCATTAAAGTGAAGCGGTTTTCAAACAAGTTTATTGGCATTGTTTTAACTTGCGTCGGAGCAATAGACAAAGATTGAATAGAGAAAAGCCGCTTCATTATTTCTTTTTATGATTAATTCATTATGAGTTATGCAACAACAAATAGTGAGGTTTTTCATTCCACTGCATTTGCATTACTTTCGTTCTCTTATTATTATTATTATTTGCCAATACCTTCATTCCCTTTTTACGGTTTATATTCTTTGAAAGTAAAATAGAATAAGTTAAATTTCTTTTTTTTTTTGGGGTCCTAAAAATGAGTTAAATTTCGAATAGTAAGAATGGAAAACAAACAGGATGAAATGCTCCTTTCAAGTTTCAATCTCAATCACCCATTTATAATGCTTTTATAGTATATGGGGATTATTAGTTAGGCCCCAACCATGCGTGGGGACTTAGCAATATGATCAAGGGTCTGTTTGAGAATCTATTTAGGCCTAAAAAAAAGTACATCTGGAGGCTAAAAGCTCATTTGATGTGTTTGTGAAAGTTTTTGGGATGATTTAGCTTATGAAGTAAATGGAGCTTTCATGAGAAGCTCATCCAAATTACTTCTCTCAACTTTTATGAAAAAAAGGTCACTTCTGACAACGCTAATCCAAACACAAATAACATCTACAAAGTTCCTTTTTTTTTATATGACTTTTTTAAAAGCACATCTATAAAAAAAAACTCCTTCCCCACCGTTAATCCAAACAGGGACTAAGATGAATGGCAGCTGAATGTTGTAGAGACTGGAGAGAAAGCCAGGCGCATTGGATACGAAGGGAAGGGACCCACCGTAGGGGTTACAAAACCTTGGAAACATTGGGCCCACTTCTCTCTCCCCAGTTGCCACAATCTACGGAGAAATTCTTGTATGCACTGAGTGCTACCACGTAATATATGGACTGATCAATCAAACTCAATAAGTCCTATCTCTGATCTAGCGCTTATTTGTATCCTGTTCTTTTTAATTTTTTGGGAGAAAAAAATAATTATAATAATAATAAACAACTCTCCAAACACCTTTTTCCTCTTCAGCTCTTTTTTTCATTTTCTTGTCAACGTGCTATTAAAACCTGACGTAATGAACCATTGCCTAGTACACATCTCTTTCATTATTCTTCTTCTTCTTTTTCACTTTTAAGGAATTACTATTATCAGAACATAAAAGACAAAATTGCCAATCTATAAGAACAAAACACAAGTACATCACTGATTAAAAAGAACATATACATCAAAAGAGTTGTCCAAAAATATGTAGTAATTTTTCTTGTTATTCAGTACCCCTTTCTTTTGCCCTGTATTTTTCACTCCACCATTAAAACACAAATGATAAAATATAGTTAATGCTTCATATACATACATCCTCGTGCAAATTTAATTCTACACATATATTTAATTATTCATTTTTATATGTACTTCACTTATATTCAAACATTAACTAGAATTATACATCCATGTGTTGAACTGCACCCATCTGAAGATACACAATTATATATACATATACATATATAAATATATATATGATAATATTTGGAAACAATATACACCCTCCACTCCATAATATAAAACACCTTATCTAATTCATAGTAACCAATAAATGATAGTTAACTCATTAAATATGCCTTAAATTGATTTTTTTTTATTTTGTCCATATTAAATTAGGTGTCAAATGAGAAAAAACAAACAAAAAGTCACATTCAAGCACTAACTACATGAATATAAATGATAAATAAAAACATATACTTGATCAATGATTTCAAAGCCGAACCGGACCAGACGATCGGTCTGGTCTGGCCGGTGACTGGAAAACACACTGGTTCATGTTTTATGTTTAGACCGTTTGAACAGTTCAGCCGTGTTCAGCCATTCAAAACCGGCTTGTGAGCTGGAAACCGGAGTTAAGTCAGGAGCCAGAGCCATTTTTAGGGAACCATCCTAGTGGAGATGTTCAGCTTTAAGTTGACGCTGACGATGAGAAAGAAAGAGGAAGGAGAAGGAAAAAATAGGAGAAAAAGGAAAGAACCTGAGGAGAAAAAATCATATTCTTTGTTTACTCTTCTACCTGGTATGAATTAGTGGTATGGCGGATAAAAGGCAAGGCAAAGAAAAGAAGCGGCTTGAAGCATTTCCTCCCCATTTTCCATTGTTGCCGTCGACATAATGAAGCTGTTTGACCAGAAAAAGTGGGGCAATTTGAAATAGTGGGAAAAAATAATATTGTTCTGCCCAATGTACAAAAGTTAAACTCGGAAAGAATAAAAGCTGCAAATGATGTCATCACATTTTTCAATATTGTACCTTGCTAGTCTTTAGGGGCTCAGCTTCTCTCCCATGAATTTACCGTCCTTTGCGCCTCCATTGCGGGTACACGACATGCGTTTGAAGAAATAGTGAAATGCAAATTTGGTGGCCTCTAAAATGAAATGATATTAAATGGCCCACAAAATTTTAACAGCACAGTGACATATTTATCCAAAACAAAGAAACGTTATTTACAAATAATTAAACACTATTGTTTTTCATACTAAAATTATTCTATCAAATATAAAACACCTTCTTAAAAAATTATTACTCCTTTCGATCCTAGATATAAGATAGAGTTACCTATTTTGGAGATATTAAGAAAACTAATTAAATTACTTTAAAATATTTATATTTGTCATTTTTTCTCCAAACTATTTTGCCTAACTTATAAACTGATATATAATTTAAGGATACACAACATATAATATGGGTTAAGTAACTTATTTAGTTTTTTTAATCTTTTTTAAAAAAAGTTAACCCTGTCTTATATTTAGGACTAGAGGGATTACTTCTTTATTATATATATATATATATAACAAAAAATATTATTCTCTCTTCCTTATAAATAGAACCAAAGAAGTAATCCTTTTAGTCCTAAATATAAGATATGGTTAACTTTTTTTTAAGAGATTAAAAAAACTAAATAAGTTACTTAACTCATATAATATGTTGTGTATTCTTATATTATATATCAGTTTATAAGTTAGGCAAAATAGTTTAGAGAAAAAATGACAAATATAAATATTTTAAAGTAACTTAATTAGTTTTCTTAATATCTCCAAAATAGGTAACTCTATCTTATATCTAGGATCGGAAGGAGTAATAATTTTTTAAGAAGGTGTTTTGTATTTGATAGAATAACTTTAGTATGAAAAACAATAGTGTTTAATTATTTGTAAATAACGTTTCTTTGTTTTGGATAAATATGTCACTGTGTTGTTAAAATTTTGTGGGCCATTTAATATCATTTCATTTTAGAGGCCACACACACCACATTTGCGTTTCACCATTTCTTCAAACGAATGTCGTGTACCCGCAATGGAGGCGCAAGGGACGGAAAATTCATGGGAGAGAAGCTGAGCCCAGTCTTTAGAAGGATGTTCACGTCTTCGACTTTAGTACAAATTACCTCTTCTCATTTTTTATTTGCTTTTTTGTAATATTTTTATTTTGTTTTTGTCTTTGTTTATAATAATTATAAAGTTTTTTTTTTTGCCAACAATTATAGAGTCAAACATGTAGTAGCATGTTTAATGCATTATTAATTTCAATGATTATATATCTAAGTAAAACAAAATAATTTTTGCTGGCAGAGCTAAAAAAATTGTCATCGGTTAAACCAAAAAATTGTATAAACAAAATTTTAATATTAAACGAATTCGTGTTGCCAAGAAATTTTTATCAAGAATAAAAAGAGGTATAAACACATTCAAAATAGACACATCCTACATATTAAAATAAATGAAGTTGATTACATTTTGGTCGAGGCCTAAACTTTTAACCAAAGTTTGACCCTATAATTTTTTTAACAAATTAGACAAAATATATTTATATCATTATATATGTATATAACTATTATTTTAAATTTATTATGTAACTGGCTCGACCGAGCAATTCGACCAATCCGACCGTTTGAACCATGACCCGCTAGTTTTTTCCACTCGATGTCTGGTCCAGCTTTTAAAACATTGTATTTGATCACTGGTAAAATAACATATACATTAAAAATAACGAGAGTAAAAGATTTTCATTTCTAGTATTTTCTCCCCTTATCTTTCTCTCGCTTTTCTCTTCATTTAAACATAGGATAAAGACTTGAAGGCAATCATTGATTTTGGTGTAAACATGGTTGGTGGTATCAAGGCTAATGAATATATTTCCTGAAAAATGCATTGATATAAATTAGATTCAATATAATTAATTGGCATATCTTCTATCAACATAAAATAACTAGTCAAAGTATACCTGGTTTAAATTGTTGCTCATGTCATTCATGTAAAATGGGCTTCCAATGTTCCAAGTGCCATAAAAAACATGTGGGATCATAGAAAGAATACTAGGAACTAGTTTAGAAGAGTTTACTTATAATATAACACAATTAGATTCAATACGTATGATTTAAAATATAATGATCGTGTTTATTAATTTTGTAGGCACATCTACTTCCCTGAGGATAAGTGTAACTAAGGCTTTGGGGAACACAAGCTTGCTCCAGTGCAGTTGAAGCAATATGTTCCACTCCTTTTTGTTTTTCTACAAAAAAATGTTTAAGTTTAAATTTATAAATGTATAATTAATATATGTACATACACAAGTGTTTATAAAATTTATATCTTACTTGATTTTTGTTGTTTTTCAAAATGATATTTTCTTCTACTACTTCCACCCCCTTTTGGCTTTGCTCTAGGGGGATCAAGAATCTAGCCTATTTCTTAATATGCATCTTGATTGTTGGCATGAATTTCTTTACTTTTTTCCACATTGTTGCTTTTAGTCAAATTACATAGATGTTTTTAAACTTGTTGAGATCCATTCTTGATAACACCCCACAAGATATCTTGAGTTTCCTTGTGATCTAGTGAGGGCAACACAAGATTATAGAAAGACCGTATAATGGAATTACGGTATACAATTTTTGGATCTTCAGTAGTTGTACTTTTTCCTTTATGCTGACAATCAATAAACTTTGCATTCTTTGACCATTGCTTTAAGAAATATTTATCTGGTACTTTTGTCACACAATTAATGTTATAAACTCTTAGTGCATGTAAATAGAGAACACCCATTGATTCAAACTCTTTGCAACTACAAATAACATCCTCGTTAGAAGAATCAAATTGCACAACCCACCTCTTTGACTCTTTTCCCTCCACCCACAATTCATAATAAAAATGTCCATAATTTTTTTAGTATAAATCTTTGATGCATGGTATAAAGTCTTATTCCTATTGATAGCACATAAGAGAATGCCTTCGCTGTTGTGAAAATCTTCTTCTCCCTCAGAGCATCTCCATTTTTCCAACATCTTTTAAAAAGCTAAGAAAAAATTTGTAAGTGAAGTTTTTTTTGTAGATATTTCATCCAGCACACTATTAGTGCTCTCACTTCTTTGAGAAGATTTTATGTTCGCATAAAACATATCTTTACCAAATGCAGTTGACCATTTGCATACATTCTGCTCAACCAGCTATGGTCACTGAGATCAAATTTCTTAATCATTTCTTCCCATGTAATTTCAAATTCCTCTTCTGAATCACATAGTTTCATGCACTTTTGAAAGAATGATTGAAACTCGTAGTTAGAGTTCAGAGAACCTAAATGAGACGGGGCATTCTTAGAGATATGCCATAAGCACAAGCGATACCTTATATTAGGGAATACCTTTTCAATTGCTTGAGCCACAACATCATCTTGATCAGTAACAATAGTTTGTGGTGGCCGATTTTCTATGGATTTTAGAAATTGCTCAAACAATCATTCAAAAGACTCTAGTGTTTCATTCATTAAAAAAGCACAACTAAACATTACACTTTGTCAATGATGATTTATCCCAACAAATGGTCTGCGAATTAAATCATACTTATTTGTACAATAAGTTGTGTCAAAAACCACTACATCTCCAAAACAATCATAATCAATTGTTGATCTCCCATCCCTCCAAAAAACATTTCTCAAATGTGATTCTTCATCAAATTGAACACTATAATAAAACATTGGATCTTCAACTTGATGATTTTTTAAGAGATTAATTAAACCATGTCCATCCCCAGCTTCTATCAGCTTCAACTTTTGCCTATTGACATAATTATAACAGTCCTTTTTTGAAAATCCAATATTATCATAGCCATGTGTTTCTTCACCTAAATAACTTCATACATCCTTAGTTCTTATTCCAGCAGTCACCATAGAACAAATGAACTCGCCTTTGGTTGTAGGAATATTTCTAGCAGAACGCATAAGGTGCTTATGCTCTTATCTTACAAATTCATGATTATGCTCAAAAATCATTTTTGTGATTTTCACATACCATCTAATTCAACAGTAAACTGAACCATAGCTTTACAATTTGTTCTTGCATTCATTATAGTCAATGAACTACTGCTACCTTCTTAGTCATATTTTGACCCTGCTTTTGAACACACATACTCTTTCGTACGAATCTTTTTAGTTCCAGCAAAATATGTTTGTTTTCCTTTCCTCACAGTAAAACCCAAAAGATATGCATATTTTGTATACAAAGCATAGATTTCTTCTTCACTGTACAAAACTTAACCCAAAAAAACATTACTAACATTGTAATTGTATGCACCGTCAGAGTCAAAGATAGTCATTAAAATTTATTTTTCTTCCATATTTGAATCTGGTTCACCTCCTACTTGGGGAGTATTGCATTTCTCCATTATGTTTGAAATCAAGACTAATTAAAAAAATATATTACTAACCTATAAACACGCCTAGGTATAAAAAAATATATAGAAGAAAAATATGCCCAGGTCTTAAGTCGTACATAAAGAAAACAACAACAGAAAAAACATGCCCAGGTTTCATCGAATCAGCACAACTATGCTAATATGGAGGTACATTTTTTTAAGGGAAAAATTATAAATACCTATGTCATCAATCTTGAACCTTTTTGTTTTGATGTGAGGATATATTCTCTTCTCCCTTCTTTAGCAATTCTACAGTTGCTTGCTATAGTTTTTTGTCTCTTGTGTTTTAGTGGTGAAGTGAAAAATACAGGGGCAAAAGATAGGGGTACTGATCAATGAGAGAGATTATTATAAATTTTTGGACAACTATTTTGATATATATGTTCTTTTTTTACTGGTAATGTACTTGTGTTTTGCTCTCATAGAGTGGAAATTTTGTCTTTTGTGTTTTGGTAATAGTAGCTCCTTAAAAGTCAAAATAAAAAGAAGAGGGAAAGAGATGTGTACTGAGCAATCGTGCGTTACGTCAGGTTCTGATAGCACACTGAATGAGAAAATGAAAAAAATAGCGGGAGAGGAAAAAGGCGTTTGGAGGGTTGTTTATTTCCTAACAAAAAAGCTAAAAAGGACATGATACATACAGGCGCCATATCAGAGTGATAGGATAGAAATTGTTGAGTTTTTATTGGCCAATCCACATATTATGTGGTGCGCTCAGTGCATATAAGAATTTCTCCAATCTGCGACCTACTAGCATGCTGAGTCAGAGGAGTAAAAGAGTCTGTGACCGTGACTTGGGACCCCGGGTTGCAACATCACTCGAATGTCTGCCTAATGCATTTTTAACAAGTTTTTGGAGTCACATTATTTACCATTTGTCAACCAATCATTTTATACCAAAATATTGTAGGGAGATAATATCACACTTATTCAAATTAACCAATTTATTCTATTTCTCTAAACATCCCAAATCATTTAAGTAGTTGTTATGTTAGGATTGAGAGAGTACATTTTGAAACACTTTTCACAAATGAAGAGCTGGTTTGATTTAACCTCATTGCATGCCTATAATGGTAATCATGATTTCATTACTAAGATAAGAGTGTTTGGCTGTTCTTTAGTATAGTAATAGGGCTTACATGGTAATGATAATTATAAAAAAAATTGGTAATCCTCATTCATATCCCCCCAATGAATATTCATTACCACCCTATTGCATGGTTGAAAAGGTTCAATTAACCCCTTAGTTTCATCTGTCTTTGTTTCACCTGTCTTATTTCACCTGCCACAACTGTCGCTGCCACTACCTTCTCCTCCTCCTCTGCCGCCGCCGCCGCCACCCCTCACCGCCGTTCCACCACTACTTCCTCCTCCTTTGCTACCATCACAGCCACCCCCCATCAACACCACCTCCACCGTTGTTGCTGTCACATCACCATCGCATCCACCACTACAACCATCGTCATCAGACAATTTTCATTGAGATAGAGTGACGGTTATTATAAGGCAGCGATGGATCTTAATTATTTTTTTTGCAAAGATTATATTAAGAGTAAAATAGACTTTGTGTGATATATTAATTTTAAATAATTATTAAAAATTAACTCATTGCACCCTAATTAAAAATCAAACCAAACACTTGCTATGTAATTAATGTTACATTGTATTACCACTTCATCATATGGTACTACACTATAGGGTGTATTGGGATTAAGCCAAACGGGCTCAAAATGTTCTCTGCCTTGGAACCTAACCCTCCCCCAAATGAATAAAAGAAACTGGACCTTTGAGAAAAGACAAACGAATCAAAGAGGTGGGGGTATACAAGGCCTGAAACGAGGCCCAGCAAGAGCCTGGTCATGATTCTCAATTAAGTATCACCGGAGTTCAGGAAAATGGCATTTAAGAACCCTATAAAAATATTAATTACGGTTTAATATAGAAGCGTGCCCACTTACCCGTTTGTTTTGGAAATTTGAGAAAAGGATCTTTTTTTTTTTTTGGTTTGATTCAGGTGGGAAGTTAGGAGACGATGATGGAATAGAGTAAGGTCTTCTTCCTTTGCCAAAACAAGGACTATACCCATTAAGATCAGCCTCATAAACAGCACAATTGCCTGATCGCTTGCTTATGATCAAGGTAGAGTCCTCCATGAGCGGGGCTTTATGCTTATATTCTTATGGATGCAACTAGCGCTGATTACCGCGCACAAAAATTATATGAGCTATACAAATGTATATCTAAAAATATATCTTATCAAATAAAGTCATTATATTAAATATCCATTCATATTAATGCATCTGCGTGCTGGGATTTGGAAATTGTTTATGAGGATTAGCCTTCTCGGTTTTTGTGCTAGTTCGTAGTTTCTGGTGATCAATAGAGAGGTCCATCCAAACTTGATGAAAGGAATGAGCTGAAAAAGATTATGGGAGCTCTAAAGACTATGGACCAACTATATATGCAAAATTGCAAACGAATGGTGTTTGAATCATCGTCAGCTGCCTTTGATTCCTTTGGCCTTATGGTAGTATCTTGAGTCCTTGACTATTAATTTGTAGTCTAATCTCATCCTCTGGATTTTTCAGTCTACATGTTTTGATTGCGTGATATGTCCCCCCTTCTCTCTTCTTGTTCTCTTCCAGACATTTACATTGAGTTATTGACTGAAAAAGTCAAAAACTATAAATGAGGTCTGAATATTTTTGGTGATCAGTGACCACTGAATAAAGTCTAAAATGACAACGGGAAAAAAAGTCATTTTTGTCGTAATGGGTTTGCTTCGAAATATGAAAAGAATCATCTAAAAGGCTTTAAAATTTCCCCTCAGCTACCCCTCCTCCCTGCCACAACAACACGATCGGTGAATGCAGTTCACTTTTTTTTTTTATTATTATTATTATAAACAAGCAGTTTAGGTTAATATACTTCTGTTACTTTTTCAAGCTTGCACAGAATTCAGTTTTTTCCCCTACGCTTTTCAATATCTATCATTTTAACAAAAAAAGTTATACATTTACAACAACAAAATGAAGAAATATCATATTCAATTATCTTTTTATGCCCTAATCAAATCCAATTATCTATACATTATCAATCAATTAGCATGTTTGGCCAAAAAAACATCAATTTATGTAAAGTATCAAATAATTTAATAATACATGTGATGACAACAAAAATCTGAGCTCTAAATTAAAAAAAAAAAAAAAAAAAAAAGAAGCGAAAGACGGGAGTGATTGGGATCCATGGGCCTGGCTTGGTTGCCAAGTTTGTTGAAGCCGACGTAGTGATGGCGTCCACCTCAGGAATTTTCCCGTAAGGAGACCGGCGTCAGATCAGATATCCGTTTAGGACTTTCGGCTTTGTGAACATACAACAGCTTAACAATATTTGTTGTGCCAGGAAACAGCTTAACAATATTGAAATCTAGATTAACACCCGTCCTTGTGTTACGGGTAAAAGTAAAAGGGTACACTCTTATCAAAGAGAGGGGATTCGATCATAGAGTTAGTTGAGGTTTTGGGAGAGTCAATCTAGTTCCTAGATGTCCAGGTAAATGTGTAACGGCTGACTTTGCCTGATATTGATATGGCCAGGAATGGAGATTTCGTCCTTTTTTTAGATCGTGGGTGAGTCCAACCCCTTTCCTAAAATTTATGCATAAAAAAAATTGTAGATTAACGAGTAATATTGACACGAAAAATCCGATCAAATATCAAATAATAATCTTAAGGAGAAAAGAAAAAGAAAGAAAGAAAACTTATTAATAATCTTGAAAACCTCCCCGTGTGTAGCTCAACCTGCTTCTTTTCGGGCTCTTTCCTCTCTCTCTATAAATTGAACCCATGGTGAATGAACGGCGACAATACTGTCCGTCCCCGCTCTGAATCTCAAACCTTGATTTACTTTTTCATTTTTATCACCCGACAATCGTTTTACTCTTCGAATTTCTTATCCACAACGTTGTGTTCTAGATTTTTTCTGCTGATTCAGATCTATCGTTCTTCACTTCTCTGATTAATTTCGAGATACAATAAACGTTCCCCTTGTTTGTCTGCATAAGTCTTCCGGACGATGCTCTTTTCAAGGATCTCCCGCTCCCTTTCGCGTTCTACTCGTTGTCAAGTAAGCTGCTTTTTCCTTCTCTCTTTGATTATTTGAATGCGGTATAGTTGATTATTATAAATAAATTCACTCTTTTTGCCCTTTGGATGCCAGGCTTTGCTGTATGGCGATGGGACCCGAACCACCCTGAACCGTCTCATAGCGCCCAGAACGCAAGCTCATTACTGTGGAGCAGAAGGGGGATTGGGGATTTTGAGGGGTTATTCAGTCTTAGTTGGAGCTCGCAAATCCTTTGTTTCCAATTTGTCTGATGTTAGATATCTTCTCGCTAACCCTAGACAGCACCGGCTGTACTCTAGTGAAGGCCCAAAGAAAAAGAGTAAGGATTTACTCATAGTTTAAGCGGGCTAAATTACTAAATTGTTGCGTACTATTAGCGTAATGAAGTTTCTTCTATTAGTTTTGGCACCTTATCTTAACTCCTGCAGGTATTTAGTTTACGTTCTAATCATTTCATATTTTCGTTAGATTATGAGAATTTCTACCCGAAAGATAAGAAGGAAAGTCCAAAGGGAAGTGAGCAAAAATCTGAGTCTAAAGGTAAATCTTATACTCATGCCTCCATCAATTCACGCTATATGACTTGTTTTCCTATAAAACAAGGGGGTTTAATTGCAAATTGTTCAGAATCAACCAACATCATACGAATCAATATATCTATACAACATAAAATTTATATCATAGTATTCATAAATTTAGAACAGTGTAATACATTGCGCAGAAGTAGTTCAATATTCACAGGCTACCTAGTTGGTGGCTATAACTGATGGCAAATATGGTGGGATGCTGTAATTTTACATGTAACTCGCATTTAGGTTAGGACTTTGGAGTTGAAGGAGCTAGGCTGGGAGTGGGGTTTTTCAATCTTGTCTTTGTAGGATAGACTTTTGTAGTCGTGAGATTTTTCTTATTGCAATTAATACAGGTACTTTCTAACTGATGGTGAAATGGAAAACCAAGTAGGACCGTTCTTGTCTTCTTGTGAGAATCTAATTTGAATTGTTTTAAGAGGGCTAAATTTTATCTTCTGCAACTACAGTGCACAAGACCTCAAGTGTAGTGTGATGGAGTGATTTTGGGTTTTGGAGTCGTGTTCTCTTTATCTTGCATCTACTGTCCAATTCTTCTTATGATAGAAGGAACAACCGCTTTACTGCTTTAACACTTGAATTCTCTGTCTGATTTCAGATGAATCAAATACGAACACAGATGATCATGGAAATTTTAATGAAACTTTCATTAAGCAATTTCAAAGTCTATTGACCCCCTTATTGGTGATTGGGCTATTTCTTTCATCATTTTCTCTTGGTCCCCATGAACAGCAAGAGGTAAGCCCGGCTTTGATCATTCTAAATCTGCAATGGTTTGTATGTATTGGATCAGCTATCTAATTACCAAGGATAAGTTATAACTGGACAAAATTGGGAGTTTTGCGCACCTTTTTATTGTGAAGTAATATTGTAGCACTCTTCCCGGAGTTTTCTGAATTGCCGTTTACAACCCTGGAAGAGGGGGGGGGGTTGTGAAAATGAGACCATTGTTTTGTGAATGCTTGTTTTCCCTGACAACAACAACCAAGCCTTATCTCACTAGGTAGAGTCGGCTACATGGATTGCATGATGCCATTGTGCTCTATCGAAAACTAGATCTTTAAATAGATTATTAACCAAAAGTCCCACTCAATAACCTCATTGATTGTTTGTTTCAGTCTTCCTCGACCTCGTTTTATGGGACTCCATACACCATTGCGCTCTGCTTGTTTTTCCTAAATAAATAGATAAATTTTAATTCTTATTAAACATAGTAACAGTTTTCTCTCCTGAGTTACTTCTTATTTGAGTTGCCTTTATGACCAAAAACTTTTTGTAACTTCCTATCTGCTTGATGAGCTCTATGTTTCCATTTTCTTCTTAGATTAATGATCTATGAAATTAGCTTGCCACTATGCAATATTATTACCAAGGTTAACGTATTTTCATCCCTTTACTTCGGTCTTGTTGCAAACTCTGTAGTAGCTTGCCTATTGCCTTCCTGTAGGTACTTTCGTTCTTGATTTTCTGAATGGTGTCTTTGCATGATAAACCAAACACGTATTGGCAGTAGGATGTCTTTTCATTTGTCTTGGTGTAAAAAATTTCTTTTATTCCTTTTACTATCTTCGTTTTGCTGAGGTGGACTAGAATTTGGTGTTTTGCAGATCAGCTTTCAAGAGTTTAAGAATAAGCTTTTGGAACCAGGATTAGTAGATCATATCGTGGTTTCAAATAAATCAGTTGCTAAAATATATGTAAGGAATTCTCCTGGCAATCGAACAGATGGTGATCTTGTGCAAGGGCCAGCCCCTGCCACTGTAGGGGGAACTGGCAGCCATTACAAGTACTACTTCAATATTGGAAGTGTTGAGTCTTTTGAGGAGAAGTTAGAGGAAGCACAGGAAGCACTAGGCATTGACCCTCATAATTATGTGCCTGTCACATATGTCTCTGAAATGGTTTGGCACCATGAACTAATGAGGTTTGCTCCAACAATATTGCTTTTGGGATCTCTCCTTTATATGGGAAGGAGAATGCAAGGTGGACTTGGTGTTGGTGGTAATGGCAGTAAGGGTGCCCGTGGAATATTCAACATTGGAAAAGCCCATGTTACTAAATTTGACAAAAATTCCAAGAACAAGGTTTGTATGCATGTTACGTACAGTTTTACTCGCTTTCTTTCTATTTTTTCTTTTTCATTATTATTTCTTTTTAGGGAGAATTAGTTGCAGAGGATGACTTCACGAATAAGTTTGTGCAACTGGCAACTTTTAACACTACTTTTCTTTGTTATTTTAGGTCTATTTTAAAGATGTTGCTGGATGTGATGAGGCTAAGCAAGAAGTTATGGAGTTTGTCCATTTTCTCAAGAATCCAAAAAAATATGAAGAATTGGGAGCAAAAATCCCAAAAGGCGCACTTCTAGTTGGCCCTCCTGGCACAGGGAAAACACTTCTAGCAAAAGCCACTGCTGGGGAATCTGCTGTGCCATTTCTCTCTATTTCTGGTTCTGATTTCATGGAGATGTTTGTTGGGGTTGGACCATCTAGGGTGAGAAATTTGTTTCAAGAAGCAAGGCAGTGTGCACCCAGTATAATATTTATTGATGAAATTGATGCTATTGGTAGAGCAAGGGGCCGTGGGGGTTTCTCTGGTGCCAATGATGAGCGTGAAAGTACTTTAAATCAATTGTTGGTTGAAATGGATGGTTTTGGAACCACTTCTGGGGTGGTTGTGCTTGCTGGCACAAATAGGCCTGATATTTTAGACAAAGCTTTGCTTAGGCCTGGGCGATTTGACCGCCAGATTACTATTGATAAACCTGATATTAAAGGCCGCAACCAAATATTCCAGATCTATCTGAAAAAGATCAAACTTGACCAAGCACCTTCATTTTATTCAGAGAGGCTTGCAGCCCTTACTCCTGGATTTGCTGGAGCCGACATTGCTAATGTATGCAATGAAGCTGCTTTGATTGCTGCAAGAAATGAAGTAACGGAAGTCTCAATGACACACTTTGAGGCAGCCATTGATCGGATCATTGGTGGGTTGGAGAAGAAGAACAAGGTATGTATTTTGAAAGTTTTATATGTGTGTATCAGTATTAGGAAGATGTGGGACATGTCAAGTGTATAAAAATTCTGAGGATGATTCTGATGCATATTTTTCAACCAGGTAATAAGCAAGATTGAAAGGCGTACTGTTGCATTCCATGAATCAGGCCATGCTGTTGCTGGCTGGTTCTTGGAATATGCAGAGCCACTGTTGAAAGTAACTATAGTTCCACGTGGCTCTGCTGCTCTTGGGTTTGCCCAGTATGTTCCAAATGAGAACCTTCTGATGACAAAGGAGCAGCTTTTTGATATGAGTTGCATGACCCTTGGTGGCAGGGCTGCTGAGCAGGTAGCTTGAGCTCTGTAACTCTCTGTATCGATTTTTTGTTTTTGTTCTATTTAAAGAATATATGTAAAAGTGCGAGTGGATTTTTTCCTGGCTGATTACTGTTTTGTGCCATTGATGTTCCTGGTATTTCCTAAACAGATCTGGGAAATGTGTAGTGAATGGGGATCTAAAGGAAGTAGAAGACAGTTGCCTTGTGCAATTTTAGTTGTAATTATATGATGATGATGGTTTTTACTCCCTTGACTGCAGGTTCTTCTGGGGAAAATCTCAACAGGAGCTCAAAATGACTTGGAGAAAGTGACCAAGATGACATATGCACAAGTAGCAGTGTATGGTTTTAGCGACAAAGTGGGCCTGCTTTCTTTCCCTCCCAGAGAAGACGCGTTTGAGATGTCAAAACCATACAGCAACAAGACTGCTGCAATGATTGACACGGAAGTGCGAGAATGGATTGGTAAAGCGTACGAACGTACCGTGCAGCTGATTGAGGAACACAAGGAACATGTGGCTGAAATTGCTGAGTTATTGCTCGAGAAAGAAGTACTGCACCAGGATGATCTCGTGCGAGTCTTGGGGGAGCGGCCATTCCAGACAGGTGAAGTCACCAATTATGATCGATTCAAGCAGGGTTTTGAACAGGAAGGGGAGAAGATTGTGGAAGAGAGCTCTAGCCCGGTGAGTAATAATGGGCCAGAAGACGAGGAGGGGTCTTCTTTACAGCCTCAGGTTGTTCCTTCATAACCAGACCAGGGGCCTGTTGATGTGAATTGTACATGAATGACTTGTGTTTTTTTGGAATTAATATTATTTGACTGACTTTTACTTTTGGGGGAAGTTGTATAATACCGGCTCAAATAAATTAACATTGGATACGAATTTTGCATGCGCGGCTATAGTATTAAGAACGGCCTTGAGGCTAAAGCCACCTCACCTCTGGCTTGGCTTTGCTGTTTCCTGCAGTGTACAAAAATGAAAATGATTCTGATGTATTGCAAATAGCGTAGCAACTTAAAGCCCTTTTATTTAATTTAATTAACTATACGAGTTCATCCTGGTTTTGATTTATAGTTGAAGTTGTCGCTCACGTCTCCCCTCCACCCACTTCAACGGCCCCGACTTAACTACAGAAACGATCCTTAGCACGAATGGAACTTATCTGTCAGATAGATGGTTTTCATTTTTGGGATATTTTCTGAGTCGAAATTTCCCTAATAAATTGCCTCAAGATAGATCGACTTGAATATTTTTACGATATATTCGTGTTATATTCACTTTAGAGAAACACTTACATACTCTAGGGCCTGTTTGGTATGAGGTATTTGAGGTAGGGATTGGGAGTGGATCAGGGATTGGGTCAGAATACATTGTTTGGTTTGAGGGGCTACGGATGCCTAGGGATTGAGAGTATCATGAAAGTGGGATTGCTGCAAAGCCACATTCCCCCTGGTATTGTGTTTTCAATCCTGGGATTACAAATTTTAGAGATAAAAATATCCCTATTTATAATATTCTCTTGACAAAAATACCCTCCATTAATTTTGCCCTAAATTATAACTCTTAACTTTATTTTATCTTTCATCATCTTTTTTAATGAAAATTGCATACACTTGTAATTTCAAAGTTCAAACCTTCTACATATCTAAAACAAGACTATATAGAGGAATTCAACTATTATTGAAAGGTCAAACTCAGCAATTGACGCCTTCTCATATATCTCGCAGCTTGGTAAAAAGCCCCAAAGATACTAAATTTTTGGTTTTCAGTTTACTTGCTTCAAGACAAAGCAAAAAATTGATAATCTGAAGGTGCGACAGAATATAGCATATCAGAGTATAGCTAAAGGAACTCACGATGCAATTAGCATGTAAGCGACACCGACAAGCTAAAGCTTCAGTTTCATATTGTTTCTCTCGCTCTTAGAACCCCAATCCTTGATTCTCTGTACGCCTTGCAGAAAACCATACCGATCGAAACTAGACGCTGAGGTCTAAAGATGAAGAAGAATGTCTTCGACTTGTGATGGTCTCACAGGTAATCCAAATCTGGTGATTCTCAATGCAGCAGAGAATTCAAAATCGATCCATTGAAGTTTGGGATTTTTGACAGGGTATTTGGGTCTTTTTATAATTAGTAGCTATTTATTAAATAAAATTAATGAAATCAATCCATCCAATTATTACCTCATACCAAACATATTTTTAAAACACCAATCCCAGTTCCAATCCTAATCCCAATCCCAATCCATCAAATTTCAATACCTCATACCAAACAGGGCCTAGGAGTATCATGTCATCTCAATTCTATCAAATAAAATCATAACAACTCATATCATTTTAAATCTAATTGGCTGATAACTCATATGAAAAAAATTCAAATATTATCTTGGTTTTAACAAAAAAATCTTAATTTGAAAAAAACTAAAACAAAATGATCAACCAATATTTTTCTTAAAAACAAGATAAAATTTGAATTTTTTTCAAATGAGTCACCAACTAACTATGATTAAAATGATTTATTATATTTTCATTGGGCAGAGTTCAGATGACGTGGTATTCCTGAAGTAGGTAAGTATTTCTCTCATCTTGATCCCAATTCGTTGATGAATCACAAAAAAAAAAATTCAAATTGTTTTGTTTTAAAGAAAAAACATCTTAATTTTGAAAAAAAAATTAAAATAAAATGATCAACCAATATTTTTTTAAAAAAAGATGAAATTTGAATTTTTTCTGATGAGTCATCAGCCAACTAGGATTGAAATAATCTTAGTTGTTACGTTTTCATTGAATAGAGTTCAGACTTAGAACTCCTGGAGTTCATTTTATTCGATTCTTTCTTGACTCCCTCCTTTTATCTAGTCAGAAGCAAGGTTTTGAAACCCAGACCGGTCATTAAACCAGTCGAGGTACTGAGTCAAGGGTTAGTAGGTCAGATCGAAGTCAAACCGATAAGGAAGTGAAGATTTTAGAGTTATTTATATGAATTTATTAATAAAATATTAAAAAAAAACAGGTCAAACCGAGCAAAAACCGGTTAAACTAAGGGTTAACTACTAGACTAGACCGGTCGGACCACCAATTGGCTAGTTTCTGACCTGAACTGGCTGATCCAGTCCGGTTTTCAAAACTATGGTTAAAAGCCTCATTTTACAGACAATTGTGCGGTAACATTTCTCAAGGCTAGTTTGTTATTGATTTTTTTTTCTTTAAAAGTTGTATTCTTGTATAATCCTTTTTATAATCAATTTTCTCTTTCATAATACTGGTCCTTAATATAAGCAACTTTCTTTCTATGTCTCAAAATTTAAACTAATTTTTCCTTTTCTATTTTTATTAAATACATAACTTTATATTAATTATCCACTACTCATAACTAATTTTCTTTCATTCAGTCATTTATTATCCATTCTCTCTCATATTTTTATTCATTCTCTCTTCTATATTCTTTTATAAATAAGGGCATGGTTTAAAAAAAGATGATATTTTTGACACATTTATTGTTTTTAATTAATCTCAACTGTCAGTTTGTTTTGCGTAATTAAGAAAAAAGTTGCTTGTAAAAAAAATGGAAGGGAGTATTATTTTGAACTGTTGTTAAAAAAAAAATCATACTGGTAACGAGCAAGCAAACTCAAAAGTCAGAACATTGATAAATTCACGGTTGCTCTATGCTACGGCAAAATGTTAACAATACCGGGGAGGATATTTTTATTATCTTCTCATCATCTCATCTCCACTCTTAGATCATGAAATGGATAGTTTAGATTTAATATTTTATAAAATTATTATTATAATATTTTATAAATTAAATTTTTTTTTATGGATTACAATTATGAAGGGTATAAATCAGATTTTAAAAGTTTAAATTTACTTATTCATGTTTATAGAAATAATTTGATAAGAGATTGAATATAATCTATATATTATTTTAATCTAACAGTGGATATGAAATGATAAGAAGAAAATGAGAGAAAAGCTACATATAAAATGTCTAATGGTTCATCTGACTAGTTAGTTAATTGCAGAAATGCCCGTGGTTACTTATTGGTTTAATTAGGGTCACTGGCTTCATAATTAACTTGTGAGTTGAGATCCCTTCCCAAGATACATAGTTTAATACTCCTCCATTTTGTTTCAATTAAATCCAATCCATTTTAATAAAGTGTAAATTGTAATAGCTAACAAAAACTAATACTTATAATATGGTAGTATTTGATCTTGATAATAATTAATGTTAACAAATATAAATAAATTAAATGTGACATGGAAAGTAATGGATGTGTTACAATTGTTTTAATTGGACTCTTTATTTAAGAAATCATAATTCCTTTTATTACATCTAATTAGTAATTAGTAAACTCAAAATCTGAAACTATAAAGTGTAAACTCCATCCTTTATGAGTGTCTATATATATACATGTCAGAATTTGACCTCAAAAATATATACAGATATATTTAAAATTAGAGGTTGTTATTTAAGATCCCACAACTCTTTTAGGTATTAACTTATTTTTCGATTAGTTAGGAAACTATTAAACCGCAATTATTTAAACTTTCAGCCTTTTAGGTATTAACCATAAAAGCTAAACTCCTATCCATTATTTGCAGTTGGCGAACTCCAACCGCTCCAATCCACTACTGTTTGAAACATACTACAAAACTTCACAGGTAGTCACTGAATTATTACCAAATGCAAAATCTCCATGATAGACACCACAATTCATTATCGCACAATTAAGTTAGTAAATTATTAAATTCTGATGTTATTTATATATAAGGGTAATACATTATTAAATTTTTTATGGGATATTTTTTCCTTGAATTTCAATCACTGTTTCATAGGTACTAAATATTTAATTAAAAATTAATTGTGAAATATTATACGTTTTTATTTATTCTTCAGATTTGGGCCAAAGATTCCAATATACTCCCTCTGTACTTAATATAAAACGTGTTTGGAGAGTTGATATTGATCATAAATATAAAACATAGCTTGCATTTTTATTAATTTTTTTCTAATTTAGGCCATATTGATGCTCCCCCAACGATAATTAAAGAGGGGAAGAAATGAGGGAATTAAGGAAATGATTGGGGTGTTTTAGAAAATATATGTCATATTAACCAACCAACTAACTTTCTCAATCTAATCAAATTAAGTAAATATGTCTTATATTAACAATCGGAGAGGAGTATTTTATAATGGATTTGTAACTAACTCTTTATTATCTCTCTTCATCTGTATTGAAGGATTTCTTATTTTTTTGCCAAGCACTAAAAAATTATGAATAAGTTTTATTATTTTATGTAATGTTTTCAAAGCTAGCAATTTCAGAAGACGCGCTTCCTTCAACAAAATTTTGTTAGCAGACAACCACAACAGAACAAAGAGCAAAAGTGCCCTGCCCATGTGTCATCAAAAGACTGACTCTAGTCTTTGTTTTTTTTTTAATCCCGATGTTATTTATAATAATTTTATAACTGAATTACATAATTTAAAAAAATAGTTAAAATTAGTTTAAAATAATAGGTATATTTGAAATAATTTTTTTTTTTGAAATATGCCTTTATTTATAAGGGAACAAGAAAAAGATAGAAATAGAGTGACTATAAATATCACAAACTTTTTAATTAATGCAACACATATAATTAATGAGGAACAAAATGAAAAAAATGTATTAAATATTCAAATAACTCTTATCAAACTCTTATAAAAAAAAGAAGGTAATTTAAATTTTTTATTCTTATTAAAAAGAGCGAATATAGTAAGAGATCAACTACTGTGAGTTAATATCTATATTTTGGATTTATGCGATGTTACTCGGTATAGTGGCAAACCGATTATATCATAAGTGGGGGGAACCAAATTCAAGTCTCACCTTATAAAAAGAAAAAAGACCCTTGAGGAGAGATATAAAGCCTCTATTTAGTTAGACATTGCTTGAATATCCAGAAGTATGATTAAAAAAAAGTGCAAAGGTTATAAAAAATATATATATTGAATTTGATTCTAGGATTAAAATGACTTATATATACTCCTAATAAAATAAGCCAATTTATCTAACTAAATTCCTAATTATATGTTATCCCATGTTCCGTCAACAACTTTCACAAGTATAAGTATAATATTTTTTATTATTTTCCCACATAGATAAATCTTCTGTCTTTTTTTTTGTTGGCCAAGAAACTCAAGTTACACTTCAATTCTTTATTATTTTTTAGTCAAACGAGGCGCAAACGAAAAGCAGAGCAAGCATATTTGGGAAGATGGCGATGGGTGGCCGACATCGTTGAAGTCCAAAAAAAAAAAAAAACTGCTCCGAATCTTAAGTTCTGTGGCAATGGTTTAGTTTAGTTTTTTTTTTTTTTTGACCTTGACAAATGACAATGTAGTTTAGTTTGGGCAGTTTCATTTTGTAATTTGTGTGAATTTTTTCAAGTTTGCTTCTAGATGACCAAAGGTTGGTCTTCAGGGAAAAAAGAAAATATAGGTTGGCTTATAAATAAGATTTGGTGGCGTTACCGATACGCTCTCCGCCTCTCCCTCTCTCTCATACGACCCGTTGCCTTCAAGTTAAAGCCGTCAACGTCCGGACGCCTGTTTGGAGTTTAAATTTCACTTTCCCATTCTCTCCCACTCCTTCTTTATCAGCGCACTCAGTGACAGCGTTTGAATCCCTCTTCTAATCCCAGTAAGTTTGTTTCTTTTTGTTTATTTTATGCATCATCTGCCCTCTCGCTTGATCTGCTTTATTTCTACTTTAGCGCCCTGGGTTTGTATTTCTTCCCCCACAATCTCTTGCGCTTATATTCCCCTTCAGTTTCAAGTCTTAACAACGGCTGTTTCGATCAGTGATTTCGGGCGTTGGATCTATCTTCTTTACAATCCCACCCAAAAAAATGCCTTACAATGGCGTTTGATAAATCAGTCACCGTGCCTGCTTATGTTTTGTTGTTCACTTTACTGAGATCTTTGTTTTTTGGGGGTAGGGAGTTATCTTTTGTTTATATGCCCTAATTTTCACCCGGGCATTTGTTGTTGATGCATTGATCCATGTTGGGCTGTGGTGGATCATTTTAGTTTCGGTGTGAATTTTAATATATTACAAATCCTCTCTTGGATTTGAACTATATAATGGCCTCTTGTTGACAACCCTCCACAATGATTCGCTATTTATCTGCACTCTCGTTGTGTGCATTTTGATCAGTGATTGTAATGCAAATGATTCGGCTCATGATAATTTTACGCAATATTGTTAAATTTTGGGTGATTGTTTCTTCTTACACGATGTTCTCATATTTTACCCTCCCCATTTTGTAGCCTTCTTCCGATAAAGTTGAAATGGAAAACGGGAACGAGTACCAGGAAGTTTCAAACGCGAAATATGACTGTCTTTTATTTGGTAAGCTTTCCCACTGGCTTGTGAATCGCTATCATCTGCAAGCTTGATTGTCCTGGCCAAGTAATTTATAATTCGTTTTCATTACTTTCAGACCTCGATGACACCCTCTACCCTCTGAGCTCTGGCTTGGCGGTGCACGTGAGAAAAAATATTCAAGGTATGAACACATCACTTTGGGACCTTAAATATGTGAGAATGTGCATGTGTGAACCTTTAGGCTAGGGTGTGGAATCATGAAATCGTCATTGGATGTATTGTACAGATTACATGCTTGAAAAGCTTGGAATAGAGGAGACTAAAGTTCCTGAATTGAACGTTTCCTTATATAAAACTTATGGGACGACTATGGCTGGTCTCAGAGTATGTGATGCTAGTAACTAATCATTTATTTGTATGACAGTATTTTATTTATGTGCGAACTGCAAAGTATGAACTAATCAGTCGTCTTTCCTCTTCCTCTCGCCAGGCTGTTGGGTATGACTTCGACTACGATGATTTTCATAGGTAATTTACTGTTATATTTATTTTGTTTAGTTTGACCTTTTTAATTTGTGAAGTTAAAAAACCATGTGAAGTGATAATGGGCTTCTCGTATTATTCCTGTTAAACAGTTTTGTTCATGGGAGCTTGCCGTATGAGGCGCTGAAACCTGACCCTGTTCTCAGGGGCATATTGCTGAGCCTGCCACTTCGGAAAATTGTTAGCTCACTTGTTCCTCCCTCCCCTCTAGCAGAAAGCTGAACATCAAAGTCTGTCTTTATATTATGATATTTCTATGTGTTTTTCAACTTTGTTTTTCCCTTTCAGATTTTTACTAACTCAGACGAAGGCCATGCGATGAGAGTGCTCCATAGACTTGGATTGGACGACTGCTTTGAAAGAATTATAAGCTTTGATACACTGAATCTCTCCAACCGCGACCACCCTCGTGGTGATGAAGATGGCCGCAAAGCTGCAACATTTGATTTTTACGAGTACATGCGACAGCCTCATTCTGATGTGGTACTTCCCAAGACCCCAGTTGTTTGTAAACCATTTGAAGGTGCGTTTGAAAGGGTTTTCGAGATGGCCAATATCAACCCTCACAGAACAGTAAGATCATTACTCTTTCCTTGATGGTCGTATATTTTATGCACTTTCTGACTAACCATTATCATGAGGATCTGGATCCTGTTTAATGTATTGTACGGTGTTCCTTTTCATTCTAGTATTGGCCATTGCCTATCATCATGATGCTTCCCCGTGAGAAATGACATCATTAATTTTATTTTTCCCTTGCCGCTTCCAGTTGTTTTTTGAAGACAGTGTCCGCAATTTACAGACAGCAAGACGCTTGGGCCTCCACACAGTCTTGGTTAGTATTCTTTCTGCTTTAATTGTTGCTGGACACTCTCACGAATTACCTGTTAGTAGTTGTAGCGACATTCTTACAGGTGTTCTTAACCGAGGAATTTGAAATTCATCATTGATGAGATGTAAATATGTAGTAAAATTGGGAATTTTGAAGCACACCTTCGATGAGATTTTGATCGCTATACAATACAACTGAGCGACACAATTTGAAATTACGATGCAGGTGGGTACTTCCATTCGGACTACAGGAGTGGATCATGCGTTAGAGAGCATCCATAATATTCGGGAGGCGTTTCCAGAGCTCTGGGAAGACGATGAGAAGCATGAAAGGGTCAGGTGCTCAACCAAGGTGGCAATGGAGACATCAGTAATAGCTTAGCTACGATTTTCATTTTCTCAAGTCTTGATGTGGCAATCTTTGTTAAGATGAAACATACCGTAAAAAACTGATATCAATATATGGTTGTTATACGAAAGAATGCAAGGAGTCGAACTTATGTGGCGGCTCTTGTCTATCTGGTGTCGGCAGCCCTTATTATGTGCTTTGGGAGGCCTTTTACATCTGCAACTCGATGTATGATTTGGAAAAGGAAAAGCAATCGTGGAATTTTGAGCTTCTAAAGATGCTGCAAAATGGGCTTAACACGATAATATGAAACATCATATCAGTCGAAGTAACAGATCCCGCAGAAAGTTTACATAATAAGCTGATTTTTGGATGAGCTAGCCACTTCGAGAGACACCCTTGAAAATTTATACATAAAAGCACACCCTTAATTCATCCGTGTTCATATGATGCTTGAGCATTCTGGATTCTTCGGATGACCCTCTCCCATTTCCATTTTGGGAAATCCAACTTCAGAAGCCAGAAGGGGCAGAGTCTTTAACAATTGTCACGGGGCAAGTGGCGTTTGTGGAAACATAGCTGGTCACACTCCCCAGCAAAACCCTATATTTGCCGCGAACGATTCGATACATAAAATGAATGAATGAAAACGTTATATCATCATGAACAGTTCAATTTGACTGTTTGACAGTGTGGAGTCTATATTGTTAGTTGATGCAATTTATTCATTTATGTCCAACAGCCGAAGGAATAAGAGAATGAAGATAAACATGTTCCAAACGGAAAGATGAATAAAACCAGAGTACCTCTGAATGAGACCCAGGCCTCTGCTACCCATTACCAAAACGTCAAGCTTCAAATCGCTGATGGACTCGCAGATCCTCTCTCTTGCATCCCCCCAGTATAGCTTTGCCACCACCGTCACCTGTAATCAAATTCGATCAATCTCTTTGAATCAAATTCTCAATCCATGAAAGAAAAGAGGGAGGGAGGGAGACCTGCTCCTGTCTGCTTGCAGTATCGAGCAGATCCAACACCTCATCATCGGTCTCCATTTCATACTTGCTCATCACCTCCTTATCGCGAAACTCTGAGATCGGGATCAAAGCTGAAAGCCCCACAAAACAATTATCAAAATCGTTATGACGATCTTAGAGATTCAAGCGAGTTAGTGAGGAAGGCAGAGAACTTACGAGAACCTGTGCTGGACCAGAGAAGATCTCGGGATTCATCGCCTTGCGAAGGCTTGACGTGGATGATGAATAAGGTATCACCCTTGTCCAGCAGGTTGTCGATGCCCCATTTCAGAGCCATCTTGCTTCCTTTTGAGAAATCCAGGGCAACCCCTATTTTCCTGTTACTGGCCATCAATCCTCTCTCTATACAGGACGACTTACACGCTTCGGCCCTCGGAATTACCTTCGGGGAGAAGAGATTTGAGCTTTATTTTGCGGCGCTTGGACGGTGACGGATCAGTTAGCTGGCCATTCAGCACTTTCACAGTAGCTACAGTTTTGGTCACACATGAACGCCTTTCATTTTGTTTAAGATAACAGTTTACGAAAGTCAATTGCTAATGTCTAGTGCCACTCCGTAGATGCTGCCACTCTCGAGTCCCTCACTCTCTTCTCTTCCTTCACATTGGGAAGGTGTTCATAAATCATAATCCTTCAGAAAGTATTTGTTTTCTATATTTATTAATGATACTTGTCCTACACACCATCACCCAACATTCAACAATTCTCTACTAGCTTGTTCTAATTATAATTTTGGATGCTTGCTTTCGGGTGATTAATTATCCTCTTAACCTTCAATTAAATTTCATTTGTGTAAACGAGCAATATGCGTCTTGAAATAAAATATTCGTATTTAATGATTTTTAATGACGCACGCCATTAAATGGATAACCTCTTTAGTCTCTATCTTGAATGAAAACGATACGATTGGATGTCAATATGATAAATAGCTGTCATGGGCAATATTTTGATAATTCTATAGTAATTGAGACGAAGTGATGAGGCATCGACCCTCTCCCGGTTCCATATTACCAATAGATTTACTTTTGAATTCATGGGAACAAAGGAAAACGAGAACGATTTAATTTTCTCGAGTGCAATTTTGCAGGCAGACAGAACTAGATAAAAACGTCATAGCTAACTCTAACCCCGTGTTCAACACGAAGCTGAAGAATTATCATCACGCTTAGCAAGAAGTATATATATATTGACATATACGGAGATACATATACTCAATAAGAACTAAGAAGCCTGGCAGTACACACACACAAGATTACAGGATAGAGATGAGAGATGGAAGAGGAATAGAACATGACATAACATAGGAAACCACCATTTATCACACAGGTCTCATGGAGGCGGATCAGTCAGTGCCTTCAATTTCAACAACCCTGACATTAGGGGGTGCAGGTTGGCTTTTGGGAACAGTGACGACCAGAACCCCGTGGTTCATGGAGGCCTTCAAGTTCTGGAGGTCGGCATCCTCGGGGATTTTGAACCTGCTCATGAAATTGCCGCTCTCCACGCTCACCTGCAGCATTCGATCATCCTGAAGCTCTACCAGCACATCCTCGTCAGTGAACCCCGGAAGCACCACCTTCCACACGTGCCCCCTGGAGTTCTCCCTCCAATCCAGGCGCGAGTTCAAGCTCGACCCGAACCCCAAATCAAAATCGCCCAAAACATTGGATATGGCCGAAGAGAAAGGGAAGGGCATATCGCTGAGCAGCCTGTCCATGGGATCCCACCCCCCTCCCCCGTTGATCGGCACGATCGACATCCTCAGTCGCCTATTTTGTTTGTCTCAGCTCGCAGCCAGTGGAATTTGATCACGCTAGTGCCTGTCACCCAAGTAGTAGTGACGCTCGAATGTTCCAGATTGGCCGATTCCATAAAGCAATTAATTTCCTTTACTCCTTTTTGATGTTTTTGTTTTCTAAGGCCTTGTTCATGTCTGGGTCTGCAAGCCCGTGAAAAAGCCCAGTTTCATTACCACATTTAAAAAAAGATTTGGGTTTTTAGACCTGCTTGCACCGAAGACGCATGCCCGTTGTATCAGTGGAGTGTGAATGACGGCCCTAGTTAGGAAGAAGGGTGGCTTTTTTGTCCGTAACATGGATTTATCCATTTAGGTTCAGTCCATGTTAAGCGCATCCTGTTCCCTGAATGAGAGAGGAGTTACCTTACGGGCTTTGATTTGTGACAATGATTCCTTGTCTTGTCACCTGAAGAAGGGTCAACTGGAAAATGATGTCAACCAAAGAATTTAATGCTGTGTTTGTTTGGTAGAAGGGAATCAAAGCTTGGGAAGTGGAGTTGGAGTTGGCATCCATCGTTAAGTGTGTGTCTGGCATGCACGACTTGTGGTTTTTATAAAATTCGATTCAATGAATTAGATTCTTTCACAAACCCTGTGGAATGGAGTTGTGTTTTTTATCAAAAATTGAAGCTTTGGGTGCCATATATCCTCAGCGACAAATGACGCCTTCTCCCTTCTTAGCAACAGTCTCTCCTTCGCCATTTGGAATAGTGGGTCTGTTGGTTGTGGAGTGACGGCATGGTGAGGATGGTTTTGGGTGAATGTTGTTGATTTTATCCAACTTTTTTTTGTTAACCCAGCCATACTTTTAAACTCAATTCTTTTTTAATTATAATTAATTTGTCTATTCTGATCTCACTAAAAACTTGTCCATCAGACCAAAGCAACCAAGGCCTTAATTATAATTATGATGCTATAATTCCGCTAATCATTAGAGTGCAGACGCTTCTCCAGGCCTCCACTCCATGTGTTGTTACGCTAATCATTAATGTGCTCCTCCTAATGTCGCTTTATAGCCTCCTAAATCCTAATGCTATCATTAGAATCATAGCTTTCTCTCATACACACACTCTCTCCTTCTCTCTATAATATAAAGTATTTCTATAAAAAAAGGCATGGTTAATAATATAAGTCATTTACTGTTTAATTAACACTTTTTTTTTCTGTTTTGCTCTTATAATTAATACCCATTTTCCAATTTTGCCTCACTCATTATATCCCCTTCTCTCTTTAAAGTAACACTTCCAATGTAATTAAACATATTTCTCAATAAGGATAAAAGTGGGAAAAAGTTGCATTTTAAGACATATTAAATGACTTAACTATCATTTCTTATTTCCATATAGTTAAAGTGTCTTATATTGTGGACCGGAAGGAGTACCACTCAAGTCGTATTTATAAACCTTCTTTAATCAAAAAATTTGGTCCTATTTATAAGTCTTGTTTTAGTGTAGTAAATGAGATTGTGACAATTTTATCCCTATTTATTATACCAATAAAGAAATAATTTAAAGATAAATAGAGAATAAAGAATTGAAAAGTACCTATTTATAAATGAGGGCATGATTAAAAATTTACTTCATAATTATTGAGTTAACTATCTCTACGTGAGATTTAGTTTAAAAGAATTTATAAATAAGAGTAAAGTGATATTATATAAACATTGCTTTCACTTTCAGTTAAAACGGCAAAAAGGCTCCCCCTTACACAGCACTAATAGTTATTCGGAAGTGGTCACTGATTGACCAAACAAAGATGATGCCATCATTGGATTTATTTTTCGTTTGAAACAGTGATTATAGTGTTTAATAATAATTTTTTAATCATGATTTATGATTTATAATATATGAGGTAAGTATATAAGAAGAGTTTTATATCAATTTATGTAAAAAACAATTAATAAGAAATTTCAACCCCATAATAAACATACCTGACACTCCCAATAAATAACGACGTCAGGCTTTGGACTTTGGACCCTTGTCTCCTCATCGTCATATATAAATAATTAGTATTAATTAATTAAACGATCAATAGCACTCCTGCTAATTAATGATTTTTCCCTGTGGGCTGTGGCTTTAAGCAGCACTTTGCTTTGTCCGTATCCTCCTGGGTTTTTGTTTCGTGCGCTGCTCAAAAAAGGCCGCTGCTTTAACCCCAAAGCGCGGCCTCCTTGCCTTTTATCCGACACCCCTTTCTCCTCAAAACAAGATTCACCCACCCACCCACTCCATCTTTTTTTTATTTTGTACCCCGCCCTCTTTGCTTTTATTCTCCACATGAACATCAATACTTTTAGACGCCAACCTTGTTCACATAATGGCAACATCATGGCCGATGCAAACGTCAAAAAGAGCCATAATTAAACACAATAACAGGGGATAAGGGGAAAAGAGAACATTATTTATATTTACAATTGAGACAGCTCAAAGCTAGACTCCATTATCTTTGCTTTTTTGTACTGTTTTGAAAAAATACCTTATTTTCCTTTGAGAACTAAACACATTTCCTGGTCCGCATGGAAAATCAAAATAAGCCATGTCATTTATAATTTATAACAGTGCGTCTTCTCATGAATTTTATATCGTGTTTTTATTTCACATTTAAATACTCTTATGATTAAAATATATGCAAACGTTTCAAAAACTGAATGATAATAGTTTAGTCATTCCATTAAAGATATTTTCAACAATCTCTATCCATATTAAACTGGCAAAGAATGTGATTGTTACACATAGAGATGGTTTCACTAAAATAAATATGATGGTAGCTTATTTCTGTACACAAAGATTAATCAACGTATAAAGACTAGGAATAAAACATGGAAACAAAAGAAATGATCATAAAATTTAGACGCCTTTCAGGTGAAGATGAGAAGAGGACGTGCGATTTAGGGTATGTTTGTTTTAGCGATTCGATTGCTTATAAGTTACTTTTTAATAGTGATTTACGGTATACGAAGTAAGTATGTGAGAGGAGTTGTGTCTCGATTTACGTAAAAAACAACTTAAAAGTAAATTTAAACCTAAACAAACATGCTTTTATATGGAGAGAGCTAAGCGGGCCCCGTTTAAGCCCACTAACTCACGATTATGACAGGTCCGCCAGGTAAAGAAAGTATCAAAGTGAGAAGCAGATCAAAGGCAGTGAAGTCAGTTAAACCGAGGGCTGCTCCTATCTCATTCTTTCACTGCGTTGACTATTAGTATCCGATTCCCATTTCACACATACTCATGCGAGGCTCAAGAATTAAAGCACACCAGTTTTCTTACCGTCTCTGATCGGAACACGTCGGCAGCTCCGTGCCATCTTTTCTGCCCGGCTTTGGAGTTCGAATTATTCATCTTCTTTTTTGCCTTGTGGATCTTTGTTCCCATGACGTTTTCCAACGCTATTTGGCGCCCACCGACACTCTTTCCTTCATCTCCAAGCTAGACGAGCCTCCCCTTCTGCATTCCCCCTGGATGCCCGGTATGCATTTTCAGCTTCACATTCCGCTTTCATTGTGTTTTTCTGCTTTGTTTTATATTTATTTAATAGAACATTGCCTTTGGCGCCTAAGCGTCAGCTCTGGAATACTGTAATTTCACCCTCGTGTTCCTGTGTCTCCAACAGTCGCGACTTTTACTCTGTTTTGCCCCATTTTTCCTTCGTGGTTCAAGCTTTTTATCGTTTTTAAATGATTTTTCCAGCTCGGGTTAATGTGTTAGTCATGAAAGATTAGAGAAAAAGAAAGCGAAATGATGTGCCCTTTTAGCATGTGAAATTTAATTTATCGATTGTTTCCAAGCTCGCGAGCGAATAGGGCCCTACTGTTCAGTATTTTGAAGCTCGAGTCTACTTACTGCTTCTAAATAACTTAAGATCTCTGTCTCCTCCATTACTTGTGGAGAAAGGCTTGGGTTCGGATCAAGACGGGTCGTTATCATGTCTTATCTTTTAGATTTTCGAAACAGGTTTCCATGGACCACTACCACTTCGGCTATTTGATTTCACCTTTGTCCATACTCTCCATGCTACTCTGTCTCCTTGCACTCGGTTTCAACTTTCATTGCTAACCATTATATCATGCCCTACAGTTTTCATTTAATCTGACATGGGTATTATTTTTGTTCAAGATGTTGTTGTTGGGCTCAGCTGGTTCTTGTCATGTTGAAATTGGGTCAACCCCCTCATTCACACGTTTTCATATTTGAATCAATTCAAACAAGGAGCGCAGATTTTTGTTTAAATACGTTTTATCAATATTTCAGCCATGCCCTTTACGAATTTTTTGTTAAATTTTTTTTTTTTGGTAATATCTTTGAAACAATTGTTAACGCAATTCTTGCTCTTTTTAGATAAGCAATTACTCATTTAGCTTAATACCTTTACATTTGGAAGTTTTATCGTCTTTCCAATTTGCAGCTGAAAAGCATGCTGGATCTTCCATCTTTCAAACTCATCCAAAAGATTCCTCCTGTGCTAGAGCCCAACAAATCTATGCGGCCTGTCAATTAGTTGAAGATCTTTATCAAAATTCAGGAAATCAATTACCAGCATGAGTGCAAAGCATTATGACAGGTTACAACTTGATAACTCTGCCTTGCCAGATGCAGACTTTCATCACAAAATTACCAAATGTGCGGGGGACAGAAAATCTTTTGAGAATCACCAAAAGCAAGGAAATTGCAGAAGGCAATGTGAAGAAGATGAGCTTGTTAGGTACATGTCAAATCTTCCAGGTTATTTAGAGAAGGGAGAAAGTATTCACGATAAAGTCTTAAATGTGGGGGTCCTTGATTGGGCCTGTCTGGAGCAATGGAAGTGCGGTCATAAACATATGCCTCATATAAGTAGCAGGAGTTCAACATCAACTGGTAATACATCTGTGACTGATTCAATGGACAGATCACCTGGTTATTTTGGCATGGGTCGTAGCTTGTCTCCTTCTTGTCGAAGCATTTGCCATCCACCACTGCCATCTTACTTTATGGCATCTACAATGCAATGCCACTCCCAGGATGCCAAATCCTTGGGAAAAAATTTAGAAAATTGTCAAAATATTAGCGGCTGCAACAATAACTCACACAACCAGTTTGTCAGGGCAAATGACCATCTTTCCCGAAACATCCCTGATAATAAACTGAAAACACGCAACGTGAAGGATTTGGATCCCAAAATTGATATGACAAGAGGAGCTCTATCCAGTGACCAAATGTATGAAGTAGCATCATACATTAAGTTACAAAAGAGCTCTCAAGATGGTAGATTGGAAAGAAAAGTAGAGACTTTCCAGCAACCAAATGTGGTTACCGATGAGGAAGACGTACTCAAGAAAAACAAACCACATGTTCTTTGTTTGTCCAGAAATATCTACCTAAATGATCATTCTCTGCCAACATCCCAAGGTCGAAAGGCACAAATTCATAGCCGAACAAGCTTCACAGAAAATCCCAAGGGACGTTCCCTTGAGGATGTTAATTATAAAAAGTCAAACTCCTGTACACTGCCAGATGAAGTTAATTGTTTCCATTCTCAGACAAAGGGGCGTAGTTCCATAGACACTGAAAGAACCAAAGTTCACACTGCCACTTTCTCAGCACCCTTATCAGCTAAAATGGGAATAAGGCCATCCAAATCTAGACAAGCCGAAAAGAAACAGCCAATAACTACAATGTTATCTGCAAGAGAGTCTTCCCAAGAACCAGCCCAGAAAGTAACAGGTGAAAAGTCTAGAAGCTCTTCACCTTTTCGACGGTTTAGCTTCAGCACTGGTTTTGCAAGCAAAGGATCTGGCTGCAAGGAGGATGCACTTCGGCCGCATAGGAGCTCAATAGGAACTGCTACGTCTTGCTCAGAAAATATTAGGGGCTGTTCAAGCGCAGATATTTTAGGCAATGGTAAGGCAGCTGAAGCTGGTAGGAGCAGGTCAAGCCCTCTAAGGAGGTTACTCGATCCACTACTAAAACCAAAGACGGTGAACTGCCACCACCCTGCAGAGTCATCTCAGAAAGATCCGTTGTTAATAAATAAGAATTGTATGTCCGCAAGTGGGAAATCTTCCTCTCTGCAGCGTGAAAAAGGGTTGATAAAGGACCACAGAGTTGGTCATAGTACAATTGATAAAGATGATTCATTGAAGAACAAGAAGCATGTGTCATCAACAGTTCAAGCTCTTTTGAGAATTGCACGGAAGAATGGCTTGCCCACGTTCACATTTGCTGTTGACAAAAGCAGCAGCATTCTTGCAGCCACAGTGAAGGAGTTAAGTACCACAGAAAAAGATGGCTGCTGCTGTATCTATACCTTTTTCACCTTTAGAGATGTTAATAAGAAGGCTGAAAATTGGATCAAACAGGCTGGAAAGTGCAAAGGTCCTGATTACATTCATCATATTGTGGCCCAAATGAAGGTTTCTAATCCTCGCTATCTTGATTTAACTGGCCAGAATTGTGTGGACTCTTCCACTGTGAAAGAGTTCGTTTTGTATTCTGTGAAGCCAAAGCAGGGATGTGACCAAGCCCCTGATTATCAGTTAGATGATCAACTTGCTGCTATTATTCTCAAAATGCCCAAAACAATGGGTTTCACCGATAATGAGCATTGTAGTAGTTCCGGCCAAGAGCTTGTCCATGCAACAGTTGTGTTTCCAAGTGGGGTTCACGGTCACCCAAGTAAAGGTGGACCTTCATCCCTTATTGAGCGCTGGAAATCAGGCGGATCATGTGATTGTGGTGGTTGGGATATAGGTTGCGAACTTAAGATTTTTGCAAATGAAAATCCAGCCCGTAAAAAATCATGTTCATCCAATGCTTGTTGTGAAGATCATTTCGAGCTTTTCCTCCAGGTAATGTTAGTGCCAAACTAAATTTATTTTGTTAATTTAATTGTCCTTTCATATTGCGTCGATAACTAATGTAATGTTCTTTTAACTTCGAATGCAAATTGCAGGGGAATGGGCGAGAACACCAACCTGCTTTCAGGCTTGTGCCCTTCAAGCAGGGAATTTTCTCGGTTGTTTATGACTCGTCATTCACACTTCTGCAAGCATTTTCCATAGGCATAGCATTACTGGATTGTAAAATGCCACGTGAGCTTTCTGGATCAAGAAATTCAGCAGAAGAAAAACCCCAAGGGTGGAAATCGATAGAATAAAAGGCTTTGAATAAGTAGGAAATTCTCCTTGTAGGTCGTCCGCTAACCACTGCTCTCGCCGGTTGATAGTGCCTAACATTAACTCGAACGAAACATGTCTTCGTGCGGTCAACTGAACCATATGATATGGGAAACCACCAGTCAGCTTGGCTTTACTCACATCTCATGGGTCAGTATGTGTTTTTAATATCAGCCGCATAAATGAAAATCCTTTACGGGGTCCTGACCCTCGCCGTCATGCTAATAAGGAAGAATGATTTTGAGGTTGAAGCTTGTGCTCCCTGTTAGGATCTTTTTCAAAGATGCTTTATCATTCATTATCAAGTGTTCAAGCACGCCAACAGATAAAATGCTATTATCAATATTAACAGGTATGACTGTAGCATCAGTGAATTGAAATTTGTCTTCTGCTAAAATGCTTAATGCACGTCTGCTTTCATGATCCTTTAATAAAGTAGGAGACTGCTAGTATTCCATTCTCCACTTATTCTCCATTTATTTTATCATTCAGTCTGGAGGCGCAAGCGTGAAGGTCCCCAAAAATAAAAATAAAAAATAAAAAAAGTACTAGCAGAGCATCGATGGTTTTTAAAGATCAAAAGAGTCAATTTTATTAATCATAAAAAAAAAAACAAAGAGTGCAAACACCACTAGCCGAAGCAGAAAAACACTAAAAAAACCTAACATACAACCTATCACTCACCTTACCAAACAAAGCAAACGGTAGAGCATCGAGGGTTTAAATATTGGATTGGATTGTGTTTTGAGATTTATATATAGGTGAAAAATATCAATAGGTTCTGGGGTGGAACGGTTGGACTTCTTTCACAGGGGGGAGGGTATAGGCTCTGCGGTATAAGGGTGTTCAATTAGTAGTCTTTAAACTTTAGGTATAATTTAACTATTTTTTCTCCTAATCTAAATAAATAATTATTAAAATGATGAAAAAAATAAATAATTATTAAAATCTCTTCTTCTATCTAATGTAGTCCCTCCCTTCACATCCTATCTGTTAAACCATTGGAGTTACGAAAAATAACTTCAAAAACTATGATTCAGGTTTTCCAAACTAACACTTATTTTTATGAACCAAATCCACTTACCTCCAACCCCATCCAAATCCAAACAGGGTCTTAAGCAATGTAGTTTGGGGTGTGTAAATAAAAATATTCCCTCATTCCTCGTATATAAAGCCCCTTCAATCGGATCACGGAATTATAAGAAATAATTAAAATTAATTAAAAATAATAAATATATAAGAAATATAAATTATTTTTTAAAAGTACCATTATTTATGAATAAATGAGTAAGAGAGAAATAATCAAACAGAATGTAAGAGAAATAAATGATGAAAGAGTGATTTGAGAGTAAAATATGTAAAAATATATTTATTATTGAAACAAAATCAAAAGATTTTATGAGAAGATACAAACCAATTTTTTTGAAAAAAAGATTTTATTCTAATTCCCTATTTCGATTGGACCTAAATCCGGAAGTCATGGCGCGGCAGAAGCAAATACTAAGCCTAAATTAAATCCATATTCGGTCTCCAGCACTCCGATCTTCGCCGTCTCCAGCGAACAAGGTCTCCGTCGGAGGCATCTTCGTGACCTGCGTTTGCTTCCAGCACTCCTTCCGTCTCACTGCTCTTGCTGAACGCTATTTCGATCTACCCTCGCTTTACGGGGGAACAAGAGCAAGGTAACATCAAAGTAATCTTCTTTTTTCTTTCTTTTATCTGTGTTTCAATTCATTTATCCCGGAGAATTATACTTCGGGAGTGGTCGTAAAGTGGTTTCGTTACTCACTCTCGTATTCCCCTGTAACATTCCAACCCATCTGCATTTAGATTCTTTGAAGCGATGGCAAAATCGTGTTTTCTGAGTTAGTATCTTAGGTTTTTTTAAATGTATAAAAAAAATCTTGGCTTTTATTTTTCATTTTCATTTTTTCTTTAAATTTCTAGTGCGAAGAAAAAGATGGGTTTTGCCCTTCGGTATGCATGTAAAAGGAAATTGGTCCATGTGTTTATAGGGCTACAGGGTGACCAATAACAATGGAGCTTGGGTCATATTCTGATCAGAGTAAATCAACATTTTCCCTTGCGGACGAGGATCATACACTAGCAAATGCTGTTCGGTTCACCTTAAATCAAGAGTCAGTGATCTACCAATTCTTATGTGCTTTTCTAATCCTCTGCGTATAATTTATGAATTTCGTTCTTAGCATGCTTTGAAAGCATAAATGCCATCATCAATGTCAGTCTTTTATGTGCTTTTCTCCTCTCGGCCATCCTGATGCCGTTTGTTTTAATAATCAAATATCCTGATAAGGTGTGATTATTGATGTTTTGCAGTCCAAGAGTGATATTCTGTGGTTACAGCATTCCCCATCCTTCTGATAATCGGGTTAATATTAGAGTCCAGACAACAGGTAACATATTGAATATTCTCTTTGAACCTTTAGCATTTGATGAAATTTTGTTGCTGTGCTTCGCAAGTTCCTGCCAAGATATTGTGTTAAAGTTCTGAATTTGCTTGAGGGCAATCGCAGTTGCTTTTATTTTTGTTTTTGCTATATGATTTATATCACTGATCTGGATTCTAATTTTTGAAGAAAGTTCAACGCATAACTAGACCATCAGAATGTCTCGTATGTGATTCTCTGCTAGAGTTCTCTGTTGAATTATGAACGTAAATGTTCACAGAAATGAAAGTTCCGCATTAAACACTACATGAACACCTTGATTGACCAAAAAAACTAAAATAATGATGTACATTTTGAAACACCTGATTGAGAATGAATTTTCTGCGTTAAATATTTTAGATTTAAGGCAAAGCACCTGTGAATACCTTAAAAAATAAAATTATGACGTGGAGTGAACCAGCATTTTAATTCAATCCTTTAGGGAATTTATGCAATGTGATCTTCATTGAGATTGCTTCAGTAGTTTTCTGTTTACAATATTTGTTATCTCTGAGCATCTATAGGGGATCCAGCTCGTGAGGTGTTGAAAGATGCGTGCCAGGATCTGATGCTAATGTGCCAGCATGTAAGGAGCACTTTTGACAAGTCTGTCAATGATTTTAAAATGAGCAAGACTGTGAAGGACATGGATATTAAGTGATGTACCAGTTTTCGTTTCAATTTGTTTTGATATTGGTTGGACTGCATATTTTGGTTCTTAACAATAGATTATGTATGCAACTCTAGAGGATATACGCAGACACAGTGAATGTTATTTTTTGCCCTGGGCTAATCCCCCCCCCCCCCCCAACACACTCACACACACACACAGGCGCACACAAATCTCTCGCGTTATGAAACATCTTCGCCTGGTTTAAAATGTAACCCGATTTAATTCCCATGTGATTTGTGAAATATTAAATATGTACTTGTGATTACGGCGGATTTCCGTAAATGTTACAGATTCGTGGATTCATATTTATATATAGGTGTTGACAACAATCTTCACTTTGTTGTCATAAATGGAAGAACTGAAACAATGTTGATCATTTCCCGAATGATAGAGTTGCCTTGAAATTGCATGCAAAATTGTTGCTGAACTTATATAGGGGTAAATTGACAAATTCTCTATGGTAGTTCCAAGACTGAAACTTTGAACAAAACCGTATAGAAGAATGTTTATAGAAAGATTCAAAGAAAAGATCGGGGAGCTGCCCCTAGTGGTAAATAACAGAGCAAGGTGGGAGGGAGGGAGGCGTTCACCACAAGCCAATGAGTTTCCACCAGGCACCTCCAACACCAAGCCAGATGATGATGTTAACAATACTTATGAGGAGTCCATAGCCCCACCATTGGGCAAGGGGAACATAGTTGGCTCCGTAAAACACGGGTGCCGACCCGATCCCATAGTGGGTAAGGCCACCCATGAGGTTGGAGAGGAAGGACAGCACCATGGCCCCAAAGTAGGGAGGAGTGCCTAGCGCACTTGCCACTGACAGGAATGCTGTAAACATGGCTCCTATATGAGCAGCCCCACTTGCGAAGAAGTAATGTGAATAGAAGTAGAGCAGCACCAGTATGCCGAATGATAGTTGCCACGACAGTCCCAGCCCCCCTACAAACTGTACAAACAACATCATTCACAAACCCTTTCATGAATAGCAACTTTGCTAACTCACTAATATCTTCCTAGACCGGTAGTTAATTTACCACCACATTTGATTCCATCTTCACTTCGCCATCAACCAAACTGGAATGAAGTTCCCAAATAAATTGCTACCCACCGTACCTTTTCTTTTGAGTGAAAAAGGTTAATATGCTCGTAATTTATGGATGAGCATTTAAAAATTATCAGTGTTTTACACGAGCCAACAATGCTCTGAGGATTGAGCGTTCGTCCAGTCCGATGTGAAAGAATACCACAACAAAATAAAACAAAAATAGACGCAAGGAAGAATAAATGAAGGAGAGAGAGAACACCCAGATGATAGGCATCTTATCTTGTCAAAGAAAGTTATCATGCACAGATCCAGAGCAGGGAGAAGGGAAAAGGGAAAGGAAGTAACCTTAACAACAGTTTGGCTGAACCAGGCAATGAGACCATATTTGTTGAGGTAGCCAGCCATTGCGATGAGGGCAGCGAACCACGTAAGCGTATCCCACGCAACCCCCTCGGCTAAGCACTCCTTCCACGTAACAACCCCTGTCACAAGCAGTACAGCCAATCCCAGAATCGCAGCAGTTACCGCATCCATATTAAGAACCCCACCAAAAACCCAAAGCCCCACCTGATACATTTGGAATGCAAGGTTAAGTGTAATTAATGTATTCATTCAGATTATCAATTTCAACATACGATTTGCAGGTTTGAACTTAAGCGTGGGTAACCTTTATAATAAAGGTTGACGCTCAACTCAAGTCTCCTGGGCCATCTGCATGCCCAACTGTGGTCCCAGTGACCGGACATTGCAGTTGAAAAAATACACAGAAACCAAGAAAGAAATATTGGCCGCAGCTAGCCCTGGAAGGCAAGTCACTGACTTCCTTAAGAATTTGTATATATTGGTTTGGCTTGGGTTCTGTCCTATAATAACGTAATGATCTGGCAAATTAGAACTTATTATACGATAAAAACTCAGTTCTGAGAATCAAAAAAGGAACCAAGTGCTTTTATACCGTAAGTAGCAGAGTCCCACCCATTATCTTCTCGTTTAGGGACATTGGCCCCATGTTTTGCAACTTCTCCCTAGCAAGCTTGGGCGCGTCGGGACTGGATTTCACTGTTGGCGGGTAAACCACATACAGAATGAATGGTACCAATATCAATGAGAGCAAACCCGGGACAAAGGCTGCTTTGGCCCAATCTAACCACCCGATCGTCTGGTTGATGGAGCTCTGAGTCAGATTGGCACACAGGGGATTTGCCGCCATCCCAGTCAAAAACATGGCCGACGAAATCACCGAAGTTTGAAAGCAAGTCAGCGTTAACCACGATCCTAGTCTATTTTCGGTTCCATCACCCACGTTGCTACCGCATGCAACACACAAGGCTTTGACCAACGGAAGAAAAATGCCACCAGCTCTTGCTGAGACGGAAGGAATCGCCGGCGCCAGCAAGGCCTCGCTAAAAACTAAACTGTATCCTAATCCTAGGGAGGAGCTACCAAAAAGAGAAACAAATTGATAAGCAATTCGATTGCCGAGACCCGTTTTGATAAAGCCTCTGGCAAAGAAGAAGGCCAAGCAAATGAGCCAGGGAATGGGATCGCCGAAGCCTGAAAAAGCGGCAGCGAAGGTCAGTGTTTTTGTAAGAACCGAAACACCCAGACCCAAGACGGCGACAGCACCGAGCGGCAATGGCTGGGTAATAATGGCGACGATGGTGGCCAAGAAAATAGCCAAGAGCTGCCACGCGTTTTTGGACACTCCGGAAGGCACGGGTACGAGCCAGAGGATAACCCCGGTGGCTACAGAAGCCAAGAGAGGTTTAACGGAGGCTCCCTGCCATGGCGGAGAGGGAGAAACTGAAGCACCGGAGGCGGAGGCTCGGAGAATATGACGTTTGGGAGTGGGCTTGAGAGTGAAAGGGGAGTTGGAGAGAGTGAGGGATGGAATTGAGGAAAAAGAAGAATGGGGTGTGAGGCGAGGAAAGGGGACGGAATAGGGGGAAGAGGAGGAGCGAAGATGAAGGGAGTTGAAGGAGGAAGGAAGGGGAAGAGAAGGAGTGGCGAGTGGGATGGAAGCCATGGATGGAAGGTGAAGGAAGGATCAGCAGAGCAGCGGCATGAGGATATGGGAATGTGGAATTTGATGGAGGGAGGAACGTGGACCGTTGGAATTGGTGGCCAGTGTGCTTTCTAGCTCTTGCTCTATACCCTCACTGGAATGAGAGAGAGAGAGAGAGCTCCCGCATCTGTCCACGTGGCATTCCTTGCATTCTGCTCTTACATGTGGGCTTCGGCCTCTGATTTTGGGAATGCAGCCCATGACCGCTGCCACTTGTGTGACTATTTTAAAGTCTCCCTATTTAATTTAATTTTTATAAATTTAATTACAGATTAAAAATTGTAAATGTGGATCATTAAACTGAATTTCAATGTGCACGCACAGGGAGTACAGTGTTGTTCATGTATAGATGTAGATACCCTAAGGATGAAGAACTAACAAGCTGGTAGAAGCAGCATGATGTCTTCTTGAAGACACGTCATTTCTGCTTTTTGCACACATCAGCGGCAATGTTCCAGTGTTGCATGCATGTTTCCAACAGTGCCCCTTCAATCTCACATCACCATGCATTTTGCGCACCCAATAACAATACGTTCATTATCAAATTCATTCAATTATATTACAATGTTCTTTCTTTCTTTTTTCGTTTCTTCTAAAAAAAGTCACTATCGCCCAACTGCATTAATTGAATACAGCTGCAGGCATTCGTTTCGCATGGTTCAACTTTATGACATCCCCTGTTGCTGTTCACATTCGAGTGTCATGTTGGCGTTGAGGGTTACATTCCTCCCACATATCAGGTGTTCAAATCGGACATTATGAAGTCAAGCTTTATGACATCCCAAATAATAATGAATCAATAATATAATGTAGGTTTGCTTTTGGATATTTTCCCATTGATATATATATGTATATATTTAATTTCTTGATGTAAAAAACCTTTAGTCAAAAGTACTGTCATCAATATTGATACTAGGCTTCTTGCGGTGTAGCTTTGGTATACCTAGCTAGATATATGAAGAAAATATGGGTGTTTCCAAACATACCAGCCTAAACCGGAACTTGCATGTCTATAATTACACTTAATCTTTGTTATATTTGACTCGGCTCCAATATAATAATATACGGCAAAGTTACAGACGTACGAGTATATTACAAGGGTCAAGTAGGTAGATAGATAGATAGATACAAGGGGTGGAGGCGGTTTAGAAAAATGGACTTGAATCAGGCGGCGAATTTAAAAGAAGCTGGGGTGGGAGCACAAGTGTTGATGATCAGGAAATTAAATCAAGGAAGGAAGAGGAGGGAATATCGTTCATGAGATCCTCCAGATTCCACTCTCCCAGTCCCATGCCCATGAGGAACTCTTGTTCGTCAAATAAATTATCCGCCTGAGCTCTCTTGTTACTGTTGCTTCTGCCGCTATCAACCATACCAGTGTTGTTTACGTCTTCAAAATAAGCATTAATGGTAGTGTGTGCGTGGCACGTGCTCTCCACCTTGAGGTCTAGAGGCCCTTCTGATATTCCATCATCCACTTGACTTCCTGAGAGTAACCCACCTTGCTCAACTGTGCATGAAGATGCAGACGGGTTCAACATAGGCACATATAAGCTATCATGATCTTGAGCTGAAACGAACCGTCCCTTATCCGCGTCTTTCGTGGCTAAACAGTTCTTGACTCTTTTTTTCATTTTGGAATTCCAAAAGTTCTTGATCTCGTTGTCCGTTCGCCCTGGCAACCTTGCCGCTATTTGAGACCATCTTTCAACATCAAACATACATAAAACCAATTCAAGTCAGCTTCTGTTCATTAGTACATCGAATTAAGGCCTGAATTAATTAATACCCCTTAATTTCATTTTAGTATATATATAGCAATGCTTTGCATCGACGCTAGTTTAACCAAAAATAAATAAAGATATGGAGTGACTTGATCAACTCCAAGTCCAGACCCCCTGAGTTGATGAGTACAGTTAATTAGTACAGTAGTCATAACCATCTTATCAAGTCACTCAGTAATTATTATATACGTGCTTCCTTATTTTCCCTTATATAGGTACGGTCATCGGTACGTGGATGGATGGAAAGTTAATGTCGCGGGGGTTGAATGATTTATTCAATATATTAGAAGATGATATTCACATGAATCCGTTCATTAATATAAAGGGACAATGCTAAAATGAATATAATACTCTAAACATGTATTCTCGTAAGAAATATAGTCGAGCTCTCTATACATGGACTGCTTACCCATCATGTATATATAGCAGTGTTCTAGGAAATATACAGTCCAATAAACATGTATATATATATATATTATATAGAGAGAGAGAGAGAGAGAGAGAAGAGAGGAACCTGTTGCCAAGAAAGGAGTGCAAATGGATGATGAGTTGTTGCTCTTGGGGTGAGAAAGCGCCTCGTTTAAGGTCAGGCCTCAAATAATTGATCCAGCGAAGGCGACAACTTTTGCCACACCTTTGCAAGCCAGCATTTTTGGCCACTTCACGCCAACAACCTTGTCCATTGCTGCGCATGTACCTCATCAGCTTCTCATCTTCTTCCGGTGACCACAAACCCTTTCTAAGCTGCTCGTTTTTTCCAGAGGGCTCTGACTTCCTCATTATATTGTACTGCCCTGTAACCTGATCTGATCGATCTGGACCCAGTTATATTCCTCTTTCCATGTCTATAATATAGCTATCTCCCATCTAGGTTTGATGTAGATAACAGGAACATGCAGGATTTATATATAGAGGCAGCAATGTCACAAAGAAGCTTCATGATGATGAGGTAGAAATAAAATAATGGCGATGGTATATGGGTGTGGGGTTTGCTTACAAAAACAGGGAAGGAGTGAGAGTGGCAGAGAGGTTGGTTGACGGGTCAAGTTGAGAACGGTTTGGAGAGGGACCTGATAGAAATAAGATAAGTAGGTGGTCGTCTTCTCTTTGACTCAATGCATGGCTTTGTCTTTTTCCTCTGCTCATTTAAGTTCTCTCACAAGCTAATCATCATCCTTAATTGGCATCACAAGTAACACTCCTCTCTCTATATATATATATACGTATCTGCCTTGTAAGAAAGCCAAGTTTTGTTGTAATTGCCCTTTCTTCCCTTACCCATAGAGACCGTAGATGCTGATGAGGCCTAAAGCTAGCTATATGATAACATGATGGAAAATAATACTGTATAGCTAGGTCGCCTAGGCTTCTTTGTTGATAAATTTTGGCTATACAAGCTTTGAGATTGTTAATTAGCGCAGCTATGGAATTCAGAGAGTTTAATAGTTTGTGACTGAAGTAAGTGATGGGCTTTTAGCCTTGTGTTAATGTCATGGATATCATTTTCCCCAAACAAATTAAAGGTGCATCATGTGGGAGAAAAAGAGGAAAGAAATGGCGCAACAAATAATTGACTTTTGTACACCATCTTTTATAGAGGAGGGGAGCCTAGACAAGGACATTTCAATGCTGCTGTTTCTTCGTGGAAGATATTTCGACCTGCAAAACAAGGCCCCTAATTGAAGAGATCACATTGATATATCTACCTCACTCTTTGCTGCGGCCCATTTTGACACATGCATATATACATACGAAGATATATAACCTCATAAAAGCGTCCTGGGAAATAAATATTCTAACGGTTGAGAAAGTCAAATGCTCCACAAACTTATCTGAATATAATAGTAGTAATATCTTCCTAGTCCCAAAAAAAAAAAAAAAGAAGTAATGTCTTATTTGGGATGTGGTTGTTGTGTGTGTATTTGAGGCATTGCGGTGGTTAAAGTGGGGGTGGACGGTGGCTAAACCTCAGAAGCACGAGAAGAGGATGGGAAGAAGCCAAGTACTAAAAAGCGTAAAGAAGTGCAAGTTCCTTTCAGAAAAGTAAAAAGGAGAAAGAGTCTAAGTGGCCACAAGGGGAGGTCGATGATATATCTATTCAATCGTCAAATCATGCGCTGATGGAATAAGTGGCACAGGTATAATATAATATTGGGTAATCTCAGATTTCCATTTAGCAGCACATGACATGATGATCCGTTATAAGTTCAAAGCACGAAATGATTAATCATAAAACATTCGTGAACGTTAGTTTTTGATATGCTCGTCAGAAGAGAGCAAGCATCACTGTAATTAGATAAGAGAGGGTGCATCATTTGCCGAAAATAATATTCCAAATTAATCTAGCGACAGAAAGTGCAACCCCCATGAATAACTACTTAAGCACAGGGGCGGGCTCTTTCGAGGAAAACCAAAAACAGCACAGATGAAAGACAGTGCTGCGAGTAGAGGGGCAAATCCAGGTTATCATCTCCTTTTATTGGATGGAGAGAAAATTATGGAGGAAAGAAAATTAGGAGAGAAACTCTTAAAAACAGTAAATTTTTTTATCATTTTGCAAGCTTTCATTCTCAATATTCTTGCTCCATTTTTAATGTTGGCCCAGGTTCTGAGGTGAGAGAGATCGAGTGTGTCTTTGTAGTAGTTTTTTAGAATAACTTTTATGATTTATGAGGTAAGTATATGGGAGGAGTTTTATCTTAACTTACAAAAAATAACTTTTGAAACCTGGTTTGAGTGTTTTTCAAACACTCACTAATCAAAAGCATCTAAACTTAATTTTTTCCCTCCTTCAAAACTTGTTTCAGGCGGTTCAATTATGTTTGGCACAGGATGATCAATAACTAGTGAAGCAGCTTAAGGCTGTTTCTGAAAAACAAATCTGTGTTGCCACGGTAGGGAGAGAAGGGAGACACTGGGAGAGAGGCTAATAAGTTGCATAAATAAGAAAGGAAAGAAGTCTTTGAAAAAACTAAAATTACGTTAAAATACCCAACTAAAATTACTCTAAAAACCTAATTGACTTTTTGAAAAAGCCATCAATATAAATATCAATCACTTTATATTTTTCCCCCCTCAAAAATCACTTTATATTTACCCTACTCTTACTCAAACTTCAGTTTGTAAAGGTTAGCTGAAACAAAAGTCATGTTTATCAAATATCAACTCTAATCCAAACAAGCCTATTATTGGTTAAATTTTACGACTAAGATCAATTAATGTTCAGGGTGTCAAGTGTGATTGGATTTTGCTTAGGGCGGCAAAAAGTTTCCCGTCGGATAGTGTTGAATTAGGAAAGACACACACACACACTTAGGGCCCGTTTGGTTCGATCCTATTACACCCTGCGGTGCAGTGCAATACGATGCAATGGTAATGCAATGCCATATTAATTACAGGGGTAGTGTTTGGTTTGATTTTTAAGCAACGTGCAATGAGTTAATATTTTAACAATTATTTAAAATTAATATATTACACAAAGTCTATTTTACCCCTTAATATAATCTTTGTAGAAAAAATAGTTACAAGCCGGCGACGACGAGGATGGAGGAGGAGGAGGTAGTGGCGGGGGAGGAGGAGGAGGTGACGGCGGCGGGAGGCGGGCTAGGGGTGGCGGCGGTGGTGGAGGAGGAGGTGGTGGTGGTGGGAAGGGTGGCGAGGACGGGGGTGGCGGCAGAGGAGGAGGTGGTGGTGGGTGGTGGGCCAGTGGGGGCGGCGAGCGGTGGGCCAAGGGTGGCGGCGGAGGTGGTGGCGGTGGGCGGCGGGGGGTGGAAGAGGTGGTGGTGGGTGGTTGGCCGGTGGCTGCGGCGGAGGAGGTGGCGGTGGTGGTGCCAGTGGCGGCCGGGGGGGTGAGGGTAGCAACAGAGGAGGAGGTGGTGGCGATGGCGGGGGTGGTGGTGGGGGTGGCGGCAGTGGGTGGAGGTGACGGTGGTAGAGGAGATAGTGGCGGCGGCAGAGGGTGAAGTTGACAGTAGTGGAAGAGGAAGATGTTGTGGCGGTGGCAATTGTGACGTAATGCCGTAAGTGAAATGAAATAAGTAAAACAAAGACAAGGGAAACTAAAGGGTAAATTGGACTTTTTAGACCATGCAATGGGATGGTAATGAGGATTCATAGGGGGGGAGGTATGAATGAGGATTACCAATTTCTTGGTAATCATCATTACCATGGTAAACCCTATTACCATGCTAAAGTGCAACCAAACACTCTTCTCTTGGTAATGCATTCATGATTATCATTACAGGCATGCAATGTGGTTAAACCAAACGGGCTCTTAATGTTTATTGTTTAAGACTAAACACAAAATAATTTATGTTTTTTTATGATAAGATCTCTAACCAATAAATGAATTTTTTTTAAAAATATTTTTTTTTTCTAAACATAAATAAATGGGCCTTATTGATATTTTTTTAAGAGTAATGGCCCATTTTTGTTTTACAATTATATTTAAGCTAAAATATACTTTTAGTCATTTAAATTTATTTATATGAGGTATACTTTTGGTTCCTTAACTTTTTAAAGTAGTATACTTTTAGTCCAATAATTCTAACATAATTAATGTTGTTAATGAAAAATGTTAACACACAAAATTTAGGGAAAATCCTAGAAAATACCTCTGAAATAGGGAAATTCCGATTCAGTACTTCGAATTCCAAAATTTCTAATTAGTTTCGCGTCAGTACGGATAAACAGTGCGTAGGGTGCCAAAAGATGATTTTGCCCTTCAACCCTCATTCTCGCCACTTCAAAATAACAACACGAGGCTCTTAATTAACAACTCTGGATTATTAATTAATAACTCCGATTTCATTTTTTTACTTTCACAATAACAACACCATTTTTGTTATTAACAACACCATATTTTACATTAACAACTCTCATTTCTTATTTCATAACTTCGTAATTTAAGTTTCAAGGCTAATAACAACACCTCTTTCTTTATTAATAACACCGTATTTTACATTAACAATACTATATTTTGGAGATTGGAATATGTAAAAGAATAAAACGGAGTTGTTAATCAAGAATCCGGAGTTGTTAATTAAGAGCCTCGTGTTGTTATTCTGAAGTGGTGAGAATTAGGACTGAAGGGCAAAATCGTCTTTAGCGCCCCCGCATTGTTCATCCATACTGACACGGTACTGATCCGAGATTTTGGAATTCGGAATACTGAATCGGGATTTCCCTATTTTAGAGGTATTTTTCTGAAATTTTCCCTAAAATTTAGGTAATGACCATGTAATTAAATGCTATTAATCTTAAATTTAAAATACGTGTAAATTGAAAAATATCTAAAACATAATGAAGAATATGAAAACCTCAATTGTATAAAAAATAGTTTGATAATCTAAATAACAAAACCTCAATTTCATTTATCACGATTTGTTGGTTTATTTTAGTTTAATAATATAAATATATCATATTAACAAAAAATTAAAACTTAACTATGCTTTGTTAGTTGCATAATCATCATTTAGATTTACTGTGTTGGCATTTTTCATTAGTAACATCAATGGTGTTAAAAATATAGAATCTAAAATATATTTTATAAAATTAATGGATCAAAGTATCCTTCATTAGTGACCTCATGTAAAATTTAAAGGGAAAATTCCACATAAAGTTGCTTCAAATAGGAAAATTCTAAATTAAGTTGTTAAACTCAACAAATCCCTAATTAAGTTATTCACCCAATTAAGAATTTTAAAATATAAGTAAAATGACTTTATTGTACTTTCATAGTCTTCTCTATCCTCTCTTTAGTTATATTGTTGTGTAACTTAGTTTTGTGTATATTTATTACCATTAATATATATAATAAAATAAAATATGATTTGTTTAAATTAAAGAAATTCTTGTATTCCAAACGAATTATCAAGAATAATTCAAGCTAAAACTAAAAAGAAAACCATAACCCCAATATTCATTAAATGATTTTTATCTAAATATTGTCAATAAAACAATTTTATTTGGAAGAACTCAACTTAAAATTGTTTTGTTAATAAAAGATAATCAAAATTCATAAATTATAGAATTCTGACTTGTGCGATATATAGTCTGGTTTTTAACGATGATGAAACTCATTTTTTTTTTAAATTCCATTAATGAAAATCTTTTATATATATAATATCACAGGAGTCAAACTTTTTGTGATCAACATAGTTTAATTTTCTTCTCATAAAAAAAATTCAGGTAGAAATTAAAATCTTGTATTGTCAATATTCAACTAAAAATCATCTAATTGTAATTGGGGTTTTGCTTTATTTCTTTTTTTTTTTTGGCTTGCATTATTCTAGAGTATTCTTTCAAACCTCAAAAAAATTCTTTAATTTAATCTTATTATATTTATTTTATTATACATTAATATTTATATACATATACTTATTAAAAAAATTAAGTTACAGAGCACTGAAACCCTTTTAAGAGGAGAGAGGAGATTAGAAGGGGGCAATAGAGTTATTTAACCCATATTTTAAAATCCTAAATTGGGTTGATAACTTAATTAGGGATTTACTGAATTTATCAACCTTATTTAGAATTTTCCTATTTCAGGCAACTTTATATGGGATTTTCCCAAATTTAAAGGACTAAAAATACATTTGTTTCTTTTATTTATGTAAAAGCACTCGACAGAATTGCAATTTTTTAACCTTTTTTCAATAAAAATATGGACGCATGTATTAAAACTTGTGCAATGAGCAAAGTCCAATACAAGTTAGTTTAAGCGTGTGTTTGGTATCACTTATATTTAGATAATAAGTTCTTATTACGCAAGCCGAGATAAAACTCCTTTCACATACTTAATTCGTATACCGTGAATAACGATTTATAAACACTTAGGGCTTGTTTGTTTAAGCGTTTTGTACAGGAAAAACGCACTTATTACGCAAGCCGAGAAAAAACTCCTCTCACATACTTACTTCGTATACCATGAATCACGAATTATAAGCACGTTTTGGACAAAAATAAGCCATTCCAAACACACACTTATTATTTAAAAATAAGTTATTCCAAACCAACACTAAAACTGTTGGCCAAAAAAAAAAAAAAAAACAAGTTAGCTTAAAACCATTGTTCTGAAAACCGGACCGGAAACCGGCGAACCGGCCAACTGGCCGGTCCGGTTCAACCAGTGAACCGGCACTGTTCCGACCCGGTCTGACCCGGGGTTGACCCGGTCAACCCGGGGTGAACCGGTGCAACCCGGCCGGTTCACGGGTTGGGTCTTTTTTTTTTTTTTTAAAAAAAAACTTTGCTTTTTTAAGCTCCAAATGACATTTTTCTTACTTTTTTTTTTCAGAAAAATTATTTTCCTAAAATTTTTTAATTTTCAATGAGTTTTAAAAGGATTATGGAATATTTTTGGCATTAGTTGGAGAAACATTCTTATGTACTTAACAATATTTTTGTGGGTATTAGGTTTAGAAGGTTATATTGGACTATTGGTTAGAAAAAAACTCTTATTTAGTTTTTTAAATAGTATGGATGAATATTTAAATTATATATATATTTTTAATTGACCCCGGTTTGACTACCGGTCTGACTCCCGGTTTGACTCCGGTCTGACCCACTGACCCTTGACCCAGTACCCCGACCGGTTCAGTGCCCGGTCCGGTTTTTAATACCTTGCTTAAAACAGAGTGCCATACTCAAGTTAATGTTCAAGGTGTAATATTTGTTGATCGATAGAAACAATTTCCTCGTTACATGCGCAGGCTTCAACAACATTGGGAAAAGAGCTTAATACTGAAATTAACAAACATGGCAAAACATCTGTGTGTGTTTGAAGAAACCCCAAACGCACAATTGACTTTATAAGCTCAATGGGTAATTTAGAAAAAAAAAATTGAGTGTTTATTTTCTAAAATGAGCAATCGAGTTTAATTCTATCTTAATAGCTTTTGTCATAAGCTCAATTTCTCAGCTTTCACTGATTTAGCTTTTGGGGAAAGTGAGAATGATTAAAATATTTTTTCAGTTGTGTCCAGTGTACTATCAGACTTATTGCAATTTTACTCTTAATGTACTTTTTTTGCTACAAAAATTAATTTAAACTATTATTTGGTATTTTTAACCCTTAAAATATTTTTTCAACTGTACCCAGTGTGTTATCAGACTGATTGCAATTTTATCTTTAATGTACTTTTTCAGTTCCAAAAATTATTTTAAACTATTTTTTGGTGTTTTTAACCTTTTAAAATATTTTTTCACTCACTCTCTCTTACTATTATCACAAAATTCACTTGTGCTTAAATCAATCCAAATAAATTTTACTTTTATAAAAGTTATTTATACAATCGTTGTTCCAAACATAAATCACATTACATAATCAGACTTTTACCAAAAATAAAATTACTAAAAACTAAATTAAAAAACTCCATTTTTTCCATCACTATCCTAAACACACTCAGTTACTTACAAACACGTCGGTCATCAGATGCTCGATTTATCGCAAGCGATTTCCTCGTACTTTATATCCCCAATGATAAAATAAAAATAGGTTAGAATGTGTTGAAAAAACAGTAAAAAATGTTTCTAAGAAAATAGGTTAGCTTATCTGGCAATTTACACTTCTAAGTTCCAACTGACCTTTTCCCCAGCTTTGGTGACCTTCTTTTTTTTTTGCCTGCGCATGGATGAATCTGAATTCCGATATTGCCCCTGTTATTTGTTGGGCAATTACCAATTAGTATCATTTCTGGGGTCTTGGCTTTGGGAAAGTCGGGAGGGCATGGGATCAGGGGATGAGGCCAATGGCAATGTCGAACCGGCGATGGAGTTCTCGCCTAACCTCCTTCTCTCTGTCTCAGTTCTTCCCTTCTTTGGAATTGCAGAGGCTCAACCTGAAGCCGATTCATTTCCCTCGATCCCCTCTCCGCTTTCCCACCATTAAACTCTTCCTTCGACAATCCTCTGTAGTTGCCCAAGTTCCAGCTTCTCAGGGAACCTTCAATGCTGAGGTGCAGCCCTACTTGCGCTGTTCCATGCCGCACAAGCGTCTCAGAGCTGCCGTTCTTCTCAGCGGCGGCGTTGATAGCAGTGTTGCTCTCCGCTTACTCCACGCTGCTGGGCATTCTTGCACTGCTTTCTACCTCAAGATATGGTTCCAAGTACGCTTCTTTTCTCTGTTACCTCAACTATATAATTGCTTCCTCTTCTTTATATATCGTCATTTCTATTCCTGTCCCAAAAACAAAAACAAAAAAATCATGGTGTCTCCTCTATCATGACTTAACTATGTGAGCTGCCTCTACTCTGACAATGAAGTCTTTTGTAAGTTGGCTATGATTGATGATTCTAGGATATGGATTGAAACGAGCTTCGCGTCAGCTTAAAAAAAAGTTTGATTGTTTTTAAAAAAATCTTACAGCTGTTGAGTCGTTAAGGAAAGCAGAAACCATAAAATTGACAACTTGCATAGTCACTTTGGCCTATGAAAACAAAACAGGTTATTTTATTTAGGTATCTTGTCATACTTTAATCCCCATCAAGCGGTCACATGTTTATGTCTAACGGGTTCATCTGGCATTTGCACTGTCTGCCTTAGGAGAAGCTAGTTTAATACATGAGTTTCTGCAGGAAGACTTTGAAAACTTTTGGTCAGAATGCCCCTGGGAAGAAGATTTGAAGTATGCCAGAGCTGTTTGCAATCAGGTTTCTTTCTTCTCTTATATAGCATCTTCATCTCTTGGTATAAAGATTGAGTTGTTCCTCATATTTTTGTAAGCAAGTTTATCCGTAGGCTTATGGTGATGTTTAGTAGTTTGCAACTGTTGCCAACATCAATCAAGGAAACAAAATTCTTGTGTTATTTGTATAGCTGTACAGGTTTTCCTCTCAGCCAATATATGAGAAGGCTCTAAACTTTCTTCTTAGATTAGATGGAGTAACTCATATTGCGATCTTAATCATACATCATGATAAAAACTATGTCATCAAGGAAAATGCACATGTTATTGGTTTTCAGGTTGATGTACCATTGGAAGTTGTGCATTTGACAGATGAATACTGGAAAAATGTGGTATGTAAAGCCCTTGAGCATTTTGTTATCAATGTGAAACTCTAGATGTTTAAATGTTTCGTCATGTGCTATTTTTCCCCTATAAATATCTTCTAATTGCAATAGTATTGATCTATAATTTGTGCGTCTCTCTCCTATTTGGATTACTCAACTGTGTATTAGGTTTCTTACATCATTGAAGAGTATCGTTCTGGCCGTACACCTAATCCAGATGTTCTTTGCAACACCAGGATAAAGTTTGGTACATCCAGCAGATCTAGTCTTACATTGTTTGTGTGTGTGTGTTTCATGTGCTTTTTCCCTATTTCATTAAGCAAATATTGTTTCATCAGGTGCATTCATGGATGCAATCAGCGGCATGGGGTTTGACTATGTTTCCTCTGGACATTATGCAAATGTTGTCCATCCACATGCAGATCAAATGGATGAGCCTTCTGTTCTAGAACTTTCACAAGACATGGTATCCATATGAGATACACAAATTTGTTTGTTGTTTTGAAAAATTTTCAATGCTGTTGTGTTCTAAAAGTGGTCTTGAAATTGTAGATCAAGGATCAAACATACTTCCTTTCGCACCTCTGCCAATCCCAGCTGAAGCGACTTATTTTCCCACTTGGTTGTATTTCCAAGGTTTGTTGTGATTAATGTTTTGCAATCCTTAGCTGGCATTTAATTTTTTCATTTGTTATTATTGCAATCTTTTATGTTATGTAATCAAGTATTACGGCAGAATATATGTGTTGGACAATTTGGTATCAGTACATTTCCTTGACTATTATGTTCTATATTGAGAAAGTTTGGTAACTGTCACACTAAACTTTTTTCTCCTGCCAAAATCATCTGCAGGATGAAGTCCGCAGACTTGCTGCAAAATTTGATCTGCCAAATAAGGATAGAAAGGATTCACAAGGAATATGCTTCCTAGGCAAGGTATTTGCTCAAATTATCGATCTGTATCAATATGTTAAGAAATATCTGGTTCATGTATAAAGCTGGATTTATTCTCCAAATTCTTTTGAATGAATATGATCAAAATGGAAACCAAGCTCTTGAATTTTCTCATAACTTTGTTCCTATGTGTGTCATTCTTGTTAGGCTTCTTGCTGATAATTTTCGTATATGATATGGATTTTTACCTTTGACTCAGATAAAGTTCAGTGAATTTGTTGCAAGACACATTGGAGAGAGAGAAGGCATCATACTGGAAGCTGAAACTGGAGATTTCCTTGGCAAACATCAAGGCTTCTGGTTTCATACAATTGGGCAACGCCAGGGTCTACGGCTACCTGGAGGCCCATGGTTTGTTCTCTGGCTATTTTATTCTAATATCAATTGTATTTATCTGATACGTTATATGATGATTTTTACATTGCACTTTATTGAAGATTATCTTCTTGGTGCTGAAATTGTGTGCCTATAAATATTAGTTGCTGGTATAAAAAATTGAACGTTTTTTGATCATTCACTTGGGTGGGAGCAATCTTTCAGCCCAAGAATTATCTCCACCAGGAGTCATATGACAAAATGCTTTCTTTTCATTCTTGTCCAGGAAGCCCTTTTTAGGAAACTTTGGGCTTGTTAGATAACATCTCATCTCATTTGATATTTAATGCAGGTACGTTGTTGAGAAGGATGTAAAAAACAATGTAATTTTTGTGTCAAGAAATTACTTCTCCTTGGACAAAAGAAGGCGCCTATTTCGTGTTGGTTCTTTAAAATGGCTTAGCGGGCTACGTCCAAGCCATACGAGCCAGCTCCAGTGCAAGGTGGAAAGCTCAAACTGTGGTTTCCATTTTTTTATCTTTTTTTTTTTGGTAATGTAATCATGCAATTCATTATGAAAATTTGTCACAAAAAATATCAGTTGAATCCGAGAATGCGAAGTCCTAAATGGGAGCATTTCAAGGGCTAACTAGCTGAAATGAAAGCCATCTGTCATTGTTTCTGCCTCGCCAGATTATTATGGTTTTAAATAGCATGCATTAAATGTGAACAAAGAATAATATTGTTTTATTGAGATAAGTGTAGGGGTTGGGGAAACAAGCTCACCCCTTGAGGGAGTAAGCCTGCGTACATCTAACTCTCTTTAGACCCCACCAAGTAAGAGCTTTGTGTATTGGGCTGTCCTTTTAAGTGTAGGGATAGGCACTCTTCTGTTAGAGCGAAAAGTTTTCCTTGTGTCCCTTGTAATCTCTTGTATGTAAAATTTTTTCAGGTAAGACATGGTCCAGGCTTCTATAATTGCAGTTTACAATGGGAAGGAGATGGAGATGGGGGAAAAGACACAGCAGTAGTCCACCTGAGTGAAGATGATCAAGGTCTGGCAGCCGGGCAGTTTGCAGCATTCTACGAGGGAAGGACTTGCATTGGCTCTGGCGTGATATTGGAGTCATGGGATGATCGGGGTTTTCCTGTTTGTACAAAAGCTTTAGAAATTGCGAGAATGGAAGATAAATCAAAGCTAGGGAATCCAGTCAAGATCAAAGGTCAATCAGATAGTCCCCAACAAAGTGGCGCATAACTCAACAAGCAGTACCCAGCTTCCTGAAACAGAAGGACATTATGAAGTTGCTGCTAAGCAAACAAGTCGGAATTGAAAAGGACTGCCAGCATAGATGTAGATATTTTTATCTTAAAAGTTTTAGAATTTTCATTTAGATGTTCTGGCAAGTCTTTCTTGTGAGGGTGCATGCCGGTGCATAATGATTTTGTATTGGGAGGGCACATATTTTGCGGAGAGCCTGTGTGTTTTTCGTATAGCTAGTCGCAAATAATGCAGTATGTTGTACCATTTAACAAATTTAATTCATTTCATTGGGAGGAACTATAAACAAAAAAAAAAAAAAGGTCAATTGTGTTGTGTGTTATGTTCTTTTCCTCATGCATATGATATTTTCAATATTTGCACATGATTTACTCTTCATAGAAGATGAAATCAGAATTGGTTTATTATTATTTTTTTTTTTGGGGTTGGGAATTGCTCCAATTGTGGTTGACCTAACCAATTTCATTATTATAGCGTCTAAAATTTGAAAAATATGGAGCCGTCACCAAAATTTTGATAGTAAGGTAATTTTGAAAAAGAAAAAAGAAAACCAGATAGAGTTCGGGAGTCGATTGTGAGTGGGGGGAAGGTGTTAGGTACCCTGCAACATTGGGACAGGCTTCCCTTTGCTGCTCTTTGATCTGCTGCTCGTCCTTTTCTTTAAAATGTAGCCATTTAGGAGGAAAATGGCAGGAGAAATGAAGCAATGTTATGAAGTGAATGGGCACATTGCCAATTAATTTCCTGTGAGAAATATGACTAACTGTGCGAGAATAAGGAAATAGCTTCTTACCCAAAAAATAATAAATGTAGCTCAGCTTTTTTTTTTTTTGTACCGGAAAAATAATGCAGCTCGGCTGTTAAAATTTTGAGTTTTCTTTTTTATTTTTATTTTAAATTTTTATTTTAATTATGAAATTGTGCTTTCATAATATGTAGCTTAAAATTTTGGTTTTTTAATAAGGGTTAAAGTGCAATTTTAACAACTAAGTTTTTTCTGAGGGCGTCTTGCATAAATAAGTTTTAGAAGAGGCAAAAATAACAATAAACAATATAAAAAGGTACAAATTCAACAAAACCGTTAAGTTATCTCAAATGCAGTGTTGTGTTTTCTTTTCTTATAATTTAACGCCGTTTGGTCAAATTTAATGGTTTTGTTGAATTTGCACCATTTTAAATTTTTGACATCCCCTTAGTTTAGCATTAAGTATATGGACCTTCTTTCTATGTATCTGAAAAATACACTGAATAAATCCTTTAATGTAGTACATGATATTTTGGAAATGATAATCTGAAATAAATTCGTTTTTTAATGCATTCCATCTAATTTCCTTACTGTGGATTTGTTTTGTTGGTTGTAAGATGGAAACCTACTATGTGTCAGTGTACATTAATGTGTGCATATATATTTTTTCAACCACATTGTTCAACTGTGCCATTTGTATTATGCAAGCATCTTCCATACCAACTTTTAAAAAAGCTGATACTTTATAGCATTGAATTGTTAGTGTCATGGACTATGTTGTAGGTTTCTCTCTCATTCTCGCAAGCAATTCAGATCAAAGGCGCAAAGCCATCCAAGACCTTGGCCAAGCTTGTAAAGATTGGGGTTGCTTCTCAGTACGAAATCTATGTATGCTATTAGCTTAGGATTATCTATATATGCTTTCACAAAAACATAATTCTTCTCTCTTTTGCAGTGAATTAATACCAAAATATCAAATGGATTGATCTTGATTTAATTTTATTTTGGCCAAAACGTTGATTTAATCAAAATCTTTTATTTTATTTTATTTTTTGTGTTCAAAATCCCTGGTTCAAATATTTTTTGAAAATAATTTAGGACATTTGGTGAATGACGAATATTTTACTTCCAATGATATTTTTTGGCATTATTATTGTGTATTATATGAAGTAAGTTAATTTAGTTTGATATATTTAGTTTAATTATAAACTTATGTATTTTGACATAGAGTGTGGGTATTTTTTAATCATTTAAATATTACTCATTCTTTTGCCCAATTTGTTTTCTCTCCTCCATTTAAACAGGATAAGTGATAACTTTTTTTTTCAAGTTTTCTCTTCTCTCTATTTTCACTCCTCTCTTTTACTTTTCTCCAAATGTTTTCTTCTCATCCAAAAGAATGAAACTTTTTAATTGTTATGCTATAAAGAGGAAAAAACATTGAAATGCTACCCATTAAAAATCATTTATCCAAATGCTACACTACAAATCATTCATTATCTGAACGGGTCTAGATTTATACAAACATCATTCAACCTGAAAACAATATTCACTCTGCTAAATGTGAAATTTATTTTTTAAAATTAAGAAGTGAAGTCATTCTTAATAAGAAGTAAGAATGAGTTTAGTTCTATAATCTCTCTATTCTCAACTTTCAATGCATCTCTCTCAATATTTCTCCCTCTTTCTTTTTGCCATCCACCACTTCCTCTCCTCAGCCTTTTCACTTCTCTTTCCCTTTTTCAACATTTCTCATTCTCTTTCTTAGAAAAAAACTCCACTTAAGAAAACTACCATTAATAGCAATGACAATATAGAAAACAAGCATGTACGAGCAGAGACCTGACATGTGTTAATTGATTTCTTCACTAGGTTGAACTTGATATAAAAAATGATTGTGAAATTACAACCAATCGAAACTAATTGAAATTCTGCATTCCACGGTAGTGAAGGTTTCTTTCCTTGTACAGTCGTGTGTTTTGATTTTTTCTTTTCTTTCACTTTGAGATCCTCTGTACCTTGTATGTTTCTATGGTAGCAAAGGAAACCTCATATGTTTTGACATTGATGCAGTTGTTAATTTAATGTTTAAAGTAGCATAAAATTCACATCGGATGATATGTCTCTCAATCTACCTTACATACTCTTTCTTCCCCAATCCATTGAAACCTCAGGAATTATGTCATTTTCATTTGTTTTTAAAATATATCCTTTGCTGGCTGATGATGCAACTTTTGGTGTTTTCTAAGGTAGTTCCTTCTTGTCAATAGTTACTTGGTCAAACCAAGTATAAGGAAGCTGCAGAGGCTACTGTTAAATCTCCCCAAGGAATATTTCAAGCTCCTTAAGCTGTCACTAACTTTGAGGTTTGGTTTATTGAATTATAAATTGCAAATTACACAGCTGAACATCAATCTGTCCTTTCTTTAGTACTGTAAGTTTTATATGATGTTATATTGACATTAGCATTGCATATGCTGATTTTTTAACGCATAAGAGGGTTTTGGTTTTATAAAGCATCTTGGTTTTTTTTGGTTATTTGTGTTGCCCTTTGTTAGTTTTTGGAGCATGAATATATTTAGAACTGCTTTTTGAGAAATCAAGAGCTGGACAATTTCTGTTTATTTTTGTATTTAAAGTACATTGTAAGGAAGAGGTGGTTCTGCTATTGATTGTGATGTTCATATTAGTTATTTTGACCATAAAGATCCTCAATTAAAAAGTAGCCTCTTCCATTTGTAATAAAATGTTGACCCTGAATCTTAGATTTCCTTTTCATTTTAGTTACTGTTTGTTTACGGAGATAATGGCAACCGGAGTTGCATGGAAAAATTGTCACCTATGTGAGCATGCACTCTATTTACATCCATATTTGTTACTGATGCTGTTTTTGTTTTGCAGCGAAATTGCTTCTTCCAAATTTTTCAAAGAGTTAAGCCACAGCTTTTGAGGATGAGAACAAAATTGAGAAGGGAGTGACATGGGTAAAAGTACATGTACAAGCTGACATTATTCTTTTTGTTCATTGAAACACATTGTAAATACGACTGATCTAGTTTGTTACTTGTTAACATGTTTATGTGTAGAGACTCTTGTGGTGTGCATATACTATCCTGGTTATAGATGTAGGACGGCACTGAGCAAGGTCATGATGGTTACACCATGCCTTACTATTCCCTAGACGAGCTCCAAGAAATGAAGGTTGGGTTCTTGTGGTGGCTGGTTACTCATCCTCACAACAAACATGCGGAAAAAGTCATGTCTTTGGTTGAAGACATACATAAGAGGATGAGAACCAATTAGGATTCTGATTTGAATTATACATTCCATTAGTGTATAGTTTTGACGTAGTATGCTATGACTTGTATTGACTTATGATTTTATGGACAACACATTAGGGGTTTGTTATGTTCATGTGCACACTAATTGCAAATATGATAGTTTTTTTGTAATGATCCAATGCAGTCACATTATATGAATGATATGTTTTTGGGTTTGAACAACTTTAAACTTGTACTTAAGACATTATAAATATTTATGAATTATAGAGTTATTTTGATTAGTTAACGTTAGTGCAACAATTATGCACATTTGATGCTTTTGCTTGCACAATGCTACAGCCTTAACTGGCAACTCCTGGTGCCTTCATTGACAAGTTAAGGAGGCTTTATGAACAAGTCATAGGACTTCCATTGACAACCCAATAGCCTTCCCTTGACAAGTCAAAAAGCTACCACTGACAAATCATTGGGCCTCCATTGACAACTCTTCATAATAGCATAAATGTATTATCAACTCCATCAAGGTACATCAACAACTAAAAAGGCCTACACTAACAACTCGTGGTGCCTTCAATAACAAGTCAAGGAGCCTCTACTGATAAGTCATTAGGCCTCAATTGACAACTCTGCATAATAACATAAATGTATTAACAACTCCATCAAGGTACATCGACAACTAAAGGGGCCTACACTGACAACTCATAGTGCCTTCATTAACAAGTCAAGAAGCCTCCACTGATAAGTCATTGGGCCTCCGTTAACAACTCTTCATAACAATATAAATATATTAACAACTCCATCAGGGTATAACGACAACTAAAGGGGCCTACGCTGACAACTCGTGGTGCCTCCAGTAACAAGTCAAGGAGCCTCCATTGACAAATCATTCGGCCTCCATTGACAACTCTTCATAATAGCATAAATGTATTAAAAACTCCATCAAGGTACATCGACAACTAAAGGGGCCTACACTAACAACTCGTGGTGCCTCCATTGACAAGTCAAGGAGCCTCCACTGACAAGTCAAGGAGCCTCCACTGACAAGTCATTGGGCCTCCATTGACAATTCTTCATAACAACATAAATGTATTAACAACTCCATCAGGGTACATCGACAGCTAAAAGGCCTACACTGACAACCCCAGGTCTATTCGTTGGCAACATAATTTACATCAGATTAAAACTTTTAATATATGACAATGGGATACATATATGTCAACATACCTGCATATATATATTAACAACTCCATGGGCGTCCAATGACAACTTCAGGTCCATACATTGACAACATAATTTATATCAGATTAAAACTTTCAATACATGACAGTAGGATACACATATATCAACATACCTGTATATATATATATATATATTAACAATTCTATGGGCATCCAATGACAACTCCAGGTCCATACATTGGCAACATAATTTACATCAGATTAAAACTTTCAATACATAATTTGCAGTTCGCAGAAATCCTATCCCTTACTCTTCTCAGCTTTACAAAATGTGCACTAAAGTTTTCTTTGACATGCCAGTAACAAAATGTGTGTCTCTAAGATCAAAATATACAACAAACAACACTTATGATGTCAAGTTACCTATAGTTGTCATTAACAAGTTAAGCAGCTTCCATTGACAACTATTACTTCTCCTATTAACAACTCTTTTTTTCCTACCAACATCAGGTTATGTAGCCCCACATCTTTCACCCTCATCTTCGTTCCTTACCTTTTCTATGAATGGCCTATGACTTGTCAATGGAGCCTCCTTGGATTGTCAATGGAAGACCCTGGGGTTGTCAGTAGAGGCTCCTTGACTTATCAAGAGAATGCCATTGAGTTGTCAATAGACTGCCCATGACTTGTCAATTGAGTCTCCTTGGGTTGTTAATTGAGAGACTTGAAGTTGTCAGTGGAGGCTCCTTGACTTGTCAAAAGAAGGTCATTGGGTTGTCAATGGACACCCTATGATTTTTCAATGGAGCCTCATTGGGTTGTCAATTAAAGCCCCTAGAGTTGTCGGTGGAGGTTCTTTGACTTGTCAAGAGAATGCCATTAAGTTGTCAATAGACGCCCTATGACTTGTCAATGGAACCTCATTGGGTTGTCAATGGAGGCCCTTGGAGTTGTTGATAGAGGTTCATTGACTTGTCAAGGAAAGGCCATTTAGTTGTCAATGGACACCCTATAACTTGTCAATGGAGCCTCCTTGACTTGTTAATGTAGGCACCTGGACTTGTGCGTTGCATGAAATCTAATGAGTTGTCAGTAGAGGCCCTATGACTTGTTAACGGAGGTTCATTGACTTGTCAATAAAAGCTTCTCCACTTGTCAATGGACGTCCATTGACAACTACATCCAAGCTCAATGACTTGTCACTAGAGGCTCCTGAAGTTGTCAACAGAGTCTCCTAGACTTGTCAATGGAGTCTCTTCCAGTTGTTAATGAAGTCAAACAATGTGCAATGAAGAGCATCATATGTGCATTACATAACTTTAGCACTAACGTTAACTCATGAAAATGACTCTGTAATTCATAATTACAACAAACGTCTCAAGTACAACTTATTTGAAGTTGATCATAACAAAAAACATCACATCTATGCAATGTCACTGCACTTAATCATTACAAAAAAGTAACCATATTTACAATGAGTGTGCATATAGTCATTACAATCCCCTAATATGTTGTCCATATAATCATATGTCAATCCAAGTCATAGTGTACTACGTCAAAGTTATCCAACTTTCATTTCAACGATAGGTCTCCACTGTTCTGCACATAAATAATTGATTCCGAGACCAACGCTAAGTCCCTTCAATAGATGCACTGTCCTAAGTACAAGAGTTCTTCAAGAAAAGCCTATAACAGACCAACACAAGAACAATACAAAGTCAACACAATATGCTGCTTAATTCCATAAACATAAATATCCACTATTTGATAACAAATTTCCTCAGAGTCAAGGTTATCACTATACCACTAATAGCATGCCAAATCAGGAATGTGTGGTCTAAAAATGAACAAATACTGAATGCCCACTCAGATTCTTAAACATACTTGAACAACAGCTTTTTTTTATTGAAGAGTGCTCTGAGAAAGGTTGCAACATTGCCATCCCAGGAGGAAGTTTTGTATCAAATATAGTATGTGCCAATTTTAACATTTCTTGTAGCTCATTTTTCAGATTTGCTCAAGGTGTCTATACCAAACTCCCTATAACAAGGGAGTGAAACAATTGAATATTCATATTTAAAAACAGTCATCAATAAAATGAGGATCTTCAATTTGCAGTTATGATGCAAAATAAATCATTTTGGCCAACCATTGGTTACAACAACTTCAGGATAATTTTTTTTAATACAGCAACATGTTGATCAAGAAATATACTAAAAGAATCAAATTTTATGTCCGATGCTTACTGTAGTTTTCAATATTCTGGTTCATAAAGCTTTCATATCAATTCATGTCTAAGTCAATTCATGTAGTATAATTTTTGGTTATCTACTGTCATTTATAAGTTCTTATTAGTTAATGCTAGAGCCGGGAAAACGGGCCGAGCCCGTCGGGCCGGCCCTTTTAGGCCCTGGCCCTTCAAGGGACGGGCTTGCAAATTGTAGTCTCAAAAGGAAGTCGGGCCTAAAAGGGCCGGCCCTGTAGGGCCTCGGGCTTAAAAGGGCCGGCCCTGGAGGGCCTCGGGTCGGCCCTTTAAGCCCGTTTATTTTTTTTTTTGCTTGGATAGGAACCATGTTACATTTTTAAATTGCCTTATTAAATCTATATGTCACTCTATCCTCATATTGTATAGAGTATGATTTTTGAGTATATTGTTTTGTCTAATTGAATTATATTGTGATTTTTGAGTATATTGTTCTGTCTATTTAGAATAAAATCATATTATATATTATTCTACCTGATAGAGTATGATTTTTTATGGAGGTTGTGATTATATGACTACTTGAACCTACTGCTCAAAGTGAAACACAATCAAATGTTCTTGAAATTGATGATAATGGTGAAGAAGGTGAAAATGATAGTCGTCATACTCATGTTATTTAGAGGTTAGAGTATTGAGCTTCTTATCTTCTTATACTTTGGCCTTTGTGTGAGTTATTTATGGACATGATTTTACCTTTGATTATACATTAGTAACTGTGTTTGTTTGTTGTAAGAGACGTGTTATATATTAATTAAAACTTTAATGTTGACAATATTTATGTATTAAATTAAAACTTTAATCGTTGTTATTTATTAATTATATCTCTCTGGGGAAAATACGCAAGAAAAATAGTTAAATATTGTGAAAATAACTTCTCGGTCCTGCGGGCCGGCCCTGGCCCTGATGCTCTCAGGCCAGGCTTTGAAAAACTGTAATTTTTCTGACCCCGAGCCCTTTAGGGCCGGCCCTGTTAGGCCCTGACCCGTCAAGGGTTGGCCCTGTAGGGCCGGGCCGGCCCTAATTCCCAGCTTTAGTTAATGCTACCATGCTTGCATCGAGGGACTTGAGATCACATAATCATGGATCTCACTTCTTATTTATGTTGTTCTTATTTGATCTATGAAACAAAAATATGAAATTAGAGTTATTCAAAACTGGAAATTTCAAAATTCTACAGTAAACAACACCTTGCTTTGAGAGAAAATTTTTTGCATTTTGTCCTAAAGAATAATTAGGAAGCAGATTGAGATAAAGGATGAAAAATATGGAAGTAAAGGCAAAAAAAAAAAAAAACTCTTAAAGAAGACATTCAGCAAAAGAACAAACAATTGAAAGTTAGCATGCATGATTTTAGAGAAGATCCCATTATTTTGACCTTATGTGAACACCACATTACTCCCTTAACAGTTTTAACTCTGCTCCAATTCCCCCACTAATGCAACATATAACTCATAAGTTCATAACAGTTCTACCAATAATATATAAAGCTTCAACTGTTGAAAAATTTCAGATGTGTAATATGCAATTTATAATTCAATATACCACAACCTTAAAGCAAGATTCACAATAGCATGCTGAAATGGTCACACATTAAATCAACTCAATCAAAGTAAAACAAACATTCTTAAGGTGTAGCAGAAAATGACCTTAGCAAATCAGAACTACTACCTCATTCATTAACAATAAATTGACAATATGCAATAAAATGTGCATAAGCCAATAACATGTGCAAGTTCAGCAAATTGTGCAAGCACAAATCAGCAACTACATATATAAAATACAACTAGAACATACCTAGCTTTGTTAAAGCAGGGACAACTAATCCTTTCTTCCTCAGTTCCTTTGTTTCCTGAATACTTAAATCTTAAATTGTTGTCTTAATCAATCTTGGATAAATGGGTTCATGGGGTCTCCACAACATGAGAGGTATAACACATCTTTGATGTGCTAGAACCAAAAATTTTAGGATAGATTCTTGATTTGAAGAAACTAAATGACAACTCAGCGAATCAATACTTCTAATAACTTCAATGTATGGAGATTTTCTAAACATTTTCAATATGGAATGGACAGCATAAGTTGAAAATAAAATTTAACCCCAAAAAAAAGTTAAGCAACAATATCCTCATGAAAAAGAAGAAAAAAAGTTAACAAAATTTCTCAATCAATTCCTATTCATTCAATGGAGCAAAGGATGAATCCCTGTTAATTTACCGACAAAAGAATCTATGAGGTATATCACAGCGGGATCGCTTTAGAGGAAAGCAGAAGAAGAAAATGATCTTTACTTTGACACGACTGCACCTAAAACAAATGTTAGTATGAAGTCCCTCAAACAAAGTTCCTCCTCCTTTACTGAAATAGCAACAGCCAAGAACATCAATAGCCGGAGAGTTGTAGTACTTTCTAATGAGGAAAAAAAATCTAATGAGAGCTCTAACAAACGAAACCCTGAATAAGTTGATTTTAGACCTGACTACGACTTACCGGAGAGAACCCACGAACACCGTCACACATGGTGCTAGCTTCCGTTACCCAAAGATGTCACCTTTCGGGGTTCAATTTCAAATGAAGGAAGAAGCTCCACTCTCTCTTATTTTTGTCCTATTCTTAAGGGTGTTTCTGACTTCTCCCAACTCCAATTTATTACAAAATAGTCCAATGGGACTTGAGAGTAATTTCAGAATTTTTTGGGACCATTTTTTCATATATTCTCTTCCATGGGACTACAGTGTAATTCTCCAAAAAAAATGAATAATAGACTTCATTCTCCTCCTTTCTTTTGTTTTGGTCTCCCAATTTTTTTCTTGTGTCTTTTTTCTCCCCCATTTGTTCTTGTCTTGCTTCAACTCTTGCTTTCTTATTTATAGTCTTAGGGTGTGTTCTTATTAGCTTTTAGAGAATAAATTCTGGAGAAAAAATGGAGAATAGCTTTTGGAGAATAGATTATGAGGAGAATAGATTATGGGAAAAAAGTGATTTTGAAAAAAATGAGAGTGTTTGGATGATTTTATCAGAATAGCTTTTTTCATGGTCAAATGACTAAAAAGGACATTAACTTTTATGATAATTACATGTAAAGAATAAGATTATATTTTATATATTATTTAAGGGGTAAGGTCTAAATTTAATAGCCTAGTTTTTCCTGAGGGACATCTGGTACAAATAAATTTTAGAAGATGGAAAAATAACAATGAATAATTAAAAATAAACAATTAAAACCCCTAACGGCATTAAAAATGATGTATCTTAACCCATTATTTAACATTAAATTTCATAATTAATACCAAAAATGAAATAAATTTTTCTATATGTAATGTTAATTAACTTAACTAATTTTTATAATATAATTAAATTAGAGAAATAGGTCTTATATTAAGGATAAGAGGGAGTATTAAAATTTTAAAATTCAAAAAAAAAAGACAGAAAAAACGCTGAAATTCAAAAAAAAAAAAAGATGAGAGAGGGTGTGACATGGGACCAACATACAAGAAAAGAATCAATGAGAATGAGAGGGTGGGGCCCACAAGTGCAAAAAGTAAAAAAAAATAGCTTATGCCCAAACCATGGTATTGAGGTCCAAAACCATAGTTTGAGGTCAAAATAGCTTATTTGGAAAAATTGAGTGTTCTTGTATTTTTTCCTCAAAACCATGGTTTTGAGAAAAAAAATGCTTTTTTTGAGATAGCCGAACACACTCTTAAGATAGAGTTGTCTTCATAAATGCTCATTCTTTTTTGAATTTTCATTTTTTTCTATTTTATGTTAATAAAACTTCCTAACTTATCCAATCACTATCAATATGAGATTTTTTTTAATTTTAATTTTTAAAATTTTTCCCCCACAGGTAAATTCCTATTTTTAATCCATCAAAACTGAGAGATATTTTGTATTTTTTTTTATTTTCCCTTAATGAATGACAATATTAATTTGGACTACAATCATTATCAACAATAGGATTTTTTTTATTTTCATTTTTTTTCCCGTTTTTTTTTCTTCTTTAATGATGATTGCCAATTTAGATACCAATCATTATTAATGAGAGGATTTTCTTATTTTCTCTTCTTTTTTCTCTCTTTAATGATGATTGTCAATTTAGATACCATTATTATGAATGAGAAGATTTTTATTTATTTTATTTATTTTTATTTTTATTATTTTTATTTTTTGAGCAGATCCTGATAAAATAGGGTGTTTCCAATTATCCAAACATATTGTTGTCTTGTGATCTAATTGTGATGATTAGTTCTTGGAAGGGATGGTATAGGCATGATTTGATTATTGAATTGAAACGCCAATTTTGTTAAGCAAAAGGGAACGCGTGGCAGCTGTGTTTTTTTTTTTTTTTGTGGTGGGGGCAAGAGTCCTGTAATTTTGATGGAATAGATTTGAATCAGAAAATATAAATGAGGAAGTGAATGATTGATGCGGGCATTTCGCGTGGAAAACTCTGTCTAAGAAGTAAGAAGAGAGAAGCTAGGCTTGAGCGTTGCATTAATGAGCTATTTAATTTGGATGAAGAAGACAGCAAACAAACGTGTGGGTTTGGGTCGTTTGGTAGCTGGATGGAGACGTCACCGTATTAAATTGAGAACACGGAGTTGGTTGGGCGAGGTTTCAAACTGAGGCTGAGATTAGCCTCTGCCATATACTCATATACTCAATTTAATACATGAGTACATTACACAGGAGGCAGGTGTATTTAAGTAGATCCCCCCCCCCTTATACCTAACCCCACCAATCCTCTCATCACAAATGCAACACTCATTTATTGACATCTGTCCTTTCTTGAAACAGGTAACCAAGCCATGTTACAGGCCCTTTAGGTCTCCCCAGGTTTGTTGACAAAAATTAAGGCTCATTATCCTTTCTAATGGAAGGGCTTGTGCATCACAAGGGATAATCGGTATAGTTACTATTACTAATGGTGGAAGTTCTTGAGATTAGTTCATAAGGGTAGAATGGAATGGGGTGCTGGTTCGAACTTGTAATAAGAAAGAATTGTTTATCATTCATGAGATGATAAGATTAGTTAGATCTTTAAGTCTCATAAAAAGAATTGAATGCTTACTTGAAAGGAAGAAACTAGAGACCAATGATGAGCAGGTAACTAGTACAATTCAACAGGGGACACTGAAAAATGAAAAATCAGTTAAGATGCCTCTTTGGATTAGCGATAGAAGATGTTTTTTTAACATAATTTACAATATACGAAATAAGTTTGTGAGAGGAGTTTTATCTCGACTTACGTAAATATGCTTTTCAAACGTCAACTTAAACATGCCCTTGATGGTGATGGCCGATGGGGATGAGAGCAGTAGTAGAGTTAGGAAAACGGGTCAGCCCGGTACTAAAGAGCTAGCTAGTCACAAGCTAAGGCTTAAACAGGCCGACTCGTTTAGGCCCGACTCCAAAATAAGGGCTCATTTTTTAGGCATGACCCATTTAATTAAAGCCTGAGGGCTGACTGTTTGCCATCTTTTCACTTTTTGCATTTTTTAAGACTAAAATACTTAATTTAAAACAAAAATATTATCAAATTTAACTTAAAACATCAAATATTATTCATGTTTAACAAAACACAAATATTAAGTCTAAAAAGTCAAAAACTAATGTCCACAACCACAATCAAATAAATAACTAGATAAAGTCAGAATCATAAATTAAACACTAAACAATATTTTGAAGAGGCTAACACTAGGTAAGCTTAAGAATTGCAGTTTATCTCAAGTTATAAACCATGTTTGGTAGTAAAGATATTGCAAATGAAGTGGTGAAGAATGAGAGAATTTGCTATGCTAGGAAAAAAAGATAATTCCCCCAAATTAAAATCCTATATATATCACATATGACTGTACGGTGCAATAATATACAAATTTATTTTTTTAAAAAATAAAATGGGCTTGAACGGGCCTGCCCCACCGGCATTGTAGGGCTATAGGGCATGCCTGTTTAATCCTGAGGCCTTACAGGGTTAACCTTTTTAAACTTGATTTCTTTTAGAGGCTCTAAATTATAAACTCGATCCTTGACTGACTCAACCTGTTTTCTCGGCTCTAAACGACAGCCCATAGGCTGTTTGGTATTATACTTTTTTTTAAAAAACTGGTTTAAGGGTTAAGTAGAATGCACAAAATTACCTTAATTTTGATTTGACGATCTCATCTACTCCTAGGTATATGTCACAGTATTTAATTAATGTTGAAGGATGCAGTTAACTGTTGCATTGAAAATTTGAACGGCATATCTTTATCGCGGACCTGTCTTCCCTTCGCGGCTTCGCTGCAGGGCCATCTGCTGCCATCATTTTCCCAGAAATTACACCGTTTTGGTGTAGTTTTGAAATAAGGATGGGGTTAAATTTTTTTCCCTTAAAAAATTGGTATCGATATCAATGTATTTTTTTGGGCATATATAGTATCTTGAAATATTTTTTAAGTAGCATACAATATTCTAAAATAATTTTTAGTGCTTTAACAATTTAAAATATTTTTTCACTTGTATACAGTGTGTTAGCAGATTGATTGTAATTTTATTTTTGATGTATTTTTTCAGATACAAAAATTACTTTAACATATTTTTTTTATGCTTTTAACTCTTTAAAATATTTTTTTCAGTTGTACTCAGTGTGTCTTAGGAGACTGACTACAATTTTACCGTTAATGTATTTTTCTTGGTAGAAACAAGTACTCAAAACTTAGGATATTTATTGATGATTGATTTCCACCCATTTTAAAATATTTTTTCAATAGCACATAATATTTTAAAGTAATTTTTGGGGTTAAAAAAAATACTTTAAGGGTAAAATTTCAATCAGTCTACTAATACACTGAGTATAACTAAAAAATTATTTTAAATAATTAAAAACACTAAAATTATTTTATTATACTGCATGCTATTCAAAAAAAACATTTTAAGACATTAGATATTTTTTAAAAAAATATATCAAAATACTATATATCATTTTTTTTTTAGGTGAAAAAAATTTCAGCCCCATTCTTGTCAGTTTTGAGAAATGGATGTTAGCAAATGGGACCTGACGGCTGAGGGGCTGCGGAGGAAGGCCAGGTCCCTTTTGATCGCCCTGTTCTAATCCAGGGCACGCATGACAACTATTTAAAATCACGCTTTAAATAGATATATAATTTTACCATTCAGTTACTAACTAACTTAAATTTTGTAACATACGATTTATTTGTCAGGATGTTCAACTTGTATAAGAGAGATGTGACGTTTTGGTTAATTACTTTGAAAAATGTATTTTTTTTTTGTTTTAAAAATGTCATTGTCCTTTTTAATTAGTTTTAACCCGGATGATTTGCCGAATGACCACCCTCCTCACTCCTTTCCCTCCCACCCTTTCCTTTTTCCGGTTGGAAAAGGGACGTCCTGAAACAACAGCCTTGCCAGCCACATTTCCTACCTATTCAAACATTATTACAGCCTTCACATGAAAATAGTAGGTAGGTAAGAACGATGGCCACATTTGGCTCTTGAACTGTGTTGCTGAACAGCCAGCGAAGTTTTCCAAGAATGAGGGATGATTTTTCTGTGTTGTTGGATCGATCATGTGAATTTTAAAGAAGCAAGCGGAGGTAGTTAGGGGAGGGTAGAATATAAAGAGAGAGCGCGAACTGGTAAAAGGAGGGCATGGGAATGAAAGCATGATGGAGAGCAAGAGTGTTATGGAGAGAGAGCTAAAGAACATGAGGGATTACTTCAAGAGCGGAAAGACAAAAGAGGCAAGTTGGAGAGAATGTCAGCTTCAAGGGCTGCGTCGTTTCCTCCTTGAAAGAGCGCAACAAATCTCCACGGCTCTCCTGCAAGATCTTGGCAAACACCGTGTCGAGGCTTTCAGAGACGAGGTATATTTTATTAATTTGTGCCTCTCAATTACGTACTCTCTCCAAAACTACACTCAATCATTATCAACTCTTCTGTGACTTCAGGTTGGAACAGTGATGAAGTCCATAAATTTTGCCTTGAAGAATTTGAGAGAATGGATGTCCGGCCAAAAGGTGAGAGACTTCTTCCGGCGTACGTTTTAATTGTCATTGTTGCAACTTTATGCTAACCTGCCGAGTGGTTTATATAATGATGCATTGGCAGGCCAAATTGCCGCAAATAGCGCTGCTTACTAGTGCAGAGATCGTTCCGGAGCCTCTGGGCCTGGTCCTCATCATTTCATCTTGGAATTTCCCCTTTGGTGAGTGAGTAGCGGTTGTAATTAAGCAAAGAGAGGCTCAGAATTTTCTCTAACGAACGGATTCCAAAGGCCACTCTAGAGTATCTTTCTGTAACTGAGAGTGCGCTTGTTTCTATATGTGCAGGACTGACGTTGGAACCCCTGATCGGAGCAATAGCAGCAGGAAACAGTGTGGTGTTAAAGCCGTCAGAGTTGTCGAGTGCGTCGTCTTCTCTGCTGGCCTCTGGGCTCACCCAGTACTTGGACAATAAGGCCATTAAAATTGTGGAGGGTGGGCCTGAAGTGGCGCAGCAACTACTCCACCAAACATGGGACAAAATATTCTTTACAGGTCATCACTTTGGGTCTTGATAATTACCAGCTGCTTATTAGCTAATGATGTATTTGTAAATTAAAAGTCAGTCTGCAATTAATTAGCAGGAAGTAGTCGTGTTGGCCGGATTGTGATGTCCGCCGCCGTGAAGCATTTGACACCTCTCACTTTGGAGCTGGGCGGGAAATGCCCCGCCCTCGTTGATACACTTTCCTCTTCTTGGGACTTGGAGGTTCACATTATTCATCTCTACTCTCTACTCATGCATATTTACGCCTCTCTTTCTATTTTCATTTATTAATTAATAGTCAAAATTAACCAACAATGTAACTGCCTGAATCATACAATTCAGGTGGCTGCAAAACGGATTATTGTGGGAAAATATGGGACTTGTGCCGGTCAGGCATGTATCGCGGTCGATTACGTTCTCGTAGAGAAGAGATTCTCTTCCACACTGGTTTGTCTCTTGCCCAATATATGTGTTTCGATATTTACATTTACCCGCTCAACTCTTGGTTTCATTAATTAGGTGGAATTGATGAAGCTCTGGATCAAGAAAATGTTTGGAGAAAATCCAAAAGAAACCAACACGATTGCGAGAATTGTTAATAAACCGCACTTCTTCAGACTCAGGAATCTTCTTGCCGATGCAGAGGTCAAAAAATCGGTCATATATGGTGGCTCCATCATGGACGAAGAAAATTTGTAATTATTCCTCTTGCACTGCTCATATAGTCATATGCAATTTAACTTTCACACGTTAGATCTTGCATTAATTAGAACCCAATCGCATTAATTGACTAGGACTTTGTTCACAGCCAGACCTCAACAGCTTAGCTCTATCCTTTGACTAACAGGGAGAGCTAATCAGAAAAAAATCATTTTTTGAGAAAAAAATAGTTAAGAGATTATTTTTATTTTAGATTCTATATTTATTAAAATAATTTTTTAAAAAAATATATATATAAAATTTTAAAAAATAAATCTAGATTGTCATATTAGATCTAGTTCATATCTGATTAGCTTTATTTCACATAAACTGTACTGTTAGTCCCCGTAAAATTTTAATTTAAAAAAAAAATCTATAAAACTAAGAACTAATGCTTTTATGCATGCAGATTTATTGAACCAACAATCCTGGTTGATCCCCCACTTGAAGCGGCAATCATGACAGACGAAATCTTTGGGCCGTTGCTCCCCATTATTACTGTAATCAAGCCGCGAGTTAATTCTTTATTGTGTTGTTGTCTAACACAAGGAATGAAGATTTGTGTTATTTCTGTGGCATGATTTTGCAGGTAGATAAGATTGAAGATGGCATAGAGTTCATAAACTGTAGGCCAAAGCCTCTAGCGCTGTATGCCTTCACCAAAAACAAAGAACTGCAGCGAAGAATAATATGCGAAACATCATCGGGAAGCGTGACTTTCAACGACGCTATTCTGCAAGTATATAAATATATATATATATATATCTGCATGCTGTTATCTAGCTAAGCTATTTGCTATTTTAATGTATAGCCTTTTGATTTTGGAACGTGAGATACATGGATGAAGGATTAATTGCATGGGGTTTGTTGTACATGTGTGAAGTATGCTGCGGATAGCCTCCCATTTGGAGGAGTGGGTGGCAGTGGATTCGGCAGTTACCACGGCAAGTTCTCGTTCGAGACGTTCAGCCACCAGAAGGCCGTCGTCAGGAGAAGCTTCCTCACTGACTTTTGGTTCAGGTTTCCTCCCTGGACTCCCAACAAGCTCCTCCTGCTTGAGGTGGCTTACAATTATGACTATCTGGGATTGCTTCTCGTCCTGCTTGGCTTGAAACGCCCTTCTAAACGCATCTCCCTCTTTTAGCTACCACTTCGATTGCCTTACACACAACGCCTTACTCCTCCAACTTAGTTACTCCAGCCATTTCAATTCCTTACTATTTATGCTCGACTCTTATATCGCACTGTATATTTCTCCTTTATTCCCCATCTGCTGGTTTGGACTTATTGTACGTGAATAATGCATGTGAATCTCTCGATTCTACCCAATAATTTGAATTCATGTACATATGTATAAAATCAATCAAAATTATATATATTGGGCAAGGATATGGATCGACGAGCGTTATTCCTGAGTAACTTGGATTGAAGATCACAAGATCTTATGACATTATATTCTATATATATATACAAAAAAAAGTTAAGGTGCTGATGTCGGCAGAGAAAATTTTCTTGTTGAGATCGAGAAAAATCAATGAAAATGAAGCAATTATGTGTAATATACATTTCATCGGAAAATCCAATTCCATAATTATTCTTACTCATCAATAAGCGAATCATATCACCAGGAGTAATTATTATAGAAAACCCTTGTATGTTAATCATAGATAGGATAAGTTATGTATGTGTCTATTAATAATTAGCATGTGTTGGCGGGCAGGGAATCTTAGCATATGTACTGTACTCATGATTTTCCTGACTTCCTTTGCCTTTCCATCCATTTTCCGTTTACTACACGTCTACATTTTTATATTGAAATTTGAGCTGTTATAATTTAATGCTTTATAAAACTATTAATAAAGTTTACTAATTAGTTATGATAATTTAAAACTGTAATAAAAATTATTTTTAAAAATAATTTTATAAAATAATAAATTTGGACCACTAAAATTTCAATCTAAAGATGAAGATGGATATAATTGAGGGGAGGTGGATAAGAAGGAGAAAAGAGAGAAGCCAAGTGTATGTTTATATTAACTTTTTTTAATAGTTTTTATGACTTACGAGGTAATTGTGTGAGATGAGTTTTATTTCGGATTGCGTAAATTATAATTTAAAATCATAATTTAGGATGTTGACAAACATCACGCAAGTCCGATATACTTCTACACGCTATTTCTAGTTTCTGATCGGCTTTCATGATGAAATGATCTTCTCTTTCTTTCGCATTAAAGCATTAACTTAAAGGATGCCTTATAAGAGTTAGGATAGAAGACATAAGGGCTATGGCACAGGAATTGAATTTAGCTACGAAAGAGGAAACAATAGACAAGACGATATCTAATTAATTAATGATTACATGTTGGATCCCGGTGTGATGGGGTATATCAAACGCGAAAATTTAATCTACCAAACAATAATCGGCAAACCCCATAATAAATTCTTAAGCCGCGCTTTAATGAATATTGAGTGATGATCTGGTGTGTGTTTGGATTAATTTGTAAGAATAGATTTTATAATTTATGAAATAAATATATGAGAGAAGTTTTATCTCAACTTATAAAAAATAACTTTTAAAATTACAGTTTAGATATTTCCTAAATACTCTCTTGATTTCCTTCGGACTTAACATGGTCCCCTTCGGATTTAACATGAGCTGTTCATTGTCAAAAAATTTGGAACCACACAGCTGGGACGGGGAGGGAGATGGAAATGTATGTATTGAGCTTTAATTAGTAGAGTACATTTGGCAGTTGATCATTGATGATTCTTACTGTGCGCTCTGCACACGTACTATGAAAATGATCCAACGGACTGTCCCTCCAATCTTTACAACATCAACTGGGTCCCAAACCAAGACCCCACACACACACACATATGCGCTTTCAATGTCAAGGTCTGATCTCTTGCAGGAAACAGTAATTATGTTTAGACGTGCGTTGGGATTAGTTTTTGAAAATAATTTTTATAATTTACAAAGTAAGTATGTGAGAGAAATTTTATCTCGATTTATAGAAAATAGCTTCTGAAATCACGATTTGAGTATTTCTCAAATACTTATTAAGTCAGATAGTAAGCAACAACTACCCAATTTTTTTCCCAAAAATACCTTGCTAAAATGAGTTTAAAACAAAAAAAAAAAATTAAAAGATTTAGTTTTATCCCCCAAATATACTACCCTTATTCATAAGGGTGGTGTATGTAAGATAGAACGAGCGGTAAAAAGAGACGAGGGACAAATATAGTTAATTGGAGTAAAAATACAAAAAAAATGCATTAAATTTTTGGGTAAACATAAATAGTTGTTTATATATACTACTAACTCGATTAGAAAGAATGTTGCTTTTATATATTGATACCTGTTAAAATAATCTTATAGGATTAGGATTTTGCCAGAGCATCGTGTTAGATTACCCTGTGGCCTATGTACACGCGATAAATATTTTAAAAAAAATATTTTATGCATGTTTTTCCAGAAAAAGAAGGGGCATGTAAATGAACCGCACAGCAGTGCTTATATATAATAGAGGGCCCAGAAGCAAAATTTCACACACGTGAAGTCAAAGGTCAGATGGTAGATCCGAGGCTTCTTGTCTTGTGAATCCTGATATCACACTCAGACGTTAGGGCTTTTGGAGTGTCGGTGTACTGCATTGAAGGAAGAAGCGACAGCACAACAGAAGAGCAAGCGGCAGTAAGGATCATTTAATGTAAAGCTTTGAAATCCGGGAGGGCATGATCTAACGTAGTATTAACACTCTTTTGATCGTGTTTATAGATAATTTTCTCTTTGATTATGTATAACGAACTAATAATTAAAAGTAATAAGTGTCTTAAAAATATCATATTTTTTTCATATATATGTTTCTATTTATGAAGAGAGTATAGGAGATAGAATAGATAAAAAATATAAGAGATAATGAATATAAAATATGAGTAAAATAAGAAAAAAAACTTATATGTTTAGATAAAAAATAAAAATTACTTATAAAAAGAACTATCTTATTAAAAAAAAATACTTATAAATAAAACCGAGAGGTGTATATCCTAGCAGCCCAAAATTTGCAGACAAGAATTTGTGGGCTATGGAGGGAGAGGTAAGTAGGATGAGGAAGTATTACGAGAGTGGGAAAACAAAGGAAGCTTCGTGGAGAGAATCACAGCTTAAAGGGTTGCGCAGTGCACTCATGGAAAAGGAGGAAGACATATTGAAGGCGCTCAAGCAAGATTTAGGCAAAAATCACGTCGAGGCTTTCAGGGACGAGGTGAGTCAGTCAGATCGATCTTTTCCTATTTTTCCACACACTCTCTGATTTGGGCTGCAGGTAGGAATTTTAGTGAGATCCATCGATGTGGCACTGAAGTCTTTAAGGAAGTGGATGGCTGGGAGAGAGGTGAGATTATACGCACTCCTTTCTTCAAGATACTATACACGTTCCATAATGAGCATGCCATAAATCACCATTAGTTTTTCATTTCATCAAAACAACCCAACATTTTTAGGGGTGACAAACATAATTTGAAAATGGATCCGCATACATAAACTAGACTAGTGACCTGGTGTTGTTGTTATGGGATTGATAGGCTAAGCTTCCAAAAATAGCGGTGCTTACCAGGGCAGATGTTGTTCCCGAGCCTCTTGGCCTCGTCCTCATAATTTCGTCTTGGAATTTTCCCTTCGGTGAGTTTCCTCCTCCTCCGAGATCTAGGAATAGGACATGTAGAACAATGCTTTTTTATTTGCACCGATATCAACAGTTGTTCTGTTTCCAACCAAATGAAAGGACTGTCCTTGGAGCCGCTCATAGGAGCCATAGCTGCGGGGAACACAGCAGTCCTTAAGCCTTCAGAGATGTCCCCTGCCTGCTCATCTCTTCTGGCCACTATCCTTGCCTCTTACTTGGACAATAAAGCTATTAAAGTGTACCAAGGCGGACCCCAACTTGGCCAACAGCTTCTTTATCAAAAATGGGACAAGATATTTTTCACAGGTTTTGAAACGCAGCACCCACAGTATTTGAGTTTGTGTGTGTTTTCAAACTTGTTCTTTTTTAGCTAAACATGCGAGATCATCAGGAAGTGCCCGGGTGGGACGCATTGTTATGTCTGCGGCCGCGCAGCATCTGACTCCTGTGACTTTGGAGTTGGGTGGAAAATGCCCTGCTGTCGTCGATTCCCTTTCGGCTTCCTGGGACACACAGGTGGATTTTTATTTTAATTAATTAACAATTGAAGCTTTAGTTGATTACTTAATTACAAAATCCGCCGCTTTCTCTGTCTGCCGAACCACAAGGTGGCCGCCAAACGAATCGTTTCCGCAAAATATGGTTCTTGCGCGGGTCAAGCATGCATAGCAATCGATTATGTTCTTGTGGAAAAGAACTTCGCTTCTGTCTTGGTACGGAGAATTTGTCCCTTACATTTTATTTTGACCATGCTGCTATTCTTCCTCTGATCTCTCTGCTCTCGTTTTTTGTAGGTGGAATCGATGAAGGCCTGGATTAAGAAAATGTTTGGAGAAAATCCAAAAGAAAACAACTCTGTTGCCAGGATCGTCAATAAACAACACTTCTCGAGGCTGAAGAATCTTCTGGATTATCCAGGAGCCAGGAAATCGTTGGTTTTTGGTGGTTCAATGGATGAAGATAGCTTGTAATTAACTTCCTTTTTTACTTGCAGATCGCTATATAGAGATTAAGAGTTTACATAGTATTAGACCAAAGAATGAATGGCTGTAAATTCCATGCAGATTTATTGAACCAACAATATTGGTGGATCCTCCGCTGGAATCGGAAATCATGACGGAAGAAATCTTCGGCCCTCTGCTCCCAATTATTACTGTAAGAAAACGCCATGCGGTTATTTAATTAATCACGTGCACTATTTTCATTTTCGTGTTGGGTTGTGCAGGTAGAGAAGATCGAAGACAGCATTCAATTCATAAAGTCGAGGCCTAAACCTCTTGCAATCTATGCCTTCACCAACAACAAAACTCTGCAGAGAAGGATGTCATCCGAAACCTCGTCTGGGAGTATTGTTTTCAACGATGCAATTCTTCAAGTATGCATGTATATTGAATCATACGTATCAATGTTGCATGATCATTGTGTCTAACTTGGCTTTGTTGATTTGGTGAAGTATGTAGTGGATACCATCCCTTTTGGGGGCGTTGGAGGGAGTGGATTTGGCAAGTATCATGGGAAATTCTCGTTTGACGCGTTCAGTCATGAGAAGGCTGTTGTGCAGCGAAGCTTCTACTCCGATCTCTGGTTTAGGCATCCTCCATGGACTCTCAACAAGTTTCAACTTCTTGAAGTGGCTTACAACTTGGACTATTTTGGCATACTTCTCGTCTTGCTCGGCTTAAAGAAAACTAGACGCTACTCCATTTGGGCTGCCATGTGATCTCTCTCACGCCCTCGGCTTTTCTTTTTTCCGAGACTCTTTTCTGGTTCAGTCGGCCCCTCCTACTGTTTTTATTTGTGCGCGTTACTGTTCTTGTACTTTTGACCTCTGATGTGCTCACTATTTATCGACCATAAGCAACCAACATCAATTGTTTGTATTGGTATTGGATAAGTCACTTATTTTTATTTTTATTTGTAAAATTTTAAGATTAGAAAAAAGTAAAATCGGGTAAAATGATTAATGTTTGGATTAACGATTGGATAAGTGACTTTTACAAAAATGAAAAATATTTGGTTTAACGATTGAATAAGTGGCTTTTGTAAAAGTGAAAGGTGTTTGGTTTGGTGATTATATAAATAGCTTTTGTGATATTTTAAGAGAAAAAATTTTAAAAATTATGGAAAATGAAAACATTACCTTTAGAAATTTGGCAATGGTAAAATACATAATAAAATTATAATTAAAATGTGAATAAATTAGAAATTATGTAAAGTTACAGTTTTTTAGAAAGTAAAATATAACAGAACTAATCAGATCAAAGGTCCCATACAATTTGGTTCCTGATAGTGTCACGAATATGATTCATCTGGGTTGAATATGTTTGAGAATCATTTGTCGACGATGGCTCTTGATCTTGACTAGTATCTATATCAACCATATTATTCTCATTTTCTCCTTTCCTAAAGTTCACATCAGTTTGATAATTTCTTCTAATGAAATTATGTATAGCCATTGTGGTACTAACAATACAGACTTGCGTGTCGAAGCTGTACTTGCGCATATGTTGTAATATTTCAAACCTATTTTTCCATACTCCAAAAGTCCTTTCTATTGTGCACCGCAAACTTAATAAAAATTGAAGGCTTCATTAGGATTCTGAAACCCCCAGTGATTCCTAAATTCTGGGAGGTGATAACGTTCACATCTGTACGGTCCAAGAAACCCAACTAATGTTGGGTAGCCAGAATCGACCAAATAATATTTGCCTAACATGTGTTAAAAGTATTGTGAACGTGAGATTAAGTTAAACGTGAAATGAAGATAAATAAATGTAATTGAAGTATACAAAAATATACCTTGTGGTGGATATGGGAAATTCATGGTTGGATTTGAGATAGCGGAGTGAAAAACACAAGCATCATGTGCTGAATCTTTCCATCCAGCGAACACGAACGTAAAGCACATATTCCAATCACAAACAGTCATAACATTTTGTGTGGGATATCCCTTTCTGCCGATAAATTTATCTCGGCCTAGTCCAGTAATGACACACCTGATGTGAGTGTTATCAATAGCTCCAATGGCATCCTCGAAATACGAGAAATATCGATCATCGTTTGCTATTTTTGGATGACATTGACGGAATTCTGGATCTCATGGCCTAATACTCTACTATCCCTTTGGTGTAAATGACTACCCTTTACGTTCTTTTTTATAAATTTGTTCTACGCATGCGTTGATAAAAATCTCTGTTGACTCTACATCCCATACTGTTTTTATGTCCATTTTTCTATACCAAAAATGTCACTCATAACACACACCAGACATAACGAAAAGCCAAAACACACATGCGCACAGAGGAAATCAAACTCAAGAAACGCAAGATTATGACAACATATACATACCTACATATATATATACAGAGAAAGACACACACATAGAGACAGACACACAAAAGCGGTTTTGCTAAGGTAATCAGTCATGCAAAACAGAAAAGTTAAAAAGTACATGGTGTTGGGGAGCTCAGATGTCAAAGAGTGAAAGGAGTCTTTAATTTGAGAGAAGCTAAAAGAGATAGATAATTATATATATAGAATTTAAAGTGACATTTTTAATGATAAATTGATCCAAATACAAATCATATACAGCTCAATGGCCTTGGTTTTCTCACGTGAATGCATGCATCATGTAAATAAAGTTCTCACTCTTGAGCTTCCAACATTGTTAGTTTCCAACCTTAAGATGAACTGGCCATTAATTGTTCTATTTCTTTATATCTCTTCATGCTTCACCAAGCATGGAGAAAGTGAAATATTTTCATAGGAGATCAATAATGCTTGACGAATATGAGGAATATTTGTTAGAATGAATAGTGTTATTTTCCTAATAATACTTGGACTGGAAATAATTGCCATGGAGCCTGTGTGTAGGTGAGGAGGTCAATTGAGATTGTTTTTTTTTTTTTTGGTTTGAAGAATGAGAAAAGATATTGCAACTGAAGGTAAAATTCAAGGTCGTTCAAAAAAAATGTTTCCAATGAAGTCAGCAAAAAAACAGAGCATGTTGGAGGCGGATTTTTAATTAACACGTTTATTTCATTGTAACTAAAGTTTATAATTAACAAAAAACAAGAGAAGTGAAGTCAGCAAGTTTTGTAACTAAAGTTTTTAATTAACACCAAAGCATGTTGGAGGCGGATTTTTTTGAGTAAAAAGTGGCATTCCATTACTCAGAAATATCGAACCAATGAAAGACGTAAAGCACGGCGAGATTTAACTATTTTTTTGTGAGCTCAAAATATATACTGCCAGCAGTTGTAATTGATCCTCTTGCACTATAAACTTTTTGAAGGGGCTTTAATGGTGACCATGAAACCGTCTTTATATACACAGTCAGAGAACAAATCTCTATCTAAATACTTAAAAGATTTTAGTTAAATGTCAACCGTGCTACAACTAGCTCGTGATTTAAGTAATTTTAACTCTTAAACGTGGGGAGAAGAAAAGCATAGAGCAACGTTTTGAGGTGGGTGGAATCATAGGCAAAAAGCAGCCAAGCATACAACTAGAGCACCATAGCACAATGAACAAGATCACCATAGCGCTATGAAAATAGATCCATTCAGAGCATAATGAAAACAGATCACCATGAACAAGATCAACAGAGTACCATTCACACGATCACCATAGCACAATGAAAATAGATCCACACGAACAAGATCACAAGAGCACAATGAAAACAGATCCACGCCTTAAAGGAATAGGTATTGAAGTCTAGATACAGGAAGAAATTTCGGGTCTTGAAGATTTGAAGCTCATCGGGGAAAATGCGTCACCGGCGGAGGAGATCCACGAGGAGAGTCACCGACGAAAATGGGTGAAAACGCTCCGATCAGAGGCCACCAACACAGAAATGAACTCTCGGTCTCTCGGCCTCGCCTTCGCCGAAATGTACAACAGCTTCTCCTCCTATCTCTCGAAACGGAGACTCCTAGAAGCCCAGCACCACCAATAAGTTCGGCCGCCACAGATCTCAGTGACGCCTTCTCCTCTGCTCCGTCACCGGTGCAGTCTCCCGAATATGAGAGGATGAGAAGAGAAGGATGGGAAAACACGGTGGTATTGAGAAGAGAAGAGAATAGACCACGGTATTGAGGAGGGGAAAAAAAAAGGAGATGAGCTATGCGAAATTGATGCAGGTGAAGAGAGTGTGCAAACATTAGGAGGTAGAAGACAAAGAAGAAGAGAGAGAAATGGGAGGTAGAAAATTTAAATGATAATAAATGCTATATTTAACGGTAATAAGCTATCGTGGGAGAATGAAAAGCTTCAATGGCTTCAAAGAATAAGCTGAAACCCGTGATGATAAGTTAAAAGGTTTGTTTGATTCAGCGTTTTTTTGAAAAGTAAGATTTTATTATATAAATTGAGATAAAATTTTTCTTATATATTTATCTTATATACAATGAATCATGATTTATAAATATTTATTATCTAAAACTAAGCTATTACAAACTAACACTAATTTACACAAACGTTTAACCAAATATCAGTGAAAGTCACCTCAATGAACAGTAACCATCCCCCCCCCCCCCCACCCCCCAATGGCACGATCTCTCCCTCCAAACGTCCAACCAAACCAAATGGCACGATCTCTCCCTCCAAACGTCCAACCAAACACGCTTCATGTTTTTCGTCATAATATTCAAGTTTGTGTGAAGGAAAAAAGATCACCGAGTATTTGTATGCGCGCGCGCGACTTAATGAGAAAGTCAAATTATAATTACCCTTATATACAATTAATATATTATAATATCAGGCAGTCATCAGTGAAATCATAATAAATATGTGATTGTATATTTAATAATATGATATTGTATGATTAGACGAACGAGAAGCATACTACGCTTACAAATATCACAAACTCCTTATACACATCATAGACTTTAAGGACTTATTTAGTATGAGGGGAGAAGAAAGAAAGCAGGTAGAACGAAAATATTTTTGAATTGAATTTAAAAAAATTAAAAAAGTGAGGTTAAAAATTTTTAATTAATTTTTTTACTCTTTTATCTTACCTATTCTCTTTATTAAAATTTTATTATCCCACTTTTTCAATCTTTTAAAATTTAAATCATAAAAATTTTCTCTCCCCTCCCTTTCTCTCAAAATCCCTCACACCAAACAAACCCTAAATGAGATATCAGGAACACAAAATGGGGAGATCAGAAAACCTCTGCTGATAAGGAGACATTGAGGAGAAAATGAAAAATAAGCCAACTCAAATGAAAATTTTATAATATTTTTAACTGCAGAATTAGATATTTATGCACTTTTCGCAAATCACTCAAGTTATTAAATCCCTTCTCAAACAATCAACTTAGTTTGAATCTATATCCCTAATGATAAACTGTGTTAAAATGTTCTAACGGATCTGTCAAATAAATATTTATAGGAAAAAAATGATGAACATGGTATTTTAAAGACAAACACAGCAAACATTTTTCATTAATGCAAAAGAGATTGCCTTTGGTCCAACCAAAAATATTTTCCAAACAAATTACAACAACAAGAAGGATCCATCAATATCATAATCAGTTAATCACAATATTAGTCCAAGAAATAGATGAAGCTCCGACGTTGCCCTTGCAATTGTGATTTGTGGAACATCAATTTTATATATTGGGCCTCGGTCTTCCATGGAGGCCCTCTGGACCAGCTCTTCCCTTGCTTCCATCCCCAGAGGCCCTACCTATACCTGGACCGGGCCCCTTTTTGTGTTATCCGGGCCTTGAGCGTGCGACATCATCATGACCAATAAATCAAAAAAGGTAAGTCGAGGACTTAACGGCGAGAGGGAATATTTCCCGCCAATTTTCTTGCTCTCGGATTGGCCGGCTTTTCTCGTTAAAGGATTTGCTAGAGCTCATTTTGCACAGGTTCCCTGGAGTTGGAAACATCCTGGCCGCCGAACGATCCCTGTCCGGCTCTCTTATCCCATCGCCTACACTCCACTGAATCCTAGTACCACTACCCCTGGTTCATCCATGGCCGAAACCCCTATCAAGTCTCTTCGATCTCCCACCAAATGCAAACAACAATCCCATTTGGATTCTAGTTCCTCACCCTCAGTAAACCCCGTAACCCCACAATCTGTAGCTCCTCGCACATCGACCCGCCGAAAGTTGCTGGCCTTCGATTGCGCCAATCCTCAAAGGCCTCTCAATCGCATAGATGAACTCTGTGAACATCAGTCAAAAACTCCAAATAAGGATAAAGCTCGGCAAAGGAGAAATTTGAACAGGTCTCGTCGATCGATTGATTATGCTGAAGAATCCTCCGAATGTAAAGTGATAACCCGCAGAAATAGAACTAGGGAAAGCGGTTCAATCAACAAAGCACATAAAAAAGAGAGCAACTCTAGATCTGCAAAATGCCCGGCATCTACTCCAAGTGGCGAAACTTCGAAGAGGAGAAATGATAAAGATTCAGATTCAGCCGAAGTTTCTATCGCCCCAGTGTCGCCTGATCAATCTGAAACTAGGAAGAGGAAGAGGGTTGATGAAAGAAGGATTGTTACAAGAGCTACGGTAGCAAGAAATGGGAAATCTGAGAAGGGGCAAAAGAGCAATACGTTGCCTAAGAGACGGGCGTATTATAAAAAAGTGGTATATGATGGGGGTGAGTTTGAAGTAGACGATGATGTATATGTGAAGAGGAGAGAAGACACCGACTCAGATAACGAATATCCAGAAGTGGAGGAATGTAGGTTGTGTTTTAGTTCTGGGGAAGATGTTATGATTGAGTGTGATGATTGTTTAGGTGGCTTTCATTTGAAATGTTTGACTCCACCATTGAAGGAGGTTCCGGAAGGAGATTGGATTTGTGGGTTTTGTGAGGCTCGTAAGATAGGCAGAGACGTTAGTTTTCCCATGCCTCCGGAGGGCAAGAAGCTAGTTAGGACTTTAAGGGAGAAGCTTCTTTCCAGCGATTTGTGGGCTGCTCACATTGAAAGGTATGATCTTTTTGTTAACAAATAACATAACGTTTCGTTGTTTTCCTTTTACTAATTATAGTAATAATAATTATAATTACTTCAAATTTTCTTTTTCTTGGTTGGTTTTATGTAAACAGTTTATGGAAAGAAGGGGATGGTACCTATTATTGTCGTGTCAGGTGGTATGTGATCCCAGAAGAGACAGCTATTGGGAGACAGCCTCATAATCTGAAGAGGGAGCTATATAGAACAAATGATTTTGCAGACATTGAGGTGAAAAATGATAACTTCTTTTTAGTAACCACTGATAGTAAAGTGCTAGCAGTAATGCAACTGTCATCCTTGTTATAATCTCAAAATATCACATTGAGTGGTTTTTCCTCAAAAAGTAAGAGAGTAAGCTTATTGGTTGCTAAATTCAATCGTTTAAGAAAATAGAGAAATTAAAAAACAATTTTGACTATCACAATGCAAGTGTTGCATATTTGAATTTTCTGTTGAAGCTTGTCAAGTTATGAGTTGCAGTCAGTCCGCAAACGACGTCAATTATCTCAGGTCATCAGGCATCCTTAAACCAAACTGCCCGATGTGTGTTCCCGCTTTCCATCTATCATGCCTAATAAAATTGAACTCGTATGTTTCTCTAATTATCCTTTCAATTTTCGGTATCACTAAATTGCTTGAAACTTTGCTGATAGTATGAAAGCAAGAGTTTTTGGTTTTGGTAAGGTATCATTTTCATTTGTAAGTATCTCAGCCTAGTTTTGGACATTAAGTTTCACACCACGCAGCTTTGGGCATGAAATTTTCTTCACCTTCAGTCTGAGGTTAATATCATTTTTTTTAGTGAAGTTTTTTGGATCAAATCAGCCACTCATTCAAGATAACTTCTTTCTTTCAAAGTTGATTATCATATTAGTAAAGTTTTCAATCCCAACTTAACTTTAAGATAATTGAAGCACTTTCTTGATATGCTTTCATCTTTGTGATGTTCCTACGTTGCACTGCAGATGGAATCTATCATTAGACATTGCTTTGTCATGACTCCCAAAGAATTTGCCAAGGCCAACGAAGGAGATGATATTTTCTTTTGTGAATATGAATATGACGTTCACTGGCATGCTTTCAAGCGTCTTGCTGAGATTGACAATGACAATGAGGTAATTATTATAGAAGAGAGAAAAAGATATTTTAGTCCTGCTCACTGAGAAGCGTATAGCAAGATACTTGTATTTATGCATTAATTCTTGCATGGTAGGTTGGTGAAGAACCTGACAGTGATGAAGATTGGAATCTTTGCAAGGAATCAGACTCTGATACAGATGATGATGTTGAGTATGATACAGAAAATTTAAAAGGTCCACAACCTCAGTCGTCATCAAATCATGCGCCAGCTGCAGTATGGATGTTACCGTTCACTGTATTAATAGTTTTTTTTTTTTTAATGTCAATTTCCTAAAAAGGTTTTCCTTTTGTTACTTGTACAGAATCTGCGCAAGGGGCAATTTTTTGGCCTTCAAAAGATAGGCACCAAAAAAATTCCACAGTTTATAAGGAATCACAAACAAACCGATATTGAGAGAGCAAAGGCTATGCTGTTGCTGGCATCATTACCTAAATATTTACCTTGTAGGAATAAGTATGTGGAAGCTCAATTTTTTCTTACGAAAATATAAATCTAAGTAGCTATTAATCAAGGCATGTTTTATGTAGAGAAATGGAGGAGATAGCCTCGTTTGTAAAAGGCGCCATCTGTGATGATCAGTGTCTAGGACGTTGTTTGTATATCCACGGTGTTCCTGGAACTGGCAAGGTGATAATTTTTCCTTCTAAAAAGAACTGCATTTGTGCTCTAATCCAGCAAGGCTTTACAAATAATAGAGCAAGTCTTGCTTATTTAGCTGTACTTTTGTGAAACTGTAGACAATGAGTGTACTATCAGTAATGAGGAGTTTGAGGTCAGAAGTTGATGCAGGAACCATAAGGCCGTACTGTTTTGTGGAGATTAATGGTTTGAAATTGGCGTCTCCAGAGAATATTTACAGGGTATGGTCAATGGTCTGTTTTGGTTTTATAAAATGGATACATTAATCAGTTATCTTATTTGTTTCTTATATTCTTTTAGGTAATATATGAGGCATTAAATGGTCACAGGGTCAGCTGGAAAAAGGCCCTTCACTTGTTAAATGAGAGATTTGTGGAAGGGAAAAAAACCGGAGAAAAGGCTGACCAGCCATGCATTCTTCTAATTGATGAACTTGATCTTCTTGTAACCAGAAATCAGTCGGTAAATAGTGCTTTATGTAACAAGAAATTTTTGATGTTATTGGCTTCACATTCTTTCACTAATGCAATTGCATCGCCTTGAATCTTACTGTTGCTACAGGTGCTCTATAATATTCTTGATTGGCCTACTAAGCCACATTCCAAACTAATTGTGATAGGTAAGGCTAAATTCTTGCTAGATCTATTTGTTCTACATAATGATCCTCTGATTTTGGGCAAAACATTTTAACTGGGGGAAATTGCTGGGTGATAATGATTGTGATGTCCATATTGACTTGAATAACTTATACTTAAGTAATGATGAATTTAGGGATAGCAAATACCATGGATCTTCCAGAGAAGTTACTTCCTCGTATATCAAGTCGAATGGGCATCCAGAGGCTTTGCTTTGGCCCATACAACTATCAGCAGCTTCAAGAAATCATTTCAAGTCGCTTGAAGGGAATAGATGTGTTTGAGAAGCAAGCTATAGAATTTGCTTCAAGAAAGGTGAGACTGTATGTCATCATGAAGCATAATTTCCTTAATTTTGCTGTATTGCACTGTGATCCAATTGCAAGATATGAGACGAGTTCCACCTTGGAAACATGAGATTTTAATGTGAGGCTTTATTGAATCTTAGACTTTCCAATCTCTTGACTTAGTCATGGCTCTGCTTGAAAGTTCTTTCATATGTATATAAAAAAAGTTCATTTATATATACCCACTTGACAATCATTTTTGGCATTATAGCTCTTCAGTTCACTTCAAAATGGTTCTGTGTTTATTCAGGTTGCAGCAATCTCAGGGGATGCACGTCGTGCTTTGGAAATATGCAGACGTGCTGCAGAAATTTCAGATTATCGTATTAAGAAGCTGCATTCAAATTCTGACTTAGCTACAGCAGGTAGTGAACATCTGCAGGTTTTACATGTCACCATTGTAGAAAGGAGAAGAGGATATATTTTTGACATATACTTCCTGTTTAAATCTGTTCGTATGCCAAATCTAAAACTAAAACAGTTGTAACATTTGTTCTAATTTAAAATTTTAGATAGAAATGGACAAATCTATAAGATATCCCTAAATGCTTGCTTTTATTGTAGTTTAGGCATTTAACTCAGCATTTGCTTCCTTTAATCACATTGATAGCATGATATGGCATACTCTTTCTTTTTGCGTTGCTGGTGATGAGTAGGATGATTGTGGTCTTATTCACTTATACTTTATGCATTAAGTAAAATTTCCCCCCAAATTTTCATTGCAAGCATAGCAAATCAAAGTGGTTTTTTTGGCTATGAAAATCAGTTGCTCAAGATGTTTCAATCGATATTTCTTTGTTGTAAATTTTCATACTAGGTCCCTCACTAACAACTACTTAGAAATTGCATTTAGACTGGTATTCATATCATAATGTTTCTATCAATGATGATCATGAAATAGTTAAAGACCATGCAAAGCAGAGTTCTTAACCTTCTGTTGCTGACTTGATATCTTGTCGTCATGTGTCCATGTTTGATGTTGATCGACAAATCTTATATGATCCATCTTGCCTCATGTAAAATGCAATATATTGATTTATATTGACTTTAATTTCGAACAGTAACCATTTAATATCTGCATTCCTGTGTCCCACAGTTGTTCTTCTGCTCACTAATTTATGCTTTACATATGTTTTCAAGGAAAGGGACTTGTTGCTATGGTAGATGTTGAAGCTGCCATCCAAGAAATGTTTCAGGCTCCTCATATTCAGGTGCGGTGAAATTTTCTAAGCGCTGATTCGTTGCCTAACTCTTGAAGCTTCATTATTTTGATCAATAGGCAATACTGTATCGGTGAAAAAGTGCGAGCTATTATTAATTAGATGCAAATGCAATGCCAGCTCAGTTCTTGTTCATTTCTCCTGACTGCTAATTTTGCAGGGCAAATTGATATATAGTCTTTGTCATAATTAGGAATGAGAAAATTATCTGAGCCTTTGAAATCAATTTATAGCTACAATTATACTTGAATTTGCATTGATGGGCGCCATTACTTTCTTTTGAAGGTGATGAAAAGCTGTTCTAGACTAGGCAAAATATTTTTGACAGCCATGGTACACGAGCTATATAAAACAGGCATGGGCGAAACCACTTTTGAGAAGGTCCGTTCTGGAGCTCCTTTCTGTTTTTATGCTTGTCTTGTATGTTGTTCCCGACCTTCAAACTTCTGCACTCCTGTCAAAACCTTAAAGGGTATATATCCTTTTTAGTATTATTATATTTTTCTTTCACCCTAACTTTAAATTCGAGCAAAAATTTTTGTTCAAGAATGATGTGGGCGCACGTTTGACGCTTGTTTCAAGAAAATATCATTGTACTGATCATCTTAGAGATGGAAGAGGATCCTCTCATAATCGTTTTTCTCCTTTTCTTCTCAGAATCTCATCTCCACCCTTAAATAAAAAAAAAAGATGGTTTAGATTTAATATTTTTTAAAACTATGATTATAGTGTTTTATAAATTAATTTTTTTTAATTAATTTTGTTTGTATTGCAATTATGAATTGTGCAGATCATATTTTAATAGTCTAAGTTTACTTATTTATCTGTAAAATAATAGTTTTATAAAATATGAAATCTAGACCATCAATTTTTTTAAACATAAGGATGGAGATAAGATTATGAGAAGAAAAGGAGAAAAATAATTATGAGAGAATACAGGCGATCTGATATTCGAAGATTTCCCATGTAATTGAATAGCGATAGCACGAAGCTAATTGATCGCAGCATTTCATTATAAATGTATGCTCATTGATTCGATATCGATGCCAAGATTTGCATTACTATTCCAAGAATTTAAGGGAAAAGGTGACTTCACGATGTTCTTATGTGAAGTAATATCTGTGGATGTAGTTGGCAATGGCGGTATCATGTCTGTCCGCCAGCAACGGAGAGGTTTTTCCTGGATACGACACGCTCCTTCATGTTGGGTATGATTTCGTTTCTCAATGATTTTTTTCCTCCCTCCCTTTTCATCCCCACTCTCTAACCAAATAACATCAAGAACAAAGGCTTCAACTTTCCTAAAACAAGGGAACATGTGTGGCTTCAACTTCTCTTGCTTTGAGATAGAAAGAAATAAGTGCCCTTGAGCTTTATGTCCAAGTGATCCATGCTATTTTCACATCTGATGTCCTTGAACATTTTTTTTGGGGACAGATGTAGGCTGGGCGAATCCAGGATTCTTTTATGTGAAGCAGGTTCCAAGCACAGGTTGCAAAAGTTGCAGCTCAACTTCCCTAGGTTAGTTCTCTCTTCTCATGTCATTGTTCAGTTGCCACTGCACTGGCCCCTCTAGAGAACAGGTGTTTATTTTAGCTTTATTTATTTACTTACACATTTAACGAATTCAATTTCACTTCGATTGGTTTCGTTCTGCTTGTGGCAGTGATGATGTGGCATTTGCGCTGAGAAACTGCGAGGATTTACCCTGGCTTGCCAAGTACCTGCTTTAGGAGTGAACATTGTATTCTTAAATTCGAAACAATTTTGACCGGGGATACGATCATATTCAATTGTTTGTATTTCTTTTCTTTTTATTATTATTATTTAAGGGGCAGGCATTAACGGCTTAATTTTGAGATTACAAATAGGAATTGAAGATTGTATTCTACACAATCATATTCAATTGTTGTTTTCCTTTTCTTTTTTTATTATTATTTATAGGACAGGCATTAAGCTTGAGATTACAAATAGGATTAAATTTATGACTTTCTAGTTACTGAGGAGCTCCCACGCCACAAAGTTAAAAGTTCATTGGCTCAATTGTTGTAATTTCAAAGTGAAGTGATCGTTTTGTTGGAGGAATAATTCAAAGTAGAGTTAAAACATCAGAAAAATATAAAGTGACAATAAGCTTAGCCAGCGTTATCTTCAAGCTCATGTAGGGCATAAATGAATGGGAGCGATGGAATAACACGGTGAAGGATGAGTTTGCTTGAACAGGTGGGAGACATTTGGTGCTTCACCATTATAATTGGCAGTTTAAAGGCGGCGCTGGGATTTTGACGCACATGTCGAATACATGATGACTAACTTTTTTGTTTCGCCCACAAGAATACATGACTACACTCATGAAGGAGATAACATAATCTATTCTAATAGTTTGTTATATTGCACATCATCCGATATTAGTTGTCCTCAAGAACATAGGAACGCATGACTGTTTAATTAGAGGAAAAACAAAATGTCAGACCAAGGAAATAAGCTGAACGCAGAATGGCAGCGCAAATGGCATGATGTAGCCACACATGTGGATGTGGTTTTAATGGCTTCCCTTTCCTTCTAATGTTTGGCACATGATATCAAGAGATGCATTACGGAGTTGAGATTTTGCTGTTGGCCATAGGGGTTGGAACTCTATTAACAACTGCAATCGCATTCTCAATCTCAATAGTCACTTGTCTATGTCAGGGTAATCAAGGGGGCTAAACACAATGGCTGGGAAAAAAACAAGTATTTGATTCCCCTCCATATCAACATTAGCCGGTGGCAGATACGGACCACTTTAGAACATCAGCACCCATAATTGATTAGGTAATACATCGATCCTAAGCTGCCTGTGTGAAGGGCGAGGTTTTCTGCCAGAGGGACCGCCCTAAGATAGCACTTCCATGTACTGATAAATATGCAGCGTTCAGCCTGGTAAAGCAATCAACGATGCGTCAAACACCGAAATCAACATGAGCATACGTAAAGGCGTCTATCTCCAGAATGTGAAAAAGAAAAAACAATACTTGTCAACATCAGGCACGGTCAGGGGATCATATAACTCCTCCCTTGGTTCAATATTAGGAATAGTCATAGATGCCATGTCCTGAGCACCTTCAACCTGAAAATAAACAAACTGATGCATGAGCATCTTCATATCAGAAGTTAATGCAACTTAACCCCGTTTCTTACCCCATGAAGTTATTTTCTGCCATACAAACTGATACATAGATTAAATTTTACAGAGACACACCTGTTGGGGGTACTGCGTATAACCAGCATATGCACCATATGCGTACAAGGATGGATCTTGAGCTGCTCCATAAGCATAGGCTTCATAGCCTTGTCCATATCCATAGTAGGCACTCCATTGGCTCGGGTCCATCTGTGCTCCCCAGCCATCCTAGTACAATTACATGGCAAAATTTTACCACATACAATGTAAAGCATATCAGCAAAATGAACTGCAAAATCCACACATAACAAACTTACTGAGTTAAGAAAATACCATTATGCTTTGATACACACACACACACACACACATTTCAACGGTGGTACTGCAACTCACTTCATATTAAGTCAGTCTGGACAAAGGTAGTCAGTCTGGACAAAATTTCAACAGGCAGAGGATACAGATAGGAAAGAGAGGTGATAATTGAGAAGAGACAGTAGCCACCATGTCACAATCATAAGGGAGCATAAATAATGCCACCATCCCCACTTTGCATGAATGATGGTTTCATCGTATGCAATTATGCAAATTTAGGAGTTTCTAAGATTGAAGTGCATGATAATGATATATTACAAGTGCAGGCAGGTCAAAGCGGGACAAACTACTTAACATTTCATGATAATATCACCCACCTGTCTAGCTGTCAAGCTCCTACCCCAAGAAATTCGGACCACTTGCTGACCTATCATCTTTCCCTGCATCCTCTGAATGGCTTCTTCAGCAGATGTCCTATAGACAAAAGCAACATGAGAAATTGAAGAAACAGAGCTTATATAGGATAAAGAAAAAAACAAGAAGCATGACGGAATAGCTCACAAGACATGAATAACGTTATGCCATACCAAAATCACTACATTCACCCATCCTTAATATAAGACCTAGTTTACTTATTTTGGAGAAGTTAAGGAAGATAAATAAGTTAGTTTTTTTTTTTGATACAAAGATAAATAAGTTAGTTAATCATAACATGGATTGTGTATCATTTGATTATATATCAATTTATAAGTCAGACAAATTAGTTTGATATAAAAAAGATAAATATGAATACTCTAAAGTAATTTATTTAGCTTCATTAATCTCTTTAAAAAAGCGAACTGGGTCTTATATTAAAGACTAGGGGTAGTACCTCAGTTTTCTTTTCTTTTTTTTTTGGGTGGCAAGTGAACCCCATATCTTTACAGAGTAACCATATATAGAATTTAAATGTTTAAAAGAAAGAAAGAAAATAACAGACCTTGTCCCAAATTGAACAAAGCCACATCCTTTGCCAGCCTGAATCTTGACGGATACAATTTCTCCAAATTGCAAGAAGGTTTGCTTCAGTTCTTCTTCGGTGACATTGAGATCCAAATTACCAACAAAAATCTGCAGTACAAACTGGGGTAAAACAATCATAAAAGAATGAAATTTACAAAATATTGTGGGTCTAACTTACAGTTGTATTATTCATATCATAATCTGGTGGAACTGCATTAACTGGGGTAGTATATGCCGGGATTGGATATATGGCTGCCAAAGAGATCCTTGAGTAAGTGCCTCACGTAAGTAGCAATAAATTCAAATAGCAAAATCCTAAAATATAGCCATTAATTATTCAAGGTACCGAGTCTTGAGTACCAATCTTCAGATCTCTGCTCATATCTACGTTGACTAATTAAAGTAGATTTTTTTTTTTTTTTTTTTTTTGCTTTGACTTCTTTAGTAGAGTAGCACAAAAACAAATACAACATTACTCCATAATTTCATGTTCATTCCTTAAAGTGAAGTAATTTTTTTCCTTTCTTTATTTTTTCAAAACAGCAAATCCAGCTATATTTTAAAAGCACTAGAAGACTTTAATGTAACACATGCACCACCAAGGCACACCTCAGACTTGTCAATTAGATTGGTCCTGACTTTTATTAAATCACTAGTGGAGAGGGGAGCATAGTCCCTGTTCCCCAGGAAATATATGAAAAGTATCAACGCAATAATCACCTTTAGCTGCAGCATATTGCTGTTGGAAACCTGTGGTTTTCTTTGGGGTTGCAGCACTTATACGCATTGGCCTACTTGAGCAATAAACACCATTCATTTCAGTCATAGCACGATTCCTTTCAGTCTCATCAGAAAATTTAACAAACCCATATCCCTTGGAACGCCCTGTATTAGGATCAGTCACGACTTTAGCACCTCTAACTGAAGGATAATGGGCTCGGAATGTCTCCTGCAGAAGGTAATCTGTAACATCAGGTGCTAGGTCCCCCACAAAAATTGAGTGCTCAGGCCCAGCATCAGGACGCCGCTCCCCAATACCAAAAGATGCCCAATTCAATCTGAAAGTCTGTTCTGTTCCAGGCATTTGCATCCCATTGTAAGTTTGCAGAATCCGTTCTGCTGCCACATGAGAAACAAACTCCACAAATCCATAGCCCTCAGGCTGTCCAGTTATCTTGTTACGTATGATCTTTATGGAAACTACCTACAGAGCAAAGCAATCCATTTCCATGAGCACCCTACCATCGATCCACATATACAAATCCACGATAAAAGAAGTGTCTAAGATGGAAGATTTATCACCAGATATAATAGCATCACACAAATAAATCATCTGCCCTAAAAAATTCACGCAAGAATCATCTGTCAGGATACAGCAAAGTTGAATACTGACATAACGTATACTAAGTAACTTTTTCACCCTGTTTCAGCAAAGATAAATAAAGATGCTATCGAGCTCTTCGTCCTCTAGGAGAAAACTTTCCAAAACGGCACATTTCTCTGGCTAAAAAAATTGAAATTTAATATATCACGCTTTCATCAAAAGCTCACTTAGACAGTATGGCCCTTCTTCAAAGTTATTTCTCCATGGACGATAGAATGGAAAATAAAAAAAAGCTTCCCTGGCGCTGGTTTAATCTAGAGTTTAAGTTGACACTGAAAGGAGATGAAAAGCCATAAAATTCCAACTGAAGAATGATGCTCCTTCGAAAGGGTGTAATTACTTAGTGATATGAAATTCGTAGACTCCAAGTTTCCTATTCTCCGAGTGAAAGCCCTCTTCAGAAACGACCGCAAAGTAAGACTCTAATGTAACTGGTCGTCCTCCAACAGAAGTGCATTGCTCAGGAATAATTCTGGAGGGTGAAAATGGGACAACCTCTGACACTACTTACCGGTAATTCCACTCGTTGGGTTCCAATTTTGAATCTTGAATGTGTTTTTTCGTTCTCTTTTTCCTCAAGAGCTCATCCATAAACCCCAGCATACATTTTTGTAAACCTCAAAGAACCAACAGATGGAATTTTTTACCGAACATGGTTTATTTGATAATTATTTGTGCAAGTCGTAGACGCCGAAAAAGAAGAAGATTAAGGAGACGGAGAACAAACCTCTCCGGTGTGCGCGAAGCAGTGAGTAAGGTAATTTTCGTCGACCCAGTACTGCAAATCCCCAATCCACAGGGTTCGGACTTCCTCAATCGAGGAAGGTTGATGATAACCCTGGGAAGCGGTCGTCGTCATTGTCTGTAATACAGAACTGCTCACTCGATGAAAGTTATAGTTGCTGTTCCCTCGCTCTAGAAGAGATAACCCTAGGCTGGGGAGTGGCCGACGGTTGATCAGTTGCCAGTTGCCACCGAGTAATTGATTTATAATGTCCGACCTTTTTCGTCCTACTACGTATATTTTATGAGTATAAGATTTGTATTAAAATTCCGCTGTTTGATTTTTAGCATCATAGACATGATGAGTCAGGATTACATAAGCCTTTTTTTATAGGGCGAAGGTGCAAAAATACCCATCTACATATGTCATATGTGCGTCTGGCACCATTTACATTCCTTGGGTGCAAAACTACTCATGATCATTGTAAAAGGGTACAAAAATACCAGGGCCGTTAATTCCCCAAAACGTCCGTCAATTTCAAATTATGGGCCCCACTTTTCTGTACACATGTCATCCACCATGTCTCTTTTGACCAATGTTTGTCCCCATTTTGCTGACTAGGATTCTGGGGGATGAAACAAAGACCCACGTGTTGGTGAAAATAAATCCCTACTGTGCAAGTGATTAAAAAAGCAAAAAGCATCTCTGTTGAATAAGGCTAAGTCTCGACTTTGCTTTAATACCAACACCAACCCATTTTTCTGTCATTAAAACCCAAACCCGTTTCTGCTTCTTCAACCTTGAAACCCGTCGGAGAGCTTGGAGGAAGGGACAGTCAGCAAGACGAGAAGGGAGACCGAGTAATATAAATGGCGTCAACCTCACCTTCAACAAGCGTAAGAAGCAAACGACGAGTCACGTTGTTGAGGCCACCGAGTCGAGAAGATGTGTATGACGGTCCGATCAGGTTATGCTACCACAGGTTAGTTGCTCCTCGTTGGACGGCGTGGACGAACGGCAACCCTGGGCGAAGGTTCTATGGTTGTCGATTCTACTACCAGGTATGAGATTTAATGTTTTTGGGATGGTTGATGCATGTGCAAGTGTTTAAACGTTGGTGTTGAACTATGAACAGGATGGAGGCTGTGGGTATTTTGCTTGGCACGATGATGACTTTGGTGAGAGGGCCAATGTTGTGATAAAGCAACTATTGGATGACATAGACAAATTGTATGATGAGAACACCAAGATTCGAAAAGACGACGATGGCAGGAGGATGTTTGAGGAGCTTGATGCAATCCATGGAGAGTTGAGGAATCTGAAATGTAGAAGCAAGATAGGGGGAAGTGATGTAAAGTTCAAAATTGTTGTGGCTGCTTTAATAATGACTTGGGTTTGGATAATTGTCATGTAGTTGGAAAGTTAATATGGGATTGAAGGCACTTGTGATGTAACAAGTTTTTTAATAGTTTGACATATCTTTCATCTCCTTTTCTTATACTTTGCAATTTTTGCTTCAGCAACTATCTTTGATGACAATGTAATGGTTTAATAGTTCCACTTCCATTTCGTTTAATGGTTTAACTTTGAAGGCACTTTGCAATTTTTGCTTCAGCACCTATCTTTGATCACCAGTGTTCGTGTTTCTTTTTCAATGGCTCTTTTTTTGTAATGATACAATGTAAAACTCTCACAGCATACCAAACAGGGATATGAAGTCTATGAGCAGGCTCCTAAATTGCTATAAGAATCAGAGCAAGCTAATGATACAACCATAGAAGAATATAACACCAACTCATAAAATTAACTTCCCATATGAGTATAAAATTAACTTCGCATACTTCCCATATGAGTATAAAATTAACTTCCCATATGAGCATATGAGCATCTGCTGGAATACTGAACATGACCATACTGAATTTAGATACATTGCTAATTTAGATACAGGACTCCCCTTGCAGTAACATGACCATACGAGGACTCCCCTTGCTAATTTAGATACATTGCTGCCTACTGAATTTAATGAAAGCAAATGAAAACAGTGGACACAGTAAATACTAGGAAAGGTCTTATAATGACTCCAATTGATTGATGTTGCAAATACACAGATACAAAAATTATCCCAAATGTGAAAGTCATCACAGTATACACCTATTGAAGCGTGGCCTTGACTTAACATTATATGCAGTGGCAACATGTGCCAATCACACTGAAGGAACAAGTGTCTGAGTAACAAAAACCAAAAAAGGCCATAACTATATACACATCCAAAAAACTACATCCTAGCATAAATCCCTAGTAAGAAATCCCAAAAAGTGATAATACAAGGGCCTAAATATCAGAGGTATTTGTCCTTGCCCTAGTCTTTGCAATCATGGCCTGTCTCTTTGCTAAGAGTTGTGATGTTGAAATGCTTGGGATGCCTTTCCATTGTAGACCCGGGGCCTTGAATGGAAGTTGATCAAGAATTGGTTTACCAGGAGCCGAGAATCCAATTGTTGGGTCCCAGCAGTGTCAGCTACTGGCCCACCATGCGGGACACCCCAGGCCCATTTCTGAGCCCAGTATTGGCAATCACCGCTCGGGTATTGTAGGTTTGGTCCAAGGCCCTCTCGGGTCCACGATCCCTGCATGCAGCAGTTCTGGGGGTTTATAGGCTTGCGCCACTTCCCCCCCAAGGATCGAAGTCGAGACCTCCCCCCTTTATTGGCATTTGAAATGCCACGCTTATCACCACTTGAGCTGCAGCTCAAGTGGTGATAAGCGTGGCATTTCAAATGCCAATAAAGGGGGGAGGTCTCGACTTCGATCCTTGGGGGGGAAGTGGCGCAAGCCTATAAACCCCCAGAACTGCTGCATGCAGGGATCGTGGACCCGAGAGGGCCTTGGACCAAACCTACAATACCCGAGCGGTGATTGCCAATACTGGGCTCAGAAATGGGCCTGGGGTGTCCCGCATGGTGGGCCAGTAGCTGACACTGCTGGGACCCAACACCAATCCTTCTAGAACCCTCTGCTGCAGTTGAAGTTGAACGTCGAGATTTCCTAATTGCCTTCTCGTTAGGTATTGGGAATTTGGTTTGGGCATCAGCATTATTTTGGAAAAACTGTTGAGCACAACCTTGGTGGACCACAACCTCTGATGACATCCCAGGCTTCATCATAATTGAAAGAAAGTCAATAACACTACTAATTCTGATTTAGAGCACATTCATAAAGGACAACAACATAACTCACATTAAATACAGTTCGCCCAGTATGTTCGTTATAGACTACACCCATCCCGCACACAGATTTGGATTTCGACACCTTTTTCTTCTGTGTGGGTGGCTGGGAGGGAGTGGGTGGCTGTGTTGATGGCTGGGAGGTAGTGGGTGGCTGTGTTGATGGCTGGGCACGTCTCCTCTTCGTTGCAGGCTGCGAGTTACTTGATGAAGGAACCTGCAATTTCAAATTCAATGTATTAGTTACATGATACAACCTCTTAACAATATACTAAATAAGTTGGTATGGAAGATACAACCTTTGTACAAGTGGATCTATAGTGTCCTTCTTGTTTGCAGAAGGTACATCTAACAATCCGACCGCATTTGCTTAATCTCTCAGGTTGGGAAGTTTGTTGTTCACCTTGTACACTGTTCTGGACAAATTTTCCCTTTTTCAGTCTTCTTGCAGATTCTTCAGTCCTTTTTCTCTTTTTCCTCGGTCTTCCAGGCAAGGTTGGAACAGGTGGAGGTTGCATTGGGAGGCAATTGGCAGTGTCCCAAAACTGCCTTCCCCTAACCGGTTGGAGCTTCATCCTATAACTAGCTAAGTACGTGTCTTTGTGGTAATAATGAGATATCTTGGTTAATGGGTCTACTTTTGCATGATACATAGCACAAATAGCATGTTGGCATGGGATTCCAGTTAAATCCCATGCCTTGCAAGTACACATTTCACTATTCAAATACACATTGTGTCTATCTTGACCCTCATTAACCTCATACCCATCATCACCATTAAAAAACACTCGACAATTATTAGCTAAAAATCGGTTAGTCTCAAATAACTCAATGCAACGTGGGCTGTAATTACTCTTCCAATTTCTAACATTATTTTCACTATTTGCCCATTTTCCCATCATCTTTAATCTAATGCCATCAAACATCTTAATGACAGAAAGATACCTATACTCATCAATCCAAGAGTTTAGGCTTTCACTAATATTATTGTCTACCATCCACGACTTACATCTAGTGGTAAAGAAAGCTCTTACCCATGTTTTTGGATTGTATGCCATGGCTGCCTCAGCTGCTTGTCTATTAAGTGCACCAAGAGCTTCCATATTGTCTTTAAACTCTTGCTGAAATGAACTCCACGAGCATTGAAAGAATGCTTTCTTGAATTCGTTGCCCCTCCACACTTTGCTCCAGTTTGCATATATGTGTCTTGCACAATTTCTGTGCTCAGCCAGTGGTAGTACCTCATTTATAGCTTGCCCTAAACCCTATAATACAGAAATTAAAATAAGTCATTTTTCAATAGTAATCCATAAACGACAAGACAGTATTAATGCACAATATTAATGTTTCACCTTCTGCATGTCAGATATGAAGGTTACAGTTGAACCATTACCAAGTTTCAGCGACCTTCGAAGGCATTCAAGAAACCATCCCCATTGAAGGCCATTTTCTTTCTGAGTCAAACAGAAAGCCAAAGGATACAAGGAGTCATTCGCATCTACACCAACAGCTGTGAGTAAAATACCCTTTGATTTCCCTTTCAAAAAAGTGCCATCAACACCAATCAATGGCCGGCATCCTTGAGACCACCCAACCTAGACAAAATCAAGTTCACACAACGTCAAATTCAGATTGTAACCAACAGAACGTAAACAAAAAAATTCAGATTCAATCAAAGTTATTCCAATACTAACTTAAAATTCATACTCATACCTTCGAAGCGTTGAAACAAAGGTATAGCCTGCTAAACACCCTTCTCCCATGTTCTAATGCCTCATTGCACAATTCCACAATAACATCTGAACCAGGATTAGAGATGCGAAGTTCATTGCAATAAGCATCAATCTTCGCAAACTCATCCTTGAAACTGCCTTCCATGTCTTCCACTATCTTCCTCTTCGCCCTCTTACACTTGTGTATGCTAATACAGACCTTCAATTCACGTTGGACATCATCTTTTATTTGACTAATCTTAAATTGAGGGCTTTGTTGCACTTTGTCCTTGTAATGGTAAGCCAACCAGTTTGCAGAAGCTCTAGGGTTATTATACACCCTAGCACAACTATGCTCTAAACACAGTGTCTTCACCATGAACCCTACTTGTTGCCCATAACTAGAAGCATATAATACAAATGGGCACCCCTCTTGGCATACTGCTTTTATTAGCTTCTTATCACTCTTAGCCATTCTTAGCTTCACCCCTGTTGTTATCGCATAAGTATCCAAAGCCCTTTTCAGCTCCACCTTGTCCTTAAAAGTCATACCTACCATGAAAAAAGGCTTGTCAGCCGAGCCCACCACAATAGTCCCTCTCACTTCTTCTGGAGGCCCATCCGCATACTGTAGGCCCATATCCTCCTCCTCTTGCTCACTTCCATCACTACATGCTACTTCAAATTCTACTTCAACACTCTCCTCAGTGTCAGAGCTTCCACTTACAGCCTTGTAACTCTCATCTTCACTGTCAGAATCCTCTGAATTTTGCTGCTCATCCTCATCAGATTTATTATTCCCACTCTCATTTCCACTAGTGTCTTCATCAGATTTATCATTTGCATTTATAAGAGGACCCCCAAGTTCATTTATGTCACCAGCAATATCATCTTCATCGCCCAGATACTCAATCTCGTCAATTATATCTTGTTCCTCAATATGCATTTTTTCTTTTTCGACTCCCTCTCCACTTGCTCTTAATCTATCTTCTACAAAGTTATCGCTCCTTCTCAAATGTCTTGTAAGTCAACAAATTTTGCTTACCTTGTTCAGCATTAGATTGTGCAACACTGAGCATGCTCTTGAGCCCCACTTGACGACATTCACCCTGCGACAAAGCAAACCAATAAATTAATCGAGGGGTTCAATGGTATTTCGCTGTACACAATAGAAAACAAGAATTTTTGGGACCCATTTCATGCTTACCTTTGCTTTTCGTATGCCCTTTCCTCAGTCCGTGGGCTTTAACAATCTCAGCACATGCGTTCGAAAATTCCAACCTTGACTCTCACTGTTTCTCTCGTGTTATTCCTCCCTTACTCACGATTCCACCTGTTGCTTTATGCCTTTTTGTGGATTCCGTCAATTACTCACCATCGCTCTCTCGCGTCGAAGCTCATCAATCTCACTGTTGGAAACCCTAAAGAACCCCTCTTTTTGTTAAAGCAAAGTCGAGACTTAGCCTTATTCAACAGAGATGCTTTTTGCTTTTTTAATCACTTGCACAGTAGGGATTTATTTTCACCAACACGTGGGTCTTTGTTTCATCCCCCAGAATCCTAGTCAGCAAAATGGGGACAAACATTGGTCAAAAGAGACATGGTGGATGACATGTGTACAGAAAAGTGGGGCCCATAATTTGAAATTGACGGACGTTTTGGGGAATTAACGGCCCTGGTATTTTTGTACCCTTTTACAATGATCATGAGTAGTTTTGCACCCAAGGAATGTAAATGGTGCCAGACGCACATATGACATATGTAGATGGGTATTTTTGCACCTTCGCCCTTTTTTATATGGAAAAAAAATTCTCACTAGAAAATCTCTCAATTATATTCTAGCATTTCTGATTAGATAAAACAGGGAGAACGAGAATTCACACTTCACAGCTGGATTATATTAAATAGTTAAATATCAAATAAAAACTTGGCTGTTACTACTTAAGAAAGATATTAAAGAAAATTAAAGAATGTTCCTTCACAAAAAATAAAAAAAATAAAAAAATTGTTGCAAGATAAAAAATATAAAAATCCGTCGTTAATTGTTTGAAACTGTGTGACATATATAAATTGAGAGTCATTTTTTACAGGATAAGAAAATATTTATACCATAGTCATTTTAATGGGGACACTCCTTTATGCATTGGCTTCTAGACAATATACCATAGGCATTTAACTGTTGGACCATATGAGAATTTCTGAGCTAGATACTAATCATGGTATCAATCTTAATTTGAGTTTGCTCATGAAGGCCGGTGGCTAGGTGATTATTTTGATGAAGCCCCGTCCCCCATAAATCAACTGTTATAATGTTCATTTGGAATAGTTTATTTTTAGATAATAAGTGCTATTAAATCATGATTCACGGTATATAAGATAAGTATGTAAGAGAAATTTTATCTCGACTTACGTAATAAAGACTTATTATCCAAAAATAAGTGATACCAAACACATGCATAGTAACTGTGCGCCAAGTAATTCAATACCCGGCATTAGCCACTTAAAGCGCGGATGCGCGTGCAATGCATGCACATATATGTGTATGTGTGTATATATATTCTGAATTACTCGCTCATATCTATTTTCTCATCTCTTGAACGTAACGGAGGCAGCGGCCATGGCGATACCTGCTGCTCTCGTTGTTGTTCCCGTAGGCATTCTATTCATTATATCGGGTTTCCTCGTTAATCTAACTCAGGTATATATCTTCGTCATCCTTTTCTTGTTTGATTCTCTCTCCCTTTCTTGAATAATGGCCTTTCCTCAATCATCGCTCTGCATTCCTCTGGTCTATTATATTACATTGCCGTTATTAAATCTTGTGGCCCCTCATCTCAAATGGTCATTCATTTCCTTTAATTTTTACTTTCATTGAGTTCCCGAATGCAAGCTAACTCAATGATGACTATGAAACGGAAATATATGCATATATATATATGCGCGCGCATTTTCACAAGAATATATATACCATTCCTTAAGATCATTTCTATTCGACATCACTTGATCAATTGTCTTCCTTTTATGGTATTACTGTGATCTTGCAGGCGATTCTTTTTGTCCTTGTTCGTCCATTTGCAAAGAATTGGTACAGAACAATTAACAAATTACTCTCAGAATCGTTATGGTTGGAGGTCGTATGGCTCTTTGATTGGTGGGCAGGCATCAAGGTGTTTAGTTTATATCCTAACTGCTCCACCTTTTATTAGTTGTTTTTAATTAATCCTTCTTGTTAATCTGCCTTCATAATTATCTGCTAGCTCTTCTTGAAAATATACCATCCATAAAATAAAGAAAAGATAAACGAGACAACTGGCATCCAAGCGTTCGAGAAAATGAGGACGAGAGATTGATGATTTGCGCGGATTTTTAGAAAGTTATACAAGTTAAAAAGTAATACATGTGTAACTCACAAATTAAGGGTAGGGGAAGGTCATGGTTGTCGTATACGCAGTCTTATACGAATACATTTCCAAGTCAATACGCATATGCGGAAAGCATCCAGTTATCATCATATTGCTGGCTGCTGATTCCTTTCTTGCAGTTATATATATATATATATATATATATTGAGATTGAGATATATATGCTTACAAAGTAGGGTAATGTTCATATACTCTAGTCTAACTGGTTTAACCTGATCCCACTTGCAGGTTGAGCTCCACACAGATTCAGAAACCTACAATCAATTCATGGGTACTTACCATCTATTCGTGGTTATAAAGCAATATACATGCATGAACCAAATCAGATGTCATAAAATAACAATCTTGTCCTATAACATCTTAGGTAAGGAGAATGCTCTTCTTATCTGCAACCACAGGAGTGACATTGATTGGCTTGTTGGATGGGTCTTAGCTCAGGTGCCTATTTATTCTATCACTGCAGCTGCCTTTAATTACCCAAGTTAAAAGCTGAGTTTAAATTGTCTTTATATTTAATTTACTGCTGTTTGATTATCTCTTGTTCTGCATATTTCTAACTTGTGGCAGCGAACTGGCTGCCTTGGTCGCACTGTTGCCGTGATGAAGAAAGAATTAAAATACCTTCCAGTGAGTGTTTATTCCTTTTACTCTCTGTCTGTATATTCCAGTGTTTATACTTGCAATTAATGATGAATTTGTAAGTTTTATTGATGTGAATGATGCAGGTCATAGGTTGGTCAATGTGGTTTAGTGACTATATCTTTCTGGAGAGAAAATGGGACAAGGATGAAGCAACATTGAATGTATCTCTTTTTGCGCTGTCCTAAATTATGAGATAATTAAGAAATTCATTTGACACTGTTTATTTCTTGAGATAGATATTTCATTGATATCTATATATGTATTGGCAATGTTTTTATGAGCAGTCAAGTTTTGGGCGGCTGGAGGACGTTCCGGTGCCCTTATGGTTGGCTCTTTTTGTGGAAGGAACTCGCTTTACAGAGCCAAAGCTAGTCTCAGCTCAGGAGTATGCGGCATCCAAAGGGTTGCCTATTCCTAGAAATGTGTTGGTCCCTCGTACTAAGGTGAATTAATGTTAATGGTAGCTAGATTTTGTTTGAAAGGTTGATGGGGAGATTATTGTGTATTTATGTGCGCAGGGTTTTGTGTCGGCGGTGACACAAACGCGTACGTTCATGGGAGCTGTATATGATTTCACGTTTGCGATTCCAAAGAGCCAGCATTCACCCACACTTTGGAGCATGTTTCAAGGCATTTCTAGCTCGGTAGGCATTTATACTCTACGTACGTACTGAGAATCTTGGCAAACATAACCCTCCCTTTCAATTTGGACCAAGATCCTTCCTTACATGCATTGGATTGCCATTATCCTGGTCCTTATTCTCTCTCTACATATTCCTTCATTGGACCTAATTAATTAATTAGATTAGCTTCTGAGACAGAAGTTGCTAATGCGGATGAGATTTGTAAGCAAGGGTTGATGCGTGTCTGTATAGGTGAAGGTGGAACTGAGACGACACCCAATGGAGGAACTGCCAGAAACAGCTGATGGCATTGCACAATGGTGTAGAGACCAATTCGTGAGCAAGGTATATGTACATATTGACATGATTGGAGTGTGAGTGTAAATGTGACTTTGGAGGCTGGTTTTGTGGGTAAAATGGCAGGATGCTGCACTGGAGAGATATGGGACAACGGGTATATTCAGCGAACAAGAAACGCACGACATCGGTCGGCCTAAGATATCTTTCGTGGTAATTAATTTGAATTCATACTTTCTGATTGTAAAAAGTAAAAACAGAGAGAAGTAATTTGAATAATGGACGCAGGTGGTGGTATGTTGGTGCTGCGTTGTGGGGTTGGGGGTGGCGATGATGGGCTTGTCGTGGTGGCGCCTCCTGTCGTCACGGCAAGGCTTATTATGTGGCGCTGTCTCGCTCACGCTGGTCACCCTCGTCATGCATATTCTCATTTCATCATCGTCTCCACCTGATCGCTCCTCACCCCCGACTGATCCCATTAGGGAGACCCTTCTCCCCCCTTGATCACTCTTCATCCCTCCACCTGCTCCCACTTTCCACATTCTTTCTTGTAATTATATTTTTTGTGTCATATCCTTTCCTTTGAAAATTCATTCCAACCAATCCTCCACGCTGCCTTTTCATTTATTCCTTCTTGTTTGTGATTCAAATGTTAACAAGCATTTATTGTATTCATTCCAATAGTGAGCAGCCCACCGTATATTTTCTATTTTATGTTAAATTATTGCTGATATTGATTTAATATCAATTATTATGATAAAGTAATTATTAAATTATTTTCCAGCTAGAATGCACTAATTAATTAATTATAAATATAAAACCACCACTCAATGTCAAATAAATTCATATTTAGAGTAATTGTATAAAATATTGAAATATATTATTTTATATTAAATGAAAATTGTCTTAAGAAAAATTCTTATTCATAATAAAATCATTCATAGTCCCATCAACCTATTTGAAATGGGAATCACTGTTAAGAATGGCCAAAAATCCCCGTCATTAGTCATTAGGCTGAAATGAATAAAACATGGCATCCATTAGGCGGCTGATAGTTACCACTTTTATAGGCATCAAGTGGATGCCGCGTGCAAAGGTTTCTTGTAGAGCTGCAGCAAGAGAGAGGAAGAAACAACACTCAGAGAAGAAGCGGCCATGCAGGCACCAGCAAGCCACGGGGGCAGCCTGATTCCGGTGAACGGGTACAAGATGCCGGCAGCAATTGGCATGCCCAGAATGTTGTAACCCAGAGCCCACATGTAGTTTAGACGGATACGAGACATGGTCCTTCTCGACAGATCTATGGCTGTGATTACATCTTCCAAGCTGCTTTTCACCAGAACTATATCAGCTGATTCTAGGGCTATGTCAGTCCCAGCACCAATTGCCATACCCACGTCAGCAGCAACTAAAGCTGGCGAGTCATTGATTCCGTCGCCCACCATTGCCACCACCATGCCTTTCATCTGCACCCCGTTTCAGAGACGATCATCATTGACCAATTATTTATTTACCACATCACCTCAAATATAAGTACTCGTGCCTCATTGTTACAAGGCTTACCTGTAAGTCTTTAACCTTATCTGCTTTTCCCAGTGGATCAGTCTCAGCAAAGACCTTGTCAATACCCACTTCGTCTGCAATAGCAGTTGCAGTAGCGCGGTTATCACCGGTCACCATGATGCTTAAGATGCCCATGGTGTGCAGAAAAGATATCACTCGCTTAGCCCCGGGCTTTACAGGATCAGTTACAGAGAAAGCTCCAGCAATCTTTCCATCAATTGAAACTAACACACACGTTCTAGCTAGAACTTCATTTTCAGAAACATACCTTTCAACCTCGCCACTTATTGGAACGTTACGAGAATGCATTAGTCGTTTGTTCCCAACTAAAACCGTTCTCCCGCCAACTTTTCCACTTACCCCAGCCCCCACGTGCACCTCAAAGTCCTTCACATCAAAAACTTGCTCAGCACTAGACCCAAACTGCTGGCGCTGCCTCTTTGCATAAGCCACAACAGCTTTTGCTATTGGGTGTTCACTGCTTGCCTAAATTTGTAGACACAATGAGATATTTATGTTACTTATCAAGGAGTTGTTTTGAAAAATAGAAGATACTTGGGTTGAAAACCTCAACATCAATAAATCATCTTCAAATGGTAAGAACTCTTCTTTTCCTTATTTATTTCGAATTGTGAGAATTGAATAATAATGACAAAATCCAGGGACCATACCCTAGCTATGTGTATTATTTTTCAAATAAATAAAATGAAGAGGAAATGGTATAAGTCTAACATTATTCATAGTTTAATACTCCTCAGATCCTTTTTATAAACAATTTTCTCTCTCTTTCGAGGTTGGTCCTTAATATAAGCAACTTTCTTTTTGTATCTTAAAATTTAAACTTCATTTTCTTTTCTACCCCTATTAATAAGTAACTTTATATTAATTATTCTCCACTCACCACTAATTCTCTTTCATTTAATCATTTATTACTTATTCTCTCTCATAATTTTTTATTCATTTTCTCTCTATACTCTTTCATAAATAAGGGCATATTTGGAAAATATATGATATTTTTGACACATTTATTATTTTTAACTAATCTTAATCGTCAGTTCTTTTTGCGCAATCAGGAAAAAGATTACTTATAAAAAGGACCGGAGGGAGTGTCGAAATTTGGGGACCACACACCAGTTATTACCGATCTGACAAATGCTCCTTATATATTAAAGAGAATGAAACCCCACCAAAGATTTAGATTTCCATACAAGCACAGCGAGCAACATTAAAACAAGTACCTCCACGGCAATGGCCATGTCACATAACTCCTCCATCAAAAATTCAGAATATAGCACAGCACTAACTACCTCTGGTTTTCCAATGGTAAGTGTCCCTGTCTTATCGAACACAACAACTTTCACCTGCATCAAGAACAATGAGTGAATTCCATTTCCAGGTAAATAAAGTAGCATCAAACAAAAACCAGCTAATATTTACTACATTATGCCAAATGTTAATGTAGATGAAATAGAAATAATGTGAAACGGTGACTTTGATCTTAAAACCCAATTATCAATGCCTTTGTTTAAGATAATAATGCAGCACAAGAGCTATGGATAACTGCAAACAAAGGATCATTACCTTGTGCGCCTTTTCAAGTGCATCTCCTCCCTTGATGAGTACCCCTTGAGAAGCACCAATACCTGAAGCAACCATGACTGCTGTTGGTGTTGCTAGACCCAGAGCACATGGGCAGGCAACAACTAGAACTGAAATAGCAAACTGCAAAGCAAGCTCAAAGGCATCCATAGCTTTTGGTATCCAATACTTAGGGTAAATGCCAGCTTCGCCAAGAATAAACCATCCCAGCCAGGTTATGAATGCTGCAACAACCACCTAAAATTGCAACCATAAACGCCATTAATCCTTTATTCCTTGAAGGGAAAAAAAAATGAAACAATGGTGGGATAATTAAAAAAGCTCACTATTGGAACAAAAAATTTTGAAATATGGTCAGCAAGTTTTTGGATCGGTGCTTTAGCAAGTTGAGCAGCTTCTACAAGTTGAACAATTTGAGAAAGTGCAGTTTCTGTTCCAACATGTGTGGCCTTAACCACTAAGCAGCCATTCTCATTCATGGTCCCACCAATAACCTGATCAGCACAATGCAAAAATAAAAAAAGTTCTCACCATACAAAATTGCCATCTTCAAGACAATATGAAAACAAAAATTGGGACAAAAATAATAATGGCACCTCATTTCCTACATCCCCCTTTCCATAGAAAGGGGAAAAAGCAAAATGATATTTCCATTTTTTCAGCACTATTGTTTGTCATCTAATATCACCAACTACTTCAAATTTGAGCATTGTCGGGCTAAGAACTTTTTCCATAATTTATGGAAAATGAAAGCTAGCACTCTCAACATAAAATTTTTCCATCTACAAGACTCAAACCTAAGAACTTATTTATGGGAAATTGAATAGTGTCAAAAATTAATCCACTCTGACTTTCAGTTTTACCTATCTCCTAAGAAATCTCATCTTTGAATACTGACAATACCCTTTTCATTTATGGTTTTGTCTTGATCCATTAAGTTTTGGAGTGCTCGTGCTTTCATTATAATTAAAACTAACAAAAACTAGGAGGCATACTACATAAATAATACCTTGTCTCCCGGACTTTTATCAATAGGTGTTGCCTCGCCTGTGATCATACTTTCATTTACATAACTTTTCCCTTTTATAACAATACCATCGACAGGAATTTTGGCCCCAGGAACAATTTTAATTATGTCGTTCCTTTGTATAAGTTGAGTGTCGACTTCTGTCTCAGAGATGACATTTCCCTCAGCATCTAGGGCTAATAAACAGACTTTATCAGGAACAAGTTGTGTCAACTTTGCTAAAGCATCTGATGTTTTCCCTTTAGCCACAACCTCCAAATATTTTCCCAAGAGAATAAAGGATATTAACATGGAACTGGTCTCAAAGAAATCTTGTCCTTGAAATGTTACTGAAGTGAGCGCTTTAATTAGAATATAAATAGAGTAAAAATAAGCAGCATTAGTGCCAAGTGCAACTAGCACATCCATGTTAGCAGATCTTCGCCTCAGTGCATGATATGATCCAACATAGAACCTAATCATGATATTCAAAACAAAAGGCCAATCAAATAGCTCTATTTCTTGAAAGCAAAGTTAGTCATTTGTAGTGGGCTTAAGTAAGAGTAAGAAAACGTTAAGATCAAATAATTACTTAAACAGAATCATTTAAACAAAAGCATGAAACCGATCATATGACTCATCCAATACCTTTTGCCAACTATGAACTGCACAGGCGTGCTAAGGATCCATCTTAGAAACATTCCAATAGTTAACATATTGTGAATCTTATAGTTCAACCAGTTGCCATACGGAGGAAGCATGGGAAGCACCATGGCAAACAAGAACACGGGAGCTGAAAATAAGCAGCTGAACAAAAATTGATCCCTATAAATATGAATTTCACCCATGCTCCCTGTTTCTCTTTGTCTTGAATGGGAGTACAAGGTTGCATGATATCCATTGGGGCCATGAGCAGCTGCTTGAATGCACTGTATAAGAGATCTGGGACCTGTAACATCTGGATCATAGGTAACTGTAACTTTACGTTCTGTCAAGTCCATCTCAACTTGATTTACACCTTCAGCTAATTCAAGAGATGACATTACAACATTGACATCATCTGGAGAATCAAGTCCTTCCAATCTTAGATGCACTTTATTCACATCAGTCCCCGAGCTAATGAGATCTACTCCAAAGCCAGCATCTTCTATTGCTTCAATTATTTTGTTTACACCAGTGAGATTAGGATCAAAATGCACTTTTGCTTCTCCTAAAGCCAGGCCTACTGCTGCTTTTTTCACACCATCGACCATTTGGAGAGTGCGCTCAACAGATTCAGAGCAGCTTGTGCATGCCATTCCTTTAATCCTGACTTTACATACTGATATGTCTTGCTCTGAAAGCTCGTGAACTCTAAAACCTGCTTCTTCTACAGTTTCTTTTATTTTCTTGGCCTACAATAATTTCCATTAAAATCACCCATTTATGTTTTGTTTCAAGATCCAGATTTCAGGTATGCAAATATGACAAACATACAGCCAATATATCAAATAACTAGTAAGGAAAAACTAAACCATTTTGACATGTTGCAAGCTAATTAAATTTTCAGTATATCAATAGATGACTTACACTAATGAGCTCTGGCACATATTTGATTGTAGCCTTGCCATCAATTGCTGACACCATAACACAATTAACTCCATCAAGGTTTCCAACTACAGATTCTATTGAATTTACACACGATGCACAAGTAATATCTTGTATTCTAAATTTTATCTCCGTGAGCGTGGCATCTTGTGGAGTCTGCAGCAAAGGGATCTTAAGATCATTCATTCTATTAGCTTCAGATGTTGCCTTCTGAGACTGAGGGTTCATTGACTCTACAAAAAAAATGAAAACAATGAGATAAGCAATCCCTGTTCTCAATTGCCCATTACTGATTTGCCATTTTTCTTTTGGTTAAGAACTATTGCATGAGATTAAATATGGTTCCATAGCTTATATAGACTCATTTATATCGTTAGGCGATTGTATTTAGCATGGTGTGACTATGGTGTGAGCTCTCCATTTCAAAAGGAAAATATACCAGAGAAAGAAAAAGGAATCGAGCTCCCTCCGCAGAGAATAAATAAGTGATCAGAGATAAACTGGATAGCAGGATGAATACGCTCCCAAAACACTCTTAAACTTGGGACACGAGCCCATCCCCACAAGTACCATAAATGATAAAAAGTATAGTCATCTGTGGCTTGATCACAACTGCCGCTTTCGACAAGATATACAGCATGTTCACGTCTTACTAGTCTCTTTAGTCCTACCCGACCTACCACCGGCCCAACAAAAATCTGTGTAAGAAAGATTCAGCCAATTCACACGTCTCTAAGTATCCAAGCTCACTATCTCGACTGAAATAAGAAGCAAAAAAGCAAGCTTTAACACATTGACTACCAGCAACAACGTTTCTTTTCGGCCGGGGGCGCACCGCCTAGAGGTTTATTAAAAGTTGGCTCAATAGGGCCCCAAAAAAAAACTCAGACGTTAAGGACACGTGGCGCATCCGGAGTCACGGATATCGTATCACAAAGTTTTCAAATTTGATTGCAAAATAAATCATTTATCAGAAGAATACCAGTATTGTAAATTTATAATCAAGGTTAGGGTGATGAGCAGTGGATATGCGGAGGTGGAGACGCACAGAAAAGATTAGTTGACATAATAAGAAAGGAGAGGTGAAATATAGGGTTACCGAAAAAGAAGAACAGCGGGTGCTGATGGGTGAGGGTTTCAGCTTTCAACCAAAGGTTTGGGGAGGAATTCGCAAAGTCAGGCACATCGGAGATCTCCGTTAGAACCGATGAGAATGAGAAGTCGTCGCATTAGAATCGCAGCAGCCTGCCTTTTTCAAAAATTCGAATCCTAACGTCTTGCGGTTGCGGTTCCCACCAAATATTGTGTGCATGCCTATTATACCCCTCACCTCCATAAACTGCAGCGCGCCAAATTAATTACTCGTCTAGATGCCAGCCACCCGGCCCAATTTGGTTTATTAAAGGCATGTCAGCGTTTTCATAAAAAATAAATTCTTATTACGTAAGTCGAGATAAGATTCCTCTTACATATTTATCTTGTATATCACAAATTATGATTTATAAACATTTATTACCTAAAAATAAACTATTCTAAAAGATCACTAAGTACATCTAATATATAAAATAAAAAATAAAGCGACTTCCATGACCCAATTGGATGAGTATTGCGGGTATCGATGCATTTGGGCCCACACGAGGACACATGCCTTATTTTTCTAAAATGGAAAGAAAATTCCGTAAAAAAATCTAAATGCAAAACTTTTAGGAAAAATTGCACCAAGGTTCCAAATTAGATAATACACGACCAAAAAATCTCTTAAATCTCTAATTTACAGGTAAGACCCCTATACATTTAAATAATATAATTTAATTGTGAAAAAACGGAAATATCCTTGATAAATTTGAGAAAAAGAGAAAGCCTCGATTCTGGTGGACACAGACTCTCTCATTTTCCCTTATGATTTGTTCTCATCATTTTCTTTCAAACTGTATCGTTTTGGTGCAAAATACACAGGCCGATCACTTTGCGTGAGATCTTCGGAAGCCATCACTACCGTTCCACCCTTCAGCAAGCCGATCACTCTGCCGCTGAAGTTGCTCTCAATTCCCTCTCCAGCGGTGGCCCCTCTCACTCCCTTGCTACTAGGATTTTGGTTAGTTTTTTCTCTCATTCTCTCTCTATCAATGGCTTCCTCACTTCTAGGAATCTGAAAGCATCTCTGATCATCAGTTTCCTGTTGACACTAAAGTTCAGGCAGTTTGGAGCGAAGATGATTAACCGATTTATCTTTTTATGTTTATTTTTTCTTTTTTTCTTTTTCACTTCACTTATGTTTACTGTTTTTGAATTGTTGAATATTGAATGTACAGGTATGATGCAACAGTTGAGGTGCATACACTAAATGGTTATTATGTTGCCTATGATGGGTGGGGTAACAGAGAAGAGGTATCATCCCGATGAATGGTTGAACTTTAATCTTAAGGCGTATTTAATAATGCTGAAATTCATCTTCGAAAGCTGTCTGCTGGATATTTCAGTGGTGAAAATTTACTCAAACATATATTTTAAGCACAATTTACGCCAGATGAAACTGTCAGCACTTGCTAAAATGAATGGGCCTATACCGAGAAAATATTACAACTTGATATTTTTATTTAAGTGAGGAAATTAGTGTTGAATGTATTTGATAATCTCCAAAATACTAAATATTTTTAGTACTTCTCGGTGAAACTCAATTTCTGTGAAACTATAGTCATTGATTTATCAATCAGAGCCTGAAGTATTATTTTGTTAAACTTTCAAGCAAGTTGAAAGTCATCTGCTTTTTATGTAATATGCCTCTAGGGTAACATCATATATTGATGATATTTGCTTTTCCCAGGTGGATCCTACCAATATAAGGCCAGTTCAAGAAGGGCCTGTCAATGCATTGTTAGAAGCTGAGCGAGTTGAAGAAGCTACAAAACGGGCTATCAAATGTAAAATTGCACAAGCTACTTCTGTTGAATTCCAATCATGGACTTTACCTGGAAAACAACATTTAGAGCCTGAAGACCCTGAGGATGTGGTGAGTCTCCTGCCAAGTTTCTATTTTTCAAATTTCTTCCCTTGATTGCCTATAATTGAACATTTATTCTTCCCCAAAAGAAAATTTTCATGTTTGTAGTGGCATTCTGGCATGGGTTTTTATCTACACTATTTGTGTAAGTCAAGTAGGAATATTTTGCCATTGATGATTTAGTTGGTAACTCAATTTTTTCATAAAGCTGCCAAACGTAAGATACATGCTTTTAAGTCAAAGATGCGGCTAGAGCAACCTGAAGTCACACAAAATAAGAGACAGAATGCTTGACAGCAGTTTCAATCAACCAAGGGCAAAACTAAGAAGGTGCCTATCTTAACTTTATGAAATCTTGTTATTTATTCTTACTTCTCTCCGTACTTGTGAACATCCTAGATTTTCGTCAGTTTTGATGCTCAAGGCATGTTTTTCATATAAAAGTCCTCATGAGTTTATATGATTGGTTTCTTGATGGGAATGGACCTCTTTCACTTGATACTAGTCCTTGAAATTGAAGAAACCAGAAAATTGACTAAGTTTGACCATAAAGCAAATGGTTTATTGAATTTATTATGTACATATAAAAGTCCTAATCAGTTTATATGCTTGGTTTCTTGATAGGAATGTATGTCAGTTCTTATCTTGTAATGGCTTGTCACTCATCCGAAGAACTTATATGGTGACAAAGTTATGTCTTTGGTGCAAGGGAGCAGTCAGAGGAAGAGAACCAAATAGGTTAACAAGTTCGATTACAACTAGGATTAGTCATGAATGTTCATGAAATGTTTTTTGTAACCTAATTTATGATCTACGTATGGACTCATTGTATTGACTCGATATTAGTGGTTAAGAAAGATTATGCAGAATTTGTATGCATGATTGGTTATTACTATCAAAGCATTTGTTTACTAAGTATTATCATTGCTATATGTCCAAATTATAAACAAGTATAGGGGACTGCACTGACAAGCCCAGAAACGTCCATTGACAAGTCCAAATAATATGTTCACCTAATTAATATTAAATTATAATAACAAAGTTAGTCTATAGATATGCCCATACATAATATGAATTTTGAAGTTGTTCATGATATGATTGCACTTCAATCATATTATGTAAACATAACTAAACAAAACAAGTGCAGGGGATCGCACTGACAACCCCATGGATGTCTATTGACAAGTCCATGTGTCTGTGTTGACAGGTGAGGCAGCTGACAATGACAACTCTTATGTTTGCCTAAATAATATCAGGCAAATCATTGCCCAAATAATATGTTCACATAATTAATAATTAAATTACAATAACAAAGATAGTCTACACATAATATAAATATATATTAACAATTTCAGGAGAATACAATTGTCATTAACAAGTTTAACACCCATATTAATAAATATCACTACCTCTATTAACAACACATTCTGACTTCGTAAACAGATGTCATTAACAAGTTTACCACCTATATTAACAACTATCACTACCCCTATTAACAACACATTATGACTTTATAAACAGTTGTTAATCCTATTTTGTTCTCTTCCTCTCATTGTTCCTCTGCACCAAAGACATTACTTTATCACCGTGTATATTCTTTGGATGAATCTCAGGCTACCACAAGAACCCAACCTTCAATTCATGGAGTTCTTGCATTGAGTAGTAAGGTATGGTGTAATTGGCATCACCTTGCTCAGTTCCGTCCCACATCTGTAATCAGGATAGTACATGCACCCCACAAGAGTCCATGCAAATAATATTCCATAACATCAAACTAATAACCAAACCACATAGCGTACAATGTAATAAAATTAACAAAAGCCACAAAGTAAACTCACATAGCACATTGAACATGTACTTTTGCCCATGTCACTTCTTTTTCAATCATGTCCTTGTTCTCAAACAACTGTGGCTTCACTACACAACACATTTCAAAGAAGCAATTTCTCTGAAATAATCAATTAGAAAAAGGTGAAGTTAAATTATATGAAATGATCAAACGCACAAAGTTAGTGAGTATTTGGGAAACCACAAAACCGTAGTTTTAAAATCTCTTGTCCGCAAGTTGAAACAAAACTCCTATTATATACTTACCTCGTAAATCGTAAAAGTTATTCTCCAAAAGCTAATCCAGACATGCACTTAGAATCAACTGGAGCAAAAATGCGTGTGTGCGGTGGAGAGAGCCCAAGCATCTCAAAAGCTTAGACAGTGTGTTAACTCATAGAAATCAAGAGTATTCTAGCATATTTTCTTCTCTTTTCACTTATTTTTGCATTCAAATTGTGCATATAAAGAGATTATAAAAGAAAACGTGATAGGACATAAGCTAAATCCAAATTATGTTGAATCATGAGTTAAATGCACATAGATTTGACTATTTATGAAAGTTAAAGAGGTCATGAAGTCTTCCTCCTTGTAGATGGAAGATGACAAGTTATAAAAGCTCTCAAAGATCATGGGAAGTTGTAAAGGGAAGGAAAGAATGCAAGAGAAAAAGGAAAATGGACATTATGGAGGAGAAGCCTGCACTTGCTGTGGAATCCGTTGTAGCCAAAGTCATAGCGAAACCACCTGAAAAAGCACTGCTTCTGTCTGGCTCTGTATGACCGTTGCCATAGCGAACCCGTGGCAAACGCGCGAAACTGATGCTGTGCATTTTGAAAACTGAAGTAGAAAAACTAGTATAAAGGCATGGGCTAGGTCGAAAATCGGTAGGGTTGGACTTCTCGAACATAGTGACTGCTAGGGTTTGGCATTTTGGAGAGCTTGGAGCTTGGGATTGGATTAAGAAAGGATTTGGATCCTTAATGCTTGAGTTTTTCTTGTTCTTCTCTCCTTTTTCTCTATTTTGCTGATATGGATTATGATTGTGTGCTGAGATTTTAGCATGTACAGACCATGAGTAGCTAAAACTCCTAATTAGGATTACTTTTACTCATTGTATGGATTGAAACTACTATATTATCTTGCTTTTGTTGGTTAATGAGTATTATATGTTGATTTTTCTTTGAGCTTAATGCTATCTTGTGCTTGATCACCACATGATTAGAGTTATTCAATTGGAAGATGCTTGAGAGAGCTATTTTGATTGTAGAACTTAAAAAAAATTATGCTAGACTTGAAGTTTAGGGATTAAATGGATGGTTTGTTATTAGAATAGAGATATATCTAACGACCTAGCATAGTCAAGTGAAGGCTTGCTTTAGAAAGATGATTTTCATTAATTGTAAACAAGAGATATTTTTAATGAAGATTAAAAATCAATCTTGACTTGAGAGAGCTTGGTTGATGATTTTAAGATCTTCGACTAGCATAAGTGAATATTTGCATAGTTTCATGAAATACAATGGGGAGGAAGTAATCCTAAGTTTATATCTCTTGAAGTTAAACCCAATTTTTCAATTTTCACTATTTTCTTTTGTTATTTTTATCAAAAGTCTTTATTTAAATTTTCAAATCTAAATGATTCCATTCAATCTAATTAAGAACATGGTTAAATTAGTCAACTCGCTTTTGTCATAGTCCTTATGGTTCGACACTCGTTTCTCACTAATTTATTACTTACGACCCGTACGCTTGCGGAAGCTAAACGGCGAACACGGTGCCTTCTTATTTTCCTTTTCTTTAGTTGCTGTTATTGTTTTTGTATGTGTCTAGACTACTGTTACTGTTTCATTGATCTATAAATATTCTGTAGGGGGATATTTCAGTTTTATTTTGGTCCGAGTTCCATCAGAATCAAAGGTTTTGAAAATAAGCAAAATATCAGCAACATATTTTTACCACCTTTTATACATGCATATATTTGCTAGTGTGTAGCACACCAAGAAATTCATTTGCAGCTTTTACCCACCTGCAAGAGAGGAAATTGGCTCATTTTCTTCCAATTAATAGTTGTTAGGTCACAAGTGTATTGAGTGCAATTTGACCAACCAATAAGAAAATGATTATTTATGATAATATTATGCAACACTAATATTATCAGATAACTCATGTTTACCCATCTCTTAACAGAGCCATAAATAGTTTCATAGTGGGCTAAAGTCAAGTAACACCAAGATATTATATTATGAAGATCCTGGGTGAAATCATCCAAACCAGAATCCAATAAACCCAGTCAGGATGTCAACACCCGTTTCCATTTTGATAATCAAAGAGTAATAAGGCAGAATTCCATGGGCATACAGCAAAATATAATTATACTGATAAAAATATTCGTTTACAATTCCGACATTATTTGTTGATGAAATACAGAAAATACAGCGAAAGTTTTAATATTTACAAATTTCACCAAAATATCACAAAATAGAATAATTATGACCACGATCTTGTCCTCGCCTCGAAACACGTGTCATTCACTTTCCGGCATCTACATCTTTTCCCTTTGCCCCATTAGTACCCACTGAGGTGTTCGTTGAAAAATAGGATGAAATTACGAAGAATCCCCGTAGAGACAAAATATCGTTCATAGAGAATGTGAAAAGTAAATATGACATGCGCCAAGGTATGTAAAATTAATGAACAATATAAGCACATCATCGTGGTGTATACATGAGTAGGGCCCAGCCCCACAATCTGCACTGGTTGGACTTATGCCAACTCTCAGTGTAAGTGTATCTCTGGCACTAATTGCCTCTCTCTAGGCAAATCATGTTGATTAATAAAGTGCATTTACAAATAATGGCAACCACAAAATCACATAACTTATGGCATAGTGTATGAAGGATAATGTCCCTACCTCAATGCTTTATAATCCTCTATTTAATGGTGTCTCGTAAAGCATGTTGTCCCGGCGTCCAACTCGATCCTAAAATATTAAATGTACCAAAAATAGGTCATAACATATCCAAGTATCATTTTAGACTCTTCCATAGTGTTTATTGTGGTTATATTGGTCTATGGTGAAAATTTACAAAAATGCCCCTGAGAACCCGGCCCGATCCCGCCGTACTAGGCTCAATGACACGTTTTCCCAAAATTTTGATTAAAGCTATTTTGAATTATTTTCGCCCAAGGAATCCATTTCCGGGCTCAAAATCACTAAATTCAGTGCCAAATTACGAAAATTCCCTTGACAGCCCCTATTTAGGGATTTCAATGGCGTTTTCGTAATTATGCTTTTTCGGCCTCTACCGAAAAAGTGCCCAACTGTAACCCCACCTATTTTTGCCCACTGAGTCCAATGAAACCATTTATTTTATGAAAATCCAACTCCTAGTACCAATTATGGTCTGGCCAAAAATATGAAGAAAATAGAAAAATGGAGCTTTGTGTTTTAGCTTCCAAAACTTGTACTTTCCACTTTTAATCCTTAGTTAACTCATTTAAACACTTCATAATCATGATTTAAAGGATTTTGGGTAGCATAACCCCTTAGGGTTATAGCTTTTCTAATTTTATAACTCAACCCAAAAATCATAAAAACCAACCAACAATTATCAACAACAACTCAAGAAGGCAAGTTCATGAAGTTACCCTCTTTGACTTCTTGGTTTCCTCTTACTCTAGGCTCCTCCTCCCTCTCTTCTTGATCTCAAAGTGTGTCTTCACCACCATGGATTCATGAGAAACAAGAGTTTAGAGAAGAATATAAGGAAATGCCATAAGAAAAAAAAAAACTAAAGAAACCACCTTACCTTGACCTCTTCTTCCTCCTTCTCTCTAACACTTTGAAATTCTCCAAATTCACTCTCTCTCTCTCTCTCTCTCTCTCTCTCTCTCTTCTTTTGCTTTGGCCGAATGTGACATGGAAAGAGGAAGGAGTATGTTTTATTATTTTGTCTCTTGTTACCTCTTAGCCCTTGATTTAATCTATAGCTCTTAATGTGACACTTGTCACAATTCCTTCTTCCTCTTAATTTCCTCATTGACTTGGCATTAACTTGAGTCATTGTCTCCCTTTTCTTGCTCCAACAAATCCGTCCATCTCCCTTTCTTTTCTCCACTAGCCATGCTTCTTTCTCTATGTCCATACTCTTTCATTCAATCGTGTATTTCACTCCTTTACTCAAGCTTCTCCCCCCATTCTTACACTCAATATTTAATCTACCAACTCACTCCACCTTGGTCATCATTTCCTTCTTCTTGTGGCATGTGATCATGTATTTTAATATTTCTTTCTTTTTTTCTTTCATAATGGACGAAAATTAGAAAGGAAGAGGAGAAAAATTTGCATTTCATTAATTCCATAATTCACATAATTGAATTATGTATAATCCCTCTTAATTTCCCAATTCTTGATTTATTCCATCAAGAATAATCCCATTATGAATTTTCCTTTATTTTCCATGATTAATTGAAATTAACTCAAATTAATTGGACAATAATTAATCTTGGGCTAAATTGGCAAAATTATGATTTTGCTATCCCCTTGGTAATTTAATTCAGTTTTTGAATTAATTTGCCCATTTCCTTATGAATATGAATATTTCAAAATTCACAAGATCCAAATTCATGAATATTCACCATTTTATTGAATTATTCAAATAATTATAATATATTTTTTGTGAATAAAATTTAAGGTGTTACATAGGACATAGAATGCTTTCCCCAGTTTTATCAATACCTTAGCTCCAAAGAAGCCAATTGAGTGTGATTTATTGGATCCAACATGTTGAAGATAAGACAACCTTGCAAGATGGACTGAATATATTATTTCTGGGACATAATATATCCAAAAAAGCTAATTGAATGAGATTACTAGATGTAACAATATGCTAAGGAAAGAAATATGCACATGTCAAATACCATAGGCTAGATGCAGTTATTCCCTTAGAGAATACCAGATGTCCTCCATGATTCATAGTAGCCAGCACAACGTTTTTATTTTCCCTAAAGGAAAAAATGTTATAATTGATTCTAAAGGAAGAGCCAAATTAATAGGAATAAAAAATACAATAAAAGCAGGCAACTTGCATTCATCCTAGGAAACGACTTCCCTGGTGCAGATTGGATTATCTGAAGCACCAATACAGAGACGTGGAATAGCTATAGATTGTACATAAATAGAGCTGCTACAATGCCTATAGTAGGTATCAACAGTCTAAGGAAACATATAAACTTGAGGTGACAGCAACGTTTGCTCACCAGTGACAAACAACAAACAGTAAGGGCCAGGAGATTAGCCTGAGTGGGGACAAAAACTACTATCGGTGAGTGAGAAGAGCAATTGGGGGGGGGGTGTTTGGTTTTATCGACCTTTCCTTTGTTTCAATAAAGGTACTTCGGGAGGGTTTTGGCCATCTTGGCCATTTCATCCTCCTTGGTGGGGCTTTTATCCCCTTCATTTGGGGGCTTATTTCCACATCCTTGTGGTAGGGTCTGTAGACACTTCTCTCCGGTAAGTACTGAGTGAGGGTGGTTTCCCAAGCTCTGGATGGTGGTGGAATATGGTGGGTATGTCGTGCGATGATGATGATTCGGGGGCAAAAGAAATCAGAGATGAAGGGGAGAAGCAAGGAAGATCGAAGATTTTGGTAGTCTTCCTTAAGGGAGGTTTGATTTGTGTGACAACATTTGATGTTGATCTCCGATGGGTGCTTCCAAGGAGCTTAGCAGCGATGTATGGGTTGAGGAGGAGGTATTCTAGATCCATAGTCAAATGGAAGGTGTTGAAGGACCAATTGATGGGTGGTTGTTGGGCCTGTTCAATTACGGTGGGAAAACAAAGGCAGTGGAGCCAAGGAGTTCGGAGGGGACAACGATGCAAGCCATGGTTCTTGAGGTTAGTGCTTTATTCAAGTTTTAGAGCCTTTCTACTGACGTCATTTTGAGTTTGAGATTCAAGAATGGTTAGCTGGTTCTTCTTGCTATTAATTTCTTTATGTTGAGTATATATGATTGTCTAGAAGAACTGACATCAATTGTGGCTTTACTTAATATGGAGTTATTGGGTGACTATTTATCTTTCTAATTTGGCCAGAGCACATGCTAAATCGGTAATTTTCATTCAAGTTGTCATAGTACTGCTATAATTGGTATGGAAGGTTTTTAGGCCCTATTTGGTACGAGGTACTCGGGGTAAGGATTGAGTCAGAATATATCATTTGTTTTGAGGGACTACGGATAACTAGGGATTGAGAGTACCACAAAAGTGGGATTGCTGTAAGGCCACTTTCCCCTTGGTATTACTTTTTCAATCTTGGGATTGCAAATTTTAGAGACAAAAATATCCCTATTTATAATATTTTCTTGACAAAAATACCCTCTATCAATTTTACCCTAAATTATAACTTATCACCTTATTTCATCATTCTCACACGTGCTTTTCTTCAATGTTGTATTTCATCCTTCCATTACTGCGTCTCTACAGAATCTCAGTGACTCAATCTATCACTTTTACTTTGTTTATCTCCTCTAGTTTCTTCTTCTTCTTCCACCGTTGCCGTAGATAGATTATTTGAGGTGAAGTCTTGTATTTCTCCTGCTTCCTTGTTTTCCTGTTTTCTCTTCCGATTCATGTCCAAAATCTCGACATGTCCATTTTCTATTTCTGCATTTTTCTTTTGCCGAAGCGAAATACAATTCTGGCGGACTTTTAAAGTGTTCCCATAATAAAGCCTTTCGTGTTTTGCAGATGCGTGAATGTTTTAATGACGATTAAAGGTGGGAAAAAGAAGTCTAGCAGTAGTAATTCCTTTTTCTACGAAGCTCCCCTTGGCTACAGCATTAAAGACGTTCGACCCAACGGTGGCATTGAGAAGTTCTGATTTGCTGCTTCCTCTAACGTAAGTTCACTTCCTCTAAGACCTGTAATGATCTTCTTCTTTGTCTTTACTTCTGAGTTCGCGTTTAATTTTTCTTTTCACTACTTGCAATGCCTGAGGAAGCCATCCTTGTATTATATGATTCCAGAACTCCAAAATGCCACCGTATCAGTAGACTAGAACTTCAGATTTTCGTTCTTTTTTTTTAATTTTTATGTTCTTTCTTTCAACAAGCAATTTGTAGGACGCTGCTATTTGATTCTTCCTGACTAAGCCGTTTATAGAGAAATTCGGATAATCTAATTCAATCCAGGTCAAAAACCTGTCGCGATGGCTGTTTCAAGGATCATTGATGAAGGAGTTCTCGATCAGATCTAAGAGACGTTGATAGATACGAGAATCGTTGCAGCCACTGGTAGAGATTCGTTGCCGATTACGCTGGTGGAGGATCGTTGCCGATTACGATGGAGAGGAAGATCGGTGAATAAGCCACAGTTGAAGAAGCCAAAATATATTTTGTTTTAATATTTTTTTAATTTATAGTTAATGATATTATAGTCTTCCTAAAATTTATGCATAATTATGAAATTAAATTATTTTATTTTGTCCCTCCCAACATTACTCCATACCAAACATAATTAAAAAATCTCAATTCTATTCCCAATCCTTCTCCCAATTCCAATCCCACAAAATTAAATGTTTCGTACCAAACAAGTCCTTAGGCTTGGAAGTGTAGGGAAGGATGATCATAGCCTTGAAAACAGAGCTTATAAGTCTTTTTCTAAGATTGGTTATGTTAGGGTTGAGGTATCTATATGCAGAAGCGAGGTAAATCTTTTTGTTGCTCAAGCTTGCAAGGTATGATTAATTGATAATCAACTGAGAATCATTAACTTGGCTCTGTTCGGTGTGTTTGTATATGCTGTTCATTATTGGCTAAACATGTGTCTGTTCAGTGTGGTTGTCAACGCTGTTCATCTTTAGGCTAAATATAAGCCTGTTCAGCGTGTATGGCATCACTGTTCTTCTTGGGGTTGGAGTTGTGATTTTCTTCTTTATTGTCACTTTCGTTATGCTTTCTCTGCTTTTATGATGAGTCTTGCTCTCCTTAAGAATCTCCTTGTCTCGAGGAAATTGATTAGGAACCATTCTAGTATATGTGTTCCCATGGAATCCTATTTAGTAGCTGAATGGATTGCCAAAGCTTCATTGGATGGATCTTGCTCTATAAAGTGGCATTATGACCTCCGTCACGGTTGCAGGCCTGTTTGGCTCATGGTGTTAAAGGAAGTTCTGATTTGGTCTTATATTCTCGCTGTATTAAAGAACTTGTAATTGTTTGTTTGCCTAGTTTGTCTGTTAAGTTTGAAGTTTATTTTGTTTCATTGTTTGCTTATACTTATGCATTTCTTATAAGACGATGTAACTTTCTATGTTTTTAATACTATCAATTTCTTTGTTGGCAAAAAAATAATAAATAAAGGTACTTCGGGTTTTTCACAATTGGATTATATTACCTAAATATCTCGTGAGACTTGGCTGCAAATTAAATGTTTAAAGGACCTTTGGATCGTATTTTCTCTAACTCGAGACCTGAATGCAATTTTTCCCAATATTTTATTGGGTTAAGGGACATTTTTATCTCGAAAGTTTTTACTAATGAGTAATTTTGCGCTAAAATTTTTTCTAGGGCTAATTTTACATCAAAAGTGTAAAAAATGGAACAATTTTGCCCTGGCCCTTATCGTAATTAATTTTGACCGTTAGTTGACCAAATATGCTAGCTGACAGTTCATATGTTCTTCATGTCATTTTTGTTAACATGCAAATTTGTCCCGAAAGTTTTAAATCTAAATTTGAAAAAAAAATGAAGTAGATGACACATGAACTTTCGGCGTAAATTTACACTTTAACAAAAATTCGTTGATGACATGTGAACTGTCAACTCTACATATTTGGTCAATTAACGGTTAAAATTAACTAATATAAGGGCTAAAACAAAATTGTTCCCTTTTAACAATTCCGGATAAAATTGTCCCTCAGTAACTAAGCAAAATTACCCGTAGCCCAATTTTATTGACAAGAAGCATCTAATCTAAGTTCATGGTAATATAATACAATTTGAGAAAATCCCTAAAAAAGGCCATCAAAATAGATAAATCCCAAATCAGTGCGCCAAAATTGTGAAATCCCGTTTCAGTGCTATGTCAGTAAGGATGACAGTGCTGGGTCGGCGAAAAAACGAATTTGCAATTCAGTCCTCCCTCTATCCAGTTCAAAATAACAACACGAGCTTCTTAATTAATAACTCCGGGTTCTAGATTAACAACTCCAGTTTCTTCTTTGACACTTAACAACTCCGTTTTATTCTTTCATAATAATAACACCAGTCTCATTATTAACAATCCTGTATTCTACATTAACAACTCTCATTTCTTGTTTTATAACTTCATAATTTAAGTTTTAAGGCCAATAACAACACCTCTTTCTTTATTAACAACACTATATTTTACATTAACAATACCATATTTTTGAGAAATGAAGATGTGAAAGAATAAATTGGAGTTGTTAATCTAGAACCCAAAGTTGTTAATCAAGAAGCACGTGTTGTTATTCCAAAGTAGAGAGAGGGAGGGCTGAAGGGCAAATTCATCTTTTCGCCGAAACAGCACTGTTATCCGTATTGACACAGCACTAAACAGAGATTTTACAATTTTGGTGCACTGATTTGGGATTTATCTATTTTGATGGTATTTTTTAGGGATTTTCCCATACAATTTTTAAACAAGACTTTTTTCTCCTATTTTCCGAAAAAGCAACCTTACTAAAAAATCACGGTTTTGATCTCCTTTCACAACTTCTCGGGTCCCATGTAGAAATGAATCCATATGCCCGGCCCATATCGCAACCAAGAACGAAGCTCCGGGATTCCCCGGAAGCTTAGCTTGCTTGGAGCAAGCTTCGGCTTTCTCGTCCACGACTGCCCGCCGCTTCAGGGGGGTTCTCCGTTTCCTTTCTTCAAATTCAAATCTTCCTGTATCTTTGAAGCGAACCCAGAATGCATATAAATGACGATGTCCGCTTCACTTCGTCTTCCATTAAAATCCCCCTTCCCCCCAAAACCCCAACCCTTTGTTTCGAAAGCATATGTTCTCAAATCCTTCACACTGGAAACTCAATAGCCCGACTAGCTGATTCTATCAGAAGTCGTTCAAAACTTGATAAAATTAGCCCTACAAGTACTCCATTGTTGTCTCGGAAGGCGAAGTGGACTAGTCCTGCCCCGACTGTTTCGGAGGAAAGGGTCAAGTCGTCACTTTTTTGTTCAGCATCGTTATCCTTGAGTGGGTCTGCGACTGGTGACAAAAGAGCATTGAAAGGAACGTCACCTATTCTCTGTTCAGCTTCTTTGTCATTGGCGGATTCGAGCCAATCAGCGCCAGAGGGGAAGGAGACTCCACAGAAGGGGCACGCTTCAAGTTTACAGAACGAAGAGAGGGTGCTAATCAGTGAGGTGCTTGTTAGAAACAAGGATGGAGAGGAGCTTGAGAGAAAGGACCTTGAGATGGAGGCACTTCAGGCCCTCAAAGCTTGCCGACCCAACTCTGCTCTCACTGTGCGCGAGGTCCAAGAGGATGTGCATCGCATCATTAATAGTGGGTATTTCTGTTCGTGCATGCCAGTTGCAGTTGATACGCGTGATGGCATAAGATTGGTATTTCAGGTGCGAGTACGAAAATGCACGCCGTTTTTGTTTCATATTTAGTTCTGTTTCTTTAGAGTTCCACCAAATATGTCATATATTTCCATGAACTTCAATTGCAAGCGATTGCATATTTGACTCGGTAACCAAGTTAGGATTCTTTATCCTTACTGATTAAGTCTTTACAGGAGAGTAAAGTCTTGTTCCATTTCTACTTCATTACCGACCTTCCCAAAAAAATTAAATTTATCATGTTCAATAAGAGTAGTGAGTGTAATGAGCTGGAGATCATGAGTGCTTTACATTTTTGCAGTAATCAAATTCATGTCCTTAACGTTCTTGGCTATGTGCTGTTTTTCTACTTTTAAGGCTTGCATGGTTCGAACGTTAAAAGATGGTTGCGTTTTATTATAATTTTGGAGATCCGAAAAAGTTTCCCATAGACCAGAATCCCTGGATGATTCATCGACTAATTAATCAAATTACTTTTTCAGAATGCTTAACAGATTATTTTATTTTTTTAGATGACATTGAAATTGGTCTCAAAAGTCTATGAATTGCTTATAGATCTAATAATTGGTGCTGGTTTCTTGTGGCATAAGGTAGAAGCAAATCAAGAGTTCCAGGGTTTGGTATGTGAAGGAGCGAATGTTCTTCCGGCAAAGTTTCTAGAAGATTCATTTCAGGATGGATACGGTAACCCTTTCTTCACCCTTCCCATGCAGTTCTAATCATATATATGCAAATTACACGATTTTTTTGTTTATATCAGTCTTCCAAAACATTTGTGTGTTAATTTGTACAGGGAAAGTTATCAATCTAAGGCGACTGGATGAAGCAATATCATCCATCAATGGCTGGTATATGGAGCGTGGTCTTTTTGCTATGGTAACTCACCCTTTTGACCATGTCTTTGTTTATCCTCCAAACTCTGGTAATACAAAGCTTTGCCCTGTTTTCAAGAGTTTTTAGCACCATAGAATTTCGAGGGCTTTAACTCGGCGCTCCAACTAGGATAATGATTGTTGTTGTCTTCCCCTCTAATTTCCTCGCCTCTTTAATCATTTTTATAGGTTTCAGCTGTTGAGACTCTCTCAGGGGGTATTCTGAGATTGCAAGTTTCAGAAGCTGAGGTCAATAATATCTCCATACGGTTTCTTGATAGGAAGACGTAAGGATCTTCAATTCAATTTCACCTGTAGACTTGTGCTGTCGCAAAACTACGTAACATGCAAATAACTTTTCATTTGAATTTTATTTAGTTATTATTACTAACTTAGTTTGCTATTGTCAGAGGTGAGCCTACTTTAGGGAAGACTAAACCAGAAACAATACTCAGGCAAATTACAACCAAGAAGGGGCAGGTACGTCTTGGAATACTTTGAAGATAATGATTCGTTTTAAGTTGAGAGTTAGCTGTTGATTACTTTGTTGAGTTCTTTTGATGTATGTGCAAATTAAGCTAAATAGAGAGAATCTCCTGCCTTTTTGAAGTTAGTTATTTTTGTGTTTTTTGCTTTTTTAATTGGTGAAGTTATCAACATTCTCCAGTCTATAGTGATTCTCTCTGAAGGGAACATCTGATCTCCTAATCTAACTCATAAATACCTGCATATAAAGAGTCTTGTTCAGGGAAATCTGCTGGGTTGATTATGCATCCTTACTAACAAGGAATTTGGCACAATATATAATTTCATTGTAGGTCTACAGTATGATTCAGGGAAAAAGAGATGTAGAGACTGTGTTAACTATGGGAATCATGGAAGATGTTAGCATTATTCCTCAACCCGCAGGTATTAAATAGTAATAAAAAATCGGTTTCATTTAAGTTCAATAGGTGTTAGATTGGTATATTGTCAGTGTAACCATTCCTTGAAACTAGGATATTTTGTTTCTGCGACGTTGTAGATACAGGGAAGGTTGATTTGGTGATGAATGTGGTGGAGCGTCCTAGTGGAGGATTTTCGGCTGGTGGTGGAATATCAAGTGGGTGGGTGATACTAATTTCAAGCATGCATTCATTATATACACTGAACTATTAATTCCTTTGCTGCATGGTCTAACTTTGTTATTTGTGATGACAGGATTACCAGTGGTCCTCTGTCTGGACTAATTGGAAGGTAAGCTCTTAGGCTTCATTACATCATGCTACTGTTAAGTTATTAGCGGATGATTTATCCTGCAGCATCCTATTTTTTTCCTTCCATGTTATTAATATAATCTAACTTCCCTGCAATTGAAGCCATTCTAAGGCTGATTTGTCTGGCTCCTTTTACTCTATATACTGCTTAATGGCACTGATAAATGTGTGTACAAGCCGGCTGGAGTGTTAAGCTTACCACCTTCCAGTATATCTTTCCACTTAAGTTATAATGAGCTTACTGAAACCTTAGTTGATTTTAATTTCTTTAATTCCAATACAAGCCGGTGTGTGTGGGTTGGGCCCACAAGTAATGGGCCAAAGCTAATTGTGGAGGTCTGAGTGGGATAGGGAGGGTGACGCATAATGTAGGGTTTTGGAGTTAGAAGAGGGTAAGTGTTTAGTGAGTGAATTTGCGGAGTCTCTGGTCTCAAATACCAAAGGAGGGTGCTCTGTATGTCTGTATTATTTTCAGAATTGTAGCTTATATTCTTATACTTTGGCAAGATTGTTGGTATCATTTTGAGCTTGGGTTTCCATCAACATGTGTACATTGTCATTATTATCAACGGAATAAAAGTGTTTCTTATTGATATTTGTGTTTTAATGTATGCTGAATTTGTTTCCACCCCAAAAGATTTATAATAGTTGATACAGCTGGTATAATCAACCATACTATGATTATTGCAGCTTTGCCTATTCTCATAGGAATGTTTTTGGTCGAAACCAGAAACTCAATATTTCCTTAGAGAGGGGTCAGATTGACTCGATATTTCGTATAAACTACACAGACCCTTGGATTCAAGGAGATGATAAACGAACATCTAGAACAATAATGATTCAGGTTATCTGACGGTTTATTTTGCCCCTGTTCATTTTCCGTATTCACGATGCTATTAAGCTAAAGATTGTGTGTTGTGACATTTCATTTACTTCTTTCTAGAACTCAAGAACCCCTGGAACAGTTGTTCATGGTAACCAGCCTGATAATAGTAGCCTGACCATTGGTCGTGTCACAGCTAGTATAGAGTTCAGTCGACCAGTCAGGCCAAAGTGGAGTGGAACTGCAGGGCTTATTTTTCAGGTTCTTTAAATCCACAATTTAAGTTGCTACTGTGGTTTTTTGTATGGTTGATATTTTCCTATTTTCTTAATCATTTCTAAATAAGTGATAAGCTAAGTTATATTCTTTTTTCGGTAATGATTGCTTTTACTTCAGCATGCCGGGGTTCGTGATGACAAAGGAACTCCTATCATCAAGGATGGTTACAGTAGTCCTCTCACTGCAGGGTTTGCAACCTGAACATAAATGCTACGTTTGTTTTGGTTTCTTGTTTGTCATATTTTTGCCAATGTCCGCTTGCAGTGGAAATACCCATGATGACACGTTGCTTGCTAAATTTGAGACTGTTTACACTGGTTCTGGCGATCATGGGTCTTCTATGGTCTGTTATATACTCTCCTGTCCTTTAATACAAATTTCACTTCTATGATTCTCATTTTTATTTGCTTGGTTTTGTAGCTTGTCTTCAACATGGAACAGGGACTTCCTCTGCTGCCTGAGTGGTTGTCCTTCAATAGGACGAATGTGCGTGCTAGGACGGGTGTTGAGATAGGTCCTGCTCGCTTTCTTTTAAGGTATAGAATACATGTGCTTTTGTCATGAACAGGAATGACGTGTCTTTTCCGTAAAACAAGAACAAATGATCTTTTTTTTTTTGGTTGATTTGATTGGTTTTCATTGGCAGCCTTTCTGGTGGTCATGTTGAGGGAAAATTCTCTCCCTATGAAGCATTTCCTATTGGTGGTACAAATAGTGTGAGAGGCTATGAAGAAGGTGCTGTTGGCTCTGGTCGATCATATATTGTTGGCTCTGGAGAAATTTCTTTCCCCATGGTATTTGAATTTGTTGAACAGTTTTTGCGGATGGCCACGGATACATGCATTTGGAGAAAAATAAGTTTGGAGAGAAGTTGGTTCACTGATATTATTCTGTTTCTGTTTGCAGCTGAGGCCAGTAGAAGGAGTTTTATTTTCCGACTATGGAACAGATCTCGGATCAGGCTCAAGTGTTCCTGGTAGGCATCTTTAGTTTGTCTGTTTTCTTAGATGTTAATTTTTCGTAATAATATATGGTATAAAACATATAACAAGTTGTGCTAGGTTAGTATTGAGATTCAACAGTCAAGGAAAGTGTCTAAATTGAACATTTGAATCTTGTGATGGCATTGTATAAAGAGACATGTTTTTGAATCACATATTGGTTTTGATAAGGTGACCCTGCTGGAGCAAGGCTGAAACCTGGGAGCGGATACGGATATGGGTTTGGGATCCGTGTGGATTCTCCATTGGGTCCCTTGCGTCTTGAGTATGCGTTTAATGACAGGCGTGAAAAGAGATTTCACTTCGGAGTCGGTCATAGAAATTAACCTGCAAATTTCATGACTTGCTTGTATTTGGATTCCGAGGAGGGAGGTTGGTTGCGCTGTTGGGGACAGGAGGGCCTTGGTTAGGATGCCAAGACAGGTGCATGTCGCTTCCCACTTTAGAAAAAGGAGACTCTTTGACCTCTTCCGAGCTGTATATATGTTGCCGGCATTTTGGGCACAGTATCGTATGTTCAATATTCTTGTAATCCTTATTTTCAAATTGGTCACACCATATCATGTTAGGCCGGTAAGTCAACATTTACATGCATGCCATTGGTGGTTTTGAAGTGCTTGGTCATTTGACAAAGATATCTCGTGTCAATTCTAGCTTTGCATCTATCTATCTATCTATCTATCTATTTGATCAAACGGTCAGTTGCATAGAAAGATGATAGTATCGTACACCCAGTTTAGAAATCGAATGGACAACACTATACACACAAAGTTAAAGCAATTCGTAAAATTGAATTTCTGGCAAGCGTGTCACGGCATCAAATAGATGTTGAAGAATCCCTGTTTGGGCAACTAATGGCCAAAAAATTGGTCTAGTTAATATACCTAGCATCAGAACACTGAAAAGCCTGGCAGTGAGGGTGAAGGAGGAAGAAAGGAATAGTTGATGGACTTGGGTAAAAAGAAGGGGGAGGGCCAATGATGGAAAGTGGCAAGTTCTAATATGCGAGGTATTTCGCGAATGTTTAAAAACAATTAATATCTTTTTTATTTAAGAAAATCCTTAAAAATACTTGTATTCTTTCATTAATATGAATCATTTAAAGACGAGTGAAATTAAAGAAAATAAAGGAATTTAAACTATCTCAAGCGCAAATGTTGTAAGAAAGTGGATGAAGTATGGAGAGGGGTGATCCGGAGGGTAACGGATTGTTCCCTTTAACACCAAACGTCTGACAAAGCGTATCCCCAGAGAGAGCGATCTCTTGCTCTTGTGCAAAACATAAAGAAAGAGAGGAGAGAGAGAGAGAGATCCCAAGTCCAACAGTGAAGAATGGTCCAAGACGCCCAAGACAGAGACAGAGTGACTCTCTCTGTGGTGTTTGAGGGGCCAGGCCGACCGACAGCGTGCAGGCCTAAGCACTTGCTTCTTCCCTTTCCAACTATTTCTTTTCCCCATGACGTGAATTTCACTATCATCACCCATGCACCTTTTGTTTTTTTTAAAAACCTCAACACTACCTTCTAGTCGGCAAATTGCATGTTTTTCTTGTGAACAAAAACACTAGTACGATAGAAGACCCTCATGAATATATCTGTTCAATTTTGAAAATACAAAATTGATCATAATCATGTTTAATTTATTTGAATTTTCAAGATTTAACAACATCACTCGTGGCTGTATGTCTCAAAAAGACATTCTTAGAAGTAATCATAATGAATGCTGTACATGTATAAGGTGTTCAAGTCCCAAGATAAGGTCACGTTTCATTTCATGTGCCTTCCCCCAAGAGGGCTTTTATCAATGGCACGATCTTTCTCCAGCTATTCCCGATTTGCTTTTTTCATGTTTTCTCCCAATCAATCCTGATTTGGTTTCACAAAGTGATTTCTTGTATGTCCCTCCCTGTTCCCTTCAACTGATTGATTTTTCTTCATGTGCCTCACTTTTTACTATTTAATGATTCCCTTTTCATCTCTCCCTCCACTCCACCGCCACTCCCTTACCTAACCTTTTATCATCATGATGAGCGATCCCTACTTCTCCAATGCCTTCAACTTTCCCTCTGCTAACTCGTCTTCTCTCACTTTACCCTCTCCTCCTCCAAGAGAAGCCCTACCTCTCCTTAACCTAAGCCCTCCAACTCCAAGAGAGTACAAGGACGAAGCAGAAGGAGACATGGGATGTAGTTCTTTGAACCTGCAATTACACCTTGGCCTTCCCACCTCTTCAGACAAAGATGAAGTCACGACGACCGTACCTTGTGGGTATCTCTCTCATAGGATCACTCCGGGCGCTCAGTACTGGATCCCTACCCCTTCCCAGATTCTGATTGGCCCCACTCACTTCTCCTGCCCTCTTTGTTTCAAGACCTTCAACAGATACAACAACATGCAGGTTTGTCCTCTTCCACATTCAAACACTGCCTCACTTTCCCTTTCCCTCTCCCCCTCCTCCGCTCTCTCTTCCTTTCGTGAGCATTTACTGTCAAATATAAAAGCCCTAATTCAAAATTTTCGTCTATATATTTTCACCAAATTAGAGGTGTTCCATTTGTTCAAGTGTGCGTCTATTTTAGGGTTTGCCATTGCTTCCTCTACCGCTCAACATCGTTTTCCCTCTAATATGAAGCTATTATGTATTTTAATTTTGGGCCTGTTTCACGTATATATAAACTTACATAGGTATTCTTTATTTCCTCTCAACTATTCTACGTACCGACGTGCACCTTGTTATTATACTTTGGCGTACGTGTTTTAGCAAAACTTGAGGTATCTACAAATGGAAGATTCGCTCGCTAGGGTTTTATGTAGTATGAGATCAAGTTTAAACTTTAAACGCAAGAATAACAATCTGAAGACCGAGGAAGCGGAAAATGAAAATGAAAATGATGACTTCAAATACAAGCATAATAGAGTATAATACAAATAGATGCACAGTGCTCCAAATTGTTTTGAGCTTTTCCAACTCTTGCTTTATCAGTTATCAGGATACCCTACAACGTTCTATGGCAAAAAAACAATAAAAGGATACCCTGCACCGTTGCCTTTTCATTTATGCTCTACGAAACGAGTGTTGAGAAGGACGCGATTCACACATCCTGATAGCTAGCTAGCTAGGTAACCAACCCTTGTGACCCCAAGAACTTGGCCGACACACAAAAATAATTTAAAAATAAATGACGGGGCCACGTCGTCACATAGACCTAGTTGTAGGTAATTAATTAGTAATTACATGCGACTTCACTTTGACTATCAGCCACAGATCTTAGTTCAGATGCAGGGTAATACTGAATTCAACAAGTGTTGATGATACGCAGATGCATATGTGGGGGCATGGGTCAGAATATAGAAAAGGAGCAGAATCTCTAAGGGGAACACAGCCAACGGCAATGCTGAGGCTTCCGTGCTATTGTTGTGCACAAGGGTGCAAGAACAACATCGAGCATCCGAGGGCCAAGCCTCTCAAGGACTTCAGAACCCTTCAAACCCATTACAAGAGAAAGCACGGCATCAAGCCCTTCATGTGCAGAAAATGTTGCAAAGCCTTTGCTGTGAGAGGTGATTGGAGAACTCACGAGAAGAACTGTGGCAAACTCTGGTATTGCTCCTGTGGCTCTGACTTCAAGCATAAAAGATCTCTTAAAGACCATATCAAGGCTTTCGGACATGCCCACAAGCCTTGCGGTGTTGATAATTGTCTCCATCACGAGGAAGTGGCCTCTGAAATTGACCACCTAAATGATTCCTTCCATTCCCATCATAGCTAGCTAATTCTATTATGGGTTTCGGCCACTTCAATTTGTATAAATTAGTCACAAGCTTTTGTTCTGCTTTCTAATATTCCAATTTGAACTTATTCTTGCTTCCGTCGTTTTGGACTTATGTAGGACTAGTATATTACTCCCTGCTTTTTAATTAAGATTCTAGTTGACTTTTTTTAAAAAAAGATTAAGAATATTAAATAATTTAATTAATCATAATATATATTATGTATAATTTGATTATAAATCATTTTATGAGTAAGAAGAATTAGTTTGATATAAAAAATTAAATATAAACATTTTTAAAAAAATTCAATTAACTTTCTCAATCTCTCTGAGAAAAATTTATTGGGTGTTATATTAAAAGCTGAAGGTAGTTTAATATTAATATATGGAGCAAATTTTTTCCATGTTATTTGTTGCTTTTGGGTTTTGGTCTCCTTTTTCCGCCTCTCTCTTGCTCAAACATAATTTAGAAATAAATTGGCAGTATATAACTCACTTCATTTGAAAAAGGTTTATATATTATGGCAAAAAAAGAAAAAGAAAAAGGTTTATATATATTATGCATCCAACGTTTGCTCTCGCCAGCCAGCCAGCGTCGTAATTACTCAGAATCTGCACTATAATCACACGATGTTAGAAGCACACCATATGTGTACACACTATAAAACCCGATGAATTAAAAAGACAATTTTTTTGGGGTTAGCTTTGGTAATTCCTTTAAGGTCCAATGGACTTGAAGGGATCAGCGAAGGGGACGATTCCCATACATTGATAGAGAAGAAATTAAAGGCGACTCGAGAATAAAATAATGAGATGAAAGTTGCAAAAGCAGCTGCCCAAAAGCTCTTGAAAGTGTGCTACGGGATCAGCTTTAGGGGGCGGAATGATACAGCCATTTCCTTTCAGTTAAGTCCAATGTGATGGACGCATCATATACTATGGTTTCCGACTCGCCGCAATGATTCTATTGAAATGATTATTATAACTTCAAGTAGTGGAAAACAAAAGCTTCCATCTTAATTAATAAAAAATGGGAATGTAATCATAACAGGAGGCATGTTTAATGTCTGCACACAAGGAAAAGGTTGGCAGGGACGCATCGGATCTGAAAGGCAGCAGAGCGGGATCAGGGCTCATTGACATGTCTTTTCAAAGTACAACAACGTATTTGGATTTTTCAGAGTTTAAACTGTAGTGGGCATCCACTGTTTGCAAGTCCAAGTGTCCGTACTATATTTTTACGCTCAGACAATGTCGTAGAAACTTCAACTTTTTTTCGGAGCAAAATTTATAATGAAACCATTTGTTGCCAGGGTTCTGTGTCCGCGCCTTCTTTTTCCAACTTTGGGGAAACGTGCCTTGAGATTGAGACGTATATTGGCGGTGAAAAAAACAAAATGGCGAGTCATGGAGTGATACTGCACTTGAAGCATGAACAGTGAAAAGGGTGATGAAACGGATAACTAATAATGAACATGGGATTCTTTGCTTATCTTGTGTATGAATGAATTCCAGTGTAACGTCAATCCGTCACACCAACCCTGCTATTGCTAATCAACCCCTAACTATCCATGCATCTCGTATTTATTAATTAATGTCTATGGATCTTCCTTCAAGTTACCTCTATTCCACGTCTGGTTCTCATTTTCTCACTACTGATCACAATGCTTCAAATCGCCAATGAACTAGTTCGGGTTTGAAAATGAAAGGTAATCATTGATTAATGTAAGTGCTCAACTGGAATAGCCTATTTTTGGGTAATAAGTGCTCGTTTAGAATAGCCTATTTTTGGGTAGTAAGTGCTTATAAATCGTGATTCACAGTATACGAGGTAAGTATATGAGAGGAGTTTTATCTCGACTTGCGTAATAAGGACTTATTATCCAAATATAAGCCCAACCAAACACACACTAAGACAACACAATGAGTATCTAGTTGCACGTTTTATTGATCACAATGAGTATAATGCTCGTTTGGAATAGCTTATTTTTAATCAATAAGTGTTTATAAATCGTGATTCACGGTATACGAGGTAAGTATGTGAGAGGAGTTTTATCTCGGCTTGCGTAATAAGGACTTATTGGCCAAATATACGTGTTCCCAAATATACACATAGAAATGTATTGAGAACTTTTCTTTTATAGTCTCTTTCGTGAATATGCATAGCTAGGAGGAGGCCATTTGTGGGAAGCGGCTACAGTTGTGGCTGAGGAAGAAAGCTCATGTTGTCGTCTAGCCTCGCAGGGGTAGAAAGTAGCCTTCACTTCAGTTTGCCGTGTGTGTTTCTGGGCAGACCGTTTTCGTCCAAAACTGCTTTCCACTTTATGTGAGCAGGAGCACATTTATAGAATTTAAATTGTTTTCAAGACTGATTTTGCTTCGCACGTTGGATGGTCATTATTAAAGAAACTGATCTACCAGTCTACCAACACACAAATTTCAACTAAACTCGTAGCCTTCATGTTGTTTGTTCATAAAAAGGCACGAGATTAAGAAATTTCAGGGCAACGCAAATAATATTATTGCTAATAAATATATCAATGCGTACAATAAAATTTATAAGGATCCATATTATTTATTAATTATGAATAATATATCAATATGCACATTAATTTATCTCTAGTTGATAGTCAACATAAAAGGACCCTCTTGTGCGTTGGGAAGAGAACCACTCATTGTAGTTTTTCTTCTATATTCTAATTAGTTTCCCACATCACGTAAATTTACAAAATACGAGTACTTGCTTGTCCATTTACTACTGAAAATTCATGAAGAATGAAAAAAACGCCGAGAATAATGGGGCGAAGGGGACAGGTAGTGAGTTATGAAAGTAAGAGATGTTATGGATTAACAATTATGCCACTATCCTCCAAAGGTTCATTAATAGCGCTGTTGAAGAAAGTTAATGACTAAACAGGCACTTGCATTCTTATGCAGTTAGTTACATACATTAAAGACACCATATTTATCTGCAAATTGTGAACATTACCCTTACCTACATGGTGGACGCAGATTGAAGACAGGAGGTGTAATAAAATACTAGAGACAACCTACATCATCATCATCATCATTATTATTGCTAGTATTTTCAAATTCCTTGTACATCCTTGTTGAAGGTGAATGATGAAGTCGGGAATGCATCTCTATTGATTGATGTCCTCCGCAAATGACTGTACATTCTTGCCCTTTTTATTGACAGTTCAGGCGTCTCCAATCGGAAGGGATAATGATGCTATGCAGTTAATACCAACACTAGAAGACCCCTCAATGATGATACACGGGTCTATGCGTCACCTTTGGAAAACATATGTTCCCAGCTACAAGTTCATCTCCTCTGGTAAACTGATGCTTAGAAAATATAGGCTGCAAATCCAGCAATATTTATGAAATATGAACTTACTAGCAAGTAAGCAGAATGCTAGGCATGGATTTAGTTTACATGTTATAAGATAAATGAGTCATTCAAGCGTTACAGAATAAAGATAGATGCTGGTAAATAGAAAGATCAGAGGCAGCATGAAGCAAAGACACATCTAATAGATGCCTCTTGTATGCCATTCTTAGGGTCTGTTTGGTTTGACGGGAGGAAAGGGGAGGGGAGCGGAATGGAGGGGAGGGGAGGGGCTCGCCTTATTTGATAACAACAAAATTTAAGGAGGGTAGCGGAAATTTCAACCCCTCAAAACCCTTCCTCCCAAATTGGGGGGATTTGGAGGAGAATGGTGATATTTTGTCATGTGAGAACCATTATACCCCTGCTTATTTCTATTATTCCCAAACCGTCCCTCCCTCATTATTATAATATTTATAATTACTCTATTTTTATTAAAATTATTATTATCTATATTTTAAAATTCTAATTATGATTATATTTATTTAATCTTAATAATTATATTTTATTAAATATTCTACTATGTATGAAAAAGCAAGATCAAATGAGGGTAAAGTTGTCTAAATAAAAATATTTTAACAAGGTAACATTAAAATTCCTCTCCTCCCCTCTCTTCCGATTAATCCAAACGAGGTAATATTAAAATCTCTCTCATCTTATCCCCTCCGTTGAATCAAACAGACCCTTAAGTTGAGAGGAGCTAGCTAGAAGAATCTCTTTTTTGGTACTCTCACAAGAAATATTGTTTTGACAATGTCAGGCCACAAAATCAGGGTCCCCAGCCAATTCTAACTGCTCAGAAAGATTTTTAGATAATTTTCTGAGCCAGCGCCTCTACACCCCTACCACCACCCAAAAAAAAAAAAAAAAAGACAAAGGACAGACCAAGAATAAGTTGGCACTCATAAAGACAAAAGACTGAAAGGGGGGAAATCTTGAGCTGATGTGAGTCAATGCTGCGTGGCCAACATAAGTGCGGCATCTTTCCACAAAACAATTTCTTCCACCCTTTCCAACAAGATTTTCCGCTTAGGATCTAGAGTTAACAAGCATGGAAGGGAATTTTGCTCCCTTCAATACATAACATGAATCACACCAGTACTCTAAACATTAGCAAAGTAATCATAAAAGGCAAACAATAGCATCATCGCATCAAATGGTAATTCATAGAGCAGTGAGATATGTCACCTTGCAGACATGAAAGCCATCCCACAAAAGACAGCCTTAACAGATTGCTTCGGTCCCGCATAGTCAAATGCCAACGGCAGCATTTCATGCAGTGTTAAAAAAGCCATAACTCCCCCAACTGCAGTTATGACAGAACATAAATAATCAATGTAAATACAAGAAAATAATTGTAACATTTAGAACTTAAATTAGCACAAACCTGATCCAAGCAAACCTTCAAGAATCTCTGGACTTAAGCTGCTAGGGAATAGATAGGCTGCAGTAAAAGAAGATAACTCATCACACTAAATTCAAATTTTCTAATGCACAACTCCAAAAAACATGGTTTTGCAAAAGATTAAATTTGCAAAATTATATCATAACATGACTCTCATTCTAAAGCTTGTTGATACATGGAAACCTCAAAAACCAAACGCCAAAATTCTATTCGATTTCACATTAGTTACACATGATACTCCCCTATTTATAGAATAAAGGTTTGAGTCAAATATCCTAAATTACCCCTAACTCTAATTCCCCAAAACTCGTACCCCCCTAAATTCCTATACAATACTTGTTCTCGTCAATATTGCCCATCATTATCATAATAACGCATTGCTTCTTAGTCATGCTTTCCTTTTTATTGAAAAGAAAAATAAACAAACTCCCACAATGTAAAGCAACAAGAGGGAGATGGCTTACCAACAATAACAACACCCAGGGGTTCAGCAAAGCCAGAAAGTGAAGCCAATTTGAATGCCTGCCACTTACTAAGATACATTCATAAACAACAAAATTAAAGTTTTAGATAATCGATCAAATTAATGGTTTACTGAAACAAATACAGCGACACAAACTACTGGAGGCACACAAAAGAATGATATCAGCCACGTCAAAATTTACATATGTACGCATCCCGGAGGTAATGTCATAAGCATCTATGCTCATTTGTAGACAGGTAACAACATCACCATCCAAAAGCAGTCTCAATTTTTTCTTTTATCTTCTCTGATAACACGACAAAAACCTTAGATTTGATTAAAAGTAGTTATCCTCGTCCAACAGCCTAGCAATTGCCTCCATTGCCACCATCATGAACACAACCCTAGAACTATTATCAACACTGCTTACAGGACAAACTATTCAGATTGCAAGCCCAGTATCAACTTCTTACAGTTACTGAGCAAACATTATCCTGCAATCTGCTTCTTTGTTCCACACAGATCATTGTTTTCCCTATTTTTACTCTGATCTCCAATGGACTAGCAACTAACCAACTATGAACTCTTCATTTAAACTTCAAGAAATAGAAGCCTCTTGTCTGTCACATGTAATTGAAAAAAGATGAAACAACAGTACCCGAGAAAGTTCTTACCTCTGCGTTGCAAAATAAACAGGAAGTGCAACCGCAACACCCTGGAAACCAGATGATCAATGTTATAATAACTAATAAACCCCATATAACTAATTTTTCTTTTAGATGATAGTGTGTTTCAAACAATATGCTAGGGAATGCAAAAATAAATTGTTGCCATAGTTCTAAGTTTCTTATCCCCCTAGGGGGCCATTTGCAGGGTCCATGAAAGAAAGTTGTGACCATTCTTCTGGCCTCTGTTTTAGCTCACTGCAAGGTCTACTAGGGAGAACCTTGAGACAGTTTGCCTCCTTTTCTTTTCTACAATAAAATTGAATCTACCATACCGATATAGCCGTTAGTCATGCAATGGGTAGCAAAGCGACTATGCACCTAAAAGATGTTAAAAAATAATCAATAATCTCTGGTCTCATGACAAATTGGAGTAAAAGATCAAGTATTTAAACCTGCTAAATGCGTGTAAAACATATAAAATTCAACAATAAAAAGAAGCAAAATAATATTATGACATAAATACAATAAGTCATCAAATACTTTTAAAAAAGACGTGCAATGGTTATTCTTCAACGCTAATTGCACCAGTCAAATAAAACTATAGCAATCAGAATGCGCTCAGACAACAAAAGATCAGCATATTACCTCTGGGATATTGTGCAGAGCAATGGCCAATGCTAGGTTAAGACCAACACGAAGGCCCTATTGAAAGAATACCAAGACAAACATTAAATCAAAGATGCACTAGCGATCCATGTGCAGATATAATCTCTCAATCAAAAGTTCAACTTGATACCACTTCAGCATTTAGAAAAGGGGGATGGATAGGGTACCTTCATGGATCCAAGAAACACTGCCATTCCTTCTGGAAAATTATGTAAACTTATACCTGTGAGATGACAGGAAATAAAAATTCTACATCAAACTCAGAACAACATTGAACAAGGTAAAGAATAGTCTATGAGAATTCAAATTCCAATTTCTCCTTCATTACTTGATTATTACGGCAAGATGAGTAGATAACCAAAAGAAAAAGAAAAAACTTGAGGAACATTGAACAAGGGTTATAATAATCAACAGAATTTGAATCCTATGTTTCCTTCACTCCATAATTTAAATTTTTTACTCTTGGCATATAACCTGAATTCCCATTGAAATTGTACAACATATCAGGAAATAGAATTGGACAGGTAAGAAACATACATGGGTATATAGAATTTGAAACATACAAACTAGGTTGAGATATTCAAAAACAACAATTAGTGTGCTGGGCTCTATATGTCCCAGCATTTTAATCAGATAACCTTCCTACCACTGAAAAATACCTTGTTTGTTACTAAAAGCAGATAGGTCATAAGGGCATTATTCTATTACATTATACTTCAACTTGTTCAAATGTATTGGTTTACTCATAGTGCTTCAAATTTTAAAGCTATTCAGCAGCTCTTGTAATTTTCAACTAATGTTCCCAAATTCCAATCTCAATATCAGTTTTTGTTACAGTCTTGGCAAAATCAATATGATGGAGAGTTGGAGACCAAAATATGGAATGCCTACTCTCCCAACTGAATAATTTGGGTCACTCTACAGGAAATTTAAGTGGGCTGGTTCTCCCACTTCAATAATTAGCTCTTCCGGGAGGTTCCTCACTCCAATTCCGTGGTCATCACTATTGCAATAAGAAGCCACCACCCTTTAAATAAAACTCTATACCAAAATAACCAGTATTTGCAAGAGGTCGCAATCTATCAGCCGACAAATTTCAACACGTCATTCATGATATTCTTTGTGCGACACATGACTTGCAATCTAAACTGCAAATCTACAATTAGAAGGCTCAATTCTTTGACTAAAAATTCTGATACCAAACTAACCAGTAATTACATTTTTATTGCAGATAATCAACCGTAGGTGATTCCACTGTCAGTCAATAAACAAGCACAATGAACTGTGGTATTAGTAAGAGGTCAAGTTTGAAATGTGCACATACCTATAGCTGTAATAATCCCACTAAATAAAACTTGGCGGCGATGCTTCTTCATAGTGTCCTTGCCTCCTTCATCCCCATTTTTCTATTTTAAAGAACGTTGTCATACTATCAAAATTCAGCTTGCATAAGCAGAAGTAAAGAGATAACATCCATTTTGTCGGAAGGAAGAACATGAAAACCTTTCTACTCTTCACATCTGAAGTAGGAGCAAGTGTTGGTTCTGGGATAAAATTGGCCACGACAGCAAAGAATATGACACCCGCAAAAAACTACATGAACAGGAAGATCTAACTTTTTGGTCTGAACTAGGATGAGCGAACATGCTATAAAAGTACATGAAAAAGATTGCTGTCCGTTAAATAGATAACTGCTCGAAAGCATAGCCTACCCAAAGGTTTCCTTTCAAGAAGCCAAGTGAGTTCAAAGCATTATGAGCCAGATCAAAGAATGATATACTCAGCATCAAACCTGCAGCAAAACCCTATGTGGAAAGAAATATTTAGAAAAGCAGACTTTCATAGGCTTAATATAATTGATTTTGTCACATTTCACAAAGGAGGAAGGAGGAAAAACTCGAAATGGACTGATTGGTTCTAATCACAAAGTTTTAACCAGTGAAAACCACCTGTAATAGCCCAAGCATCTTCAAACTGGGAGATTGACTAATTATTACAAAAAGTGCCCCTGTTCCACATTGAGAATTTTTAGTCCAATTGCACGAAAATACCCGTAAGGAACTATGATCAAGATAAAAATGACGCTGTATGCTAATAGTTCGGTAAGCAAAGATGTAATTTTTTCCAAGCATCCCAATTCTGGGCAAGTAGACATACTCCCAATCGGGTTTATAAGAATTTAAATATGCATGCCATAAAATAAGAAGTGACGCGAAAATCCTTCTCTAGTTGGATGGCAGGACAAAGAATATTAAACATGAACGATGACGCCTTATTGCGCAGGAACAAAAGATGCTTGAGAAGAAACAGATTATGAATCTGAACTTTAGTATATAAACAGAAAAAGTGCAGGCGACAAGGTGGGGTTAGAGTAGACGAATATTTTAGAAATGTTGAGAATCGCTGCAGTAAAAGGAGCTGGTTTGTGAAAATGCACCGCACCAGCTTCGTATGCTTGCCGAATTTCACGTTAGAGGGATGAAAGATGAAGCACACATACCGATAGAGGTACTCAAACCACCAACGAGCGAAAGAGCAAGAGCTACAGAGACTTGAGAATCCATGAGGAATTTGTTACTGTGTTCCCCTAAATAGGAAGAGAAACAAAAGCAGCGAATGTAAGCAGAACTGAGAGAAGCAGGGCAGAATGTCGAGAGAAATCGGAAGGAAATTTGGGAGGCAGTTGAGAAGAGGGGATTAACCAAAAGAGAGGCGAGAGAAAGTTGAGTAATGTTACGTGGAATAGCAAAGGAGGGGTATAAATATAAGTGCTTGGAGACGAGGAGAGAGCTGAGGGAAGGAGAGGGAATTTTAATATATTTGAGAGTGGAAGAAAGAGATGGTTTGAGGAGATGGACCAAGAAAAGAGGAGACTCCCTCCGGCTTTCTTTCTTTCTCGGCAGTCTATACCTAACCTGACTTCCTCCTCGCTACTTCCAGAGCACTCAGTTTTCTTTGCCTATCTTTGTGTGTTTTATGATTAGAGAATAATTTTTATAGTTTATGAGATAAATATGTGAGAGGAGTTTTATCTCAATTTATAAAAAAATGTTTCTGAAATCATGGTTTTGAGGTTATAAGAACACATATCAATTTTCAGTTTTGCGCCACAAATACGACTATGTGTGTGTTTGGGATAGCGGTAGGAAAAATGACTTATTATGATTTTGATTTATTATGATTCTGGTTTTGAGGTTATAAGAACACATGTCAATTTCCAGTTTTGCGCCACAAATACGGCTATGTGTGTGTTTGGGATAGCGGTAGGAAAAATGACTTATTGTGATTCTGATTTATTAAAAATGACTTAATAGAAAAGTTAGTTTTTGTAATGTGATTTATATTTGGATGAACAATTTATTTTTGGACAATAAGTACTTATAAATTGTGATTTACGGTATACAAGATAAGTATGTGAGAGAAGTTTTATCTCGACTTACGTAATAAGTGACTTAATAGAAAAGCTGTATAGTGAGCAGCTTATTTAATAAGTAACTTATTCTACCCGTGATACAATTAAAATAAATTGAACTAAACATTGCAAAAACGCAATACGTTTTTATTTAGGCTTATTGCCCAAAAACGGGCTTATTTCTGCCCAATAAGCTGAACCAAACACACCCTATGTTCTTGTTTTGATCACTTTAGGTAAATGTTTATTGATGTAAATCACGATAAACCTTCCTTCACATGCTTAACCTGTGTTTGATATCACTTATTTTTGGACAATAAGTTCTTATTACACAAGTCGAGATAAAACTCCTCTCACATACTTACTTCGTATACCGTAAATCACGATTTATAAGCATTTATTGTCAAAAAAATAAGCTATTTCAAACGAACACTTACCTAATAGACCATAATCCCAATTAAAAAAATTATTTTTAAATATTTCAAATACTATTTCAAATAAATACTATTATAAATTTATACTTATAATGCAGAGTCTTAACTTTTGCCGCATTGCCGTCCCTACGCTAGGCCTTAGAAAAATTCTACTATGTTGTTAGGAGTGTAGATTACACTGGTAATAAGATCTTATATTAAGAAGCCATTGAAAGAATTGGAAGTAAATTCTATTTACTGTTGTAATTAAACTCAAAATTTGATGACTAGGTTTTTTAAGTTTTACTCTTTTTTCTGATAACATTAAGAGTGTCACCAACAAAAATGGTTTTACTTGGTAAAAATTTGACTCATGATCAATGGGTAGCTGTGAAAATCTTACTAGCGAATTGCATCTATAAACGTTGTTTGAGCTTGACGCATGCCTTAATCCTATGTCTTGAAAATCAACTCACTTAATTTTCATTTACAAAAAATGACATTTAACGGCCTATTTGATACGAGGAAAGTGGATGGAGGAGGAGAAAAAAATTTAATGAGTTGCATTTAAAAATAAACGGGGAAGGTGGTTATAGAATTGGGACTGATCTTGGTCCTAAATATAAAATATATTTTTACATATTTGTCAATTTTTTTTAGTTTATCCCTATTAATATTTTATCAACAATAATTAAGGAAGAAAGGAAAAAATGAATTAATAAAAATAATTAGAGTGTTTTAAAAAATACATGTTAACTAACTTTTTCAATCTAATTAAGTTACATAAAAAAAGTCTTATATTAAAGACATAAGAAAGTATTAATTTTATTCATTAGCAGACATATAATTACTTTCATAGAAAGTACACACCTTTAAAAAATTGGAAAAATTGGCCATAAATACTCATCTGAAAATTTTAAGATAAATATAATTTTTGGTACCTGAAATTTGACCGAATTTTGGTTTTGGTTCCCATGTTTGAAATCGGTGATTTTGGTCTATCAAGTTTTTACTCCGCTTATCACTGTTAGTTTCTCAAGTTTGAAAAGGGCTTGGTGGCCCCTTTGACGGCGTTAATGTATCTGACGTAGCGCTAACGCCGTTAGGGTTAATATAATTTTTGACTCGATTTTGGTTTTCGTCCTTCAAGTTTGAAATTGGTGGTTTTGGCCTCTTAAGTTTACTCCATTTATAACTGTTGGTCTCTCAAATTTGAAAAAAACTTGGTAGCACCTTTGACGGCGTTAATTCATCCGATGTGGTGCTAACACCGTTAAAATAGCTTATGTGTCTGCCCTTTAGGACAGCTATATGATAAATATACTATAATATATTATATTGTGTTGTAAGAAAAAAAAAGGAAAAATGGCATCAAAATGAAACGCACGAACCAGAAATAGCTTATGTGTCATGTCTTTTAGATTCGTGCGTTCCGTTTTAATACCCTTTTTTCCTTTTTTTGTCTAGCATAATATAATATATTATAATATACTTGTCATATCAGCTGTCCTAAAAGGCATAACTTATAAGCTATTTATTGGTGTTAGCGCCTCATCGCAAGAATTAACGCAGTCAAAGGAGCCACCAAGCAAGGTAATTAAACCCAACCAGGTCACTGAACCGGCCAGGGTACTGGATCAAGAGTCTGTGGGTCAAACCGAAACTAAATTAAGACTAAACCAGTGACAAAATAAAGATTTCATGGTTATTAATATGAAATCATAAAGAAAATAAAAAACAATTTAAAAAAATAAAACAAGTTAATTCCCTGACCTGACCAATTTACCGACCAGTTTGTCGGTTTTCGGGCCGAACTGGCCGATCCAGTTTGGGTTTTATAACCTAGTCACTAAGTCTTTTTTAAACTTGAGGGACTAACAATTATAAGTGGGATAAACTTGAGGGACCAAAACCAAAACCAGGTCAAACTTCAAGGACAAAAAATTGTATTAACCCTAACGGTGTTAGCACCACATCGAACGAATTAACGCCGTCAAAGGCGCCACCAAGTCCTTTTCAAATTTGAGGGACTGACTGTGATAAACGGGGTAAATTTAAGGAACCAAAACCACCGATTTTAAATTTGAGGGACCAAAACCAAAATCAAATCAAACTTCAAGGACTAAAAGTTGTATTAACCCTAACGGTATTAGCACCATGTCGAATGAATTAACGGCGTCAAAGGCGCCACCAAGTCCTTTTCAAATTCGAGGGACTAACGGTGATAAACTGAGTAAACTTAAGGAACCAAAACCACCGATTTCAATTTTGAGAGACTAAAAACAAAATCAGATCAAACTTCAAGGACCAAAAGTTATATTTATCCAAAATTTGATGACTTATAAGTATTGATATGTTTTGATATTCATGAAGCTTTAGTAGTCTAAAGAATTTCATGGCAGCATTACTCGAATTCAAGTAAACAATAAAATTCTTAAACATGTATTTATGGGAAATTATTTCGTAAGAATAATATTAGAATAAAAATAAAAATTTTAAAATGATAATTATGCATTATTTACTTCCCACAAAAAATAATAATTGCTGTGCATTATTTTGCATAACATCAAGTTAAAATTTAATTTGAAAGTTTTAAAAGATTGAATTTTTTAGAACCCTTGTCATAATAATGAAAATCACAAATTCAAATTTTTATAAAAGAATCCTTTCTAACATATATTTTATTTAACTTCAATAAAACTAAATTCCTCATGTCAATATTAATGGTCTTCTAGAAGAATTTTGTGATGTTAAATATAAATAATTTTAAATTCAAAAAAAATATAAGTCATCTTATAAGAATTTATATAATATTTAAGCATTTTATTTTAAATATATAGTACTCCTTAAGTGTTTTATATAGAAAGTATATATTTTTTAAATGTATATTTGTTATGGACAAAGATAAAGATTAAGGATAATTCTTAAACAATTTAAGGTAGCTATACAAATGTTTTTTTTTTCCTGGGGGGGGGGGGGGGGGGTGATATGGAAAACCCAGGAGAATTGTGAGATCGGGCGGCGCCAACCAAAGGTAAATTGCCTCGAATCGAAAGCATGAATCAACCTTGTTCATTACTTCATATGCGTTTTCAGTGGGATCGAGCACCCTAAACCCTTCTTCCGATTCTGCGTCATTCTTTCCCACCATTCCCACAAAGTTCAAATGGCATCCCCTCCTGCCCTTCGATTCCGATCTCATCTGCTCCGAACCGCCTCATTGTTTCGCTCATCCCTTACCCCCAGCCACGTCTCATCTCCGCCCATGTTTGTTGCTTCTCTCTCTGATGTCCCTGCGATTCTTCTTCCTGATTTCACATCTTCTTCCTCCGGCCACCGTTTCTTCTCTACAGCTCGCCGTCAGACATTCCGGTCTAAGAAGGCGGTCGACATCGGCGCCCGAGCCAGGCAGCTTCAGAACCGCCGACTCTGGACTTATGCATTGACCTTCAGCTGCATCGCAGGTTTTATTGTGATAGTCCTGAATAATTTCCAAGATCAATTGGTATTCTACGTCACCCCTACTGATGCTCTTGAAAAATTCTCTTCCAACCCATCGAAAAATAAGTTTCGCTTGGGTGGATTGGTCCTTGAAGGCAGCGTCGTGCATCCGGCTTCCTCTCCCGAAATGGAGTTTGTGGTCACCGATTTGATCACTGATATTTTAGTTCGATACCAGGGCTCTTTGCCAGATTTGTTCAGAGAGGGGCACTCCGTGGTAGTTGAAGGCTTTGTAAAGCCCTTTACAGAAGAAGTCAAGAAAGAGGTTTCGGCTAGAAGTGTGTCGGGAAAGGCGAGGAGTGGAGAGTGTTATTTTGCTGCCACTGAGGTTCTTGCAAAGCACGACGAGAAGTATATGCCTAAAGAAGTTGCTGAGGCTATTGAGAAAAACAAGAAGATTATAGAGGCTAGCGTTGCTGTGGAGGAGGGAGCTGAGAGCTCGTAGATGGATGGTACAACTTGATTTTGGGATTCTTTTCCCTTGTTTATTTGTTATACTATATTATACAATGTCATGATTTTTGGGACGAGAGTGGATCATCGAACCTGAGAATTTTCTGATTATAATTAGGATAGGCATTGGTAACGGAAGAGTCTCGAGTGAGGTAAACTTGATTGTTTATCTGGTATACTTTATTTATTGTCGTAATTCATTCTTGTGAGGTAACATTTCTCAGATGAATAAGCGAAATGATAACTTGTTGAAAGAATTCTGTAAGATGCTTTCCTGTTGTTGTGAGAGGTAGGAATTAGTGGACAGGGACTGGAGGACGTGAATGGCCTGAAACCTATGTTACACGGCCATTTTGCACATTCTTATAGAAAATGTACATCTCATATGCAGTGATGATGATGGGCATTGCATTCTCCCGGAAATGACAAATATTAGTATGGATTGTATAGAACTTCGAGTTTGCCTCGCTCTGTCTTCCTCAATCACATATTCTCTTGTGGAGTAAATGTCTAAGTGGTCTGTTGAATTGTAATCCTACGTCCTCACTTTGACATAACACCCTTTCACTTGATATACTAATAATCAAAGGGATCAGAAACATGCGAACAACAGATCAGAGATTAAAAATCTCGAAATAGCAGATTCTTCCTTTTCACTTTCAGTTTTGAATTCATTCTCGTTTTCATTTTTTCTGGGTTGTGCTTTGATCATCATGCAAAAGAAGAATGTTCTCCCCTTAAGTTACCATGTTTGAGTTGCGTCGGGAACTGCTGGAAAGGACTTGTAACAACTTAAGGTGGTGGAATATGGCTCATGTTGTTGTGGGTATTTCATTAGCAAAGGAGCTTACTGTAAATTTAAAATTTATTTCGTTTCATTTGATAATTTGGTTTCAAACGCAGGAATTAAATTGAAGTTGTCAGCTAAGTTAAGAATTTGGTAATTTGGGACTAACACATCCCAACAGATATGAAAATTGGTGAATAGTTTACTTAATCCATTGCGCTTGTAAGCTTGCGGTGAGATAATTCTGATCCTACTGAAGCAGCCTGGAGGCTTGTTGGTGAGAGATTAAAATCTTTAAAAGCAGTTTTTCAATTGCGATTTACAGTATACAAGGTAAATATGTGAGAATAGATTTGTGATTTACAGTATATGATGTAAGTATGTGAGAGGAGATTTGTCTCGATTTGTGTTAATAAGTACTTTTGAGGTATCCAAAAGTGATCCCTGACAAGCATTCAAGTCGCTACCTTCAATGATCAATTAAATCATATCCATGGAGAGGCTAACAGTAATGCACTGGTGGGGATCGAATGGCTTTGTTGAATCTAATGCACTAGTTACTGGCTTGCTGCTCCCGCCCCCTTCCCTGCCACCACCTCATCCGCCACTGTGCCTGTGCTGGGAGCTTCCTCTTTTCATTCCTTGCCTCTTACTTGCACTAAACATGAGGAGGAGATTCTGATATAGGATATTTTTCTCAATAAATAAATTGCACCAATTATGGTGTTGTCATCTGTACGGTACAATTGTTTCATTCAATGAATCAGCATCATTTTATATTTTTTTGGTAAAAGAAAGGGGAACAGAAATTCTACGAGTGAAGTAGTGTCCCTCACGATCATCTCTCAATATGGCTTCAACTGCACTCGGTGGAGTTCTCCATTCATGTCTGCGAGTAAGGAGCTTTAGATTAATTGCAGCCAGTTCATCCGCACAACGATTTCCTTCACGATAAATATGCCAGATTTGGATTTGCCAGTCCCTGTTGATCATTTGTCGGATTTTACTGGGTAGTCCCTAGCAACCAGTAATAAATTTATTGTGGTTGATAGCTTCGACCACCAACCGCACATCACATTCAACTTCTACCTTTCTTAGACCCAAGTCCCAGCATATACCAAGACCTTCTATAATAGCTTAAACTTCTGTTGCTGCAGGTGCATTGCACAGTCATTAAGCTTAATCCAAAATCCTGGCAACCATTCTCCTTCATCTCCCCTAATCACCCCACCACATCTTGCTCCTCCATAGTGGGACCATGTGCCGTCAGTGTTCAGTTTACACTTGGTCATTAGTAGCCTAACATTCATCCTAGACAAACGTTACATGCGCGTTGATTTCATGAATCAACATTATTATGGTTATTGATTATGAAGCTGATCTTTTAACTTGGTCATTAGTAGCCCAACATTATGTTTTGAAACTCACCTAAACATCCAACAAGGAGCGCCCTGATTAAACATCGCGTTCAAGTATATATATTATTTTTGGGCTTTGTGGTGAACACACAACCAGAGAACGTGTACATCAGCATCAAGTTAACAATAGAATCAACATAGACTCGCTGCAAATAAGATTATTGATTACTACTTGGGTACGAATAAACACGAAAGCTCCGCAGACTGGGCCTCAAGATATTTACATATGCTCTCCATAACCTGTCGGCCCTTGGCGCCATTCTGAATGAAAGACTCAGCACATCGGTGCTCCACCTTCTCAGCAATGGAAGCCAGCGCCGACAATGGCTTGATACAGATGCGAGTGTGGTGCCTGCAAATAGTCCACCCACTCGGATTCTCTGGATGAGGATCGTACCTAATATTCTCCTCCACTTCTATCATCTTCCGCAGGCTGATGTTTCGCGTCGTTAATTGGAACGACTGCGATCGGGCGTCCACCACCGTTGATTCGACACAGTGGCATATATCTTGACCCACTATGCTCCTCAGGAACCATGGCCCCGGACATTGGATGGTGATCGCTCGAGTGCTGTACAGCTTCCCGGACGGCGGGTCTAGCCTCCGATTCAGCGTGTCCACTTCAACGATATGGTATATGAGCCTATTCTCTGGCTCACCAAACTTGCGCCAAAACGCACTTGTTACCCTTTCCCATGGATGCTTGTACGTGTATTCCTGCGTGAATGCTCTCACCATCACGCCGCTTCTTCTTCACCTTCACAAACCTGCTGCAATTTAGTCAACATTCCAATCATCCACCAATCTCAGACACGGATTCAAGTTTCATGCCAGATGCAAATACTGGGATTACATGCACGAGGAATCCATAAGAATCAACCCGATTGCCTAAGCCTGGGTCACACAGAAGATTCACTGCTACACCACTAAATTAGTTCAGTCCAAAAAGGTACAACAGCCAGGGCACGAATGAATGAATTAATAAAAACACCGAAACTTCCGAGATGAAAAATCAAAAGGTTTGAACTTAATGTGGCTTCCCGAAATCAACGCGCATGTAACGTTTGTATAGGATGAATGAAATCAAATGAGCTACCATGTCTAATAGAGCATCAGAAATTATGCATACAAGTTAAAAGGCGCAAAAATTCTTGAGGGTACGTCATGTTGCGGAAAAATGTGAAATTAGAAATGCAGAGGTTTACAGAGAAGAAACGAAAACCAGATGATGTAAAAAAGGAAAATGAAGAGAAGCATTACTGGGAGGGAAGATATGGAGGACAGAATCAAGAGATGTTGGGAAGGAGAAGTGAGGTTGCGAATTGGAGGATCTGTGGAATGGAGGGAGAGGAGGGTGAGATGGATTTTAGGTAGAAGAGAAGGAAACGTGAGTAGCGTTGATTTCCGAAATCGGAAATGCGATGCAGAATTAGAAGGAGTATATATATATATGAGGGGAACAAATAGCAATGGGATAAGTCGTTGATGAAGATTAAACCAAAACAAGTATTGGGAACATTAATGGGTAGTGAGTTGTGTATATTCGGGATCTTGGAGAGAATATGCTTGGGGGCATTTGGATCTTTTTGATCTCCTTTTTTGTTGGGGGCATTCGTTTTGGAGTGGTTCACCAATCATTCACGTGAGTTTTTCATACGCCACGAAGGATTTGACCCCCAATAAAAAATGGGCAAAGTTCTTGAGCTAGCGTTGATTTCCATAGTTTCATGGAAAAAAAAACAAACTTTTAAGGATTAATCATTAATCTGGCCCTTGAAATTGACCAAATGTCTACAGGAAGAGGGAAGAAAAATGGAGACACAAGGCGATGGCGATTAATCAAATTGGTCTATTTGGGTCATGCTAGCTGCCTCACCCCATCCAACTGCCATTTTCCACCCGCCACGCCTGCTTCTATCTCACAAGTATTTTTTTCAACATAAAATAGAAAGCTGATTTTCTTTCTTTTCCATTTATATTTGTTTTAATTTTAAAGTAAATGTGAAGAAGGATGCCCCATTGTTGGTTCAACAACAAAAAATCTGATAATTTTGATAACTAAAAGGCAATAAATATAATATATCAAGATAAAAGATGAGATAGATCACTAATCATGCTTTTTATGAATGTTATGGAGTATGATTTAATGATCAAACTTTGCACATTAGACAAGAAAATATATGTAATACTTGTTGGGCGGTAATGTGATGCTAGGATATCGATACGCTGTGATGATTAAAGTGTTGAAAGAGTAATTAGTGCTTACATTTGTGTGGTGAGCGTGGTCGATCACATACATGGGTAATTCAAAATGAAGATGTGATACTGCTGAATGGCAACTTGAGACTGATTTTGGTATTTTTAATGTTGGCAATCCACAGTATAATGGGGCTGCCTTTTCCCAAATAATCTGGAGTCTGGACCATACACCCGCAAAAAACACAGCAATTAAATGTATTCATTGCGTTTCAAACCAATCTTTCATAGCATACTACTTATTTTCCCCCTCCTCTGCTTCAATTGCCTGTAAAAGTATAACTATATAATCATCAAGTAAGATCGTTAAAATTTATCATTAGGATATGATGGGGGAGAGATGGCGGCCAAGAGCATCAATCATCAGTCATCAATCAATATTATAAAAAGAGCTTCCGCTTTAAAGTAGACATGTTCCATACCCACTTTGACATGGGTGCATGAACAGTATATTATATATATATATACACACCCATAAAGGGTTAAGATCCATTTTTATCCAGAAGTTATCCTAGAAGAGTAATATTGTTTTAAAAGTTTTTTTGGGTGTAATATTATCAAAAAATGTTCAAAATAGAGTAATGTCGCCTCAACTTAATAACCCAAACAGTCAACCGTTGGTTAACCCAGTTATGTTGAGGTGGCATGTCTACACAGCACCCAACTCACATTTTTTCCAGCTCACCACACTGAATCAGCAGCAAGGAGACATCTGTCATATTTTTTATTATGCTTATTCATTCCTCTTCATCCGTATCTTCAGAAATTTATCCCCTTTCCTACCAAAACTTTCCCCAGTTCATCCACGCTAAATCAGCAGTGAGGGAGTAATGTCTTTTGGTGCGCCTCGTCTTCGTCCAACTTCTACTCAAACATGTTTCTTAAAGATAATAGGTAACAGGTCTCACAGGATCGAGGGAGAACCATGAGCCGCATAAACGAAAACACTTGGTTTGAAGCTGATTTTTTTTGGGGGGAAAATTATATCTTTGATATTACAGATCATGTGTTTCAAAACGACTTCAGAAATATGTACATTTGAGTGACCCCTCTAGCCAGAACCACAGCCACCGTCGTCGGAAAAATACCATCAGTCATCTAATAAACAATTTTACAACAACATCCAAACCCAAACCATCAATTAACAATCAAAAGATATATTTTGAAGAAAATCAAATAATCAAACAACAATCAATTAAAAAACAGAAAAAGGAAGCAAACTGTGGAAGAAGAAAGAAGAAGGAGACGGATGTAGAATCATGGAAAAAACAGAGAGCAAACAGCCCAAAATCTAAGAAATTGATGAAACTCCCTCATGATATTTGGCTCCAGATCTGTAGTTGGAATGGGGGAAAAAACAAAAAGGTCATTTCTTTACTCTTCCACAATCTGCCGTTCTTGAAATTCAAAACCTGGGCCTCAATCACAAGATCAAAAGACGAACACGATTTTTTTAAAAAGAAAAGAAAACCAAAAACGCTGATGTTGGGAACAGAGGAGCTGGGTCGACTTCATCCACGCTGGCGACCTTTGTGTTGGAGGTTGGGGAAGTTAAGGTTGGCAAGGTCGAAGATGGATGGATGGGGATGTGCCGTGGAAGAGAAGGGGGTTGGGAAGAGTTGGCTATGGCTCCGGAGTAGGATCGGGTAGAGGTCGGCGCATCTTGGGGTGGAGGTGGGGCCGACAATGAACAAGGAGGAAGATGGTGGTAGAGTAGGAAAGGTGCCTCTAAAGAAGAAGACAGTACTGATCTGGCTTGAGTCACATGGTGAGGCAGAGACAGAGAGGAAGTGATCTGGATGATGAGGTGGCGTGCCATGTCACTCAATCTAACTGTCAAAATTAACTTTTTTTTAATGGTGAGATGACAATGCCTCAATTTAAACACTTTCATGACAATATCACATAAAAATAAACTTGTGTACGCCTTAACCCACTATATATACACACAATTAGTATAATTCTTCATAATGATGCATGACAGACCGCATTAATTAGAAAGCATGCAAATCTGGAAAGATATCTGATGGATTACAGCAACAATTGTGCTGTGGTGGTTGCCCTTTCCATATAAGGCTGCCGCAAATTAACATCACAACAATTGTGCTCCAAAACATAGAAAATAGTCCCCAAATATAATTAAAGATTAGTATAAGCTCAAGCTGTTTAATTGTACGGGTTCATTAGTCAGCCTCTTTTTTTTTGGCATTATCATTTGTCAGCCTTTTAATTTATCGGTTGCCTTAATTTCATACGGCCTTCATGTAGCTACTTCTTTAATTTCTTGGATTCAAACGTGTCTCTCTCTCTCTCTCTCTCTCTCACACACACACACTGTCCTCATGGAATGTGTCTCTTTATATATATACATTCGACTGCACAGTGGAATTGAAACACTTTAGGCGGGTATAAATGAATGTCATGTGAAGAAAGTTAAAATTAATTGTAGCATTTAGTTATACTATATTTCTTCATCTACGTCCGAAAACCTTAAACAACATATTAAAAAGAGAAGGAGAGAAAAAATCAGGGCGGCCCCGTTTTTCCTATTTTCTCATTTTTGCACATATACAACCCCAAACCCCAAACAGAACACAAAAAGATACATAAAAAACAAAAGGCAAAAAAGCATATAAATATAAAGGATGAGTTGAGAATCATATGTGCGTATGATTAAATATGAATATGTAGGATTTGAAATTGAGCACACGGGGGAGCCATGGTTGGCACCGCATGTACCCTTGACCCTTTATTAATAATTCCTTAATTTCTAAAGCTGTAGCTGATTAATGTACATATATCAATTATGATTTGTGATTGTTCATAAACACATGCATGGACTAGTGCACGAGTTCAAAGATCCGGGGAGCTAGAGGCCATATTCAAGTTAATTAAATATTTGCTTAATAACGTTAACGCCTTCGGTTGACGTTTTTAAATAAATTTAAAAGGCTAAATAATTACTTTAAGATATTTGTTTTTATCGTTTTTTTCTTCAAACTAATTTACCCGATTTATAAACTAATATATAATATAAAGATATGTAACATATATTATGATTAAGTAATTTATTTAATTCTCCAATCTCTAAAAAAAAGTCAACTGGATTTTATATTTATGACCGACGGGAATATATAATCCCTCCGATCCTAAATATAAGACTTGGTTGACTTTTTTGAAGAGATTAATTAAGCTAAATAAATTACTTCATCATGTCATATGTTGCTTAAGGGTTAAGATGCAAAAATACCCATGAACTTTTATAAAAAATGCGTCCAGCACAATATATTTTTCGGAGGTATAAAAATACTCATAAGTTTTTTATTAAAAGTGTGTCCAGCACAATATACTTTTGGAGGTATAAAAATATTCATAAACATTTAAAATATGAGCAAAAATGTCAGCACTATTAAATTTAACCTAACAATATTATTTTTTGTATTAGGGCCCATGTTCTTTTTGCACATGCATATGTAAAAGCGTTAAATTTAATTTAATAATACTGGCAATTTTGCTCTCATTTTAAATATTCATTAGTATTTTTACACTTCCGAAAGGTGTATGGTGCTACATGCAATTTTTGTAAAACCTCATAAGTATTTTTGGACCTTAACCTATTGCTTAATTATCATTAAATTATATATCAGTTTATAAGTTAAATAAATTAATTTAAAGAAAAACATAAAAATATAATTATTTTAAATTAGTTTAATTAATTTTTTTAATCTTTTTAAAAAATCAATTAAGTCTTATATTAAAAATCGGAGGTAAAATATATGGAGAGGATCAGCACTATTGTGGTGTTAATGAAAGCAATCATCGTGTCTTCCACTTGCTCCCCATAACAAGTTGTTACTCGTAATTTATATATCATTCTTCAAAGTTGCAAGCGGAAGGAGCGCGAATACGAGGTGTTACGTTGGTGAACCAAAACAAACCAACAGCACTGATAGAATTCAGCTATTAATGCATTTATTAGACATTAATACAACTAGCTTTGTAGCTCGCTGAGGTTATCTATAATCTTGAAAGTTCATTATTTTTGCTCGCATGTGGATATACAGATCGAATATATACATGATTTTCTTTATTTCTTTCTTTGCCGCTATCATACTGCTTGATAATGGGTATATTTGTTTTAGCAATTCGATTGTTTATAAGTTATTTTTTAATAATGATTTACGGTATACGAAGTAAGTATGTAAGAGGAGTTGTGTCTCAATTTACATAAAAAATAACTTATAAGCAATCATAACGTCCAAACAAACATAATTTAGTCACTACTAATTCTTGCTAGTAGGATAAAAATTAGGGTTAAGGTGCAAAAATAGCCACAAACTTTTATCAAAAGTGCACCCACCACCATAAACTTTTTTTGGGTGCAAAAATAACCTTAAACTTAAAAAAAAGGGGCAAAAGTGATTACTCTGTTAAAACAGCTTAACTCCATCTATTATATATTAAAAGTACCAAAATACCCCCACAGCCAGAAAAAACCCACCCTCCCCCGCCGAACCGCTCCATCTCATCCTCTGTTGGTTCTTCCACTATACTAATTTCATCATCAACAATCAATCCACAAAAAAACACAAAACCAAACTACTCTACATCAACGTCTAGAGCATCAAGAGACATAAAGTGGAGCTGATCTAAACAATCACATATCTCAATCATTGAAAAAATTGGGGAAAAAAATATAAAATACAAATGGGAAACTCGGGGCTGAAGATTACTGCAAATTAATAACCCTTCAGAATCAAATCAAATAATTACCTCAAACAAAAATATGGAGCTTCCAGGTCTGTGTTCCGAGGTTGAAAGCTAAAGGAAAAAAGGAAATAAGAAACGATGAGGGAAGTTGCAAATATAAGAATAGTTCCGGCTCAGCATTGAAAGAAACTGGGATTGATGAGGAGGATTGTAGGGGGAAGATGCGATGGAGAAGGGGTGCGCGAAATGGCCTGAGTGGGATTGCCGCCGACGCCGGAATTGTGTGGAGGCGAAGACTGAGGTCGAGTGCCGACAAGGAGGCGGCAGAGAGGGCTAAAGCGACGATCAGGACAAGAGCGAGTGGGGAGAGGAAGATGAGATTCTTCTTGCTGCGGGGGGAGGCGGCGAGAGGAGCCGCCGGGCTGGGAGGGTTGGAGCTTGTCCTTCTAGTCCGTGAGAGATCGCGTCAATCTCGCCGCCTACTGATCTGGCCCAGGAGGTCGCCACTATCATTAGTTGTGGATGATGCCGTCGTCTTCACCGGGCACAAAGAGGAAGTCGCCGCCGTCGAATGAGAAGGGAGGGTTTGGGGGGGAGAGGACGGTGAGAAGGGATAAAGGAGGGGGCAGTGAAGGAAATTACAAAAATGTAGGTATTTTTATTTTTTTAATAATGTGGGGCCCACCTAAAAAGATAACGTCCGTTCTCTTAATTTAACGGGATGTCAGTTTTGCTCTCTTTTTTAAAGTATATAGATACTTTTGCACCAAAAAAAAGTTTATGGTGGTGGATGCACTTTTAATAAAAGTTCGTGGCTATTTTTGCACCTTAACCCATAAAAATTAAATACAAGTAGGCACATGGCGTAGCAGTAAATGAAAAACTGTGGACGTGAGAAAAGAATGAAATGATCGGGATATATTATAATATAATAGGAGAGAGTGGGATCCACATGGGAAGGGATCTAAAATGATGTGTAAAAGTGATTAGCAAAATAATAAAGTGAAAGGAAGAGTGGTATAAATTAGAACAATAATGGGTGGTCATATAAAATCCGTAGCATAGGGTGGTAGCCCCATGTGTTGATTGTACGACCTCATTCGTTTTTGTATTTTTGTTTGGCTCCATTCATGGTATGAGCCATATAGTATAATATATTGACTTAATGACTGGCACGTGTGTGTGGCCCCACATGGATGCCCTCTTCAATCAATTAATTAAATTGAGTACTCTTTGATTACAAGAACGCGAGTTCGAACCCGAATATAGGGGGAGGGGCAAAGTGCTTAACAGCACCTTAGTTAACCCGTGCGTCTAATGGCACTGTTTATTAAATTGAGTACTCTTTTTTTAAATATACTACAGGCGGTCAAGAAAATCTTGGAAACTAAAAAAAAATTCAAATAATGACATTAGACCAATGGGTTATAATCCTGAGCCATATAGGCATCACACTTAGGAGGTGACGCCTGCAAAATGACAAAGTTCTCCTCTAATTGTTGAGCGCGCTTGGCTAAGAAGTCAGTACACCGAATAATGTCTCTCGGCACATAGCGGAGCTCAATATCTCACTCAGAGTATAGTAAGTCCCTGACGGTATTAATCTTTGATCTCATCGAGTGATTATGGCCCCTATCTCGCATTATCAGATAATAGATCTCAAGGGAATCTGTATAAGCAACGATCTTGCAAAGATTCTGTTGCTTACAAATTTGGAGACCAGTGAGTAGAGCAAGCAATTCTGCTGTGGTAGGCGGAACAAATCCCAATTTCCGCTGGAATCCTAAGAGCTAATGTCCCTATGCATCACGTATCAAAGCCCCGCAAGCTGCTAGTCGCTGATGGTTAATTGATCCATCTGTGTCTAATCGAACCGTTCCTTCTGGGGGAGGATGCCATGCCTCTTCGTCATCACCATTGAGTTGGAATATCTGGTGCTTGAAAACATCATACTGAGTAGACTCCATCATCATGTGCATGACGCCATGGGTGATTTCAGTCGAATGAGCTTGAATACCCTCCTTAACTCCCTGGCATCTAGTCTTCCACGGGAACCAACAGATGAGACTAAACGCCTTGGGCCATAACCACTGGTGGAAGCGACCCATGGCCATGTTTTTGGACATGTTCTCTGTAAGTACTCTAAAACCTATTCCGTCACCCCCGCAGTACGACACTTAATCAGGGGAGCCAATCAAAATTAATTCATTGAATTGTGCCCCACGATCGAGTTGGGGACATACCCTCCTTTAATTTAGTCTTTTTTTTTGCCAACAGAACAATTCATTCATTTATAAATGCTAAATATAAGTGTGTATTACATGCTAGTACCATCTACATACTACCATCAAACTATATATACAAACACCTCAACTTCACATCAATCTGGTGCTCTCAAAAAACTGCTTGCATCCTTCTCCAAAAGTCTTTGCAATTGCTTTGGTGGTCGTGACACCCAGCCGGACGGGCAAGACCCCTTTAATGCAGCTTTAGCAACCCAGTCAGCCACTAATTTGCATTCTTGGAAACCCAATTACAAGAATGGTTTCTAATTAGTTTTCTTGAATTTTGTATATTCTCAAGGATATTCCCACATCTCCAATCATTTGGAATTGATTCCTCTGAGAGGCATTTAATCAAACTTTGGTTATTAGATTCAAACTGGATATCTGAAATCTGATTTAACATGGCATATTTAATTGCATCAAGAAAGGCTATGCTCTCTACCATAAATATAGAACTAGCATTCACTATCTTAACATCACCATCCAATAGCCATCCATTTGAATCCCTCACAATAAAACCTACAACATCTTTGTTGTCCTCTAGTGAGATAGCACAATCTATATTAATTTTGAGATGGTTACCTTCAGGGGGTTGCTCCTCATCTTCCTCCAGGTGCAGTGATGTAGCTTCTTCTTGGTGTCATCCTCTCGGTATCCAGAACTCCTGCAATATATCACTAGCTTTTTTCCTTTCAGCTCCTTCACTCCCACTGCAAGTTCATTATTCCATCCAGAATTTAGGCACCCTTATACCTTTCTTACCAGCGAATTGATCTGCCTTTTGTTGTTTTTGAACTCTTTTCTGCTCTAGGTTTTGAGTACTTCCCTTAGATCATATAAATTCTTCACCAAGGCCGCCAGCTCTCTTTGGTTCCCATCTTTCTTCCAATTTTGCTTGATTGGTTCCATCAAATTAGGATGAGTAAGCCATCTTGCATCAAATCTGAATAACGGTGGGGTTTTGGATTCATTATGCTCGTATTCAATGAGAATTGGGCAATGATTAGATCCAATAGCTTCTAAGACAAGACCCTGGCCATTTTGAAATTGAGTCCTCTAAATTGGATTGAAAACAGCCCGATCTAGCCTTTCCCGAATAAATTCCTCCCTTTCCCGAATAAATTCCTCCTCCTGCCTATTATTCATCCATGTAAACATGCTCCCCATAAAATCAAGTTCCATCATATCATAATTTACCATAAATCTTCTAAATCTGCTCATCTTTCTCTGGGCACACATCCTACCTCCTTCCTTATCTGAAGCATATAGAATCTAATTAAAATCTCCAAATATAATCCATGGCTTCTCTGGATCTGGTCTTAATTGTTCAAGCTCATCCCATCATTTTTTCTTTAAACCCATATCATTCGGTCCATATACCATTATAATATTCCCTAGATTTCGTCCCCCTACTAGCACCTCATCTAGATAGATGATGAATCTACTTATAAATCATATTTTCAATTGTACTTCCTCCTTCTACCAGACTGCTAAAGCCCCATACCTTCCAATCGGATCAAAGTATTCCCCACAATCAAATTTTAGCTTTCTTCTTATTTTTTCAATTGTCACTCTCTTCATTTTTGTCTCAAAAAGGAAAACAACCATCGGTTTGAACCTCCCATACTGGAACTTTAAATTTCGAACTATCAAGGTAGTCCCCAGACCTTGGCAATTCCAACCTAAACAACTCAATGCTCTTTGGTGGCTGTTTCAAGCCAGCCACCACTACCTTCAACCTCTATAACCAACACCCTTTCTTCCTTAACCTCCATAATATCCACATCATCGGACAAATCCGTTTTTACCACAATTTGTATTTCTGGTTCATGATTAAAAAATAAAGCTCTTTTTGATTTTGTTTTTGCTTTCCCAACCCCTCTTGAAGCAAACCCAAAATCAAATTTAAGATTTCCATCTTACCTATAATAAAAAATTGTTGGGCACCCTGCTTCACTAATTTTCCTCAACTCTTCCACAGCCTTCCCTCTTTTTCCAGCGCTCTTTGGGGAGTCTTAGTTGAAATCTCTTTATCGTTTATATGCCAAGACTTCTGGCTCCTCCTCTGCTTTTCTTTTTAGCGTGACTTCACCAAGTCCCTGTGATAAATCCCCAATTTCCATTTGTTGGATTGGCACTATTGCCTTTTTGGACGCGTCATCACTTTCCTCTACCAACTCAACCCAATAATTAATTTGATTATTCATTAGCTTTTCTTTTCTTGCCTTTAGCAAACTAGTGGTCCCGTCCATCTTTTTTATCATTTCATCAATCCCATCTTTTTGGGCTTCTTTCATTACTATTTGAAATCCACCCATCAGGCCCATTTGTTCCATTGTCACATTCTGCGTGAGACTTGACATACTACTATTCCCTATTTAAAGTCTCCTACCACCTGATTTGACCTTAGCAATTAAAGCCTTCGGCTGATGTAGGCCCATGTGCCTACTTCTTCTACTCTGCCATCTAGAATAATCACCAATTTACTCGGAACTATGCGTTTGTTGCCCCTTCCCATGTATGTACTGATTACACCTCCCATCCCCCTTGTACGATCTTCTTTTCCGTCGGCCGCTTGGGACTCCAGTGCACTGGAGGATTCACCTGATTCTTGAGTGCCTGTATGCACAAACTGGCATCATACCCCTTTACTACTCCATTCACGGTAAATTTCACATTCCCGTCTTCACAGACTTTGCTCTCATGGCCCAGCCTTCCACAGTTAAAACAATATCCACATAGTTTCTCATATCTGACCTGTATCCAAATGTCCTCAAGCTCATCATCAAGTCGAGGAGCTAGAAAACCAGGCACTAGCGGCCTTTCAACATCCACCTCCACTCGGGCTCGCCCATAGCTTCAGCTTATAAATCTGCTATCCTCTGGGTCTTCTACTTCTACCACCCTTCCCACTATATTAGCCATTAGTCTTATATTGGTACCAATTCTACCTTTCGGAGGAATATTATGGAACTGAACCCAGAACACACACGTATTAATAACAATTTCGTTGTCACTTAGAAATGGTCTTCTCCTCTGCAAGCTTAACATGTAGTTTTTGACCACCCACGGATTCTCTTTTAAAATTATGTTAGCCTCCTTTACTTCTTTAAACGTAAAGGCATACAGATTAAATCCTATCATTTTAACATCAACGCCTCCACAACCTCTCCACGCCACCGTAACAACCTCCTTCACCATCGCTAGCCCAACTCAAGTATTTGTGATTACTTTTCCGATCAACTTCCGTCTTTCATCAACTCGTGTTTCTTTCTTTTTCCATTGTAACTGAATGTCTAGTCACTTACTGTCCATTTTTACACCACGTAATTTCTCTCTTGAGGCCGATTTCTCCCGATGACTTCAGTGTTTAGAAACAGCACTTAGGCCGATAGCACTATTCTAGCGAAGTTAAAAGGAAAACCCTCTCACACTCCCACTGAGGAGAAAAAAAGTCCTACTTGACTTTCCTTCCTTTAATTTAGTCACTTATTAATATATCCCTGCCTACCTCTTTATTCATTTTCATTGTTTTATCCAATTATCCACCATTATTCCATCTTCTTCATACATATAACATATATGATTGCGGGTCCATCCCTCATGTAAGTGTACGTGGATGTCCCAGTACTTTCAAATGAGTTTTGAAACAGGTCCTTGTACGCAGTTCTAGGGTTTTTTAAGCAACTTCCCACTGAAATTGTATAGATCAGATGACGAGTCCTTCATGGCGTTCAAAAGTGTGCACGTACGGCTTACATGGCAGATGACCAAGTACCACGCAAGTTCATAACCCCACCCCATCACCAGAAGAATAACAAGAAGCAAACACAAATTCACATGTTAAATCTATTAGGGTTACATTCCATGCTAGTTTCTCACTCCTCCTCCCACTGAGAACCAATGAATTTTAATCCATGCACCCTAATCATCTCTTTATAGTTGCTTCCCCCACATATATTAACATTGCGTGCTAACCCATTCACCTTGATCTTTTCCCCCCAGAACGCAGGAATTAATTAAGGAAACTACATATGCAAAGCGTAAGGAGCTGTTAGAATGTTTTTGGAAATTAATTAGGGACTGATTTCTAAATCATTTAAAAGTGCGGGGATCAAATGGTTAACTTTCCCAAATTATGATGGCTCGGATATATTCTCTCTATTTTCTAAATATAAAATGATTTTATTTATTTTAATTTTCTCCTAATGTTTTCTATTCTAAAGATGGGTTATTGTTAATTAATGTTCTACAAGGAATAGAAAGTGTAAATATTAAGCTTTGTGGTCAAAGATACAAGAAATATTTACATACTCCAAGAACACCACCTCATCTATACTATGACTAATTAAAATACAATAACTTATCTTATTTTCATTCTACATGATAAATATCTAGAAAAATTCAAATTTTATAATTTTAAAAAATATAAACTTCATAATTTAGAAAAAAAAGACGTAATATTCCTTTCTAAGAGCTGTGTTTTAAAAAAAAAATCATAAAATTTGAATTTTTCCATATAACTCATTTAATATGTAGGATTAAAATAAGATGAACTGATTAATAAAAATGATATTCATGGAGTATGTAAGTATTTCTCCAAAAAGACACAGATAACAAAATAAACTCGAATTAAGCTGCATCCTAAATAATATAATATAATATATCACACTCTATTCCCTGAATAAGAAACAGAAAAGAAGTTACGAGTTACGACTATCGCACAAAGGAAAAAACAAACCGAAGCGAAAACAAAATGCTATATATATAAACGCCAAATTGGGAAGAATGAAACAACATCTCTGTCTCGACTCATCTTTCCTTCACCATATCAGAGAGAGGGAGAGATATGGATTCAGCAACTCCACCGTCGCCGGACCTGAAACTCGACCATCTAAGAGCGCTCAAGGTGGTCGGCAAGGGTGCCATGGGGACGGTCTTTCTCGTCTACGACATGGAGGCGGATCCTTATGCTCACAGCCCCTTCGCCCTCAAGGTCGTCGAGAAATCCTCCGTCCAGAACAAGCTCGACGCCGACCGTCGAGCCCGGTGGGAAATCCATGTCCTCTCTCGCTTGGCCCACCCATTTCTTCCTTCCCTCTTAGGAACATTTGAGAACCATCAATTGTTGGCCTGGGCCATCCCCTATTGTCCGGGAGGCGACCTCAACGTCCTTCGTTACCGTCAGACTGATAGGGTCTTCGCCCCTGCCGTCATTCGTTTCTATTTGGCCGAGATAATCTGCGCTTTAGACCATATTCATGCCCTGGGTATCGCCTACCGTGATTTGAAGCCGGAGAATGTCCTTGTTCAGCAGTCCGGTCACGTGACCCTCACCGACTTCGATCTCTCTTGCAACCTCACCCCCAAAACCATCCCACAAAATCTGTCCGATAACCGAAGCAAGCATCGCAGGAATTTCACGCGCTGGGTTCCTGTCTCGCCAGACATTATTCACAGCAGAAAACCTTTGAAGAAGGCCAAGTCCGCCAAAGTCATCCCGGTGAGCAGAAGGAAAGCGAGCTTCTCAAATGGCGAGCGTTCTAACTCGTTCGTTGGAACAGAAGAGTACGTTTCACCCGAGGTTGTCCGCGGCGACGGACACGAGTTCGCAGTCGACTGGTGGGCGCTCGGCATATTGACGTACGAGATGCTGTATGGCACGACGCCGTTTAAGGGAAGGAACCGCAAAGAAACCTTTCGCAACGTCTTGATGAAGGCGCCAGTGTTCGTGGGGAAGCCAACGACGCTGACCGACCTCATCCAACGCCTGCTGCAGAAAGACCCCACAAAGCGATTGGGTTACGTGCGCGGTGCAAGCGAGATCAAGGAGCACGAGTTCTTCAGGGGGGTCCGGTGGGACCTACTAACGGAGGTTGTACGGCCGCCGTTCATTCCGTCGAGAGATGACGGGGACTGGACCTGGACGGAGCGATTGAGCGGGGGCGGGATGGAGATAGGGGAATACTTTGAGAGGCTAAGATCGCCGCCGTCACCGGAGAAAGGGCGGGATATATCTTTAACAGAATTCTAACGCACGAGTAAGATGAATGGTTGATGTGAAGGGACTGTAATTTTTGGGTACATAGAATAAGGGAAGAAGGGCGAGAAAAGGGGTTAGGTAGATTAGGGGGGAAATCTTATAGTAAATGATAGTGTTAGGGGTAATTAAGGGCTGTACATTACGGCTGTTTAATTTGTATGTTAATACGGTGAAACCATTTCTTAAGGGTACTTGTGAGCATATGCACGTCATGTTTTTTTTGGGAAAGAGTGTTTCCATTGATTCCTCTCCATTTAATCTTTATTTAATGTCTCATCCATTAGATCAATCTTTAATGGTTGAGATTTAATAATTTATCATTAAATCTCAACCATTAAAGATTGATCTAATGGTTGAGACATTAAATGAAGAATAAATGAAGAGTAAGGTGAATGATACACTCATCTCCTAATTTTTTTTTATCATTTGTAAATGATATGCCGAGGATGCTGGTATATGAGATTAGCGAAAAACGGGGGTGATTAAAGAAAGTGGAGTCACATGGATCGAGAGCCAATTATTCGAAATCATTGGCGTTTAAAAATATTCCCCTCCAAGTGTATGGATGATGGGAACCCTTTTAATGAAAGTAACGGTGGTGGTAAAGGGATGGGGAAAGGACCAAAGGGCCCTCTCTTTCTGTAAGTAAGCACGTAATGGGAGGTTAAAGAAGCGATGACAGAAAGTGTAGGAGCTTAATTAAACTAAATATGGAAGCAAGCAAATGTGTGGGAAATAAAAGGAAATGGGGTCGTTATGATGAGGAGGGAACAGAGTGTTGTAAAATGGGGGGCATTAACAGATGGATAATTAGTAATTAATTAATGTGAAAGATACCGCAGCCAGTAGAGGTGGAGCCTCTGTATTCGCCACTCGCCCATTCCTTGTGTGATCGATCAGTACTGAGTGAGAGAGCGTCTTTCAACATTCGGCCTCAACGTACGCCCACACACACCATGTCTTGCCTTTTCTTCATATCTCATCCATCACCCTCGCCCTCACTTTCACCTTTCCCTACCCAAACACATTAATTAATTACAAAAGTCTCTTTCAATTTTAACAAGTAATGACCAAGGCTCTCACTCTTATATGCCTCTCACATACGAGCTATGTATTAATCAATATAATAATATAATTACGGGCTGTGCATGCCAGAGGAAAATGCATATATGTTATTAATGGAGGGCGCAAATCCTGTAGACGGAACCATAAATAAAGGTGGCGCCCAAATTTAAAACATTATACTTCAGCAGCAAGGAATGGAATTAATGCGTTTTTGAGCTTGAGGCCACCACAGAATTTTACCTTTATCATGTAATTCCGAATACCAATGGCATCTTCTCTTTGGTAGTATACTCTTTACCGCACAATTAAGCACAACCATCAATCTCCTTGAAATATCTATCAATATATATTCTCTATTCTCCAGGCCCCAAACTCCTCCAAAGTTAAAGAAGAGAATCGAGACATGACTGAAAATATGCGCGCTCCATATTTGATTACATAACTTTCTCTTTACATTCGTTAATTCACACACATATTTGCTTCAAACACGTTTCATCATCTTAACATATTCGAATCCTATGCCTGTGTGAGTGTGAGTTTGTGTGTCGGCTTGCACTCTCCTGCGTACATAATTTGACAAACACCCTGTATTTATACAGTTACTTAAGGTACGTGGGAGAACATCATGTCATCAGGAAATTAAAGCAGAAGAAGCCAAAGGATAAAATATAACTGCTAGAATTGAATGTGTTTGTGTTTGAGAAGATGTGGCTGCAACTGAAAGCAGTGAACCTTGGTAAACACCAATTAAAATAATTAACCAACTAGATATGTTTGTCTGGAGCCTTTTAATTAGTGTTATAATATCCATATGTGTATAATATCGTATGATTCAATTAAAATATAGGTAGAGGGTAGCTGGCGTGTGGGCATTAGCCACACACAAAACACTCCACCTGTTCTCATCACCCTTCCTTCAAGGATCGGCAAGATTGGTTCCATATTGTATACAATTATAGAATCCATATTCCCAGCCCATCCAACAAATGAGCAGGGAATGCTCATCCCTAGAATGATGTTTTTTTTTTTCAATAATTTTTTATTTTTTTGTATTAAGTTGTATTTATCAGCATGAAGTATTTTTTTTATTAGCAACATCCAATATCTTAAATTAATTAATTTTTAATGCATCCAGCACTAGTATTTTGAGCAGTTCGTGAGTGCTATTGGAAAAATACTCCATAATTGATAATACTGGATAGACTAAAAATTAATTAATTTAATTAATTTGAGACATTGGGTGTTACTGAAAATATATTTTAGGATAGTAGGTGCTGCTGAAAAAATATTTAAGAATAAGGAGTGATACTAACAAAAATATTTTTAGATGTTAGATATGATAGAAATTAATTAATTTAGAATAATGGATGCTAAAAATACTTCAAGATGCAACATACAATTTAATTTAAATAAATAAGAATATACAATCAAATAAAAAAAAACGGTTCCCTCACATTTTGAGGGATGAGCATATCCTACTTAGAGATCCGCTGAGCTGGGCATGTCAGACCCTACAATTATATATGCATGAAATGCCAAATAATAGATGAAATGACCTTTCCTCCTGCCAAAGTTTCCTCGAATTCCTCTATTTTTTGTCCACCTGTGTCTGCGTTGTGGGTCCACCCGTCGTGAATCCATTAAATGGGGTGCGATCATCTCCTTAATTAATTTTTTTGGGGTCAAATATCTCCTTAATTAATTGCTAATATGCATATTTGTTTAATCTCAAACAGTAATGTATTCAACCTTTTGGCTCAAAAAAAAAAAAAGTAGTCAACCTTTGTTTTAAAAGGAGATGGATGAGAGAACACACCGATGCTACAACTTAAGAGCCCACGTAAAAATCAGGCTGGAATTAATGAGAACGGACATAATAATTGACATTGTTTTAAAGACACGTGCCTCCTCGGTACTGCTCGCGTAGACATTGGAGCTTCTTGAGAGAGGCGTGGTCTTCACATCTCCTTTGTTTTTTTTTTCCAACCAACCTGATCTTCATATCAAACGTCGCCATCCACCTTGATTTAACAAGTATATATATAGCGTGCCTCTTCAGTAACACTACCCATGTGAGTTGCTGGCAATAATATATAAACTAAAATTTTACCATAGAGTTGAAAACTAAAAGAAATTATAAACAATTAATGTTGTGATTTATGTTTAGCAAAATAATGCGGGCAAGAAAAAAATGTTTCGCAAAATAATGGAGCCATATGGCCAGCCTTCTTCTTCAATTAATGTGGCACCTACCGCCTGCCTTCCCTTCCCCTTCCGCTTCCCCTTTCACGTGACCTGTCCGCCTTCTGCCTCACCCTTTCCTTATCCACTCATTTTGTCCCTTCTAATATATACTCTATGTTACTACTACACTATTAATTAATTACCAAAGCAGTAAAAGCCTTGCAAACCAATTGCATGCGCGGTGTCTTGTTTTCAATTTCAACGATCCTGCACACTGCGAGCTAGGCACGCACGAGTCCAACCCCATCATGTCTGTATCTTTCATTGGATAACAAATACTTATATTGTGATAGGGCTCCCACGTGGTAAAATATTTATTTGTCGTGCTTTATTATTATCGTTTAATTGGGAAATAGGACGGAGCAGTTTGTATTGATCATTTTGGTCATGTCACTTTGAAATTCTGTGACAAGCGGGAGACAAACGTAAGCATTGGATTGAACGAAAAACTGAGGAATGGTATCAGGTCACAAGTCAACCTTAAAAGGGGGCGCATACATCAGAGTTGATGGACGTGATGCCGACAGGGACTGTTGCTGGGAGAGATGAATGCATGGTATCATTCATCAATTAATTAATTACGCTGGGAAGCAGTGAGGGGGAGGGGGAGGGAGGCTGATTCTAAAAGACATGCAAAAGAGAAGATTAAGAGCAAGGTGGGAGAGGGTGGCCGCAGAGGCAGTCGTTGGAGACGAAGGAGGAGGCATCGAGATGGTCGTAGGGGGGGCCACCGGGGATGCGCCCGCACAAATGGTTGTGGCTCAAATCCAAGTGGCCTATGTACGCCGCCCTGGACACCGACTCCGGGATGCCGCCCTTGAGATTGTTGTACGACAGATCAAGCACCGTGAAGTAAGACCTCGCACCGAACGCGTCGGGTATTGTGCCCGACAAGCCATTCCTGCTGAGGTTGAGATCGCCGATGCCCGAACTGAACACGCTCTCCGGGATGGAGCCCCACAGCCTGTTGCCGTCCAGATTCAGCGTCGACAGCACTCCCATTCTGCCCACGCACTCCGGGATGGGCCCCGCTATCTGGTTCCGTGATAAGTCCGCGTCCGCCAGACGATATATTCCGCATATGGAAGTGGGAATCGTGCCGCTTAGCAGGTTCCCGCTCACCAGCGCCCTGCTCAGCATTCTCATCCTCCCCATGCTCCTCGGCAGCGGCCCCGTTATTCTGTTGTTCCTCAGATCCAGGTGCATCAGCCCGCTCAGGTTCGTCACCGACGCCGGGATTCCCCCCGATATTTGATTGTCCGCCAAGTTCAGCACTGTCAGCCGCTGAAGCCTGCCGATGTCAGCCGGGATCGTGCCGGAGATGAGGTTCCCCACGAGGTCGATGATCCGGAGGAAGGGCAGGGAGGTGATGCATCGAGGTATTTCGCCCGATATGCCCTTCCAGTCGGCGACTGTGAGGCTGGAGAGTCTGGTGAGCCTGCACACTGCGGGGGAGATGTATCCGGTCATGTAGCCGGTGCGGTGGGCTCTTCGGAACAAGGGCTCCTCAGAGACGGCGCGGAGACTGATGTCGGCCACGCGGCCCGAGTGCTGATCGCAGCTGACGCCGTACCAGTTTTGGCAGCAGTTGGTGCCGGTCCAGGAATTGAAGATGCCCACGTAGGGCTCGTGGAGAGCGGCCTTGAAGGAGAGGAGGGCGGCCAAGTCGGAGGGCGGGCAAGAGTGGACGGCGGGGCTGATGACCAGGAGTAGCAGCAGCACTCCAATAAGCCGAATTGGAGGTGGTGCGCCCATTGAGAATGGAGTGAAAGCTATAGTGGCCCCAGTTACCGCTATGTTATTAATTACTACAAATGTCGATGGCAGGGGAGCGGCTGCATGCAAGTCTGGAACTCTGACAACGTCGTTTATATACTGCTCCTTCCCCTCTTCTTATGACCGTATTGCCCCTCTCCAATATTCCTTAATTCTTCCCAACACTTATGCACTGTATCCTAATTATTCCTCCCCCTACTTAACATAATAGATAACACATATGTGAAGAGTTCATTTTAATTTTAAATATAAGTTATAGTTTTTACATATGTTATATTTTCTTAATTTACTTCTATTGACACCCACTCAACAATAATCAAAGAAGAAACGGAATGAGGGAGTTGAGAAACATTATAAGGATGTTTTAGAAAATACATGTAATCATATATTAACTAAGCCAAACTAATTTTTTTAATTTAATCGAATTAAATAAATATATCATCAAATTAGATAAATATATTTTATTTTAAGGAATGAAGGGTATACTTAATTGCGTTATTTGAAATGATCTTCTCCTATGTCCCGTCCCATTTTAAATCGATTCCACGAAACATTATTTGTCTATAAATTGTAGAGTGTAATCTCGCTTTTTTCCCGTGGAGATATAAAAGTACGTAAGGAAAGGATATGAAAAGAGGTAAGACGACGAAAGGATATTGATCGAGCGGAGATTAATGATAAGAAAGGAACAATGGAACATGGGGGAGAAGAAGTTGAAGGGGCATAGGCACATGATGTGATAGGCAAAGGAAGGGATTGGGCAGAAAAGAATTCACGTAGGGCAAAAAGTTTGGCAGCATCACATCTAAACATGAAATTTCTATTGCAATAATATATGTTATATGCAGTTAAGACGAACGTACAAGAGGTGAAAATGGCAAGTGGGCGATTGGATTTGGGCAAATGACTACTAAAAAACATGGGCATGTGGAAGGAGGGAGGGCGGGGTTTCATTTGAGGTCTGGGGGACCAATCATTGATGGCCACGTACGTACTTAACTCTAGCCACAACTAGCTATTTTATCATACACTACTACAAACCAGATATTTAACGATTTTAAAGGATGTCCTTTTTTAAATTAGGGACACCCAAAATTCAATATTTAGCGCGAACCATTGGCGTTGGTTGAATTTAAAAAAAAAAAAAAATTGTACCACTTTAAACATCCCCAGAGTCTAAAGTGTGCCCTTTATGCACTTTAGACATCCCCTGTCAAACTGGGGATGTCTAAAGTGAGTTTTAGATGTCTCCATTTTGATTGGGGATGCGGAAAAGTTTGTCAGTCGCCCATCCCATCAGCAGCAGGCCAGCAGTTTTACTTTCCTTCCCCAAGCTTCATTCCGTCTTCCCCTCGTGAATTTCGTTCCTAGTTGTCTTCCCCTTTCCCCTTTCCCTTGCTTCCTTTCCTATCTTCCTTCCTCTTTCTCAGTTCGTTGCTGCAATTCTCTTTCCCGTGCTTCCTTCCCCATCTGCCTTCCTCTTTCTCATAATCATATTTCTATTTTTCCCTCTCTTTTCTTTGACAAGAGCACCGTCGTTTGTGTCTCCCTCTCACAACTGTCGTCTTCCCAACTGGTGGCACCGTGAGTCGTCTCCATTTCCGTCGTCTACAGGTTTGTCTCTCACTCCCACAACTTTGGACACAAATGATTGAACAAATGCTTGTAACTGTTAATTTAAATCAGATTATGAAACTGGAAAAACAGAGTAACTTGTATACACATACTTTTAATATGCTTCTAATTTGCTTGATATGAAAATGGACTATCATTATTGCATACTTGTTTTTTTCGTCAGCAGACTTCAACACGATGATGTATATATATATAGACATGAGTTAAAAAAAAATGACAATGATACTTAGGAATGAATTTGGTTTCAACACAGTGATTCAAACGTTTTTATATTCTAAGGTGCAAATTAGAGTTTTGTTGTTGTACATACTATTAGATTGTTTGATAACATTTTTATTAGATATTACTGAACTACTGTTGTTTCCATTCTGGTTTATGCAATATTTCTTTTATCCAATTTCTGCAGTTTAAATTTGTCGCACAGTGATGTATATAAAAGGCCATAAAAAAAACTTTAGACATCCCCAGTCATAACTGGGGACGTCTAAAATTAAAGTCTGGCCTAAAGCCGTCCCCTATTTTAGGGACATTATTGACAGTTTTTTCTACGTCGCTCAGATATATGTCCCCCTATTTTAAAACGTTAAAAGACTAAAACAAGAAATTTTAAAAGTGTTTTTTGTAGTAGTGATACTCCTCCAAAATTAAACTAGTTACATGGTTAGGGTTCACGCTGATCACAGAAATTCGTCTATATATAACGACCTCAATATAATATACAGTACCTATTTTCAATATATACATTGGGCACATATTTATTGGAAATTGTGAGAACTGAACCATCTGAAACCCAGACTGAGATGGTCACGCATCTTCAAATAAGGACAACCATCTTGCACTCAGAGAGAACCCAATCACCGCTGCTATTTCATCACACACTACTACAGAATATAGATACTGCTACCTTAAAAGACGTCCCTTTTTAAAATAGGGACGTCTAAAATATAGGCGGTGGCATTTTTGTAATTATGTGTGGGAACTTGGTAGCTTTAGACGTCCCAAATTCAATTTGGGACGTCTAAAGTTAAAAAAAAAAATTTAATATTTTTTTTTTTACTTTAGACGTCACTTTAGACGTCCCAAATTCAATTTGGGACGTCTAAAGTAAAAGAAAAAAATTTTTTTTTTTTTTTTTTTACACTTTAGATGTCCCAAATTTCATTTGGGATGTCTAAAGTGGTACTTTAGACATCCCAAATTCAATTTGGGACCTCTAAAGTGATGTCTAAAATAAAAAAAAAAAATTTACACTTTAGATGTCCCAAATGGAATTTGGGACCTCTAAAGTGTAAAAAAAAAAAAAAAAAATTTTTTTTTTATCTTTAGACGTCCCAAATTGAATTTGGGACGTCTAAAGTTAAAAAAAAAAAAAAATTTTGACTTTAGGCGTCCCAAATCCCATTTGGGAGGCCTAATGGGATTTGGGACTCCTAAAGTCATGTCAGAAATTCTGACATGGGTGAGGCTTTTTTCCCCTTTTCTTCATTCCCATGTCAGAAACCCATACTTCTTTTTCCATCTTTCCCATCCCCATGACTTCTCTTCCCTTTTTCTGCATTTCCTTTTTTCTTTCATTCCCGTGACTTCGTCTTCCTCAATCTTCTTCCTCTCTTTCTTTTCTTCATTCCCTTTTCCTCCACCTCCTTCCATTCTCATAACACCTTCTTTGCTCTCACCCTCCGGCGTACACCTCCTCCACCTTTTTTGCCCCCTCCACCCTCCGGTGTACACCTTCCACTCTCTTTGTTGCTTTCAGCCTCCGGCGTACATCTCTTCTCCACTGTGTATACACAACTCCTCCAACGTCTTCTCTCCACCTTGGAAGCACATAGACATTGTTGGCTGCCCTCTCCCCTGGTTTCATCAGGTTTGTTTTTTTTTTAAATATAAATTTACATGAAGAATTAAGTTAAACTTGCAATATGAAATTATTATAATGCTTTCAATTTATTTACATGATTCTAGTTATTGGAGTGTTTTTCCCTTGATTGTTTTTTTTTGCCAGAATCATAAACTAGTTGTTAGTAGTTATGCTATACTAATAATGTTTTTGTTTTATACGTTTGGAGCTTGGAAATCGAGGAAAATACATATGTATATTTATTTTGATGAAATGAATAACAATTAGTTTGTAGTTGTGTGGTGACAAATATTTTGACACTTTCTAGTTGTTGTTATACATATATGATATTAGGTTGTATGAGTTGTTGTTGTTATTATACATATATATATATATAGTAAAAAGATTGCAGTGCTAGAAGTCCTTACCATTTCGTAAGGGACATTTTTTTGTTTATGAATCCATCTTCAATTCTGTTTCTGCAATTTTAATTTGCTGGGTAATGAAGAATATAAATAATTATTTTTAAAATAATAAAACTTTTTAACCTCCCAAATTAAGAATTTGGGAGGTCTAAAGTCCCCCAGTGGAGGACTTTAGACGTCCCAAATCTCAATTTGGGACGTCTAAAGTCCTGACTTTAGACATCCCAACTTTTTTGAGACGTCTTTTCTTAAAATATATTACGCCTCCTATATAGACGTCCCTTAGTTTTTGGACGTTAAAAGTACTAAATTAGGGACGTTAAAATCCCTTTTTGTAGTAGTGACATAACCTTATCACCATGTTTCCTTATGGGAAAAGACCAGCCTGGTCTGTTTTCCTATCTTATATAATAACCTCTTCGGCTCGTATAACCTTTAAGTCTTCACTGTGAATGACTTGTTTAAATTAAATACAAGGAGATTAGGTTGAACAGATGGTTCCGTGATATTTGTGAGAGGAATAAGCACACGTGTCCGCATGTGAAATAATGTGATATGTTCTGCCAGTTGGTTTACTGGGTCCTATCACTTGGACGCTTGGTCCGATTCACACATATATGGTGGTCCTGATTGTTCTCCCCTGCTGTGTTAAGGCGGATCGAGAAATCACCAGATTTTACCAAGAATATCTGTTGCCGTTGCCCCTCCAACACTGTTATTACCATTGTGTGTTATGTTTAAATGGAGGACTTTACTCCTTCTGCTATACATTATCCCTTCAAATAAACTACGTTTGAAAATCCCAACATGCCTGCCTTTATTAATTCAGCCTGTTCAACTTTTTTGGTTTGAAAAAGGAAAACAGTCTGAACGAAATATCGGGGTAAACTTTGAATTCATGATGATGGATGAGAGACCATATAGGTGGTATCTAGTGCAGCCATTTTCCAAACATAGGGTATAAAGCAAGGCCCCTTGTTCCCTGTTTGACTTTGTGTATCAATTTCAAGTAAACTCACTCAAGTGCGCAATATTAATGTTTTGGGTAACAATCTTTAAAAATTCCCTTTCAACTGTATCGCCGGCCGACCACCCTATATATTATGATATATATAACCTTCTCGGGGACTAAGCAGACCGGAGAAGCATGTGCACACTTTTGTTCTCAAATCTAGTTTATTAGATTATATAAATAGCAATTTGTTTGTTTGGGAAGAGCAGAAATATTGGGACATACGGCCCCAAAATCTGCCCAAGTGATTATGAATTGTTGCACACGGATTTCACCCAATATTTTGGTATATAATAATACTACTATGACCTAATTTATAATATAAAACTGAAAGGTGTGAAGCTTTCCAAACATGCATATTGATACATCAATGTATACCAACGGCCATTTGATATATCCTTTGGCACCCAATCAGTGATGGATCCAGGATGATACTTATGGGGGCTGCCAAACCATATGTATACATATAATGCAATCTTTTTATTTTAAATATTTATAGTCTGTTTTTTTTAATAAGCTATTTTGTTCACAAAAGAAAAAGAACATTAAAGTTAGATAACAGACCACTATATATAATGATATAAAAAAAATACTAACTTCGGTTTTTAATATAAGACCCGGTTAAATTTTTTTAAAGAGATTAAGGAAGTGAAATAAATTAATTAGCTTAAAGTTTTTATATTTATAGATTTTCTTTAAATTAATTTTCTTGACTTATAAACTGATGTATAATCTAATACACGACATATGCTAACTTATTTAACTTCTTCAATCTCTCACAAAAAAAAAGTTAACTGACTTTTATATATTAAAGACCGGAAATAGTACATAATTAATAAATTAACGTTGCAACAAAAGTTTAACAAACGAAAAATACTGTACTAGCGAGATATATAGAACAAATCAGTTTTAAGTTGTTAATTGACAGAATGATGGTATGCATGTTTTCAATATGAGTTCCTTTTGGATAATCGAAACAAGGAATTGGAATATATACAATAATGATGAAAGATTACATATTATATATTCCATCCTAAATATAAGATTTAATTGATTTTTTTTTAAGTGATTGAGGAAGCTAATTTATCGTTTTCTCTTCAAATAAATTTGTCTAACTTGTAAACTATATGATTGAATCATACACAACATATAATATGATGATTAACTTTATTTAGCTTTTTAAATTTTTTTAGTAAAGCCAACTAAGTTTTATAGTTAGGATCGAAAGTATTATTACCTAGATTGATTAGCCACGAGACCTTTACGACATGGGTGAAGGCGATAGCATCGCCTATGAGAGTGAGTCATTTCAGTCTGCCAATTTTGAAAACTTTTTTCCTAAAGGTGATGACAATTTACCTATACTTCGATACGTTTTTTTTAAGTTCGCATCATTTAAATTAATTTTTTTAATAAAATAATACATCACTAACAATTTTTCTACACAATTTTTGTAGGGATGGCGAGGATGAATATTCAAACAAATTATGTTTTTGTCTTAAACAAATATTTAAAAATAAAATAAAATATTTGTAGCGGTTTATAACAAAAATAACCGCTACTAATAAAAACCGCTTTAAAATACGATACACTAATCACTACAAGTGCTACGCATATCCCTATAAATACGCTCACCACATCTCATTTCAAACCCTCCCTCATTTCTTTTAACCTAACCCCTCTTTCATTTTCTCTCATTTACAAATTTTTTTCTATGAGTTAAGGAGCTGAACAAGGTGATCAAATATGATAACAAGTTTTAAAATTTTTGATCTCAATACTTTTTTCCTTCGTATAAAATTTAATCTCACTATTTTTTTTGCAGATATTTAAGAGCATTTTCTCATTTTCACCTATTTTTCTTACACAATCATAATCACATTATAGTAAACAACATAATAGTTCCTTGTTACCTAGGTATCTTCAATAATATTATCAATACAATCTTCATGCTTATCCAACTAAATTAAATCATTCCTTTTAAATTATACATGAGCTAAACTATTGAATAATAGGCTAATTAAATTAGCTAAACTACTAAAATAATAAACTATTTAATTTAATATAAAAATGTCAACAAATGATTTTTTTTTTAATTTTACTTACTTTTGTAGCGGTTATTCAACGGTTACTAATTAACGGTACCATTTTAAAATGGAGATTAATTTTTTTGCTCAAAATTTGAATTTCAATGAAATTATTAGCGGTTAAAGAACCTGTAACGACCCCTCTTAATTACTATATAATTAATTTCCAAACCAATTAAAACATTAAATATTACATAATACAACATATTATGGGGTTCCGTCTATAGTACAAACCCCAGTATGCAGCGTAGTATTCAACATATGCAACGTAAAACCAAAAAGGCCCTTAAGTTTGGCAATATACATTATACTCATGTAACCAAACGAAACATACGATGAATCAAATTAAGTTTCGTTTGCCTTCCCCTTGGTAGCACCACCTAAATTCTCACCTGAAAAATTTAAAATATCGATAGGGTGAATCACACGGACTCAGTAACCACAATTCCATTTTAACGAGTATGCAGGGAATGATTATAAGATAATTAAGTGGGCAACATATATATCCATATAACATAAAGTTTAACCTTTCCAAAACATTATTATTTCAAGAAAACAATCCAATTTGCATAAAACTCCCTCAACCATCGTTATAACCTCCTTAACCGTTGACAGAACCCATGAGCTATAATATATAATAGGATTAGTCTCTTTGACAAGACTGCACCAAGCTCTCCAATAATGAGGTGTAACCCGGCCAAAGGCAACATAACTCATATCAGATCATGGATTCCCTTTCCATCGAAAATGGAAAGGTGTCACCTGCCTTTGAGCTGACCCTTAACCCGGCCAAAGGAAAGGGTGATATCAAGGGCCCTGAATGCCAAAACCATCCATTGTGCACACGGTGGTGGCTATACCACGTGGTATAAAAGAATCAAACCTCTCCTCAATCACAACACCACATCCAACATCTCAACATCACAATCTTCAATATCAATAATTTATTCATATATTTCATATTTAATGATATGCATCATCAATCATTCAAATAAATCATTCATGCCCACTTAACTAAAAATTACTAAAAACATGATTAATACTATCATTATACTTTTTTCATATATAAATTACTATAACATATTTATAACAGTTAAAAATACCAACATACGCATATAATCATTTCAACAGGCATATATACATGATAAATTAGAAAGTGGTTACCTCAAGTTCTTGACGCCTAAACTTGAGAATTTAACTCCAACAAGCTAAATTCAAATTCACTCTACAATAAATATATATTTACATGTTAATATAATTTATAATAATTGTTAACTATTACAAAATAGCAAATAATAATCCCTATAATTGGCTCAATTTTCTTAAAAATAACAACAATTTATCTATTCCTCAAATTCCTTTTAAAATCAAAATTTTCTAAAATTTCTTAACTCTATTTCACAATAAAATATTTAATAACCATAATTCTCTAACTATAATATCAAATTATAATTTATAATTTTACATAACTCAAAATCTGCAAAACTAAACTGATTAAAATTTCAATAATATTTCCAATAACTCAAATAAATTGTTTAATCCGAATTTAATCTGTAAAAAATGTTCCTAAAGCATAATTTATTATTTATTTAAGAAGAAATTAATTATGAAATCATAAAACAACCAAATGGTAAATCTAAACCGATTAAAATCAACTATTATTTATTCTCTACATATCTGTAACCATCTTTTATAAAAACTCAAAATTCTCCCAAAATCCTAACCCCAAAGTTTTCATTAATCAATATAATATTACTACCAATATGAAGATCAAAATACGTAGAACAACTTTTATGAAGAAAATTTGTTAAGAAAAAGTGATTTTAAGTACTAAAATTATCTGATAAATTTAGAACCTTACTTGTTGAACTGTATTCGCTCTCCGCTGATCGCTTCTCGTGAAACCTGAATGAGAAAGTGAAGGGAAAGGTATTAATAATACCTTCCCATCACTTTTTCCCCAAATGAGCCCCACATGTTTTTTTTAAAGCAGCCGACACCTCCTCTATTTTTATATATATATATATATATATATATATTACAAAACCGCTACTAGTTAATGGCGCCATTTTTATAATCCATATTAGTAACAATTTTTGAACAGCTATAAAACGGAGCCAAATTTTTATTTTTCATTTCTAGCTCTCCAAATTTAAGGGTTTAAGATTTGTAGCCACTACAAAGTTCGGAGAAAATGGTTATTATCCTTATCAATGTTATGGTGGTGGGTTTTAACCGCTACAAATATAGTAGCGGTTATTGTGCGTGAGTAGTGGTTTAAAATAATCGCTATAAATTTACTTACAATAGTGTATTTAGTAGTGGTTTCATGAACCGCTACTAATGATATTTGTAGAAGTTAAAATCACTGTGAATATACTTTTTTAACCGTTACTAAACCACAATTTTTTTTATAGTGAATTAATTCTCTTCCTTTTACTATGCTTCATTGAAAATAAGAAAAATCTTAAATCCCATTAATTTTGAAACTTTACCTTTGTTTAATGTACACCACACCTTACCCATAATAAAAATGAAGATTCAAAAGGAAAAATTTGAGCTGTAAATAGGATAAAATAAAAGGAGTAGAGGAGTGGAGTAAGAGGTAGAGGCAGCGATGAGATGATGATGTGAAGGATGTAGGGATGGATGCACATACGTAGGAGTAGTAAATAAATAAACGGGGCATGTGAATGTGAAATGAAAGCTCCTCTCAACTCTGGCGCTTCTCCATTGGCGATTTGTTACCCCTTCTCCCTCGTCTCTTCCTCTCCAACACCAACATGAAATCCCCCCTCCCTCCTCCTCAAACTTCAGCCTACTGTTACTGTTTCTGGGAACCTTAATTCATACAAAAATTTACTAAAATCATTTCCAATGCACTTGTTGCGCCTGCTCAACTGTATTCAGCACTCCAATCCTTTTTCCTTCCTTACATCTCATGAGACCTGTACAAGTTGTTAATGGTTTATATAGCTGTATGTTTCCAAAACAAAATAAATACGTACATTAAATTTTAGCGGAACATTAACATTAACAGTAATAAAAATAGAAAGATGTGTTTAAACCTAAAAAGCAGGCAGCTTAGTTAGTGGGGTGAGGGGTGAAGACCCCATAAAATGGGAAAGGATTTAGGTGGCTAAGAATGTGTGAGAAGGTGCCACCCAAAATGTTATTCCACAATCGTCGCTCGCCCATGCGCCGCGTGGCACAAGCGGCCCCCGCCCTATCCCTGTTTTCTTAATAAAAAAAAACAGAGAGAGTAGGGGTGCAGTGAAACATATTCTGAAATTGAAAGGCCTCCATCTCCTCCAAAAAATACGAAATATAATAATAGTCTCCCGAGTTTTCAGTTTCCAGAAGGTGTAAGAATAATAATAATTATAAGAACAGATAAATATTTCCTCCCATGCATAATATAAAATATCTTAGTTAATTCATAAAAAATAAAAAATGATTGTTAAGTTATTTAATATGTCCTAAAATATAATTTTTTTAATTTTACTCTTATTAAAAAATATATTTAAAAAATAGTTATTTACATAAAAAATATGAGAGAAAATCATTTCATAAAAATATTTATATAAAAATATTTATATGAGAAATGATGGTTGTAAAGAGAGAAAAGAGTCATAATTTATCATTATAATTATATTGAAATTTTTATTTTAGAAAAAGGATATAATTAATAGGTAAAATAAAAAAAGTAAGCATTCATCGTAGAGGTAAAACAAAAAAAAAAGAATTAATTAAATTACAGTTGTCCTATAACCATGCATTTCTTTTCCAGCTGTTTTATATTATGAACGGGAGAGGGATGCTTTATATTGTGTACGGGAGGGAGTCAGAATGAAGTAGCACGGATGGGCGGGCTTAGCAAAAAAAAAAAAAAGAAAGAAAAGAAAAGAAAGCACGGATGGGTGGGGTTTTTGAGGTGATGTGACCTCCCCCGTATATTAATATTTGTCAGATTCATCAAAAATAAAGAATAGGCGCTAATTATGGGGAGGGAGCCACGTCGCCAGAAAGGGGAGGGCAGTATAGTCAAAGTGGAAGGAAAACGTACCAAATCTGGACAGGCCGATCGCAAAATGGATTGCTCTGCTTTGCTTTTCTTTCTTCCTCTTTAGGAGCCCATGCTCTGCGCCACTGTTCTGTTTATCTTGTTTGCTTCCGCCGTGTTCCCGTTTTATCATTATAGCACATCATTTTCAGCTGTTGCTTTTGCTTCCGCCTTCACTTCACTCGCCGCCCTTCTCCTCGGGATTAAGTAGATTTGGATTTCTTTTCTTCTTCTTCTCGCTTAGGTCTCGATTGGCTTTCATAATTACGCAATCTTCCTACAGGAATGGAGTCAGATCTCCAGCCGCACCCTCCCATGTTTCGCGATCAGCAGCAGATGAATTCGGGCCTCACACGTTACCGATCGGCGCCCCCTTCCTATTTCACCAATATAATCGACAAGGAGTGCTATGAGCACATATTCAATCGACCGTCTAGCCCCGAAACCGAGCGAGTTTTTTCGCGCCTAATCAGTAGTTTTGCTGAGGACCCCCCACCTCAAACTCTCGCGCCCCTTGCTGTGAAGCAAGAGGACGACCCGAACCATCAGTCTCAGCCTATGCCATCCGTCAGCAATGAACCGGCTCTTCCGCGGCGTCAGCAGAACAACGTGAGTATTTACGACAGTGCTACTCGTAATGTTTATACGAGCTCAGCGCGACCCCCTCTGCCAAATCAGAGCCATCCCTCGGCCAGTCGGTTGCCGCCTATGAAGACTGGACTTGGAAATACTGCTTGCAATCTTACCAGGCATAATAGCTCCCCTCCAGGACTCTTTGCTAACCTCAACATTGATCCTGGTATGTCTTCCCCTTTTCTTTTGCTGCTTTCACTCTTTCTTTTCTGTTTTTTGTCTTTTCCTTGCTCCAAAAAAATATATCTCTGTCTTTGGTTCGGCTTAACTGCTCCGTAGCAGATTAATGTCTTTCGATTAGCTATTCTGGATATTATTTGCTGCCCGCTCACTCACACTAGTGGGCCTTATTAGTTATGGCAAATCAAGGGAACAGGGATGAAATTAATATGGTCTTGTTAGAATTTCATGCGGGCATACGATATCAATCCCTAGGTCAATATCTGCAGGCTATGCTGCGGCTGTGAGAGGCATGGGAACTTTCGCAGCTGCAGATAACGCTGCCGAAGCCGCAGGCTTTCCTTCCGCTGGGACGTTGAAGAACCTACCGGCTTACTCGCCGGGGTTAATGTCATCCATAGCCGAGACGGGAGTTAAAAACAACATAGAATTAGATAATCCCCAGAAGGAGGCCTTTAGTGAAAGCCAGGACAATGATTTTATCTCAGGTTTCCCTGTAGATCCTTGGGACGACTCTGCAATTATGTCTGACAATATTAGTGGTCAAAAAAGATACAGAGATGAAGAGAATGATGCAAAACCATTTTCTGGTTTAAGTGCGGCTGAAGCCGAGGTACAATACTGTTAGAGGTTGGCTTGGTGTCGTTTTTTATAACTGGAATGCGATTCATCTGATTTTTGTTGTTTGTGATTGGTCAGAATGAGAGGGTAGGCCAGGCCAGTGGCCCTGCTCCGTTGACTCATCACTTGAGTTTGCCGAAAACTGCAATGGAGATGGCAGCCGTTGAGAAGTTATTGCAGTACTCAGATTCTGTTCCCTGCAAAATTCGTGCCAAGCGAGGCTGTGCCACTCACCCCCGAAGCATTGCTGAGCGGGTATGCTCTGTTTTTCCCATTTTTCCTTATGTAATCAGATTAACTTGTCTTCCATTATTTTTGCTGGCAAAAATGGCAAACAACGCATTTAACTATTTATCGAGTAAATGTTGAATGGAGGAAAGGAAATGATGGAGCAAATGGTTGGTGGTTTCAGGTTAGAAGAACTAAAATTAGTGAGCGCATGAGGAAACTACAAGATCTGGTTCCCAACATGGACAAGGTAAGATATAATGAAATGAGCCGTTTCCCTCGTGGACAGTATGTTGAGGCTGTGACATGCAAAAGTGTAATAGATTTCCTTCCGTTTCCAGCAAACAAACACGGCAGACATGTTGGACTTGGCTGTCGACTACATTAAAGACCTTCAAAAGCAGGTTCAGGTGTGTCATATAAACCCCACCCATCTTACCTTGTATACCAATCTGTAATATATGTATCTATGGATGCAGTACTGCCTATTCAGCGTAACTTGCTTTCTTCCCGCATGATTGTGCAGACACTTTCAGACAGCCGATCTAGATGTACGTGTTTGCAGGGACAGCGTCAATAACGGGAAAGAGGGCGGTTGCAAGACTCGGCTTTTTACAGATTTGTAACGAATAATATTGTCGAGTAGATATTATTACTGGAGAGCAGGCCTCTGTTTCTGCGCTTATATATTAAGAGAAATACATATATATCTATATATATAGCATGTAAGCTACGTCAACTAGACTGATTTGTGACTGGTGCTGGTGACAGAATTGGTTCTCATAATATATAGACACGTTATAAGATCCAAATATGCAAGGAGGGCACCATCTGAACGTAGGCCATAGTATGGGCAAGTAGCTAAAAGTTCTTGAGATAGAAGCCTGATGCGCTTGAGAAAGAGTGAGGTGGGGATGAAAAAGATTTTGCGCCCGTTGGCATGTAATTAGGATTAAGTTATGAGTGGGGCTGAAAGTAAAAGTATATATAATATAAATTTGACTCAATTTTTTTGTCCGCCATCGTCTTTTTTACTGTCACTGCCAGCGTCATTTAATTGACTGTATTTGAGGGAGTTAAAGGTTGTGGTTTGGTTTTAAATAAAACCTAAAATAGAGAAAAACAATCGGCTTATGAAAAAAATCAGACTGAATCATTTTTTCAATGGGATTAAGTGTGTGTTTGGGATAGCGGTGGGAAAAATACTTATTATGATTTTGGTTTATTAAAAATAACTTAATAGAAAAAGTCAATTTTTATAATGTGATTTATGTTTGGATGATCGATTTATTTTTGGACAATAAGTGTTTATAAATTGTGATTTACGGTATAGGAGATAAGTATGTGAGAAGAGTTTTATCTCGACTTACGTAATAAGTGACTTAAGTACTTGTTTGGAATAGCTTATTTTTAGGCAATAAGTGCTTATAAATCGTGATTCACAGTATACGAGATAAATATGTGAGAGAAGTTTTATCTCGGCTTGGGTAATAAGGACTTATTTTTTAAGAAAACGTGATCCCAAACATGCCTATAGAAAAGCTGTAACAAGGAACTTATTTAATAGGTAGCTTATTCTATCCGTGATATAATTAGAAAACATGATACCAAATATTATAAAAACATAACTCATTTTTATTTGGGCTTATTGTCCAAAACCGAGCTTATTTTTGCCCGAAACATGATACCAAACTCTCCTTATATTAGTCAGATTTTAGTTGGTTTGGTTTTAGATAAAAAGCTTTTTCGATTATATATATATATATATATATATATATATTAAGGCTTAATATGCTTTTTGGCCCTTGGGTATACATAGTAGTAGGTTCAGCACGTAAGATATAAGATAAAAGCTAAATATATATAAGTTTATTCGAAAGCTTTCTCAAGTGGATTTTGTGATGGAAGTTTTTTTTTTTTTGTATACATCAAGGAGAAAACTCTCAAGACTCAGCCTACATAAACTGATAGGACGAAGATCCCTTAACTCTTCCGGAGATTCCTTTTTTGGTATAAGTACCATAAAAGTATTATTTATGCTTGTAATTTCTTCTGGATACTCCCAGAGTTTTTTAATAAAACTATAAATAGATGTATCAACATGTTTCCATTGACTCTGGTAAAAGAGTGCATTAAAACCATTCGGTCCTGGTGCTTTGAACGCTCCCATATTAAAAACCACCTCCTTTACTTCTTCATCCCGTATATCTTTACCTAATAGATAGAGGTCTTCATCTTCAATTTTTGGATATGTATTGTGACAATTGATTTTCTCCCTTTGAATTCGTTCCTCTGTAAACAAAGTAGTAAAATAAGAAGAAGCCATGTCTTTAATTAATTGCGCTTCATAGACCCAATCTCCATCCTCATTTCGAATAGCTCCAACAAAGTTTCTTTTTCTTCTTCCATTAGCCCGAGCACGAAAGAATTTTGTATTTTTATCTCCACTCACTGACCAATCAGAACGAGCTTTTTGTGCCCATAATAATGATTCATGTAATAAGACACCCTCAAGGTCGCCCCATAAAGAAGTTTGAAGGTTTTGAAGTTCCATTGAAAGACCATATTGTTTCTTCGCTTTAGTAATTCCATTAAGACGCCGCATTAGCTCTCGTTTCCTCTTATCCGTATGACCGAACACTTTTTTGTTCCAACTTCTACAATCTTCAGTAAATAGAGTGATTGTCTCCTTCCACTCGCCAGTCGTCCTCCAATTTTCCTTGACAAATTCTTCAAACTCATCATGTAATACCCAAGCCGCGATAAATCGGAATGGTTTATTATTCTGACTCGTCCTGCTTAACCCTTCCAAACGCAACAGAATGGGATGATGATCAGATTTATACCATGGTAAATGAGTAACACTTGTATTTGGAAACATTTCTAACCATTCATTTGATCCAAGAACACGATCAGGTCTGCTATGAGAATCTGTTCTATGCCACGTAAATTCAGGTCCATCAAACCCGAGATCATTAAGAACAGCAGCATCAACAAAATTAATGAACTCTCTATCCGGCCCAATATTCTCACCCATAGACCTTCTTTCATTCGTCATCAAAGTAGCATTAAAATTACCACCAAGAGCCCAAGGCCCATGTATCCTGTCACTCAACTCAAATAGATCTTGCCACAATTTTCGTCTTTGAATTAAAATCGGGCTAGCATAAATAAGTGTCAGTTCCCACGTTCTACGATCATTCCCACAGATTCTGATATGCATAAATTGTGGATGCTTCACTAATACCTCAACTTTTCCCACCTTTTCAGACCACAAACACCAAATCCCTCCCTTGAAACCTTCCGCATCAATAATTTGAACAAAAGGAAATCCCAGCTTACCAGCTATTTGGACTGCTCTATTCCCACTGCACTTAGTTTCAAAAATTGCCATAAAATCCACATTATGGAACCGTGACATTTCCCTTATTGTGCAATATTTCCCCCTGTTCCATCTCCATGTTTAGATTTTCTGCTTCATTACCACGTGCTCCTTCAGTAGCCTTCAGGGTTTCACTAGACCTGTCTTTCAACACAGAAAAAGGATTTAGGGAGATAAATTCGGTTGCATCATGGTTCACAATCTCCCCCCTTTTGTTACAACATGTGTCGGTAATTTGCCTCTAACCATGTTCATTTTTTTCTCTTGCATGTCTCTTAATCCCGGTTAGTCTTTTTTCTCCCACTGGAACCCACTTCTGCTCTGTAACATTCTTATTAATATTCATCCCAACTTGATGCCTTCTCTCATTTACTCCCTCACTCTCATCCTTCCTTTCAACCGTCTTTCCCTTATCCTTGGGAGAATTAAGTTCATTATTCTTTTGAGAACCCTTCTGACTTGTAACCCCTTTCTACCTCCTCCATTAGAACTTGATCCTACTAAATCCACTTTATTAATATTTCTACTAACATCCCGCCTTACCAGCATCTGTGGCCCAAAAATTCCACCCTTTAATTCACTTTTCTCAGTAACCTTAGCATTATTCATCAAATTATCCATCACCTCATCAGAGGATTTTCCCGGAGCTTTATTTGGACGAATCTCCCCATTCTCCTTCATTTGATCAGGAATTTTATGATGACATCCCTTATATGATGTCCATATTGCCCACAGTGAAAACAGACAAGATGTAATCCCTCATACTCAATCTTCCTGTCCTACCCAAAATGGTTGAAGAAAGGCAATAAAGGTTTCTGCAAATCCAACTCCACACAGATTCTAGCAAAGCCTCCTTTCTCTGAAAACGCCGTAGTTCTGTCAATTTTTAGAGTTTTTCCCACAAGGTTTCCTAGTCTTCTTAGAGATTCAATACTGTAAAGTTCCGTCGGTAAATCCGGAAATTGAATCCACGCAGCTATTTTCTTTTGATAATCTGCCTTCCAAGAGTTAAAGTTTGGCCGTTAACGTTGTATCATCAAATAATGGTCAGCAATCATCCAAGGTCTTTCCAAAAGAGCGTAATCCCTATCCTCTTTTGTAGAAAACGACACAATAAAATATCCATTATTTAAAGGGGTAACTTTCATCATACTCTTTAGATTCCACGTTCTTTCTTTGTGATGGAAGTTTTGGTGCTTCATGAACTAAGTGAAACCACAAATATCTTGTTCCTTTGGGACACAGGGTTGGCTACGTGGAGTCGTGCGCGCCTGAACTTCACCCCATATTCATTACTCAGTTGAATGAAAATCAAAGTATGAAATGAAAGAATGAGTGAGGGTAATTTAGCAACTAAAGAGGGTAAAGCTCACCTTATCATGGTGCTGTGGTCCAATTCGGTCGTGTTGTTTCCATCCCTTTGTTCTCTTTCCCTCGCTCTCCCCTCCCACTAAACACGACGCTTTTTCCATGTGCCTGCCTCAACCTTGAACAACAATCAATGACTTGCACTTCCCCGGTGGAAGTCCACTCATTCCAATTATAAAATGGGTCACAGTACATAATAAAGCATTCCCAAACAAATAAAAATGGACCCCCCGCTTCCCTCTCAACATTGTCCCTTCCACTGTCCGTGTTGTGGTGTCTGTGGGCGTAATGGTAAACTCACTCCCTGCCCAGCGGTGATTTCTGATTCCCTTTCCTTGTTATCTTGCGCTCATGGCTGGAGCGGCTCCTGAGGGAATTCAGAGAGGCCACCGCCATGGTCCTCCTCCTCTTGTCTTCTCTGCCCGCGACTACCCTCTTTTCACTCCTGTAAGCCCCTCCCTACTCTTCTTCTTGTACTTCATCCTCAACTTTCGTTGTTTTCTATTTCAGTGGCTACTAGTTCCCCCAATCTCAGATCAATTTTGTTCCTTTATTAAATTATTAACAATCGAATCATGCACAGAGCTACGAAGACGAGCCCCTGGCAGCTTATCAATCGACAGCACCAAGTTGGAAGGAGAACCATGTGAAAGCAGGAAAAGATACGGAAATCATCGTACCCCATTCCCACTCAAGAAAGGGACTCACTTTTGGTCATGTATGCCCGGCTGATGATTCCAAATCCGGTGCCAACACCATTTCCATTCTTCAAACTTCACCCGCCGATGCTAATGACCACTTCAAGTCCCGGAGAAGAAACAGCTTGGACGACTTCAACTCTCTATCCTCCTGCAATACATGTCAGCCTCCCCTCATCACTGCAGAACCTGAAAACACTTCCAATTTTCTCGTCCCTTTCACCCATTCTCAATCGTCCCTTCCATCACAACCCAAGGCCAAGGGGGTTATTTCTTGGCTGTTCCCTCGGCTAAAGAAGAAGCACAGCAAGAACGAGGCTTCCCCAGACAGAACAGAATCCGAGCAAGTTTCTCAGGTTCTTAAGGGTTTGGGAAATTTATCAATCGAAACACTGAAAAAAGAGCTGATTGAAGCCAATGAGAACAGAGATGCCGCCTTAATGCAAGTTTCAGAGATGAAATCTTCATTCGGGGAGCTTAAACAAAAGTTAGAGTACTTGGAGTGTTACTGTGAAGAGCTGAAGAAAGCATTGAGAGTAGCAAAGGATTGCCGTGTTCACGAAAAGCTTAATAATCTGCCCAATAGAGGAAAACCATCTGATGGGAGTGTGGAAAATGTGATTCCTGTGAGTGAGGAAGTAATGGTAGAGGGTTTCTTGCAGATAGTATCGGAAGCCAGATTATCAGTGAAGCAATTCTGTAAGACCCTTATAAGCCAGATTGAAGAAACTGATCAAGCCTTAGCTCAGAATCTGAACCAGCTTCTTCAACCATTCAAGCTGTCTCTGAACGCCAAGTACTCAAAGGCTGTGCTGTACCATTTTGAAGCTTTCATTAGTCGGTGCCTCTACCAAGACTTTGAGAATTGTGTGTTCCAAAAGAATGGATGCCCAAAATTCTTGGATCCACATCAGGATCGCCAGGCACATTTCTCATCCTTCGTGGCACTTAGGAATCTGAGCTGGAACGAGGTATTGAGGAAGGGGACGAAATATTACAGCGAGGAGTTCAGTAAGTTCTGCGACCAAAAAATGAGCTGCATTATGACTTGTCTAAACTGGAGTCGGGCTTGGTCTGAAGAGCTGCTCCAGGCATTCTTTGTTGCTGCAAAATGCATATGGTTGGTTCATTTGCTGGCACATTCCTTCAACCCACCATTGGGAATTCTAAGGGTAGAAGAAAACACGAGTTTTGATGGGCATTACATGGAGGACATGTGTGGGGATAGGCAGAAATCACAAGGGCCAAGCAGGGTGAAGATGATGGTGATGCCAGGGTTTTATGTTGGGGATAGGGTATTGAGGTGTAAGGTTCTTTGCAGGTACAAGTCTTCAACCAAATAGCTATTATTGTTGCTGTTGTGCACTTTTTCGGTCATTTTCACTTTACTGTTCAAAGTTAAATGGCCAAATGAATGTGATCCCATGATTTTTGGTTTCCAAGTTTGTCAACCACGCAAATAGGTGTATAGGTCTGACAGTGAAAACCTCAACCATAAAATTGTGTTAGTGTAATAGCAGTAAAGTATGAAGTGCAGTTGAGAGACAATGACATCAAAACCAGGCTTGGCTAGCCGCCTTCTTTATTCTTGCCAACGGCTTGCTATCCTTTCCTGTTATAAAAAATAGCAAATGAAATCAAATCAACCACAACATAAATATAAATATAGTAATACAGATTTGTTATTACTTAGCTTGTTGCTATTAGTAGTGTCCGTGAAAGAATAAGTAATTGCAGGATGATACAATTATGTAAAGAGAAAATGAAACCTAAAGGCTTTTTTTTTTTTTTTTGATCGGTAAACCTAAAGGCTTATTTGATAAGAGGGGAGGAGAGGGAAATTGTATGGAGAAAAATTTTTTTTGAGTTAGATTTTAAAAAATTAAAAAAGTAGAGTTAATAATTTTTAATTAAGTATTGTTATTCTTTTATTTTACATCTTATCTTTCTTAAACTTTTTAACTTCACTTCAATTTTTATAAATTTTATCTATAATTTTTCCTCCCCTCCTATCCCCTACAAATCCCGCACATCAAACAGCCCTTAAAAGGATAACAAATGGAGGCAATGTTTTCAGTTTCCAGACAAAGATGTGAAACCGGATGCCATGAGTGTGTGTGTGTGACTGTGTGTATATGCCTCATGGCTACTGCCTACGTGCTTCCGGGTCTCAAAGCCAATACCATTTAATTTTCATAATGCGATATAACGTCACTTGATGCATCAATTTTCCTAAGTTGGGTCATCAAGCGAGGCTAGCCGGTGCTGTCGCAGACTTTTTTTGAAGTTAATAATTCTAATTTGTCCTCACCTTCGGGATTTCTCTGCTTTCAATAAAGGAGGCACGAAGCACCTGCTACGGCGATTAGGGAGGAATTAAAGTAAAGTGTGTTCTCTCGTTTTTTTTTTGCGGCCAACAAAGTTTGGTGTATAAGTTAATAGTTTGTTTGGATTACTGTTTTTCTAATATAATTTACAGTTTATGATAAATATATAAAAAAAATTTTATTTTGACTTACGTAATCATATTTTTTAAACGTCAACTCAAACACGTCGTAAAAAAATTATCATGTTATCCCGTTTACTTTAGAAGTCACCATTTGATTAATATCCTCATTGAGGTTAGGGAGATCCTAACCCAAGTCCAGACGTTAACAAATGATCAAATTTACTTAAACACACTAACATTAAAATAATCAAATGTGCCATATTAATGATCTAACCAAACCAACACAATGTTCTAAATTAACTCTTTTTATATTTAAGCCCAGAGGGTGCACTCTTTATTATGTTTAATAGATCATGAATTATACGAGTCCGGCTTGTCTCCGTAACCTTCCCGTCTCTTTCCTCTCTCTTATCATATACCATTTTGGGTCAAAAAGGGGGATTGGGTCTTTTTTTTTTTTAAATAATATTAAACACTATTTTTTCAGTGCCACCTAGTATCTTAAAATAATTTTTCTGCATCCAGCTTCGTAAAATATTTTCTTAATTGCAATGAGCAATCTAAACTTATGATACATAGTGTTGATGAAAAAAATATTTCAGGGGATTGAATACCAAAAAAAATTATTTTAGAATACTGAGTATTATTAAAAAAATTATTTAAGGTTCTGAGTGAGTTAAAAAATTAATTTATGATACTGGATGTTACTAACAAAAATACTTTTAGAATGCAGTTTGCTATAAAGTACTTACTACTGAAAAATTATTTAAGATGCTGAGTAAGTTAAAAATTAATTTATGATACTAGGTGTTACTAAAAAAAATATTTTAGAGTGTAATTTGTTGAGTAGTAGTTACTACCAAAAAAAATTTGTGAATTATTAATATATTAAAAATTATTTTAGGATATTGGTGTTATTAAAAAAATGGTCAAAGATCTTGAATATTATGTTTTTAAGAAAAAGAACCCAACCCCTTTTTTTTTGTTGACCCAAGACAAACAGCATAATTTTAGGTAAAGGACGGAAAGGTAATGGAAAGAAACCGGCCATGAATTATACCCTCAATGAATGAGGAGTACAAAAAATTGTGACAAATAGTTTATTTTTTTCTGCTCAAAATCTTGTACAGGCTATGCAGAATCTGAACCGTTGCGGATTGAGAGAAGTCACGTGATTTCATGAAAGCAGCGGTGGCAAACAATCAAATAAAGGGACTGGGTCCTTATTTCAAATTTGCTTCGAATGAGGAAGATTCGTCCGGAAAAAATAAGAAATGGAAAGGAAATTGAAATGGGTCCAACTCCAAAGTCCAAAGTACACGGTCCAAAGCCATAAACCTCCTTACCCACCCCCACTCTGGTACGCAGAATAAAAAATACAAATAGAGGGAGCCTCAGCCTCGCTTATCATCAGTCATCACCCTCTCTTCTCCCTTTCGCACACTGTGACCGGCCGGCCATACCCTCATCGATGGCTGCTAGAAAACAAGACGTGGACATAGTGCTGTTCCCTTTCATGGCCCAAGGTCACATAATCCCTTTACTCGCTTTAGCTCTTCACCTGGAACGAAAGACTAACAACGCTATCACCATCGTCAACACCCCTTTCAACATCAAAAAGCTGAGGGCCTCTCTCCCGCCACAGTCCTCCATTAGGGTCCTCGAAATCCCTTTTCACGCCTCCGACCACGACCTCCCTCCCAACACCGAGAACACTGACGTTGTCCCTTACGGCCTCGTCATTCGTCTCCTAGAGGCCTCCACTTCTATGAGGCCGGCTTTCAAGCTCCTCATCCAAAATCTCATGGACTCGCAACACCACCGACGCCCACTCTGTATCATAGCCGACATATTCTTTGGATGGACCGCCAGCGTGGCCAAAGAGGTTGGTGCATTCCACGTTATCTTCAGCGGTTCCGGGGGATACGGCATGGCCTGTTACTATTCTCTCTGGTTCCATCTCCCTCATGGGAAAGGGCAGTGCGATGAGTTTTTACTGCCCGATTTTCCAGAAGCCGGTCGCATACACAAAACACAGCTACCAGCCAACATAGCGGAGGCGGATGGTAGCGATGCGTGGTCGATATTCCAAAACAAGAATCTTTCTGAGTGGGCCAAGTCAGACGGGATTCTGTTCAACACAGTCGGGGAGGTTGACTCCGGCGGGCTGCACTACTTTACCAGGAAGCTGGGACTGCCAGTGTGGGCGATCGGGCCGGTGGTGCTATCGACGGGGAGCAGATCACTGGGGAAAGGAGGGGGAGTGAGTGCGGAGATATGCAGAGAGTGGCTGGACAGGAAGGCAGGGAATTCGGTGCTGTACGTGTGTTTTGGGTCAATGAATACGATGGCAGGGGAGCAGATGATGCAGCTGGGGGAGGCGTTGGAGGAGAGCGGAAGGGATTTCATATGGGTAGTGAGGCCACCAATAGGACAGGACATCAATTCGGAATTCAGGGACGAGGAATGGCTGCCGCCAGGGTTCGTGGGGAGGATGCAGGAGTCAGGGAGGGGGCTCATACTCATTCACTGGGCACCCCAGCTTGAAATACTCTCCCACAAGGCACTCTCTGCATACCTCAGCCACTGCGGGTGGAACTCCGTGCTGGAAGCCCTCACTCACGGGGTCCCCATTCTGGGATGGCCCATGGCGGCCGAGCAGTTCTTCAACTGCAAGTTTCTGGAGGAGCAGCTCGGCGTGTGCCTCGAGGTCGCCAGGGGCAAGAGCTGTGAGGTTCGCCATCAACATATAGCCGCCACCATTCATGCGGCCATGGCTGATCAAGGCAAAGGGGCCCACATGAGAAGCCAAGCTCATCGCCTCCGTGCTGCCATAGCCGACGCCCGTCGAGATGACCATTCCCTTACGGGCTCTTCCATCCAAGCCCTGCGTCATTTCTTATCCGCTGCTGCCAACACCACCAAGCCCCCTTGCCCCTCTGAATGATAGTGTACACACTCCTTGTTGCCTATAATTTCCTTGTCGTTTCGGGTGTTATTGTTCTTCCATACTCTCATTTTGCCGTGGAAATCATTACACCCCAATAAGCACTTCATTCCGATAAAAAAAAAATAAAAAAGTAAGCACTTCATCAGATACTAAATAGTGTGTATTTGAATCAGTTATTGCTAAAATGATTTTTTTGTAATATTATTTTCATTAAAAGTCATTTTGTGTAATAGTTTTTATGTTTGGATTGATGGTTGTATAAATATCTTTTATAAAAATAAAATTTGTTTAAATCAGTTTAAGTATAAGTGACTTTTGTGATAATGATAAAAAAGAGTGAGTGAAAAAATATTTAAAAATTACTTTAAAATATTAGGAACTACCGGAAAAATATTTTAAAACGGGTGAAAATTAATAAATTAGTATTCCAAAATGTTGGGTGCTTTTTATTATTAAAAAAAATACATTAAAAGTAAGATTGTAAAGTCCCTAAGACAAAAAATATTACATAACTAATTGAATTACATGTCCCGTACAATATGGTGAAAAATTAACGTCAAAGTCGGTATATTTAAATTATATATCAATTTATAAGTTAGACAAAATGATTTTAAAAAAATGATAAATATAAATATTTTAAAATAGTTTAATTAACTTTTTTTAATATATCTAAAAAGCTAACTTTTAGATTTAAGAGCAGAATTAGTGATAATATAAATCTTTCTGATTTCTCTCTTTCTCTTACATTATCCTATTTTGACCTTTTCGTCTCCTCTTCCTTTTTCCTCTCTCTCTCTCTCTCTCCCAATCCCAACTTAGAAAAAGCTATAACTGAGTGCATGTTTAGATTAACGGCGGAGAAGAAGTTTTTTTCGTAGATGGAATTTTGGAAAAGTTAGATAGAAAAAAAGTTAGATTGTAAATGTGGTTTGTATTTGGATTGACGGTGGCAGAAGTAACTTTTTTTCTAACCTGAAACATGTTTGGATTAGCGTTTAAAAAGCCCGTTTAGATGGAAAATGACTGAAAATAGCATGAATTTTATTGAATACTATATATATATATATTAGTTGTATATATTGTGATAATTAAAATGAAAAAATTTTAAAAAAAATTGATAAAATAAAAAAGGAGTAATTATTATTAAAAAAATATATGAATGGGCTTTTGGAGTATGAGAAGCTACTTGGTTCAGCTTCTCCCAAAAACTATTTTTTCTATAAACCCAGCCAACCCAAAAACTTTCCCAAACACCCCAAATGAGCTTTTGGAGCTTTTGGTGGTCAGATAGGCTTTTTGTAACTAAAAGCTTTTCCAAACAGACCCTAAGAGTTTTTAACGAAATGGGCTTATGGGATCATAAGCCAAATCCAAAAATCATCCACCTAAACATTCCTTTTTTTTTCTCAATTACCAATTGAGGTTGTGTCACTCAATCGGGGTTAAAGGAGGGCAACACACCCAACCAAACACACATAATAGTTCATCAACTTTTCCGAACAAGAAAAGCCAAAAAAAAAAAAAGTGCCATATAGCATAAAACTTGAGAAAGCTAAGCTTTAGGGGGCAGCTTCGCGGCATGTTTTTCCCTGTAATTAATGGGAGCACCATTTGCCACGAATGGTGCTTATGTACACGAGGACATACCGCAGCAGCCATGCAAACTGACGTGTGAAGACGAGATAATGGTGCGTCAGGAGGCGTACGAACTCCCACCCTCGCTCCACCAAAAACTCACTGATAAACTGGTAGTCAGAGATCGGACATAGTGCCACCACCTTGGCGGGATATATAGCATTTCGCCTTCTTCTAGAATACAGTCCACAAATTCCAGGTCTTGCACCTTCGGAAACTTCATTTCATCCATATCATCTAAATCGACCTTCAACCACAAATTTTCTAATTAACATGGAGGTAAAGATTTCAAAACAAATCAATACCTCATTTGAGAAATAACAACAATTAGACGAACATAAATAAATCGTGCGCGGCAGATATTAGGTTGTAATAACTAGTTCAAGCACGCAAAGCCACTTGGCTGCCAGTGCAAACACTCATCAGGGGAAACCGCATAAATCTGGAAACATTGAGGGCACAATAAATCGTACTTTTACTCTTAGAAATATCTTTGGCCATTCAAATAGGGGCGCAGGAAAAATGGTATGCTCCCAGCAAAGACACAAGTAAACTGCATAAAGTTGGGTCCGTTAAATATCTCAATCCCCAGTACCTGGCTGGAATTACAAAGCATGGTTTCCGTGTAGGGGTAAAGTTCCTCAGAAAAAGATGCAGAGTAAAGTCTGATATATTTCTTTCCAACAACCTGAAATCATCAAACATAATAACGATCCAGTCATGCTCATTTATTACAGCTGTTCAATTATGCCATGGGTCTTCAAATAGCTTTCAAGCCTCTAAACTAACGGGAAAGGAAAATAAATCCAAACAGGATATGAATACGCAGTGTCTTGGGAGGTGTAGAAAGTTTCCCAAAAAAAAAAAATGATGAATTGTAACAGTGCCAACATTAAGAAAATCGTTTTCATATTTCACTTAAGACAATATTTAAAATTTTTAGAACTTGGTGATAGGAAAAAAATCCATGCACAATGCATCAAAATTCTTGATAACTTGTTATAAATTAGATTCATAATACTCTTTTAACCATGAAGCATATATACTTCAGATCTATCTCCGTGTCTGACCCATAAAAAAATACTTGTTTGGTATTAACAAGGTGCGACACTTCAAAGTTTGTCTTCACCATCATTGTGAAGTTCTGTTCTGTGTGTCTCCATACTTTTTCGGCCTTTATTTGGAAGGGTTTTAGCAACGTTTGCCAAGAAATTAAACTGTCAAGGCTATCATGACAGCCACTGTCATCCACATATATAAATTAGAATTTAGATACAATTTTACTTAGCTACAAGCATGGAGATTAAACAGTAATAGTATTGCAAAAAGGTACTTCCATTTACTATCTATTATTTGATTGACTAATCCTTTATATTGGAATGGGTGAAGAGTCAAATGTTTTGGCAATTCCTCACGGGGGGATGAATCAAGATAATTTTGAATCAGAGTTCTAGACTTTTGTTCATCCCTCGCTGTAATAATATCTTGGGGTTTGCAACGATAACTTGGTATATCTATACGACCATTAACTAAAACATGTCTATAGTTAACTAATTGGCGAGCTTGAGGAATAGTCGAAGCCATACCCAATCCTAAATATAAGACAAAGTTGATTTTTTTGGAGAAATTAAGGAAGCTAATTAAATTATTTTAAAATATTTATATTTTCACTTTTTTCTTAAAATTAATTAGTTTAACTTATAAACTAATATATAATCTAAAGATACAAAATACTCCCTCTGGTCCTAATTATAGGACATATTTAACTAACTTTGAAGAAATTAAGGATAACAGTTAAATTAGTTATCCATATTTATTTTCCAAATATACCCTTGCCTAAAATTTAAAATAATATCGCGTTTTTTAGTTGGTCGAAATAGCATCCTGGACATTGCTTCTCTGGCTTTTCTCGTGCGTCTCTGACTTCACAGACTAATTCTTCGAGCTCTCCCGGCGTCGGCGACCTCCCTCAACAACTTCCGATTCACTCTTGGAGGTTGGAAGTCAGAATCTCAAAATGTATGTTTCTAATTTTGAGTTCCGATTTCATATACTCCATGTGTTGCTTCTCTGGATTTTAGCCTCAGATCTCCATCGATTTCTTCAACGTCCGATTGACTTCTCCGGGCGCTCACACAATCTTATGTTGTCAGTCTCCCTCGTCAAATTCTGGTCTACTCTTGGAGGTTGAAAGTGTGCGTAAGCCTCAGAATCTCGATATGTATGTTTCTTACTCTATTCATCAAAGTTGCTTCACTGGATTTTAGTCTTAGATCTCCCTCGATTTCAGTTTGCTTGCCACAATTCTTCAATGTTGTTTCTCTGGACTTCAGATTTTGGACTTCAGATTTTGCTTGCTATGGATCCCTAAATTGGCTGCTGGTTATGGATTTTAATAGTGAAGAAATTGGTGCAGCTGATGGCGTTAAAGCTTGTTGTTATTGTAGTCAAACAGCACATTTAATGGCTTCGTTAATAATTTTGTTTCCTTATCAGTTTCAGGTGGGTTTCTCTTTGACCTGAACAACCTACCAAGTCACTTTCAGGAAATTTCAGAAAATGAACATGATAGTATTGAACAACAAATTGATGAGGAACTCATTCATGCAGCTGAAACTAACGGTAATTTTCAAACACCAAGCTAGTTTGGATTTCAAACAGTAATTTTCTTTGCCTAAATGGTGAGATGAAACTTTGAGGAAAATGATGAAAGTCACAGTGAATATTTATGCTAACTACTTCTGAAACTTTCATTCTCAGTAAATGACACTACTTATACTTAAGTTATTTGTACTGTATATATACACTTAGCATTGTCAGGTTATGCAAATCAATCATAAATATGAGTAGTGATTTAGGATATGTGGTGGCTATACATTCATTGAATCTGATCTGAAGCAACTGATAAGATGATCACTTGTTAGCTCAGTCACTTCACTTGCATGACAGTATGTAATCTACTTTGGGAATTTTGACTGGTAGCTGTAAGTGGCTATTGATGCAGCCTCAATATAGGCTTATGGTTTTTCTAGGTTACAATTAAGTGTCAAACACGTTTCAAACTATGTGGTGGCTATACATTCATTGAATCTGATCTGAAGCAATTGATAAGATGATCACTTGTTAGCTCAGTCACTTCACTTGCATGACAGTATGTAATCTACTTTGGGAATTTTGACTGGTAGCTGTAAGTGGCTATTGATGCAGCCTCAATATAGGCTTATGGTTTTTCTAGGTTACAATTAAGTGTCAAACACGTTTCAAACTCTTTCATTACCTGCACTTTTTAAGTAATAACCCCTCTTATAAGTAAGCAATATTCTCACACACACACACGCACACACAAATTTACCCACCCTCGTGCATGTTGAGTTGAGAAATTGGTCTTATCCAACCAAGTCTTTCTTTTGTTTTGAATAATTCATGTGTGGGTCATCATGGTCTGAAGGAGCAGGTTTGGCATAAAATTTTTTTTTAACCTTCTCCTTGTTAGGTAGCGGTAAAGTTTGAAAAGCAAGGGCTAAAGCTGATTCACTTGAGCAAATAACTTTCCATCCAGAAACAATGGACAAAGGAACAAAGATTGTGTTGTTGACACCTATATGATTATACAAATAAATGAAATGAACAGAATCAAGAGATCTGATTCTGTCATCATTGTTAAAGTCTGAAACAGGAAGTACATATTTGTTTATAGAGTTGATGGGCAGCCCTATAGGAAAAAGGAAAAGACAAGGAAATAAATGCATAATATAAGACCTAATCATGGACTGATTCACACTCTCCAGGAAAGGAAAAAATCTTTGAACTTAAGACCTAATTAAGGTCTAGTTTTCTTCCTTATATTCTTCATTAATGGAAGACAGAGTTCCATGTTTGGGGTTTGAGACAGCCCTTGTGGGTCCCCTTTTTATTTTTTTGCCTTTGAACACAGATGACAAAACCAAAAGCAATTGGATTTATTCCTTTCTTCGTCTTCCTTTTTTTCTGTCTTCTACATAATCAAAATCTTCTTCAGAATAGTACTTGCAATTTCATTGTTTCATTCAATTAGATCATGGCTTTTTGGTCAGAATGTCTAAGGATTTATCTGAGAAGTTCTTTTTTTTTTTTTTTGCTGTTCTTTACTCTGGTTCGGCTGTAGACACATGATCCACTCTATCTCCATTTTATTTTTATTTGTTCATTCTACTCTTTCATTTTTTTGGGTTCTGCTCTGTTTAAGCATCTAGATCATGGCTTGCCATTGTTATATTTTAAAATTCAGGTGACCACCGTAAGTTTTTGAGTAATGAAGACCGTAAAGCCATCTCCTATCTCTTATTGTTGAATAGTCAAGGTGGGAGACTACGTAGAGGGGCTACAAGAAAGGTTGCATCACTGTATTCAGTATCCAATAGTGTCATTCATCGTATTTGGAAAAAAACAAAGCTTGGGAATGGAGTGTGTCATAAAAAAACAAAAAAATGTGGTCGCAAGAAGGTTGAACTTGACCTTGATCAGTTTCTTCAAGTCCCTTTGGCTAGGAGGACCACCTTGAGAGATTTATCCTTTGCATTGAACATAAATAAGACCTCACTAATTAGGCTTAAAAAGGAGGGAGCTATCGAGCGTCACAGTAATCCCATTAAACCATTTTTGAAGGAAGAGAATATGATTGCTCGATTACAATTTTGCTTGACCATGATTGAAAATGGTTCAATGATAGGAGATCCAACCTTCAAAAGTATGCATAACATAGTTCATTTAGACGAGAAGTGGTTTTATATGACCAAAAAGAATGCAAACTATTATCTGTTACCAGGAGAGGAAGAGCCACTACGTACTACGAAGAACAAGAATTTTATTGGAAAGGTGATGTTCTTGGTTGCTGTTGCTTGTCCTAGGTTTGATTTAGATGGTAATGAAACTTTCTCTGGGAAAATTGGAGTCTTTCCTCTAGTTACACAAGAGCCAGCAAAGAGAAACAGTGTTAATAGACCTGCAGGTACACTTGTGACGAAGCCTATAGTTTCAGTTACGAAAGAAGTTAGTAGACGGTTTCTTGTTGAACATGTTGTTCCTGCTATAAAAGAAAAGTGGCCAAGAAATTCAATAGGAGAACCAATATATATTCAGCAAGACAATGCTAGATGTCACATTGATCCAAATGATTGTGAATTTTGTCGAGTTGCCACAGAAGATGGGTTTGATATCCGCTTGATGAATCAACCTCCAAATTCTCCGGACTTGAATATCCTTGATCTTAGATTTTTCAATGGAATACAATCTTTACAATATAAGGAAGTGCCAAAGACAACTGATGATTTAATTGCAGCGGTGGTTAAATCATTTGAATCATTTTCATCTGTTAAGTCTAACAAAATATTCTTGACACTTCAATGTTGCATGCTAGAGATCTTGAAGAAGAGGGGTTCTAATAAATATGATCTTCCACATATAAGAAAAGAAGTCATGGAAAAATGAGGCTCACTGCCCAATCAAATCAAGTGTGATCCAAATTTAGTGGAAGAAGTGATAGAGTATTTGAGGTAATTTTTCCTTTCTCTAAGTGTTTTTTTTTTTTTTTTGATTAATATGTGTGTGATACTTCAATTTTGGGAGTTGGGATGGATAATTCATTTTGTGACTTTTTGTATTCTGATGATACAGCACACGTTCAAGAAGGGGATGATGTCATTGCATGATCTGTTTGGTGAAGCCATTCTCTCCTTCATTCCATCTCTGGAGTACGAGTAATTTGTAACATCATCATGTTCTTTTAAGACCCTCGAAAGTGAGTACAAATTTAGAGGATTTAAGATCCTCTGGATCGAGTATTTCTGTAATGCATTGACTTGGGAATGAGAATGTAAATGTGATTCACCTCATTTCTTTTTTACCATGGTGGAATGATTCCTCCAAATGTGGAATAAAAGGTCTTTCAATTAAGTTAAAGATGGATGACACTATTTTTTTGAGGCACAATTTTATATGTATTCTTTGTTGATGTAGCTACATGTTCAAGATTGATCAGTAAGTGTATATAAGATCTAGGAAAGTTTAGGATTGTTCAGGTGTTTATGAGAAGCTCCTATGTACTCCATAAAGACACTTTTTAGTCTTTAATGGGATGAAATCCAGCCTATTGTAGTGATAGTATTTGTTTTTTTTTTATGTACACATTTGCAAATCCTATATAATCACCTTTTATGTGTCTGATGCTAGTTTATTTATTTATTTATTATTGCAAAAATGAATTTTTTATAGATTTAAAATGATTTTTTCCTATCATGAAATGCTAGTTTGGAGATTTAAAATGAATTTAAAATGTATAAAAATAATTTTTTTATATTTTTTCCATGGATTTTTTCAACGAAATTTTTTTTAAAGAAATATTTAAATTATTTCATTTAAAAATAAAAAAAAAAGTAGAATCTCTCACTTAATAGAATATAAGTGTGTTATTAAATTAATTATTGTGAAGGAAGCATTAGTAGGGGTGATTTAGGAAAAATATGACAAAAATTGCTCAAAATTATTTTATTAAAAAAAAACATTAAAATTGAGATGTATGTGGCATTAATGAGTTGCAAGCATTACTCACTTTATAGAATACATAGGTGTATTATTAAATTATTATTGTGTTAATTATTATTGAGAAAGCATAATAGGGGGTAGTTTGGGAATAAATTAACAAAAATTAGAACTTTGTCTTATAATTAGGACCAAGATCAACTCCCAAATGTTGTCCTATAATTAGAACCGGAGGGAGTATATAATATGATTAAGTAACTTATTTGGTTTCCTTAATCTCTCCAAAAAAAATCAACTTTGTCTTATATTTAGGACCAGAGGGAGTAACATTTTCTCTCGTTAAATATTTAACCTCGTGAATATGCTCAAAAAAGTGAGAATAGGTAACACAGCAACTATGAATTGAAGTGGCAGAAAATTGTAAAAGTTCTATTTCACAAATTTTTTCAAGAATAGTAAAGCCGAGTTACCTGTGCTAATATATTATGGTGTGGATCATGGTGTAATGGCGTTACTGTCCCAGCTGGACCAAACCAAGCATTGACAGATCTAAGCTCACCTCCGTCAGTAAAACAATAGTCTGGTATACAAATATCTTTTCGAAGCTCAGTTATCTGTCATGTTAATAACATCAGTAACTAAAAGCAGCATTAGACCAGCACTAGCATGCCAGAATTACATACGTAGGAAATGCAAAACGAATAAGCTATATAATATAAACCTGATCAAATAATGGATGTTGAGCAAGATATGTAGGACCCCAGGATGAGCAGCCAGGAGACTCAATCCGCTGAAGAAACTCACAGAATGTAATTAGCTCTTGCTTCCACTCTGCACATAAGTAGTTCTTCCCAACCTGTAAAGCAAGCCAACATTACCCTATCCTTCAAATATTTATTAATTAAAAAACATAGTACAAATTATTTTTGCCACAAAAAATGCATACATATTATGATTACCAAAAAAAAAAATCGATTAACCCCAAAAACATACATATATGCTAAGAAAGACAAGAGGGGGGAGTTAATTTAGAGATTGGCTACTGTAGTTATGGGAAGTTTAATGCAAAAATGCAAAGGATTGTATTTTCAATAAGGGAAAAGGTACTCCCCCCCCCCCCCCCCCCCGGTCAATGGAAATCAAACAAATGCAACTGCTCCCTCATACACTACATTTGTTTTTCAAGGGAGAGGAAGTGCATTTTTTATATTAAAAAAAGTAAACAATCAGAGTAATTACCTCAACTGGAATTGTGCGGTCACCTGCAACTCTTTTCAAATAATCTTTGTCATTCCATTTTGCCTTGGCTGGCCAGTGATCCATACAATCGCTGATAATAACTGGGGAACGAGACAGGTAATAGTCGTTTAGAAATCTTTCCAATGACAGAGCCGACTTCTTCATTACAGTTTTACTGGAGAAGGACTTGAGAGGTAGAAGTTGGAGCACCTACAAGTGTAAAAGCTATAGTATAAACATTAGAAGGGCCATGCAATGTAGTGGTAATCACCTCATTCAAATTCAACGTCATGAGCACAATTAGAGAAGAGAAACAAATTTAAAAGTAAAAGCCTACAATTTCAACATTGATATTTTATTTTGTATCAGATTGGAATCAAGGGTGATGGTATTTGTTTTGTCCAGGAAACAAAGTTTGGATTCTGACATTTTCTCAAAGCTTTCAAACTATGATGAAATTTCTATTACATCCAAATTCTTGTACACTACATCAAAAAGAAGTTTGAAGGGACCAGATGCGCATTATTATCCCTAATAAAAGGTCGTGCGCGAGCTGAAGGCATTATAATGTCAAGTGAGTATTGACCATTGATCAACTCCTCAAACTTTGCCAGACAAACAATTCACAATGACATTATTCTATAACAAGGAACAACAACAAAATACAGTTGATCATCCAAACAAGTAATTAATGTCAAGATGGCGCATAGTCCGAAATTATGTTATATTGTTCATCAGTCTTCACCAATACGCAGCCAAAATCTTCATTAAGTTAGAGAGAGGTACGGGCCTCACCTCAGCGTTATTTAGTTGCTGACCAACAAGTGGATGCTCATGCTTCTTCAAACCTCCATAGCAATCTTCAGAAACCCCGATGTTTCTGACCTTCCGCGAAACTTTCTCAACAGCAGAGTCCAAGTCCTTCCTTAAAAGCATCCCTCCCATGATCAGACCCATGTCCAAAGACCTAAGGGCCTCCTTGAACTCGCCAATTCTATAATGGCACTTGGCCACGAGGAGGCAAGCCATGGAATAAGCATCACGCCACACCGGAAGGACAGAGTGCCAGGGCCCCGAGTGAAGCTGCTCCCACGCCATGTCACGAGAAGCATCAGCAGCGCGAAAGTCACCGGCGGCCGCCAGGAACGCCATCCTGACATAAGCATAGCCTCCATGCTCGGAAATGGACTGAATAAGCCCCGAAGACTCCCTGTCTAATGTTGGAGAGTGAAGGTCAGGCGACTCAAGGCCGGACATGGGGGAGGCTGCGGTGGTTGACGACATTAGTGGCGCAGCACTTGCGGCGATATAATAAACAAGAGCCGGTGAGATATTTCTTCTGTATGTTGCAAAAAGCGAAAAAGATCCAACGCTCAACCCCGACCGATATTTTCTGCTTCCCCTTTACGAAGATTCTAGATTAAGCCCATAGATTTGTAATTTGCGTAAATTATTGGGAGAATGAGAATTGAGGATCATGGAAAAATGCAAATGATGCTTTAGGACCACAAATCGTCAAAATGGCAGTAAAGACCCAAGTCTAACGAGACCCAAGTCTAACGGGACCCAAATCTTTAATTCACATAAATAATAAGAGTGAAATGAGAGGAATCCCGTGACATTTTACCCTTTCCTTCCTTCATTTTTTTTTTTTTGAAATACGAACTTTTAGAGTTTATAATTCAATCAGATTTTTCACCTGTGATGGGTAGAACCATCGGAGGGGAATGAAAAGGATTGGAGGAAGAGGAGATTTTAATAAATTTGATTTTAGAAAAATTGATAGACGATGTTAAAAATTTTAATTAATCTTTTTTCATCTTTTTTTTTTTTTGATAGAAAAAAGTTTAGGTAGGTTCGGCACCCGTCCCCTACCAAGGCCAGGGCACGGCCCCAGGGCTCTTCGAGCGCTTACAAGGAACTTACGAGATTGCCTACCAATGAGGTCTCCCTATCGGTCAGAGGGTTCGAACAAATCTTTTTTCATCTTACCCTCCGCTACCCTCCAACCGAATAAGGGGTAAAAATTAATGAAAGTATATATCAAATATTGTCTTGGTAATTTCAGTTGATCAAGAGACAGCTTGAACCCTGAGCCAAGTGATAGTTGGCAAACTGAGATGAGACTTGAATGCCCAGGGTAGTCGGTGATTAGGCTGTCAGGCCTCATTTTGTTTTAAATCAAAGAAGACTGAGAACGCTAACAGATGACATACAATGGAAGTCAAGTGTTATCCCACAAACTAGGATATTGTAATCCATGAGATGGCTTGCTAGTTCACGAAATATCATGCTAATGTCATCATCTGGGGAAGAAATATTGACAACCTGTTGAGGAGGCCGAAGAGCTCCTCCTTGTTCATGGGGGAATGAATAAAAAGCAAGACAAAGTCGCCACTACATTTCCCTCGAGTCTTAGTGCCCTCCTTGTTCAGCCTTAGTGCCCACGCTTCATTTCCCTTCCTCACTCTACTCGAGTCTGAGCCACCACTACATTCTCATTAAACAAAGTCGCCAGTTACCCACATTGTGCATGAACCAGGTTATTAACAGAAAAATCAGCATGAAGGGGAAGCTTGATGTCATTTATCACAATTTTCTTTGCAGAAGGCAAATACAGATAGATGTACAAACATAAAGACGGGATGCATGAAATATTCTCTTGAAAAACATGCGTACCAGTGTACTGTTGTCACGTAGAAAAAAATAGAGGAAGAAGGACATGGATTTTTATTTAATTTGGAGGTGCTTCTATTAGTGTTTATACAACAAAATAACTAATTGACATGAAACTCTGGCAACAATCAATGACAATGAAATGGTACAACCATATCACATATTCTTCATGCTCTCATTCTTCCCGCTCTGTAAATTCATGACATGTTACATCAAGATTCTCACTTTTCAAATCGAACAGCACACTGATACTGATCTGGGAATCTTCACCCAGCAGAACAATTTACTGCTAGAATTTAAAGTTTCTGGAAAAGGATGAGAGTCAACAAGCAAAACTAGAACAAGTCATTCTACATTGGGTTAATTTGGGAAATTTTAAGAGAACGGCACTTACAATCTCTGCACCAAGTCCCCAATTCTAAAATCTATGCCCCAAAGTACTGCATCATCTCATCATCACCCAATATATCATCAAGATCAAATGGCGGAGTGCTGAGCCCTCCAAAATCTAATGACAGACCATGGATTGGCGATCCAAGGAAAGGGTTTTCCATAGGTCTTTCTAGCTCATTTTGAAACGTATCTTTTACATAATATTGCAAGTCTACTCCAGTAATCTCACCCCCTTTCATATGTACAGCTGGCATAGGGGCCGCATCATTCTCTTGCCTAAACAGTTCACCGTTTCCAGATTGCAGTAGCTGTCCTTCATAATTAGGCCTGAATGCTGCTGCTGAATCATAAGCATTACAGGGATCTTGATTATGTGTATCAGGATTTTGCATTGCGTCATAGTGGAATGGTCTTCCACTCATATGCATACTTTCTGAGGAAATTATAGTGTTTGAATTCAGGTAAGGGTAATGACCAAATTCATGACCTGGTATTTGAGTTGTCAACTCAAGACCTTTCTCCAAGGGTGTCAGAGCAGAATCTGTCTCATTGACCTGTTCGTTTCCATGAATTTGGATTCCAGTTACTGGTACTTCCTTCTGGTTCTTATTCAGCAGAGTGGTTATAGGCTCAACATGTAAGGCTTCATTTTGAGATGATGTGGGTATTTTGTCAGAGGCACTTGATATCAAACGGGGTTTTTTCTTCCTGCCTTGCTTCTCCGGTCGCTCTTTATCTTGGACACAATCAGGACTTGCCCTGCGTTTATCTAATGAATCAATATCCATCAACTGATTTTTCCTATTATCTTTAGAAGAAACAGAACCAGCACCATCAACATCATAATTGCTATCACTGCTAGCTGGCCCTTGCCTAGCTTCAACTGGAACACCAGGCCGCATTTTAGTTATTCCAGATGAACCATCATCACTACTAGGCTGCCTAATGAGAGCTTCTTCTCGACCTAAAACCCCTAACCAAATAGCACTTTCCTTTGCCGTCATCTTATCCTGCAAACACTTCGACTGGCGGACATGCCTCCTTATTTTTGCAATGTTTGGTGACATGTGTTTTATAACTGCAGTTAACACTCCAACTTTCCACATCTTCTTTAAATCATGTGGCTTCTTATAAGGAGGACTCTGACCATGGGGTAGGCTTAATTGTACCCACCAATCTTCATTCCCAGTTGGCCACCAAGGCGGAGGAACACCCTTTTCCAATGGATACTTCCGCTGAGGAGGATCACAATGTTGCATCAGAGAAGATAGAAGTGACCCAAGCGTTGCATCTTGCAGGTCCTGGAGAAGGCTATGTGAGATCCCATTTTGTTTGTCGTCAGCCTCACTCATAGCAAGACACTCTGCTTCATGTTTGGCGATAGCTGCAGGACCATTTTTATCAAATTTCACCTTCTCTTTCCACCAAGCTCTAATGTTATCTGAAGCACCACTCACGGGCTTACCCTTCTCAGGAATAATTCCATACACAAACCCGCGGGCTTTACAGACTTCCATAAGCTTCAGCATATACTTAAGGATCCCATCTTGTGCTCTGGACATTTTTTTCCTGCGAGCTTGATCAGAGGTTTGCTTAGACTTTTGCTTCTCTGCAGTCTGCTGCGCAGCCACCTTCTGTCTTTCCTTGATCCTTTTGAGTTTGATGCGATCCTTCATCATCCGTTTCTCCAATTCCTCTGGTTCAATCTCTTCATCACTGACGTCTTTCTCCGCTATGGTTTGGCATCCAATGTCATCAGCTTCTATGTCCGAACTGTAGGTCAAATGTATCACTAAATATCAGAAGATTCTTCTCTGAATTAAGTAAGAAAGTCTCTCAGCCTGGCTGCTGAGAATATCTATTGAAATGAAACATGGAACGGATTTGGAACCCACAAATTAAAAAAAGGCTATCTTGAATTGCTCTCCAGAGAAATAACTGAACTTACATATATAAAAAGTTCATTGTGACATACGGAGATGAGTAAAGATTAAAATCTTACAGTAAAAGAAAAACTAATGATCAACACTCGAAACTTTAATCATTTCCCCCATATCGTTTCTCAGAAACCAACTTTACAAAATTCATGCGCCGGATACCAAAGTAGACATAGATTACATATAATACTTGAAATTGTCATATACTTTATGGAATCAGAAAACTTGCGAGGCTCGGGGCAGACTCATCGCAACCAAAGTATAACAAAACTTAAAAGCTGTTCAAACTTTTGTTTTGAATGAATCTACATGTCCCGTGAACTTCAAACAGCAAGCAAACAATTGTCCCAAACATACAATTTGTATAAAAGAAAAGACAAAGTATAGCGTAAAAAAATTTGAACAGCAATAAAAGAAACTTCAAAAATAGAAGAAAAGTAATAAAATTGAAAGCCATAACAAAATCATAGTCATTGCTCATACCCCAAATCAACTCCAATTTCTTGAATCTCACCCATCATCGAATCGTTTACAGCGTCGCGATTATGAGTATCGAAGGGGGCGACGCGAGGGGGAAGAGAATCCACCTAAAAAATGAAGTGCCCGGACAGGGTGTTGGGTATTGCTTTTGTGGGCAAATCCGAAGGAGATTGAACGGTCCGTTGCTGCGACAGGGAAAGTGGTTTTGGTCTTTGGAGATAGAGATTGAGATTGAGATTGAGATTGAGATTGGAGAGAAAGGAGGGAGATGCCAACCCTCATACGACAATTGGAGAAGATCAGAAAATCACTTCGGACTTCGGAGTCCGCAAGATCCCCTACAGCGCGCCACTTAATTTCTCCGGTGGATCTCCACGTTCTACTTTCGCCTCTTTAATTTGTTATATATAAATATATTAAAAATATAAAAAAAATATATAAACTTTCACTTGCCAAAAGCATAGGTGTATACACCAATGTTGTGAAAACCGAATCAGACCGGTGTTCGAGAGGACTTTTAGCTCGTTCAGTATAATTCAACCATTTCACTATTTGGACTGTTTCAGACAGTTTTAGATCGGCTGTTGGGCCGGGAACCAGGGTTGAACCGGGCACCTGAGTGGTTGAACAAGGAACCGTTTATTGGTATTATTGTTATATTATTGTGTTATTTTTAATGATTTCAATGTATTATAATTTGAGATTTAAGAAAGATGATACATATAAGCTTTTATATGTGTTTATTTTTAAATAATGTTAAAATTTCATATTTTTTTATATTTATATAATTATATATACATATAATATTATTTTTATTTGATTATTATGTTATCGGTCCGACCATGCGACCCATAACCTAATAACCTCTCCGGTTCGACGTCCGGTTCAGCTTTTAAAACATTGGTATAAACTTTTGCTCCAAGTTGATATAAAACCTATTTATTTAGCTTGAATTGATTAAAAAAATTAGTTAAGCTAGTTAATATAATATATTTTTTCTAAAACATCCTAAGAATCTTCCTTTCTTCCCCCAACCTCTCTTAATTAATTATTATTAAAGAATTATCAATATAAATAAATTAAAATTATATTGACAAATATAATAAATATGTATTACATTTAAGGGGAGAGAGGGTGGTTTTATAGTCTGGGGACTTTGGAATATTTTGGTACTTTCATAACAATAGTATGATATTTTTAGGAGAAAATCCTATATAAAGCTAATTGAAATATTAAAATCCTAAATCAGGCCTATGAACTTGACAAATCTTCAATAAGGACATTGACCTAAAATAGGATTTTAAAATATTAGTAAAATGTCTTTAATGCCCTCCCTCGTTAATCTCACATCTCTCTTCCTCCCTCTATTTCTTCTTGGATGGAAGAAGCATGATTTTCTTGTTCGAGCAATGGTACGCTGGTTGAAAACTGAACGAGTGTCACCCCAATGGCAGGCCGTGGGGAGCATTAAATTTAATGTGAATGGTTCTTGTGTTGATGGCAGAGATAGCGGAGGTCAACTTCATTGTGGATTTGTTGAAGGTGGTGTGTTCTTTAGTACTCCGTTTTTTTGACCCTGTACTTCGATTTGATCTGGGCGTTTTGATGTTGCAATTTTTTGTTTCTTCTTTCCATCGTAAAAAATAAGGATAAAAAACATTACACAGTTTTTTGTTTCTAGCTTCAGTCTACACCCGTATGGTTGGAAGTAATTGTTTGTGCCTTGTTTATAATTGATTTTTTCTTAGTTTTGTTTGGTTGAAGAATAAAATATAGTTCCTTTTATATACAGGAGGATGTTTGAATTCTTCTGAAACTTTCACCGAAGCTTTCTTATTCTTTGCTGAATCAATCTTGTTGATACACATACCCTTAATAAAGAAAGAAGGATGATTATGAAATATAATATTGAAGTTATATTTGGGTTTTGTTGCATAGAAGGATATAATTAATTAGAAGTTTATTGTGTAACCATATGAGCCATTAATAATTTTAGAGCATGTAGGTAATTTGACCCAATTTTTAAATCCAAGTTTAGGTCAAATAGCATTATTAATGATTTGTTAAGTTCAGTGACCCAAATTAAAAAGGGAGAATTACACTAAGGTCCCAAAGAAGAAGAGAAATGAAAAAATGGTCCCATTGAGTTGTTAATACAGGCTCCTGGAGTTGTTAATGAGTTGTCAATACAGGCTCATGGAGTTGTTAATGGGACCATTTTTTCATTTTACAATCTACAGGGACTATTTCTTCATTTTTTTTCTTTCCTTGGGACCTCATTGTAATTCTCCCAATTAAAAATTGGGTATTTCAAATGGCTTTTAAAAGGATTTTCCCTATTTTTAAGGTTATTTTAAGAATTATGTCATTTTTTTTGTACATTAAAAAAATATATAGACTGTTTGGTTTGATTCCATGGGAGAGAATTACATGTAATCATGATGCAACAGATTAATTACAGCGTTTGGTTGGGCAAATGTAATGTAAAGAAGATTACATTTTATAATCTAGATTGCATCATTTGATGTAATCAGGGTTATACTGCTAAGACTGATGAATAAGGATGCAGACACCCTGTAATCAAGTGAAAAAGATATTATTATCATTATAATTTTTAAATTGAACTAAGTATCCACCTATAAACGTTGCTAAATGGTAAAGAATTACAACCACTAAATATTAAAAAAATAACTAATATTATAAACATTTAAAAAATATTCTCCCATTAAAAAAATTATATTCCACCATTAAAAAATATTAAAATATCTCATTAAATAATATTTCCACCATTAAATATTAAAAAATTACCATGAACGCAACTTGTTGCATAATATTTTCACTATTAAATATTAAAAAATTACTATAAACCCAACCTGTACATTGCACAAATTGAAAAAATTACCAAGAACCCAACGTGTGTATATTATACATATATGTGTAGATAGGGGTAATTTTGTCTCTTAGTATATTATTCCCATATATTCTCATGTTCGATGTAATCCAACCAAACTTTTTATACATATGCATTATCTTTCCTTAATGTAAACCAAACAATTTTATATAATCATCATTACATTACATTCCATTACATTGTATTATATTCCTTTACATTATTGTACCTCCGATTTCGTGAACCAAACGGGTGCATATAGTGTTTGATTCACTTTAAAAGTTTGTGAGTATTTTTGTATCTCAACCCTTTTTAAATTTGGGGTATTTTAGTACTTTCATAATAACAGTGTGGGTTACACTACAAAAAAGTAATAATTGTTGGATTATTTTAACGGCCGTGTCATTTTTGTTCTCATTTTAAGTATTTGTAAGTACTTTTGCCTCAACAAAAAGCTATTGTATTATAGTGTTTGATGCGGATAGAAGTTTATAAGTATTTTTACACATTTATCCAATGTTATTAAACCCGAACCGAACCGGCCAAATCAACTCAAAAACTGGTAACTCAGCCATGAAACCGATATGGGAAAGCCCTCAACTCGAGGTTGGGGGTAACCTGGAGTGAACTGGTGTGACCCCAAGTGAATCGGGGTAAACCGGGGCACCCCAGGCTACTAGATTGACCCAGGTTGCCTTTTAAAAAAAAGTACCATGTTTTTTTTGGCATAAATTGTACAGGGCAATATTGGGCTAAAATAATAATAATTTTTATGTTAATGACTATGAATTTAGTTATTAAATGATTGTTGGTAGGAATATTTTATTATCAATTATCTATTTTGATATTTTATTAGGAAGAACATTTAATGATTATTTATTCTAGTGTCAATATGTCATTGGATGATAGTTTGATACTATAATGTTAATATATCTTAAAAATTGTAAAGAATGTTGGATAAGTGTATGATTGTTTTGTTAGTGATTATTCAAGGTTTTGAATTAATATTTAAATTTTGGATGGCATGAAAAGAATTTAAATTATTTATTTTTTTATTCCCCACCGTTCTAACTCCCGAGTTTATTTTGAGCATCCTATACCTAAATTGGTTCGGAGGCTGGTCCGCGTTTAATAACCTTGCATTTATCCATCACTTTAACTATATTACTAAAATCAAGAATAGGTAAGGTTGTTAAACACACGAATTTAAGCAAATTTGTTTCAAATCGCAAACTTGTAAAAGTTTACTTTTATCAATAGATAAGAATTAATAATGTATAATTAAATAATTAAAATATAAAAAATGACAACGATTTGATTTAAATATATTTTAAATTCAAATAATTGAAATTAAATCCATTAACACTCATAATTTATTATCATCAACAAATAAATTTCTATAAAATTCATATATAAAGTCACTTGGCATGATCAAATTGTAAAAGAAAGTATAAGTTTAATAGTGAGTTAATATAATTTTATAAGGTAGAAATGTTAAAACGGTAAACTTAGTATGTGAACTCCCGAGTTTAGCTGAGTTTACAACTAACACTAGTTTGATGGTAACTCGATACGATTTTCTAAGCTAAAGACATAAAAAAAAGTAAATTCGGATAGTCAATTTGCAAGTTCGACAAGAATGATAGTGGTACTTACGGGTGCATTTGAGTGGATGAGATGAGATTATGGAATGCTTCTTTGATACATTATTTGTTGCTAATGCCTCTTGAATATGTTGATTTCATGCGTAGCCAGGCATTGGAGAACAGAGTAACAATTCTGAGTCAAATGTAAATGTTTCAATAGCGAGTATATATAATAATCATATTGGGAATATTCTTTTATTTTTTTATTCCATGTTCGATGAATTAGATTAACATTTTCACCATCTTGTTCTGAATTTCTCTCGCTGGCTAGTTGAATTATCATATTGGTTAGGACTACTACAATTTTATTCGACGTTAGATGAATTATATTTTCCCCATTAATGTGTGATTCCAATGAAAGAATGTAATTATCAAAAAATTTCTAATAAATTTGTAGCATAAATCTATTGTTATTTCTTACTTTGAAATTTGTCATTGCACATTACTCACCTGTTGTAAAAATTTTTGGTAATTATATTCATTCATTAGGCCTCATAGTTAATTTTCCATTACTTTTTGCTACTAATATGTTTATCACTTGCTTAATTATCCTGAAATTCAAAACATCTCCATGTTTCTTTCTGGTTCTCAATTTATATGATGATATATTTACTTTTTTTATTAGTTCATTGTTCTTATTTCATAACACATAATAACCAATATTGTTTAGAAATTGTGACTACTAATCAGGAACACTCTTATTTGAACATCGTAATTTGAATGTCCGAGTTTGCTTCTATCAATGCACTTTCAAATGCTAAGTACATTTACTCTCTCCCATTCAAAATATAAGATCGTTTTAATTAACTTACGGAATGAAAAAAATTATGATGATTATTTATAATTATCATGTAGAGAATTTGTCACACTTCTCTAAAAATACTCCTGCATTCTAAGAATTAGAATGCAAAGGTTATGGATGGCAAAAGAGTGGCAGGTCATGCTTACTCATATCTCTAGAGACCTTAATGTTCATGCTGATTATTTAGCATTGTTGGCTCATGATAGTATGGTTAATTTTGTTACCTTTGATCATCCACCGACTCCGCTTAGGATAGGCGATGGTTGATGAGAGTGTCTTGTTTATGCCTCTCTCAGAGGCGGCTTTGTATTAATCTATTGTGGATTAATGAATTCCAGTTTATATTCAAAAAAAAAAAAAAGAATTAGAATGCAATGCATGTAGATAAAAATACTCTAATAAATAAGGGTTATATGGGAAAGAAACAACAAATATTAATATACGAGAGAAGAGAAAATTACACTTTATTATTTAGAACCAAGTATTTTTAAACGGGGTTGGCAAAAAATCCTTTTAAATGGACTTAATATTTAGGAGTATTTTATTTATGATAGTTTTCTTGAATCTTTCTGAAAATGAGAGGGTGATGTCAACTATGGCTGTGAGTGTTTGTGGTACAAATATATTTGTATGTGATCAAGAGGTATCACATACTAAATAAATAAATATTCAAAGAGCCAAACAATTCTTCCTCTTGGCGGATATCCTCGACCAACTATGATACAATGGCCATTCCTGTTGGGCATCCTTATATTTTTATTATTTTTACTTAAAGGCCAACACAGCCAAAAAGTCAGAAATTCTTAGAACATCTTATTTGTCCGTGCGTAATGAGATATAACTAATGTTTCATTACGTACTTATTATAGTTTTATATGTATTCATCGTTGCAATGTTGATAATATGGAAGTTAACTACATTTTTCAATAAAAAGAGAATAGAATGATCCGTTAGAACTTTTACATTACATAAAAACGAATGCTTCCACGCACTTGCTCTCTTTCGTGGGTTGCTGATCGTCTGCTCCTCATTTCTGTACACTTCTTTTACCCAAAATTACAAAAACAAAAACCTCATTGATATCGTCAAACTAACAACATAAAAGATAAATCCAAGCTTTCGTCTAATTTCTGGGAGCATACGGACAAGTGATTGAGTGAAAAATAAAATTACTAGCTCCAACCATTTGCTCAGGGTCTGTAGCAAAATTAATATTACAAGTTACGGGGGGTAATAGCTACACACCTTGCATGATAACACAATACTATTTGCTAATATAGTTATTCCAAGCAACTAATTATCATTTCTTTGTTCGTGCGGAGAAATCGCAATTAAATCTTAGTATTTCTTGAGGAAATTCCGGAACCAGTGAGAAGACAATTTAGGGTATCTTTTCAAGTCATCCTTGTAATCAACGAAGTTGATTCCAAATCGCACAGTGTATCCTGAATCCCATTCCAGGTTATCCAGCAGTGACCACGCGAAATATCCCTTTACATTCACCCCGGCCCTTGTGTGTACCAAAAGCCAACCACAACATAAGAATTAAAGTGCAACAGCGAATCCTTTTGAAACAAATATGATATACATATATATATATAGAGAGAGAGAGAGATTCCTTTCATAGGTGCTACTTACCTAATAGCACTTTGAAGACAATAGAGATGACGATAATAATAATCAATTCTATATGTATCCACAAGGGCTTCCTCAAGTGATAGTGTTGGATCATTATATTCATCATATCCTATAATATGCACATATCTTCAGCGTTTAACATTCAGATTAAACAATGCATACATGCAAAAACAAATACGACCAATGTAGTACCGCTTTCGGTAATGTAAATTATGGGGTTGTTGTACTTTCTCTTGATGTGGAGCAGCAGTTTTTGCAATCCTCTGGGGTAAATACATAACCAGTCTGAAGCGCCCTGCACATAAATGAAGGGTTACGTTATATTTATGATTTACAGAGGAAAAAAGGCCATAAAAGCATTGATAGGCATCAGCAAATGAAGTGGCACATAGATACCATTGGTCCCAGGAGCTTCCCATCACGGCTATCTGTCATGAAAAAACAAAAGGTATGCTTTCACAATCACAGTATAGTTTTTCTTGAATTCTTTCAAGCCATCAGAACTGAATTAATCACAGTATATACACAACTTTATAATATCTCACATAATGCTATTCTTACTTGTAACATTAACTAAAGAATCAGTCTGCAGGCTTGGTCTGCTGGGATCATGTAGGTGAGGTGCATGAGCAGCATAAAAGGATGAGTAGTAATTTAAGCCAAGGAAGTCAAATGACCCTTTAAGTAGCCCGGATTGCTCTTCAGAGAACTTTGGCAATCGGTTTCCTACAAGAGATTGCATGCTTCTCGGGTATTCGCCTTTTGTGATTGGTTCCATATACCTGGAATAAAAAATAAGTTCATGTGCCCACTTCAAAGTTGTCTTCTTTACACTTTCATCTGCTTGATTCTGCTGCTTTTTCCAACATAAAATTTTGGCGCTCCATAAAACAGGCGCACCAACTATCTTTAGAATCACGACAGCCCACATAATTCACAGATAATAATCCAAAACTACCCTAAGTTCAAGGGAATCTTTTACAGGGGTGAAGAGTGATGGATGCAAGAAGTTAACCTGTCCATTTAGTAGTCAAATTATTTTTATTCAATTTTAACAAGACTAGCTTTTACTCTTGTCCAACATCCTAAAGAAATGTTAGTAATAAGACTTACCATCCAAACATGAAGTCAAGAGCTCGGTCAGCAGCATCAGAATCTGATTTACTGTCGGAGAATGGTACTAACCAGTCAGAATTTAGAGTTATGCCTATCACACCCTTTTGAGAATCCTGCACACTTATTCAAATATTCTGGTTATTTACTAATAATTCTAGTTCACCTAGAAATAAGTCTACTACAGTGTTCGGCCATTCTGTTATAAAAGTCAAATTATCAATATTCTGAGCTCAGATTTATGAGGTTATATGCTTAATCAGATACAACACCTGATACTTGATCTTATACGCTTGAACAGCAGCTGCATGAGCAAGAAGTTGGTGGTGGGCAACCAAATAGGGCTCTGTCCCTGAATCACCGCCAGTGCAATTCATATTCAGCCAAGCAGAACACCGACCTGGTGCAAACCTGCCATTTGCATAGCCATTCTTGCTGACACTCCTTGGTTCATTCAATGTAATCCAGTTCGTGACCCTATCACCAAATTCCTTAAAGCAGAGCTCGGCATAGTCCCTAAAATCCTCTCTGCACATAACTTAAATCTAAGCCATAGACCCTGATTTATGAAAAATGCTTTCTCAATAGTCTTACAGTGGAAATTTGAATTACTTACACAATGTGAGGACTTAAGAAGCCACCATACTCATCTTCTAAAGCTTGAGGAACATCCCAATGGAAAATGGTTGCAAATGGTTTCAGATCTGAAATAATTTCAAAGATTTTTCATGTTTATACCTTTGTAATAAATACGATACTGCATAATAAAGGGATAAACGAAATAAAAATTTAATTTTTACCATTAGCCAATAGCTCGTTGATTAAGTTGTTGTAATACTTAATTCCTTCTTGAGTAATACCTCCCCCCACCTTTCCTTCTGCAGACAGTTCATAAAATTTTAGAAGGGTCAAAGTGAAACGCGTAACTAGTAAACAACATCGTAGGCACATGAAAAAACATGACTTACTTGGAAGTATTCTTGACCAAGAGATAGAGAATCTGTAAGCATCCATATTCATATCTTTCATGATCTTGACATCTTCCTATAATATGTAACAATCTATCATCAAACTACAAAGAAAAACAAATGAAATGAAAGAAAACGATCTTCAGGATTAGAGTTTGAAATCATTAACCAGTCGTAAGAGCATAAGTTAACTTTGGTGTTCAACTATTAGTCATTTGGAGTTTGGACCATACCTTATAACGATGGTATGAGTCATCAGCTACGTCTCCATTGCTTCCTCCTTTTATTTTTCCTGCAAACCAGATCAATATTGAAATTTAAACTATTCATGTCAGTACATCACTAAGGAGTACGTATTTATATTTTATAGTTGTCTAAGTTGAAAATAGCGTGAACAAAAGTCAGAGAACACTTGGACTGGAATAACTGAGAGAGAGAGGAATCAACAGCATGCTTGGTCAGCAGCATCCAAAACCCCCAAATTCAGTCATCCAAGATAACATTCGTTGGTCGCAACTCAACTAAAGTTAATTGTGCAAGAAATAGGCAGAAATTAGCATTCTCAGGGGCGAGTGTTCAACAGAAGCAGAAAAGAGTGGGCAAATTAGTTTGGTTTGGAACAGTGAGACGGATACCTGGGAATTTATGGGTGAAGGTATCCCAAATACTAGGTCCTTTACCATCTTCATTTGCCGCACCTTCGTACTAGATAAGTCATTGATTCAATTAATTGTACAAAATACATATGGTTCAAGTGAAGATAGAAATGAGGAACTAGAGTAAAGATGGACCTGGTAGGCGGAAGATGAGGTCCCGAAAATGAAGCCTGCGGGGAAACTGGAGCGGTTAAGATTGGAAACGTCAAGGATGGGAGGAGTTGCAGCAGATTGCATCAAAGTGAGGGCAAGCAGGGCCGAAAGGCGAAGGAGCAGCGCCATAAATTTATATGGGAAATCGCATCTCTATCTCAACTGCTCGAAACAATTTTGATCCGATATCATCGAGAGCTACCCGTTACGAAGAGCATTGGACGATACCTTCGCCCCTTGGATTCTGAAACGCGGCAGAAATTAAATTCTAAACCCATAAACAGTAAAATTTGAGCGAGTGTTATGCGTGCAAATTGCTTTTCCAGCGCTCGTCTGAGTAAATGGATGAAGGAATTTTGATGCCAAGACTCCAAAGAAAATGAAGATCAATGCGACGACAGGGGTTGGAACAAGCTTAGCAGCCAATTCCCGGAGTATGGTGAGGCAGCCTAAAGTGGGGAAATTCCGGCCCTTGGCTTAAGGGACCACCCAGATCACGCCAAATCATCCGTGTTCGTCTTTAGAGCATGTCATATTATCGAATATTTGAGATTTAAAAGGTGGCCTGCACTCTAAACACTAGTAGCTCCTGGCATACAACAGATTGAGGGACTCGTTCCTATGCGGAAGTTCAAACTATGGTAATGCTACAACCAAAGCGAATCTAAAGCCATTGAACAATAAGATTCTCTGTTCCCGGTTTTATCAAGAACGAGACCACGTCAGCACATCGGCGACACCCTCCTTTCTGCTTCACTCATGCATATTTGATGTGTCTGGAAATCAAAGGCTTTTTACTTAGCTATATTAGCTTTTAGTATTATTAAAAGTTTTATTATCCTTGATCAATCTCTATCTTCCAGGCAATTGATGAAGATTGATAGTTGTTGTTTTGCTCTGCATTTCTCTGGGGACGTGTTTCGTTATAGCCTTTTTCATAAGGTAATGTCGTCTGGTGTAAATTCAAAAAAAAAAAAAAATCAAAGGCCTTTATGCACTAATTGGTTTTCATTATCAAACTTTTTTTTTCAAATACAGGTATACTTCCTTCCAGTCGCTGCACCTGATTTTATCCTTGACAGAACCAATTTGCAGCCAATCACGTTTTGTTCTTGAAAATATATAGTAACAAGAGGGGCAAAATCATAATATTATTATTATCAATATATATTTTACATCCCATTATTAATCTAAGATATATTAAGCACAAGAGATTGTATTATCTACCAAATGTGAAAACACAATTTTATCCCTGTTCCTCTTATTTATATTCTGTAATTGGCAGGAAGACTCTGTATATATGGTATTAATGACATTAGTATATTATAAAGAGTACTGTCCTGATTAACAGATATTTATTCATGCCATTGTTTATTGGGAATCATTTGGTACAGAAAATTAACTAATATTTTTGGAGGAAACTCTTGAACCATTGAGCTGAGAGCTTGGGGTATCTTTGATTGCCGTGTTTATAATCCACAAAGTTGATCCCAAAACGCACAGTGTAACCGCTGGCCCATTCAAAGTTGTCCAGTAATGACCACGCAAAATATCCTTTTACATTGACGCCATCCCTTGCAAGAGTAAAATTAAGTTAAATAATAAATAGGGCGGGATAGATCAATGGCTCTTGAATGAATTTATTAAGAAGGAAGCTATATATATACTTACTTAATTGCAGATTGAAGATAATAAAGATGACGAAAATAGTAATCAATTCTAAAAGTATCCAGGAGGGCTTCTTCCAAGGTTAGTGTCGGATCATTGAACTCGTCTATACCTATACCACAAACAAATAATTAACATCATAAATGCAGCTGGCAGGCAAATATTGAATATATATAGGAGAAAAATGAGACAATAATTAGAGTATGTGTATATATATGTATCTACCGTTTTCAGTGATGTAAATCAAAGGATTGTTATACTTAGCCTTGACATAGAGCAGCAGGTCTCTAATTCCTCTGGGATAAACATATAACCAATCAGATGCAGCCTGCAGGTGTAGAAATAGTCAGACACATAGGGCTTGAAGTTAATTAGACATTAATTAAGGAAACAGAAGAGAATTATATTACGCACCCTTGGACCAATGGGATTACCGTTGCGCTCAGCTACAATGAAATTCATTCATCAATTAAGTACGATGAATTAAATAGTTATGAGTGAATAATTAGATTAAGAATAAGAAATACTTGTAAGACGGGCGTGAGAATCAACTTGATAGGAGGGTGGGGCATTGGGGAAGTAGGGTGCATTGGCAGCGTAACGAGCAGTGTAGTAGTTAAGGCCCAGAAAGTCGAAAGAGCCTTTAACAAGTTTGGACTCTTTGCTTGACCACTTTGGCAGTCGCCTCCCCACTAATGCTCGCATGCTCTTCGGGTACTCTCCTTCCGTCAACGGTCCAATAAACCTGCACACGCCCTTATATTTAATTTTAATTTGTCTTTGGCATTAATATAATGATATATATATATATATATATATGTATGTATATACACACACTAACCACCCAAACATGAAATCAAGAGCTCGTGCGGCAGCATTTTGATCGGATTTATTGTCTGACAAGGGCAGGAACCAGTGGGACACCAGAGTTATGCCTATCACACCCTTTTGAGATGCCTGAAACTTGGACTTGTAGATTTGGACGGCGGAGGCATGAGAAAGAAGGAGGTGGTGAGCAACGAGATAGGGCTCGGTGGAGGAATCGCCGCCGGTGCAGTTCAGACGGAGCCCAGCGGAACATCGACCCGGTGCATACTGCCCCGTCGCATACCCGCTGCTGGTGTAACTCACTGGCTCGTTCAATGTTATCCAATGCTTCACTCGGTCCCCAAACTCCTTGAAGCATACTTCCGCGTACTCCCCATAGTCCTTCCTGCTCCCTCCTCACCCAATTTAACATTCATCCCTTAAATAAATATAATTCATTTAGTTTTAATTAATTTCCATTTATCGTCACTCACACTATGTCTGAGCTCAAGAAGCCCCCGTACTCATCCTCCAAGGCTTGCGGCAGATCCCAATGGAACAGCGTTACAAATGGTGTTAAACCTGCGTGCACTCCCGTCAGTTTTTAATCTCTCCCCCGCACACATGCATACATACATTTGTCACCAACAATCTATACATAAATCAGTAAACACTTGGCTCCTCACCCTTGGCCAGTAGCTCGTTGATGAGGTTGTTGTAATATTTGATTCCCTCTTGGTTTATACCTCCACTCAGCTTCCCCTCTGCACACACACGGTCATAATAATAATTAAATAAGAATCCGTCCAGCTCGTCTAATTAATTAAAAACTCTGTCATAATATGACAACTTGACTTACTTGGAAGGATTCTTGACCAAGAAATGGAGAATCTGTAAGCATCTAAATTCATATACTTCATGATTCCAACATCCTCCTACCTCATGTCAAAAGGAATCGACAACGGTTGTATAAAAATGTATACTATACAATCCAAAAGAGCAAGATGAAGAAGATGATTTGATTTTCATTATTTTATTTGTAATTAGAGATCAATTCAAAACGAGGGGCCGGCCTAGCCTGTTGATGAATCCCCAAAACGAGACTAGTATTGTCCTTGTTAAATAATAAAGGCGGAAATTAATTTTTTTTTTTTTGGCATAAGTTTGAATCTGAATTTGACGTGTACAGGCTCATACCTTATACCGATGATATTCGTCAGTAGCTACATCTCCGTTGCTGCGATCCGATATTTTTTCTGCAAACCAACCACCAGTAAATTAATTTTAAAAAAAACGTACGTTATTAATTAATTCATTTGTACACACATATAAGTTACAACTACCATTCCATGGTTCTAAAAAAGGAGCCACACAAGGGAGTAGAGGTTGAATGAGTCATTTTTCAGTAGTTGTGATCAATATTATTTTTGGTAATTAACGCGTGCGGGCTTCATTTTGTCTGGGATGAATAATTAATTGGTAATTTTTGCTATCTATGTATCCCTAGTGGACAAGCTTCATTTTGTCTTTCTCGCAGCTTTCAAACACGCGACAGCGGCTTTTGTGTGGAGACGTTTTGACTAGAAATGTACGTGAAAATTAAAATATAAAAATAAGGAAGGGCCATTAGTATCGTCTGGGTGAGCAAATTAGAACGGTTTAATTAATTCAGTTTTGTCTGGGATGAATAATTAATTGGTAAATTTTGCTATCTATGTACCCCTAGTGGATAAGCTTCATTTTGTCTTTCTCGCAGCTTTCAAACACGCGTGACGCGACAGCGGCTTTTGTGTGGAGACGTTTTGACTAGAAATGTACGTGAAAATTAAAATATAAAAATAAGGAAGAGCCATTAGTATCGTCTGGGTGAGCAAATTAGAACGGTTTAATTAATTCAGTTTTTATTTTTGAAAATTTCGATTTTGGTGTTTGGTTATTCGAAAAATGATTCGGTTAAAACTGAAATATATATAATATATTTATATGAATAGATTTTGAATTATATTAAATTAAGTCTATAAATATTTTATAGGAAAAATTTCATTAAAGGACCACCCGACTATGCCACATTATTGTCTTTTTACCAACAAAAACAATTTTCATTTTGATCCATGGTTTTACAGTGAAATTTCATAATGCTTTAGTCCTTGATTGAAATAAATTTGGTCATGTGGTCCTTTAATGAAATTCACCCTATTTTATATCTATTTAACTTATAGAAAAACTATGGATTAATGTCATCTTTAGTCCCTCAAGTTTACCCACATTTTAGTTTTGATCCCTCAAATTTCAAACAATTGGTTTTGGTTCCTCTAGGAAAAAAAAATAGTCCAAACTTTTGTTGAGTTGTAGAGACAAATGTTTTAAATGAAATGAAATTTGAGAGATCAAAGCCTATTATTCAAAACTTGAGGGACTAAAAAGTATATTAAGTATTATGGCCAAAAAAAAAATTAAGTATTAACTAAGAATCTATTCATATATGTTTCATTTTGTAGATAATGTGATAAAAAAATACGGTTATTAACCGAACCAAGTTTTTGGGCTAATTTGGTTGGAGAAAAAACCGAATGCATCCATATAGGAGGCTGTTTAAAAATGGAAAAAAAGACAGAGAAAGAAGCATATATTGAAAACAAAATAGATGCATATATTGGTTTATATATGGGGAAAATTGTAGATGCATGAGCAGATGGAGATGAGGCATGAGTGTCTGGTGGAAATAAACTAGGTGGTGGTTTTATGTAGGTATTTACAAGTCCATTCGTAAGTAATTGGAGTTGGACTTGCACATAGCTTGTCCTGACTTATTCCTAGTCATCAAGAGTGAAATTAAAAGTAGAAAAAGAGAGAGAGACCTGGGTATTTGTGGGTGAAGGTATCCCATATGCTGGGTCCTCTGCCGCCTTCCCTTGCGGCACCTTCGTACTGCGTGCGTGCGGGCATATATGTATATATGTATTAGTAATAGTAATAAAGACACACACGCACGAGTGTATGTGAATGATATATATATATAGAGAGAGAGAGAGAGAGGAGTGAAGAACAAATTAAAGAGAAGAAGGAAGGTGGGGCACCTGGTAGGAGGCGGAGGCAGTGCCGAAAATGAAGGCAGGGGGGAAGGAGCGTCGATTGAGAGAGGATATACCATTAAGAAGCTCATGATGAGTACTCTTACTACTTGTGTTTGTTGATGATGATGAGCTTCCAACAGTTATCACTGCCCACACCACCATCACTACCACCACCTTCATCTTCTTCATCATCCCCCTATCTCTCTATCCCTATACTCCTCCCTTGTGTGCTTCCTCCTTCTCATCCATCTATCCATATATATACACACACAGCATACCCCACTACATATTACTACTTCGGTCCTAATTATAAGATAAACTTGATTTTTTTTTGGAAAAATTAAGGAAGTTAAATAAATTACTTAATCATGTGCTCGTTTGGAAGAGCTTATTTTTAGGCAATAAGTGCTTATAATTCGTGATTCACGGTATACGAGGTAAGTATGTGAGAGGAGTTTTTTCTCGGCTTGCATAATAAGGGTTTATTTCTCAAATTTAAGCTCTTCCAAACACACCTATATATCATATATTATGTATTCTTAAATTATATATTAATTTATTAGTCAGACTAATTAGTTTGAAGAAAAACATAAAAAATATAAATACTCTAAAGTAATTTAATTAGCTTCTTTAATTTCTCCAAAAAAAAAATCAACTTTATCTTATAATTAGAACCAGAGGAGTATATACATAAGATTACGTGTACGAGTCACGGCCACATCCTCCTGATAATGTGCTTAATCATGTGCCTCCAATATATACCCCTTTTTCAATACCTACTCTCTAATACAAGTCTGCATTATGTTTGTTGGCTAATTCCTACGGTTGAAAATAAGTAGGAAGAAATACTCAATTTTTCAGATAATAATGAAAATCCACTCGTTTGATTTATTAAAAAAATCTTAAATTCTCAAAGAATTAGATTTTATATATACTTTAATTTGCTTTCTATTCATTAAGGAAATTAAATAGCTTGCTAAATAGAAAGAACTTAAGTATGTATTTTTAAACTTATTATTAATTAATTAAAAATTATGGAACAAAATTCAATTAAAAAAATTTCCCCTTTAATATTAATAATACTGTATTCATTTTAAAAAATAATTTAGACTACCCTTACTGCAAATAACTCGTATAAATGTGGCTCAGTTTTTTGTTCATGTTTCCAAAAACAATATTAATTAAAAATTCTCAATATATGTAAAAATACCTAGGTATTTAATTAATTTTCTACTGAGGAATAGTTATCTTGTCATGCCAGATTACATGGCGAGGAACTATTCGTAGAATCATTTGAAGCTTTTAAACCAGAACGTGCACGACGACATAAAAAGTTGACGGAGACAAAATAAATCTCTAAAAATGAAAAATATGGACGAAATATATGTCCCCTACTATGTTTGATAAAAGTGTCCATACCCAGGCTTACCCTGCATTACTTGTTTCTTTATGATCGGACTGACCCACAAATACAAGACAAGAGGTGTTCTCCGCCGGGAACAAACGATAGTTTTCTTTTTGTTTTTTTGGAGGGCCCGAATCAATAGTTAATTGTTACGATGCAATCAATTTATGATGGCGGGTTTGATATATTATAATAAAAATAATTAATTAATACATTTATTTTCTTAAAACAAATGTTATACTTTAATTAAAGTTAATTAACTCTATATTAAAATTCATTAAAAGGAAATTTTTATAATTCACATCAAATATGTAATAATATAAAAGACGGCAAACATTATGTGATGCATATCAAAATCTAATACTAAACCCCCTTCTTTTTTTTCTACTTAATATCGGAAAAAATACATTAAAAGGAAGGCTAGACCAACTTTAATTATAAGGCCAAAACCCACCACCATCACTGTTCCGAAGGCTAATTTGCCACTGCCTAAAGTTTCGAGCGTTAGAGGTGTGCCTCTTGGCCGAAATCATAATTAATAAATTAGTTCACTACTATAGGTTTTGACATTTATAACACCTAATACATAATGGTTATAACTAATGAATGTCCTGTATGTAACGATTAATTATGCGAACTGTTGTGTATTACAAGGCAGAGTTCACGAAAATACAAATATAACGATTATAGTTAGTAACCGTCATTTATTTAGTGACAAAAGTGAAACTGTCATGTAACACTTACAAACGATTCAATTTCCAACCTTTAATATCATCGAAGACAAAACATAACGGTCTTTAGAAATAACCGTCATATAACACTTTCAAATCATCTAGCTTCCCTAGATACCAATTTATTGGTCATAACTCTTCTTAACATCGTCAGACATTCATAAGTTATAATCATTCATAACATTCGTTAAATATTTATTTAAACTCACATATTCTTTATAGCGCTCGTATATATAATGGTTCAATACCGTTATGTATGGCAGTTAATAACCGTTAGTGGTTTTTATATTCCTGGCTGTTTGATTATTAGAGAGAGAGTGTGTGTGCGTGTGTTAAACCTGGCATCCAAACAACTAAGAGACGCAGATTCTCTCCTTTTTCCCTTATGTTTTGCTCTCATCATTTTCTCTCAAATTGCACTTTTTTTTGTACAAAATACACAAGCTCCTCATCATTTTTTTTTGTGAAATAGTATTCACCATTCTAAAGTATTTTTTCAATACCAGATAGTACCCTAAAATATTTTTTCAAGATCCTAAAATAATTTTTCAGTATTATCCAATATCCTGAAGTATTTTAGTGATACAACTAGAGGGGAAAGGGAGTTTTGTTTGCTTAGATTGAATGCAAACCTCACAACTTTTATTCATATCAAAACTTTTGTCCTTTACAAATTTGAGATGTTTCAAAACTGACAATGGGGCATGCCCCAACCTATTATGCAAGGTCCAGATATCTATAGGTTCATGCTGATCACAAATCCCTCTATCAACCAAATTTACAAGATGTATATCTGTATTAGGTTCATTTTGTAGAATGTATAGACCCTCAATTAATCTACCAGTCGCCCTCATCTTTCCATCTTGAAGGCCCTGCAAAATGCAATGGTTAGGAAAGAAGGTGACCATGCAATGTGCATCTTTTGTAACCCTAGAGACAGATATCAGGTTAAACTGCAATTTTGGTGCATACAAAACATTATGTAATTCAAAATCATCAGAGAATCGCACATTACCTACATGAGTAACTAACACTCTATCACCATTAGGAATTTTAATAGTTTTGACAGGCCCTGTGTATTTCTCATATGAATTTAACAGAGATAGATCACCAACCAAGTGAGTAGTTACACCAGAATCTATCACCCAAGTAACATGTGAATAAGGATAATAAGAGAAACTCAAACCTGTACCGGTTAGTGTATGAATATTAGAACTTGGGTCAGTGTCCGTTTTAAGGAATTCCATGAGCTTCTCATATTGTTCACGAGTAAATGTTGGGGCAATCATATCATCATTGTGTGGGACGTCCTCCTTAACAGTCTGGCTGAGATTAGCAGCTTGAAACGTCTTCAATCGGTTTCCCTTAAAATCTGGTGGGAAGCCTATCAAATGCCAGCAGTTGTCTTTGACATGCCCTTTTTTATTATAGTGAGAGCACTCAGGCAGTGGAGAATTTCTTCCTCGTCCTTTGCCACGCCCCCTTCCACGAGCAACCATTGCAACCCCTTCAAGTGGATGTGGGTTAACAGTGCTACTGAGGTTACGCTGTGCCTCATCTTCTATAATCATACTAAACGCTTGATTTACAGTCGGTAAGGGGCTCATGAGCAAAATCTGACTCTTGGGTGCACTATAGGTGTCATTCAACCCAAGTAAAAATTGCAACAATTTTTGTTGCTGCAGACGTTGTGAATAGACTTGAGAAGTGGAACACTTATAAGAAGGAAGAGGCAACAGAACAGATTCTTCATCCCAGAGTTCTTTCATCTTGGAGTAATATTGGGATACTGTGAGAGTTCCCTGTCGCATGGAAGTAATTGCTCGGTGAAGGCTAAAAATCCGTGACCCTGTGACCTTGTCAAACGCTCTTGCAGATCGAGCCAAACAAGATGAGCTTCTTGATGAAAAATGACACTGTTGGCCAAATCTTTAGAAATGGAATGCAGTAACCAAGAAAGCACTATGGCATTGCACCGTTCCCACTGGTCATGGAGTCTGGTATCTTGTGCATCCTTGGTGTAGGACCCATCTATGAAGCCTAGTTTCTGTTTCCCTTTAAGAGCGATTCTCATCGACAGGCTCCATATGGTATAATTTTCGCAGCCAGTAAGCACCTGGTGAAGGTAGAGAGGATGAGTAAACGGGAGGGAATCGACTGTAAACTCTTCCTTTCGTTCAGCCATGAGAGAGGTGGGAATTAATTAGCGGACGGCCACAACAGTAATCTGAATCGGAAGAAGACGTGGAGATCGGTGGTGAGAATGATGGAAGATTCTGGATTTCTCGCGATGTTTAAGGCGTCGCCGATTCTGAAGCAGGTGAAAGTCGCAAGTGGCGTCGATGATTCTGAAGCGAGTGATGGATCTTGCGTCGATGATTCTAGATTTCTCGCGATGTTTGAGAGAATGATGGAAGATCGGTGGTGAGAATGATGGAAGATTCTGGATTTCTCGCGATGTTTGAGGCGTCGCCGATTCTGAAGCAGGTGAAAGTCGCAAGTGGCGTCGATGATTCTAAAGCGAGTGACGGATCTTGTGTCGATGATTGCGAGTGACGGATCTTGAAGATCCGAACTGGTGATTAGGTTCGATTGCTGAAGCGAGTGACGGATCTTGGAGATCCGAACTGGTGATTGAGTTTCTTTGGTATTCTTCGTCTCTGGCTCGTGGAATGAAGGACGAAGAACAAACTTCTGGGCCTGGGTTCTTCAGTTGTGGGCCTCTAAAGTCGAAGCTTAAGGCATATACCAGGCAGGTTCTTTCAATGGTCCAAATGTGGAATTGCTGAGTTCTAGAATATCCGACTTGTGTGGGTCAATTTCTTGAATTTGGGGCCTCTAAAGACAAGGCTTGAGGCATAAACTGAGACTTGTAACCTGGCGCTTTGGTACCATGTTGAGTGGAGTCACCAGTGGTTTATGAGCTGAACAATTTCTCTATATTGAATCAACTGAACTGAATTACAAACATGTGTCCACTATTTATAGATCTAATAACCAGACTCATACAGAGGCCCAATACATGTGGCCCAACTACATATATACAAGTCCTGAGTTTTAACAATATCAACTAAATCTATTACACACTAAATCTCAACAGTTTTCATCATCAAACTTTTTTTTTCAAATACAGGTATACTTCCTTCCAGTCGCTGCACCTGATTTTATCCTTGACAAGAACCAATTTGCAGCCAATCACGTTTTGTTCTTGAAAATATATAGTAACAAGAGGGGCAAAATCATAATATTATTATTATCAATATATATTTTACATCCCATTATTAATCTAAGATATATTAAGCACAAGAGATGGTATTATCTATCAAATGTGAAAACACAATTTTATCCCTGTTCCTCTTATTTATATTCTGTAATTGGCAGGAAGGCTCTGTATATATGGTATTAATGACATTAGTATATTATAAAGAGTACTGTCCTGATTAACAGATATTTATTCATGCCATTGTTTATTGGGAATCATTTGGTACAGAAAATTAACTAAAATTTTTGGAGGAAACTCTTGAACCATTGAGCTGAGAGCTTGGGGTATCTTTTATTGCCGTGTTTATAATCCACAAAGTTGATCCCAAAACGCACAGTGTAACCGTTGGCCCATTCAAAGTTGTCCAGTAATGACCACGCAAAATATCCTTTTACATTGACGCCATCCCTTGCAAGAGTAAAATTAAGTTAAATAATAAATAGGGCGAGATAGATCAATGGCTCTTGAATGAATTTATTAAGAAGGAAGCTATAAATATACTTACTTAATTGCAGATTGAAGATAATAAAGATGACGAAAATAGTAATCAATTCTAAAAGTATCCAGGAGGGCTTCTTCCAAGGTTAGTGTCGGATCATTGAACTCGTCTATACCTATACCACAAACAAATAATTGACATCATAAATGCAGCTGGCAGGCAAATATTGAATATATATATATATATAGGAGAAAAATGAGACAATAATTAGAGAATGTGTATATATATGTATCTACCGTTTTCAGTGATGTAAATCAAAGGATTGTTATACTTAGCCTTGACATAGAGCAGCAGGTCTCTAATTCCTCTGGGATAAACATATAACCAATCAGATGCAGCCTGCAGGTGTAGAAATAGTCAGACACATAGGGCTTGAAGTTGATTAGACATTAATTAAGGAAACAGAAGAGAAATATATTACGCACCCTTGGACCAATGGGAATACCGTTGCGCTCAGCTACAATGAAATTCATTCATCAATTAAGTACGATGAATTAAATAGTTATAAGTGAATAATTAGATTAAGAATAAGAAATACTTGTAAGACGGGCGTGAGAATCAACTTGATAGGAGGGTGGGGCATTGGGGAAGGAAGGTGCATTGGCAGCGTAACGAGCAGTGTAGTAGTTAAGGCCCAGAAAGTCGAAAGAGCCTTTAACAAGTTTGGACTCCTTGCTTGAAAACTTTGGCAGTCGCCTCCCCACTAATGCTCGCATGCTCTTCGGGTACTCTCCTTCCGTCAACGGTCCCATAAACCTGCACACGCCCTTATATTTAATTTTAATTTGTCTTTGGCATTAATATAATGATATATATATATATATATATATGTATAGACACACACTAACCACCCAAACATGAAATCAACAGCTCGTGCGGCAGCATTTTGATCGGATTCATTGTCTGACAAGGGCAGGAACCAGTGGGACACCAGAGTTATGCCTATCACACCCTTTTGAGATGCCTGAAACTTGGACTTGTAGATTTGGACGGCGGAGGCATGAGAAAGAAGGAGGTGGTGAGCAACGAGATAGGGCTCGGTGGAGGAATCGCCGCCGGTGCAGTTCAGACGGAGCCCAGCGGAACATCGACCCGGTGCAAGCTGCCCCGTCGCATACCCGCTGCTGCTGCAACTCAATGGCTCGTTTAATGTTATCCAATACTTCACTCGGTCCCCAAACTCCTTGAAGCATACTTCCGCGTACTCCCCATAGTCCTTCCTGCTCCCTCCTCACCCAATTTAACATTCATCCCTTAAATAAATATAATTCATTTAGTTTTAATCAATTTCCATTTATCGTCACTCACACTATGTCTGAGCTCAAGAAGCCCCCGTACTCATCCTCCAAGGCTTGCGGCAGATCCCAATGGAACAGCGTTACAAATGGTGTTAAACCTGCGTGCACTCCCGTCAGTTTTTAATCTCTCCCCCGCACACATGCATACATACATTTGTCACCAACAATCTATACATAAATCAGTAAACACTTGGCTCCTCACCCTTGGCCAGTAGCTCGTTGATGAGGTTGTTGTAATATTTGATTCCCTCTTGGTTTATACCTCCACTCAGCTTCCCCTCTGCACACACACGGTCATAATAATAATTAAATAAGAATCCGTCCAGCTCGTCTAATTAATTAAAAACTCTGTCATAATATGACAACTTGACTTACTTGGAAGGATTCTTGACCAAGAAATGGAGAATCTGTAAGCATCTAAATTCATATGCTTCATGATTCCAACATCCTCCTACCTCATGTCAAAAGGAATCGACAACGGTTGTGTAAAAATGTATACTACTATAAAATACAAAAGAGCAAAATGAAGATGATTGAATTTTCATTATTTTATTTGTAATTAGAGATCAATTCTAAACGAGGGGCCGGCCTAGCCTGTTGATGAATCCCCAAAACGAGACTAGTATTGTCCTTGTTAAATAATAAAGGCGGAAATTAATTTTTTTTTTTTTTGGCATAAGTTTGAATCTGAATTTGACGTGTACAGGCTCATACCTTATACCGATGATATTCGTCATTAGCTACATCTCCGTTGCTGCGATCCGATATTTTTTCTGCAAACCAACCAGTAAATTAATTTTTTTAAAAACGTACGTTATTAATTAATTCATTTGTACACACATATAAGTTACAACTACCATTCCATGGTTCTAAAAAAGGAGCCACACAAGGGAGTAGAGGTTGAATGAGTCATTTTTCAGTAGTTGTGATCAATATTATTTTTGGTAATTAACGCGTGCGGGCTTCATTTTGTCTGGGATGAATAATTAATTGGTAATTTTTGCTATCTATGTATCCCTAGTGGACAAGCTTCATTTTGTCTTTCTCGCAGTTTTCAAACACGCGACAGCGGCTTTTGTGTGGAGACGTTTTGACTAGAAATGTACGTGAAAATTAAAATATAAAAATAAGGAAGAGCCATTAGTATCGTCTGGGTGAGCAAATTAGAACGGTTTAATTAATTCAGTTTTTATTTTTGAAAATTTCGATTTTGGTGTTTGGTTATTCGAAAAATGATTCGGTTAAAACTGAAATATATATAATATATTTATATGACTAGATTTTGAATTATATTAGATTAAGTCTATAAATATTTTATAGGGAAAATTTCATTAAAGGACCACCCAACTATGCCACATTATTGTCTTTTTACCAACAAAGACAATTTTCATTTTGGTCCATGGTTTTACAGTGAAATTTCATAATGCTTTAGTCCTTGATTGAAATAAATTTGGTCATGTGGTCCTTTAATGAAATTCACCCTATTTTATATCTATTTAACTTGTAGAAAAACTATGGATTAATGTCATCTTTAGTCCCTCAAGTTTACCCACATTTTAATTTTGGTCCCTCAAATTTCAAACAATTGGTTTTGGTTCCTCTAGAAAAAAAAAAATAATCCAAATTTTTGTTGAGTTGTAGAGACAAATATTTTAAATGAAATGAAATTTGAGATATCAAAGCCTATTATTCAAAACTTGAGGGACTAAAGAGTATATTAAGTATCATGGCCAAAAAAAAAAATTAAGTATTAACTAAGAATCTATTCATATATGTTTCATTTTGTAGATAATGTGATAAAAAAATACGGTTATTAACCGAACCAAGTTTTTGGGCTAATTTGGTTGGAGAAAAAACCGAATGCATCCATATAGGAGGCTGTTTAAAAATGGAAAAAAAGACAGAGAAAGAAGCATATATTGAAAACAAAATAGATGCATATATTGGTTTATATATGGGGAAAATTGTAGATGCATGAGCAGATGGAGATGAGGAGGCATGAGTGTCTGGTGGAAATAAACTAGGTGGTGGTTTTATGTAGGTATTTACAAGTCCATTCGTAAGTAATTGGACTTGGACTTGCCCATAGCTTGTCCTGACTTATTCCTAGTCATCAAGAGTGAAATTAAAAGTAGAAAGAGAGAGAGAGACCTGGGTATTTGTGGGTGAAGGTATCCCATATGCTGGGTCCTCTGCCGCCTTCCCTTGCGGCACCTTCGTACTGCGTGCGTGCGGGCATATATGTATATATGTATTAGTAATAGTAATGAAGACACACACGCACGAGTGTATGTGAATGATATATATATATATAGAGAGAGAGAGAGAGAGGAGTGAAGAACAAATTAAAGAGAAGAAGGAAGGTGGGGCACCTGGTAGGAGGCGGAGGCAGTGCCGAAAATGAAGGCAGGGGGGAAGGAGCGTCGATTGAGAGAGGATATACCATTAAGAAGCTCATGATGAGTACTCTTACTACTTGTGTTTGTTGATGATGATGAGCTTCCAACAGTTATCACTGCCCACACCACCATCACTACCACCACCTTCATCTTCTTCATCATCCCCCTATCTCTCTATCCCTATACTCCTCCCTTGTGTGCTTCCTCCTTCTCATCCATCTATCAATATATATACACACACAGCAGACGCCACTGCATATTACTATCTTTAGTCCTAATTATAAGATAAACTTTACTTTTTAAAAAAAATTAAGGAAACTAAATAAATTACTTAATCATATCATATGTTATGTATTCTTGAATTATATATTAATTTATTAGTTAAACTAATTAGTTTGAAGAAAAACATAAAAAATATAAATACTCTAAAGTAATTTAATTAGCTTCTTTAATTTCTCCAAAAAAAATGAACTTTATCTTATAATTAAAACTAGGGGAGTATATACATAAGATTACGTGTACGAGTCACGGCCACATCCTCCTGATAATGTGCTTAATCATGTGCCTCCAATATATACCCCTTTTTCAATACCTACTCTCTCTAATACAAGTCTGCATTATGTTTGTTGGCTAATTCCTACGGTTGAAAATAAGTAGGAAGAAATACTCAATTTTTCAGATAATAACGAAAATCCACTCGTTTGATTTATTAAAAAAATCTTAAATTCTCAAAGAATTAGATTTTATATATACTTTAATTTGCTTTCTATTCATTAAGGAAATAGCTTGCTAAATAGAAAGAACTTAAGTATGTATTTTTAAACTTATTATTAATTAATTAAAAATTATGGAACAAAATTCAATTAAAAAAATTTCCCCTTTAATATTAATAATACTGTATTCATTTTAAAAAATAATTTAGACTACCCTTACTGCAAATAACTCGTATAAATGTGGCACAGTTTTTTGTTCATGTTTCCAAAAACAATATTAATTAAAAATTCTCAATATATGTAAAAATACCTAGGTATTTAGTTAATTTTCTACTGAGGAATAGTTATCTTGTCATGCCAGATTACATGGCGAGGAACTATTCGTAGAATCATTTGAAGCTTTTAAACCAGAACGTGCATGACATAAAAAGTTGATGGAGACAAAATAAATCTCTAAAAATGAAAAATATGGACGAAATATATGTCCCCTACTATGTTTGATAAAAGTGTCCATACCCAGGCTTACCCTGCATTACTTGTTTCTTTATGATCGGACTGACCCACAAATACAAGACAAGAGGTGTTCTCCGCCGGGAACAAACGATAGTTTTCTTTTTGTTTTTTTGGAGGGCCCGAATCAATAGTTAATTGTTACGATGCAATCAATTTATGATGGCGGGTTTGATATATTATAATAAAAATAAATAATTAATACATTTATTTTCTTAAAACAAATGTTATACTTTAATTAAAGTTAATTAACTCTATATTAAAATTCATTAAAAGGAAATTTTTATAATTCACATCAAATATGTAATAATATAAAAGACGGCAAACATTATGTGATGCATATCAAAATCTAATACTAAACCCCCTTCTTTTTTTTCTACTTAATATCGGAAAAAATACATTAAAAGGAAGCCTGAACCAACTTTAATTATAAGGCCAAAACCCACCACCATCACTGTTCCGAAGGCTAATTTGCCACTGCCTAAAGTTTCGAGCGTTAGAGGTGTGCCTCTTGGCCGAAATCATAATTAATAAATTAGTTCACTACTATAGGTTTTGACATTTATAACACCTAATACATAATGGTTATAACTAATGAATGTCCTGTATGTAACGATTAATTATGCGAACCGTTGTGTATTACAAGGCAGAATTCACGAAAATACAAATATAACGATTATAGTTAGTAACCGTCATTTATTTAGTGACAAAAGTGAAACTGTCATGTAACACTTACAAACGATTCAACTTCCAACCTTTAATATCATCGAAGACAAAACATAACGATCTTTAGAAATAACCGTCATATAACACTTTCAAATCATCTAGCTTCCCTAAATACCAATTTATTGGTCATAACTCTTCTTAACATCGTCAGACATTCATAAGTTATAATCATTCATAACATTCGTTAAATATTTATTTAAACTCACATATTCTTTATAGCGCTCGTATATATAATGGTTCAATACCGTTATGTATGGCAGTTAATAACCGTTAGTGGTTTTTATATTACTGGCTGTTTGATTATTAGAGAGAGAGAGTGTGTGCGTGTGTTAAACCTGGCATCCAAACAACTAAGAGACGCAGATTCTCTCCTTTTTCCCTTATGTTTTGCTCTCATCATTTTCTCTCAAATTGCACTTTTTTTGTACAAAATACACAAGCTCCTCATCATTTTTTTTTGTGAAATAGTATTCACCATTCTAAAGTATTTTTTCAATACCAGACAGTATTCTAAAATAATTTTTTCAAGATCCTAAAATAATTTTTCAGTATCCTGAAGTATTTTTTTTAGTGGTAGTTAGTACTCTAAAATATTTTTGGTGCAATATTCCAGTATCATGAACTAATTTTAAGTGCATTCAACATCCTAAAATATTGCACCAAAAATATTTTAGAGTATTGAATGACACTAAAAAAATATTTCAGGACACTGGATAATAATGAAAAATTATTTTAAGAAACTGACTGGTACTTAAAAAATACTTCAGGATGGTGAATGCTATTACGTAAATCACATTTATAATTTGATTTTTATTTTATTTTAAATTTATAAAAATCAGATTGAAAAAAAATCACTTCTACCGCTTTTAATCCAAACCAGCGTAACAATGGTGATGAAGATGAGAAGAACATGTTGTCATATACTTCTATGCATGTCAACATAACGTGGCGTTGATATATTTGATTTTTCAAAATCATTGAGCTTCTGTATATAAAAGTCATAAACGACCAACTCATAGCATGTTATCCTTTCTAATCCAATCCGATTCTATGTTTATTAATTATTGGGGCCTCTATATCTTTAACGATATCTTATCTCTGCAATTTCATTTTTATATTCGCTCGTCAGTGTCTACTTCAAATTTAATTTCCACTCTCTTACGCAGCCATTTGAATTTTCCAAATTTCCCTAGTTAATTCCCAACAAATATAGTAAAATACAGTCGTCTGCCAGTAATCAACCTCAACAACCACTATTACATATTATATATATATATATATATATATAAAAGCTATTATCTACTAATTGTTAATTATAGTGAGCCATGAAGATTGTGTTGCCGAAGCTTCTATAATGCGGAATTGGTGCTATTAGTTTGTACATATTATATCGCGGGTCATATATTTTTGTTTTCTTCATCGACGCTGGACGGTGCTAATCCCAAGTATTAAAATTATTTAGTGTATGTTTGATATCACGGCAGCTTAAAAAATAAGCTACTTATTACGCAAGTCGAGAAAAAACTTCTCTCACATACTTACCTCGTATACCGTGAATCATGAATTATAAGCACGTTTTGGACAAAAATAAACCATTCCAAACACACACTTAATTTAAAAGTTAGAAGAAGATGATGAATTAAACAGACACGTGAAGCAGTAATCCAACCGACGTCGAGAGTTGTATTGTCAACATCATCCAATCAAAATCACATTAACTGATCCTTTTACGTCTGTACTAGTCAAAAGAAAAAATAATAATGATCACGTCCGGTTTCATGTTGAATTTTCAGCCATTGTTTGACAATAATATAGTAATAAGAGAACCCGGTAATTTAAGTTGCGAAATATGTGTTACTGGTTTGAAATAGATTATTTTTTATTTACATGTATTTATAAATAATGATTAATGATTTACGGTATATGAGATAAATGTGTGAGAAGATTTTTATCTCAACTTATATAATAAAAATTTATTATCTAAAAATAAATGATACCAAACATACATGTAGTAATATTTCAAAACGAATTCAGCCTCAATGATGTTCGTTGGTCTGAATTTATTAATAATATTTTAATTTAATACCAGCTGAAAATTACTAAATTCCATTATTGGGATTACTATGTGTGTGTTTGGAGTCCCAATTGGAGGGGTTAATTGGGCTTATTTTAACCTTAAGCTCAATGAGAGAGAAAAAAGTGCATGTTTGGTTGACAAAATGAGCAATTAGGCTTTTGACAAATTGAGCACTATTCACATAAGATTGGCTAAAGCTCAATGTTGGAGCTTTTATCAAAAGCTCAATTGAAATATATCCCATGGTCCCACGTTTTTTTTCTCTCTCTCTCCTGCAATTACAATTAAGGGTGGATATTCTCTCTCTCTCTCTTGCCTGCAATCAAAATATTTTTTCAGTTGTGTCTAGTGTGTTATCAGACTGATTGCAATTTTATCTTTAATATATTTTTTCAGCTACAAAAATTAATTTAAAATATTTTTCGGTGCTTTTAACCCCTTAAAATATTTTTCCAACTGTACCCAGTGTGTTATCATACTGATTGCAATTTTACCATTAATATATTTTTTCAGCTCCAAAAATTACTTTAAAATATTTTTTTGTGCTTTTAACCCTTTAAAATATTTTTTCAGTTATACCCAGTCTTAGGAGACCGATTAAAATTTTACCTTTAATGTATTTTTTTTAGTAGTAAAGAGCACTCAAAACTTAGAATACTGATTTATTGATTTCCACCAACTCTAAAATATTTTTCCAGTAGCACCTAATATTTTAAAGTAATTACTTGATTTTTTAAATATTTTTCCAACCACACTCTCTTACCATTATCACAAAAGCCCTTATGCTTAAGCCAATCCAAACAAGTTTTATTTTTACAAAAGCCCAATTGACAATCGTCAGTCCAAACATAAATCACATTACACAATTTAGCTTTTACCAAAAGTAATATTACAACAAGTCCAATTGAAACAAGCCCAATTACCAATCGTTGTTCCAATGACTTTCATCCACATGGCTTCTCTTTTAGGGGATTGGATCTTCTCTTTGAAACACTAGCTAGAATTTTTATTAGTTTTTTGGGAGAATTGCCCAAAAATATATTTGGGACAAATTAATTGATGATTGCTATCAAGCATGTAAGCAATCTTTCGTGTGTGCAAGCGATCTTCTGTTTTGTGCAAACCATCTTCCGTATATGCAAAAATCTTCCATATAAATGTGCAAACAATATTCCGTTGTGTGCAAAATATCTTTCATTATATGCAACAGATCTTCTATGGTAGCATTCAGTAATTAATTTATCAAAAAAAATATTTATTAGCAATTCTCCCTAGTTTTTTTTTTTGGGAAAAAAGGCATAGAAGTGATTTTAGAGGGGGAAAAATTTATAAAATAGTTTCTAGATAAATTCAGCTTCTGCAAAACTTTGGCTTCACCTTATGAAACTATGAGCTTGTTTGATTGGGCGATTGACAGCCCTATAAATATTTATACATATAAGTCGAGATAACACTCCTCTCATATATTTACCTCGTCCACCGTAAATCAATAAATCATGATTGAGAAATTGCTTTTAAATATTTCAATCTCTATTTCAAACGAGCACTATGACTTCATCGTAACAATCACTTTTCCCATTTTAGTGAGTGTTTGGTTATTTTTCTCTCTAAACATAATTTACCTTGATTTTTTTTTTTTTTGCATTTCACCCAAACTACTAAGTGCCTGTTTGGATTGGAGAATGAGGTTTTTTTTTTGCAGATGAGCTTTTAGAAAAGTCAAATAGAAAAAAATCAGATTGTAGATCTGATTTGTGTTTGGATTGGCGGTGGTAGAAATTACTTTTTTTTCTAACATTAAACCTGTTTGAATTAGCGTTTGAAAAGCCCATTTAGATAAAAAATGACTGAAAAGGACATGAATCTTATTAAATACTACATATATATATATATATATATTAGTTGTACATTGTGATAATTGAAATAAAAAAAAACGATAAACCAACTTTCCTTCAAATCAATTTTACAATGATGAAAAAGAAACACCAAAGCACGTGATGCACGCCCAACTCCAAGGAAGTATTGTGTGTACCAGCGAAGCACATAGATGGAAGTTGGAGGTGGAACCGCAATAGCTAATTCTGGTTTTTTTTTTCCACCTGTTGCTAATTTTGGTTTGTGGATAGAGTTTTTCTCCATGATAAGAAAAGAAAGAGTGCAACATAAGACTGCAAACTCTGTATTAAGTACTGTATCTTTTGACTATGGACAAAACGACTCTAATAAACTAATTACTTTTCCATGTTAATCGTTATACGCTGACAACCAACAGTCACTACTGCCACATTGCCGAAGCTGCGCTTATGAACACCAAAAAAGCTCCTTCACTGAGCTTCTGTTAGAAGCTCCTTTTTATTTAAAAGCCCAGTGACACCAGAAGCTTTCCCAAACAGAGGTCATATAGTCCAATTGGGCTTTTGGGAGTTTTTCACATCTCACTGAGCTTTTTTCTCACCCTACCATGTTCTCAAACAGGCCCTAAATTAGTAGATCATGCTTGAAACCCGAGTCCCGAATCATTTTTTAAGGAAAAAACAAATATATTCTCGACAGTGGGTGGGGAATAATATTATCACCGATTCTAATCAGACAAAGCCATTAAACTATTCCCTCCGGTTTTATTTCTAAGCAACTTTTTCTTTCATAAGATTAATTCATTTTATAAGCAACTTTCACTTTTTATCTGTAAATATAAGTTTCTTTTTCCTATTTTATCCCTATTAAATATTCATTATCTCTCATACTTTTTATCTATTCTCTCTCCTACACTCTTTTAATAAATAAGGGCATATATGAAAAAAATATGACATTTTTTATACACTTATTGCTTTTAACTACCTGTTCATTTTGGCGCAATCAAGGAGAAAGTTACTTATAAATAAGACCAGAAGGAGTATAAAGCACTCTTCAAATAAACTTTTAGCAAGTTTCAAAGTAAGCTAAAAATTTTAATTAGGAATCAAGATAACAAATACACAGAAGTCAATTGATTCAAAAGTATATAGGAGAATACTTATCCAGATAATTCGTCGAGGATTTAAATAACGTAGCAGAGTCATCATATTTTAGGATCAAAGGGCATTTTTATTCCGGAAGTTTTTGCAAAGGAGCTTTTGGCATCTGGAAGTTTTGTTTCGAGCAATGTCACCTCAAAAGTTGTAAAATCATAGTAATGTTGCCCTTACCTAACAGACTTAAACGATTAACCATTAATTGATCATTTTATGTTGAGGTGGCTCTGACACATAGAATATTTGTTCCACATGTTATCCCACATATTATCCTACATTAGAAAAAATAAAATGAAATGCCAAATGCCATACATACCCTTAACTTTTCAACACCCTCACCCACACATCTGACGAGAACTCAGAGAGCATCAACGGTGAGGAAGATGAACAATCCCACTAATCCCTCAATCGGTCGTTCACCTGTAGAAGACAATGGTTCTTACCAAAGATGACGATGCAAAAACCGAAACCAGATTTGCAATATGGTTTTGGTTAAAAGCTATGGTGATCTTGCACATACAATTATCCAAATTCCTATCCCCTTGAATGGTTTGAAAGATAAGATTATTTGGACCCCAGCGAGCAATGGTAATTATTCAGTCAAGTTAGGGTATAGAAATGCAAAGGCAAGGCATTACATTATACATAAACCTAGCTCTTCTACTAATATGTCGCCAATTAGCTGGAGAAGTATATGGAAGCTGAACATTGTACGCCGTGTCCAACATTTTGTTTGGAGGATTCTGAACCAAGTTGTAGCCACTAATGATGCTCTATTTCGACGTAAGAGGGCATATACTAAATTATGCCCTGTATGCGACAGAGAGGAGGAAACAGTTGAACATCTTTTCTTTCACTGTCTATGGACAAGGTGTGTCTGGTTTGGTTGTCATTTAGGTGTTAAAACTGATGTGATTCAAGTCAGGAACTTCACTTCTTGGTGGCTATGCATTACAGATGTGGGATCGAATTTTGCTTCATCTGACATTACTCTTATTTGCTAGATCATTTGGTTTATATGGAAGCAAAGGAATGAAAAGGTGTTTAATCTTCGAGAACCTAGTCCACAATTCGTTATTGAATGGGCTATGCAATCCAATCTAGAATTATATGTTTTGAATGATGTAACTGATATGAATGAGTCTATTTCTATAATTGACCCCAACAGTGTACATTGGTGCTTTCCCCCTAGGTATTCTCAAAATCAATTGTGATGGCGCTTACTCATCAGCAATGGGCACTGTAGCTATTGGAATTAGCTGCCGAAATGAGTATGGAGACTTTGTTTGGGGTTTTGCTGATAAGATTAAATCCTTGTCGGCGTTTATGACTGAGGCCTTAGCTTTAAAAAGAGCATAAATGTTAGCGGTGGATTTGGGTCACGACAAAACTTTGTTTGAAACAGACAGCCAACTTCTAAAATCAAGTGTTGAAAGCCAACAGCCGGATCTGTATGACTGGAAATGCCGGAGTATCATTCAAGACATTATCAACCTTCTTGCTTCTCGAGTCGGGTTCTCTCTTACTTTTACTCCTTGTAGGGGTAATTTTGCAGCTGATGCTTTTAAGGGAGTGTGCCCTACGAGGTAGGTGTCACAACCATCACTCTCTTTGTCTTCTCTACTGACTTCGGATGCTCAGAAGGCGGGTCGTCATTTTGATGCTACTGCTTCTCCATGAACCAGATCAGTCTTTGGCCTATTTTTCTGGGTTTTATGATGTTTTGTTGTGTTGTTTACCATGTTAATTTCCTTCTGTTATTTGTGGGATTGGCATTCTTTGTTGTATTGGACATGTCTTTGCAATATTAATAGAAGTACTCTTTTGAACCAAAAAAAAAAAAGCTATGGTGATGAAGGATGAGATAGCAACGAGCTTGGTTGGCTGACCACAACATACTTTCTCATGTGCCTCCGACGATCACCCATGAAAGTCTGACCCAAATCCCCCTCCCCTATGTTCATTATTCAAGAAGATGTGAAGATTCTGGATTTTCTTAAGTCTATTTAGATCCAGATCTGAAAAATTCAATGTTAATCATGTGAATCATCATGTTCAGTGTTTCCCTCATGGTTCTCGATAAACAGATTAGGTAATGTCCCCTATGATTTTCTTGTTCAGGATTCGAATAACAGATTGGCGTTTCCCTCTTGAATGTGCTGCGATTCTTCTTTTTCATAAGAATGGTTTTATGGAATCATATCATTTTCTGGTGATTCTTTGAGGAGGAGCAGATGAATATTTTTTCAGATTTCTCTTACTCAAAAATCTGATTTTAATGGTTGATGGCCTAATTTTTATGTTTTTTGGGTGGTCTGATGAGTATGTTTTTCCTAGATTGTTTGTTTTAGGTTTTTCTCCTGCTCTTTCCCTTTTCTTCGCTGGAGAAGAAGCAAATCTGAAATAGTCATTGATTTTACTGGTTTAGTTTTCTTTTCTCGATGCTTGACTAATCACTTTCTACAACAAAAGCAAATCTGGAATATGGAAGGTTCATGATATTAGATGTTGCGCTCTTGAAGGTGGAGAAGGCATAATCAACATTATAATCTCAATCGGATTATTCAGAAGCTCTGAATCTAAATGGTAATCTCAGTTTGCTGGAGTAATCGCAGAAGAGTGGGGAGGGATCACAAATTTTTTTATAGCTGAGTTAGAAAAAAAGTGAGATAGATGCTATGTATGCATTCCACCTCATCATTATTCAGTCAACAAACACTGAATGTGTGGGTCTATTAGAGCAAGGGCGACATTGTTATGATTTTGTAACTTCCGGGGTGACATTGCTCGGAACAAAACTTCCAAGTTTCTTACGCTCCTTCGCCAAACTTTCAGAACAAAAATGCACTTTAACTCTATATTTTAAGCTCAACCAAGACCAACCCAAGAAATTCTTGTACTAGAAAAGTATGTAACAACTGGGGTCAAAATTCATAACTTCACAATGTGACTACTCCAATAATGCGAAGAAATCAATGAAAGACATGCCTTTCAAGAATCATACAAGGTTAATTCATGGTTTAACATGTAATGAAACTTCCAGGGTTGATTTTATCGCCACAAGACATAGTGTTTTCAGATTCTCATCCCGTACAACTCAGGGTTTAAATATACAAAAACTAAATATATTTTCCTCAAATCAATATTAGAAAGCTCTCAAACATAAATAATTTGTAGCAAAACTATTAACAAAAATGTAGTCCTGGCTCAGTCATAGCCATAGATATGAAATCCAAGAATCGTATAGAACAGAGGGAGGCAAGCAAGGTAATTAAATCATCATTATATCTTTAAACTCCAAGCTTCTAATGTGACTTCTGTACAATGAACCGCACTTACTTTTTTGATCGAAGGGATAATTTCATTATATTAAAATGGAAATACAAACTCTAAACAGACTCAGGGAAACACAAACACTGAACAAAGCCAGAGGCAACAAGAACTACCAAGACAAAATAAAAAGTTAGAACTGCCGATGCTAAAGACAAAATCAAAAGCGATGACAGCTAGCCAGTGCCCAAACCCTGTAGATTAAAGATGAGGAGGCCAGCTTTCATTCCACAGTGATCAAAGGAAAAAGCAAAAGAGGGTAGTTGTCTTGAGCCTACCCCTTTTGATGCCAATGTTGTGAAAACATGCAACTTTAAAACCACATTCTATATCAGAGGGGTAAAACAACTGGATTTTGAGAACAAACTCCAGGAACCAGCAATCAAGGTAGAATTAAGTTGGCATCCATTACAAACAAAACTAACCCATAAAGAAAGAAAGGCAGAGCTAAAACCAAAACCAAACAAACTCCCACCACAAAAACAAACACAATACACAAATCATATATCTAATAACTAATAGGGGCGACCGGGACCCTAAAATCAAAACCGAGAAGGCTCAAACCCCTAATACGACCAATAAGCAACCCTGGGTGACTAGAAACCAACTATCGAACATCACAGAAAAATCCCATCATAGGACCACTCAGAGCCACAAACCATCCTTGAAGAGCTTTCTTCTTCCCTGTACTGAGATCATCCCAAAGCTTCAACGCTCCTATCTTCAAATTCTTCAGAACATTAGTTAAAACCTAATGCACAATTTCAATCCCTAGCTTTGAAACCTCAACATCCTTCACCTTTGCTTGCATAAACGGAGTGTTGTGGATTCGATTTGCCTAAGGAAACCCGATGCATTTCAGAATCACAACCATCAAATCAACCCGTGTTTCAGCTCACCTAAAAACCAGCCCCAATCTCCCATTTTGCTGACGTCGAACCCCTTCCTTCACTCACCTACTGAAGCCTTACGGGAGGAACCTCGAGCACTCATTGCCGCCGTCACATATCGACTTGCCATGAAGAACACCAAACGATGACGCCGTTTCAACAAATCCTAGGAGAACCTTGGACTATCACAAGCACAAGAGGTGCAAATTTCAGTGAACCACACTTACTGCCAACACATTCTTTGCAAATGCGTGCCCTGGGATTTCGAAGTGATCATTATATTTCAAACATTTTTGCAGACTTCACGAGTCCAAGAACTTCTAAAATTCATTATAACCAATCTGTAATCATCCAACACGTTAGTTATCCACCAATTAACTTGTCCATTAAAATAATTAACTGACCTCCAGATAAATACAAGTATTCGATTAAACATGACATTATTAATCCTGATTTCCTTCTATGATACTGCCAGGAACAAAAAAATGAGACATCCGTTTTATGACTTTATCAGCAATAATTGTTCATTTGGGTCACAGAATCTGAGCGAATATAATGAAATGTAATATAATATAATCATGATTACATAAAATTTTTTTTGTTCGCCATTAAGGATAGATGTTACATAGGCCTAAAAACATAGGAGAGTGGTCTCTCTATTTCCTTTACTATCCACTTTCCTCTACCTCTTTGTTCATACAGTTAGATTAACTCTAAATGGTTGAGATTCAATATCCTACAAAAATATTATTATAATATTAAATAACAAAAAATGTATATAAATAAATTTAAATCATTAAAATTTGATATAACTAGTTCATAGCTTTATACTTTTATTAAAGTATTATATATATATATATATATTTTACTTTTTATAGAATATTGAATTTCAATCGTTCAGAGTTAATTTAATAGTAATAATAAAGAAGTTGAGGGAAAAGTGAACGATAAAGGAAATGGAGAGACCCCTTTCCCTAAAAACATTTGGTTGGATTACATCTAGTATGAAGAATATATGAAAATAATATAGTAAGAGGCAACATTGCCTTACATGTGTGTGTGTGATAGATAAAAGTATCTATTTTTATCATATATATATATATATATATAAAAATACATAACCCTCTTTACATATATAATTAATTAATTGCATAAACTAAAGCTGCCTTTACATATAATATATAACAACCGGTATAATATATATGTTGGTTTCATAATAATATTTTAATATTTAATGGTATAAATATTATGCAGTGTATATGTTGGATTCATAGTATTTTTTAAATATTTAATGGTAGGAATATTATTTAATGGGATATTATATTATTTTTTAATGATGGAATTAAATTTTTTCATGGGGAATATTTTTTTTTTAATTTCTATATTATTAAATAATTTTTTTTAATATTTAAAAGTGTTTATGAGTGGGCGCTTTGCTCAATGTTTTTTAAAAAATAATAACAATAATGTTTTTTTCACCTGATTATAAGATGTTTGCATCCTTATTCATTAAATCTAGCACTGTCATTTTGATTACATCAAATGATGTTATCATGATTACAAAATAAAATCCTCTTTACATTATATCAACTCAACCAAATACGATAATCAGTCTGTTACATCAAAATTATATGTAATCCTCTCATCTTGTACTTGAACTACAAGAATGAAACATTAATTTAATTAGAAGTTGATAATATTTAAATATACATGGAGGAAGAATTAGTTATGATTTTATTATTATTGATTAGGCTATAAAATAAAGGAAAAATCGTTCAAAAATATATTTCGGGCAAATTAATTTCTGAATGCTACCATAGAAGATCGGTTATATTTTAAGGGAAGATATGTTGCACATAACTGAAGATATTTTGTACACAAAAAAAAAATGTTTTGCATGTTTATATGAAATATTTATTTACACACGGAAGAGTATTTACACACAAAAATCACTAATCCAAACACATCCATTATCATCTCGCTACAACCTACCTGTTTATAAATCAAAAGAGATGAAAAAAAGGAAATACTTTCTATAAAAAACGAAATTAAAAAGGAACATATAGTGTGAACCCAGAATCTGGGGCCGATATAAGCCTCATTCCTGTGTTTTATGCCCCCAATTGAATTGGGTCCTATCCAGAGCCCAAGTAGGCTCATACAATAGAGAGAAGTTTCTTTCAAGGTGGCGACATTGGCTGGAATCAGCGCAGGATTTGATCTGATCAGGGGAGTTGGAGAATCTCGGAGACGAACATGGGGTCCGACTCCGACGAAGAGCAGCAGCGTGTACGGCTGAGCCAGCGGCCGGAGTGGTGTGATGTTAATCCAGTTCCGCAAGACGATGGCCCAAATCCCGTGGTGCCCATTGCTTACACCCAAGAGTTTACGGAAGTTATGGACTACTTCCGAGCCGTCTACCTTGCCGACGAGCGCTCCCCTCGCGCTCTTAGCCTCACCGCTGAAGCAATTGAGTTCAATCCCGGCAACTACACTGTATGTATTATGTAACCCGCTGTGTCTGCATGACTCAGGTCTCTTACAACTAGGTCTTTTGAGTTTACACCCAACGAGTAACTTCTTCCGAATCTTTAGGTGTGGCATTTTCGGCGTCTGGTACTTGAATCACTGAGCGCTGACCTTCATAGTGAATTAGATTTTTTGGAACGTATATCCGAGGGCAACTCCAAGAATTATCAGATATGGTGAGTTAGATAATTCACTTCCTCCGCCCCCCCACCACAAAAAAAAAAAAAAAAAAAAGCCAAACAAATATGTGTTTTCCGTTCTGCATTATTGTTCGTGAACAATATATTGATCGAATTGACTAAATTGCGTATAAACCACAATAGGAATCCATCTTGTTTTCTGTCACTCCCAATTGCATTAGATAGTGTTTTCATCACGTTCTACAACCTAAACGACCCTTGTTGTTGTTAGAAGTCAGAAATCTCTGCACCGCATAGCCTATCATTATTGACACTCACACACCTCCGTCAATCACTCACCTACCATTGTTTCTGTCTCTCTGTTTTTTTCGTTTCCTCTGTACATTTCATTTCCTATATATATTGTACTCTCTTAGCATTACATATCAATGAAATGAATGAGCTCTTAAGCTCATATGGTATCAGAGCCTAGGCATAGAATGACCGGCGATCAGAAACACTGAAGCGACAGAGGAATCACGCGCAGATCGGAAAAACAGAGCAGCGACGATGTGCTTCGATCTCACCCATACCGGCGCGTTGAAGCACACCGCCACTTCAGGAGAGCTCAGACACCGCCGATCGGCGTTATCCCAGAACGCGGGGTCATTCTGAGCAGCGCGTGAAAATCACGCGCCGCCACTGTCACTGGCGCGTGAACCCACGCGCCGCCACTGTTCACCGGCGCGTGAACCCCACGCGCCGCCGTCCGGAGACCTGTCAGACCTCATTTCTTCCAGAAATCATTCTGAAGTATTTCCGGTCACCATTGTCTCATGGATTCTTCCAAAAATCCTCCTATCTTTGGTTCTTTTCCTCAAAATTCATCCATAACTAGGGCTATACCAATGGCACTCATGTCAGGTACAAATTCTGAGACCCAAGACTCATCTTCTTCTCATTCCTCCACTGCTAGCAAAACGGTGATGGCTCCAGAACTCCCCGATAGTCAAATTATGGCTATCAACCACAGGTTTAATGGGAGAAACTACCTCCAATGGTCCCAAACCGTGCTAAGGTATCTTCGTGGAAAGCGAAAAGAGAAGTATATCAATGGAGAAGCATCCCAGCCTGCCTCTGATGACACTAATTTTGATACATGGTTTGCTGAGAACAATCAAGTTATGAGTTGGTTGTGCAACTCCATGACTGATAACATCAGCGAAGGATATCTCCTTGCAACTACTGCAAAAGAAATTTGGGATGCAGCCAGAAGAACCTATTCCTCTCTTGATAATACTGCAGCTTTGATCCATTTGAAGCGCCAACTTCGCGATCTAAGACAAGGTACTCTATCTGTCACCGATTACTATAATGCGTTGATCAAACTCTGGCAACAACAAGACTTGTTTGAAGTACATCCATGGAAAAATGTGGAAGATGCTCAATTATACAAGAAAATAGTCGAAGAAGGACGAGTCTATGATTTTCTCCTTGGACTAAATGACTCATTTGAGGAGATACGGGGCAGAATAATGGGCCTAAAGCCGTTACCACATCTCTTTGATGTTGTCAACCATGTGCAGTTCGAAGAAAGCAGAAAGCTCTTGAATCAAGGTAACTTAGGCCCAATTGAAAGGTCAGCCCTGGCAGCAAACCAAGATAGTCCGAGCTCAATTGAAAGGACAACCGCGGCGGCAAAACGACCACAAGACGAACGAAGAAACAAATGGTGTAGTTACTGCAGGAAGAAGGGCCACATAAAAGAAGAATGCTGGAAGCTTCATGGAAAACCAGGAAGTAACAGACAAAGCCATATCTCTACTACTGAGTCAGAAGCTGAGGATAATCATTCTCTGACTAAAGAGGAACTACAGATATTCCGCAGGATGCTAGACAGACAAAATAAGTCTAACTCTACGCCAGGCATCAACCTTGTACAATCAGGTAACTCTATTATAGCTCTAAATACTGTACGAGCTAGTGAGAATGCTTGGATTATTGATTCAGGAGCAACTGATCACATGACTGGTAATCGCACACTGTTTTCAACTCTTGAATTAATGCATGAGAATCTTAAAGTCAAAGTTGCTAACGGCCTATACACTACAGTTGAAGGGATTGGCACAGTCATTCTTTCTAATTCCCTGAAAATTCACAATGTCCTATTTGTACCTGCACTCACTGTCAATCTTATATCTGTGAGTAAATTAACTAAGGAACGACTGTGCCGAGTCATGTTTGATAACGATGTGTGCATTTTTCAGGATTTAAAATCGAGGAAGAGGATTGGAATTTCTAGAGAATGGGATGGATTGTTCTACCTGGAAGAGTCAAGCTTGCGATCTGGAGATGCAAAGAAGGCAAGAAGAGCACTGGTTAGCTCTCATTCACAAAATTATGATGTAAACTTATGGCACTGTCGTTCGGGCCACCCTAGTATTGATTATATGAAGCATTTGTTTCCAAACTTATTCAATAAAAATTCTGTTCCTTTTCATTGTGAAACTTGCCAAATTGCAAAACAGACCAGATCTTCTTATCCCAAACAACCATACAAACCTTCCTCGCCATTTACACTAATCCATAGTGACATTTGGGGCCCTGCACGAATCAAAACCCTTACTAATGCTAGATGGTTCGTTACTTTCATAGATGATCACACTAGAACCACATGGGTTTATTTAATGAAAGACAAATCTGAAGTAGCCAAGATCTTTCAAAACTTCTATACCTTCGTACGTACCCAATTTAATGTGTCCATTAAGGTATTACGAAGTGACAATGCCAAGGAATATATGAGCAACGTGTTTAGCGAGTTTCTTGACCAACAAGGAATTCATCACCAAACCTCCTGCCCATACACTCCTCAACAAAATGGAGTAGCCGAGCGAAAGAACCGTCACTTGTTGGAAGTAACCCGAACCTTATTAACGGAACGAAATGTTCCTAACATTTTTTGGGGTGATGCTGTACTCACTGCAGCTTATCTCATTAATCGCTTGCCTTCCAAAGTTCTCAAATATGACACCCCTATCCAATAACTACAAGAACACTTTCCAACTTGCTCTATCATCAACTCATTGCCTCCTAAAGTATTTGGTTGTGTTGTCTTTGTCCACAAAAATGATGGCAACAAGCTTGGTACTCGAGCTGTCAAAAGTATATTTCTTGGCTACTCCCCTACTCAAAAAGGGTATAAATGCTATTGTCCTACTTCCAAGAAGCTTATTATCTCCAGGGATACAATCTTCTTAGAAGAAGAAGCATATTATCCAAAATTACCCATTCAGGGGGAGTATACTGGAAATGAATGGCTAATCTTGGATACAGAACAACCATCACCATCACAACCTAATCTCATACCTGTTATTGACCCCTTACCTCTCACAAACCAACCTAGTCCTACCCGTAATTCTGAAACTGAACAAAGTTCGTCTCAACCTCCATCATTGAATGAACTGGAAACAAATGTTGAAATCAATTCAGGGATGGATGCAGAATCTGGACAAGAGGAAGAATCCAGACTACAAGATGAATCAAACACTGGTAGAACTATCTCTCCTATTCGAAGGAATGACCATGACTCTAATCCGGTATTAAATCCTGAAGAACTGGGTTGGCCTATTGCATTAAGAAAAGGGGTAAGATCGTGTACTCAACATCCAATTCAACGTTTTGTTTCATACGGTAACCTTTCTGCAAAAATGCAAAGCTTTGTTGCAAACAGTGCACAGATGAAAATTCCAGACACATTTCAACAAGCTATGACTGATCAGAATTGGAAACAAGCTGCAGAAGAAGAATTAAGAGCACTTGAGGAAAATAAAACGTGGGAGATTACAGATCTTCCTAAAGGAAAGAAACCAGTAGGATGCAGGTGGATATTTACTCCTAAGTTCAATCCTAACGGCACAATCAACAAATACAAGGCTAGACTTGTTGCCAAAGGATATACCCAGACATATGGAATTGATTATCAGGAGACATTTGCTCCAGTAGCAAAACTTAACACCATCCAAGTACTACTATCGATCGCAGCTAACTTGGATTGGTCATTGCATCAACTGGATGTGAAAAATGCATTCCTGAATGGCAACTTAGAGGAAGAAGTATATATGGAAATTCCAGATGGAATTTCAGCTCCTGACAACTCTGTGTGTAAACTCAACAAATCATTGTACGGGCTCAAACAATCACCTAGGGCGTGGTTTGGCAGGTTTACCAAAACTATGAAACGACTTGGGTACACTCAGGGACAAGCAGATGACACTTTGTTCATTAAACGGAATAATGACAAAATCACTATCTTGATTGTCTATGTGGATGACATAGTCATTACAGGAAACGACGAGGGATCCATTTCTCGACTAAAACAAGATTTGTCAACTGAGTTCCAGGTGAAAGATCTTGGACAAATGAGGTATTTTCTGGGCATGGAAGTGGCAAGAACTCAAAAGGGTATCAATGTATCTCAGCGGAAGTATACCCTAGATTTGTTGCATGAAACAGGAATGTTAGGAGCAGAACCTGTAGGAACACCAATGGAAGAAGGGTGTCATCTCAGAATCAAACCAAATGGTGTCCCAGTCAATCCAGAACGATATAGAAGACTAGTTGGGAAACTCATATACTTGACCCACACGCGTCCAGATATTAGTCATGCAGTTGGAATAGCAAGTCAATTCATGCATCAACCACAGGAAGAACACATGGCAGCTTTATATAGAATCCTAAGCTATTTAAAGCTTAATCCTGGAAGAGGGATCTTCTTCAAGAAAGGCACTATCAGAGATATTGAAATCTACACTGATGCAGATCATGCCAGAGACAGGGAAACTAGAAGGTCAGTCTCAGGATATTGCTCATATGTGTGGGGAAATCTGGTTACATGGCGAAGCAAGAAACAGACAGTGGTGTCAACAAGCAGTGCAGAAGCAGAACTGAGAGCTGTTAACAATGGAGTACGTGAAGGACTTTGGATTATCAGATTACTAAAGGAATTAGGAATTCCACATGAGGGACCAATGCAAGTGTGGTGTGACAACAAAGCCAGTATTGAAATGGTAAAGAACCCAGTCTATCATGATAGGACAAAACATGTTGAGATAGACAGACATTTCATTAAAGAAAAAATTGAAGCAGGTATCATAAGATTGTCCCACATACGATCTGATGAACAAATTGCAGATATTATGACAAAACCACTAAGCAGAGCCAAGTTTGAAGGATTTAGGTGCAAGCTGGGAATGATCGATATATATTCTCCAGCTTGAGGGGGAGTGTTAGAAGTCAGAAATCTCTGCACCGCATAGCCTATCATTATTGACACTCACACACCTCCGTTTACACCTCCGTCAATCACTCACCTACCATTGTTTCTGTCTCTCTGTTTTTTTCGTTTCCTCTGTACATTTCATTTCCTATATATATTGTACTCTCTTAGCATTACATATCAATGAAATGAATGAGCTCTTAAGCTCATAGTTGTTCTTAATTTTATTTCTCTTTCATTTCAGAATTTAAAAGTAGAGTTGGATGGCCTATTTATGCATGACTTTATCCTACTCAGCGGGCCTTTCTAATAAACTAGTCATAGTGTATACCAACCAAAAATAAGTACTTTGGAAGATATGAAGAAAGTATGCTTAGCTGTTTTATTTAATAGTGACAGGTGAAGCTCTCAATTATGCTTTTTTTTTTTCATTCTTTTAAGTGTCAAATCTGTGTCTTAGGAACCCTTGAGCATTTGGGAATTTGTTTCAATATTGATGTTGTAGAAATCAAATATCTGTTAGAAAAACCCCTCCTGCTTGACATTACCGTTGCTGAAAGCCCAAAACAATAATATTCTTCTTAATCCTCAGAAATGCGCAATGTGTGTGGATTTTTAATTGGTTCCGCTTGGGGAAGTGAAATGCGCTCATTCAATGTGCAACTACAGAAATGTGGTTATATTGAGTGGTGGACTCATCACCACCCAAATTATCGTAGTAAGTTTCTTATGGTTCTTCTGAGGTGATATTTAATTATAAAACCACAATAGGATATACTTGGGTGTTGTTCAATTTATCTGCAGATACTGCTTGCCTGCTAGTTAGGACATCATCTGACTTCTGTGTGTTACCTTCTTTATTGTTAAAGGAAATGCTTCTTTTTTCACACTGAAATGGCATTTTAATTGGCAGTAAAAATTTTTGAAATAGAGTGATTAAGTATTCAGTACATTTTATTGTTCTATAGTTTATATGTAAATTATTTCTTACATGACTTGCATGGTGCATAAAAAATCTATAACTTTTTCCGCATTCACAACCCCCCTATCATTGCATCAATCTTGATGAAAGATGTTTGTAGGCATCATAGACGTTGGGTTGCTGAAAAATTAGGACCTGAATCTGCAAACACAGAACATGAGTTCACCAAGAAGATATTGTCTGTTGATGCTAAACATTACCATGCATGGTCTCATCGTCAGGTGATGCTTGCTTTTCCCATCAGGTCTAACAAATCTGAATGTCATAAACAGTGTTTGTGTGTGTGTGTTTTATTTTTACTGATTGAAAATTATTTTTACACATTAGTTTGAACACATATTTTAGATATTGAAGCTTTAAATTTTGGTTGGTCTTTTTTCTTGTCTGCCCTCTTTTTCCTTGAGGCAGTGGGTTCTGCAGGCACTGGGGGGATGGGAATATGAGCTTAACTATTGTAGCGAGCTTCTTGAAGAAGACATCTTTAACAATTCTGCTTGGAATCAGGTAAGCAGCCTTTTGATGTATGTTCTGTTTGATATTGGCACAGTATGGAAGAGACAAATCTTCGGGCATGATTTGGTCTACTTTCCTGAATGCTACAGTTCGCAATTGAAAATGAACTATCTTATACTATTCTCTAAGTTCTGCCAATTGGCTACCTTAGGTCAAGGTTCTCTTTTAGGTGGGCATGATAGCAATGATAACCTAATTGGTTTGCATTTCGGTGTCTTAAAATTGATTATGTTGGGTATTGGAGTTGATAGTACTGACAAAGTTCAATTGAATTGTGATTTATAGAAAAGTACGGTTCAAATTCAGTTGCATTTATTTTTGCTAATCTCTGAAGAATATGCAGCAATAGTTTGTTTGGAATGGATTTTGTTTTTGTTGGTGGTTGGTTTTTTTTTTTTGGGGGGTGGGGGGGGGGGGTTGGTTATGTTTATCTTAGTAGAATTGTAGTACTTTATGTCCATGTAGTTTCATTCTTTTTAATTCAGTCTCTGTCATCGGTAAGAACTGCAATATAGGAATTTTAAAATAAAAGAATCAATTAAAAGTTGAATGGAACTATAGTGAAGAGTGTTAGATATTTAATATAAACTTAATGTAACAAAATGTTGACAGAATTTCAACGGTAGGAACTAAATGAATTGTAAACTGTGTGGATTAGGTTATTAGTTTTTGAAATCATACGTTTCCCATTTATTGTTTTCTTAAATTTTCTTTTCGACCCGTGAAAATTCTGAAAGTTGACATTCAATGTTTATGACAGAGATATTTTGTCATAACAAGATCTCCCATGTTAGGGGGACTAGAAGCTATGAGAGAATCTGAGGTGCTTTATACTGTTGAAGCCATTTGGACCCACCCAGAGAATGAAAGCTCGTGGAGATATCTTCGAGGACTTTACAGAGGCGAAGCCGCCTTATGGGTGAATGACCCTCAAGTTTCTGTAGTTTGCTTAAGGATTTTGAGGTCAAAGAGAAACTATGTGTTTGCTTTGAGTACCCTTTTGGATCTTCTCTGCCATGGTCTCCAAGACAACCAGGACTTTAGAGATGCTGTGGATGCTTTAAAGACTTCGGATTTAGGTAAACACGATACAGATTTAGCAAGAACTGTTTGTTCGATCCTGGAACGCGTAGATCCGCTTAGAGCCAACTATTGGAATTGGCGTAAATGCATGCTTCCTCAACATTAAAAGTGAGGTGATAAGGTAATGTGATCACGTTGAAAGTCGGATCTGATAAATATTGTCTTATTCTGCCATGTTGAGTACGAAGTCCCTTTTATTAAACTGAATGCTATGATTGAAGATGATTTTTCTGAGTGAACGATTGATCATATATGTAGTCGTTGTAGAACATATATAATGAGTTATTTTTTCCTCCCCCATTCCATGTAATTAACGAAAGACCGCCCGAGAATGTTCACGATTTCAAAGTTACACTGATCATAGATCCGAATGGCAGCTCAGCAAAAAAAAAAAAAAAAAATCATAAATTTTAGTTGCTACTCCCTCTGGTGTTTATTATTTTTAATGTTCTCACGCATTTTTAATGTCAGGTTGTTACATTTCTTAAATGTTTTAAAAAAAGCATTTTAAGATTCCAGTTGCTCCTACCGAAAGGTTGTCAAGTTCACTTCTTTCCCGAGTTTCCAAGAGGACTTGTTTATTGAAGTGAAGGATAAAAATGTCCAACCATAAGAAAATAACACGTCACATCTCATGTTATAGATAAAAAAAAGCTACTAGAAAACCTCTTATTAATATACTCCATCCAGTTTTTAATATATCACAGTAGAGTTGACTCTTTTTGGGAGATTAAAGAAACCAAATAAATTATTTTAAAATATTTATATTTATCGTTTTTTTTTTTCTAAACAATTTTGCTTAACATATAAATTGATATATAATTTAGTGATACATAACATATGATATGATTAAGTAACTTATTTAGCTTCCTTAATCTTTTAAAAAAAAGTCAATTTTGTTTTATATTTAGGACTGGAAGGAATAATAAATATCAAAAGGATTAAAGTGTCATCTAACCCCACTGCACCCTTGGTAAAATTAGCCTTGGTAATTTATTTTAATAATTCTAGTTCATTCTTTCATTTCCCTCATAATTTTGTTTCTCTATTTAATATATAATAGGGTAAAGGTACAATTTTAACAACAATATTTTATGTTAAGAGCATCAAGTATCATCGAGCTTGTTTGGTTCAATCGCATTACATACCTATAATCGCAATCATCATTGCATTATCAAGAAAAGAGTGTTGGTTGCTCTTTAGTATGGTAATAGAGTTTACCATGATAATGATGATTACAAAAAAATTGGTAATCCTCATTCATACCTCTTCCCTTATGAATACTCATTACCACCCTATTACATAGCTGAAAAATTCCAATTTACCCTTTAGTTTCATTTGTCCTTATTTCAATTGTCTCATTTCACCTGTCACCATGGCGCAACTGCCGCCGCCACTACCTCTTCCTCCTCCACCGCGGTCACTAACACGCCCCCTGGGGCGCCGGCAACGCCGCCCCTACCTCCTCCTCCACTGCCATCATTGCCACCCAATGTCACCATCGCCACCTCACCACCTCCACCATTGTGGCCACCGCCACTATATCCTCTTCCTCCTCCTTTGCCGCCGTCATCACATCCCCCGCCGCCACCTCCTCCGTTTTCGCCACTACTATCTCTTCCTTTTCCTCCTCCACCGCCGTTGCCGCCACCCTCGCTGCTGCCACCTCCACCTACACTATTGCCTCTACCGTCGCCGCCACCCCCCGCTGCTGCCACCCCCACCACTACCTCCTCCTCCACCGTTGTAGCTGTCACCACCCGCCACCGCCACATCATTGCTATTGTCGCCTCTACTATCACAACCATAGACATCAGGCGATCCTCGGCAAGATAGTGTGACGGTTATTATGAGGCAACGTAATTGCTTTAAACTATTTTTTCTACAAAAATTACATTAGGGGTAAAATAAACTGTGTGATATATTCATTTTAAATAATTATTAAAAAATAAATCATTGTACCTTACTTAAAAATCAAACCAAACACTAGCCTTATAATTAATATTATATTGCATTACTATTACATTGCATGCACTGTAGGATGTAATGGAATCAAATCAAACAAGTGTGTCAGTACTCAGTAGTGAATGATCTGATGACCTCTCTGATGATTGAGAGACAGAGAGTAGAGAGTGGAAGTTTGAGGAAAAGTGCCAAGAGGAGAGAAGGAGAGGAGGAGGTGGAAGAAATTTTTCAAAAAAAAAAAAGTCACCATGTAGAACCCTGTATCATCTATTTTGCTCCCATTTGTAATGTTCATGGGTATTTTAATACCCTGTAAAACTTAATGATACTGTATGCCCCTAACATAAAACATTATTAAACTTGCGGCCCAACCTATAAAATATTCAGATGTGTTCTAATAAGGCCTCGAAATTGAGCTACTAGGAATCCTCACGTTGCTAGTAATATTGTCCATGCTATTCTCTTAGTGCATGCAACTGCTTCCAAATCAACCCAAAGCCACATAGCATATTGATGTGGATGCTGTACACATGTTTTGTTCATGACCCAACAAAAATCCAAACTGCAATACCCATAGGGCTATGAAGCAGGAAAATATGCTTTCTGTAAGGCTGCCACTTGTATTTTGTTATAACACTATTGAAACATGACATTGCCATTAATTTATAGTGTTCAGCGCTAGTTCCTTTTGATAGCCAGCAAAGTCAACAAAACTATTGAAACATGACATTGCCATCAATTTATAGTGTTCAGCGCTAGTTCCTTTTGATAGCCAGTAAAGTCAACAAAATGTCAAAATCAGTATCCAGGTGTGATTCTGTCAAGGATACATCTATCACCCACAAAGTAAATATTTATATTTAGTTTAACGAGAATAACTCATTGCAAACTTAAAGCTTCTTGTTCAGCCCCAACTTTTTGGACTTGGAAAGAGGGCTTGGGGTTTCCTTGAATGCTGACGGGCAGAAATCACTCACCCCACATTCTCCACAGCGAGGTCGGCGAGGTGTACAAATTGTCTGTCCAAACCCTACCTGATAGTGTTCAAGCCATAAAGAGCATCAGAATATGATGAATATGCACATTATATTACATTGTGTGATTAATAATACAGCCCAGTTTAGCAGCTGGGTGGCAGGGTATCATTTGTACACACTAGGCGTATGACAATACGATTCAATTGATGAATAGCTTGATATTGAATATCACGATTTCAATAGTCATAACCAAAATAACCGCTATCTCATATTACATATGAATATCACTCAGCACATGGAGCTTACTCAGCAAGGTTGTCACCTCAAATTATGAAAATTTTATTTTATCAACTACTAAGAAGCATGTCATTATGCAGTATGGCATGAACTTAATCCAAAGAGCCTTGGCTCAAATGGCACCTCAGCTAGAAACAAGTGTTAAGAGAGATTTGACATTCTTAGGTTCAATCTTGACCCCACCCTGTTACCACTCCCAACCTTAAGGCCTTGTGGATACTATGTAGCTGAAAAAATAAAATAAAATGCATGAGCGGAGCATACCAAAAGAGGATTTATTGGGACCCATTCTTCTTTAGGAAGCCATCGTTGCAGAGCCTCTCTTGTTTCTTCAGGTGTCAAAGTTTTCTGGCAAAGAAGTGGATTAGTAAAAGCAGGCCACCTGAAGAGTTAATCTCTTCACACTTACAAACACATATTTTTATATCAAGCAAATTTCAGACACGATGACACAATATGATTAAAAAGACTTGCCCAACCTGCTATATAAATTAGTAGTGTTTCCCATGCATATTGAAGATGATAGGGTAAGGAACACTAATTCAGGTTATAAGCAGAAAAATGGAATAAATTTATAGATACAAACTAATTTTAACTGTTGTCTTGGTTTGGGTGAAGTGAGTAAATTTATCTCATAAAAACGACAGCCATAATATGATTTAATAATAATCGTTCCATACTCTAAATACATATATTGATTGTACAGAATATGCATGGATGATAACCGTAGAAAATTATTTTCAGTTTCTTTACTGAAGCTTGAAACAACAATCACAACTGTCATATTAGCAGCATCACCCAGAAGTTGAAGACAACATGAATAAAGTAGTCATGTTAGATAATACAGGAAACTTACTATTTGGAATTAGTTCAAAATACTTTTTTTTTTTTTGCCATAGGTCAAACAGCATATGTTAATTCCCCAGAGCCTGTAAATTGGAAAAACTTGATCGGTACATCAAAAGTGATTCTACCAAATTTGAATGAACCTGTTTTGTGCCTAATCTTGACACCCATCCAAGTCGATTGCAAATGCGGTGGACATGAGTATCTACACATATCCCTTGAACATTGTTCCATCCAACATTCATAACCTGTCATGCCTCATGCCACGGATACAATGAACTTCACAAAAACAAAAAAAAACAAAAGAAAAGCCAGGGCAAAATGCTTTTTGAAAAATAAAAGTAATTAGACATACCAAATGAGCCATCTTAGGACCTATGCCTGGAAGGGAGAGTAATTCTTCAATTGAGCTAGGTATGTCCCCATCATACTTCGTGAGACAAATATTTGCAATTTTTTTCAAGTTAGTGGTTTTTCTTGTATAAAAACCAACCTGAGGTAAAAAGTAAAAACAAACCCCGAAAGCACAAGGTGAATAGACGCAGTGCAAAACAGGAAATAACAACAGAAGAAACCAGCATCATAACATCATAATTATGGAATACTCAAAGCTTTACAGTAAGTTCTTTACAAAAACCAACCAAAGAACATACTGGGTAAATGAGCTCTTTGATGGTTTCTTCATCAGCTTTATTGAGTCCATCGGCCGAAAGCAAATCATTTTGAAGAAGACGTTGAATTGCTCCTACTCTTAAAAAAAACATACTAGTAACTAGAAATGTTTCACGAGCAAGTTGAAATGTGGCATACTTTTGAACAAAGCAAGTATTAATCATATACATGAAGACAGACAGTAAATAGAACTTAGAAGGCCAAAAGTGCAAGGGCAGAGCAAATATGGTAACATTAGCCACAATATTGATCACAATATTAAAAGATCTAAACAATCCCTCATTTCAAAGCACATATTAGCCACAATCTATTATTATTACAGTCTACACATCTCCATAACTGCTCATCTCACTTAGATATCAATGTCATTCAATTTCTCTTTGTTCGCAATTTTAATACCAGATAAAATTTAGCCCTGTTCAGATAATTTATAATTCTTCCATCACATGCTAATGCAGCTATTCCTATACTTGCTACAAGACATGTCAGTTCTATCTAGGTGTATGAACAGAAATACACTATTGGATCTTAGAATGCATCAACGCATACAACTATTAAAAGTTAGAGTACATAAACAAAATATTTGACCATATACTTCAAGAGATGTGCTTACCATGAGTAACATGATCCTTAGTTTGGCTTGACAAGAGGGAAGACGCCAAGACAGCAAATCTCCTCTCCTAATTAAATATATATAGAAATTTAGACAAGAATCAATCTGTCGATGTTATGAATAGTAAAATATACAGAACTCCAAGTACAGTTAACATTAATTGAAATTGAAATAATTATTAATTCATCAAGAATGTCATCTTATGATAACTTTCCTAAACGAAAGGCCCTATTACAATAGCAATGCATTCAATCCTACTGTATGAGGAGTGTAAATGAAAGACAATTACACATGACAACAAGCCTAAGTTTGCCAATTTGTATCTGTTCATTCAATGAACATATAGACAATCACTCTTAGGAGAAGGTTCCAATACCAAAAACTAAAAAATGAATTTTTATTTCAATTTCCCACATATTTTATCAACAAAAGGGTAAAGAGTTGAACCTTAGCAGAAAGAGTTTCGCCAGCTTTCTCACATCCCATAGTGTCTACTGGAGCATCTGCTGAACATCTCATCTTGCGAATCTCTTCCAGAACTAATTTCCAGTTGGTAGGTGATTCACCTGCATCAGCAAGGACAATTTTATCAATTCCACAAATGTATGATAAAATTGCAGAAAAACGGAAATATGTTCATTTTTTAAATTCATCATAGAAATTTGAAGTAATCTTACTAGGAGGCTCATCTGCTCCTCCATATGAAAATTCTTCGATTTCAGGTAAACCAAACTCCTGCTCAGGAAAAGGTTGAAATTTACATAATCAGATACTATTCTTGGTAGATGGAAGTTAAAATAATTACATTTCAGGTGAAAGAAGATACAAAAGTAAATAAGTGAGATTGCTGTGGGTCCGTAATTTGATATATAAAAGTATCGCATTAACACGGGACGATAACGCAATGTTCATATAGAAAAAAGACATTAATTAATTTATGCGGCGAAGAGTAATAAAAAAGTTCTCACTTCCCGGTGCTGAGTAATGGCCACACGCTCCTTTTCTTGAACTTCCACAGCCTTTTTGGCTCTCTTTCTCCTGGAAAAGACACGAACTTGGGACCCTGAAGCCATCTTCGAGGACTCGGAAACTTCAAAAAACAGCAAAAGAGAAAAAACGAGTGAACTTTTGAAAATAAAAGGTGAGAAGGCAAAGTGAAAAATTTTGAATACTTTGGGACAGCGGGGGAATGGGAAGATTGGTTTTGGAAGGAAGCGCTTTGGAAAAGCATGTAGCAGAGGAAGACATGATAATGAATTTGATTCGCCCCATACCAAATGAAGAATCACGGACAGCTCCGAGCGAAACCACCGATATTTGAGCGCTGTGACTTCGGGATCGAAATCCAACCATCTTAAAAGTGTAAACATTAAAAATGTATTTATATTATAATGTATAAAAAAAAAAATGTATTTATAATTTGCAAATACCAAAATGCCCTCCAACCAAAAAGAAGCTTCCACCCACGTCCTGCATCGGAATTGACTTCTCTCCTCTGCAAATTGGTTCCGCTGCTGCCCTTTTCTCAAACCATTTTGGGTGTAGTATTGGGTGTAAAATACGAGGACGAGCTTTTTGTTTTAAAGAAAAATAATGTCTAGTATTTTAAAATATCAACATGTCATAAAATTATGTTCCTTCTAGCTGATATGGAAGTTACTGTTTACAAGCCACTTTTACTACTTTGGGCTCCATTGAAGCCGTTTTCAAAAGACATCGCATGTGGCTGCGTGCCATGTTAATGTGGCATTTTTCTTTTAAAGCTGTGTTAAGTATGGAATAATTATTCAAAACGAAAACTTGTATAAAAAATTTCAAAAAGAAAACACTTCATCTCTTTCCTCTCACTCCTGCTCTTTCTTTTTTCTTTCCTCAATGCCTTTTCTTTCTCTCTTTCTCTTCTTTTTCAGGTTCTCTCATGGTGTCTTATCTTTGGAGCCCTAGGGATTTCAGAAATTTCTCCGCATCAAATTTCTTCTTCCCTTGATCTCTCTATCTCTTTGTCATCTGCACTCCTTCACAATAGCCTTTATCTTCAGCTGACGCAAGAGTGAGGGAGAGATATCTGTGTTTTTTCACTGAATCCGTACCCCATTCTCACAGCTACCACTGTCGGTGAAGTTTTCTGGTCCTTTTTTTCTCAGCTTCTCGATGCTAAAAAGGTTTGTACTCTTCTTCCATTCTTTCCTTTGTTTTTGTTCTCTCCCCTTCTTCCTTTACCTTCTGTTTTCTGTTTGTTACGATATTTCAAAGAAAATGTGCCAACGATGTCCTATCTTTTTTAGTCTTCATCAGATTAAGGAGGGACCGGTTGACATTTGAGAAAGAAAGGAAAGCTAAACAAAATGGTTCTGGTCATTGACTTCATTGTGGACAACAATAACAGTATCATTATAACATCACTATGTAAGATATGAATCATTGCCAAGGGTATGCCTCAGCTACTATTTTTCTTTTTCTTTGGTTAGGATGACATGAATTGGAGGTTTCCATTACTAATTACTAAATTATCTTACTAGAAAGGCATGATACTTTTTTTTTATAAAATTTATTTGCCTTTGTGCATTAATGATAGCTTTGTTTGAAAGGGGGTAACAATATCTTATTTGAAACAGTTCATTAATAATATCTTTGTTTCAAATTTTCAAATAGCCCATAGGCAGTGAACAGGATCCATTCAGAAGGGATAACAATATCTTGATGGGTTTTGTTTCTATCTTTCTTCTAAATTTTACTCTATCAATTTATTTATCACTGTTAGAAACTGTTTTCACGGTGTAGTTCTCATTTTAACCTTTTCAATTGAAATTGGCATTAGGGTAAGTGTAATGCTTACACTCCTCCTGGGGATCCCATTCCCACAAACAATGGATAAGGAGCTACAAAAATATTCAGTCATCCCCATGTTGCTGCAGAAGAACCCTGGTATTATTTATTGCTTAGTTCTTTATCCGAATAGAGATTTTTCCCAAAAGATTTCTTATTCCTTTGATTTAATGCCTTGCTATGAATAATCTGGAAACATGTATGGAATTGAGCAGGAATACACCTTGCTCCAGGAAAACATCCAATGGCCTCTTGCCTCTACCTTTTGGGATCCATTCCTTTGAAACCCTTGCCAACATTTTTTTTTTAAATTCTCTCACCATTCGCTACTCAGCTAATTTTGCAACCTTTCAATTGATGTGCCTGGATATTTTTGTACATGTTTTGTCATTTAGGGGTATGGATATGTAAAGGTTAAAGAGCTTTAACATGTGTATTCTGATGTTGGCTTTCTTTGTCTTTTAATAGGATGTCTTCAGAGAGCTATAGACTAACTGCTCTCAAGGTTGAAATGTTGGCAACACAAAAGGCATTGGAGGTTGTAAAGCCATGGGGTGGTGTGAGGTGTAGTATTGAGACTTGAGAGAGAGAGAGAGAGAGAAGGTCATGGCTTTCTTGCATGTTGTTTTAAGAACATATATCTTGATGTATTCTTTTCTTCTCTTACAGAAATTTCTTGACCACATTTATATACCAATAGCTGGTACTAGAAAACTTATGTTAGAAAAGAGAATACTCTTGACACAGTAATAATCTACGGGTTGGTGTGAAAATCCTATGACATCTGACATCAGTACTCTTGAAGGCCATTAGGGAATTATAGATATCCAATGTTATTGTAGATGCTAGTGCGATAGGTAATTGTAGATATCCAAAGTAAATACTCTTGTATTCTTTTCTTTTCTTGTAGGTTGTTTCAAGAATATATCTTGATCTTACACCGACTAATTCATAGGCTGAAGAGGCTTCATAATAACAATAGCCGGTACCGGATTTATTTTTTGTTCATTGATATTGGATTTAAGTTATTATGGGTTTATTTTCTTCTCTTACAGAAATTTCTTCAGTACATTTTACTCTTTGTTCATTTACGATGAATATGTAGTATTCTACTTTCCATGAATATTTCCATTAGTTGCTACTAGTGTGGAGTCAATTGGGAAAAAAGAAAGAAAACCATCCAAGTTGTTGTTGTTGTTGTTGTTTTTCAGTTTCTACTCAATAAAATGTGGTAAAGGACCTATCAATGACGCAAGATAACTGATATAGAAGTGCACTAAGTGATGTAAAGGATTAGCATTTGATATACTTAGAAACCATTATAATAATAGTAAGGGTGAAGGTGCAAAAATACCCATCTACATATGTCACATATGCGCCTGGCACCATTTACATTTCTTGGGTGCAAAAATACCCATGATCTTTATAAAAAGGGGCAAAAATACCAGCTCCGTCAATTGAGGCAAACGGCCGTTAAGTTTTTTTGTGGGCCCCACTTTAATATTTTTTAATTATTTATTTTAAGGGCTAAGGTGCAAAATTACCTATCTATATATCCTTCGGGTGCAAAAATACCTATGATCATTAAAAAAGTGGACAAAAATGCCAGCTTCGTTAATGAAGGCAAACGACCGTTAATTTCTGATTTTTTGAGCCCACTTTAATCATTTTTAAATAATTATTTAAAAAACTCTCACCCTCTCTCTCTCTTCTTGCACCCCTTTCCCTTTCACCCTCCTTTCTCTCTCCTCGTCCAAACTAGAGCCCCACCTTCACACTGGCAATAACTCTCTAAGGCCACCCACATGGTCACTGCCTTTATATTACCCGCTCCTTCCAAATGCCCTTTCATAGTTCATCATCGAAACTTTTCCCCTTATTAACGAAGCCAGAAATTAATGAATGTTTGCCTTTATTAATGGAGCTGGAATTTTGTCCCCATTTTTAATGATTATAGGTAATAATTAAAAGCTTAATGTAGAGAGGTATTTTAAGGTTTTAATTAATACTTATGATTATTAAAAAAAAGTGGACAAAATGTTGCTTTTAGTTAATACCTATTATCATTTTGTCCGCTTTTTTAATGATCATAGCTTTTAATTAATACCTATGATCATTAAAAAAGGGGACAAAATGCCATCACCATTAATGAAGATAAATGTTCGTTAATTTCTAATTTTGTTAATGAAGGGAAAAGTTTTGATGATGAACTACGGAAGAGCATTTGGAGGGAGCGGGTAGTATAAAGGCGATGACCATGTGGGAGGTCGGAGAGAGTTATTACCGGTGTGAAGGTGGGGCTCTAGTTTGGACGAGGAGAGAGAAAGGAGGGTGAAAGGAAAAGGGGTGCAAGAAGAGAGAGAGAGGGTGAGAGTTTTTTAAATAATTATTTAAAAATGATTAAAGTGAGCTCAAAAAATCAGAAATTAATGGTCGTTTGCCTTCATTAACGAAGCTGGCATTTTTGTCCACTTTTTTAATGATCATAGGTATTTTTGCACCCGAAGGATATGTAGATAGGTAATTTTGCACCTTAGCCCTTAAAATAAATAATTAAAAAATATTAAAGTGGGGCCCACAAAAAAAACTTAACGGTCGTTTGCCTCAATTGACGGAGCTGGTATTTTTGCCCCTTTTTGTAAAGATCATGGGTATTTTTGCACCCAAGGAATGTAAATGGTGCCAGGCGCACATGTGACATATGTAGATGGGTATTTTTGCACCTTCGCCCTAATAGTAATATATGATTCATATGGCAAGCATGTCTTGCTAGGTAGTGGGCGAAATAAAATGTTGAAGGTAAGGTGTCATTTTTTATTGGAAGTTTTCCTAAAGGAATATTTCCTAATGGAGAATTATAAGAAACAAAGCAAGGAAAAGTAAGAAGATACCCAAAAAAAATTCTAACAAGCTACCTTAGAGAAAGCAAGACCAGTCATAAATGGAATAAAGGTCATCATGCTGATGCTTCCAGAAGGAAAAGCTCATAACTGGATAAAAACAAAATAAAACACCAGAAAAGAAAAAGAGATGGCAAAAATATAATTCCAGGTTGCAGGAAACAGTGAAAGCATGAATAAAAAATTATTTAGTCCTTAATATGGTATTGAATTAAATATTGTCGGGTACAAGAAAAAGGAATATGATCATGCATAGTAATGGTAGCAAACCTGAACTTGGAGAAGACAAAACATGGCAGGTCTTGGGTTAGAATGAGAAACAAACAATGCTTAGAAAAAGGTCATGGAAACATTGCATTCTCAGTCTGCAAGAGCCAATAAAAGGTGAATACCTATAATGTTAATCTAAATTTCATTCTAATATAAATACAGTATAAGAAGCAATGTTGATCATTAGAAACTTAATACCAAGTCATTGTAAGGATCCTCTCCTTAATAATATTATAATATTATCTTATCTTTAAGAATTACTCATTTCATTTTTTTTTAAAAGAAAGAAAGATTACCATGGTAGAAAAGAGTTCAAGTAACTATTTAAAAACTCTACCATGGTAATAAAAGATTTAAGTCATTACCATGGTAGAAAAGAGTTCAAGTAACTATTTGAAAACTCTACCATGGTAATAAAAGATTTAAGTCCCTATAGTTATCATATCAAACATTTCCATTTCAAAACCAAAGTCACCCAACTTTATATGATAAACAAAGTACGTAGACGAATTTAGAGTTTACAAAATATGATTCCTAATAAGTGACAATATACATTCATTCAACACATAATAAATTACAAGAGGCTATACAGATACATATAGAAATATATCTATGCCTCAAGAGCTCCTCCCGACATTCCATCAAGAGAATTATCACCTGAAAAATGTTAAATTAACGGGGTGAGACAAAAGCCTCAGTAACCAGCTATCCGACTCATTACACATGCTAACATGTGTCCACGAGGTGCTAAGTGGAACAATTTATATAGCAAATTATAAAAATTCAATATCATAGTTTTATACATAAATTTCTTATTACAATTCCCATTGCCTCCCATCAATCCAACTGAACCGCCTTATTTCCACGCAACTAGACCCATGGGCTAAGTTACTAACCATGTGACTGGCCACTCAAAAAGCTCATCGGTCACGCAATGAGGATCGGCCAAACCCTCAGAGCACGTGCCTCGAACCATGGGTCTTTCCCCTCATTGAAACTGGTGGGGTGTCGCAGCCCCTCATTGAAACTGGTGGGACAATAAACAGCCAACCATCGTGCACCAATGGAGGCTATACCACATGGTAAAATAATATACTCCAACTTATCCCAAATCCATTATCACAATAATTTATCAATAATTATTTCAATGGGATTTTCCTAAATATATACATATTTTTCTCATTTCAAATCATAAAATTTCACAAAGCTAGTTTATATCAAAATACTTCACAATATAATGAAAACTTTCTCAATCAAAATAAACCCTTACTCATTGGAGTAAATATCAAAATACTCACAAATAGCATATCAACACAAATAATAAGTGGAAAGTGGTTACCTTTCGCCAAAGCAAAATTATAATCACAAGCTCCTAATCCAAGAGCTCAAATATACGCCAAAAATCAATCTACAATAATCAATTAATAAAATGGCTAAATTATAAATCATCATCCTAAAAAAATCTAAACTAATTAAAACCTCAAGAATACCTCTAATAATCCAAATAAATTATTTGACCTAAATTTAATCGGTTAAAAAGCCTAATATAGAATTATTCATAGATTAGTTATATAAAGATTTCATTATAAAATTATATGCTAACTAAGTAACAAAAGTAACTTGATTAAAATTAACTATTAATACCAATGGGCGCTCGGTCGAGATGGAAGGGTCTACGGCCGGCATCCCTCAGGACGAGGTTTCGAATCCTGGGGGGTGACAGACGCGATAATTAACGCAGCCTCAAAGAGGTTATCCCATTGGTACCGACCTGCCCGCGTAAGTGCTCCTCGGTTGGGTCCGGATTAGTTGGAGGGCGGGCAATGAACCCAGAATACCCCCAGATACCGGATGGTTTAACAAAAATAAAAAATAAAAAATTAACTATTAATTATCCTCTACATTCCTATAGCCTCATATTAACAAAACTCAAATTTATCCAAAATTATAATCTTAAAATTTTCTCTAATTATCATAAAATTATTACCATAAGAAAGAGAAAATTATTTAGAACATTTTCATAAAAACAATTCTGAGATGAGAAGTAATATTGAGTACCTTATCGATCTCCAAATATATGAAAATACTCCTACTAATGCTTCACTCTACACTTTTCTTCACACTTGAGGTGTGTGAAGTGAGAACGGGGGAGAGAGGGTATTTATAATCCGCGTCCTCTTTAAAAACTGCGGAAGGCATTACGTGCCTTCCCCAGTTTTTATTTAAAGATTGTGGGCGTCTGCCCACAATCATTGTTAAATGGTGGGAGGTGCCTCCCCCGTTTTTTCTTTGTGTTGGGCGCCAACGGGCGCCCATACTTTTCTTTCTTTTAATATATATATATATATATATATTATTTTATTATTTATAATATTTATTTATTATTATTATTTTTAAATATATATATATATATATTTATAATTATTAATTTTTAATATATATATATTATTATTATTTTAAAATATATTTTAACTAAATCCTTCTTTTCTTTTTACCCAAAAATTACTATTAATTTTATAATTATTTCTAAATTATAATTATATAAAAATTAGGACGTTACAGTCATCACCTCTTAGTATATGCATCAATAACCCTTGGAATACTCATCACCTCCCAGTATATGCATTTTGAAAAGTTTCTTCTATATTTGAATGAAGCTATTCCATAGATATTAGACCTTCATTCACCCTACATTTGTTGTTACATACATACATACATACATACATACATACATACATATATATATATATATATTTCATTCATGTTCTTTGATTTTAATTGTTAGCAATTTTGCATATCAAGCCAATTTGTTTGAGATCAATCGAACTTTAAGGAAAGTCAATTTTACTTTTTGTTTGGAAAGTCCGTCTTTTGTGTCGGGGAGAATGCTTTTTTGATAGGTGATTACAAGAAAAAGTGAAGATGATAAAGTGTAGACTTTTGACTATATATTGGTATATGTTTTGTCTTCTTTGTAAGCTGTGATGTAGTTATAAATGTTGTTGGTAACATTTTTAACTTTGTTTGACTTGGTTGTGAGAAAACATGTTCACTTGGTAAAAAAAAAGGAACATGTTCACATCCATGCGATTAATGCAACTTATAATACTGATGAATAGTTGATTTTCCTTTTCTGTTATATGACGCCTATCTGATGTTTTATTCTGAAAAGGTTATAAAGCATGTCTAAAACTGATTAAGGTGAGTAGGAAAGAGGAGATAAGCTGAACTGGCAACAATGTCTAAAGCATTTTTCCGGTCAAAACTCAAAATGTAAATTTTTCATACTTTTACTTTATTTTTGTATGGGTTGTATTAAGGATATGATTTTGAGTTTCTCACTATTCTTTGTGATGTTGGTAAGGATAAAATACACAAAAAGACAAGTATGTGGTAGTTGCCATTTCAAAAACATTTTCTTCAAGCATATAATCTCCATGCAGATGTGGACTAATTGGAGGCATATATGAAATGTTTGGATGGTTCTATTTGAAAGTAATCTCTCTTTATCTCTATTGGTAGATGGCTAAGAAAGCAGAAAATATTTTAGCTTTATGTGTGTATATATGTATATTTGTCGATTCAGTACAGGACCTGCGACAAGGAAGTTAAGCATCATTGTCTTGAATATATTAGTGTATATGATTTGTTATTCCAATATACTGTCGATTATGTTAGAAAGTATTTTACTTATACTATGGTAAAATTTTGCAACCTAAACTACAAGGGCAGCCATAAATCTAGGTAGACTTGCTACCTACAAGATATTAAAGTATAGACCATGTAACTTTCCCTCAATTCTTCTCCCTCACGCTTAAACCTCTCGATAGGAAAAGCAACATGCTTAGCATTTGTAAATGGCATTGTCTTATTCAATGAATCCATATTGATTTTTTCAGCATTCTCCACATCCTTGGCTATGATCAAAGCAAGAGGGGGCGTTGGCTTACAATATCACCTAGCTGGGCACATCCCCTTTTTGGTTTTCACAACTATATGATCAACTGCTAAGTTTCCTTCTCTATTCCAACTTTGACCGCACTACTACAAAAGAGAGGTCTAATAACGCTTATTTTAAGAATATTATGGCGCTTAAGAAGCGCCAAAGCTTTCAATGCCATTAAAAATACCTATAGAGCTTTTTGAATTTATGGAAGTGCTATATGTTAGTTTTTGGAGTTATTTTTGTAAGTACATACTATGAAATTTCTATAAGAAGTGCCAAAAGAGGTGTGAGACCTCCTTTGGCGCTTCACTGCCAAGCACCAAAGGAGGCTGCCACCTCCTTTGGTGTTCGGTCATTAAGCGCCAAAGGAGGTGACCCTCCCTTGGCGCTTAATCTTCAAGTGCCAAAGGAGGGTTTGACCCTCCTTAGAGGTCCTAACTAGGTCTTTTTTTAAAATAATTTTTTAATTATTTTGTTTTCCTGATGAAACAGGAAAATTACAATACGACAGTGTAATACAAAACAAATAACTACAATGACAATAATTATAATGTTTAACTACAAAATGTATTGTATTACGATAATTATAACGTACAACTAATTTTAAAATGAATAAACAAAATAAGAATAGGTAAGAAAGAAGATACATGCCTAAATTAACTAATTGTCTGACCATATATTTATACAATTCTTCAATGATTTCATCCACTTGATGGTTAGTTAACTCAGCACAGCGTTGATCTTCATAATACTACATAAATAATCATGTACACAAAGAATTAAAATCACTAAAAATCAATTAGCTTAGACACTTTGTCAATTAAATTTAAAACACAACATCAATTGCAAGTAAAGGAACTTACTTTCACAACATAAATTTAATCTTGCAGCATCATAATAATTTTTCACAACTCACAACCAAATAAATCATATTTGTCAACACTGCATATAATAGTTAAAGTAATTGGGTCCATAACAAGCCAGCAAAAATACAACCATGTGTTTATTAAATTAATTGGTTAAAAAAAAATCATTTATTAAACTACCAGCGGCATTTATAACACTTTCACCCAATTTGACCATTTCATCAATGCCATTCACAACAACTTTTTCACTATTAACAACATGTACTTCTACAGAGGATTAAACTATTATTATTATATTTGTAGAATGATCCATCACCATACTTCCAGGTATCCTTTGCAATATTATGTCTTCATGTATCAAGTACAAAAGAACCCCAGCATTTAAGTTGCTTAAACTTGAGCAATACACATTATTTCTACACACGGTTAAACCAATATTATTATATTTATAATCTCAAAAATTAAAAAAAACTTATAATATATAGGAAGTTTAGGCAGACGGAGTTGAACTTTCAAATAAATACTTGCAAGAAATAAATTATAAGCGAACATATAAGAGTCATATATATTTTAACCAAAAATAAAAAAATGTGGATCAGATGTTTAAAAAAAAACACCTACAGGAGCTTCTATAGGAGGCCGAGATAGGAAGGAAAAAAACACGTAGGACAGGTAGTTTTGTATTACAACAAGCCAAGAAGAAAAAGAACATGTGAGGGAGGAAGCTTTGTACTGCAACGGAAGTGGCGACCAAATGTTAAAAAAATGTGCACAAGCAGGAAACAAGAAAAAATAGAAAGTGGGGGACCAAAGAAGCTTCTACTTGCCACCGGTCAAAGAGAGGAAGGAGTGGAGACAACGGATAAGGAAAGTAGAAGGGAGACAATGGTGGGACTATAATGGCGGGTGGTGAAATTTTCTAAAATTTTATATCACCTTGTATAACGCTTATATAAAAAGTGCCAAAGAAGGTATGGGTATCTTTGAATTTCAATGAAAAAAAATTTTAAAAAATAGGAAGTTTAGGAAGCGCCAAAACTTCCATTAAAAAAAATAACTAAAAAAAAACCAGCCTTGTTAAACCCTGCCAAGGCAACGGTCTCTGCCAATGCCACTTTTGTATAGTGTTATAACAAAAAATAATAATAAAACTTAGAGAGTGTTGCATTCTTAGTGCAATTTCTGACCCAAAAAAATGTATTCTTAATATACAACAATACTTATTAATTAAGTCATTTATAAATAAAATAAAAAATAAATTTGTTATCTATTTTTTTAAAAACAATCTATATACCAACGTTATATATAACAGAGGAGGCAACCGTTTGTGCTCTGTTATAATAATGGCGTCTGAAGATTATATATCAGCAGCGAGACAGTTGTAGTAAATATGTATGCGGAAAATACATGAAAATGGTTATTGCACATCTAATAGCCAATGCTATCCATGATATTCCAAAAGCTTCCCATTTATTTTTTCTTTAAAAACATATAGGAAACTTAAGGAAGTGCCAAAGCTTTCTATTGTTTTTTTTATATGCATATAGGAAGCTTTGGCAACTTCATATTTTTTTTAATAAAAAGCTTCCTATTGTTTTTTTAAAATACATATAGGAAGCTTTGGCAATTTCCTATTTTTTTTAAACATAAAGAAACCGCGCTCCCTATTTATTTTTTAAAAAAATATTCATATTGTTCCACGTACACCCAAAGAAACCGATTTCCTATTTTGTTTCTTTTAAATATAGGAAGCGCTAAAGCTTCCTATATATATATTAACAATGCCGTAGCTTTGGCCACAACATCCTTTTTTTTAAAAAAAAAAAAAATAATGCCAGCTATGGCGCTTCCTAAATAAACGCCATAGCTAGCGCTTTTTTTTTAAAAAAAATTGAAGGTCTTGTTTGGCGTTTGATCAGGAAAACGTCATACAAGGTTAACATCAACTATGGTGTTTATAATTGTAAGCGCCAAAGCTTCTAAGTATTTTTGTTTTTAAAAAAAGAAATAAGTATCTTTAGCATTTCTTTACAAAAATGTCACAAGAGGTACGCCACTAAACCCCCTTTTTATAGTAGTGCTGATTCAGTAGCATGTAAGGATACATTGTAGTCATGTTATAGTAGATTTATGATATGTCTTTGATTATGAGATATTTGTTTGGTATACAATATGTGAGTTGTTTTGTTGATTAGGATTGAGATGAAATGACTTGGGAAGAATAAGCTTCTTAGGCATCATGCGAGGAGCACATGCTATATAATCTACATCTATGTAGTCTCTTTAATGGTTAGGAAAGACTATCGGTAAAAATAGTATAATGTTAAAAACAAATTGCAACAATATCATTGTGGGTTTTTATTTTTTCATTTTTAAAATATCATGATACATTTTTTAAAGGTTGGGTAATATTTTTATATATGAACATATTTTGGTGGAATAAATAGATTTAATTTAAACTCAAGAAACAAAATAAGTTCAAAAATCATAATCAATATAGATTATCCATATATAATGTGAAGTATTTAAATTCATTTTTTGATCAATTATCAATTATATATCCATACAATGTTAGAATGAATCGTGATCATCATCAGCAGTACAAAATTATTAATTTTAAATCTTTATGTGCTTGGGGAAGAAGAATTTAATTATAAGTTATGGTCCTAATAAAATGTTCCTTTAAAACAAAATAAGTTCAAAATGATAATAATATATAGATTATCCATATATAATGTCAAGTATTTAAATTCATTTTTTGATCAATTATCAATTATATATCCATACAATGTTAGAATGAATCATGATCATCATCAACAATTCAAAATTATTAATTTTAAATCTTTATGTGCGTGGGGAAGAAGAATTTAATTATAAGTTATGGTCCTAATAAAATGTTCCTTTAATTATATATTGCATATGGATAGGATGGATTGAAATAGTTGTGCATAAAAGTAAAATTGGGTCTAAAATTATCTGCATCTATCATGAAATTTTAATATATCATGTGAGCCCCAAAGAAGAATTTATTGTTAGGATGGTATCGTGGTTTTTTTAAATGTCTTTGATTATGAGATATTTCTTCAATAAGACAAGTGTGAGTTGTTTTTGTTGGAATTAAAATGAAATGATTCCAAATTTACAATCTTCGCGGCAGGAAAGCACACAAATATTGTTTATGATACAAGAAGATAATAAAAAATCTTCATGCACATCGTTGCTCATTAGTAATTACAATGTAGGTGTAATTATTTATGGTTATACTGAAATAGTATAATTAATAAAGTATGGAATAAAGGAAAAAATGTATCAATATGTAAAAGCTCACCGTGCAACGTATGGGTAGTACATACTCATTTTTTTAAAAGTATCTAGTATCTTAAAATATTTTCAAGTAGCATCCAGTATATTAAAATAATTTTTGGGTTTTTAAATTTTTAAAATATTTTTTTAGTTGTTTCCAATGTCTTAAGAGACTGATTTCAATTTTATCCTTAATGTATTTTTCAGCTCTAAAAATTACTTTAAAATATTGAGTGCTAATAGAAAAATATTTTAGAGTGGGTAGAAATCAGTATCCTAAGTTTTCAGTGCTAGTTACTACTGAGAAAAATACATTAAAAATGAAATTGTAATCTTTCTCCTAAAATACCAGGTACAACTACAAAAATATTTTAAAAGATTAAAAACATAAAAAATTATTTTAGACTCATGTATGCTACTTAAAAATATTTCAAGATAGATACTTCAAAATACTAGAACCCCATTTTCTTCTTCTCTTTTGTTATGTTTTCAAACCCTTCTGTTGCCATTCTTCATTCCTTGTGTCTTCGTCTTCCTTGTTTTAATTTATTTCCCAGATAAATTCCACCCCTGATGCCTCTACACCCAAAGCTATCTCCTTTAATTGTTCGTTAGTGAAGAATGTCGTGGTGCTTCCAAAACATATGTATATTGCTGAGTTTGGTTGCTGGTGGTCTCGCCACTTCAAGTATTCAACGTCAATGGTTGAAGCTGGAGCTCCATTTCCCCTGTTTGCTTTTCTTTCAGTCTCATCTTCCTTCTCTCTCTCGCTTCCCAGTATTGTCTCGTTGTCCTGCTTCACTCTCTCTCTCTCTCCTCGGTAATCTGATCTGGGGCTTTTGAGATGACATCTCAGCTTCTATAACCGGAGTCAAACCTCTCTCTTACCACATGGACGAGTTTTTGAGAACTGACCCAGTTTTAGTAGCTTGTGAGAACTGAGCTATAACAACCTAAAACTAGAGCCATTGAGTCATAAAGAGTCAAAAACTTAAGGGCCCGTTTGCTGCGTTAGGATTGTTTTCTAGCCCGTATAGTTTGCCGGTGACTTGCGTTCATGAAGTTTTGTTTTTTTGGGTTATGTGGAGTGGATGAAGATGAAAAGTGAGAAGGGTAACATCAAAACTCATTCATGGAATTTCTTACAAATCTAAGCTTTTTTTATGGAATTGGTTTTGATAGAATTGGCCTCAATTAGGCTCCATGTCAAAATAGAATTTTATCAAATTCCATCGTATCAAACATCTTTAAGGTATGGAATTGACCTCTATTTTCATCTCCATGAGGTCAATTCCAATATACCAGACGGGCCCTAAAAGTCTGTATGGTTGGAGGGGAGGAAATGGAAGGGGAGAAAAAATAAACCCCTTCCTTCATTTAATTTGAAATTTTGGAGGGAAGGGGAGCTAAAATTTTGGCCCTCATCCCCTTCCCTTATCTTATTTTGGTTCCCACTAAAAAAAAGAGTTTTGGAGGGGAGCTAAAATTGTCGACTAATTTACCCTTATAAACATTTCATATTCCAATAATAACATCCTTTCGTTCCTGTTGATTGTCGTTCTCACCTCTTATTCCAATCAAGCTGTGCTTGCTGTTGAGCTCAAGTGGTTGCCTATGCATATGTTCTTTATGGCTCTCTGAATTCCTCCAATGTTAGCTTTTTCGTAGTTGCTTCCCTTTTGTATCTGATTACTTTCTCAAGATCAAGGGGATTGTTTGGTTCTATGCTTGATGTGCTGATAGTAATAATTATTGCATATATCAGTATATCTTATCACAGGAGAACATACAAACATTTAGATTCTAACATAAAATCCTTTATAAACATTCAGCTTGTCTAGACGTTATCAAGTTTTAGAGTTAAAAGAAAAAATTTGTTAATTTAGTCTTTTTAAAATATTTTATTATATTAATTAGTTTTAAAATATCATTATATCATACTTATACACAAATTACAATATTAATTTCATAATTTAATTTTATGCCAAGTGAAAATTAATTTAAATAATCTATAATTAGAAAAATATAAAGTAAAATGTACGGGTAAAATAGTAAATTAGTTATTACCATCATTCCCTTCTCCTTTTGAACTAAACAAATAATCTCCTCCCCTCCCCTCTAACAAACCAAATAAGATAATAGAACCCCTTTTATCCTTCCTCTCCCTTCCCCTTCCTTCAACCAAACAGGCCTTAAAGGACCAAGTCAAAATTGAGATAAAAATACAAGGGCTAAATGATTAATTTTCTCATCTAATTTTAATATAGTTGATCGATCTCATTATGAAATTTTAGATTTTTTTTTTTTGTCTTGGTTTATAAAATTTTCATATCATTAGTCCTTAAATAAAACTCTCATAAACTATTTGCCACTAATTTTGATATGATGATAAAACTATAAAATTAATTACTTTTTGTCATACGATGGCAAAAAATTTACTTTTTGTCATAATATTAAGGGTTAAGGGGATAAAAATACCCATAAACTTTTTACAAATATGCGCCTGATACCATAAACTTTTCTTATGTATAAAAATACCTATAAACTTTTATAAAGGTTCGTCTGGGTTAGAAGTGGCAAAGGTGTTTTTTCCCCCCAATATACCTTTTAGGGTTAAGTAGCAAATTTGTGTGTCAAAATCCACCTCGTGCGAAAATATCCCTCTGCTAGGGTTTATTCTCCCTCAATGTCGAGACCCTTCGTCATCGAGATGCAGGTGGATACTGAGGCTATGGCGGTCAGTCCCTTTGGGTGTAGGGTTTCTTCTCCCCTTTGGTGGAGTGTCTTGGTAGGTTCCTTATGTTGTGGCCAGTGGAGGTGCTGACTGGGAACACATCCGGTGGCAACGGTGTGGGTGAATGAGATCGTAGGGTGGACGACAGTGAGGTGTTCAAGAATCAATCTTCTCCGACGACCTCCTCCGATGGGTCCCCCCATGGCCACTGAAGTCCAGCTACGGTTTAAATCGGTGGATTTCTTCCCTTGCTAATAAGAGGACAAACATGGGTGATGCTTTGAATGGTAGGAGTAAGGGATCTCAGGTGTCTAGGGACAAATCCATGGCGGAGGAGTGGTGCACAATTTTGCAGAGTTCAAAGATCCCAATAGCAACCCCAAATGACTGTAAGGAGATGAAGAATCAACTAATGAGGGGAATTGGGGGCTGTTTAGCCATTCAGAGGAATCCAAATGTAACAACACACATGCGTTTAAAGGTATCTTCTTTACATTTCTTAGAGCCTGAGGTTTGTAGTGTACTAAAGTTTCAATCTTTTCCTTCTGATGGCTGGTTGGGATTGATATTTGAAATTGGTAGAATAGATTATCTGGATATTAGGTTCTTTATGTTAAATTCTGATGACTGTGTAGAATATTTGATACCTGGTATGACTTGGTTAATATCAATTGTATGGGTGATCCAATATATTTTTTCCCTACTCAATGGTTCTTATAGGTCAATATGCCTCATCTAAAATGTATCTGTTATACTAGTTTTAGTGTGGACAGTTAAGGAGGCAAGAGAAGGAACAATTGATTCATGCCCCAAAGATAGGGGATTTAAGACCTTGTCAAAATTTGGTTATGCTTGGTTGAGGGTTTCTGAATGTGGAAGGCAGGTAAAACACTCTATTGGCTAGATGTCTAAGGAAAGTAAATTAGATAGACAACTCAGAATTATCAATTTGGCCCTGTTCAGTAGGACTGTGTACGTTGTTTGTCAGTGGCTAGACATGTGCTTGTTCAGTGTGAAGATTATCACTGTTCATTGTTGGGTTAGACATGTACCTATCCAGTGTATATGGTATTATTGTTCATCAGCCTTGGGATGGAGTTATGCTTCCTTTTCTTATTGTCTATTTGATTATGATTTTTCTAACAATATAATGAGTGTTGTTCTCCTTGAGTACATGTGTGTCCTAAGGAATTTGATTAAGAATTTTCTTGCAGAAGAGTTCCCAATGGAAGCAGACTTGGCAATCGGGTGGATTGTCAAAGCTTCAGTAGAAGTGTCTTGCCTTTTTGGTTGGGTATTACGACCTTCGTCTCAGTTGTGGGCAAATTTGTCCTATGGTGTGGAAGATGTTATAGTTCTAATCTTATATTGTTGTTGTATTAAAGAACTTTTAAATACTATTTTTTTACGTTGTCTGCTAGTGTAAGGAGTTTACTTTCCCGTTCCATTGGTGTTAGTTGTATTAACTCTACCCATGAGACTTTGTACCTCAGTTGATTTTAATACTAATAGTTCCTTTGTTGGCAAAAAGATAAAGTAACAAATTTGCCTTGGAAGTATGGGTCCTGGAGCAATGTTGCCCTGAAAGTTTTTTTGAGTCTCAATTTCACCCCAGAAGTTGTGAAACGTAGCAATGTTGCCCTTTTCTATTAAAAAATTATGGTCAACATCAATTTTTTATCGGTCAACGTTTGTTTTTTAACGGTATAGGTTAATATTGCTACGTTTTGAAACTTTCAGGGCGACATTGAGACAAAAAAAACTTTTAGAGTAATATTGCTCCTAGGCTCATACTTTCGGGCCAAATTTGCTACTTAACCCTAACTTTTATAAACTTAAGATATGATAAAAATTAGATTATAAATGTGATTTATGTTTAGATTGACGGTGGTAGAAGCCCATCTGCACTATGAAAAACAGGTCTTAGTGGTTTCTTCTTAAAAGTAATTTTTGACCTAAAAAACACATTTAAAAAAATGCCAACCCTAACACCTTATCTTACTCTCACCGTATTTTTTTTGTTCCTATCGTAATTTTTCAACCCCAACCTTCCAAAAAGGCCCTAAATTGGGCAAAAATGTTAGCCACAAACTTATGTTAACTTTTGGTTTTGTGGCCTCAGACCTTTGATTTTTAAATGATTATTTGAAAAAAAAACAAACCCCACAACCTCTCTTCTCTCTCTTCCCCCCGGGTTAGACCCTTTCTCCCCCATATTCCCACCTGCGCTACCTCTCTCCGGCACTCACAAACACTGCTGCAGCGGAGAGCCCTTTGGTCGAACTACCTGCTGCAATACTTGGCTATCTTGATCTAAATATTACAAACTTCATTACCATAATAGCCTTTGTAAAAGGAAGAATACTGAAAAACCCCACCCACCCCACCCTCGAAAGAACACCACCGTCCAATCAACATAATTAGAAACACAGACAATCAAGAACAGATGTAGAAAAAATCCATCCATTCCTTTTGTAATCATCATCTTCGTCAGAAACACATATCCATGTTTTAAAACAAGAATTAAAATAAAAATTTAACATCCCAGATCCATGAGAGAGAGGGGCGATGGGGCGGAAAGAACAACTTTGGTTTGGGGGGAGAGCCGCCACAGATCTGTAAAGCGAAAATAGAGAGAGAACAAAGAGAACATAAAAATTATTTGAAAAAGAGGAAAAGACAAAGAAAAGCATATACCTCTTTTTGTGGTTGACAGATGATAAAAAAAGAATGCAAGAAATTATTGTGCAACAGATTACACAAGATATCATTTCAAAGATCTTCCAACAAGTCAACTTCAGAAATGGACATGGGAGAAGTAGAAGATCAAGAGTTCGAATTCATCGCAGATAATTATGGGTTGGTGTCTGCTACGGCGGCGCCTACGAGATGGCCGGAGTGAGGATCTGACGGGAAGCGACGGGAAAGAGGCGGAGGGTGTGGAGTTTTTTTTTAAAAAAATTAATCATTTAAAAATCAAAGGATGGGGCTGTAAAAGCAAAAGTTAACAGAAGTTAGTTAACGGTTGTACATTTTCACTCCATGTTCAGAGTTTCATTAGCATTTTTACGTTCAAAAGAAGTTTATGGTGTCTGCTACGGCGGCGCCTACAAGATGGCCAGAGTAAGGGTCTGACGGGCAATGACAGAAAAGAGGCAGAGGGTGTGGAGTTTTTTAAAAAAATAATCATTTAAAAATCAAAGGATGGGGCTGCAAAAGCAAAAGTTAACAGTTGTACATTTTCACTCCATGTTCAGAGTTTCATTGGCATTTCTATTTTCAAAAAATGTTTATGGTGTCTGCTACGGCGGCGCCTACGAGATGGCCGGAGTAAGGGTCTGACGGGCAGCAACGGGAAAGAGGCAAAGGGTGTGGATTTTTTTTAAAAAATAATCATCTAAAAATCAAAGGATGGGGCCATAAAAGCAAAAGTTAACAGAAGTTAGGGTCTGTTTGGGAACACAGTGGGGGGCTAAAAAAGCCCAGTTAGACCCAAAAGTCCGGTTGGCTGAGCTCGCATGCGTTTAGGAACACGGTAGGATGAGAAGGGCTTCAATGAAAAAAGTAGCTTTTTGGAGAAGCTTTCTTAAAGAGCTTTTTTGAATAACGTATTGCGGCTACAGTTGCCTTGGAATGCTTTTTCATGCCTAATTGTTATGTTTGTTCTTTCTCATTTATTTTTCGCGCTCTCTCTCTCTATGACACATGCATGAGATGATAAGAAAGTGTTGCACCTACATTTAATTAAGCGACCTTGTACTGTGAAAATTTCATGATCAGCTTAGAAATTCCAACATTTTTACTGTGGGATTCATCTCAACAACAATCTTAAGTTTAAACTTGTGATCTTAGTATCCTTCCATACTAATTCATAAGATAAACTATTTATTAAAATGTTTCAAATCACATCTATAATATGAATTTTTTTCTATTTGACTTTTCTAAAAGCCCATCTGCAAAAAAAGCTCCTTCTCCATCGCTAATCAAAACAAACACTTACTTAACGGTTGTACATTTTCACTCCATTTTCAGAATTTCATTGGCATTTCTATGTTCAAAAAAAGTTTATGATGTCAGACTGTAAGCACACATTTGTAAAAATTTTATTGATATTTTTACCCTTTAACCTTAAAATTAATTACTCTTGTAATTGTACAAATTATCTTATAAATTAAAATATAGAAATTAAAAAATATCGCACAAAAAAAAAAATGAAGTTAAAAAAATGCTTCAATAGTGAACGGGGGCAATGTGTCACGAGCCTTGTGTTTATAAACCAGTGGACTTCACTAGGGCGGTTTTCCTCAATCATTCAATCTCCCTGGCTCGAGGAAGCGGTGAGCTAGAGTTCTTACTTTCCTTTCAAGTTTCTTCCGGCATTTTAAATTTTCTGTTTCGTTAGCTGTTTCTTTTTTTGCTAGCTCTAAAATTTGGTTGCTTCTGTGGTTTGTATCATTTTTTGAGTTTAGTTTGTGATCTTTGAGAATATGTCGTTTTGTTTTCGGATTTTCTGGTTTTGTGTGTTTATAAACTTCTGATCAAGCATTATTTTCGCCCCTCTCCGTTCAATGTAGAACCTTTCTCGTCAAACAAGTCAGTTTATTTTTTCTGCAAGCAAATATTGCGAAGTAGAGCCTTGTCTCTGTTTTGGAATACCTCAAGGTCAAATTGTTGTGGAAAGCAGACAGTGTTCAGGAATGTAGAAGCGATGCTAACATTCATGATTGACGGAAAGTTAGGTTTAGGAGATTAGTTTCAAATAATGAATTGGCTTCATTTAATCGCGATTTTTGTTCGTAAAATCTGCAAACGCTGTCCCTTGAGTTCTTATTTAGTCAGCCCAAAGGTTCAAGATCCCCTATGGTCATCATGACAGCTTTTTCGTTTTTCAACTTTGATGTGCGGACATTGGTGCTAACGTTGTTAGATACAACAACACCCTATTCACTGAACTTCAATTTCCTCACAAGTTATGCTGGGTCTGATGAAACTACTGTTTAAATCGAAGGCACTTTAGCATGTTGAAACAATAAACTAATAACAAAAAAAAAAAAAATGTAAAGCCTTTTTCTAATGACTTATGTTTAGTGAGCTGGGTTGAAGTGTATAAGAATTGTTTACTTCCCATTTTTATCTTTTGGCCAGAATTTACTTCCCACTTTTTTTTTTTAAAAATAGTGTGAGAAATGTTCATAATTTGCATTTCCCTCTTTATACACAAAGAGAATGATGTTATTTGAGATCATTTCAATTTTCAAGAATTAATTACTCACAACTTATATGACCCGTGAGTTAATTTATGACATATTCTTTGTACTTTTCTTAACTCTTGGGGTTCAATTTACCATCGGTCTATAAGTATATTATGCATTACACAAAATGTGCATATATGTCATATTTTTTTGTTCCAGTTATTTTTCGCCTGTGATCGAATCTCACTAGTCAATACGATTTACAGTTTACAAGTTGAAAATAAGCGTTCCAATTAGCAATACATGTCATGATTTCGCTAGTATGATTTTCCCTTTTGTTGGTACAAGCTTATAAAATGATCTTCAATCTTTAATTTTGTTATTTCTCTACGTACATGAAAACTAAAGGGTGAGAAAATAAAGAAGTCACTGGACAGGACATGTCTTCGTCTAACGTGTGCCCAACCGATGATGCAATTCAGGCATTCCTAGAATACTTGGTATACCCAATGCTTCCTGCAAAATCTTCTGTTCGAGATAATCCCACATCATCCCAACAGCAGTCAGTTGCAAATCAGGTGTCTTTTTTCTACTTATTATTTTTGCTGCCTTTTATATTTTGCTTTTGTATTTCCCACCGTTCAGAGATTGCTAGAGATGGTTTTAAAATTTATATAACTTATTAATTATTAACTAATTAATAGAACTATCTCTCAGAATGAGCTCACATTTTTACCTAATACCCATAGAAGACAACCAAGGGGAGAACCTGATTTAGTAAAGGCTGCAGCCATGGGTCGTTGGGACTTGGGAATATGCCAGGGTCAATACCCAGAAGAGCAAAATTTGAGGGACACAAGATGAAGATTTGGTGCAGCCAAGGGAATAGGCAGTGGTTGGTGTTTTTTTTTTTTTGGGGGGGGGGGGGGGGGGGGGGCTGTTTTGGAAGGAGAATAAACTAACAGTTATGGCCTCTCTAACACCAGTCTACAGCTTTTCACTTTTGTTTCTGGTTTCTTTTGGATTTCTTGGGTGTCTTTTTTGTTTTTTGTGTGTGGTTTAAAACTTGTATTTCTTGAGTAAAATCAAAACCCAAGTTCTATTGCATTTCACTTTTTCCCCAATTCTTATCCATGCTGCAGGGAAGAAGAAGATTCTCCCAGGTTCCTAACATCAATGAATATCTTTTTTGTAGTTATGGTTTCTGTTTTCATAGGATCTGGTTTCTAGTTACAGTATTTCTTTGGTTTTCCTGCTTGAAACATAGAATGACATATTGCCATTCCCTATTGACTTGAGATAGATTAATTATTCTTTTTTTGGGTACTGGTTTGCTATTTTTTTGTTTTCTTTTTACTTGTTAAAAAAATGGATGATCACTGGACAGATATATGGATTTTTGGACATGCTGTGGAGATTAACTTATAATATGCTCATCTTCTCTTGTTAACTATGAATGCTTGTGCCAGGTGCATTCTGTTGTGTTGCTGTATAATTACTACTACAGAAGACAACACCCAGAGCTACCATTTTTTCCTTTTGATGAATTTTGCAAATTGGCTGTGGTTCTGAAGCCAACTTTGTTAGCATATATGAATTTCATGCAACAATGTAGTGAAACTGAACTCAATGATGTAGAGAAACAACTTTCTGTAGTAGAGAAAGTGATCATGGATGCATGTGACATATGCATGTGTTTGGATGCGTCAAAAAATGTTCCTAATATAGAGGGATGGCCGATTGCAAAAGTTACAGTCCTTTTAGTAGACTGTAAGAAGGAGAAATGCTTTTTGCTTTATAATTCCATCACTAAGGGAGTTTGGTCCGTGATTGAAAAAGATGTTGACATCTCCAGCCAAAGTTCTGAAGATACAAAGGGAGCAAAATCTACATTAAAAAAAAAAAGAGTTATTAGAAAGCATACGAAAGAAAAATTAAATGTCGATGAAGCTGTACTTTTGCAAGTTGGCTATTCTGCTGTCAAGGAAGCTGTAGGTAATAATACATGCTCAACAGAAAGATTGGCACTCTTGTTTGCAACTGTTGAAGAGTTTTAGTTTAATTTTAATGTTTTTAAAACGGAATCACATATCAAGGGACATTGTTGCTTGAAGAATTTATTAACTTCCTATTGATTTAGCCAAGTGAAAAGTGAACTGCTTACATATACCGTCAAAGTAATCCCTGAATCATGCTGTATACTTGCTGTTCTCCTTTCCTTTCTATTTTGAGGCTCTTACTGTGTCATAGTTGCATTTGTTGCTCGCTGACATATAAATATTTAATTGTAATTCCCTTGTGGCACTGGTATAGGTATTGACCAGACTGATGTTATGCTTTTGGAAAGCCACACTTTGTACTCTCACAGCAAAGAGAAGACAACTTCCATATTCTTTATCATGCAGTGCTCCCATTTGATCGATCAGGAGGTTATTCAACTTCCCATCAAAGATGTAATTGATAGGTTTGTTTTAATTGCTATTCTTTTTTATCTTTCCCTATTGGCTGATAGTTCTTGTTTCATGGATTATTGGCATTGCGATAAGCAGAACAACTTTATGAACCTTAAGGGGCATCTGAATTACACGTTGATAGTTGTTTTTAGTTTTCATAGCTGATTTGTCTGGCTACTTTTTAGGTAGAGCCAAGAGTGTGTGTTGCAGTTTCATCATAAGGGCATACTCTTTTCTCGTTCTTGGTTCTTGATTCTTATGATTGCATCCTAGGAGATCATATAAGAAATCTGCACCTACTTATTTTTCTTGAAATACGTACCTGTATTTGGCTTTAATGCTTAAAGAAGTAAACCTACTCATGACATTACTCCTTTGGCCCTAATTGTAGGGTAGAGAGAATAAATTTTTGGTCCTATTGATCGGGCAGAGGGAGAAAATTTTCATATGAATGTACAATTTTATACTTCATTTATTATTGTATTGACTTATTCTCATGAGATATAATGAATATTATATAGGGGTAAAGTTGGGAAGTTGTCAAATTTTATGGAAGAGTTAATGAAGTTTAAGGCATTTATTGATCTGTGTAAAACATATTGGAAGCGCCTTATAGTATTCTTTTAAATAACATTTTTTGTCCTTCTTTGATAGCTTGCAGGGTCCTTTGATCAAGAAGAGTGCTAACAGTTGGACAGTCACCCCAGCTGTAGAGCACTTCCATTTGCTTCCTTATTCTAAAATAATCTCAGAGTGGTTTTCTAGGTTGGTTTTGTTCTTCTTATTTTTTAAAAGTAGATTTAGAATGTTGTTCTGATTTCACTCGCTTCATCAAGTATACTTGTACTCTTATGTTCAACAGTCTAGGTCAAGAATTTTCTAATTTCAAGAATTAGTGGAGGCTAAATTACCAGCATGTGTAAAATCTAAGTTCAGTGGCACCTACAAAATAAATCTGTCGAGTGCTTTCCCCAATAGCTACTGATCATTTTTAGGGTGCTTTTCTAATACCAGTCAACCTAATTGCTTGAACAAATCGCATGGTTTATAGATATTGAATTCAGGCACATTCTCAAATAAAAATCTTTCTCTGTCGTCATTTGACCAACTATTATTTTGTGGCAACTCACTCCATAAGATGAATTGATTGTATGCGTGATATATCCTATCTTTGCAGAGGAACATTCTCGAATGTTTTCCAAGGTTTAAGGATGGCAGAGAAAATTATGATGGTGGGCAGTCCTAAAAGGACAGAATCTTTTGCAACTGAGGATATGTCTATTGATCTTGATAGCAAGCCAAGCAGAAACAATACTGAATTTCTGAAACAGGAAGAAAATAATCAAAACTGTGCTGGTATTCTGTCTTATTGTAATAGGGAGCTCCAAAGTATGGATGTGGAAAAGGAAAATTGTTCGCTTGTTCCATTTCAAGAGAAAGAAAAATGTCAGTATTTTGGCGATATTGTACTAGTCTGTAAAGATCAAGAAACAAAAAATTCATCTGTGCAAAATTATCCAGAAGGCTCTGCGAGTGCTCCCAAGGTAAGAAACTTACCTTCTCAAGTAACTAGTTTATTAGTTTGTTGCTAGTGTTAGCATTGCTGGACCTTTTTTTCTTGCTTCTCTGAACATATGATTAGAGTCGTTCTGATTTTCATATTGAATTATACCAAGAAAGGAATTCGGTAAAATATGGTTGTTCTCTTGGCAGTTGATATTTGTAGTCATACCTCCATTTGTGTTTGGGTTCAAGGATATATTTAGGCTATGCAAAATTTTAGATGCTCATTCAGTTGCAGGTTTCAATTAGGAAGATTACAAGATAAGAGGAACCCAGCAAACTCAATCTTAACTACCAGCTTCGAGAATCCTTGGGTTAGATATGCAAGATATTATCGAATTGAATACAAACTTAGCTACTACTGAAAACAAGGAATATCTAATAATATGATGTGACTGCTGGTTTTAAGAAAACATACAAGAGAAGAATGAGAGGATCAGGAGCAGAATGGTCTGGTGGTCCGAGAGTTTATTTTGAGGATCCAGAAAATAGGGAGCCGCTCTAATTACAGGGATATGGGCTGTGTACCTAGGTAGAGGTATGGGGGGAGTTACTTTTTGAGTATTGAAATGTATGGGTGAGAGGGAAGTAAGACTTATTTTGAGATTTGAGTGTGGTGAGGAGAGTCTCTGGCCTCTCGAAAGCCAGGGAAACTCCTTGTGTTATGTGGGTGTCGTTGTTCTTGTTTTAAGTATTGTGTTGAAGTTGTATTTCATGTGTTCTGCTGTACTCTGATTCTGTATTTTGAATATTAATATCAAAGCCTAAGGATTTCCACTTCTTGTTTATTATTGTACTTTCTGGAGCTGTTTGTTGACTGTGAAGGCAGGGGCTACAACATAATAAAATCCTTAACAGTAAAATGAGTAGATTCATCAACTGGTTCCGGCTCATCAACAAGCTGAAAATCATGGATGATTGTGTGGTGTACCTGAGTAGATTCAGCTCATACATGCTAAATATGTAGAAGAATCCTAAGTGTACAAGCCTTACATATTTCAACACCTGAATTTGTAAATTAATTTTAAAAAAATTAGAGTCAAGAATCCCAAGTGGAGTCCTGTATGTTTGCATTTTCTGCCTCTTTTTGTGGTGTAATCACTATAGTTTGTTGAGTTTTTATTCTAATGTCTCTTGTCTTTCATCTGATTGCATGCCATTGGTTTGGCAGGTTGTGACAACTAGGACTCTCATCGCTGAAGAGGGAACAAAAAATCTTGTCACATGTAACAAAATTTTCATCAACAATCCATCAATAGAAGACACAAAGGATAGGTGTACTCTCATTACAAGTCAGTCCAATCCTAACAATGTTGATCTTGAGAGGTTCCAAAATTTTTTAGACTTGAAGGGAGAGATTCTGTCACAAACTTCCCTCAAAATTCTTCATCAAAGGAGGAATGAGCTGGTAAGGCCTACTATTTTTTATTAGAGGAATGATTGAGTTTCATTGAATCTGCACATAAAAAGGAAATAAATAGTTTGTTTATGATCACCTATATATTAACATGATTTCCTACTGTAAGTTTTGTATTTAACAATAATGATGCCATGCCATTACCCAAAAAAAAGACAGTAATGATGCCGTGCAGTTCACAACCTTTTCAATTATATTAGTCGCTTGTATTTAAACCTTCAAAAAAATATGCTACATATTCATAATCATCACCTTTACTCTTTTTTGGTAACTTAGTTTTAAAAGTTTTCTTACTTTTATCATTTGAATGCCTAAAAGGCCTTTACTAACATCAGTGCTATTTTATTATGTGCAGGTTCTTCAGCAGCGGAAGATAGAAGATGAGATCGCTCTGTGTAATAATAAAATTGAGACAATATTAAATGGTATGTTTTTATGTTACTGTTGTTTGCCATGCTTGCTCATTTTTTTGTACTGGTTCATTAAATGATTATGGTTTCCCCCAATTTTACCTTTTTAGTGTTTCTAGAATTATCTTCTCCTTTCATTCTTAACATTTATTTAGGTGAAAATCTGTCATTCCGAGTTTATCAATCATAATATTAAACAAGCTCTCATGCAATCTTACATCGGTTCATAACTTCAATTATTTTCAATGATTTCATATGCAACCTGTCATATGATTTTGTGGCATCAGCATGGCATCTGCTGTCGATAACTTTGGATGAATGTTTTTCCAATGGAACTCTCTGTGAAAGGCAGTGCTCATAAACTTAACCAACAACTTGGATGCAAGAAACAGTTTATTGAAGAATAATGCATTCCTTTACAGTTGAAGTCTCTTAAGGTTATACTTTTGTGTCTATTGGATGTCATATTCTTTAAGAAGTACCTCAATTTCATCAATCACTGTGGACCTGAAGGTGGCTCAAGTATCTTTAATTTCCAGTGTGCATCTCGCTTGCCTTAGCAGTTCAGATGTCAGATTGCACTGGACCAGCTATAAGTTGTATTATCAATCCTGCAATCCTGTTGATGTTTAATCGTTATGAGGCAGATCCTGAGTTATTAATGACGTGGATAAATTTATACGTTTTCCTCTTAAATTTTGTCCTTGTTTTTGTGATAGATAACGTCCATTTTTTACGTGTTTTCTTGACAAAGTAGGTGGGGTGGGTGCTTTGGAGTTAAAGATAGAATCCATCATAGAACGCTGTAACAATAAGCATGGAATGACATCTCAAAATCTTGAGGACCATTGCTTACCACCATGTATTAAGAGGAAAAGATTGTCAGAGGCTGTCCTCCTTATGCAAAGTCCATGCCAGGCAAGACATAATGTGCTATTTATTTACCGGTTCTTAAATTTCATTTTCGTATGATGCTTGTGTGATGTAGGATGAAGGTAAAGTGGGGAATGGGAGGGGAGAAAAAGAAAAATAATGATAATAATCTCAACTGATCCTATATAAGGTATGATAAGAGATGAGATAAACCCCAATTAATGTGCTATTTATTTACCAGTTCTTAAATTTCATTTTCGTATGATGCTTGTGTAGGATGAAGGTAAAGTGGGGAATGAGAGGGGAGAAAAAGAAAAATAATGATAATAATCTCAACTGATCCAATATAAGGTATGATAAGAGATGAGATAAACCCCAATTAAATCTAAAAGATAATCTAGATGTCCTTAATTAAATGAAATCGTAATTATCCCATCTTAATATTAAGATTAAATAACCCCAATCCCATTTCCCATGATTGTGAGGCTGAAAAAAAGTTATGGATGGTTTTATTGAAAATTATGTGTTGGGTTATTTACCTTTCATATCAGGTCTATGTGATTGATATTTGTTGTTTGAGCGCATTAGAAACATCACGTATCAAATTAGTGCAACAGAGACAACCTTATAATCCTTTTTGAGCTATAAATGTTTCATCTAATTAGGAAAAAAAAAACAGAGACAGCCTGGTAATCCTTTTTAATTTTTACATGTGATGGTTATAGTACGTATATTTGTTGGGTTATATTACTTTTAGTTCCTGCCCACCTTTTCCCTTAATTTTCATGCAAATACTTAGATTGATATTTCCGTACAAGTACTTAGAAGTCTGATTATCTTGTAGGAACTAGATGGTATATGTCACGAGAATAATTGGATCCTGCCAACTTACCGGGTATCATCATTAGATGGTAAGACTGTTTAATTTAGACGGGTCTGTCTGGTACAAGGGATTTAGAGTGAAAGGGAAGGGAAAATTTTTGAGAGTTACATTAAAAAAGTTGGAGAAGTTGGGTTAAAAGATTTGAATTAGTTTTTCTTACTCTTTTATATTACATATTCTCTTTATTAAAATTTTACAACCCAACTTCAATTTTTTTGAATCCAACTCAATAATTTCCCTTCCCCTCCCCTCCAAATCCCTAATACCAAACAAGCCCTCCCGAAGTGGAGGCAGATGAGTGTTACTCTTGGAAACGTCCATGCTGTTAGTGCACCATTATCAGCATAATATTAATGATGCGTTACTCTTTAATTCACATTGCATAATACTTAATTTACTCATATGTATTTGTGCAAGTCTGTGAGTGAATATATAAATATGTCTGTGTGTAAAGGGATTATCATATTGGGACTCAATCTTGCATAATTTAAATATATTGGTTGTACCTTTTGAAGGTGGTTTTGAAGGTAAAGTAACTGTTAAAGGAACGGACTTTGAGTGTTCATGTGGGGGTAACCTGTGTCTAAATCCTCGTGAAGCAAGGGAATCAGCCGCTACTCAGATGTTGGCGGAATTGAGAAGTATGGCGAAATCAACAAAAAACTAGTCTTGGCTGTCTCTGTTGGAATCATAAAAATGGCATACGTGAGTCGTCTTTTGCTGGTGATGGCAGCCTTTAATATGTTCTCAAATGGAAGGAACCCTGCCTTTGATGTCAATGTAGAACTGGGACTTGCTGACCAACATTAATGTAGTAGATCTTAATTAATTGCTTTATTGGCACACTGAACGCCGATTAGACTACAAGGTAATGGAATTGATATCCGTTTATCCCTTTGTCAATTTTTATCATCCCGAGTAAAAATTGATTTGATCTAGCGGTTCTTTTTCTGAATAATTCAACAATAGTTAGGTGCATCTTCATCTGATACTACTCGTCTTTTATAGAATTTGGAATCAGGGAAAAAGATAGTCAATGCTAAGGGATGTGTTAGGTTGTGTGAAACACCCCAAATTTTATTCCTCAATGTGTCTTGTAAACATTTGTGGCATTTAATGAAATGGAAGGGGGGAATTTTGATGGATGTGATTATGCTTCCAGTGAAATTTCCTGTAAGGCAGTGAGCTACTTATGTGATTTTGTATGATCAAATGATGAGTAAAACTTATGAAATTTTACAGGGTGAAAGTAGACATCTTAAGTTTTAATTTGATAGGTCGTATGAATCATTTGAAGCTATCTACAAGGAGTTATAAATTTTTGAAGTTAGCTCCAAAAAAACTGGAAAGTTTCTCAAGCAGCATTCAAAGAAATTAAATTTGGGAATGATGTGCTTCCAATTGGTAAAGGGCTATATTTTTCCTTGAAACTAGACTTAATAAGAGTTTTATAACCTTTGGAATCACTTTGATATGATATCTATAAATTCAGTTATATTTTTTAAAGTTAGAGTAGAAAATTTGTCAGAATTTGTATAAATCTGAAAATTGAATAAAAATGTGATGGCAATTTTTAAAATTATGAGATAATTGATATCAGCTCATTTTGGCACTAATTTGGGCTCTAGACCTGAAATGTGGATGGACAAGAGAGGGAAGGACTGGGTACATTTTGATTTTTGGAAATTAGAAATTGTGACATAAGCAAGATTAAGGATGACATAAGCATTATATTATAAGTCATATCCCTTCCTTCTTCAGCCATAGACGTCCGTTTTTGGCTGAAAATAGAGAGAGAGAAAGTGGTGTTGCACTTAGAGAGAGAAGGAGGAGAAAATTTGTCAGATAAGCTTAATTTTTTCGGTGACTTAGCTCCTATCTTATATAATTCTTCGCCTAAGTTGTTTTTCTACATGAATTAAGGTGTTTGAAGCACAAATTTTAGTATTCTTGGAAGTTAGGGTTTGGTCATCAAAGGGAACAGCTAGAGAAATCAAAAGATAACTTCCAAACTTTCGAATATTGATTGTTCTGGTTGCTATGAGTAGTTTAATCGGTGAAATTCCGATTGATTTGCTTTATTTCAAATTTGGGAAATGTGGTGACATAAATGTTATGCAGTCCAAATTTAGTCCTAATGGTAGTTGTAACCTAATTAAATAATTTATAAAGTGGTTAGGAGTAGAAAATAATACGTCTGCGCAGTCGAAATTAGAAAGCCCCAATTTTTCCCGGAGTTTCTCAGATTTTGACCAGCACTAGAAAATGGTGTTAGAGTTGGATTTTTGATAATTTGATGATTCTATTAAGCTCAGGAGGGAAAATTAGGCGGGGTTGTAGTTAGTCACTTTTTTGGAAAAGCCTGAAAAACCATAATTACGAAAGCACTCCTAAAACCCTGAAAATAGGGGCTGCCAAGGAAAATTTTGTCTTTTGGCAGTGAATTTGGTAATTCTGAGTCTGGAAATAGATTCCTTGGGCGAAAATATGTCAAAATAGCCCATGTTAAAATTTCGGGAAAAGTATAGCCAGACTGGGGTCCCAGGGGCATTTTGGTAAATTTTCACCATAGACTAATATAACTACTAGAAACACTGTGGAAGTTCCTGAAATAGTACATGAATAGGTTTTAATCTAATTTTTGTACATTTGCTATTTTAGGACCGAGTTGAGGGCCGAGCTGCGACACGCTTTCAAGGCACGTAATTCGAGGTGGAAAAAGGTTTAAGGTAGGGAAGTTACCTCTCTTGCGTGTATTTGATATTCGTGTTGGTGTATTGATGCATGTTATTGCTTTACTTGATTATGTGAAACATATATGAATGATTAGTGCTCTGTTTCTATTTATGCTATGCTATGACCATAAGTATATTGTTTGAAACATTGAGCACATAGATATTATTGTGTTGGCATGAGTTAATGTAATGCAAGCTGTCATGCATTAAACATTTATCCTGCATGCATATTAATACTGTTTTCTACTGAGATTTTCTCGAATTTCATCCTCCCGTACCAACAATTTAGATAGGTGAATACGAAAGGTACGCAGAGATCAGAGAAGGAAACTATACGAGAGGATTGTAATGGTGGAACGAAAATGGAAAGATGTCTCCATTTCACTGGGACGGGTTTAGACATCCAAGTAGCCCTGTATGGCTATATTGATGATAATTATCATATATGAACTCCTATGGGGAAATTTCTATAATAATGCTCATATTGTCAGTATAATTATACTATTTCTGTGTTACCCACCGAACCACAAAATAATATTCTATTGCAAGTCAACATAAGATAAGGGTGTGACATTGTTCTACCTCAAAGGATTCAAGAAGCAAGGGAATCAAGTTATCTAATACTTTTGCTACTAAAAAATTTTTGCTACGACATCATAGATAGCGCCACTCCGATTTTTGTTAGATCAAGTTATCTACATTGGATGTGTGTAAAATATTCATACAAGATATGCATTATCTCATTTAAATTGATTTATACTATGAGACATTTTTTAACTAAAACTTGCTCCCTCGGGTCCTAAATATAAGAGAGTTGAGTTTTTTTAGAGACATCAAGGAAACTGAATAAGTTACTTAATCATATCATATATTGTATATCTTTAAATTATATATCAATTTATAAGTTAGATAAAATAGTTATAAAAAATAATAATAAATATAAATATTTTAAAGTAATTTAATTTAATTAGTTTTCCTAATATCTTTAAAAAAGTCAAATATATCTTATATTTAGAATCAGAAGGAATACCATCCAAAAAAATAAAAATAAATAATTAATAGTTTAATTGTTTGAAGCTTTACCCTCATTTAATACCTCCTGGCTTACAAAGTTTGACACCTAATCTACATTGGATGTGTGTAAAGTATTCATGCAAGATATGCATTATCTCATTTAAATTGATTTATACTGTAAGACATTTTTAACTAAAACATGTTTCCTCTTGTCTTAAATATAAGATAGAGTTGATTTTTTTGGAGACATTAAAGAAGCTAAATAAGTTATTTAATCATATTATATATTGCTTATCCTTAAATTATATATCAATTTATCAGCTACACAAAATAGTTTTTAAAAAAATGACAAATATAAATATTTTAAAGTAATTTAATTAACTTTCTTAATATTTTCAAAAAAAGTCAACTCTGTCTTATATTTAAAACTAGAGGAAGTACAATCCAAAAAAATTAAATAATTAACATTTTAATTGTTTTAAGCTTTACCCTTATTTAATATGTCCTCGCTTGCAAAGTTTGACACTCTCTACATGGGATCTGTGTAAAATATTCATGCAAGATATGCATTATCTCATTTAAACTGATTTATACTATAAGACATTTTTAACTAAAACATGCTTCCTCTTATCCTAAATATAAGATATAGTTGATTTTTTTGGAGTCATTAAGGAAGCTAAATAAATTACTTAATCATATCATATATTGCGTATCCTTAAATTATATATCAGTTTATAAGTTAGACAAAATAGTTTTGAAAAAAAATGATAAATATAAATATTTTAAAGTAATTTAATTGGTTTTCTTAATATCTCTAAAAAGGCTAACTCTGTCTTATATTTAAGACTAGAGGGAGTACCATCCAAAAAAATTTAATAATTAATATTTTAATTGTTTTAAGCTTTACCCTCATTTAATACGTCCTCACTAACAAAGTTTGACACATATCAACATTGGACGTGTGTAAAGTATTCATGCAAGATATGCATGATCTCATTTAAATTGATTTATACTATATGACATTTTTAACTAAAACATGCTCCCTCTGATATTAAATATAAGATAGAATTAACTTTTTTTTGGGCATTAAATAAACTAAATAAATTATTTAATCATATCATATATTACATATCCTTAAATTATATATCAGTTTATAAGTTAGACAAAATAGTTTTTAAAAAAATGACAAACACATATTTTAAAATAATTTAATTAGTTTTTTTAATATCTCTAAAAAAATCAACTCTGTCTTATATTTAGAATTAGAGAGAATACCATCCAAAAAAAAAAAATTAAATAATTAATATTATAATTGTTTTAATCTTTACCCTTATTTAATATCACCAACTAATGATTATCATTTACTTGTTAGGTAGGTGTTGGTGAGTAACTTTGATATACTGCAAAGAACATTTCAATTAAAAGCTATTAATTACTCTTAATACGATGCAAAGCAAAGCGCCCTATATATCAAAACATATAATTTTGCAAAATACCCCTCATATTTGAGAGAAAATTCTTGCGTGCTCCAGGAGCACCACGCAACATATGCTCTATCCAATTAAAATGTGCCATGTTGATAAGTGTCAGCTGGTGTGGCACAACTGAGAATATAGATGTATGGAATGTTACAAGCTGTATAGACAATTGTCACCAAAATCATGCCCTTGCTGGAGAGAAAAATCTGCCCCCACAACAGAGACAGAGAACCACACCAGCTGATGTTCTAGCATATGCACTGATGGGCCCGAATGGTAAGAGAACATCCAAAGAAAGAATTATGATGAACACTTAAAGGAAAGAATGAAAAAATTGCCAACTGCTTGGGAGATGAAACAAATGACAGAGAAAGTGATATCTAACTGAATCGTTACATACATGAGAAATAAAATGTACTAGCACCCAGCAGCTTTCAGGAACTTATCAAAGGGGCTTGAAGGTGGTAGTCTCAAAGTATGATGCTGTCCAGGGTCATATGGTGCAGATAGGCGAACCTTATCTTGCGCTTGAATTTGCTCCCGATTGGCCAATGCCATATCTCTTTTTGAATATCCCAGAGTCTACACGACAGCGCAGATGCATCAAATAATAATCGTTTCAAGATCTTTTACAATCAATGTATATTCTATGTGGAGCCTTGCTCAAGTGGCCTGATTGTTGAGAATCATAGGCAGCCTAAGGTGTAGCAGTAAATAGCAAAATTCCCAGGAGGGGTAAATAAAAAAGCATAAAATTTTCACAATAACTCTGGACCCAGATAACATTGTATGCAGGCCACGCTGGAAATGTATTCAAGGATAAATTTTCTCACCATATTATGAGTTTATGAGAACGCACATATGCTGAGTTTAAGTTTATGAGTGGCTCTTATCATTTTTTCCTCTCTGTCCTTTTGATGACTCTTATTAAAAAAGATACTCCCTCCGGTCCTAATTATAAGATAAAGTTGACTTTTTTGGAGAAATTAAGGAAGCCAATTAAATTACTTTAGAGTTAGTTGACCATTTAACTAATTAAATGTCTAATAGATCCCCGAGAAAAATAAATTCCTTCATGATAACTATTTTCATTTTAAATAAACTTCAAAAGTTATGATAAGAAAGTGATCACCTTAGTTGGTAAGGAGGGAAATTGTGTTTCATTTTCACTTGAAAGAACTATTGCCCTAGTCTCTTGGTGCTTGAAACTGTGAAGAATTGACATCTTCTGCTGTTTCCCTGTCACAAGCGCCTCACACTGATTCTTCATTTGGTCATAAGGAACAATAGTCGATGATATGGGGAAACTAGCAACTTGACGGGCAGTCTCCAGAACCTATACATACAAAAATCCCCATAGGACCTCTAAGAAAATGACATGCAGTCTCCAGCCAAAGCATCATGTATTGATCCAAAACACTATCATGGCAACAAGCAAATTCTAAAATTAAAGATCAGTATTACCGATTCTAAGAGTTGATTAACACTTAGAACGTCGGGGTTATTGAAAGAGAGTGATGTTTTGCGATCTGACTGGCTTTTGCTTGGTTCAGGTTCCATCTCTTCATCCATTAAGGCCACTGGAGCCATGATCTGGAAAACCAATCACCGAACTAATCAGAAATAAAATCTTTTAGATGGCACTTAAATGGAAATGCAATTTCAAGATTTTACCTCATCTAAGTCTGAGAACTCAATTTGAGCTAGTGGAGAACATGGCCGGGGTGTCTCCATGAACAAAGGAGGTCCCGATGGATATGCATCATCAGGTGAAAAGCCCTGTAGAAGTTGCTTCTTTATGCTGGATAACTCATCCTGATCAACAAAGGAGATTGGTATAATAGATTTCCAGGAAACAAAAGTGTATGCATTTGTCACTTCAACAAATCGGCAAAATATTTTTATTTTTAATAGAAATTAAAAAAAGAATATGGTACATCGGCAGAATATTAATTCATAACAAATGTGCACTAAGAGCAACCATTTAACTGCTTCGTGTATCAAATACTTGATCAAACATTTAATTCATTCCATCATAAAATCCTAATCTCTCTAGCTTCAAAAGTCCAATGGTGTAACAATTATCATATCATTCTAGTAAGAGCATTTTACTAGTCAAGTACACCATAATACAGACCCCTCACCTCATTCTTACTATTCTATTGCTGATTGTACTCACACAGATAGAGCTTCCCTATATTTATAATTAACCATCTGTGCCTGAAATACCATTACTGATTGCTCAAGGGATATAAGAATATTTGTTGACAACCCAAGCGAGATTTATATGGTTTTTTATTCTGCAATGAAATTAGCTACTCCATTATAAATGTAATAATTGCTTATGAAAGTCACTCTGGTGACATGGTGCTACCTTTGCAGATTCTGTGATAGTGTCCTTCTGATCAGAAGGTTCATTATTCAATTCATAATACAACCAAAAGGAGGGTGACAATTTCATTTTTTCCAAGTGCGTCCACTGCTACCAGGGCATCTTAAAGGCTTAAACTAATGGGAGAAGGCCTATGAATGGTTTTATTGATATCTATAAGATATGCCCCTTGCGCAAAAATGGAAGCATTTGCCAACTATTCCCTGAGCTGAAATTTAATTTATGTATAAAGAATTGGGTGCAAATGATCGAGCTCCTGATCACTTAATCATTAAACTTAGAAAACATATCAAGAACTGATCGACTTAAATGCTAAAGCTACCAGAAGAACCCCCATGAATGATTTTATTAAAAGAACACAAAATTCTGCAGTCTTATACATAGGTGAGCAGAAAATTCACCATAGAATTAACTTTAATTATATTTAGATAAATTGACATGCTTAACACCTCAGCCTGCTCAATAAAAACTAGAAAGAAAACCGTAGACAAATTAACAGTATTCTTGTATTACTCCAGCTAAACTGCCAATTGACAGCAAGCAAATGAGAGATAAAACCATTCATCTTACCTCTGATAATTTTGCAAATTTATTCATGAAGTATGATATTACAGTCTCTTTCAACAGCCTATCATCCACTTCTACAGCAGAAAGTGACCTCATAGCACTGAATTCATTTTCCTGAGATCCATAAGACATCTTCTCTGATTCTATATAAACGGCCTGCAGTCGAACATCATCGACCAACTCAAGAAAAGGATCTACCTGCAAATTTATGACTCCAATTAACTAACCTAACTAAAATAAATAATGTGGACTGATTGAGAATCTCAATTTCCAAAGGAAGCTACATGAATACACTGAATACAGTTCAATTGAAGAAATTGAGTGAAGAAACTAACAGTGTTCTCTGTCAGGGATGCTTTAACTATTGAAATCAGATCAGGGAAATCGCCTGCCCTGGCAGAAAATATAAGCATGTACGATGCCAAGGTAAAGAGAGACCTCCTGCGTGATGGTTGTAAGCCTCCTTAAAGAAACATCCAGAGATATTTATAAGAACACTGAGCAAGGAATATATTTATACTAAGCATGAAAAGAATGCAATACTATCATCAAGTATTCCCAATGTGGCAAACTGAGCACACTGGATTTTCAGATAAAATCAGGATACTCAGAGCAGCGCACTTCCCCCCCCCCCCCCCCTGATAGAACAAATATTCTATGATGCCTTTGTAAACTAATATGACCCAGTCTATTTGTTACCATCAAGGACCATGTTAATTAAAAAAAGTAAATTCATAAGTGAAGGGCTTAGAGTAATTTTCATTATAATCTCAAGCACTCTCCCGCAGACAATGGTTCTTTGCGCTCTAAGTATGGATAAAGCACCAGCAGATCATACCTTGTGCTGAAACTTAATTAAAAGAATGGGGAGAAGCAAGGATCAAGCTCTTGCTTGACCATTTGTTTCTAGAGGCTCTAACATCGCGTTAAGGCCATTTCAATTCACAATTTTAAGCTATTAAGTGAAGGCCTGTGAGCAGCCTTCGTCATAATTTGGAGCAGCTAAGGACCTTGGGAAACTACATACAAGTAATTTGATGCTTAATTTTCGAATTTCTAGTTCAGCCTTAAATGCAGGTATAAATCATAATTCCAAGTTCAACTTGATGGAAAAAGAGAATAGAAAAAGAAAGGAAGTGTAGCAAGATGACAAGAGAAAAGGACTGGAGAAATCTATTTATGTGTTTAACTTACCTTCTTGGTCCAAAGAGATACTCCTCAGGGAGAATGCCAGTTGGAAACATCTTACTAAAGCCATGTGACTGGAGGTCTGTGGAAAGCAATTCAATCATCACAAACTTACTGAAACTAATCATGTCAATTTGTCTTTAGCTATCAAACAAGGAAAAAAGATTATGATATGTGCTCTAGTTGTCCATTTCTGAAAGGTACAAAGTCCCTTTCAGAAAACTATATTTTTAAACACAATGTTGGTACCCATTCAAACCAACTCGAAATACTTTCATTAGAAAGGCCGTATACAGGAGAAACTTAGTTATACACAACAAAAGTGGCATTTACTGACAGATAACAGACAGACATAATCTGTTCGGAATAATCCCATAATGAAGTCCCAAAATCATCAACTGTTGCAACCAGAAATTCTAAACAAGAAGACATGCTTCTATCTTCATCACACCAGGCACACATGCATACATCATTAAATATTTCTCCATAACAAGTTTGGGAAGTTGGGGACAGCATCCGGAGTAAAGAAGCTCATAATGCAAAAGGTTGATCACAACTTATGTACAAGTAACAATAATCATCCTTTCAACACTCTTGTAAGAACGAGACCATGGTTACTATCTAGAAACCCATATATGATTATGAGATAGCATTATAAAGGGTTCCCGTAATTTTCAACCTGGTGATTTAACAAATTAAGTGTGATAGGTAATAACTAATTTATGAAAAACAGAAAAGTATATTATTTTATCTATTAATTATATAAAATAAAACCTATCAAGGCCTCAGTATACATTAATCTCACCTTAGAACGAGTAAACAACAAAGCAATGCTATAAGTCTGAGCCATTGCCTCAAAATTCTCAGGGCCATTTTCTGCAGATGTTGCCTGTACCCAGATTGAAGAAAGCAAAAGACTCACTTGGTGACTACTCAATCGTAGAGAACTCAGCTCCTGAAAATTTCAGATACACAAAACTATTTAAGTACAATGAATATCAGAATCTACTGACTTAATTATTACTAATAATATTTAATAATGATGATTCGAAATTTCATACATCCTTTCCATCAGTGAGAGCATGGGTAATGCCGTGAAGACGAAATAGATTAGATGCATATTTCCCATCGACACCTGCTTTTGTCTTTCCCTCTGATGGTTCGCTCTTCATACTGGCCAAATTTTGATCATGAATGCCAAGGCTCTGACTCTCTACCTTCTGAATCATCTTTGTTTTCCCGTCTAACCATGGAGAAAAAAGGGATGGCATAAGCACTATAGAGAAGACACTATGTGCCCCTATACGTGTTTCATAGTCTGGATGGGCCATTGCCATGAGCAATTGATGAAATAAAGCATCTGGGAAAGCCTGGACATTTCCATAAATAACCCTGATATTTAGACAGTTTTACAAGTGTTTAGGAGGTAGAAAAGTCAATTTTCAATCTAAGTAAAAAGTACTTGCCTTCTTGCGATATGATATGTTAGGGATAGAAGAGATTAATTTTGTAGTTTGATAAATGGCAGAGATTGTGGTTCGTGCAACAATAGTACTGTTTGAGATATTCTCTAGCACCACTGCCATCATATCAAGAATGGGGCCTGCATCCCCAACCTGTTGTTTCCAGAATTTCATAGTTAATGCAAAACCAAAAAAAAAAAAAAAGCAGCAATAAAGTAAACCAAAAAAAAAAAGAAGCAACAAAGTAATACTCTTTTTCCTCATACAAGCCCTTCTGTACATCCATTTGATGATTTTAAGGAAAATTAAGTGGCTTCCTTCAGCATATTAAAGGCTAAAGCATTAAGATGATACAAGTATTATGCCAACTGACACATTGAGGCTTTGGGCTTTGTTCAGAATTAGAGAGGTTGGAGATATATTTGCACAAACGGATTCTCTGCTCCTCATATAGGTGCTGCTCATTGTGCTTCTTAAGTGTACAGTGCCTTTTAGTAGATTTTTGTCGAGCAATCACTGCCTTTTACATGGTTATGCAGATTGCAGTCAAGGAAAAGGGTTTTGTCTTTGCCATCATCAAACAGGGAGTTTGTGGATAATGGGTCAAATGGGACTATATGTTGGTCTGTATGAAATTGGCGGAGACAAATTCTCAGAATGAGGAATTACACAGATGAAAAGTGATAGAATTCCTAAGCCTCTTTTAGTGTATTGACTGTATTCTAGGAAGAGGCACAAGAATTAGAAATTAGGGGCAAATTAGTCTTTATTCGGTTATAGTGTTTTATGTTATGTTTTATGTTTATATGTTGTTGAGTACTTATTATTAGTAGTCATCTTATCTTATCAGTCAGTTATTTTGGAGTCAGTTATTTGTATTGTTATATAAACCTATGGTGTAATTGTTGTGGGTATAGTATTGTTCAGAAAACTCTCTTTTCTGTCCTAGAATTGCAGATTCTGGTTCTAGTGGGTTTCCCTAATTTCTTCCCTCTAAATCATTATTCTATTCTGGCAAACCAAGTTTTATCAAATTGGTATCAAAGCGAAAGATCCTCAACCTTGTGGGACAATATGCTGAATACTCACAATTCTACACACCAAACAGACCCCTCAGTGACTACCCAACATCTTGCAGAATCGCTACGTGATTCTGTTCCCCCACTAGACACCTTTCATCGTACACTCACAGAACTCTCAACAACACACTGCCCTCCTTAACTGAAGAACCAAAAGTCAATAGTTATGTTACAAGGACAAACAAGTAATCCAAACAGGGAAAATTTGGTAGACACCGATGAAGTTGAACAAGATAGCCCTTGGTTGAATCGAAATCCCTTTAAATGTCCACATAATAAAGTGGATTTCCCAAAGTTTGAAGGAGGTGATCCTCGGGGGTGGATGATGAAGGCAGAAAAGTACTTTTGTTATTACTAGACGCCTGAAGATTTAAAAGTAGAGGTAGCAGCGATGAATCTAGAAGGGGACGCTTTGGATGTCTTTCACATGGGTGACTTCAAATCATACCATCCGATATTGGGATGAATTAATTCAAGTTTTTTAGGAAAATTTTGGTCCTACCAAATTCTAGAGCCCAAATATCTTGTGTGATATTAGACTGACGGGAATCGTAGATGAATATAAGAAGGAATTCATACGGCGGTCTTCTCGTGTTCATGGTTGGTCGGAACACTGTTTGCTGGCCGTGTTCATCAATGGCCTGAACGAGGAACTGAAGTCTGATGTCAAAATACAAAAGCCACATACTATTTATAAAGCAGCAAGCCTCGCTTTGGAGTTTAAAGCCAAAATACAGAGTCAGTCAGAATGCCAGATTTCTGCATCTCAGCGATTTTCAAATTCAAAGAGCAATGAATCGGATCTAATTGGAGGGATAATAAAAATTATTATTATCCATGTCAGCCTTAGGGTATGGATATTAATAATAATTATTATTCACAAAGCTCCAATCATGCGGCTACTTCATATGTCAAGCCATTATCTACGGCCAAATCAAATCCTCCGATCACGACATCGTCAACTGCCATATCAAGTTCTAAGCGTCAGATCAGGAGAGCAAAAAGGCTCTGTTATCATTGTGGCAAGAGATTCTCGCTTGGTCATCGCCGCAAGGGTTCGGCACTTAGGATCATAAAGATAACTGAAGATTCCAGTGAATTAAATACACCAAATGATAAAGAGCCAGATTTCAAATCAAATATGGCGGAGATTTCATTGCACGCTATTCGTGGCAATCAATCAACAACCACTATGAAGGTCAACGGAAAACTCAATAATACTCCAGTTTTAATCCTCATTGATAGTGGCTCCACACGCAACTTTGTTTCTAAGAAGTTGGTGTCCAACTTGGGCATTCCAATCCAGTAACTTCCACCCTTTGAAGTGCAAGTAGGCGATGGTTCATTGATCACATGTGATACAATTTGCAAAAAACTTGAAGTCACAGTGCAGACTCTGGTGATACAAGATGACTTCTTTCCTTTCTATTTGGTGGCATCAATACGGTACTTGGTATTAAATGGCTAGCATCCCTGAACACAGTGGAAGCAAACTGGCAACAAATGTTTATGGTCTTCTGGGTTAATAGGAAACGCTACAAACTTCAAGGGGTCTCCAAACCAGATATGGCAGTATTGCTTAATAGTTACATTGGTGTGGATATCGTTCGAAATTTTGAAATGGCGAAAGATTTAATTCAGGATTATGCTAAGACACAAAACCCAGTACGCTACCTCCCCTACCAGGCAATTGTCACGCTATTCCCCTTTATCCAGCTGCTGTCCCTCCAAACATTCACCCTTACCGTTACCCTTCTTCACAAAAGGACGAGATTGAACAACAGGTTGCTAGGTTATTGAAGAAGTTCATTCAGCCGAGTGCAAGTCCCTTTGCCGGTCCAGTTTTATTGGTTCCTAAAAAAGATTTGTCCTAGAGACTGTGTTGATTATAGAGAATTAAATCACATCACGGTGCCTGACAAATATCCCATTCCTACTATTGAAGAGCTCATTAACAAGCTACACGGGGCAAAGTACTTCTCCAAGATTGATCTTCGTTCTGGCTACCATCAAATCAGAATTCAACCAAGTGATATCCATAAGACGGCTTTTCGAACTCATTCTGAGCATTATGAGTTTGTGGTCATGCCCTTTGGTCTTACCAATGCTCCTTCAACATTCCAAGCAGTCATGAACGATTTATTTCATCCATTCTTAAGGAAATTCATTTTGGTGTTCTTCAATGACATCCTAGTGTACAATAAAACCTTTAAAGAATGAGCATTTACAGACAATCTGCTATCTCTCACAATAGAATGAGTTTTATGCACATCCCGATAAATGTGACTTCCTTCAATTAGAAGTCTCATTTTTAGGCCACATCATTTCAGCTAAAGGTGTTTCGGTTGATCCTAACATGTTTATAGCTACGAACAATTGGCTTCTACCTAAGAACATCTCTGAACTCCGAGGTTTCTTAGGTCTCACGGGATATTATAAAAGATTTGTCTTATAGCAAAGCCTCTTATAGATATGACTAAAAGAGATGCTTTCACTTGGAATAAGCAATCTTTGGCAGTATTTGAGGACTTAAAAAAGGCTCTTCTTCAGGTTCCAGTCCTGCAACTTCATGAGCTCTCAAAGACCTTCATTGTCGAATGTGATGCATCTTCTTTGGGACTTGGTGCTATATTGCAACAAGGCCACTCGATTGCTTATTATAGCAAATTGCTGTCCAATTCTCACAAGCACAAGTCTATTTATGATTGTGAATTATTGGCATTGGGCAAGTGGAGGCATTATCTGTTGGGATGGAAATTTGAGGTTCACATTGACCATTTCAGCCTTAAATATTTACTGGCTCAGTGCCTCACAACTCCAACTCAACAGCGCTTGCTTGTCAAACTGCTCCCTTTTGACTTCTCTATTTTATACAAGGCTGGTTCCCCCAACCAGGGGGCTGATGCGCTTTCCAGCCGTCCTCACTCGGCTGATTTCTTCAATTTGGTTATTCCTCATGCGGCAGATTTTGATGATCTCTCTGAAAAATTGCAGCAAGACTCCTTTACCAATTCAATCATTACTTCTCTCTAGTCTGACCCTACTTCAGTACCACATTATTCTCTAGTCTATAACAGGTTGTATTTCAAGAACCGTTTGGTTTTACCAGCCAAATCTCCTCTCACATCAACTGTTATGGATGAAGCACATTGCTCTCCTGTTGGAGGCCACGGAGGCGTATTCAAAACTTTAAAACAGTTGCAGCAACACTTTTTCTGGCAGAATATGAAGCAGGAGGTACATATTTTGTCCAGAATTGTCTCTCTTGCCAACAAGGCAAATCTTCTACTCAGGCTCTTACTCGTCCTTTGCAACCTATTCATTTGCCTAATCATATTTGGGAGGATTTATCGCTAGACTTTATTTTTGGACCACCCAATTCAAATCGATTTGATGTTATTTTGGTTGTGGTTGATTGTTTTAGCAAGTATGCTCACTTTTTGGGACTTTCAAGACCTTTTACTGCTAAAACTGTTGCTGCTCTTTTCACTAAAGAAATCATCTGCCTTCACGGAGTTCCACATTCCTTTATTTCTTATAAGGATCGTATTTTCCTGAGTTCTTTTTGGCAAGAGTTGTTCAAGTTAAGTGGTACTAAATTACGGATGAGTACCTCTTACCATCCCCAAACTGATGGCCAAACGGAAGTGGTGAATTGCTTTTTAGAAAATTATCTACGTTGCTTCTATCAAGACCACCCAAAATCTTGGTATTAATTCCTTCATTGGGCAGAATTCTCATACAATACCGGCTTCCACTCTTCTTGTGGGTTTACACCTTATAGGGTGGTTTATGGCAAGGATCCACCAATTCTTTTGCCATTTATTTTGTGAAATACCCGCCTCACAGAATTGAAGGAGTTTTTCTTAGAATAGGATACGATTCTGGACACTATCAAAACTAATCTCTTAACTGCACAACAACAAATGAAATTACAAGCAGATTCCCATAGAAGGGAAGTGGACTACAACATTAGTGATATGGTTTTTCTCCGAATTCAACCGTATTGACAGAAGACTTTTTCTAAGAAGTTTGAAAAACTTTCAGCAAGATATTTTGGTCCATATCCTATTGTCCGTAAGATTGGTAATGCAGCATATGAATTGCAGCTTCCTCAAGGCACCTGTATGTATCCATCCTGTTTTCCATGGCTGTGATCCTCGAGCTCCCTTACCGGCTTTGCCTTTGAATGATGATTGGGAGTTTCTTTTAGAACCAAAGCAAGTGGTAGATTTGCGGGTTATCTCCAACAATGGTACCCCTGATGTTGAGCTCCTCATACGGGGGAAGGACCGCTAATCCGAAGAGGCCAGCTGGGAATCTTATGATTTCTTGGCCCACTCAATTTCCTCATTCCAGCCTTGAGGACAACACTTCTTTTTTTAGGGGACGTAATGATAGAATTCCTAAGCCTCTTTTAGTGTATTCTAGGAAGAGGTGCAAGAATTAGGAATTCGGGGAAAATTAGTCTTTATTCAGTTATTGTGTTTTATGTTATGTTTTGTGTTTATCTGTTGTTGAGTAGTTATTAAGTAGTTATTATAAGTAGTTATCTTATCTTATCGGTCAGTTATTATGGAGTCAGTTATTTGTGTTGTTATATAAACCTATGGTGTAATTGTTGTGGGAAAAATGACATAGTATTGTTCAGAAAACTCTGTTTCTTTTCTGTCCTAGGATTGCAGATTCTGGTCCTAGTGGTTTTCCCTAATTTCTTTTCTCCATAAACCATTATTCTATTCTGGCAAACCAAGTTTTATCAACAAGCTATTAAATATTAAAACGCATGTATTCTTGAGAAGCATAATGAGCAGCACCAATTTGAGGAGAGAAAGACGTGTTCATAAATTTGCATTTCCATGGTCTAACTTACCATCCATGGTAAGTTAGCTTATGCAAGGATATCGAATTAAGGGATTTCATGCTGGGATTACTCAATCAGAACTTCATATGAAACTTCTTTTTGAATTAAAAAACCATTTATTAAGTACAAATAGAAACCAAAAGAGATGAATAAGTGTTACAATTTGAAGGATTATATTGATGCAAAGGTAAAACAAGAACCTCTGAAATATTATTGAATCCTTAATTCTTAAGAGTACAAGAGCTATTATATAGGCAAACCATAACCTAGGCTAATGCTAGAATCTAATCTAAATAAATCTAATAAATATCAACATAAGATATATAATATCTCAACATGAGAATATATCAAATATTAATATAAAATATAATAATATCTTAACAATAAGTGATGAGAAAATAAAGAAAAATGCCGCTCCCTACTGAATTATAAAAAACAATAAAATGAAGCCTGTCAATCTGTTATGGTATTCACAATAGAAAGGAGAGAGAAAGGGAGAAGAAGGAGAAAGAGAGAGGAATCATGAACCAAAAGTAGAGAGAGATAGAGGGGAAGAGAGAGGAAACAGGCGCGAGGCCTCTCCATTGAGCCTCCATTTAAATAAAATGCTGCTTTTGGGTTTATTTAAAAAACAATTGTTCATCCTATTCTTTCACAACGTCCCTCACGGTCTCGATTCAGCGTCATTCGCAAATTTTGGCTACCGTTATCTTTGTTCCTTCTGTCCATCGTTGCCCCAAGTGGTTCTGTTTGCCCTCGCCCCTAGTGCTTCTGTTCACCATTGCCCAGATCTGCACAGTCATCTGGAGACGAGGCAAGGTTCCATTTTCTAATACTCACAGTATCTAGAATATGTCCAAATGAAATAGTGAAGTAAGGAATAGTAGCTGCCTTTATAACATGAAGACCATCTTCTTGTTGATCTCTACCACCTATAAATTGTGTTCATATTTAAATCAAAACCAAATTTCAATAGAATTGGATTTATATCTGCCTTGGGGGGAAAATCAAACCTGAAGACTTGAGGGTGGAGGAGTATAGGGCTTGGTTTTTCTTCTTGTTTTTAGGCGATAGAGGAGAAATCCAGCAAAGTGATATAAATTTGATGTGTTGTTGAACAGAAGGAACAGAGATAACAGCAGCCAAAATTTGCGAATGATGCTGAATCGAGGCTGTGAGGGACGCTGTGAAAAAATAGGCTGAGCAAATTTTTTTTAAATAAACTCAATGGAGAGGCCCCGCGCCCAGAGGAAACTGATAGGGACCAAGGTAGTATGGACTGCCAAAGTCCCACATTGAATAGTGTGGGCTGCTTGATGGGGTACTTAAGTGCCTTGGCTCTCTCACCTCAATAGCTAGCTTTTGGGGTGTGGTTCTCCAAGGTGCTTGGATGCTTATCTTTTGGTATCAGAGCTGGTGGCCAGCGGACCGGAGAAGGCTACTGACGGAGGGTTCTGACCGGCAAGGAGGCCGAGTGAAGTGCCGCCGAGTGAAGCCGTCTCGGCTTTCTGGAGAAGGTATATTGATAGGGACCAAGGTAGTATGGGCAGCCAAAGTCCCACATCGAGTAGTGTGGGCTACTTGATGGGGTACTTAAGTGCCTTGTCTCTCTTACCTCAACAGCTAGCTTTTGGGTTGTGGTTCTCCAAAGTGCTTGAGTGCTTATCAGAAACAGAAAATAGAGAAGAAGAAGGGAGAACAGAGGAGAAACTGAAGTAGGTGATATTCTCATTAGAGACTGAACATTCATGATCTGAATACAATAGGCTAGTGAGAGTATTTATAGCCTTAATCCCTTTACCTACCGCCTTCTAATTACAAGGGTATTCCCTGATGGTGAGTATCTAACAGCCTAACAATTAACTAACTTCTAACTACTCCTAATCTTATTAACATTCCATATCACAATCTCTTTGGATGTTCACAAGGGGGACTCAGTTAATGGAACCGTGAGCTGAACACCAAGGATAGGCACTAATACATAATCCTTTACCACAACAAATTAACATCAGGATTCAATCGTCTTAATATTCACTCAACCCTTAACATGATGTCATACAATGGAAACAAAACTGATTTTGTATTTCACTATACCATACAGCATTTCACGAATTTTCTGTTTAAGACAACTGAACAACTGTTTAAAACTGATTCTGTTTATGGATTAGAATGGAGAGAGTGATATTTTGTTGAAAAGAAAGACTGTTCAATTCTGCAACTATGGCAGGCTATCAGATTATTAGCACTTCACTCAAAAGTAAAATTGTCAGTGCAATGAATTGGTATTTTGAAGGCAAAAAAAAACAGAATTAGTATTTTAGAAAAATTTAGTTTAAGGAGGATCCCATAAAATTCAGGATTTTTAGTTTTTCCTCAGTTGCCAACTTGCCAAGAAGGAAGAAGCCACTCTCGCACATAAAATCTTGAGAAGTAACTTTTCTTAGAATGTAATAACTCACAAATCAAGACATCAAGGTATCTATATGAGAAGGAAGATCTTTTTTTATATATAATTTTTCTTTTTGGGTTTTTTGGGAGGGGGATTTGGGCTATTCTTTGGGTAAGCAAGCAGCTTGAAAAGACAAACAAAGAAGCGATCATACCTTGTTTGAAAGTTGTAATATACACATTTCTAAAGCAGACTGAAGTTCAATGTTCAACTTATATTCATCACTTCCAACATCAGAAGCTTCAGCTAAATTTTGCAAGCACTTCCTTAACTGTTTAATGAGGTCAGATATTGCACCAACAACTGCAACTGAGACCTGTTGCTCAACATTTTCTGCAAGTTGTGAGGTGATCTTAACAATATTAATCTGCAGAATAGGTTGCTTTGCAATATTTCTATGATCCAAGTGCTTGATCAAAATGGACAGCAAAAGATGGGAGTTATCTCCTGGTGTTCAAAAATTGAACATTTAATACAGAGAAATGTAGAGAAAACTTCAGTTTAAGAAAAAGTAAAGCACTGAATGTTCCAAGTTTACCTGATTCTGCTAACATGGATTGCAGATACATTAAAACAGAACAAGCAGCTCCTTTTTCTGGAGACCACTGATTTTCAGTATCGAAATTATGAAAAAGTGGTTCAAGAACACGCCTCACAGTTGTAGCTTCCTTTGCCAATTTTGCCATATTACATAAGCATACCTTTGACCAATAAGCAGGATCCTTAGCAGTATCCCTGTTGACAATAAACAGATAAAGGTTGTCCTGGAATCATGAAACATGCTTACAAAATAAGGGGAGGAGAGAAGAGTAAGACAAAACTTACAACATGAAGTCCATCTCAGTTCCAGTAAGTTTCTCTTCCTCAGCATGGTTGAGTTTCTTTTGGAGATGCATGTAATTCTCCAATGTCACAGATATAATCTATGAGGGGATCCACCCACCCAAACAAGAAACAAAAGGGAAATCTAGATCAGTGAAGATTACCTATTGCTCTGAAGATTCAATTACGTTAAAAAATCTTGAAAAAGAATGCATGGCAAACTAAACTTAAATCCTTAATGCATCCTTTTGGCATATGTCACTTCCTTGTTCCAAGGCCAACAGTCAAAGTAAAAGTATAAAAATAAAACTCACTTTGTCAAAAACCATGGAAAGATGTGAGTACTCTCCCATGAATTGCACCTTTTGGTGTATGTATACTTAATGTCTCCTTATGTTAAAAATTTTTGAAAAAGAATGCATGGCAAACTAAACTTGAATCCTTAATGCATCCTTTTCGTGTATGTCACTTTCTTGTTTTAAGGAGAATAGTCAAAGTATAAAAATAATACTCACTTTGTCAAAATCCATGGAAAGATGTGAGTACTCTCCCATGAATTGCACCTAGTCACAGAAAATAATGAAGAAAGAACAAAATCACGAAAGGGAGCAAATAAAGTAGCCTTTGATTAACAAATACTGTACCATGAATAAGGAAACTACTATTCTATAACCAGAAAGAAATATACAGGGGGGGGGGGGGTTGCATTCATCCCACAGATGCAATTTTCTAAGACTAAAACTGCATATTGTGTCAGTGCATCTGTCAGCCAACCATGGCCACATTTCTTGCTACGAGCATCATATATGATTAAATAGTCAAATAAAGGAGTCCAAAGTCTAATTCATTTATGAAATATATATATATATATATATTACCAAATTAAAGGGAGTTGCAGATTCGTATCAAGAGGCTAAATATTTAGCATATTTCAACTCAACATGGTTTCATAGTAATAAATACTAAAACTGCTAAGGATCATATTTTGAAGAACTATCCCCTCCACTCTTTAGGGTATCATCATGTTTCAGTTATATTATCATCTACTGAGAGTTTCATTCAAAAAATAAGATATGTAGTTTCTAGAGTGTAATTAACCAACAAAGGAAAGACTATACAAGTAAACTTCAGATAGTGAATATGGAACTTGTAGAATAAGTAAAAATTGAAGAAGAGAAAGAACAGCACCATATAGGATAGAGCTTGAAGTCCAGCTGAACGTAGACGTGAAACTCGTTCATCTTCTCCAACTTCTTGAGCCAATTGACATAGTTTAGGGATGAGACCCTCTAAATTGAACATGTATGTACTATCTGTCTACTTTTAACTCAAAAGGTCAGCATCAGCAAAGTTATGGCATCCAAACATTGTGAAAACATATATGCATTCCCCACAAAATAGAGGGCAAGAATCAAGAAATAATGCAGTCAATCAATGTATCACACTTGTTATAAAAAATAAATAAATTTATCACACTTGTCTAAGTCTTGAGGTATTAGGCCTCTTAATCAACATGAACATGAACCACACAGTAGGGTTTTTTTTTTTTTGGGTTAAAGTCAAAATGAAGTGAGAAAGGTCTAATGAAATACCTGGCTATTTATAAAGTCCACAAGTGCTTGGCAACCTAAGGTCCTCATTTCATCAGCCCGAGTTTGTTCTAAAAGAGTTCGAACGATCCCTAAAAAACTATTAGCAAATAATGGCCTGTGAAATTAAAAAGCATTATGTGAATCATCACATATATAAAATTAAAGAAAAAATAGCAATCCTCAATACAATCAAATAAACAAGAAGTTTATATAAGATACTTAAGTCAAGGGAAATGTACAACAACAACAAGCCTTATCCCAACATCATTGTATTCTATCAATAACCAACTTTTCAGATATATTCTTCACTTAAAGATCTAAAACCAAGAAGAGGAGTTAAATTGCTTAAACTTACATGAATAACTAGTTCAAGAATAATGTTAATATGATTTTTTTAGGCGATGACAAGATGACATTTTAGTCACTTGTTAAACTGCTTAAACTTGTACCCAGGTTTTCTAAACCTGTTAGGAAGATATAATTTAAATAGCTACTTGACCTCTAAGCTGTTTTGCAGTAAGACTTATTCTATTCAGCTCTTTTATCTTAAAGGGAATAACATTGAGCTGAAAATTGGATAGTTTTACAACTTTAAGTGAATAATCATATCCAAGGAAACAATTCACTTATATAGAGCAGCTAATTTCAAATAAAAAACCTACCACTGATTATAAGGACCTCTTATATATATATATATATATAGTATAAGGACCTCTTTATACACATTAAAAAATACAAGAATTTGAATGCACAGGCGATCCTCCTAGAAAATTTATGGGATAGATGCAAATCTGAAAGTGTCTTACATCATGATACATGTACAACCAAAAGGCATAAATTAGACAATTCTAAATTTCAAAAACATTGTCCACTTTTATGTAATGCTATTCTGGTGATTCAATCTAAGTTGAAAGATAAACTCTATGACCAGCCTTCTCCTTTGTTCCAGAAAACTCACATGAGATAAAATAGAAATGCAACACAAGGACTATGCAGTTAAATTATACACCATCAAACTTACATCTGCTCCTTGCACGACGATAAAAATTTCCTGTATATGCACAAGACAACTTTCACCGAACCAAAATTTTCATTACGCAGTTCCTTGTAACATCTTTGTTCCAGGTTATCAGTGATCTGCATAGATCAAACACTGAACATCTTAAATGGAAGTTAACAGGATTTCTTCCTCCAGCAAATAATTAACTCGTTATTATTTAAACTGTGTTATGAAGAAGAAATAGTTTCACTAGCTTAGAAAAATAATCAATTCTATAATATTCATAGAAAAATGTCTAAATTTTCTCCACCATGTCATTATTTGTTGTTGATTACGTGAGGCAAATATACCAAAACTAAAGTGACGAAGAAAAGAAAAGCTAGAAAGTACAAATTGAAAACAAAAAATAAAGATGTGTGGCAAAGAGATTTAAACCATGTAGAAAACAAAGGGACACTTATTCAGGTATTAAGCTGTATGCTCATTGTCAGAATGAACAAGAGCTGACTGCTAGGACTAAATAGCAAAACTAGATCTACAGAACAATATCTTCTTAGAATAAAACTACCTTTGGAATTCTCAGCACATTTTTGGAGGCATATTCACATAGCTTTCCAATTTTCCTCTCATTAGGCTCAGCATCCTGCCATATCCAGTAACAGTCACCCACATAAAATTTTTGTTATGTTGGAAAGGCTAAAATCCGAAAGGGGATCCAAAGCGTTCAAAATATTATGTTATCCAATCGTATCTATGAACCCAGATATACATGATAGATAATAACTTAAAAGTTTTTAGAAGGTGATACGTGTATTTTTAACATTTAAACCCTACTAAAATGAGTAGAAAAATATTGTGGGCAGAGCTGGACATAGCCCAGGATTATGTGTGGAAAAAGATTGAAAGAATAAAAAAACTGCCCAAACTTAAGAGAGGTCACATTATTTATGGTTCATGAATATATGTAACTCCGCCTATGTTTATAGCCGGTCCCAAGCCCGGGTAAAGGAGGAGGGTTGTGTTAGGCCCCGACAACCAACGTAAAACCCTGTCGAATCTCTTATGAACATTGATCAACGAAGAAATTGTGCTAATGCTAGGCCGTTGCCTGTAAGTAACGCGCTGTATGGCTCGAGTACAGTGATAAGTGAGCAAGGGCCGCTGCATCGTCGCCCGGGTGTAGTGTTAAATGAGCAAGGGCTACCGCTCTCTTTTGAACGGAGGCGGCTAAAGAAGCTAGTTCATGAGAGCAAGATCAGATTTGGCACTCGGAACGTTGGGACTCTGAATGCCAAATCTCTAGAGGTGGTGGGCGTAATGAATGATCGATAGATTAATATCTTGTGCCTTCAAGAAACTAAATGGGCGGGAGAAAGGTCTCAGGAAATTAATGATTTTAAGCTTTGGTATACAAGAAAGGTCAATGGAACGAATGGTGTTGATATCATCACTGACAATGAATGGAGAAAGAACGTGGTGGAAGTTAAAAGGGTTGAGGACAGAATCATTTCCTTAAAAATGATTGTTGGGAAGGATATTATAAACATTATCAGTGCGTATGCACCTCAAGTAGGGGCAGAAGCACGTCTTAAGGAAAAGTTCTGGGAACATTTGGAGGGGCTAATTCAGAGTGTCCCACTAACCGAAAAGATTTTTATTGGAGGAGATCTTAATGGACATGTCGGTAAGGAGGCAGGACCTCATGCAAGGGCTCATGGGGGTTTTGGATTTGGGGTGCTCAATAGTGAAGGTCAATCTATTATTGATTTCTCCCTCGCATATAACCTCAAGATTGTCAACACTTACTTTAAAAAGAGAGAGGAGCATTTAATAACATATAAGAATGGAGCTGCCAAGACACAGATTGACTTCTTTTTGGTAAGGAACTCTGATAGAAGATTTTGTACTAACTGCAAATGATCCCTGGGGATGGCGTGACATCACAACATAGGGTTTTGGTCCTTAATGTGAATATTAAGTGTGTAAAACAAAAGCATCAGCAAGTTTTAAATCCAAGAGTCAGATGGTGGCAGTTAAAAGGGGAGAAGTGGGAGATTTTTAAGAGAACTCTTTTGGAGGAGGGCGAGTGGGAGTTACAAGGAAGTGCTATTATCATGTCGGAGAATATGTCTAAAAAGGTCCAGAAGGTTGCTAAAGTAATTTTGGGAGAATCAAAAGGTTTTGGTCAGCAAGATAGGGATGAGACTGTTCAAGAGAAAGTCAAGCATAAGAAATATTGTTTTAGAGCAATACACTTGTGTAATAATGTTGACAATTGGGAAAGGTATCGTTTGGCTAAAAAGGAGACTAAGAAGGCAGTGAGTGAAGCTCGTAATAAAGCATATGAGAAATTTTATAAGGAGTTAGGAACAAAGGCGGGAGAGCGTAAGATTTACAAGATTGTAAAGAACAAGGAGAGAAAATCGAAAAACTTAGACCAAGTGAGATGTATAAAAGATGAAGAAGGCAAAGTTTTGGTTACTGATGGAGATATTAAGAATAGGTGAGAAGCCTACTTTTATAAGTTGTTCAATGATGGAGGGGGAGGGCCTTGTGATTGCGAAGATTTGACAACTTGAGGAGGTGATCTCAATTTGTCATTTTACCGCAGGATTCGAATTGGCGAGGTTAAGGAAGCTCTTAAGAAAATGGAAAATGGTAAAGCTTTTGGGTCTGATGGGATTCCTATTGAAGTTTGGAAATGCTTGGGTGAAGGTGTTTTGTAGCTCACAAAATTATTTAATGAAATTTTACGATTCAAAAAAATGCCGGATGAGTGGAGGAAAAGTACTTTGATTCCTATTTATAAAAATAAAGGGGATATTCAAAATTGTGCAAACTATAGAGGAATTAAGCTTATGAGTCATACAATGAAATTATGGGAAAAGGTAATTGAACGCAGATTGAAGTTGGAGACTGAAATTGTTGAAAACCAATTTGGATTTATGCCAGAAAGGTCTACAACAGAAGCGATTTATTTATTAAGGGGGTTTATGGAAAAGTATAGGAGCAAAAGAAGAGATTTGCATATGGTTTTCATTGATTTGGAAAAAGCATATGACCGTGTGCCAAGAGATATACTCTGGAAAGCCTTATCAAAGAAAGGGGTGCGGTTTGCATATATCAAAGCCATTCAGAACATGTATGAGGGGGTTACAACCAATATTAGAACGCCTGGAGGTGTAACAAAGGACTTTCCTATAAGGATTGGCCTACATCAGGGATCAATTTTGAGCCCTTATTTGTTTAACCTAGTGGTAGATGTTTTAACTGAGCCTATAAAAGAGGAGATCCCTAAATGCATATTTTTTGCGGATGATATATTTTTGTTAGCTGAATCCAGGGAGGAAATTAATTTTAAACTTGAGATATGGAGACGGACTTTGAAAGTGAAGGGTTTTCGTCTGAGTAGGAGCAAAACTGAATATACGCATTATAAGTATGATAAGAGACAAGGTCAAAATGAAGTGAAAGTTAAATTGGGGAGGCAAGTTATTCTGAAAGGGACAAAATTTGGGTATTTTGGATCAATTATACAACAAGATGGTGAAATTGATGGTAATGTCAATCACAGAATTCAAGCTGGATAGTGTAAATGGAGAAAAGCTACTAGAGTTATTTGTGATCGTGATAAGGTAGGTGTAGAAGAATAGGGAAGAAGAGAGGAGAATGAGAGAAGAACAGAGAAGAAGAGAAAGAATCAAAATCTGGAATTCATGTTCAAGATAACAGTCTTGGCCGATGACCGAAAAGGTACTGACTCCTCATATATATATAGCTAACTAACACTTCCTGCCCTACCGACTCATAGACTTAATATGCTGGTAATAGGTAATCCCTCTATTCTAATACTAACCATTAGTGGACTCATAGACTTAGTATATCCTTAATAAAACTAACGGTCACCAAATCACCTAATTATCTAATTATCTATAACTACATATCAATACCCTCCCCTTCAAGATCCTTGTCCGCAAGGATCTATAACTGCAAAGGATGGATGTTGCTGCTGCAACTGATACAGGGTAACCCAGCTAGCTTCCTCTTCAAGTAGATTCCTCCATTTAACCAACACCTCAGTAACTATTCGTCGACGTTTCCTCCCCTTTCGCCTGCTCAAAATCTGTTCTGGAACTAAATCAAGGGGTGGTTCAGGCCACTGACTGGGAGGATTGCGTTGTTTAACAGTAGGATCAGGGCAAAGCTTTAGCAAGGATATATGGAATGTAGGGTGAATACGACATTCCTCTAGTAATTCCAACCTATATGCAACTGGCCCCACCCTCTGTACAATTCGATAATGATAGATATCGCATGACTTATCAAAGGCGTAAAAATAAAAATTAGTATTAACTAATAATACTAATTTTTATTGAATTATTTAATTCTTGAATTTTGCATTTGAAAGTTTGTTTTAAATTTGAATTTTGAATTTGAAAGTTTGCTAGCAAATAAACGGGATCACAAACCTCTTGTGAACCCTTAGAGTCTGTTTTACATTTGAATTCCCTAATTCTTAGGCAGAGTCTGTTATTTCAATTGTAATGCTTTTTCCTATAAATATCTTAGTTATTTTCAATATTAAGATATGAGTGAATAAATAATATTTCTTATATGTGGAGATTCTCCTGGGCTTCTAACTCTTGATCAGTGAGATTCTTATTGAGAGAGAGGTGAGAAGAGAGTTCCTATACTTAAACACCTAAGAGTTATCATTTGGTATCAGAGCCCACGTTTTGATCACAATAGTAAACACACGTTCTTTCGGCGCAAGTGAATCGGAGGGCAACCCTTCCTCAGCCGAGCAATTGGCTGCCATCGCTGAAAAGCTGTCAGCCCTTGATGAGTTAAAAGAATAGATCACAGCTTTGGAGGCACAATCAGCACATCATAATTGAAGAAAACAGAGAGTTCTTGACGAAACATATGAAGATTCTGAGTATAACCGAGTACGACCTTATACAAAAATTGAATTCCTGAAATTTGAAGGAGGAGACCCGCGAGGATGGATCCTTAAGGCAGAAAAATATTTTCGCTTTTATGAAACTCATGAAGATGACAAAGTTGATGTGGCATCGATGTATTTGGAGGGCGACGCTTTGGATTTATTTTCCTGGGTAAGTTCTCAACGCTCTGTGCTTTATTGGGATGATTTTGTGAAAATACTACAAGAGCATTATAGACCACCCGAATATCAAAATCCTGATGAGCATCTTTGTAGTATTAAGCAAATTGGTACTGTGCATAAATATAGACAGGAATGGGCGAGACGTGTGGCACGAGTTACTAACTGGCCTGATCATTGCTTACTTGGAGTATTTTTCGCTTTTATGAAACTCATGAAGATGACAAAGTTAATGTGGCATCGATGTATTTGGAGGGCGACGCTTTGGATTTATTTTCCTGGGTAAGTTCTCAACGCTCTGTGCTTTATTGGGATGATTTTGTGAAAATACTACAAGAGCATTATAGACCACCCGAATATCAAAATCCTGATGAGCATCTTTGTAGTATTAAGCAAATTGGTACTGTGCATAAATATAGACAGGAATGGGCGAGACGTGTGGCACGAGTTACTAACTGGCCTGATCATTGCTTACTTGGAGTATTTTTGAATGGCCTGAAGGAAGAACTGAAGGCTGATGTTCGCATCCACAAACCCCGGACAGTGTTTAGAGCTACCAGCCTAGCCCTAGAATATGAAGGAAAATTAACACCCATGTGTGGACCTAAACCCAACTACACACAAGCCCAAAACAGATCCAACCCATATTCATCCTACCCAAGTCACAACCCAGCCCGACCCACCTTATCATACTTCATACACTTCCAATTCCTTATCACGCGACACCCGACCCGGTTTCTCCCAAACACCAAGCTTCACCAAATCTGCTCCGTCCGTTGCGTCTTCGTCTAATAGTTCGGCCACACTCAGAGGTTACACGATCGATTCCGAACGCCAACGCCGGCGAGACAAAGGTCTCTGCTATCGCTGTGGGGATCCGTTTCGGCCCGGACACCGTTGCTCAGGGTCGTTTTCACTGCTCGAAATCGACGAAAATGGTGAACCGATCACAGAGCCACTCGGAACCATCGCCTGAAGTTGAACCAGAAGTACTCGAAGAGGCTGAGGTATCGTTTAATGCTATTCTCGGGCAACCATCGGCAGCAACTATGAAACTCAGTGGGACGATCATCTCTAAGGAAGTGATATTGTTGGTTGATAGCGGCTCAACACACAACTTCATATCCGACATACTGGTGAGAGAACTTGGGTTGCCCACATGCTCGGTGCCTACCTTTGGAGTCCAAATTGGGGATGGAACCTTAATTCGATGCAACCAAATCTGCAGAAACGTTGAAGTTCGACTACCTGGCTTAACCATTAAGCAGGATTTTTATCCTTTCTCTCTAGCCAGTACCGATTTAGTCCTCGGCATCAAGTGGCTCGCTTCACTCAACACCATTCAAGCAAACTGGAATGAGATGTTCCTCATATTTTGGGTTGAAGGTAAGCGTTACAAACTCCAAGGAATACCACAACTTGAACATGGTATAGAATTTAAATCTATGATGTTTTCTGATTTGAAATTGGGTTCTGGTCATACTGGGCCATTGGTGTTAGACGACCTCCTTACTGAATTCTTCTCAATTTTTGATGAACCCATAACCTTGCCACCTACCCATGAACATAATCATGCCATAACCTTACTGCCAAATGCCACTCCTCCTAACACAAGACCTTACAGATACCCATACTTCCAAAAAAATGAAATTGAACGCCAAGTAGAAGAACTCCTCAAAAAGGGGTTCATTCGGGCTAGTTCAAGCCCATTTGCTAGCCCTGTTTTATTGGTGAAAAAGAAAGATGACTCTTGGCGAATGTGTGTGGATTACCAGGCTCTCAACAAAATTACAATACCCGACAAATACCCCATTCCCAACATTGATGAGCTCTTGGATGAGTTGCATGGTGCTACTTATTTTTCAAAAATTGACCTTCGTTCGGGGTACCACCAGATTCGAGTAGTAACTGAAGGCATCCCCAAAACAGCGTTTCGAACTCATAGTGGTCATTATGAATATATTGTAATGCCATTTGGCCTTACTAATGCTCCAGCCACATTTCAAGCCGCCATGAACAACCTATTTAGGCCATACTTGAGGAAATTTGTGCTTGTCTTCTTCGATGACATCCTGGTGTATAGCTCATCACCTCAACAGCATGAATTCCACTTACGCACGGTCTTTCAAACTCTAACTCTGCAGCAGCATTCCTATTTTGCTAACTTCAAGAAATGTGAATTTGGGAGGTCTCGTTTGTCTTTCCTGGGTCACAGGATTTCAGCCCTGTGAAAAATTACGGTATGATTGCTAGGCCTCTAACTGATCTTACAAAAAAGAATGCTTTTAAGTGGTCTTCGGTTGCCCAAAAGGCATTTGAGAGACTTAAGATAGCATTAATTTCTGCACCTGCTCTCAAGCTACCAGATTTCAATTCTGAATTTATTGTTGAGTGTGATGCTTCTATGGAGGGCATTGGAGCTATTTTACTGCAGCAGGAACATCCGGTGGCTTTCTACAGTTCTTTTTCCAGCAGATACAAATCTGCATACGACCGGGAGTTGTTAGCAGTAGTGTTAGCACTCCAAAAATGGCGTCACTATCTCTTAGGGCGATTGAGGCTGTGAGGGACTGGCCAGTACCTTCTAATGTCACTGAGCTATGTGGTTTCTTGGGACTCACCGGCTATTATCGGCGTTTTGTGAAAAATTACGGTATGATTGCTAGGCCTCTAACTGATCTTACAAAAAAGAATGCTTTTAAGTGATCTTCGGTTGCCCAAAAGGCATTTGAGAGACTTAAGATAGCATTAATTTCTGCACCTGCTCTCAAGCTACCAGATTTCAATTCTGAATTTATTGTTGAGTGTGATGCTTCTATGGAGGGCATTGGAGCTATTTTACTGCAGCAGGAACATCCGGTGGCTTTCTACAGTTCTTTTTCCAGCAGATACAAATCTGCATACGATCGGGAGTTGTTAGCAGTAGTGTTAGCACTCCAAAAATGGCGTCACTATCTCTTAGGGCGATTGAGGCTGTGAGGGACTGGCCAGTACCTTCTAATGTCACTGAGCTATGTGGTTTCTTGAGACTCACCGGCTATTATCGGCGTTTTGTGAAAAATTACGGTATGATTGCTAGGCCTCTAACTGATCTTACAAAAAAGAATGCTTTTAAGTGGTCTTCAGTTGCCCAAAAGGCATTTGAGAGACTTAAGATAGCATTAATTTCTGCACCTGTTCTCAAGCTACCAGATTTCAATTCTGAATTTATTGTTGAGTGTGATGCTTCTATGGAGGACATTGGAGCTATTTTACTGCAGCAGGAACATCCGGTGGCTTTCTACAGTTCTTTTTCCAGCAGATACAAATCTGCATACAACTGGGAGTTGTTAGCAGTAGTGTTAGCACTCCAAAAATGGCGTCACTATCTCTTAGGGCGACATTTTCTAGTGAGAACCGACCACCAAAGCCTCAAACACCTCTTTGACCAGCGAGTTCTCACAAATAATCAGCAATGTTTGGTACTTAAACTACTGCCGTTTGACTTCAGCATTATATACAAAGCTGGTCGGGACAATTTAGGAGTTGATGCACTGTCTAGAAGGCCTCAACATGCTGATTTTTTTCATTTGGTTATGCAACTACCACTGGATTTTCTGGGATTTGAGGAAGCACTGCTGTTGGATAAGTTCACAGCACCTATCATTGCCGCCATCACAGCAGATCCTGATTCTAAACCAGGGTACTTATTTGCAAATCAGAAACTATATTACCAAGGGCGCTTGGTTATACCTGAATGCTCTTCCTTGCGAGCCAAACTTATTGAGGAGTCTCATTTGACACCTTCCGGAGGACATGGCGGGTATTTGAAAACATTGAAATGACTCTCAGGTACTTTTTTTTGGCCCCACATGAAATCTGAAGTGAAAATTTTTATTCAACAGTGCCATATTTGTCAAACGAATAAGTATGAGACTTTATCTCCTGCTGGTTTATTGCAACCCATACCTGCTCCAGAACAAATTTGGGAAGACATTTCACTTGACTTTATTGTTGGGTTACCTAAATCAGGAAACTATGACACCATCTTGGTTGTAGTGGACAGATTAAGCAAGTATTGTCACTTTATTCCATTATGTCACCCATACACTGCTAAATCAGTAGCTACGCGTTTCTGTGAGGAAATTGTGAGGTTGAATGGTATGCCTAGATCAATTATTTCAGACAGGGACCCTATTTTCTTAAGTGCATTTTGGCAAGAACTGTTTAAGTTAAGCCAAACTCGTTTGAGGATGAGCACTTCATATCATCCACAAACGGACGGCCAAACAGAAGTTGTCAATCACTCCTTGGAGGCTTATTTACGGTGTTTTGCTCATGAACAACCACGTACTTGGAGTAAATTTTTATGTTGGGCAGAATATTCTTTTAATATTAGTTTTCATACATCAACCAACACCACTCCTTTCAAGGTTGTGTATGGAAGAGACCCTCCTCTCCTTCATCCATTTGTCAAGGGTGAAACCCAAATTGCAGCACTTGCCGAAGAGTTAGCAACAAGAGATGACATGCTCCGACTTTTAAAGGATAATCTTAAGAAGACTCAGGATCGAATGAAGACTTATGCCGACCAGCATCGCCGGGAAATTACCTATGATGTAGGGGATGCGGTCTTCTTACGTATTCAACCATTCCGCCAACACTCACTTGCAAGGCGAAAGTACAACAAACTTTCCCCCCGGTTCTTTGGTCCTTACATGGTTAAACGGAGGGTTGGTTCTGTTGCTTATGAATTGGATTTACCTCCTGCACGAATCCATCCCGTTTTCCATGTTTCCCAATTAAGACCAGCACATGGGGTGCAACCTTCCGATCCTCTAGCTGAACTGCCCATTACAGCAGATTTTGAATTACTGCTAGAACCTGAACAAGTGTTAGCTCATCGTTGGAAGGGACCTTATTTAGAGCTTCTTATCCAATGGAAAGCTCGACCACAAGAAGAAGCAAGCTGGGAAGACTATGACCTCCTACAGCAACAATATCCCGACTTCCACCTTGAGGACAAGGTGGCTTTCAAAGGGGGGAGTGATGATAGATATCGCATGACTTATCAAAGGCGTAAAAATAAAAATTAGTTAATAACTAATTTTTATTGAATTATTTAATTCTTGAATTTTGCATTTGAAAGTTTGTTTTAAATTTGAATTTTGAATTTGAAAGTTTGTTAGCAAATAAACGAGATCACAAACCTACCCTAAGAGTCTGTTTTACATTTGAATTCCCTAATGCTTAGGCAGAGTCTGTTATTTCAATTGTAATGCTTTTTCCTGTAAATATCTTAGTTATTTTCAATACTAAGATATGAGTGAATTAACAATATTTCTTATATGTGGAGATTCTCCTGGGCTTCTAACTCTTGATCAGTGAGATTCTTATTGAGAGAGAGGTGAGAAGAGAGTTCCTATACTTAAACACCTGAGAGTTATCAGATAAGGACCAAAATAGCGCGGAGCCAACTTCTGAGAACTCCGAGAAGCTGCTGAAATCTGTCTATAAGGCTGTAATTTAAGGAACACCCACTGCCCAATCTGAAACTCGCGATCTGTTCTATGGGAGTCCGCACGTTGCTTCATCAAGTTGACAGCCCTATGTAGATGGTGTTTAGCTATCAACAATACCTCTTCCCTAGCCATAAAGAACGATCTACCGCATCTATGACAGCACTTCAAGGTAAGTAGGGAACATGCAACGAAGGTTTCTACCCATAAAGTAATTCATAAGGAGTGGTCCGAGTAGAGGTATGAAAAGTAGTGTTATACCGCCACTGAGCAAGAGGCAACCACTTAGACCATTCTTTAGGCTTTTCCCATGTCATACACCGAAGATAGGTCTCCAAACACCTATTAAGGACTTCCGTTTGGCCATCAGTTTGGGGGTGATACGCTGATGTAAGCTTCTGCTCTATTCCCAGTATCTTCAAAAATTCTTGCCAAAAATTGCTCACAAAAACAGACCCTCTATCACTAATAATTTCCCCCAGTGCTCCATGTAACTTATAAACATTATCCAAAAAGTGCTGAGCTAATGTAGAAGCCGAAAAAGGGTGAGAAAGAGGCAAGAAATGGGCAAATTTAGTCAAACGATCCATTATTACCCATATTAGCTCTTTACCATTGGACTTGGGTAACCCTTCAATAAAGTCCATTGAAATACTCTCCCATACTTTACTAGGTATAGGAAGTGGTTGGAGAAGCCCTGGATAAGCTGCAGTATCATATTTACATCTTGCGCACATATCACATTGTTGAATAAAATTCTTAACAGCCATAAACAAGTGTTTCCACCAGAAACGAGTCTTGGTTCGCTGATATGTTGCATGCATCCCTGAATGCCCACCTTGAGCACTAGTGTGCATCCATTTTAAAATTTTAGTTTGAAGGTCCACACTATTTCCAATAACTAACCAACCGCTCTTCTTAAGTAACAACCCATCCCAAGTATACTTGCCCTTTTCGCCATTCTGCTGTTGCAATGTACTGATTAAAGTGACAATATCTGGGTCACTTCCCCAACTGTCTTTAATTTGCTGCAACAATCCTTCTGAACAAGTGGAGAGGGCAATTTCAAGAAATTCCATTTTTGGCATTCGAGAAAGGGCATCAGCCACCTTATTAGTGCAGCCCTTCTTGTAATGGATCTTATAATCGTACCCCAGTAATTTCGACACCCAAAACATTTGAAATGAAGTTTTAAGTTTCTGATCTAACAAGTGTTTAAGGCTCTGCTGATCAGTTCGAATGATGAATTTCCTACCCTCCAGATACTGATGCCAATGTTCTATGGCATGCACTACTGTAAGTAACTCCTTCTCATATACAGAAAGAAAATGGTGGCGTGGAGCCAAAGCTTTACTAAAGTAGGCCAACGGTTGACCCTACTGCATCAGCACAGCCCCTATTCCTTCACCACATGCATCAGTTTCAACTACAAAAACCTTAGAAAAATCTGGCATAGTCAAAACAGGAGCTGAAACCAAGATTTGCTTAAGTTTCTGGAAGGCTGAAGCTGCTTCTGCACTCCATTCAAACCCGTTGTATCGTAGTAGATTTGTGAGGGGTCTAGCCAACTCCCCATAACCTTTAATGAACCTGCGGTAATACCCAGCTAACCCCAGAAATGATCTCAGCTGCTTAACTGTTTTAGGTTCAGGCCAATCTATTACAGCATGAATTTTCCTTGGATCTGTGGCCACCTTACCTTCTGAAATAATATGGCCGAGGTACTCAACCTTAGTGGCAGCAAAGGTGCACTTACTTTCCTTCACATAATAGTGGTTATCCCTAAGAACTTGCAAGACTTGTTTAAGATGTTGAAGATGTAAATACATACTAGAGCTATACACAAGTATATCATCGAAGAAGACAAGGACAAACTGCTGTAGGAAGTCCTTAAAAATCTGGTTCATGGCCCCTTAAAATGTAGTCGGGGCTTTAGTGAGCCCAAAGGGCATAACCAGCCACTCGTAATGCCCCTCATGAGTGCGAAAAGCAGTTTTATAAGTGTCTTGTGGCACCATTCTAATTTGATGATACCCAGCACGAAGATCTAATTTAGTGAACCATCGCGCGTCTTTAAGTTCATCCAACAAGTCTTCAACTAAGGGAATAGGTTATTTATTCTTTACCGTTTTCTTATTGAGTTCCCTATAGTCTATACACATACGCCATGAGCCATCCTTTTTCTTAACTAACACAATTGGGGAAGCAAAAGGTGAGGAACTATTCTGAATTACCAGGTGAGGAACTATTCTGAATTACCCCAACCTGTAGTAAATTTTTGACTTGCTTCTCGATCTCATTCTTCTGGGTTGCCGGATATCGGTAAGGCCGTAAGTTTACAGGATCTGCACCCTCCTGTAATGTAATAGAGTGGTTATGACCATGTCTAAGTGGTGGGAGGGAGTTTGGTTCTGAGAAAACATCCCTATAGTCTGCTAACAATCCACGCACACCACCATCCTCCAAACTCTGAGTCTTGTGTAAGATACATCCTGGGGCAGAAGAACCCTCCTGTGCCTGAAGCAAAAAGAGCTGACAACCCTCCTGAATATGTGGATCCAGCTTCTTGACCACCTGACACTCGTCTCGGCCATAGGGCTCTAAGGTGCACATGGCACCATCATACCAAAAGATCATTGCTAAGCGATCATAGTTCCAGGACGCATGATGAACCACCTTCCTTAACCAATTGAGTCCTAGAACCAGATCATAAGTCTTGATATCCATAATGCGAAAATCCCATTGAAACTCTCGACCTTGCATCCGCCATTTGAGATTTTTCCATAGACCAAAAATGTGCAAATGACTACCCCCTGCGACTTCAACCTTTGCAACAGGGCAGTCGGGATCCTTCCATCCTAGTTTATGAGCTAAAGCGCAATCCATATAGTCATGAGTGGCTCCATTATCGATCAAAATCTGAATTGGCCTTCGACCCACAAACCCCTGTATACGCATGGAAACAGCACCCACACTCCCCTGAATAGTGTGAAGGGAAATCTGAAAACATTCAGATGCATCGCGACTATCAGTGCCATGACCAACATCATCATCAGGGTTGGGGTCCGGTGGCTCACCCTCCTCGGGTTCTAATTCAAGAAGGTGTATCTCCATATGTCGGCGTTGAGTGCACTGATGGTCACGAGAATATGGTTGATAACAGTAGAAGCAGAGGTTCTTGGCACGATGTTCCTCCACTTCTTCAGGAGTCATCTTATGCGAATGACGAAAACTCACTGGTGCAAATGTGGCATGCGATTTGGATGACACGAAGGAGGAAGACCTAGTCTTGGAGTGATTAGAAGGAGAACGAGACCAAGAATTGACCCTGGACCCCACTGCCTGGGACCCGCTCTTGAAAGTCTGAGGTTTCACATTGCGCCATCTGTCCTGGGAAGACAACGTGTCCCATGGCGATCGTTTTGAAGAGGATTTAAGGTCACTTCCTCCACGAACATTAATCTCATGAATTCTTGCAATTCGGCGAGCTTCGAGCATAGTACGAGGCCGGTGTATGTGAACTTGCCTGGCGAATTCATCTTGAAGGCCCTCAATGTAGGCTTGAACCACATGTTCCTCAGTGATACGCAATTTCCGGCGAAGAGTATCAAACTCGTCATCATAGTCATCCAGAGATCCTTCTTGTCGGAGACGTTTGAAGTCGGCCATCGGGGATTCATAAGGGTTGCCGAAACGAATCTTCAGAGCCCGCTTGTACTCCGGCCACCCTATCTGTCGGCCTTGCTCGTTTTCTTCAAACGCTTGATGCCATATATAAGCACGCTCATCAAGATTCACCGAGGCCAGACGCACCTTCCAATTATCGGGCGTTCCATCAAGGTCAAAGTAGCGCTCACATCGCTGGATCCATCCCTCAATGTCCGATCTTTGGAAGAAGGGAAAATCCATTTTGGTAAGCCGCGTGGGTGGGTGGTACTCACCGCCGTGAGGGGGTCGGCGAACATAATTGTCATTGCCCCTAGTGTCGGATCCTCGATCTTGGTTGATGGAAGCCATTTGGTCGGTGAATTGTTGTACCGCGGCGACCAAACCAGGTAAAGATTGAAGTTGGTTCTCAATTCTTCGAAAACGAGCATCGAACGACTCTGCCATTGCAGAATTCTGAGAACGAGTGCCGACCATGCAGAAAGAAGAATCAAGAAGGAGGAGCGAGTGTCTCTGATACCACTGATAAGGTAGGTGTAGAAGAATAGGGAAGAAGAGAGGAGAATGAGAGAAGAACAAAGAAGAGGAGAAAGAATCAGAATCTGGAATTCATGTTCAACATAACAGTCTTGGCCGATGACCGAAAAGGTACTGACTCCTCATATATATATAGCTAACTAACACTTCCTGCCCTACTGACTCATAGACTTAATATGCCGATAATAGGTAATCCCTCTATTCTAATACTAACCGTTAGTGGACTCATAGACTTGGTATATCCTTAACGAAACTAACGGTCACCAAATCACCTAATTATCTAATTATCTATAACTACATATCAGATCAGAAAGTACCTAATAAGGTAAAAGGGAAGTTTTACCGCACTGCTATAAGACCAACAATGCTTTATAATAGTGATTAGTGACTGTTGGGCTTTAAAGGGATTACATGAGCATAAAATGAGGGTGGCCAAGATGAGGATGTTGAGATGGATATGTGGTCATACAAGAAAAGATAAGATTCGTAATAATCATATACGTGAACAAGTTGAAGTGGCCTCTATTGAAGGAAAAATGGTAAAAAGTCGTTTGAGGTGGTTTGGACATATTCAACGAAGGCTGTTGAATGCACCGGTGAGGAGGGTGGATCAAGCTGTATGAAGTCCTGTAAAACGAGGTCGTGGAAGGCCGAAGCGTACGCTTAATGAGGTCATAGAAAGAAACATTTTGATTAATAATATACCAAAAGATATGATTTTCGACAGAGCACAATGGCGTCGTGCGATCCATGTAGCTGACCCCACCTAGTAGGACAAAGACTTTGTTGTTGTTGTTGTTGATGGGCCGCGTGCTTTTGCATGGGGCCTAAAATGAGTCGCACTGTTAAACAACATTACTCTCCGTGCTTTTTATATTTTATGGTGAGTTTGATATTGATATTGATAAGATTTTTCATAATGCACTTTCTAGTTCCCCTGCTCCTAGAAGACTGAAAATATTTGAAGGCACAACATAATAGTCCACTAGGCGGTAAAAACAGCATCATTGAACCTCAAAACCGCATTACTTTGAAAGGGATGGCAAGAAATCAACTACAACATGTGCATCGTTTTAGTTGGTTTCTTGCCACTAAAGCTTGGTAAAATTTTATAAAAAAATAAAAGCTTGTTAAAATAAATGCAACTAAAAAATTTATCATTACCCATTGATACAAGATAAGCATCGTTTTAACTAAATCATCAATCTTCAGATGATATAAAGATTATTCCTCCTAAAGAGAATTAGCATATCATGAGCAGAAAATTTCACCTGATTACGCGGGAATATATCAGCAAGCAACTTCTTGTAACGTTTCACCGGCTGTCTTGAACTTGCCCTCAAAGAAGGACAAACGCAACAGAGGTTACCACAGACGGGCACAACCCGCCTGGACATAACCCCCATTTCCCCGTGAAACTACAAACTCTCCGCTGAAATTCAATAAGAAATTAGTTAAATAAGTCAATAATTTCAAAATTAACCTTCTAGTAATGAAAAGTTGAATTTACATCCCTTCCTCAGGGTTTGGCCACCGTGGTGTTTCCAGAAATCAATTATGAGTAAGATTAAAACCCGATCAAATTCAGGAATAGCTGAGCTGTACATACGGCCCAGATAGTTCCACAATGTCACGGATAAACAAATACCAAGAAGAAAAAATACGCGGTGTGAAGAATTTGGATAAAAACTGCATTTGACTGGGCCAATATTCAGGAAAGAAGATATTCCCCACCTAATAAAAGCACAGAAACTATACTGGTTCGCAAACTGAAGCGCTCAGATCGCGATCGGAACTGAAAGCCAAAACCGGAGAAAATAAATTAATCAAACAACGGAAAGATCAAATTCCAACACGAAATAGCTGAAGAGGAAACAAGAGGAGGACCTCCAAATAATGCCAATGTGTCAAGTAGTTGAAGTTCGGCCCGGGCAAATACTTTGTGCAGAAAGCGTGTATGGATATTGGAAAACAAGTTTTAAATGGGAGGGAGTAGTACTTTTTCTGAAGTGCCAACCATAAGATGAAAGAAAATGCGATGTGCAATTGCAAACAAGAAAGAAAAGTAAAATAAATAAAAAGAGAGATACATTATGCTAACGGCTAACGTCAAGGACGCCGGGAGAGGGTTGGAGGTGGTGGGGCCCCGTCAGACAACGGCATCTAGCTAGATGGACGATCAATCGGGCTGTCATGGCAAACATGGCCCACACTTGAATAAATCACATGTCGTCCAGTTTGTTGATAGACTCAAAAAATGGACCAGCACTGCACCAACGGTCCCGTAACTTTCGGCTGGATTGGATTATGAGAAAACTCCCCTCGGTTCCTTTTGACCTTTATAGTAGCCCCGCAATATCTTTTTATCTTCTCTTTCTGTCCGCATCTTATCATACCATGCGCGTTATGCCTTCCATTCTTCCTTTTCATAGTTTTTGTCGGTCATTGAAGAACACAAACAATGTCTCTTAGTAGCTTCCAATGTTAGTCTCCAAATTCCTCTCCTCGTACTATATGATCCAGAATGAGAGGCCTATTCTCCACTTCTTATCTCTGCCCTCTCCTTGTTAGCAGCTAGTGATTCTTACTTCTTTTGCACCCCCCGGACCCCAAAAAAAACAAATCATGATAAATTTTATATTTATATTCTCATCCATGTACCCCAAAATGCGAGTCCTCTTCGATTCTTTAGCAAAACATGCTTGCATACAGCACACTAACAAACACATGTATGCTCTCTATATTTTCTGTGCCAGAAGCAATTAATTAAGCTTGCTCTCTCTCTCTGCCCTTTTCACTTTACTTTCAGCAAATTACTTTTGGTCTTCTCCTTCAAACCAGACACGCCAAGCAAAGAAAGGATTATCAATTTGATTCTAACACGATACACTGGCCTTGTCCGTACTTCTTGCTCCCTTGAGTTGCAATTACAGAGGCCAAAAAGTTTCAAAATTTGATTGCGCCACTTGAGCGAGAGGCTATGCTTTGGCGTGCAGTTAATCTGATGATTACTCATGTTGGCGACTCTTAATTCCCATCATTTTCTGGTTAAGATTTTAGTTCCGAAACACGTTATATGTTTCTTATATGAGCTGGTTTGCACTTTGAAGCGATAATGAGCTTTAGTGCGTCAAACATGCAGGTACAATTGCCAAGTACAAACATAACACACACATTTGAGTTGCTGGCGTCATATACAACATTGTTTTCAAGTTACAATACAAACAAATTTGTGCTTCGAAAAAGTTGTCCTCTTGCGCGGACAAGTATCTTTACCAGGAAAAGGGTAAGAAGAAATGGATTGACCAGGGCATTCCAAAAGCCAAATCATGCAGCCAAAACGCCATGGTGTTGGGGCCTGCTCATAAAGAAAAGCACAGGCTTGGAGGTGATCCGCTCAAAATATTATGCTAAAACTGAAGTATCTGTGATTAAACTCAGCAATAATCGGATCTAATTTGATAATATTAAATATAATACGAGTATAATTATGTGTGTGTGTGTGTGTGTAAAAACTTTTGGCTCTCTCCACCTGGCTAGCTCTCAGGAATGGCCACGGAAATAACAAATGCCACTAAAAGGACGCATGCCTTTGTCAAGATCACCATTTTTTTGGATGCTTTTTAAGCCGAGGAAAAGAAGGGAAGTATTGTAGGGGTTTGTATTGGAAGGCAAGAAGTGCTGCTTTCTTCTTTAGTTTTTATGGTACCCATATTTTTGTAATCGAATTATTTAAGTAAACTTCTTCTCAAATAAAAAGCAATTACATCCTCTTTCTTTTCTCCCTTTTTTAACTAAGCTTTATGGTTTTACAAGTTGAGGAAACAAACGAGAAAGCTTCCCAGCAAATATGCAACCCCTGGGCAATGCGCGATGGTCGAGTCCAGGAGATTAGTTTTGATCATCATCATTGCACCATAATTCTTTTTGGTTTAATAGATCAAAAATCATTTCTAAAATTACTTTTTTTTTTTCTCATTTCAATCATATTTTAATTTTATTTCATCCTGCGTATTGAATTGATCAGAAAACTTCGAATAATTTATGGACATTGTTTTCTTGCGTTCTTGGTTTGAAAAATCGCCCTTTTCATTGTGATTCAATAGGCTCTCTGCGGAGAAACTTGAATTGCCCAAGTTGTTAAATTGTCTCGTTCGGAGTAAGAAGTACGCAGCAGCAAGCAATTTTGCTCGTTTTTCTAATTCGACTTTTGCTCACAAGCTCTCAGGATGAAGGAAAAGAGAAGAATGAGGAACCCGAATCATTGAGGGAATTTGCTATATTCCTTTTTGTGGAACCAGGAGACTGATAAGAGGAAAATGCATTTGATTTTATGGGGGGCTGTCAAAAGAGATGAGGTTTGGTGGATTGGGTATGGGTGTGAAGGACCTCTATCCTCAGAATGTTGCTTTTATAATGAAACTCTGTTGGGTCCCATTACATGACCGGAAAGCCTTTGGGTGAAATGCTTGAAGATAAAGATGTACGCTAGTGGAAAATAAAATTCCAAGAGTGACCAAAAAATGCTCTGCTTCTGTCATTTGGCAATCCATTGTTACAGTTTGGGATGACTTTATGAAAGGGGTTGGAACTTGAATACCAGATTTTGGTGGGATCTGTGGCAGCCTATAAATCAGCCGCTGATTAATTTGCAAAAAGAAGCGAATCGAGTTTCAATCCTCAAGCTTCAGTGAGACAATACATGGTCGGTGGAACTAAGCTGCTTTAATACATATGCTCCCCCATTGCATCAACAGAATCCAAGCTATTAAGCTTACAGGGAAAATTATGGAAATGGCCCCTTCCGGGAAAAGTTATATTCTTCTCATGATGAGATGTTACTAACGCATTAACTCAGCCAAGAAAGGCCTTACAAACTGCAGAAAAGCCAGATAGTTGTGGGAAACTCTGATTAAACCTAACAAACTTTCTGCTTTTTGGATTTGAGGGAACTTCAAGAACCACCTAGGAAAAGATAGATTCAACAGATGGCCTTGGGTCAAAGATTTTGGGCAAATTTGCTGGCTATTATGGAAAACAAGATGTCGCTGAGTCTTTGAAGGAACAGTGGCTACAGCAAAGGAGATACTCCACACAGGTTTATATCATCTCATGGAAACAGAACGGAAGTGATAAGTTAGGGCATCCTAATAAGCCAAGGTAGAAACACATAACAATAGTAATTATAAACAACTATACAGCAGCAGCAACAACGACAAGGAGATACAATATTTTGGCGGATGAATGGCTTAATAGCTAACGGCTGAGCATCCAGATATAGTGGACATGTCAGAACCTCTCCACTTAACGGATTTTGATGATTAGCAAAAGGGAAGACATTAACATCCAGATAAACCAAGAAATATAGAGACGGCAACACCAAGTGATTAGGCCCCAATAGCGGTGCCGATGAATTGATTACCTGAGAGAGCTCGGATACCGGCTATCCCAACGACTCCAATGGGAACACGGAATAGAAGGGCTTTGCCAACACTAGACAGGACGGCATCAGTGCAGAGGTGGACAGCCCATGCCTTGAACTGGAAGGGTCCGAGTACGGCGCCTTGGTGGTCGTCGGGACTGATGAATCCGAGGGCGGAATCAACCTGGGAGCTAGTGGGTGGAGTGGAAAGCCACTTGAGGATGAGAGGATGGGGGTGGGTGTCGAAGAGAAGAAAGTGGGGGTAATCAGAGGCAGTGTGGAGTTGACACGGGAAGACGCCTTGGAAAGAATGCTGTGTTTGAGAGGGGCAGTGTGAGAAAGCCGCCTCGCATGCTGACTCAAATTCTGGGGACTGGGATAGACTGTTATTCACTCGCGTTGACGCCGACAATCCCATCCAATCTCTTCCTATCCCAGACTACTGATTCAATTCCCAACCAACCCACTCCACGCAACACCCTACCTGTAAACAAAAATAGAAAACTTTCTTCAGACAATTACGCCCTATTTGGTAGATGGATGAGTTCTTGATGGAAGGGGGAGTGGAAGTGAAAAACTAAAAATATTAGCTGGAATGAGAGTCTAGGTGGATTCTAGTTTGTGTTTGTAATTGTATATTAATGAAAGTCGAGTGTTGTGCTTTAATTCATGACACTTCAAAATGCTTATTCCTCCTCCACCTGTAATTCTTCAGCCAATTCTAGTGTACCAAAACGGGCATTATTTTTATGAAACTATTTTCATAGTACAAATTTTGCCCTAACATTTAAGAAAAAGTAATTTTTTCAGATAGCAAAGAGATAAAAAGTTCTACCTAATTTAAAAAATGTTACTGATTAAATATTAAATGCTTTTATATTTTGAATCCAAAATTCGATGGGAAAATGACCCAAAAAGAACTTTGAATATACTAAAAGACAAAAAGGTGTTAGAAGATTTGAAAATCCCTCAGAGATGTTAGCACTTGTCAGGGATTTACAATTTCAGGGGAAAATTATCATTTTACCCTTACTTATATATATTTTTATTAAAATAATAAAAAATCCTCCGTCGGCCGGCTGCCGGGACGGAATATTCCAAGCTTTGGGAAAAAAATCCCAGAGTTTGGGGGTGGGGGTTCGAACCCCCATCTGTGGTCATGCACCTGGGATAAGGAAGTCTATCAGTATTTACAATGCAAAAAATATATATATAGGAAACTTTGATTTTTAACTAGGGTTAAGGTGCAAAAATACCCCTGAGCTTTTATCAAAAGTGCACTCAGCACCATATGCTTTTTTTAGGTGCAAAAATACACATAAACATTTAAAATATGAGCAAAAATACCATTACCGTTAATCTCTGTTAAGTTAACCGTTTTAAAACTAACATGGAATCTGATGTGGCTATAATTATTTTTGGGTTATTTAAAAAATAAAAAAAATCTTAATTCCTGCAAATTTGCCCATCATCATCGGTTACTCATTCCACATCGACCTTTCCATCAATACTGATCCTAACTCAGAGGAAGATGCTGTCAACAACGTTAACAGCAATGAGCCGTCCAAGAAGAAGCTCGAAAATGATTTTGATGCCTTCACAGCGGCCAAGGCAGCCGATCTCGCTAAACCCATCAGAGACGCTCAGATTCCCTTTAAGATCCATATTGTGAAAGATCACGACATGAAGGAGCGTTTGTGCTTGGAGGTGGAGTGATGGTGGAGATTAACGAAACAGAGGACAATGGAGAAAGTGTGACGGTGGTATGAAGCTGGGATACTGATCGGAGAAAGATTGGATGGCGTGGTATGGTTTGTGAAAGAGCAAAGTCTCCCTGCCGCAGTTCTCTCGGTTCTCCACTCCCAGCTCACGGCTGCAGCTCCCTCTGTTCTGCCCTCTGCTTCTGGTCTGAAGTATCTTGTGAGGTGTGGAAGATCGCCGGCGACGGTGTGGAGGTGAGCGTCGCCGGCGACAAAGATGAAAGTGAAGAAGATGAAGGTCGATCTGGTTGGGGCTGAATGCGGTGATCATGGGAAGCCGAGGATTCGGAGCTGCACGTCGAGGTAGCGACGGCAGGCTCGGGAGCCCTCTTCCTCCTCCAGCTCCTTCTTCACCGATCTCTCTCCCTCTGCTCCTTCTTCCCCAATCCCTCTCCCTTCCTCTCTTTATACCCTGTTTTCCCTCCGATCTCATATCTCCTCCCCCAAAATCATCTTTTCTGCCCTCATCATTCTCATCTGAAGAAGCAAACACTACCACCGCACCGGGGGTTTGTAGTGCAGATGCAATGGTGCGTGCATGCCTTTTTCAACTGCTGCTTCTGAGTTTGATTTGTCTTCTCAGATTTTGATTTTTGGGTTTGTTAATTTGTGGATGTGTTCTTTGAATGTTATCGGTTGTGATTTCTCCGGTAACGTTGATGTGGAACAGTGAGAGTCAAGAAGGCTTCTACTTGTGTGCAGTGGGGAGTGACTAGGACTTGGGCATTAGCACATGAGAGATAAGGGAGAATCACGATTTCATAGCCCCACTTGCCACGTTTGTAATTGGTCAACTAAGAAATCAAGTGCGTGGCAACAGGTGGTAAAAAGTTAACGGATGTTATCTAGAATGGACGGTAATGGGATTTTTGCTCCTATTTTAAAAGTTTATGTGTATTTTTGCACCTAAAAAAAGCATATGATGCTGAGTGCACTTTTGATAAAAGCTCATGGGTATTTTTGCACCTTAACCCTTTTAACTAAACCAACTAACAAGTTCAAATAAGGAATTGGCAGATTGATAAAAGAAATTAATAACTTCATATAAGAATTTCACAAGATGACTTTTTTGTCTCGTGCTCCATCTCTTGAGAATGTCTTGAGTCCAAAGAAGATGTGACAGGTAGCGGTGTACAAATCCAAGATCCCCCACTCTCGGTCCTGGTTTTTGGCCAAGATGCAAATTGCATCCCAGTACTGGTCCCGGTCCCGGTTTAGTCTTGGTTCCAGTAATCCTGGGCGGGACCGGAATCAAACCGGAAAATCCCAGTTTTTTTTAAAAAAATAAATATAAAATATATTATTATATTAGTTAAACTTTTTATAATATAGGGTTTAAAGTAATTATTTAACACCTAATAAGGCCATAATAATCATACAAATTGATTTAGAATTGAAGAATAACATTTTGTTGTTGTTATTATTATTATTATTATCACCTTCATCATTTTTGTTATTATTTTTATACATTATATAGTAGGATTAGTATCATGATATATACAATTTAACTCCAAATAATTATGTGATACACATTTTATCAAATGATAACTTAAATTATGAAATAAACAATACAAAAATAAAATAATAACTTAGTTTTTAAGGGGGGAAAATAAAAAAAAAAAAACCGGGACCAGGACCAAAAGGTGTGTGACCGGTCCCGGATCCAATAGATCCCGATCCTAGTCCCGACCGGGACGAAAAATTCCAGGAATCAAAATATTCAGGACCGGAATCGAACAACCAGAACCGGAACACTTTAAACACCCAACGACAGACGATAAGGTTGAGATAGTAGGGAGCAAACCCTCTCTACTGATTATCAAATTTGACACTCACATCTTCTTCCCTTTTGCCCAACGTCACACCCTCTAGATTTGTACACTTGGCCATGTTTTTTTAATGATTATCTTTTCACCAAAGGGTTCCCTGCATTTACTTGAAATCATTCCTAGGAAAATCATCAGGACCCAAGGCATAGTGTCAAATGTTTTTCATCTTAAGACCATTGAACTCCACGCTTTCAATTAAATTCATCTGTCTTCCCAGCTACTTCCTCCTGTACTAAATATAAGACACGGTTGATTTTTTTTTTATAGATTAAAGAAGCTAAATAAATTACTTAATTATATCATATGTAGTGTATCCTTAGATTATATATTAGTTTATTAGTCAAACTATTTAATTTTGAGAAAAAAATAAAAATAAAAATATTTTAAAGTAATTTAATTAACTTCCTTAATTTCTCCAAAAAAATAAACTTTGTCTCATACAGTATTTAGGACCAGGAGTACTTTTTTTTTATTGTTTTGCACCTAGACAAGAACGAGCCAAGTCATATCTAATAAACAATGTCCCAAACAAACTGCTCAACCGAGCCTGCTTTCCTATCTTTACAGGCATCTCATGGAGACCTGTTTGACTGAATGGGATATTCAAAGATGTTCCTTTCGGCTTGATTGAAGAAAGCGATGCCAGTGAATCTTAGTGACATAGGATTGTGATGTGAGAACAACAGAACAAAAGTGAAGAGTTGATGGGCAAAAGAGCATGATGATGGAGATGAGAGTGAGCCATTGCTGGGATAAACTGGAAAGATGTTGACGTGGGGCTGTTGAATTTTCCCAATATCTTAATTGTTGCCGTTTCAGCTAATGCCCCGTTTGGTATATTAAAAAGATGGAAATGGGTTTTAAAAGTGTGTTTGGTATATTATGAAAATAAGACAACATTTTTTAATTAAAATATGGATTGTTTGTATTAAAAGACCACAATGCCCTTCACAATTTTTTCAAACTGAAGAACCAAAATAATCCATCACTGCCACCATCCAAGCTCCAGAATCTTCTGTCATGGAAACTCTTCGAGCTCCAACCTACAAGGTCCTTCACCCTCCACAATGCAATGAAGGTTCGAAGCCATCGAGAAGAGCAAAAATCAAAGTTCAATAGAGCATATTCGAACACACTTTTTATTAAAACATGAAGAAATCGAAACTAACACCCATATGGTTCTATTCCTATTTCATAATAACAAGCACTGAGAAATCAGAACCATGAAATAATAAAAGTGTTGAACAATAAAATCATGGTTCTCTTGTTATTTCAGACTAATACCAACACCCATATGGATTTTTTTCATTGGTTTCTGGCTGTTTTCATATATAAAGCTTGCTATTTCAAAGCAAAAATATAGTGGAGAATATGAGTTTCAGGCTGTCGAATCCAAATCTATGGACCGAGGGGAACAAAAATCACATATAGGCCATAGTGGCGTGGTCAAACCAAGCTCCCTCCATTGGCAGTAGCGTGGTTTTGCAATCTTCAAATCCACCGACTACAAACCAAGGTGGGAGATTGAAGGAGGTAGGTTAAAAGAGTGAGTTCATGATGCCGAAAACCACAGGGAGGTTACCATCGTGGGTTTTGCTCGTCAGCAGTGTTTTGGGCTTATAATGGTCATGCTTGTCAGCGATGGAGTTGAGGATGGTGTCTTGGCTTAGAGGTCGGTTATGATGGGAGGTTGGGGCTAAAGATGGGATGGGCAAAACTAAAATTCCATAGAAATTTTTAGAATTTAATCGGTTATGTGATAGAAGCCGATTCCATCAATTTTGATGGAATTGATTTCTATATAGAATCCAATTTCATGTCTCATTTGTTATATCAAACAGTATGGAATTCAATTTTAATTTTATTTCCATCAGGTCAATTCCAACATACCAAACAGGATATAAGTGGAGGCACACAAAACCAAAAATAAAATGGAGACACTCCTTACCATATTATTTGTAGATTTGAGTGGGGTGGCTCTTCGTTTTGCTTTGGGCCTTTTATTTTATAGACCATTATGTTACTGCCCGAGAACAAACTACAAGCCTAGCATTTATTGCTAACGTTCAAAAGGTATTTTAAAAAGTATGATTTGTTTAGTGCCTAATTGAAGCAAAATGATTAATTTTAAAAAGTATTTTGTTTTTAATATATTTACTTCCAATCACTTAAAATAAATTGATTTTTTTAATAAGTTGTTGGATGAGATGGTAAGGGACTTCATCCAATAAAAAATAGCACACAAATTTAAATATCAGGAAGCACACTCGTTAGAAGAGGTAAGAATCCTTTCCTTTCTAGATCTCGAAGGGAAACCCTTGATCAAATAAAAAAATAAACTGATCTTTATCTACTTGTGTAAACTAATACAAAATACTCCATTCATCCACTTTAATAAAAAAAAATTTAAACTATAAAATATATCTTATATTAAGGATAAGAGAGAGTAATAAACATGAATCTCAGATGAAACATCCGAAATTTCTTTCCAACGTTATTAATTTTCTTAGGATTAAAAAGGTTTGACCATCCGGAACATATTCCGCTAGAGTTGAAAGCAAAAACCACGTGAGAAAATTGATGAACAAGCTATGCCTTGCCTACATCTCTTTTACTCCCTGTATGATCGGAAAGCAAAAACTTGAGACGTGGAAATACAAGATAATCTATCCTCGATGTCTTAGAGGCATGGTGGCAGGTAGAGCCGGTAAAACGGGTCGGGCTCACGGGGCAATCCGTTTGCCCGCAAAAGATAGGCGGGTTCGGGTCGTCGAAATGGTGGCCCGCTTGAATTTGGGTTAACGGGCTGACCTGCCGGCTTGTGTTGTTTTTTTTTTTTACTTTTTTTACTTTTTTTCTCCTCAAATGCCCTCAAAGTATCCTTTATCTTCTTTCATTTGATAATGTGTTTAATTAATTTTTCATATTTTTTATTTGACACTTATTTTCATATTATATTTATTTATTCTACTATTATTAAAATTAAAAGTGATGTGTTTATATAATTTTGTGATACGAATAGATGAAAAAAAAGGAAAGTAATAATGAAATTAACTTCATAACATAAATGTATAAAAGAAAAGAAATGTAATATGAGCGGGTGAAAGAGAAATAGAGTACAAATTTTTTAAAAAAAGTGAAATTAAAAAAAACCATCAACCCGAATAAACGGTAGCTAGGCCGCGAAGGGGGCGGGCTACATCAGCCTAACCTGTCTGAACCCAGAGCTTGCGCGGGTTGGCCTATAATGAGGGCTGTCGCGGGCCAGCCCGCATTACCACCTCTAGTGGCAGGTGGCCAATACCCGACCACATACACAAACGGTGAATACATCATGTATGAGCAGAAAGTCAGTGCCATTTGTTTTACATGATCTTAGGAGGGGGCAATGCAACTTTCAAGGTGTGTTTAGTTTGAGGGGAGGGGAGGAGAAGGGGTTAGATTATCTTTCTGGGTTGAATGTATTTAAATTTTGGGAGGGAATTCAAAATTTAAAATGAATGAGAGGGTAAATTTTGGGCGGACATCCAAAATTTAAAAAGAATGAAAGGGTAAATTTTGGGTTTCTTCCATCTAAAATTGTAATTTGCTACCCCTCCCCTCTTCTCCCCTTAAACCAAGCGCACCCTCAATTATAGTCAAATGTTGGATGTTTCAGATTTGAAAAAAAAAAAATTATTATTATGATGAATAAAGTACCTTATTATAGATCTTGCTACAATTTTATTAGTGATTAATGGTGATTTAATTAACACTTGAATTTACATCGACCCGCAAATATGATGTCTTATTATTTTAGATTAAAATGTGCGTTGTTACCGAAATTGAGATTGCATGATAAATTGGGTGTTTTGTAGACGGAATGACACGTGGGTCGGCGGGGTCTATTTAATATTTGGGCTCCACGTTATTTCTTGTCCCCTTTTCTTAACAAAGCAACTTGTTTGTCAAATGAGTAGCAATGAATCAAGGAAGGATTGCTGATAAATATCTTTTTGGTAAATTAATTGCTGAATGTTACCATTGTACATAACGGAAGATGTTTTGCACATAACGAAAGATTGCTTGCACATTTATATGGAAGACTTTTACATACACGGAAGATAATTTGCACAAAACGGAAGATCGCTTGCACACACGGAAGATCCCTTACACGCTTGATAGCAATCAGCAATTAATTTGCTTCCAAAATATTTTTCAGCAATTCTCCCATGAATCAATCATTCAATGTCATCTTAGCTATGTATTCCCTTGTAAGGTTACATAAAATAAAGGCTTAGTAAATCTCTCCAATGTTTAACCCTCGTTAAGCCCAGTGTGCAGAAGTTAAAAATAAAATTTACTAATTGTTGCTTGATCATGTTAAAAATTATTACTTCTTATTAGGAAGATTTTGGCATAAGGATTAAGAGGGTGAGATGTTTGATAGGAAGGGGGTTTGTAAATTAATCACCAACAATTTGTCATTTATAGACCACCACTTCTCGAATATTTGGCAATGAGGCAGGGGTTTAACACAATGCAATAATTTTAAAAGCCTTGATTAAGAGTTTGTTTGGGATGGCGAGGTTTTTTTAAAAAAAAAAAGTTTGGTGGTGTTAAATTAGGGTTTGACAACTAGATTTTTTTTTTTTTTAAAAAGTAGTTTATGAGAAGAGGTTTAAAATTCTGATTTTTTAAAGAAAAAAAAGTCACTTTTACCACCGTCATCCAAATACAAATCATATTTATAATATGATTTTTATCTTATCTTAAGTTTGTAAAAGTCAAATTAAAAAAAAATCACTTCTGTCATCGCTAACCCAAACAGACTTTAACCACATAACTCACAAAAAATGAAATTGAAATTAAAGGGGAAAATCACATTAACAAATGGTTTTCATTAAAAGAGAGAGAGAGAGAGAGAGAGCACAATTTAGGGGGTTTTGATTGAACCGATTTACACAGTATGACAAGTTTTCTATCATGACCTTCAGCATAAATAAATACAAGTGTGACTCGTTTGCTCAGGTCAAGAATCCAAGCTTGGTTGGATTAAATCTAATCCATTGAACATATAGTCTGGTCAATTGATCTAGAATCTAATTTAGTCAAACCAATCAGTTGAGTCCAATTTAACCCAATTTTATTATATTATTTATTTAGATTAGATCGGATTATAATTAAAGGGGCGAATAAGATCAATCGGATGATCTCCCATATAGAGAAGAATTCTCATGCCATTAGGCTACAATCCATTTGGTGGATCACTCACTTCTCGCGCACCCCTGCATTCAAACAACAACTACTATTTCCCAATTTTGCAAAAATAGCCTTTGACGATGTTTTTCGCAAGCGGGGATTTGTGTTAAAGTTACCGTGAATAATGGCTTCTCCCGGACGTCTTTTCTTGTATTTAAATTAGGGGCAATAACACCATTTCGCTGTTAATTTTATTTCATTCTGGTCCTCAAAGGATGCAATGTAAGTTATTTGTTTGACCTGATTAAAATTTTCAACCTACTGTGATTATCCCTACTTTTTTAGTTGATGTGTGCGTACTTAGCAGACCGGTGGAGGGCCATAGATGAGCGATAAGACTGAAAAAAGCACATCAACGAATTTTGGGTGTTTGAGTTTACAATGGGCATAATCGTATTTTTGTATAAAAGCCACGATAACTAATAAATTTAAATTTGGTGTTTCTATACTAACTGTGGAGAGAGATAGTGTAACATCCTTGTTTGTAGGATATAATTATAATTTAGAGGTAATTATAAATTTAATAATAGCTTTTAAAACTAAAAAAACGATGGATTCCATTAAAGAAAATATAATAATAAATAAAAAAATATGAGTTTTTACAGTTGAAAATGAGGGAAGCACCTCCTCATTAATAAATTGACGTCTAATGGTTCCAATTATTGGAGGAGGGAGATATTATAAATATCCCCTCTCCCTTCTCACTTCATGTGGATCGTTTGTGTGGAGTGATTGTGCAGAAGGCGTATGGTGTAATGTTGATAGAAGTATTTTTACATTTTTGAGGATCAATAAGGTACTCAAATTCTTTTCTGATCACAAGATTTTTTTTATGAAATGTTCTAAATAATTTTCTCTTTCTTATGATAGTGATTTTGTGTTGATTAGAGAAAATTTTAAGATTAGGATCTTGGACAAATTTGAGCTTTGTTAATATAAGGCTATAGGAATATAGAGGATGATCAATAGTTAATTTTAATCAGGTTACTTTTATTATTTAGTTGGTGTATAATTTTATAATAAATTTTTTATATAATTAATCTATGAATAATTCTGTATTAGGTTTTTTATCCTATTAAATTGGGATTAAATAATTTGTTTGGTTTATTGGAGGTATTATTGAAATTCTAATCATTTTAGTTTGATAAATCTTGTGGTATAAGAAATTATAAATCATAATTTGATATTAAAAATTAGATTTTTATATGATTTTAATTATGTGAGAGTTTCAAATATTGTTTAATAATTAGATTATATTCATATAAATTATAAAAAGAGATTTAATTATTCTAGGAGGTTGATATTGATGATTTTATAATAATAGATATATTAAAGGCGAAACTTTAATTTATAAAATTAAATGGTTGACCAGAGAGAATGGTATAGAGGATGTTTAAGGAAATTAGAATATTTAAGGATAATAGTTGTAGAGGAAAATTGGAGATGAATTGTGTAAATTATTTATTTTAGTATTGCTTAGGGTTAATTGTTACTTAAATTGATAATGTAGAGTTTTCTTGATATCGGTGATTGTTCGTATTTGGTACTCAAGTTAAGGTTAAGCTTGAAATTAAGATAACCAGGTTAGTTTATTTTATATGCTTGTTTTGGACTCTAAGGTGTTTTCTAAACCTTACTTCCATCTATACTACTACTATGTGTTTTGAAAGATTATGTGTATGTTTAAATATGAACTTAGTTCAGTGAAGCGGTGTATTTTCCAAATTGTATATATGAGTATAGATATTATTAAAATTGTTACTGTTGTGATGGTTATTATGTTTGAGATGGAATGTTGTATATGGTATAATAATTTGTAAATGTTTCAAGAACTATATTGATATATTGTTTTTTCTGTTATGGGACATGGTGGGTTGTGTGGAAGAGATATGGTGAAACTGTGCCCATTGGCTCTCTCATTCCTGGCCCAAATTTTTGAGTTGAGTGTTTTAGGCGGACATATCTCTGTTACGGTTTATTGGTGATGATATGAGAGGAGGCAATATTCTTGAAGTGACGCCAACCTTTAGCCGGGTATGCTAGCACTGATAGGCTGTACCGCGTCCAGAAGCCATAAGGAGAAGCAGGATGGATGAGTGGGGATGGTTCCGATTATTGATCATATAATGTGAAGTTTAATTATTGAGAATATTATTAATATTATATTAGTTAAACCTGCTTCTCTGACTTACAATCTTTTCCTACATATTTTATAAATTAATTTTTGGTTACTGAGATTTTATGTCTCACCCTATTGTTGTAAATATTTTTCAGGCGAGACCTCTAATTTGGCTAGAGGCCAAGGAGAGCAAGCAGAGGCATAGACGCTGAGAATCCTGTAGGCCTCTTGTGGTATTGGTGTTGTATTATTTTTTATATTGCCATTATAGGACATCTCATGTTTTCGGAAATATCATATTTACTGTTTGGATAATTGTTTTAGAATAATTGTTTAACTTTTTTTAGGCATGAGGCCTTATTTTCGTATTCTAAGATTTTGGTGGACCCACAACTATATCTGTGATGGAAATTGTTTTGCATGAAATTTTAATTGTGAGATTTAATGTCGTAAAACTCGTGGGTTGTGAATTCTCCCGTAGTTATGTGAGTCTTGAGTAATGAATATCTTTGTAGTGAATTTATGAGCGAGTTTTGTGCCCTGAACTCTAATGTTTTAAATAAAAATTGTTTTTGATTATCATTGGTTAATCAGATTTTATAAAATCATTACGGATTATTGTTCTTTGGAAAAAAGGTCGTTTTAGAAAGAAGTGATTATGGACAAAAAAAAGGTTTTTTGGTAAATGAAAGCTGGAATAATAAGAGTGTTCTTGATATATGGTACCATCCTAGTCGTATTTATAAGTTTATTTTAATAAAAAAAATTAATTCTTATTATAAGTCTAATTTCAGGATAATAAATGCACTTTTTACTTCTTTTGCTCATATTGATTGTAATAAATAAAAAAATGTATTCTATTTTTTTCTAAAAAAACAGCTTTTTGAGAGGAAGTTCAAAAGTTTAACTTTTAAAAAAAAAAAAACTTCTGTCATCATAAATCCAAACACAAATCATATTTATAAAATCAGATTAAAAAAAAAATAACATCCGCCATACCACCGTTATCCCGAACAGCCCAATAAAATGTTTAGTATCAATATTTCTAGTAAAATATTACCGACATGAAGATATGTTGATGATCGTTAAAACTCGTCAAATCTTGAACGAGGAAGAAGATTACGCTGGATCAATCTTTGAAACCAAGAATTTCGAAAACCCGGCAACCGCAAGGAAGAGCCGGTATGCCGTATAGAAATTGCATCTCCGGACACACACCAGTTGCTGAAAAGATATAAAAGGGGATTATTTCCGTAGAAAAAAGAGATATAAAAAGGAAAAAATTCCTTAAAAGGGAAAGACTGAGAGGCAATCTTTTTAGTTTTTAACTCTGCAATTACATTACACCTTCAACTCCAAGCGTCAAAACCCTCTCTGCCTTCCGTACACCTCCCCTCTGCCCTCCATTTTTAATCATTCCTTCTTCTCAGAGCTCCCTTCAGTCACCTTCCAAGTCTATCGTTTTCAAGCACTCTTCCTGTTTGATTTTCCCCTTTTTATATTTGACTTTCTTCATAATCTCTCTCGGCGGCCCACGGTTAATTGGCGGGAACCAACTATCAATTTTTGATAGCCGGCTAATTGATTTTCTCCCCCAATATCGGAAATTGCAGTTTGACTACTGGAACGCTTATTTTGATGGCTAACCCGTCTGGGAACCATCAGGAGCAAACCCATGTTTCTTCTTCGTTCAACGGGGTTAGTGGTGCCAATCCCAACAACGGCAGTTCGGCTCCGGAGAGTTCAGGTGCTGCTCAAGCCATGAAACACAACCCGGGCTTATCCTTGGATTGGACGCCTGATGAGCAGGCCATACTTGAAGAGGGGCTCTCTAAGTGAGTAAAAATTTGGCTGTTCCCCCGTCTCTTGCCCTGTAATAAAATTTGAAATTCTACTATCTCCGCAGGATTGCTCTGGTGAACTGTTGTTTCTCGGGTTATCTTTTTGGTTTGTTTCACCCTGTAAATTTGTCTTCTTGGGTTACTTTGTTTTAAAGAAGTATGTTAGCGTTGAATATTTTATTAGGCAAACTTTTGGAAGGCTATTTGAGTTCAACTTCCAGTATGAGAGACTATCCACAATTCCAACATTAACTTAGGTATGCAGGGCTGTATTTCAAAATGATGCATAGCTGCTTTTTCGAGACATCATCCAGTAAAAGTTGTTACTTCTGTTTACGTGAGATATACACAGAACTAGGGCAGCTTAAAACTGATTTAAAGTTTTTAAAGAATCAGGAGTCTGCATGAGTCCTATGCATTTCTCATTGTAAGTGAAATTGGGATTATAATTTGTTTACATCAGTGATGTCTTGGTTCTCATTTTATGCTAGTCTTTGCTGTCATCAGTGATCTTTTGGTTTCATTTACTGGATTAGCAATTTGTACTATTTGCCAAGTACTGCAGGTATTCCTTTATTTAATGCTAGTTCTATATATTGTATTGTAGGTTTACCTCAGAATCTAACATAATACGATATGCAAAGATAGCTCTACAACTACAGAATAAGACAGTTCGGGATGTTGCCCTCCGTGTTAGATGGATGAATGTAAGCACTGCAATACCTTTTTTAGCTTCATTAGGCCATTTTTTATTGTAAATGCCATAAAAATCTATGATTTCTTTGAGTTCATGAGAGCCTTTTACTTTAAACATTTGTATGAGTGATGACCATGCACCATTTAGACGATTTATCATTTTAGGCAGCAGGATCTGGTTTATGACAATCCTTTTATGGAACAAGATTTTAGACTTCTTGTTGTTGTGTGCTTTAAGTTACTGTATCGTGGGGTTTGGGGATATCTTATCTTCAAAAAAGCTATGGCTTCTTTTCTCTCTAATGAACCTTCTTTAGCCCAGGACCAACTCCCACTCATGCCTGAGCTAAGCTCAATTGACTATCTGCAAAGGCTTAATGGCAGTGTTAAGTTTAATGGGGAAATAATCCTCTAAAGGTTTTTTAAATTGTAAAGTGCAGAAAAAAAGTGACACAAAAAGTATAACTGTATATGGAACCACTTCGTATTCCCTCCTATTTTCTCTTTCCTCGCATTTTTCAAATTCTGCTGGAAATTTATGAATAAAAAATTTCAGAGTTTTTTCCTTCTCTCCATTTAGTGGGGTTTTTTTTTTTCAACGGGATTTTTGTTGAGCTTTGTGTAATTGTGAATCTTCTTTTCTTTAAAATGATCTTCTAGTCTACCTTGAAGAATAGCGAATGATTGGTGATTTGTTCCTCCATTTTAATGTTGCTAAACCCTTATATTTCTTTTTCGACCCTTTCCAATTGCTAAAGAAAAAGATAATATTTCATTGAGTCACAAGGGTCTCAGCTTCAAATTCTTGCAACTAATATTAAGCTCATTACATAGAACTGGTTTGATTGTTGTCTTTAAGGTTCAGGCTGATTATCTTACCTACCTGTGGATGATTGATCATTTGCTTCTCCATTAGAATTGTGCTAGACGTGTTGATTTCTTTTTCTTACGCTGCTTCTGTATGATAAAAAAGGATTATGTTATCATTGGGTCATAAACTTTCTTTACTATTAATATCTAAGTGCTGTAATTAATATGGAGCTCATCACGTCGTGGAACTGACTTGAGAGCTGTGAGTTACCTTTGCATCTCCTATTTATAGCCATCAAACCAAAGCTGTCAGTAACTCAATTAAACCTGGTGGAGACACTCTTACAATACAACCAGCACAAACATCTGATTATATGCTATCATTTTTTAATGAAATTAGAAGATTCCATTTAAATATGTAACTATTTTTAGATGACATTTTTGGTTTGCTACTGGTGGCAGAAAAAAGAAAACAGCAAGAGAAGGAAGGATGATTTGACAAGGAAAAATAAAGATAAGAAGGTACTACTTTCATTTATTGGATATTGTCATTATTAATGTAATAATTATGGGTCCCCCCTTCTTTTAATCTTGTGAATGTTTATCTATATGTACTCCTTAATCCTTGCAAGAACGTTGGTGGTTTGTAGAACTGTTATGTGTTGAATAATCTCTCTGCTCTATGTGTTGTCGTACTGATTTGGCACACATGTGAAGTCATATATCATTCGAGAGAAATCATAGGGCTTTGTCTTGAATATCCTCCACTTACTGATTATCTACTTTGCACAATGCTCCAATTTCTGATTTTTTGACAGTACAAAATATGCGGCTTTTGGCTTAGAAATGTGTGTTTGGTAAGTGTGATTACACAAGTAATATAATAGAAAGAAGGGATATCATGCCATGAGAAATTCATTTGAACTGGTCTAATAAACTCAAAAACATGCTAGAATTTAAACCAAACGAGTAAAACTGAATTTTCAAAGATGAATGAGATCAAGGGGTGCAAATGGGAAAGTGAAAGTGGGTACTGCAACAACAGGAGAACCTAAAACTAGCTATACTCTACTTATTTCTGTGCAATTGTTCAATATTCTTTTTTTCGTGCATTTAATATAGTATTTGATAATCAGGATTTGATTTTAAACTAAGATGTTTTTTTAAATCACTCACCGCATTAGGTGTTTCATTTGGTTGCCCTCAATCTTCTAGGTGATTAATCCTATGGCTTAATATGGGAAAATCTGTTTGTCTATGTGAGGCTAATCGGTATGCTTATATCCAAAATAACAAACTATTTTTAACACGTGCTATCTCCCACTGTTAGTTGTTAGACCTATTTTAGAATTCCCCCTAGATACGACTAGAACATCCATATCATCAATCAACAATTGGCCACACTAGAGGACACATTTATCAAATGGCAGTCAAAGAGAAGAAATCATTGCTGTGAATCCATAAGTAGGTTCAAAATAATTTTAGGATAATGAAAACTAGTCACGTATGGCTAGAAACAATTCAAAGATTAAATAAATACAGCTCGTAACTAGCCAAATACACCAGAATGTAGGGAACAAAGAAAACACAGTAGGATGCATGTGACCTCCAATTTTGAGTATCCAACACTCTCCAGCTCCCTGGTACCCAGAGTGGTGCTCTTTCTCTTCCAGTCTGCATCCTTTGTCTTCTTCTGCCTCCATTCATAGAAGGCTTTGCTATGATTGTTTGTCAAGCCATGCTTCAGTAATTGATATAATAACTTTTGGTGTGAATCCTCAGTTGTGACTGGAATACTGCAGCTTTGAGTGAAAAAAACCTATTTTTGAGGATTTCTGATGATAGCATGCTGTGGCGTGGTATTTCATAAGTCATATCTTTATTTTCTCAGGTTTTTGTATTTGACTTTGGCATGCCTTGGTTTCTACAAAGCTTGGGCTTCCAATCATTCTCCGGAACCTCCGTGTAAGCCGCAGCCCTCTTTTCTGAAAGCCTAGGCTTTCATGTGCAATCCTTCTAACTCTTCTTAGGTTTTTCCTATTCCTTTAGCACATTCCTCAGCTTTGTTCCTCCTTCCTGGATGACCCAACAAACATGACATAGATCACATAAGTGCACAAATATGACAGAATTTAAGCTTATTGGACTAAAAACCATAACATTTCTACATTATGTTTGAAAGCTAATGTTGACATATGCTTTTGGATGGTAATTTCTCCTCTCTCTCTGTGCGCGCCCGCCCTACCTTCTTGGCTTGTGAAATTCCATCACGTATGCTGACATATGATCTTTTTCTTCTTTTGGTAAATTGACATATTATCTTAACTTCTTAGCCTTTGTTAAATGATTTTCTCACATTTAAAGTATTGCATTCAACATAATTGCTAAATATGATACAACTCCATTTGTTTGGAGTATTGGTGCTTAATAGTTGATTACTTTATTCTGCTGGCTTTGGCATTTGTATGTGCTGTGAAGTTATCTAAAAGCTCATTTGTGCTAAAATGCTAACAATTCACATAAAATTGAAAGGAAGAAAGATGGACTTTACTGCATGCCATTACAATTATTTATTAACTTTGGCCAATATTTATTGCATAATTTTCAAAACATCCCTAGATAATATATCAAGAGGGTGAGCTTTGGTGTAGTAGTAAGGTTCCTGCCTTTTGACCTGGAGGTCATGGGTTCAAATCTTGGAAACAACTTCTTCAATTGTGGGGGTAAGGCTGTATACATCTATTCCTCCCCAGACCTCACCTGGTGGGAGCCTTGCGTATTGGGCCGCCCTAGATAATATATCAGCTTTGTGTTGAAGCTGAATGTTAACTGAGCTTCCAATGCAAATGAATCCCCTGTATTTCTAACTCTGTACTTAAGTTCAACAATATCTCATAGTTAGGAATTAGTTGGTTCCTATTAAATTACCGGTCATCTTAATGTTTTGAATAAGAAGTTGCCCTGTTTTCTCATTTGGGCTTCAGGTTTTCACTTTTTACTTACAGCGTTTCTTTTTAGCATTCCATTTATTTCTCAGAGAATCTGCATCATGACGGTTGCTATCACCAGTTTTTTTGGGAATAGGCCAAGCATATTATTTGACTATTTGGAAGTTTTTTGACTTGTTAAACGCAGAAAAATTCAGCATCTTGTGGTTCAAGAAATATCTGGAAAGATAATTGATGAAAAATAATGGAAGCAAACAGTAAAAAGTGTATCCGTGCCATCCTGAAATCTCTTTAAGTTCAATATTTATATGCATTTTCATGTTTGGGGGAACATCTGATGTTAAGGAGGTCTCTATTTTTGTTTCTAGGAAAGGGTTTCTGATCCATCAACAAAGTCATCGAACTTTGCCACCCGTTCCAACGTATCTCCATATGCTCCACCAATGATTATGATGGACAATGATGATGGCATTTCCTACAAAGGTCAGACACCATGCCTTCTGAATTTCATTAGCCTTGGATGTTTGAGGTTTTTCAAACATGACGAGAGATGCTTTTTTCTATTGTAGGAAATCTGTTTACCTTTGAAGTATCTCATGTTTAATTGACTCGTTTTATGTCTGAAAATTTCTTTGGGCTTCTTGCAGCTATTGGAGGTCCCACAGGAGAACTATTGGAACAAAATGCGCAGGCTTTGAATCAAATATCTGCAAATCTAGCTGCTTTCCAGGTAAGCTGATGCTGTTTTTGATCTTCTGTATTTCTACTTTTTGTGCAAAGTAAAATCGGCTTAACAGGTTTATCATTTTTGTGTCTGTATCATTTGTAAGGTTCTGGACATTAGACAGATAACCACTATAAATGTCCCTGTCCTATTTTTCCTCCATGTTCTTCTTTGTATTTCATTCAGGTCAACAATAATATATTTATCAATTTGATGAGCAAATTTTAAATTTTGTATCTGTCTAGATGCTTTCAGAAGATTTGAGGTTTTGCTTTGATAACTGGTAGCTTAAACCTTGTTCAGCTTACCTGGAACCAAAACTAAGGAACAGTTGAAGATGTGAACATCAATACATCAATTTTATGTTAGAGAAGTTTTTGATGTTTTTTTTTTGACACACTTCACTGACAGTGGATTTATTTATTTGACTTGGGGCAATGAATTATAGATTACGTGGAGAGGTTTCTGGTATCCCATCTCTAGATTGGCAATCATCTGGTTATTTCTAATTTTATGTGAAGTCATTTGACTATTTCCCCTTCATGCTTTCGTGTCTCACATGGCATGGAGTTTTAATCAACAATGGAATCATTATATTTTCATAGGAGGTTGTGAAACTGCTGTAAAGACCATATGTGTTACTGAAAGAGGTAAGCATATGGTATTGGAAACAATATGACGAACTTGGTAAATTTTGAAAAAATTTAGATATGGGCATGGCAAGGTATATTCCATAACATTACTTATTTTGAGATAATTTTAGAAACAATACCAATTCATTTTTCATACCAAAAGCCATGCATCAAAAACTATAATAATTTCAAAGCCACTTTGATATGAACCTGATAAAGGGTATGCCTACAGCAAACGATATACTGGTAAACTAGAATGTTTCATCATGTGTCTTGTGGCTGTTATATTGAAAATATGACGTCAGACTGTTGTTTTCTAGTCCTAGTAGTATCATTTTCAATTCAATTTATAGGAACATTATTGGTGGCTCTAAAGCTGATATATATTTTTCCCCTGTTCTCTCCATTTTGTTTCCAGATACAGGAAAACTTAAATCTATTCTGCCAAACAAGAGACAACATTCTTAAAATTATGAACGAGTAAGTTTTTACTGTTTCTCTTGCATTTTCCTATAACAACACTCTTCATTTATTTGAAATTATATCAACATTGATTCATCCATTACTCTTTATAATTGTGATATCTGAACGTCAGCAAGTCGTTCATTAATAGGAAACTAAGTTTGGAAAAAATATTGCCTATATAGTTTCCTTTAGAGATGTTAATGAATCGGAAAAGTAAAGAAATTATAATTGCTTAATGTGCACATGAGATATCAAGAATCAGCAGCAGCCTGCATGGCATTTAAACAGCCTCTCCTATAATCTTAATTTTTAATGCTCGAGCTCAAGACACTGGGAGACTTTTGCAGAGAGTAGAGCTGAAAGTTTCAGGCAAACAACCCATTTTTAACTCTGGAATATGATTGTTAATCTGAGACAGAAAACTGATGCTAATGTCTAGTGATGCCTTTTGTTCTCCAAGGTTTAGAGTTGTTTCAACAGTTCCCAGCATTCTTTTACTTAGTCCATAATTTAAAAAATCTAATTGTGGCCGAAAACCACTCAGTACTAGTATCTCAACTGAATAAATGTCTAGAGATTTGGAAATACTTAATGAGTGTGTAGATCAGTGTGCAGAAGTTTGTGCAAAAGTAGACGGCTTCTTTGGAATGGAAAAAAAATGTTGGGTCAATTGTTCCGTCTTTCTTTTGAAGTTAAGAGTGTGAATTTGGCTTGTTAATAGAAACAGAGTTTATTTAGCGTTGCTGATTTAACCACTGCTTTTTCTCACGTTGCTCACTAATTAAAAGCTCCCCCACTCTTTTTTTTCTTGGCAGTTTGAACGACTTGCCAGAGGTGATGAAGCAAATGCCACCGCTACCCATAAAGGTGAATGAAGAGTTGGCCAACTCCATCCTTCCAAGAACAAACCTCCCAACGCAGTCATGATGTTGCTCGAGGTTCATTCATCTCCTTACGGGCTTGCCTTTCCATATTTCTGCCTCCAGGGGGCACTCCAATAATATTCCCACACTTGTGTGAGGAATAAAGTGTTAATCTAAATGACCCGACTTTTAAATTAGAAAAAAGAAAGCAACAAAGAAAAGCAGGAAGAAGAAACAATTAAATAAGGATTGAGAATCATCAGGTTGAACTAGCTTCATTATTATTAATTTTTTCCATTGGTTTTCCTGTGTTTGGTTCTCTTAGTGGGCTCCATCTATATTGTACCAGTAGGGAGTATTCTTCGTGGTAATTGTCGGTTGAATTTGGGCAATAAGATGGATTAACTGATGTTCTCTGTTGATTCTGTTAGCACATTTATAAGGAATGGTGGGTGGTTATCCTGTGTTTGTCAGTCTAATCAACCTGGGGGTCATGTTGAGTGCAACTGAGTATTCTTCCCCTGTAAATGTCATATTTGCACTATGTGGAGAGTAAATTGTTAGTTTCATAATTACTGTGGTCGATTAAAGGAGCACTTCTTGGCTTCATTGTTTTCTTTTACTTTTTAGATAAGAAGTTTGATTATTTCATTCATAACCGCCCCAGTCGAGTTTTAGTGCTTCAACGTGCGTTTAAAGTTTGAAACCGTCTCTCCCCTCCCTCCCTACATCACTCCCACCACCCAGATCAATTCGAATTTATCACACTTCTGACTAATGTCAATTTTGTCTTAATTTGGCCTCTGAAGTTTAATCCTTTTCAATTAAATCCGTGTAATGTAGAAACTAAAAGATTTGATTGATAAAGATTAAGTTTCAGTTATAAGTAAGACCAACTTAAATAACAGAAAATTTCATCATCTATTTTTTTCCGGGAGTGAAGGCAAGCTACAGACTTGGGACTAATTTCTAATAAAACACCTAAAACGTAACAGATGCACTGCTTGTCTTCCAAAAACATTCCTAAACATTTGTAAGTGCCATCTCTGATGCAAGAGTAAAAATCTAATAATTTCTTTGGATGTGTAGTGGATCTCCCCAGTCTAGCCTCCATATAACATGTCTCAAATCCCTGTGATGAGATCTCGTAGTGGATTATCCGATTCACTTTTCCTAATAATGGAGTTAATTGCTTTGAATGAATCAATAAACAACATAATTTTGCACCAAGCTGTTCCATACATCCCCTGGCCCTGAAAAGCACACGATCCAGTCTCCTCTAGCATTTCTGAGCACTCTCAAGTTGTGGAGGTGTCCAAGATTGCTCTCGTTCGCAGCCTGATAAAATATTTGTTAGCAAAGCAATCCATCAAATAAATCAGAGTATCTTCGATGAATGAGCTCCATGACAATGACAGGGGCATGTTTGGGAAGCGGTTGGGCTGCAAAAACACTGTAGGAAAGGAAAAATCACATAAGAATAAAATGAGGTGTTTAGGTCGGTATTTTTTTAAATGAGTTTTTAGACCAAAAGTGATTTTTAAGAAGAAATTATCAAAATTTGCTTTTTATAGTGCAGATGGGTTTTTGCTTTTTATTATCGTCAATCCAAATATAAATCATATTAAAAATTTAATTTTTATCTTATCTTAAATTTATAAAAATCATATTGAAACAGACCATTTTTATTACCGTTAATCCCTGAAGATGCGATGAGGGTTTCCTTGAAGGCCTTCCTCGACTCCACTGGTTACTTTTGTGTTTGGTTGGAGGGGAGGGGACGGGTGAGAGGGAATGAGAGGGTGGGTAAATTATTTTTTTTGATTGAAAGAATTTAAATTTTGGGCGATAATCTAAAATTTAAAAAGAATGAAAAAATAAATTTTGGACAGAAACCCAAAATTCAAGGGGGCTTTGTATAATTTTGCCATATTTTTATGTCAGAAACTAGACGCCTCTATGCCTTTTTTCGAGTAAGCAACAATGTAATTTCTTCATACTTAAACTTGATCAAAACATGGCATAGACAGATGCAGCTCCATTATCACAAATATAGCATTGATTAAATTTTGTCTTCTTGATCTTTGGGCATGAAATACTGAAGTTCTGTATGTTTTTACCATTTTACTTCTCTCATTAATTATTTCCTTTCTGATTTTTCATTTCCCCCTTTTTTCAGGATTGAATCAGGATATCTGATTCTCATCAACAAGTGTGTGGTCTTTGAAGTTCAGGTGGCAGTTAATCTCGTTCCTAATCCCATGTGTTTTTTCTGTCTATAATGGCTTTGCTCTGATCTCGAAACTTCATTAATATTCAGGGAGTCCAGTGGCATCCTGTATTCTCTGGAATGTCGGAGACAGAGAGGCTTGGAACAGTTCTTCCAGGAGTTAAAAATGTGGAAAAGGGTCCTTTTCTGCTGTGATTAGTTTTGGACAAAAAGTTAACATGTTAAATGCAAAATTTTAAAAAAATGGCAATAGTAAATCAATAGACAAGAATATTTTGCTTCAAATCATTAACCAGAGCACTCCTTGCATACTTTACTGAGCAATGATCTGCCCTACATTTTCACTCGACCTTCTGTGAACTCTCCTGAGCTTTACAGGGGAAGAATTGATGCAACTATTTTTTTACTGAACCTGATAGATGGCTTTTGGATTTTTATTTAGGATGTATTTGCTCGTTACTTTAATGAAAGTTGTTCGTGTCTGTTCTAGTTCTCACTAAATTTGGATCCATGATAATCTAGAGCGTTTGTTCTGCACTGGGCACTAGGGAAGTAGTTGTTCTGTTTACCTTAATGTGAAATTACACATTATAAGAGTTTTTTTACCTTTGAATAGATCTTTCACAGCCGTAATTTAAACTTAATTCAGTTCTGGATTTTTTTTAATACTGATTCCTCCCGTGTAACATTCACACAGCATTACAGGTGTAAATGTCTACCAGGGATTCAACACTGAAGTAAAGGAGCAGGCAAATGGTGTTCTCGCAATCACAGTTTCAAAAATGGCCCTTCAACCATACATTTATCTGTCTAGCATAATTTCTGTGGGTTTCAATCTATTGAAAATATTGATTCTGATCTGTTGGCTTATAGATTTTGCTGGACATTGTGTTCAAAACTAAAAAAGTTGCTTCCATCTTATTGCTCTGTTATTAGTGCAAACTCATTTTTGTTTAGCTATGTTTTGGACTCCTGTTATTGGCATTTGAGCTCTGTTGCTTGTGTATATTCCCCTCCTCCTTTTATCGTTGTGGTGCTATGCTTTTGCTGTCACATTGCTATTCAAGTTTCCAGCTCTTTTGTTTCCTTCCGTTTGTTTTGTGTGGCTGTAAATGATTTACTATAAAAATCATAATTAACTAATGCTTCTTAATTTACGTAGATTTTGTTTCAACCTTTTGCATCATGTGCCACTGGTACTTGAATGTCCTCGTTTAAAAATTGATGACACTGACATAGTGACGTTGTGCAGTCTTGCTTTATCCAGGGATTAAGCTATGAGGGGGTTCAAGGCCTTCTTGGTTTGATTCATACCCCAGGAACAATTTCTACTGCTCTTCCGCCACCAAGATCCACTCTATTAGCATCATTTAATATGCCATACAGGCCCAATGTAAGAAAGTGCCTTTTAGCGTTCTTATCTTTCTCACTTTTGCGATGCATAGAGTCTTTGGAGCTAATGCAAATCACTCCATATGAACGTAAATAAAGACCTTGTCAGATTCTTCACTACTTTCACGCTTTATCATTCACTGTTTTAAAAAATCTCTTATTCTTATGAAATTTAGTTACTTGTAGCATGTTTTATTGTTGTGTTTTCTGCAGAGTACTTTAACTGATAGTTTTGTGTTCCTTGGATATAAATTTTACCCTTCTCTGGCTTGACTTATTGAGGTTAAGAGTAGTGGCTTGACTCATGGAGCTCGTGCACTGGCAAAGCATATCTATAGGAGTGGCAATAAGTTTTGGGGTTCTTTAGATGGAAACGGTAAGGATCAGCTTGAAAGAAAAGTGTTTCGATATACCTTTGGTATTTATCTGTCGTTGAAAAGTGTTTCAGATTTTTAATAAAAATAGACTTGCAGTGGATGTTGGGCATGTTTGTTTTAACGATCTGATTGCTTATAAGTTGCTTTTTACGTAAATCGAGACGCAACTCCTCTCACATATATACTTCGTATACCGTAAATTACGATTGAAAAACTACTTTTAAGCATTCCAACCGTCAATCCAAACAAGCACGTTGTCAGCCGCTTAATAGAACATTGTTCTTGGTTGAATGTGCACTTTGTCGCACCACATGGATTCTTATTTGAGATAAGGGTTGCCAATGGATATGGTGCACGCTGGACGGAGGATGGAAGTAAGGTGTGTAAGTAGCTGTAAATTCTTGTCTTTCCCATCTTTTGCTACAGGCTCATATATTATGCTGTTTACTTTTCGTCTTCTTTTTGCCGTATAACTTCTTAAGTGCGACCACATTGAAGCGTGAGATGTTCTGTAGGAATCCCCTTTCGATGCATTTATTATCCAATGGCAGTGAATCAGGCTCAACATAAAGAGAAGTTTTGAGTTTTCTATATTCACCTTGCAAATAGGCCTTGCATATTTAAAATAAATTTTTGACCGACCTTTTTCTTAACGTATCTTTTAGTTTATTGGATTTCTAGAGCCCTACATGCAAGATGGTCACTCAAAGGGGTGGATACACTAGCTCTGCTTGATATTTCTCGATAGCTTTGTATAAGAACGGCACTTCTCTCAACTGAAATGACATTGTGTCTGTGCAATTTAACATTGCATATGCTTGCATGCTCTTGCTCTCATCGGTAGTGTTTATTTTAATCATATATTTCTCGCTGTATATCAAATTTAAAGTGCTTTAAGTGGTTGCCACTGATCAGTCATCGACCGAGTTTAGGATATGCACATGTTTGTATATGCTACTACCTCGGCTACTACAAACTAAGTTCTACATTGCTTTATTCTTCTTGTTTGCTACTAATCAGATTATCAGAAGTTCAAAACCTCCTGCAGTTATGCTAAATTAATAGCAGCTTCTTTTTCAGTTTTCACCCATTCCAATGATGTAAATCTGTTTGGACCATATTCTCATCTGGTCTTATTTATAAGAGCAAGAGAGTGTTTATTTTGGTCATATTTATAAGTCACATTATTAAAATTTCTTGCATAAGTATACAATTTCACTCTTCAATTATTATTGTGTAGACCGTATACTGATAAAAAGTTTGTATATTAAATAGGGGTAAAGTTATAAAGTTATTAAAATTTAGTACAGAGTTAATGACGTTTAATGGTTTTTCTTGATTCCGGTAAAACATGTTAGAAGTATCTTATAAATAGGATTAGAGAAGTAATATACAGTAATCTCATTTGCCCAATAAGCAATGTGATACTTTCCAATCAATGTGTTCAGTACTACATCTGCAAATATTAGCTCTCTAATCTCTATATTGTCGTCTGGATAATATTAGAGAAAGATTGAGGCTTGAAGTAAGAATTGGCCTGCTTATTTTTCGAGCTAAATTTCAAATTTTGAATAATAATAATAATCAATACCTCCAATATAAAAAGGGTTAAGGTGGATCTCATCTAGCACCCACGTAAATTGTGTCCTAAAATATTTTATGGTACACTCAATGCCTTAACATATTTTTTTTAGCTGTGTCCAGTGCCTCAAATTATTTTTTGATGCATCACCACCAAAGGTTTTTTCAGGTTCATTTGACACTCTAAATTATCTAAATTGTTAATTGTAAAATTGTACAAAAGAGTATTTTATGGTGATGGATGCACCTGAAAGATATTAGATACACCACAAAATACTTTAAGATATTGGATGCACTTAGAAAAATTATTTACGGTGCTGAAGCATCTTGGTCCTATAAAAAATAATGAAATGGGTGCTTTTAAATTATTATTATTATCAATAAAAATATTTAAAAATAATTATTTTCTTCTGGCAAAAAAATTAAAATGATTATTTTCAATTATATTATGAATAAAATATAACTGCTGAAACGTCATTATTACCAAATAACGATTTGATATTTAGTACTGATATAACCATATTTTTTTTTTTTTTGATACAAACGGCCAAGATCAAAGCTTGGAAATAGCAAGGCTACTCTAGACTACATGTCCACCTGGCATGTCATCCCGCATGTACCCTATACATCCCGGGTGCGGCAAAGATAACACTACAAGTCCACCAACAATCTGATGAGCATCCCGCGCTAAAAAATCGGCGCATCTAATCGCCTCTCTGGAAGTATGATAGAGCTGTGCATCCTGTCCCGAACAAAGAAGTTCCCGGGCTTCCTGAATCTCCCCTCCAAGTGGGTGATGGTAATGACCTCTGACATCTCGTCTAATCCACTGATAAGCCTGCAATGAATCTGTGAACGCCTGAACCTTGTAAAGCCCGAACTGTCTGCAAAGAGTCAACCCCGTCACGATCCCTAATAATTCAGCTCCTGTGATCGGAACAGTTCCTAATTGACGCTGGAAGCCAACCACCCATTTGCCTTGGTCATCTCGAATCACCCCTCCACATGATGCCCATCCTGCTCCGTCAACCGATGCGTCTGTATCTAAGCGAACGTACCCCGGCCTCGGTGGGAACCATTTGGGATTCAGAACACGATTTGGCTGGACCAAATTATTGTTGAAGGCATCCAACATACTGCAATCGATAAGATAAAAGATCCCCTGATGAACGACGTCCCGTGCGTGCAAGCGGGTTCCCTCCATCACTCCTTTACATCTGTTCTTCCATAAGAGCCAGCAGATAAGGCCGAAAATCTTAGACCAAGGCCATCTCCGGAAGCGCTCAAAACCCATATGACGGGAAAGATTCATCCTAAGCCAACCCTGCAAGTCAGTCTGAAAAAAATGAAAGCGAGAGTTAGGGTGAACAAAATATAACCACACATTTCTGGCTAGCTCACAATCACGAAGGATATGAAGTGTATTTTCCACTCTCTGACAATTAAAAGGACACTCCTCTCTCTGGGTCAACCCTCTCCTAGCTCTGAGATAGTTGGTAGGGAGTCGATCATGAATCACTTGCCAAAGAAAGAATTTCACTTTTTCCGGTACTGGTAGTTTCCACACCTTTTGCCACTGGAATTGAACTTTCTGATCCCGTTGTGCGGAAATAAAATCATAAGCAGTACGAACACTAAAATTACCATCTGAAGATGATCGCCAGTAAAAAGTATCAGCTACCTGACCGCTCGGGGGAGGAATTTGAGCTATGATAGCGATCACCCACTCCGGAAGAAACCGCTGCCACAGTTGGAAATTCCAACTACCATCGGTTAAGACAAAATCCCGAACTGTGGCACTTGGGTTTATTAGCTGGATATTTCGTTCCACCAACTGAATAAGAGGAACTGGAACTGGGGTCCATAAGTCCCACCAAGCGTTACTAGACCTCCCATCATTTAATTTTCGGCCAACCCCTGTAGAGAACCGGCCCCATATCAATGAAATACCACGCCAAACTCTGGAAGGATTATGTCTGGTATACACCATCGGGTATATTCCATCTTGACAACCATATTTCGCCTTAAGGCACTTGACCCATAAGGCGTCAGTTTTAGTTAATATCCCCCAGCAGAGTTTCATAATGAAAGCCACATTCTGATTATATAGATCCTTAAATCCCAATCCTCCCTTCTCTTTATCCTCCTTAATTTGGTCCCAAGCAATGAGATGCATCTTCTTCCCATCATCACCTTGATTCCAAAGAAAGGAACGGCTAATCTTTTCCAGATCTTGTAGAACACTCTTAGGAAGCAGGGTAGTTTGCATCTGATATGCTGGCAGAGCCGATAGGACCGCCTTAATGAGGACCGACCGACCTTCCATATTGAGAAACCTAGTCTTCCACCCCGCCAACCTCTTCCTGACTCTCTGGATGATAGGGAAATATACCAGCTTAGTAGCACGCTCATGGAGCAATTGCACTCCCAAATACTTCCCCAGGTTCCCAGTCATACCTATCCCCAACTCATTACTAAGCTCGAGGGCCCTCTGGAAATTCACATTCTTAGAAAAGAAAGCTTTCGATTTGGTTAAATTGACATGATGCCCTGACACCCCACAGAAATCTGACATAACTTCCTTCATTACTCTAACTTGGCTCGTCGATGCTTCTCCAAACAGAAGCAGATCATCTGCAAAGAACAAATGGGATAACACAGGGGAATTTCGACCGAATTTGAATCCAGACCATTGCCCATTGTTAACTGCACGTACGATTTGATGACTCAACCTTTCCATACATAGAACAAATAAATAAGGGCTTAGAGGATCCCCTTGACGAAGACCACGAGACGGCAAGAAGGACACTGATTCCACCCCATTCCAGAGTACTTTCATGGAAGCCGTCGAGGTACACTGCATGATAAGATTAAGAAGGTTACCCCGTATTCCAAGGCCAAGAAGGGTTGACTTCAAGAAATCCCAATCAAGGCGATCATACGCTTTCTCCATATCAACCTTCACCACCACATATCCTTTCTTCCTGCGCCGCAGCCGCATCGTATGAATGACCTCCTGTGCTATGATGACATTATCAGAGCTTTGTCTTCCCTTGATAAAGCTACACTGCTGAGGGGCAATCAAATATGTCATGGCGTTCTTCAATCGGCTAGCAATAATCTTAGTGATAATCTTGAATACCACATTACATAGAGAAATGGGCCGAAAATCACGCACAGACTGTGGATTATCACTCTTCGGGATAAGCACAATGTTCGTTTGGTTAATATCCTTAACCAGATTAGGATTTTGCCAAATAGCTTTGACATAATCGCACACCTTCCTACCCACTCGCTCCCATTGAGATTGAAAGAAATGAGCGTTCAGACCATCAGGACCTGGTGCTTTGAACGCACCAATTGCGAACGCCGCATTCTTGATCTCGAGATCTTCTACGTCCTTATGCAATAAAGTATCGTCCTGACTCAATATGGGCGGAAAATCTAAAGGCCAATCAGACGAAGGCGAAAGGAGATCATCCTTGGAATACAAATCCTGGAAAAATTTACCGACCATGTTCCTCAGTTCGTCTTGGTTAGTAATCCAAAGACCATCATCATTCCGCAGGGCTTGGACCTGATTTCTTTTCCGCTGGATAACCGTGGAGGCATGGAAAAATCTGGTATTCTTATCCCCCCAAGCCAACCATTTACTCCTAGACTGTTGATACCAGATTAATTCCTCCTGAGCACTTAATCTACTGTATTCTTGCCAGAGAGTTCTCTCTAATTTATACAACCCATTAGAATTATTGTGAGCCCGAGCTTTGTCAATACCCTCCAGTCTTTTAAGGATGGACTGTCTTTTTTTTGGGATACTACCAATCACCTCAGCATTCCAAGTTGAAGCCTCTTGAACAAACTTGGTTGCTCCCCCGCACCAGTCAGTATTGTCCCAAGATTTAGTAACTAATGCCGGGAACGTGTCCTCCATGGCCCATGCTGGTTGGTATTTGAAAGAAGAAGGACGCCGACGTTGAATCGAACGGGACTCATCAGAGACCACCAAAATACGATGATCCGATTTGAATCGAAGGCAGTGAAAGACCTTACTCTGAGGATGTCTCATCTCCCATAAGGAATTGCTAAACCCCCAGTCTAATCTCTCTTTTACCCCTCGCTTTTCCCATGTGAATCGTTCCCCTACATAAGGAATTTCCATAAGACGAGTGGCCCTAACACATTCTGAAAATTGTTCCATTGCCCTCATAGAAGGATCAACCCCTCCCAACTTATCCATAGGATCAAGATATGAATTAAAGTCCCCTATAACTAACCAAGGATCAACCATATTACCAGCAATCTCCTCGAGGTCTCTCCATAAATCCACTCTTCTATTAGCTATTGGTTCCCCATACACAAAAGTGGCCACAAAAGCGTCATTATTCAATCTATCAAGCAGCTTGCAATGGATAAACTAAGTACTCGACCAAACATATTCCACGGAAGTATTTCTATCATCCCATAAAATCCAAATGCCTCCAGCAAAGCCAGAGGCTTCAAGGCGCAGCCAATTACTAAAACCAAGATTAGAAGCCACCCTATCCGCCCTAGTACCACTGACTCTAGTTTCAATCAAACACAGAATATCCACATTATACTTTTTGACAACATGCTTAACAGTGCTAGGAAAAATTCTATTACCCGCACCCCTACAATTCCATGAAGCTATAATCATTGATAACACAAAAGGAAAAAAAAAAAGAACGAGCACTTACTAAGCACCTAGGGAATCCTGAACAAGCAGCTCCTGCTGACTCCCCAACTCACTAGCCTCCTCATGATGGTCTGCCTGCATGAAATCGTCCCCAATATCATCCTCTAAATAAGGCATCATAGAGGGATCCATATCTCTATCAATGCTATGCTCAAATTTTTCCTTTAAGAAGGCATCAGGTTCCGTAATAGGATTTTGAGGACCCTCAAGTAAAAGACAACCGTTAATACTTAAGTTCTCATGTTGGGTAGCTTGTAAAGGAAATGAGCCCAATTGCTTAATATTTCCCCCCACCACATGATGCATGCGTCGGCCCACAGAGCTATGAGATAAGCCCATTGAGTTTTTTCCTTCCATTTTCGAATTATGCTCCACACCCTTAAGTGCATTAGACTTCTCATGGGCCTCTCCTGACCGGTCCATCAACCGTGAATCACTAAGGGAATTTTTTTGAATTGTCCCTTGTTTGACTTTTCCTCTCTTGGTGGGACCCACCTCTACCCTCTTCTCCTTGTGCATAGACTGCGTCCGACCTGCACCTCCCATGCTCCTACTCTGCTTCCCCATCATCACAGGTTTCTCGCTTAACGAGCCCGGCTGGCTCGGTTCTCCCTTCCCTCCGATCGGCATCCAGACCTTCCTCCGACTCACCGGCTCCCCCGTCTCCTCCTCCTCATCAAGATCGGCAAGAGCGCTGAACCGAGAGGTTGAACTTCCCTTTATCGTGTCTCTATTAGTCTTCATTCCCAGACTGTGCTCCACACCGCGTTGCCGTGGTGGCTGGCTCCTCGATGGTTTCAGATTGCCCGATCGTTTCACAATCATCCAAGCCCCAAATTTCTCCTCCTCTCCCGGCTCTGTCTTCCCCAGCGGACCTTGCGAGCTCCTCGATTGAGAGGTTTGATCATTACCACTACCTGTACCTTCCGCCGCATACGTCCACGAGCAGCCCTCCCTCCGGTGGCCATATCGTCCACAGGCAAAGCAAATGAGATTGAGACCCTCATATTCAACTTTATAGACCGAATTGGCAGCGATCACCCTTGAAACCAATCTCTTCCGTAGATCCAGTTCCACACATATGCGTGCGTACCTGCCTCGCTCTACCTTAGCTGATTCTGAAGGCAGCTCTGTCGGGGTAAGTAAATCAACCTTGATGGTTTTCCCAATCCTGTTTCCCAATCGTGTAATAAACGTCTGGTTATAACATTGCATTGGGATATTAGGAATCCTCACCCAAGTCACAACTCTTCCCAACGGATTATTGAACGGATCAAAATTAGGTGACCAGCGTTGAACAATCACGGTGTGTTGTTGAATCACCCATGGGCCATCATACAAAACCTTGTGATAAAACTGTGCCCAGCCTTCCTTCTGTATGAATCGAATGATAAAATAGTTATTAGCTAGATCAATGATATCAAAGTCAGGATTCTTCCAAAGTCTACTCAGATGATTCTTTAGACTGTAGATATTAAATTTCTTTCCCAGAACTGTAAGGATTAAAGCCCCGTTCCACGGTTTACACCAATCGCTATATTCTTCAGCTGTAATCGGGACCACTGGATGAATGTCCATAAGCTTTTGAACTTCTTCTGTAAGTTCAGGCATATCCCATTCTCTATTAAGGATATCTGATGACAGAGCCTCGTCCTCTAGACCTTCCCCCGAGTTTTCAATCCCATTGAACCCCAGAAGGGAATCTTTATAGGAGGCCTGCTTCTTTACTGGATGATCTTCCATTGTGGTGTCTGTGTTTTCCGGTTCCATGGAGTTCGTCCCCTCTGAGACTTTCTCTGGATTATCATCCTCAGTCATTTGAGTATCCGAGACTACTGGAGAAGAAGTATCATTTTTCTTCTTCTTATTACTTCCACAAGCAAGTAGGTCAGAAGGTCGATCCGGTGGTAGTTTCCGGAGGTTGTGAATGTCTTCCATACCGGACTGAAAAACCAAGCATGTTTTCCAAGAGAGAGCAACCTCAAACTACCTCAGAGCTCACCGTTTAAAGGATTTACTGATATAACCATATTAATAGTAAACAAAGGTAATCTTTCATCGTCCTTTTTTTCAGTAAACAGGCTCTATCGTCATGCTTCTACCAAGACCATTCTTCCGTTCTTCCTTCGGAACACTCCCACCCTCTTCAACGTCTTTTATCATCCATTCCCCTCCTGCTTGCTGCCTTCTCTCACACTCAACCTCACTCCCAGCGTTAGTCGGTGGTGATAGTCATCGATGGAGCTGAGTTGGCGTATCATAAACAAATTTAATGCATAATTTCATACAAATACCGTAATATTAGCCTTTCTTAACATCTGAAGTTAGGTAAATGTACTAACAATTGAGTTCACGCTGATCATTAAAAATATTCTAAAATAGGGGAGTATATCTAAGTTACATGTCAAATATAAGTTATGATCTTTTTTTTTTCCTGGCTAAGGGTATCCACCTCTATGCTGATCATTAAAAACATTCTAAAATAGGGGAGTAAATCTATGCAACGTGTTACATATGGGTTATGATTTTTTTTTTGACCTAGGGTTCCCACCACCTATAAATGTGATTAATCCCTTTGCACTGTAGACTCCCCGAAAGAGTTTTAGTAGTGGTCATGAGACCCTCTTCATAAACACTATTAAGAATTGAGCCCCTTACTAGATGTTTAAAGAACACAATTAGGCCTTATGGTTGCATGTGGGTTATGCTTATAATTACCCATTACTACTCTATCTGACCTTTAGTATAAGAGTAAATAGTCTTTTTTTTAGAGCTAAGGAAACTAAATAATTATATTAAAATATTTATATTTATCATTTTTCTCCAAACTAATTTATTTGACTTATAAATTGATATATAATCCAATGATACACAATATATGTCATAAATAAATAATTTATTTAATTTCCTTAATCTTTAAAAACAAAGTCAATTGACTCTTTAAGAAGAACTGATACTCCCTTTGGTCCTAATTATAAGATAAAGTTGACTTTTTTGAAGAAATTAAGGAAGCCAATTAAATTACTTTAAAGTATTTATATTTATATTTTTTCTCTAAACTAATTAATTTGACTAATAAACTGATATATAATCTAAGGATACTAAAAATATAAATACTCTAAAGTAATTTAATTGGCTTCTTTAATTTTTCTAAAAAAATCAACTTTATCTTATAATTAGGACTAGAAGGAGTAGTGTTTATTCAGCATTGCATGTCTTTCCTTTTTTTAAGTGAAAAATGATATATTACTTTAAATTGTTATGAATATTAAATATGTGGATGTCCATTGACTCATATTACTCTTCTAGTCAGCTTGACATAAAGAAGAAAAGAAGACATGACACAAAGCAAAAACAAAAGAAGACAAGGACATAAAGAAGATATAAAGTAACCATGGTCATATAATCAGAGTTAAATATAACCATGGTCAGGCAACCAGGGTTAGATTTCTAACTCTATATAAAAGGCTGTAATCAATTGTTTCAGTTGAACCGAATGAGAACTTCTCTCTAAAAATTTTATATTCCTTTCTCTGAATTCTATCAATCTTTTCTTTTATCACATATACTTTTATAACATAAATGATGTTTACAGAGGGCTGACATTGTACAAGAATTGAATAATGAACATAATTAAACAAAAAGAGGGCACAATTCATCCTAGCTGTGCGTGGTTGAGAAGATTCTTCGCTCAGATGGTATGTTCAGTCATCGCTACAGCTTAGCACTTGTATATCTTTTGTTTATAAGATTTTACATTTTTCTTTTTTTTACACTAACCGAATAGAAGACCTGACTTTGGAGTCACAAATGCTCTTTATGCTTAGTTGACCCACGAAGCCATGACCGTAAAAGTAAGCGAAAAACGACACTCCAATCTCCCCTCTATCTTGAGATTTGATTAATACTTCATCCGATTTTAATTATAAGATAAAATTAATTTTTTTTATAAAAATTAAAGAAATCAATTAATTTACTTTAGAGTATTTTTATTTTTATTTTTTTCTCCAAACTAATTAATTTGATTAATAAGCTAATATATAATCTAAGAATACTAAAAATATAAACACTCTAAAGTAATTTAATTGACTTCCTTAATTTTCTTAAAAAAGTCAACTTTATCTTATAATTAGGACCGGAGGTAATAAGTAATTAATGCTAATTATTTATAGGATATATATTTGTAATATATTAGTATATACGAGTATAATACATTCTATCATATTCAAGCATTTAGATTCATTCATTTTAATGTTTGAGTTGGTAGTAGAAATTTGTGTGAATATGATTTTTGAACACCAATTTAAACAAACACGTGTACTTTTTGGTGTGCTTATTTTCTTGGGGTAGGAGATAGATAAATATACCGATAACATTTTTACAAACTTTGAGTAGAGAAAAGAGCGAGGGTGAAGAGGTCTCAGGTCTCAGGTCTCGGGTCACGAGTCATGACGGGGTCCAAGCCGCACTGCTCCAGTCCAACCCCTCGTAAAACACGAGCGGGATGGCTTAGCGTGTGTTTGGATGCAATTAAAAAAATTGCTTTTGAGGCCAAACCATGGTTTGGAAAATATTCATCCAAACACTCAAAATTTTTGAATAATCCATTTTCCATGTCAAACCATGGTTTGGGAGGCCCAAACCTTGGTTTGGGAACAATCCATTTTTTCTTACTTTTTCAACTTTGTGGGTCCCACCCTCTCATTCTCATTGGTTCTTTTTATGTTTGTGGGCCCCACAGCACACTCTCTCTCATCTTTTTTATTTTTTTGAATTTCAACGTTTTTTCTCTTTTTTTTTTTAGAATTTTAAAATTTTAATACTCCCTCTTTTCCTATTTAAGACTTATTTATCTAATTTAATTATATTAAAAAAATTAGTTAAATTAATTAACATTACATATAGACAAAATTATTTCATTTTTGGTATTAATTATGAAATTTAATGTTAAATAATGGGTTAAGATGTATCATTTTTAATACCGTTAGATGTTTTCTTCTCTTATAATTTAACTCCATTAGGTCAAATTTAACGGTTTTGTTAAATTTACATCCTTGTTAATTGTTCATTGTTATTTTCCATCTTCCAAAATTTATTTGTACCACACGTTCTTCAGGAAAAACTTGGCTGTTAAATTTGATATTAATTCTTAAATAATACATAAAATATAATCTTATTCTTTATATGTAATTATCACAAAAGTTAATGTCCTTCTATGTAATTTGACCATGAAAAAAGCTATTCTGATCAAAACATCCAAACACTCTCATTTTATCAAAATCACTTTTTTCTCATAATCTATTCTTCTTATAATCTATTCTCCAAAAGCTATTCTCCATTTTTTCTCCAGAAGCTATTAAAAAAAGCTAATCCAAACACACTAAGATGTTCTAGAAAGTGCTTATCTTAATTTTTGTTATTTAAAGCAACTTCTCCGTCTGCTGCTAGTCCTCCCTGAAGATCGAAGAAGGAAATAAATGAGATGTCTAATCTTAAGCCTGAGCTACCCCTCCTTCTACTTTTAGCTTTGCACTGTTCTTTCCTCTTTCATTCTGCCTTCTCTGACATTCTTTTTGAGGAGACATTCCAAGGTGATCTTCTTAACTCCCTTTGAGCTTTGACCGGCTTCTTTCTGGCTCTTTGTTTGCGTACAAAATGTAAACCATCTGATTAATAGATCCGAATTCTTATCTGGGTCTGTGCGACGTTATTTTGCTGTCCAAACTAGTCTTTTCTTTTTTTCTTTTGGTTACTTGGTCATCTAGTTTACTCATGGAAAATTTAGCTTCTATATTGCATTTTTTTTTTGGAGCCATTGTTTATCTGTCCAACTGATCCATGCCAATCTAGAATCCTGAATCTGTTGTTTCGATATGACTTAAATTAGATACTATTTTACCTGTTTCTGTGTTTGACAATTAGATACTAAATAATCAGCCGTAGATGGAAGTTCTCCAATTACTTTCTGTCCTTTTTCCCGCTTACTTGCGCTCGAGTTTGTGCCTATCATTTTTCATTCTGCTCTCAGTATAGTCAATCAGATACTATTTTACCTGTTTTTGTGTTTGACATAAAAAAAATATCAATAGATAAACTAAATTCCCTGCTCACTGCCTTCAGTTTGTAGCAACTATCAATGATCTCACATTCTCTCTCTATGTCTGTATGTCATATAAACTCTTTAAACAAAAGATGGTTGGAAGAGCCGTTGGGTTTTATCCGACTGGAAAAGAAGTGAAGGAAAGGCAGGTACCTTCAAGCATACGGCAGGAAAGTGGTCTGGAGATCCCGACGATAAAGGTAAAGTTATTTCTCAAATGCTTAAAATTGCGTGGATTAATACAATGTAGCGTTGGAGTTTCAAATTCTGGACATTTTGGTACACGGAAAAAGAGTTGCGTTCTTAAGTTCTTTGTACATGTAATCTTCTACATTGGTCCCCTTATTGTTATTAATGGTTGGTCTTATTTATCTTATCATGCTTGCAGGTATCCAGACATTTAGTGATGCCAAGCATTTTGCAATATCTGCAAAGATTCCAGAGTTCAGCAATAAGAACAGAACTCTAGTGGTCCAGTATTCTATTAAATTTGAGCAGGACATTGAGTGTGGTGGTGGTTACTTGAAACTTCTTTCTGGCTATGTCAATCAGAAGAAATTTGGTGGTGATACTCCTTATAGGTCTGCCATTTTTATATGTCACACCTTCTTCATTGGTTCTTAGTTTACAACTTGAAATTCTTCAATATGTATATAATCTGTCACAATCCTTTTTGAAGGATATGCACAAGTTAGCTCAATATTTCATTGTTGTTGATAATCACATTGATTGAACTTTAAACAAGTGAAGAAAACATGGCCGTGGTAGCTTACATTTGAGAGGCTAGTATCTCCACACACACAATTTTCCACCTGCCTCCTTGGGCCAACTCGGTGACTACCCCTATAACCCTCTACAATTCTTCACTTCTCTCTCTTCTAAAAGGCCAGAGTGAGTTACATTTCCCCTTTTATTTGTTTGATCCTTAATGGGTTTATCTGGTCCATCCCCATCTATTTTTTCCCCTATGAGAATAAGTTTGGATGGGCCTAATAGCATAAAAAACAAACTGGAGTACAAGAAAAGATGTTTAAGTGGTAAGAAAGAGATATATTAATCTTATGACTAGAGAATGACTGCATAGTTATAGCTGGCTACTTTTAGTACATTTAAAGATGTATACATTGCAAACTTACCTGTAGAAGTGGAACTCAAGTTATTTAATGTGTGAACACCAACCTGAATTTCTCTGCCCTTTATTGATGTTCTAGCTAATCTCTCACTCCTCACTATACTGCATTATATGTAGCAATAAGTCAGCTGATTGCCCTTTCTTTCTGCAGTTTTATGTTTGGACCAGATATATGTGGCTCACAGACTAAGAAGCTCCATTTTATAGTGTCATACCAGGGGCAGAATTACCCCATAAAGAAGGATCTTCAGTGTGAAACAGACAAATTGACTCATTTCTATACATTTATTCTAAGGCCTGATGCCTCTTATAGTATCCTTGTTGACAATCGAGAAAAAGATTCTGGAAGTTTATATACAGATTGGGACATCCTTCCTCCACGAAAAATTAAGGATGTAAATGATAAAAAGGTACAACGTCTGGATGATTCATAGGTGTTGGTACAATGCAATGGTGGCAAACTAACTGTATGTCCAATTCGTTCAAAAAAAATTTTGAAATTTAGCTCAATTTTGGATGTTTTTGTTTAATTGATTGCAGGAGATATCTGAGTCTTTTTATGCATCTTTGATCTGTCTGTCATGTAAAAATAATTGTTCTGCTTTTTTTTTCCCTGGTAGCCAACTGATTGGGATGATAAAGAGTACATTGAAGACCCTAAAGATGTCAAACCAGAGGTAACCCCCCACCGGGCCATGTAATTTTCATCTTGATCATCATATAACCTACATCATTGCTGGTGCATGCATTTACAGGATAAACCTTGATCCCATCTTATTTAAGAACTCCTATCATATTATGAATTTCACTGTTGGCTTCAACATTTCCCCCCCTTTTCCGAGAAATAACTATCAGGGACAAGAGTGGGTCATTAAAGCGGCAGAGGAGATATCCTTCTTAAGAGAGATATCAAAGAAAGCGAAGTTGAAACAAACAAGATTATCAATATAGCAAGGGTTTCCTCTACATATTTGTAAGATGCTCCTTGGAGGGAATGTACCTTGAGCATTTAAGGCCTTTAAAGACGATCCCAGTTTACCAAAAAATCCAATAATAGGGGAGGACACTTTAATATATTAGCTTTCCTTTCTTGCCAAGCACAACCAAGAACAACATAGGCAGCTGTAGCATGATGGGCCTCAACCATTGGGTCAAGGCTAATAGCTCGTTGAGCTGTATGACAAGGGATGAGAATCCCTCGTGGAGGGGTGAAGAGACTTGTTTGGCACTTAAGTCTTGTTTCAATATGTTTAAACTAGGTGCTCAATGTCAATTCCAAGTAAACAAAGGATATTTGATTATCACCTTAACAGCAAGTTTAAATTTGATGCAAGATATCAATTCAACCAAACAGAGCAATATAAAGCAAGTAGGGATAGAAAGATTGCAAACTGAATACTTTAATTGTCTAGCTTATTACCATTGCTTTATTTCATGTTTGTGCTTTTTGTTTTTTGGGGATATTACAGGGTTATGATTCGATTCCAGCTGAGATCCCTGATCCCAAAGCCAAGAAGGTCTATTTCATGCTCATGCACAAAATCGGAATTTTTTTTTTTATGTATTTGGATAGTAGGATCATATTAGCAGCCATAGGATTATTATATCGGTTTTGATTTTTCTTTGAGTAGCCTGTTGATTGGGATGAGGAAGACGATGGAATATGGAAGCCCCCCAAAATTCCTAATCCAGCATACAAAGGACCTTGGAAACGCAAGGTACTTTAAGCTACTCATATTAAAACTTTTATATATAATCCATGATTTCTAATTTTTCTTTTAAAATTTCTGTGCCACAGAAAATCAAGAATCCCAACTACAAGGGAAAGTGGAAGGTTCCATGGATTGATAACCCAGGTAGACTCGGGGTGATATAGGTTCTCTGAAAGTAGAGAAAAAAATTGGCAGGAGCTTAACTAAACTTGAAAGAATTAAATGGATTATTAATAAAAGTGGCTTAGCTCATATGCATTTGAGGCATTATAGTTATTTAAACACGCACAAAGTAACCAATTTACCATGTGTTAACTGTACTCAAGTGACTTTAAGAAGTCCTGTACTTGGATTAAACCTGAAGTTACTTTATAAAATGGTGGTTTTATAGTTTTACTTATTTTTTGGTAGCACAAAAAATTTAGATCATAAGTATGATCTTACTAGAAAATCAAATACTCCCTCTGTTTCATATCGTTTGTCATGGAAATGCTGTTCTTTATGTTTCATAATGCTCGTCAATTTCCGATTCCAAGAATGCATTAATTATTTATCTATTTTTCCCTTGTTAATTTAAGATTTCATGAATGCATTAAATTAGGAGTAGTATTTAGTTAAAGAACATTAAGGGCATTTTAGATTAATTTTACAAAAACTGATGTTATTCAATGATTTCCTTGGTGTCAGTAAAATTTTTTTGTGACAGTTAATATGAAGTGGAGGGAATATTTTGGTAACTAAGGGCATTTTAGATTAATTTTACAAAAACTGATGTTATTCAATGATTTCCTTGGTCTACGTAAAATTTGTTTTGTGACAGTTAATATGAAGTGGAGGGAATATTTTGGTAGGGGCACTCCTGTGGCTTCCTTTGCATTTACGAGGCCATATGTAATCTTATAGATCAATCTTATGGACAACTTCTAGTGAAGTTCAGTTTAAATGTGTCAACTGTGAACTAACCTCTGTTTCCTTTTTGCTGCAGAGTTTGAGGATGATCCTGATCTTTATGTGTTGAAACCAATTAAGTATGTGGGTATTGAAGTGTGGCAGGTTGGTGTCATGATGGTATCAACAATCATAGGCAATTACAGTAGGAATATGTATAGAAATAGTACTCCCTCTACTCCTTAATATAAGACCTATTTACCTAATTTGATTAAATTAAGGAAATTAGTTAAGTTAGTTTATATGACATATTTTTTTTAAAACACCTTAATCATGTTTCTTAATTCCCTTATTCTCTTTTTTACTTGATTATTGTTGAGGAGCATCAATAGAGGTAAATTAGGAAAAGATTGACAAAGATGGGAAATAGGTCTTACATTTGGGACCAAGATCAACTCCCCAATTTAATTAGGTCCTACATTAAAGACCGGAGGAGTAGTCTAATGTCTTTCCTTTTCTTAAAAGAAGAATTTTCCTTTTCGTGTGTGAAGCTGACTGTATCAGTAATCAGTACTAGGTTGGCAAGTCCCCTCCCCCCAAAATTTATGAAGTCAATCAATTAGTTTAAGCACAGTTTAAGTTGTTGATGGAACAAAATCCAAAGATGATTTTATTTATAAAACAAGCGCACTATATGTTGGCAAAAAAGAAAAAAGAAAAAAGAAAAAAGAAAAAAGAAAAAAGAAAAAAGAAAAAAGAAAAAAGAAAAAAGAAAAAGGCCCACTACATATCTGTTCACTACAACTAGCTACCATAGGCAATTACAGTAGGAATATAAACAGAAAGCAAAAGTTACCCTCTGGTGTTTGAGGGACCAAAGACTATACAATAGGCCAAATGATTTCACCTCCCCACACCTCAATCCACAATATATTCACCACTAGCCTTCTTACTCCCACTCTCAAACCCGCACCTCACAAGTAGTAGGCCACATCGTCAACACTCCCTTCAGCCTTGGTCCATGGCCCATTAATTGTGGGTCCATCAATTCCCAGCTCTTGAAGTTTGAACTTGCTCTCAGGGTGAGAATTATATGTTGGGACCAGCCCAACCTTTTTTCTTTTTTCTTTTTCTTTCCTCGTATCCTTTCACCAACTTATCAGTGAACTTCTCTTCATTCCATAGCAGAGTTAAAATATAGTGCTGAAGTTCATCTTCTAAGTTCTGGAACATGGCAGGAATTCCTTGAATCAAATTTTCAGCAATGAAAATGCTTTGAGGACCACTTATTCCACTGCCCATTCTCTTGCTTTAACGTATATCTGCTGGTATAAGATGTTCAAGAACAAAGAAAACATATATTTGGAGCTTTGCAGGAGTTTTAATGGATAAAACCATTGAAGCGTTGACCCCACAATTCATTATCCATCCACCAGTCTTGTCTATCTTTCTTTCAACTGGGGCATTTGCGTCTTCATCTTCATGCTTGGAAACATCTTTAATTCCTGGTTTTTGTGCTTCTTCATCAATCTGGAGACCCAGGCAAATTCTTCCATCTCATTTAGGACCACATTCTTTTCTAACACACCATCTCGTTCATGAAATGATAAGGATTTCAGGAGGCTAGCAATGCGATATTTTGGGGGCCATATGCCACTTCTTATTCTTGTTTAGTAGCTTCTATGAACATCCTGATCATCATTTGCAAAAAATTGAACTTCATCTCCCTCTATTTTAACCTTTAATATTTGTTCCCGATACAACAACAATATGGGAGTTTCATCTACTTTAGCATATGCAAACCGATCAATATTCTTTCTCTTGCCATCCATTCACATCATCATATTTTCCCTAATCTGCACATTATCAATTTGCCAAAGCTTTATCTTTGGCTCCCGTAAAAGCTAATTGGGTTTAAGTGGAACCACTGGTACAAATGATGAAATAAGGGGGGTCCAATATAATTTTGCAGTCATAGTTTGGAGAATGTTCTCCTTTTTCACTGCTTTCCCCTTTCCATCATCTTCATTGTGCTCTTATGCCATAAATAACAAGTGAAGAGGTTGATTCTGATTCTCGTAGGGCATTCCTATTTTTTTCGAACTAGAAAAGTTTGGGTGAGTTGGGTCTTGGGGACTCACCAAGGCCAATGCATGCCTCTAGGCTCAAAGAACTCTTATAGAAGTACTTACATATCGCCTACTAAGAAGGTCCTCGTATCGGCATGGGTTTTGAACTCACGACCTAATGGGTCACGCAACTACTTACCAATTGGGCCAACATTTGTTAGAGGCATTCCCTATTTTTCTTCTTGACCAAAAGAAAAGTTTTGATCCCTTCCTGCTCCCCCAACATTGGTTATGTGGCAAAACTGATTCAGTGCTAACTGGGGTAGGAAGGCTTCATTTTTTTCTCATAACACTACAGTGCAGCCCGAGGTCTTTTACAGATTAGGGTTTTCTCCTCTACTTTATTTTGGCCAGGTCCAGTAGTTCCCTCTTCATTGTGAAATTAATGTTGTGTAAGGTTGGATGAACACAATTGAATGAGATGAGTAAAAAAACTATCCAAATCTCTCCTATTCAATTTTGGACTTCTGCCCCATCTAATTAACCCTACCTGATCGAACACCCATGTTGTTTTATGATTCGGAAAGGATCAGATTTATCATTGGCTGATTCTACCTCTTCTTTTGACTTGTTCTCACAAGCCACCAGCCCAGCAATGTAAAATCAGTGGGAATAATTCCCTAATAACTCCCTAATTGTAATCCCTGATTGATAGGGATTCTGATTGATTACATATCAATTACGTTAATACATACTTCCTAACATCAACTATCACTTAGAAGTTAGGTAGCTGGATGTCCCAAGAACATAGATCAGACTTTCAAGTTGCATAATAGCAGTAAACCAATGTCTGACAAATGATTAAACCCTGAAGTAAAACTCGTGTAATTAGATACTGTCTATTTGAAGCCTGATAATTTTTATAATTTGAGTTTTCAGGTTAAGGCTGGTTCAGTCTTCGACAATATCCTAATTTGTGATGATCCACAGTACGCAAAGCAGGTTGTGGAAAATTTTATGGCTAATAATAGAGAGGTAAGCATTTTCTTTCAGAGTTCGTATATGTTAATTATCTTAAAGGAGTTGTTGTTTTAATGTTCTTATGTGTGTACAATTACAGGCAGAAAAAGAAGCCTTTGAAGAAGCAGAAAAAGAAAGAAGAGCTCAGGAAGAAGAGGTTGTTGACCAAAGCCCACGCTTAAGCACTACTTTGATCTGAGCATTCACTAAATTTATATTACTTCTGATGGTCGCCATTTGATTTTTAATGATTACATAGGAGGCTCGGAGAGCAAGAGAGGAAGGTGAAAAGAGAAGGGAAAGGGATCGTAGATATGGAGATAGTCGGCGCCATAGAAGGGTATACTTAAACATAATTGTTCTTCACTGCTTTATCATTGGGTGCATTTATGTGTCAATATTCAATATAAGACATAAATATAGTATGAAGTCAAACTTTTCACAAGCCGTGAACAGTGTGGTTTATCTATCTCAGCTCTATATAAATGTGAGGAACTCACTCTAACTTATCATGTCAACTCTGCTGTACAATTTTAGATTTGTTCTTCAATCTTGTGTGATAAGAATTGCCTTAGTCACAGTGATAGGATACAACGGATAAGGTGGAAATCAAGCTGTTGCTCTTTGTATCTTTCTAGATGTGTCTGTGAGGAGAGATTCAGGATGATGATTGACTTGCAATTATTTACATGGGGAAATTGAGAGGTTTGGACCAAATGAGGTGTATAAAGGATGAAGAAGGAAAAGTTTTGGTTACTAATGGAGATATCAAGAATAGGTGGGAAGTCTACTTTTATAAGTTGTTTAATGATTGGGGGGGGGGGGGGGGCGGCCTTGTGATTGGGAAGATTTGACTATTCTAGAAGGTGATCTCAATTTATCATTTTACCGCAGGATTCGAATTGGTGAGGTTAAGGAAGCTCTTAAGAAGATGGAAAATAGTAATGGATTTGATTGTATTTCTATTGAAGTTTAGAAATGTTTGGGTATAGAGGGTGTGTTGTGGCTCACAAAATTATTTAATGAGATTTTATAATCCAAGAAAATGCCGAATGAGTGAAAAAAAAGTATTTTGATCCTTATTTATAAGAATAAAGGGGATATTCAGAATTGTGCAAACTATAGAGGAATTAAGCTTATGGTCATACAATGAAATTGTGGGAAAATGTGATTGAACACAGGTTGAGGTTTGAGACTAATATCGCTAAAAACCAATTTGAATTCATGCTAAGAAGGCCCGCAACATAAGCGATTTATTTATTAAGGGGGTTAATGGAAAAGTATCGCAGCAAAGGAAGGGATTTGCATATGGTTTTCATTGGAAAAAGTGTATGACCGTGTGTCCAGAGATGTACTTTGGAAAGTTTTGGAAAAGAAGGAGGTGCGGGTTGTATATATCAAAACCATTCTGGGTATGTATGAGGGGGTTACAACCAATGTTAGAATGCCTAGAGGTGTTACAAAGAACTTTCCTATAAGGATTGACTTGTATCAGGGATCAACTTTGAGCCCTTGTTCATTTAATTTAGTGGTAAATGTTTTAACTGAGCCTATAAAAGAGAAGATCCCTAAATGCATGCTTTTTGCGGATGATGTAGTTCTGTTGGCTGAATCCAGGGAAGAAATTAATTCTAAACTTGAGATATGGAGACGGACTTTGGAATTGAAGGGCTTTCGTTTGAGTAGGAGCAAAGTTGAATATATGTATTGTAATTTTGTTAAGAAACAAGGTAGAAGTGAAGTGCAAGTTAAATTTGGGGGGCAAGTCATTTCACAAGTAACCAAATTTAGATATTTGGGATCGATTATACAACAAGATGGTGAAATTGATGAAGATGTTAATCATGGAATTTAAGCTGGTTGGTATAAATGGAGAAAAGCTACTGAAGTTATTTGTGATAAGAAAGTATTTAATAAGGTAAACGGGAAGTTTTATCGCACTGTTATAAGACCAGCAATGCTATATGATAGTGAGTGTTGGGCTTTAAAGGGATAACATGAACATAAAATGGATGTAGCCGAGATGAGGATGTTGAGATGGATGTGTGGTCATACAAGAAAAGATAAGATTCATAATACTCATATACGCGAACGAGTTGGAGTGGCCTCTATTGAAGAAAAAATGATAGAAAGTCGTTTAAGGTGGTTTGGATATGTTCAACGAAAGCTATTGAGTACTCCGGTGAGGAGGGTTGATCAAGCAGTATGGAGTCTTGTAAAACGAGGTCGAGGAAGGTTGAAGCGAACGCTCAATGAGGTCATGGAGAGGGATCTTTTGGTCAATAAAATATCTAAAGATATGGTTTTCGACAGAATGTAATAATGTCGTGCGATCCATGTATCTGACCCCACCTAGTGATATAAAGGCTTTGTTGTTGTTGTTGTGTAAATAGTCTTCTCCTTTAAATAGGTAGAGGGTAGACAAAGCTAGGTGGGAAAAAGAGGAAATGACGAACCAACAGCAGTGGTTAAATATTTAAGCAAATTTGGAAAAGTGTGTTTAACAGATATCAACAAATTTGTGACAAGGGTGTCTTGAGACTTGGGAGCTTTCTCATCTGTTCTAGCTATTTCATTCATAGTTTCATTTTATCATTTAGCCTGTGTAGTAAATATTTCTATGATCACATGTTATTTAGCCATGATATAAAGTAGCTTTATATCACATCTTACCTCCCGACATTTGATCTTACTGAACTTTATTTTGCAGCCGGATCCACATGACTACATGGATGATTACCATGTAAGCCCCAAGCTCTCTAATGGAAATTAATGTGAAATACTCTATTGCTTTGTGTAGTTTCGATATTGAAATATGAATTTATTGTTGCTTAGAATTGACACTGCTAGTTGGCTTGGGATGGGGTAGGTATTTGCGAGTCCATACTTTGCCATTCGAAAAAACAACCTTTCTTACTTATCAAACATGCAAAACCAAGAATACTTTTGCACAGAGAGACATAATATTAACAAGATGTGCCTTATGCCAAACTTGAATCTAATTACTGAGTCATTTATTTGTGCATGAATAGAATGCACCTGGTGTACCAAATACAGAAGTAACCATCAGGTGAACCATTATCCAAAGTTGATGTATTCCTTTTTAAAGATTGGACGATGGCAGCTAGATCTTTGGTAATATCTGTTAATGTTGTTTTGGATTATGAAGTGGTAAAACATGTAATGATGAAACTAAAGTAATATTGGATAACTTTCTTGATGCATTTTCTGACACCTAAGCCGACAATCACAAATAAAAAACTTGAACGTTTCTATTATATTCCTCCACCAACGATATGTTACTAGAAACCATTAACAGTACGCATAAATATGTATGTCCCTGGTCTTGCAGGATGAACTTTGAAACGTGCTTTCTGATTGACCTGTGTTCCGAATATATTGCAAGTGGAAAAGCTCGAATGAGGAGGCTTGTTCTCCAGAATATGGTCTGTCTGTATAATTGCTGCTATTCTCAATACGATATTTTCTGTTTCTCTGGTATTATGTATTGTAGGATTAAAGTTGCGATTGGACTAGCCATAACTAGCAGCTTTATTTATTTATTTTTGAATTATAAGCGGGATTAAACCCGTGACCTCTTACTTATCGGAGAGCATGCATGCCATTAGATCACGAGGCAATTGGTAACTAGCCGCTTTATTGAGACATGAATGTGGACCTCAGCAATAAGGTTTTCTTGATTTCTGTAGTATTACAGTTGGTTTTTTTCGTTTTTGGGCAGAAATATAGGGTATGTTTGGTTGAGCGGTTCGATTGCTTATAAGTTGCTTTTTAATAGTGATTTACGGTATACGAAGTAAGTATGTGAGAGGAGTTGTGTCTCGATTTACGTAAAAAGCAACTTATAAGTTTTTTTAAGTTGAAACAAACATGCTTATAACAGTTGCCCTCGTAGTGAGTCCTACATTAGTTAAGTTTTCATTAATAATTAATCTTTAATCATAATTAATTATTCTAAGGCCGAGACCGTTTGGATGCAATTAAAAAAATTGCTTTTGAGGCCAAACCATGGTTTGGACAAAATTCATCCAAACACTTGAGATTTTTGCAGAATCCATTTTTCATATGAAACCATGGTTTGGGAGGCCAAAACCATGGTTTGAGCATAATCCATTTTTTCTTATTTTTTCAACTTTGTGGGTCCCACCCTCTCATTCTCATTGGTTCTTTTTTTGTTTGTGGGCCCCACGGCACACTCTCTCTCTCATCTTTTTTATTTTTTTGAATTTCAACGTTTTTTCTCTGTTTTTTTTTTTTTAGAATTTTAAAATTTTAATACTCCCTCTTATCCTATTTAAAACTTATTTATCTAATTTAATTATATTAAAAAAAATTAGTTAAATTAATTAACATTACATATAGACAAAATTATTTCATTTTTGGTATTAATTATGAAATTTAATGTTAAATAATGGGTTAAAATGTATCATTTTTAATACTGTTAGATGTTTTCTTCTCTTATAATTTAACTCCGTTAGGTCAAATTTAACGGTTTTGTTAAATTTACATCCTTGTTAATTGTTCATTGTTATTTTCCATCTTCCAAAATTTATTTGTACCAGACGTTCTTCAGTAAAAACTTGGCTGTTAAATTTGACATTAATCCTTAAATAATACATAAAATATAATCTTATTCTTTATATGTAATTATTACAAAAGTTAATGTCCTTTTTAGTAATTTGACCATGAAAAAAGCTATTCTGATCAAAACATCCAAACACTCTCATTTTATCAAAATCACTTTTTTCTCATAATCTATTCTTCTTATAATCTGTTTTCCAAAAGCTATTCTCCATTTTTTCTCCAGAAGCTATTAAAAATGCTAATCCAAACACACACCTAATCTTGATGAACTGTGGGTCATATGCTTGAAAGCTTGGTCAGATTTGGAGTAGTCAATTATTGCTTATGCCATTGAAAATGTGAACCTTATTATGCCCAAGGCCAAGATTCTTTCCTCTGGGGAAAGATTTGGAAATCATGAGAATCGGAGGTCTGCGGTCCATGATATGGGGTTCGCAAGTTAGGCTGGTTAGTCTGGGGCCATTTTGATGCGCCGCGACACGGGTTGTTTTTAACCTACCAAAATGCGGGATGCCTCAATCTTGACCAGCCACCCACTGATTTACCCGCTTTATTTTCAAACTTTTATTTAAATTTTTTTTGCAAATTTTATTATTTTAATTTTGACAAAAAAAATTAATCTCTCCGATCTTTAATATAAAACATATTTATATAATAAATATTTAGGGAGTTGATCTTAGTTTTAAATATAAGGCATAAGTTTTATATTTATCAATTTTTTTTTAATTTACCTCTATTGATGTTTCTTTAATAATAATCAAGGAGCAGAGGAAATGAATGGATTAAGGAAGATGACTAGGGCAAGTTAGAAAATATATGTCATATTAACTAATTTAATCAATTTCTTTAATTTAATCAAATTAGTTAAATATGTTTATTATTTCACTCTTAATTTAAAACCTCCATATTTTAAGTCAAGAATTTGATTCTATATTTGATCTTTCATTTTATTAATTTATTTTTTTTGTATCAATAAAATTCTCATAAAATAGATTATATATTTATATTATAAGTTTTGTGGCTAATTTAACGGTACAACTTTATGGAAGTATAAAAAGTTTGAATTTAGGGTATAAAAAATTTGTAATTTAATTTAAAAAATTTGATTGTTATAAACAATTAAATTTAAAGACTATCCTTTACTTTTTTAAAAAATAAAATATCTAGAATGCGATCTAGCCTAGTGTTATAAGACACTTTTACAACAGACATTTGTCATTAGAAATACTACATATTATTAACCATTCAAATGTGTGACTTGGATAACTCCAGTTCAATGTGAGAATGTACAACTGGTTACCCTTCACAGAGGGCCCAGGAGAAAGCTTTTCTGCACGAGTATTAAATTAAATAAAGCATGCATCAACAAATGGATTAACCCTAGAAACTATGAGCAGCCTGATAATAATGTAACTCGGGTCAAATCCTTGTTGAATGTGGATAGAATAAAGTTCAAATCCTTCAAATGACAAATCAATTACAGGGATTAGTATTGATGATTAATATGCTAGACATGGCACTTAGAACCAACCATTTAAGAGCCTGTTTGGATCAGCGGTGACAAAAATGACTTTTTTTTAATTTGATTTTTGCAAACTTAAAATAGGATAAAAGTCAGATTGTAAATGTGATTTGTGTTTGGATTGGTGGTAGCAGAAGTGACTTTTTTTTTCTCTAAAAAGCAGCTGAAGGCAGCTTCTGGTAGAAGCATATTTTTTTAGAAAAGCCTATCTACAAAAAAGACCTCCCCAAACCGATCATTGACATATCTATCAGGCTTTTGTCTATCAACTGGGCTTTTTTTTGCCTCCAAACGCTTTGCCAAATGTACCCTAAATCTGATTTCTCCCCCACCTTTTGACTATATCAGCAATCTTTTTAGAGATGTATTCAGTGTGTCGTGTGCCTTTCCAAACCGTTCACAATCATATTCAACAATTCTCCATATGCAGCATATCGTCTCTTGCACTTTTGCTTTTCATTGTACACCTCGAGGGAGAGGTCACGGATTCTCTTATATTTTTAATCCTGAAAATAAATGCTAAAAGCTTTAAATGACTGCACAATCCATTATAAAAGTTCGAGTTGTTAACGATAGCAATTAGAGAAACATAATGGAGAAGATGAAGAATCATGTATTATTGTATTAACCACATAAGAGCAACGTACTCATTCAAACTATAATCCACTTGGATTTAACAATGATCATCCTTCACTTGAGGGTAATTAACAACTAACTCCTACTTTAGGGATCTTAGAGGAACTTCCCTTTCTAGAGAGAGACTCACATTAACTTCTTTCTAAATATGGCGATGATCTAACTATCCTAATCCCCTAAACCACATTAATTAGACCATTTATATAAACTAGGGCCTTAACCAATTAATCAACGAATCAACTTATATTTTCAACACGCCCCTTCAAGCTGAACCCTATTAATCTCAAAAGTGCTCAACTTGAACAACACAAATTGGAGGGTGATAGGTGATTTAAACCAAACCATTTTCAATCCACAAAATAATACATAAATTTCTTCATAACAATCTTCCCCATATCTACTTTTGACAATTCACAAACTGTTGATCCACTTCTGACAATGCTCTAGTCTCCTTGACTTTTCAAGATCTGTACAGAGAATAATGTGCCATCTGACATGCTTCAAAATTCACCCTTAAAAATCTGATACACTTCCACGATTAATCAAAACAAGATGCAACCTGTTATACTTGCAATCTTCTTCTAAAAATCTGATCCTACACTGTATATAATTACCTTGACTAATACTGTCATGATGTCCACCAGAAATGCCACAAGAATTTCTCATGCTTCACTTTCAGACCATCCCAGGCAGTAGCCATATTCTGCTGCAATACCAAGCTTCATAATCCAACATAATGGCCCTATTCCTTGCCCTCTTGTAAGCTGAAACCATAGCATCAATTGAGAGCCTTCTAAGATTGGAGTCAAGTGCCACCACTCCAAATCCAAAACTAAGCCCCATGCGTGAGAGGTATTATATGAGTGACCAATTAGCTTGCAATGTTTTGGGAGTAGTGAAGAAACGACTTGTCCATTAAGTGGGAAAAGCCCACCATTAATACCAGTATACCACCTCTATTATGAGCGTACTTCAGAGGCTTTATCTTCACATAGTTCACCTTGACATATTCAACATATGGCGGTGAATAATGGTATATCTCCAAGCTCATTTTCTTCTTTGCAGAAGATAGCAATAGAACTCTTGACTTGCCCACCTCATCTTTTACAGCTGCTCGATCATTAAGGTTCACAGCCTGTAGCATGTCACTCTAAAGCTCCACAACATACGACATTGAAGCCAAGCTTGACATACTTAAACCTTCAATCTCTATTGCTATAGTTTCATCAAGTGCCTTTGAAGAATTGCTTGGCATGCCATATCTAGCTTGCCCAAGACGACGCATATGCCCAATAGTAGTGAGGATGCTTTCCACCTGACCCACCAAATGCCTGTTGCCGCAAGTCTAGCAGCACAAAGACTTTATCCCTCACTTGCAGCGGCGGCGGCGAACACTGCTTTGCCTTTAGTCTAGACGCAAACTTCGATGGCGGCGAGCGATGACGGTGAATACATCGCAGGGTTCTTGAAAGCTAGTGTTTAATGTCCACATCATGTTGTTTCATTTTACTATTGGTGACTCGCGTTAGAGGAATAGGGTGATTAGTAATTGAACTTTGGAGCTCTTATGCTGTAATTTCTTCTTCACGCCTTTGATTATATCTTTGGGCTCCCAACGATTGGAATTGACAGGATCACAGATTTAGGAGGTTAGAATAGTTACATCCTTATCATGTTTAAAGAGAGATTAATATGAGTCTCACTCTAGATTTAGAGACAAGGGCTTATGCAACCTCAATGTCCTTCATGGAGCTAAAAGAAGTCAATCTCAAGCTGCAATTGCCTAATCTGATAAAGTTAAATTAGCTTCCAGGTACTTCTTGGTCAAACCTTTTTTCTTCCTTTTTCTCTATTTGGGGCTACTAATATCTGAAAATTACAAGGTAGGAACCATACTTTAACATCAATATCGTTGGCTTTTATTTGTCCAATAAATTTTGACACATCTTGAATTGCATCAAAATGTTTGGAAACATGAAGAAACAACTACAAAAGATTTTTAAGAGCTTATAGAGGAAGTTATCATGCGAATAACAATGAAGATAGGCATTGAATTCGAATCTGAAAATCTAATTTTAGTTTGTTTTTAAATTTCATTTGTAGCTTATTATAGACCGCTTATTTTACAGTTGATATTCATGTTTAGTACGCAAGTTTATTTTGGGTTAATTTGTTGAACACGCACAAAATCTTTTAAGAACCGGAGTGAATCCATGAAAAGACTCCCACTCGGTTACATTTAATTAGCACTTAAATTACCGAGTACTTCTTATAAACATGGCCAGGGATTGGTGTCCGTGAATGATCCAGTTTGAGTCGTGAGGTCCCTTACTCTCTTTTTTCCTTTGTTTTCTTTCCCCGAACCTCTTCTACGTGGTCTTCATTTCCAAACTTCTTACCCGAATACTAACTCTTCAAATTCTATTCTAGGTCTCAGCTTGACCCCACACCAACTTCCTCCATATTGATATTCTTTCTGCTAACCTTTCGCTTTCCATGCTGTTCTCATTCTTCATCTGTGAAACTCGTATGTTTTATTGAAGCCATGCTCCTCTCGCATCTAAATAATTTTCGTTTTGCCCTTACCATAATCATTACGGCTTTGTTTGGTTGGAGGTTTTATTAAGTTAGGTTAGGTTGGAGTGAGATTGGAGGTAAAAAAATGGTGTTTGATTGGAAGGAGGTTAGATTAGGTGTTGGATGTTTTTTTGTCTTCTAGTAGTCACCTAACCTAGGTTGTGAACCCTCTAAAATTAGGGTTTTTCCTAAGTGAGAGAATATTTATCTGCAATTGTGACTAAATTGCCCATGACAATTTTTTAAAATTCCAGCACTACCCACCCTTATAAAACTTGACATCCTGATTCAACGAACTTTCCACATTCTTCTTTGGTGTTAATGGGATCCAACATGAACTGGCCGGATTTCTCCGTCTCCTTGGTTTTTTTCACTTTGCTTTTCTGTTGTTCTCTTGTACACAGCTCGGAGGAGGAATCTGCAACCCAATCGTTGAACTCTTTTGTTCAAGAATATGCTTACAATACATTATAAATAATAATAATTTTATAAATAATTATTTATATGCTTACAAGAATAATTATTTTATAAATAATACTTTTATAAATAATTATTATTAATAAATACATTATAAAAGAAGAAGGAAAATATGTAGAAAGGTATTTTTGTTCCCTTATAATTAACTAACTTAATCTAACCTCCTGAACCAAACAAGATACCAAACCTCACCTAACCTCTGTTTGAACAAAACAACATTATAATATTATCTAATCTAACTTAAATAAACCTCACTTAACCTAACATTCTTTGAACCAAACACACTCTACAAGTTACCCTTTGTTGGGGTCTAGATAATAGCCAATAGACAAACCCTTAGGGTGTGTTTGGTTTGAGGGGAGGGGAGGGGAGGGGTGAGAGGGAATGAGAGGGTGGGTAAATTACCTTTTTGGGTTGAAGGAATTTTAATTTTGGGCAGGAATCCACAATTTAAAAAAAAAATGAGAAAGTAAATTTTGGGCGGGAACCCAAAATTTAAAAAAATGAAAGAGTAAATTTTGGGTTTCTTTTGTCCAAAATTGTAATTTCCCGCCCTCCCCTTCCCTCCCCCAAACCAAACACACCCTTACGGTGTGTTTACCTTTTTGGATTGAAAGTATTTAAATTTTGGGCAGGAACTTAAAATTTAAAAGAACCTAAAATTTAAAAGAAACGAGAGTGTAAATTTTGGGCGAGAATCCAAAATTTAAAAGAATGGGATGGTATATGCCGTCCAAAATTGTAATTTACCCCCTCCCCTCCCCTTAAACCAAACACACCTTTAGATTCAACGGTGGTGCTTTCCTCCAAGTAATTCACTTGCGTAGTACACAACTCAATTTTAACCAAGTTAAAACTACGTTTACATAAAGGATCAACATTCCAGCTGCCATAATATTCAAAGAAACATATCAGAAGACGTTTATTTTAGCATTTAACATATTTTAATTGATTTTTTTAAAAAATATTATTTTATTTAGTTATCTATAATACGAATATCAACGGCATAATTTGGAGCAACTCTGCCTAAAAAACATTTCTGCACTCGCACGAGTAATTCAAAGTCATCTTTAAGAAACCAAAACCATTGCTTATTACATAAATTTTTTTTAATATGTTTGTTTAAAATTTTTTAAAATATCCAAAATAATTTTTTTTGATTATTTTAAAGCTATTTTGAATAACTCATAATTTTCTTTTTAAGTGTTCTTTTATTATTATAGCCAAACACAATATCTTTGTTTTTTATTATTATAATCCAATTTTATTATTCATTGTACCCATCATTCGGTTCTTTTCCTTTTGCAAATTCGGTGGTGCTGAGGTCGAAGATGAGGGCTATGGAGTGGGAGTGCAGCAGATCTGGAGAAGCTGCCAACAAGAAGAAGCTCCCAACAATGGAAGACACACATTATCGGCAAATCTAGAACGAAAGAGAAGCATTAAATCATGGAGCATTTCATTGTAGAGGGAGGATGAAGGAGGTGGTTTTGCGGTGTCAGAGCTATTGACAAAGGTCAAAGAGGAGTGATCACATTGTGCTTGAGCGGTGTGAAGAAGGGCATTACAGGAATACCAAAAAGTTTCAGGGGCAAGTTATTCACATCATGTCAAAATATCATCCCTCCCCAAAGGTAGAGGTGGAAACAGGCCAAGCGGTCTGTCGAGGGCCTGCAGTTTGGCCTGTTTTCAGTCTGGCCTGTCAGAAAAAAAGGCCAAGCCCAGGCTTGTTTGAAGGCTTGTTTTTTTAAACAGGCCAGGCCCAGGCTTATTACTAGGCCTTTTAAGGCTATCAGGCCGGCCTAGTAGTATTTATAAAAAAAAAAAATTGGCCACCCCAAATTGTTTGACTCTCAACTTGGGCCGCCCCAAATCACTCTCTTGCACCCAAAAAAAAATTGAGCACTGTGGTCTCTCTCTCTCACTCTTACTCTCACTCGGACTCTCTCGATCTCGACTCCCACTCTCTATGTCAAATCTCAGATTCTTAGCTCAGCCGACCGTCGATCGTTGTCCCTCTCTCACGCTCTCAGTCGATCACTATGACTTCGATCTCGGGCCTTATTCCTTTCTCAGTCTCAGATCTCATATCTCAGATCTCGTCCCTGTTCCTTTCTTCATCTTCGCCTTGATCAGAAGACCTAACTAGTCGATCACTGTTCGTCCTCTCCTTCCTAAACTGAAGTCCTAAACCTCTGTGAGTCATCGTCCTCTCCACTCTCCGTCTGACCGTCGGCCGTCCTCTCCGTCCTGAACCTCTAAGAGTCATCGACCGTCGGCAGATCTCAAGTTCTGGTGAGTCAACTCTTTCGATTTGCTTGCTTTTCTTCTGATTCAATTTGTTATCGACCGTCGGCAGATCTCTCCGTCCTGTTCTTGTACACTGAATTTTTTTTGTTTTGGGTCATGGTCATAAATTAATGGTAATCCAAGTGGAATGCTGGGGGATATTCGTTTTACATTCTCAAACTACGCATTTGTAATCAACAAATATTGTGCTTGCAATTTGAAGCTTTTCTTGTGTCATTGTTGTTTGTTGGTTGACTTGTCTTTATATTGAGAAATATCAAAGTAACTTGTTTGTTATCAATTCAGATTTCCATTCCGGGCTTTTATTTATTTATGTTTGATAGCAATGACAATTTTTGTTCTTCTGTTGTTTGTTTTTGGCGTTTTTGGTCTTCTATTTTGTCCTAAGTAGTGTCATGTTTTGTTGTTGTATTTCAGTTCGTCCCAACTCCCATGGTCTGATTATTAATGTCCTGTTGAGCATTGTTGAAGATTTGATGTGAAGGTGAGAAGAATCATTAACTTCAAATTATGGGTAAATATGCTGTATATTGGGTAAATCTGCATTCTGCAGAGAGCAAATGAATTGCATGTTTTTTTCCCTTTTGTTTCAAATTTCTAAGGTATGTTATCATTTATTACAATGGGCATGACTTATTCTATTTTCTTTTCCCATTCCTTTTTTGATGTAGGAGAGTGATTTGCATGTTCCAAAAGTGGATGCCGCATCTAACAATGGGCATGAATTATTGTTCTGTGGATTTTTGATCATAGCCTAGTTTTGTTTTCCCAAGATTATTGTTCATGCAAGAATTTCTTGTAGGTGCTAGTTATTTTTTTTTTATATTAATGGGGCTGAGCCCACATACAAATGGCGTCCTCTGATCCATAATGACTTTATATTGTATGTGTTATTTTTTATTCATACAATGGCGTCCTCTATAAAAAAAAAAATTGTAACTAAGCATGTTTTCAGTCTGTTTAGGATGTCAGTTTGTTTGACCTGTTTAGGATCTTTTACAAATTCAGGTTTCCTCAATAGGCCATAGGCCAAACCAGGCCGCTCAAGCCTAATAGCAAGGCTCCAACAGGCCACAGGCCTAGCCTGTTTCCACCCCTACCCAAAGGAGGCTAATTGCCAAATAAGGGGAGGGAAGGAAAATCCCACCCTTACCTTCCATGCCCCTCCCCTCCCCTTAAACCAAACAAACCTTAAAGGCTTGATTGGTATGAGGGGAGGGAAAATGAGTGGAGGATTTTTTTTTTTTTTTAGTTGGATTAAAAAAATGAAGTTAAAAGTTTTAAATTAATTCTTATTATTTTTTTATTTTATATCTGTTCTTTATTTACATTTTGTAACACCACTTCCCTAATCCCCCCAAATTAGGAACCACGGCGACGTTGAATTACACGCCACCACGTAACCAACTATACAACTGCAATCCCCACACACACTCCTATAACATAAATTTACGCAACCCTACGCCATGCGCGGATTCCTCGTCTCCCGGCGTCCAAGAAACTTAACATTCTCTCTTCATAATTAATCGTTGCTCAGAAGACATACAGGTCAATTAACAAACAGATATGATCAACATTCTAACATAACATAACAACCAACCAACTCACATGAATGAACACAAGAAATACAGAGATAAAAATATCCTAGATATGGAGATATTCCATTTATGCAAATCTAACGCAATCCAGAGTCAAAATCAGAAAACATAATCTGGCAGCTGGAGAGGGAATCGGGCCACAATAACTTCGAAGGGACTTCCTTCTGGGTTAGCCAAGCTGACATAAGACGGGCAAGGGTCAAAAATAACCCACATTAGACATTTCAGTTGCAATTATGAGGTGCTTTGTGCAAGATTTTGAATCAACTCAGAAAGACAGGAGTAATAGCCAAACAAGGGGAAAAAACACTGGCCAAACGAATAAAAAACAAGAAATCATCCTTAGAGACATCAAGGTTTTAGAATGGCGATCGATGTTCAAGTGGACATCCAATTGACTCGATAATTAATTTGCTCAAAAATGAAACCACAGCAATACGCCCGCCAAGCTAATTGGTCATCCTAATGGAAAAGTTAAAACAAGTGTAACCTTAAATAATTAGATTGGGTATTTTCGTGCATCATATCCCACTTACCACGTAACCTCGGTATTTCAGTATTTCTTTAATGTCTCTAGATACATAAGATAGTTTCAAACTTCCATTACTAAACTTGTTTTAGAGAATTTGTCACCAAAAAACGGACAGATGTTTAAGAAAAGGGACATTAATCTTTTGATCTCTATAATTTTGACTCAGTCCTTACACTTTGACTTGATACAACCCAGTTTTTAAACTTTAACTCGATGCAATTCAATCCATATAGTTTTAACCATTGAAAATATTTGTCTTTATATTTTAGATAATAAAATCATACATTTCATAAAACTTAGGGACTAAAGCTTTATATGATTAAAACTAAAACAACTAAGTTGTGGTGAGTTAAAGTTTAGACACTAAATTTCAACTAATTTAAAACTATCAAACTATAGGGACCAAAAGATTCATTTTTCTTTTAAAAAATCAAACATTCACAGTCCAATGAGCTTTTGGTAAGGTTACCGTGATTTTACCAGTTTAGACTTCCTCTCCTCTTCACCAATTTCATCATAACACAGCCTATGGAATAAAATATGATTTCAGTCTTTCAAAACCTACTGTTTCCAAACTCAACCGAGACATAAATCAGCACCATAACAGAAACCACTAGAAAAATCACAAAAGAAAATTTAAAAGAAAAAACAAGGACTAGGTACGACTAACAGCTATTAATGGAATCCTGATTACCTTTTCTTGGCAAGGTAAGCAATAAGAAACATTATTTTATGCGGTAAGAATTATATGCCACGTGAAAAGTGCTGAAGCCATATTCAAAAACTTACGAAAGCCAATACATAATTAGACCTCCAAGTAATATTAAAGACCATATTTCTCGATCCTACAGATTAACGTCATGTGCATTAGTCATTAACAAATCCTCAATGCTGAATCACAGTAGTGTTTCACATGAAATAACTGGCAAGCTAAATCAATCAATCATCATCATCATCATCATCAACAACAATAATAGAAACTAACGAACCCAACAAACAAATGAAATACCTGCCAGGGACAAATGTAAAAGAGCCTTCAATGGAACCTGAAGGTGTCGGTAAAGGTGTGCAACTCTGGTACACAAATTCCTTATCACCAGGATACAAAAGCGGGAACTGCAACCACATAAGATTCAGCTTAATAGCCTAGCTACTATAATAAGAAATCACTTGAAAACCGGAAATCATAAACCTTCACAAGTTTTGGAAATTGGCTCCAAACAGCCAAAATTTGTTAGGTTACATGCTTTTCCCCCTCCAACCCCTCCCTCTCTCAAAAACAATCTCGTGAGCACCTCATGGCATTCAGATACGCAATTCTTGTCTGCAGGGCAGTCGGGAGGCTTGGTTTGGCAAAACTAAGCCAGAGAGGAAAGAATTTGCTGAAATCAACATTAATTCACCATAACTGGATTGATGTCTGGTCATAGACTAGCTCACAGTATTAGACGCACAAGAACCAGTATGAGCTCAAAGGTATCAAAGGAATGTTTTGTTGATACATCTAAAACATAAAGAGGGTTTATTCAATCATTACACACCTAATACATCACAGTATCTCCCTATTTATAATAATAAAGAAGTCCCTAACTAATTCCCTTCACTAATTCGTAACTACCCCTAATCACTAGGTAACAATTCTTCCACCATCAAATTGACCCTTTGATGCACAACAGATTGGGAACTCACTCACACACTTCATATTGCATAGACAGAACTGATCTGGAGTGGAAAAACAGAAACAGAGAAGGGGAGAGGGAGAAACAGAGGTGGGAGGAGGGAGAGAGAGACTGATTTGAACAGAAAAAGAGGGGGAAATTCAGAGGGGAAGAGACGAAGGGAGGGAAAGAGAGAGAGCTCCCATAGCTAACCATAAATTCATTCATCAAAATCTGTTTTTGTACAAACGGGACACACATATATATAGTTGAGGTTTCCTTCTCATGAAGGAAACATCCGCTTGCTTCTACCCTTTCTTTCCTATTAAGTAGATCATCAACTTGCTAGATAAAATAATAATAAAAACATCCACTTGAAGCTATAAAAAAAAGTAAATATGATAAATATAAAAGTAAGCTAGGCTTTCTCAAAATATTAGTTCCTGTATTCTATCACCCTTGTCCTAAAGGATTGGAACAACTCAAATTTTGAAATTCAAGATAACAAACCTGAAATTCTGGAAGTGGTTAAAAAATAAAGGATCTTCAAATGCATCCAATGCATTGCGCGTCAATTTTGGCCTTCCTTTCTTCATTGGATTTCCCCCATGATACCCAAAAGTCCACTTCGCAATACCACTTATATCAGGCCTTTTTATTCCTGTTGTACTAGAATATCCAAGGTCCACTTGGTTTCTGTATTCTTTCTAGGTTAAGGCCAAGCAATGGAAAGCATAACTTGAACCATTTGCAAACACTTGACAGTCTAGACAATACTTTTCATGGTAAGGTGCTATACAACTTGCCTTCCAGTTTGAGCGTGTTATCTTTTCCATCGGGTTCATCTCACTTTCAATGATCCATAAGGCTTGTTTTGGGTGAGAAATAGAGGATGATGCTAAGAAGAAAATGCCAACAAACAAGGGCAACATTAATTGCTCTTACTCAGTGTTCCTCGTAGTAAATATGTAAATAATAACAATAATAGTGAGCAGATTTTTAGGCATTTAGAGGCGAGAGAATATTGGGTAGTTATTATGATTGATTGTATCTTTATTGTTCAGGTTCTTTCCCGATTCTCCTTGATTCTGTTACTCATGCATATATATCAGCATATACCGAATGAATGATATCTTCGGATTCCAAAAGCTATCCTGTTACTCATGCATATATATCAGCATATAAAGAATGAATAATATCTTCGGATTCCAAACGCTATCAGGCTCTACGTGGTATCAGGGCCACCCCTCTATCATTTTCTTTTCAAATTTAAAATTAAGCACATGCTTTTTTAGCTAATAATAGGTAAATTGAAACTGCTTAAATGGCAGCACCAAAGTCTTCTGAAGTAGCATTCTAAAGCATGGTAGCCAATAAGCATCCAATAAAAACGACCATATAGAGGAATATTTAGGAAAATGGGTTGGAACAATTCATCTACTTGCAAGTCATAAAAGGGCCTACTTAGCTCAGCGAGAAGCTTCAATTGGATGCATTCAATTACTACACTCCAGTATGAGATTTAAAGTGAGGAATGCCCAGTCGCATTCTCCATAAAGTTTACAACTTTACAGTAGAGCTTTGTAACTGCAATTTTCTAGGAGTGATAGAATTGAATCCCAAAAGATTGAAACTTCAAACATAAAATGGAGAAACTAACATCAACATATGGATAACAGGTGACTTACGGCCAGCAGAAAATGTCCATCAGTTCAGTTGCAGGACATCAACTGTTTAATTTTTGAACATGAAATGTGTAGAATTTTCGTATATTATTAGAAATCCCACAATTATAGGGATTAATTAAATCTAAGATTATAAGAGATAATTAGGATATTTTCAAATCTGGATCTCATTAACAGATCTGATTCTCTCTGTGTATAAATGTAATTATCCTCTCTCAGAATTATATACAACAATTATTTTCTCATCTGATTATTCTTCATGATATAGAGCTTCTTGGAAAATAACAAGAGATTAACCTAATTTTTTTTGGCACCGTCAAAACTCCCAGCAGCGTCAAGTTTTGCTGGATCCGTCGCTTCCGCTCACTGTCCGATCACATTGTCGAGCATGGACCCCTGCTCCCTAAGATCGCTACCTGGTCATTCTGTCACAGTCGGCCCTCCTCTCACAATGCCGTCATCCGTCAGCATCAACCCAGGCTCACTATCGACCTCCTCGTCTCGATATCCCAGCACCGCTGCAACGCCCATCTCGTTGATCAACGTCATTGATCGTCCGTGTCTTGGTTTCCCAGCGCTTCTACAACGTCGACCTCTTCAATCAAGGCCATCAATTATCAGCCTCCTCGTCTCGCTAGCAATACACGTCCGAGTCTGCAATTTGCTTCATCGTTTCACTCGTGGATCAATCTATCATTTTGAAAATTCGTAGGACTAAACTGTTATTTCTGAAATTTGAACCCCAAACTGACATTTTCAGTTTTGGTTAGTGTGCCTATTTGTGACTTTCGGCTTGTCTTTCGAACATTCTACCACTCAATAAATCTCAGGTCAGATTGTTCCACTTAATCTCATTAGTATGTCTACAGATTCTGATGCTTCCTCTTCTTTTATGCCATGAATTGGTGCTAATCACATCTCCACTGCTCTTCTTGTTTCTGAGAAACTTACCAGTGACAATTATCAAGACTAGTCTCAATCCATGATTCTAGCACTCGAGGGAAGGGATAAACTTGAATATATAATTGGTGAAGCACAAATGCCCCCAACATCAGAAAAGAAGGCGTTTTGAACATGGAAGTCTAGGAAATTTGGAAAGCTCTTCGACAAACACACAGCCCTATGGGGAATAGGTCCCGCATATTTGATGTTAAGAGAAAGTTGTATGATCTGAAACAAAATCACAAGCCTCTTAATGAATACTACTTTGCAAAGTCCGTTCTTTGGCAAGAATTTGATGTCCAAAAGAATAAAATTCATCATTGCCAGGCTTATGCTTCTGAGGATCGCAAAGCAAAAGAAGAGGAGCAAGTATATGAGCTACTGGTTGGTTTTGATGTGATTTACGATGATGTTAGGGCCCGGATTCTCAGTCAAGAACCTTTGCTTTCTATTCAGGAAGTTTACTCCTTTCTACGCAATTAAGAGGATAGGTGCAAATCAATGCTTTAGAATAATTCCGCTACAACTCCTAACCTCCTGAGGCCTTGGCTCTTGCTGTTCGATCCATAGAATCAAAAAGTTCCAAAGGTCGACCATTTTGTAATGATTGCAAGAAATAGGGCCACACCAAAGACACTTGTTGGGACTTTTATGGTAAACCTACTGATTGGAAGCCCAAGAAGGGGAAAGGAAGAGGCCATGTGGTTGAAGCTTCAAAAGGTGGTGAGACCTCTCAAAATGATCAGCTGAGTAAGATTATGAAAATACTTGCAGCACTTCATATTACAAAATAGCCTACTGCCACAGTAGTAAGAAGAGGTAATTTCTTGCAAGCTTTGGCTGTAATAAAAGATATGTATACAGGTAATTGCTGGATTGTTGACTTAGGAGCCTCCATTCACATGACTGATGATAAGACTCTTTTCTCATCCTATACTCCCGTTTCCAAGGGAATGACTGTGCGGATTGCTGATGACTTTGAAGTTGTTGTGACTGGAATTAGCTCTATTAAAATCTCTACTATACTTACTCTGCATTCTGTATTGCATGCTCCAAAATTAAAGTGCAACTTAATATCAGTGAGTCAATTAGCAAATGATGAACAATGTCATGCTAACTTCTTTGCTACTTACTATCTTTTTCAGGATCCATTGACAGGGATGATGATTAGGAGTGCGAAATAGCTTGATGGTCTTGATTACATTGATGAAAGTGATAGTCGTAGTATTAAATCTAGCAATAAAGTGTCTCTCCTAGTGACTTGGAGTTATGGCACAAACATGTAGGTCTTCCAAATTTCAATTACATGTCTCAAATGTTTCCATCTCTTATTTCTAATAAAAATGCATTAAAACCTAAACATCATTATACCACATTCCCAAAAATCCCATACTAGGCCTCTACACCTTTTTCCACGATTCACAGTGATTTATGGGAACCATCCCGCACACCAAATAGATCCAAATCCAAATGGTTCATCACATTTATCGATGACCATACATGTGTTAGTTGGGTTTACATGTTGAAAGATAAAACGGAGATATATCAAACCTTCCTTTACTTCCATAACATGATTCGAACCCAATTCCAAACCCAAATCCGGATCCTACACATTGATAACGGGACTGAATACTTCAATCAAGCCCTGTCCACCTTCCTAACCGAAAATGGCATTGTTCACAAAAGCCCTTGTCCAAACACATCCTAGCAAAATGGCATTGTTGAAGGAAAGAATTGCCATATTCTCGAAACTGCCAGAAACTACTAGAGCCATTATGTTTAGTAGCAACGTTCCTAAATATCATTGGGATGATGTTGTCCTTACCACCACCTTTCTCATTAACCAAACGCCAAGCCGACCATTGTCTTACAAAACATCACTTCAGCTCCTGCATAAATACTATAACCTCCCATACCTTGAGAACACTCTGCCACTCAGGGTGTTTGGATGCACATATTATGACCATCTCCATCGCACCAACAAACTTGATCCCAAAGCCCTTCAATGTATCTTCCTAGGCTACTCTAACTCACAAAAGGGATACAAATGTTATGACCCGGTCTCTAAACGTCTCTTTGTTTCCTATGATGTCACTTTCCATGAAAACACCCCTTACTATCCCCTGCCTACAATTCAGGGGGATAGAGAAAGTGAATTCGAGACAAACAATGACCTAACATTCATAGTTTATACCCTTGTTAACCCTGATACTCCTGATAATCTTGCTTCAAAGGGAGACACAGGCAAGTGGGGTGATACCTACATAAGACAACACAAAAGAGGTAGTGAGCCACAAGTTGTTGGCACTCATCAAGAGTCAGAACCGAAGGCAAGTCATAAAGAAATAGTGGTAATAGAGAGCTCTGATCTTGATCTTCTCATTGCAATAAGAAGCCCAGATCATGCACTCGACATCCCATTAAAAGGTTTGTTTGCTATAAATCCCTTTCATCTAGATATAGTGGATTTGTCTCTCATCTTGGCAGTATCAGGGTACCAGACACAATTGATGAGGCCATGGCCATATCTGAATGGAAGCAAGCTGCCTTAGAGGAGATGGAAGCCCTCAAGCATAATAAAACATAGGAGGTAGTAAATCTACCAAAAGGGAAGAAACCAGTTGGATGTAAGTGGGTATTCACTCCTAAGTATAAAACAGATAGAACTCTTGAGAAATACAAAGCCAGACTGGTTGCAAAAGGCTTCACACAGGTATATGGGGAAGATTACAATGAAACATTTGCACCAGTAGCCAAATTGAATACAATCAGAGTTTTCTTATCCATTGCAGTCAATCTAGATTGGGGTCTGCATCAACTTGATGTGAAGAATCCCTTCCTCAATGGAGAACTCAAAGAAGAGGTGTATGTGAAGTTACCTCTAGGGTTCCCAGAAAAAAGGCTAATCAAGTCTACAAACTGAAGAGGTTATTATATGGATTGAAGCAATCTCCACATGCCTGATTTGATAGATTCACTCAAGTTCTCAAGAGAGGATAAACTCAAGGGTAGAGCGATCATACCCCTATTCTTTAAACGTCATAAGGGTAAGATGGATGTTCTAGATGTATATGTTGATGACATAGTTCTTACTGGAGACGATAAGGTAGAGATCAGTCAAATCAAGAGAGCCCTTGCACGAGAATTCCAAATCTAAGACCTTGATGAAATGAAGTACTTTCTTGGGATGAAAGCTGCTTGGTCGAAAGTAGGAATCTATATTTCTTAAAGAAAGTATATACTAGACCTTCTAAAAGAAACATGAATGATGGGCTTCAGACCTAGTCACACACCTATACAAGTTGATAAAATAGATGAAGAAACATACCTTGGCAAAGTTGTGGACACAAGGAATTATAAACGAATGGCAGGCAAACTGATAAACCTATCTCATACTAGACCAGACATTACATTTGCCATCAGTGTGGTTAGCCAGCCCTCCTATGATCCTAAACAAAAGCATCTAAATGAAGTCTCCTGGATCCTTTGTTATTTGAAGGGGTATCTTGGATGTGGGTTACTATTCAAGAAGACCGATAAATGGAATGTAGAGTTGTTTACAGATGCTGATCAGGCAGGTGATCAAGATGACTGGAAATCCACAACTGGATACTGTACGTATGTGAGGTAATTTGGTCACATAGAGAAGTAAAAAGCAGAGTGTAGTAGCAAGAAGCAGTTCCGAGGCTGAATCAGAGCTATAGCACTAGGAATTTGTAAAGGAATATGGATAAAGCGTGTTCTTGAATATTTAAGGAAATGTATAAATCTGCTAATTAAGGTCTACTGTGATAACATGGCTGCAATCAATATTGCTTACAATCCGGTTCAACATGACGAGACCAAGCATGTTGAAATAGATAGACACTCTATAAGAGAAAAGGTTGATGAAGGTATTGTTGATCTGCGATACATACCATATAAAGAGCAAACCGCAGAGATCCTCACTAAAGGACTACCCGACAAGTTCGAATATCTCATTGGCAAGTTGAACATGAAGGATATCTATAGTTCAACTTGAAGGGGCGTATAGAATTCCTACATATTATTAGAAATCCCACAATGATAGGGATTAATTAAATCTAAGATTATAGGAGATAATTAGGATATTATTTTCAAATTTTAAATCTGGATCTCATTAACAGATCTGATTCTTTCTTTGTGTATAAATGTAATTAACCTCTCTCAGAATTATATACAACAATTATTCTCTCATCTAATTATTCTTCAAAATGTGTGAAATCCAAAGCAGGTCATAGAACCAAGTTACATTTAATAGGCAATTGACAAACAACAAAATAGTTAAGGTCTATTATGAAATTTCATGAAAATTGATCCAATTATAAACAATGATCAATAATATGCTTCAACAAAAGAGCATGATATTAATAAAAAAAGCAAGTTCATGAAAAGGGGGTAAATGCAACGTCGTAACTAAAGACGCCGGAAAAATTGGAAACAGAAGAAAAAGAACTTATACCTCCCCTATAACAGCTTCTCCATTGACATCAGATACAATGACATCATTAGCATGGATAAGCCAATGCCTCTGATGAAGCTGGCAAGAGTTGAAGAACATTCCATTAATGATGCATCCCTGAGGTTGAAGGGACATGCGGATTGAATAGGAAAAAAAGTACTTCTCGCGATCATCTAGAAGATCAGCCAACTCAGGTATGAAAACCGCAGATGCTCGAACCTCGATAAAATAAACAATAATTATAAGTTTCTTGAGAGATGCATCACATACATTACAGCAAAAAAGTGAAAATATATACACTATATTAGCCAATAAGCTTACTAAACCACGTGTTACATGAGCTTATCAATAATGAAATGCAGAAATAATTTGTTTGAATAAATATTAAATCACTTTATTCATAAAACCTAATGACTCAAAGACTCAATTGCTGTGCCCATGATTTTCACTTCAATTACTATTCCTGTAGCATCTCATCTCATAGGGCAAATGGGTCAGAAATATAATTCAGAAATTGATTATAAATTGACTCTAAATTCCTTGGTAACAAGACGCAAGATATAGACATATGCAATCCATACAAACATATGAAAGACATAAGCCAAACTCCAAGCAGCAAAGCAAGTTATGGTTTGGTGGTCACATACTTGTTGCAAATAAAAAAGGAACCCTTTCATGCATCACCACGCCAATGTTTTGATGCACATCCAAGCACCTCTCCCCCTCCCTTGCCTTTAGTTTAAACAAGCAAAGCAAGAGGGGGCAAAAATATGAACGTATATAATAAAAATTGCAAAACATGAGAAATTTTAGAAGTTAAATCAGTATTTTGTTTGGTCAAAAGAACTAAGTCAGCATTGAATTTGTAATGCTGTACATATTAACAAGCAAAATGACAAATAAAAAATCTGTTTGAACAAATGAAAAGGAACTAATTAATATGAAAGTTATGCAACATATTTGATTTGAGCAGGCCTCTCTATCTCAATATGACTTACCAACCAGCATCAGCCCCAACTATTGTAAAATGCTTTTCCATGCCCAGAGAAACATACAGAAAAGGAATCAAAAAATGGAGCGGTAAGAATAATCCTACCTCCACACCATTAGTTACAGCTGTTGAACAAAGAGGGGATTCTTCTGGGAAAAGACTGATGCTTCTAACATTTCCTTCTTCACAAAGTTTAATACTGCCATTTTGTAATCGGTGACCATGCTCTTCTAACCATAGTAGCATGGCATCCTGTTGTTGATCACCATTCAACCCATGTGCTAAACTAATCAGATCATGCGGTACACAAGGAATCATTTCTCCATCAGTGGCAAGATTTCTGGTTCCGACATATAGTTGACCATTGGTCCAGTTGAGGAAAAAAAGCTTTTCACTGTTTGTGGAAGAAGCAGCCATGACAATATACTTAGATTTTCTAGAAAAACCCAAGTGGCGTACGACTCGCTGAGTTTCTAGCATCACCTGACTTAAAGGTAAAAGATACACATTTACCAAATGATTATAGAAAGAGTAGCCGCCAATTAGGCCCAAAGAACTGCCAGGAGTACCATTAGAGAAATGTTCACCAGCAAATTCTTGGCCATTTTGAAAGCGATAAAGTATTCTTGTAGGAAGAGGTAATTTCACTTTTAAAGCAATCTCCAACTCCTGAATCTCATCTTCAGATGCACCTTTACAAAGTGTTGCCTCAGCTTCGGAAAAGTTATTGGCAAGCCAAGTCTTTATTCTGTCCCAACACCTTTTCACGCGTTTCACAAGGGGCCAAGGATACATAAAGAAAGCTTCACGCCAAATTTGGTAAGTTACCTACACATACAAAAATGTTGTCTCAACCCTAGCTGCACCAAGAATCAATAGGACAAGTTCGCCAAAAAAAATCAAGAAGATACATTTTAAAAAATCAATATTAAGGATTATGATTCAAGGGAGCCAAATAGCTCATTAACATGGTTGTTTGAACATACATGGTCTTTGGTATTCCCAGTGTAATTATCACCGTTTGGTATTGCTTGTGTATATACACATGTTGAAAATGCTTGCCTCGGACCATGTGTTAGGATAGTTGAATGGTCAATTAGGACTATATATTCTGTGACTTTGGAATTTAAACAATCATTATGATAATACACCATAACATTTTTTTGCTTGGCTTGTTAGTAGAGCTTTCTAGGCAAATGCCATGACTTCCTAAAATCCCCTAATTCATCTTCTACTCAGTAAAATGACTATGTCTCCAACCCCAAAACAAGCCTTTGTCGAACACCATTTCACTGCTTAAAGGCATCAATCAGTTGCGTAAAGCTAGGTAGGTTGAATTATCAATTATCTACTCTAGCAATCCGTAGTCCTTCTTCAGCTTCACAGAAATAACCTTGAATGTTATATCACTAGTGAAATTCCATGCCCACCATTGACTCATCCTGAAGATGTGGACAATAAGCTAAAACCAGCATTTGGTATATGACCAACCGGCTTCCTAAGAACTAGCTCTTGAATACAATGGCCATAGAATTCTCAGCACAGATGACCCATTGCAAGACAATAAAGGAGTAATGGAATGCACTCAAATTCTTCAACTTTAGGTGCTAATTCTGAATCTTTAGGTGCTCCTGATTCTTCTGTTTCTAGAAGTCAAGATGCTGCATATGTTAATTATCAACACAATGGTGAAATTCCTCAACAATCTCTTTCCAAACATCCTATGGTTATTAACAGTCATGGTGGTATCCTAAAGTTAAAGGCTCCCTTTCATGGTCTGACAACTAGCTGCCATAATACTAATGATGTAGAACCAGCTTCTCTGTGAGAAGCTTTAGCCTCTAGAAAGTGGCTTGTGTTCAATAGCACCTATTGATAAGAACCAACCACTATTTGTGTTTTATGTTTTATTATGTGTCGTGTTAATAGTGACAAATGTCCATTGTTGGTTATTACAAATTAGTTGAAGTTCTTTGTATTTAGATGTTGGTTACTTTTAGTTATGTTGTCAAAACTATAAATATCATGTTATGTACTTTGTCAAGGATATGGATGAATGAATGAAGTTATTGTTGAGATAATTCTTTCCTCTTTTCCCCTAGAACCCGATTTTGGTTCTAGCCTCTCTCTTCTTCTCTCCTTCCTCTTCCTTCTCTTCTTCTCTCTTTCTCTCTTCCCTTTCCCCTATTTCTACTTCTATTTTCTAGGTTCTAACAATTTGGTATTAGAGCCGTTCTTTCCAAACCTGTTGGGCATAATGGTTACTCATCACACCATAATTTGATAGGCTAATTCATGGCATATTGGGAATTTTAACACACTTTAGGTGCCATATTTGCATAACTTAGCACTACTTTTTGTTAGGAGTCATTGTCTTGAATGGAGCCCATTTTCAGGGCGATTTGGTCATATTCATCCAATTGAATTCCTAGCACTTTTGATGCTACAAAGTGTTGGTTTTGCATTGTAGGTACCTTAAAAAAAAGGAGAAAAACACCAAGAACCATGAACAAGACTCAGTCAAATTACCCAAGTGAAGAATTGAAGCTTCTGTGCCACCGGCTTCAGTAAACATGTTGGCCAAAGCAAACTTCGCCTGATTGTGGAAAAGGACTCTCTATGTCATAGGCTTCAGCAAATATTTTGTTGGCCGAAGTGAATTAACCTTTCTGAATAATGTTACTCTGTTTCATGTGCTTTGACGAACAAGATGTTGGTTTCTCTCTGTCATGTGCTTCGAAGAACAACATGTTGGTTGAAGCAAATCACTAAATTTTGTAGATGCGAAAGCACGCATATTGTTGTCAAAAGGACCCAAACTAAACCCAAACCATCCCAGACCCAACTCCAACTTATAACGGACTTGAAATATTCGAACCTTAGCCTCATTTGGCAGATTTTCTTCACTCCATTCACTCCCATTCCTTGTCTCCCATCGCTTATCCATCACACTCCACATTCTTCATTTCCTTCACTCTATTCCTCCACATTTACCAATACCCACTCATTTCTTCCATCTTCTTCCATCATTTTCATCCAGTTCCTCCTTTCTCCAAGGGTACTCAAGTTTTACTACTGGCCATGGTGATCTTGAGTTCCATGAGAGGCTAGGGTTTCAACTTTTGAGGATTGGGAAGACTGACTTGAGTTCTAAGGCTCAGTAGGGAGTTTTTCTTAGTTCCTTTATGAATTTCTTATTGTCATAGTAATTCCTAGCTATGCACTAAGATAGTTTCAGTAGGAAGATGTTTTGAGTTATTTTGGACTCCATATTGTTAAGCTAAGATTGTGATTGGATTTGGATTATTGCAATTAGATGATTGTCCTTTATATATTTCCTATTAATCCATTGAGACTATGCTTGCTATGTGATTACTAGTTTGTGTAGTTGATTTGGGTTAATATGAGTGTCGCGATTGTGCATTCATACTGGAAGAAATATTTACATTAATTCAATCCATTTCAAACATCAAGTGTTTCTTTAATAACATTCCTAAGCAATAGTTATAAATGCAATCATAAGAGTAGTTATTGATTAGAAGTGTTAGACCCAATGTGATTACTTGGAGTTTTTAGCCAAGACTCAATGAGTTTCAACTCCTATATCATTTAGTGAGCTAGGATTGCCAACTGAACCAATCCCAAGATATTCACTTTATTCATTCCCATATCCATACCATTTTTATCCAAAAAGACCAAAAACATAGTATCTTATGATTTTATTTCATTCTTTCCCTTGCCTATTCTCAAACAAAACCCAAAAACCAATTTCCCCTTGTTTTCATTGCATTTGTATGGCCTTTAGATCACTTAGGAATCAATAAAAGGCTCTTCGAGAAAGAGAGAATGATCTTAGGTTTGCCTATATGCAATCCTTGGTAAATTATTGATTGTGGACCCCAAGGCTAACAATAAAAAGTCAATTCCACTTATGGTAAAGATCTCCTTCTTCTAAACCCCAACCCAAAACCTTCCCCTACTTCTCCTAAATCGAATAATTCTTCAAACCCTTTGTCCACTAAACTTTTATCAGCAACTAACTGCAATCACAACCAAATTAAATAATTCAGAGGCTGAGATGACTGCCTTGAAACATCAGAACCATCAACCACTAGTAAAGGGAAGCAAGATAATAGAATTGAAGAAGAATAGCGTACAGCCTTCTTTTGGACATTTTACACGGGGGAATATGTGGTTATGTGTTGAAGACAGCAGCCATGATTCTGTGGAAAATAAAGATAATTTTGGACATTTTACACGGGGGAATATGTGGTTATGTGTTGAAGACAGCAGCCATGATTCTGTGGAAAATTAAGATAATTTTGGACATTTTACACGGGGGAATATGTGGTTATGTGTTGACAGCAGCCATGATTCTGTGGAAAATAAAGATAATTTTCAAAGGCAGTTAATGATGTCAGTTACTGCATTGACCAAAGCAGATACCACTACTCCACAAATTTTGAAACTGACAAGTAGTTACACAGAGATAAAGAGTTATTCTTCAGGTGTGGGGATAAATTTATTTATGGTCATAAATGCAAAACCGCCTTCCTATCGCCTTGAAGACAAGGTTGATTTCCTAGGGAAGGGTATTGAGAGGAGCCAACCACTATTTGTGTTTTGTGTTTTATTATGTGTCTTGTGTTAATAGTGACAAGTGTCCATTATTGGTTATTGCAAGTTACTGGCATTTCTATGTATTCAGGGCTTGGTAGTTACTTTTAGTTATGCTATCAAAAATATAAATATCATGTTATGTACTTTGTCAAAGATATGGATGAATGAATGAAGTTATTGTTGAGATAATTCTCTCCTCTTTTCCCCTAAAACTAGATTCTAGTTCTAGTCTCTCCCTTCTTCTCTTCTTCCTTTTCCTTCTCTTCTTCTCTCTTCCCTCCTCTCCTCTTTTCTCTTCTAACTTCCTATTCATCTAGAATCACATATTTTGATTCTAGATTTTTTCTTCTTTTCTATTCTTCCTCTTCTCTTTCTTCCCTTTCCCCTATTTCCACTTCTAGTTTCCAGGTTCTAACAGCTATGAAAGAAGAATATAATGCTTCTATACGGAATCAAACTTGGCAATTGATTCCCCATCATGATCAAATGCTAGTTTTAGTCCAGTGGTAAAAGTAACCACAGTTCAACTAACCGTGAATCAAGTCAAAAGTCAATGTCAGTTGTGAAAATATACTTCATGCTTGTTATAAGAAACATCCTAGGCTTGGGTTAGACATCAAGGCTTGTGAAATTATTGATCTCTAATTCTTTATGATGTTTTAATGGCAAATTGGGTTGGCTGCCTAGATGATATTCATTCTTCAGCAGGGCAATGTGTTTTACTTGGCAATACTTTAGTTAATTAAGCATCTAAAAAGGAAAAGAGTGGTTGCTAGATTCAGCATTGAATCTGAGTACAGGTGTCTTGCTTTTTTGGCTTCTGATTTGGCATCGATTCAGTCATTATTAACCAAAATAAGAGTGCTCATAAAACGAGTACCACTTATTTGGTGTGACAATATTGGAGCAACAGGGTTAGTTGCTAGTTTGGTGATCCATGCTCAAACTAAACACCCAGAACTTGATATTCACAATGAAAGAGATCAAGTACTGAGTAAACAATTACTTATTCTGAAAGTTTCATCTTCAGAACAATTGGCAAGCTCATATACTAAACCTTTAGCTCATAAAATGTTCTGCACTTTACATAGTAAAGCAAACTAGGAATGTGTCAAGAACCTTCTGGTTTGAGGGGCGAGTTAAGACTAAAGTCATGCAGCAAATTAGCATAGATATTTGAATAGGTGTGATCTTTGGTATTCCCTATATGCAATCGTCACTTTTTGGTATTCCCTGGGAGTGACATTTAATTACCATTGGTATTCCCGATGCATAATTATCACTCTTTGGTAATCTATACAGGTATTAACACTTATTAAACATGCTTACCTAGGACTGTGTGTTCTCTTTAGATAACCTGGGTGAACAATCTAAAAATAATAGTACACCGTATTACAGCAGAGTAATAGTACAACATATCATGGGTGCCTAGCATTAAGTCTGTCACAACTGATTATCCATTGACATCCTTATTTTTCTTATTTGAAAAGCAGATATCAAATGAAAGGAACTGCAGAATAAAAAATCAGATGTTGAAATGGAAATCAGGACAACGGCCAAGGAAGTTCGTGTTTGGGGATTAAATAGTGAGAGGCAATAGAGTGCACGCACCACACCCTTTTAGATTTTGACCAAGTCAAACCAGTAATGTTGAGAGCTTCCTATCCAACCCAGAACCCTGGGTGAGACCACGACTAACTAGCATGGCCGCACGTTCTGCTTGAGTAAAAGACGCAAGAACATACAATTTGACAGATTTAATGAGCCAAATTGACCAAGGGCCCAGCAGCTTTGTCTCCATTAAACAATAAAGACGTCAAGCACAGTTCGAAGTTGGATGAATAGAGAGAAAATTTCCAATGAATTCGAGCAGTTTGGATTGACAAGATTTTCATGTCGAGCGCCGAGATGCAATAAGAACATAAGATACTAAGGAACAATTTTTTTGTCGGGGGTAATGAATAATTGAAGAAATGGCAAAAGCACAGAACAACAAAGTCATATCGCTTTTAATGAAGGGTCACCTTGAATGAAGGTACGGGATTTCCGAGAAGATCTACAGGGTTGGTGACACAGAGATCCTGGGAGCAAACTCTGAACCATAGAGAGTCTTCGGAAGCCGAAGACCTAAACCTCTTGCTCACACAAGCAACTCTGGCAATGTCTTCAGGACCTAGTTTGGTAAGGATTACGTGCAGCGCTAGATCTCCCACCGACTCCAAACCCATCCCTCTCCCTCGCAGGAATGCTCTCTGGAGCAACCACCGGGGATGTGTTCCTAATCCGAAGGACTTTTTTCTGGTACAGTACACATATTTCAATATATTGCCGCACACAATCGAAGAGCAGAAGGAAAATGAGTGAAATACTGAAATATCCCGTTTTAAAATTTTTATGGTTTAGAACTAGAAGGCCCTGCATTGTATAGGTGACCTTAGGTCTTGCCTCCTTGCTGCAAGGAGTACTAGTCGGAACCATTTCTTTGGATGGATTTTTAGGGAAGTAAATTTGGTAGGCGACCGAGTTATCAAAGTTTTATTGGATGGGTCAATTTTCAAGGAAGTAAATCTCATGGGTTATTGGCTCTTATATTGAAGGATATATAAGAAGTAGGAGAAAGTCAAGGTTGATGTTTTGTGATGTGTAATTATTTTGTATAAATGTAAACCTAATACATATTTATTAATGATATCCTTGTTGGCAAAAAAAAAAAAGGGGACTTTTTGTCCATTTATCAAAATACTCCCTTTCATACTTTATATAAGATATATCTATCTAATTTGATTTAATTAAGAAAGTTAGTTAAGTTAATAAATATAAAATATATTTTCTAAAGCACCATGTTCAATCTATCTTAATTCCCATATTCCCTCTCATTTTTAATTATTGTTGAGGGAGTTTTGATAGAGATAAATTAGGAAAATATTAACAAATATAAAAAAATATGTATTATATATAGGACTAAAATCAATTCCTTAAATATATCATATGTTAAGGACTAGAGGGAGTGAATTATTTGTGGGGGTAGTATAATAATATTAATCTTCAATCATATGAAAGAGTTATATGTCTAACTAGAACCTCACATGAAAAATCTTTGGGTTCATATATTCCTGGGTTAAGGTGCAAAAATATATATGAGCCTTTTCATAAAAATACGCCTAACATCAAAAGCTTTTTTTAGGGGCAAAATAACTATGTGAATACAAAATAGGTGCAAAAGTCCGATTTTCTGTTAGTGATAGATAACGACAGTTAGTTTTGCCAGCTAGAGTCATTTCCATTTATACTGTGCAACTTTTCGTAAACAAGTGAATCATATATATGAACAACACAAATTGAACAGGTCGTAATTTCAAGTGTTCAACTTTTCATGAATAAGTGGAATTCTCCTATGAATAACACACTAATTTTCTGATGGTCGGAACTCTAACAAGGACACCTCCAAAGCTACAGTAGCCAGTCGCAGAAGGTACGGCAACAATCAACCTTTTTTTTTAAAAAAATAAAGCAAGGGACATTATTGTGCTTTTACCTATAAAATTTATTTTCATTTTGGTTTTTAGTCATGCAGTAAAATTTTGAATATGTTTGTCATTGACTGAAATAAATTTGGTTCAACGTCCTTTAATGAAATTTTCCTAATAAATATCGCTGATTAACTTGAAACAGAAATTCAGCCAATAAAATTGAGTGGCAGCAGCGTCTTTTTCGACTTGTGGGGAGCTTTCATTTTCTTAGGGTGTGTTTGGAAGTGTTAGCCAATTCATTCAACTTATTCAAGCATGCCTATTTACATAAAAACACGAATTTCACATTTTTAATAAAAACCTTAAAAAATTAAATTGATTCTAAAGATAAATTAATCTCAATTTCATCTTTTAGTTATTGTTTCAATCTGCCACGGAACACCTTCAAATTACTGCTTGCGTTGATTACGAGTTAAAAAAATGCACTGCGACAGAAGGTGTGGTTAGAAGATGGAGTCGAAAATTGTCTCCATCAAGAGGGACAAGCGATCTTAATTCATTTGCATTTGGACGGTATCTTGGGCATTTCAATAATTAAGCATATTTGTCAATACCGAAACAACTGTTGTGCAGTTAAGGTGGAACACTGATAATGCTATTGGAACGACATTCTTGGAAGAACAAATTAAAAAACCCTTCGCAGGGGTCGAAGAGACAGATGGCTCCATCCGCACGAGTTGACCTTTCTTTTCTTCCTTTAGTGGCGTGGAGCAGCCCACGAACGACGAATCCCGCGCGAACATGCATTCATACATAGCCATTAAACCTACACGTCCACGAAATATGAATAAAACCGTTACGCTTTCTATTTTTGTTCCAATTTGACCCATGACAACACCAAAAAAAAAAAAAAGGGCCGCCATAATAATTAAATAAACACACTTTCTAAGCTTGATCTATCGTTGATACGCGAAAAAGAAAGAAACTTTTTATTTGTCAGGGACTAATTATGTTCAAGAAGTTTTCTTCAGTACGCCAAACTAGATGGAACTGGTGGCAGTTATTGATACCATGCCTTGAACCACACACTTCTATTCCATAAATCCGTTTACTTCTACCGCCAAATCAACAATACCATAGTATCAGAATCTCTAGACACGTTATTGTTATTCCGCCTCTAAAGATTTGCATGCCACATGACTCCCTCAAAAACATAGAAAGGACAATGAATGATACATGGATTCCTGAACTAATAAGCTACGAGACGAGTGCATATTCTAATATTTTCCAGTGAGATGAGGCATTATCATATTTTCCTGCATTAAAGCAGCCGACAATCATAAGCAACAATTTTATCAACAATGAACCTTCCGTGAGGTGAGGCAGCTTGAATGTCGGGCATTTTAAAATTTTTAAAAAGAACATGATTCACAGAGATCAGTTATAACTTGCGATTTTGGTGAATTTTGAGAAGTAATTTTGGAATTCCGTCGGAGTAAGTGGATTAAGGCTGGAACATTAATACTCAATCAATGGGCACATAATCGAACTTATTTTCCAAATTAAATAAGCTGTTCGGACCAGATGGTCTACTCAATTAGTAATCATGCCAAAAGGGCTACAAGTTTTTTCTTGCATCCTTTGCACTACATGACTCATCACTATATTCACGCTTGTCAATTGATAGTTCCAACACGAAGAACGACATGGAATTTTATCAAGGCCATAAAGAGCTTTCACCTAGCTCTGTCCTTAATCTTTCAAAGCCGTTTGACACCATAGCCAAATATCGAAGTTTCACCTGTATTATATAGCTAGTGGATTTTTCAAATAGGCTAGTATCACATGAAACTACTATTCTACGTATACACTTGTTCTAACGAACGCCATCATGGTTGATACAACATTCACCAAAATGTATGCAGTTACAGGTCGCATTCCATGTGAAATACGTTAGGTGTATAAGGAGGGAAAAATGTTCAGGCTTCTAATCTTTTCAAATGTAATTTGGGTTTCACCAACAGATTCGTTTAAGAACATTCCAAACGCACCATTGCAACAGCAAAACTCCGACCACATGGATATTTTCAAATTAACCACAAGAATTATTTAAAGTTTCTAAATAACTATTCCAGCACAAATTCAGCAAAAGAAAAAAAAAATAAACAGGGTCGACGTGTTTTGACGGGCGGGAGGTGGGCGTTCCAAACTAATGGTCTAAAAGCTACTCCTCTCCGCTCCACCTCATGGACTGATCGAGATTTTAGTTGGGAACCTATCATTAGAAAAATATCTCACCGCGGTAATGTTTATATAATTAACCTTTTCAAGCCCCAAAGCAGAACCTTTATTTTGCCAAAAAAAAAGGACCTCACTATCAGAGGAATAATACCGAGGAGTAAGGAGAACAAGTGGAAAGTCAAGATTTGTAATTTGGCATCGAGTATTGAATGTGTGAATATGCTCAACCCATAGCTGATTATGATTATGAGATGATAATAGATAATGGTAATTCTAATTTTACAAATTCGATCAGCAGTCATTTTCTAAATATCTTTAGAAGCATAGTGAAGATCTTTACATAATTCAAGTTACAATTCATACTGAAATAAATTAGAGAACTAATAGGAATTCTCATCTCTAAAATCTAGATTCAAGGGTAAGGTCAACAAAAAGAAAAAAAATTCAAGATTCACGGGAAATTGTTAACAAAAAGGCTAATTATGGGATACATGACTGATGTAAAGTAATACCATGCAATTGAGGCAGGTTTCAAGATTCAACATTCTTCATTTGTTAAAATAGATTGACACTAAATCTACGAGCATATTCAACCACCGGCAGATGTATGCTATAGCAATGAAAACGTACAGATAGAAACATCATGGTGCATAAATAATAGAAAGGCAGCAATCAAGGCTGTGCACAGCGTAATTAATGGCTAGCGAAAATTAACCACTAAAAAATAGGATAGGTATTATAAGGAACCATGATAGAGCAGAATATAAGCAAAATTACAGTCTACTCCACCAGTAATTTACTAAACTCCATTGGAGCCATGACAAAAGAAAATAATACATACTCCATACCATAAGACTGATACCAAGTTAATATATATATATATATGAAAGGGCAACCTAGTACATAAGGCTCCCACCAGGAAGGGTCTAGGGAAAGATAAATGTACGCAGCCTTATCCCATAATCGGAGAGGCTGTTTCTAGAATTAGAATTTGTTACCTTCAGGTCACATGAGAGCAACCTTATCGCTGCACCAATGCTCACCCTCTTAATATATATATATATATATATATATATGTATGTAAGTATGTATGCATGCACGAAAACTATGCCAACTGATGAATCAGTTTTACCAAGAAAAAAATGTGAAATGTTCTAATTGGTTCTAGAGATAGCAACTCAGTAACTGAAGTCTAACAGACAAACATTCTAGCCATCAAGAATAGATTTATTGCAATATGCAAAATCAGATACTCTCAACCTAAAAAGAACGGAAGTGGGCATACTTCCCATGCGGCTGGATAGTTTTCAGCACATCAGGTTCATAATCCCCAGTAAGTTTTGGTTAACATTTGAAGCAAAGGCCAAGTAGAATGTCAAACTTTTGTTTACCAAAATCAATCCAAGGACAACATAAAGCAAAGCAATTAATTCCAGAACCTAGTAATTCCATAGGATGAAGAAGCCATCCTGATCACAATCTATCTAAAAAGTCAAGACTTGATAACTTTGAACTTTCTCTTCAATACCCTAATCAAACCAAGTAATCTTTTTCTGAGGATGCCACTTACAAAACTTCAAACTACCAATTATTCCTGACGAATAGACATTGACCTTCAAGTTCTTCCAGTTTTCACATCTTATAAGCTCAAATTCAAAACGATCCATATTTCCCAACAAAACTAGATGGTTCTATTGATTTCAGATTCAGATCCCACTAATAGTTGGGGCTAATATTTGCAAGATGGCTATGCAGAATGTCAAAAGCTAAATATGGAGTACATGTATGGCAAAGAATAATTTACACAAACAGAAATATGACAAAAGAAGAAGAAAAACGCTTCATGGAAGATGCTTACTTACAAAAATTCTCATTGTTGATTTCCAGCCCCACGCCCTCCTTGGGTTTGTTGCTGCTGCTGTATCTGGAGGAGAAGACTGGCGGCAAACTGTAGTGTTGACTGGTACCTCTGGTTTTTATCTGCCTCCACTTCTGATGATGTGCCCTGACTACCTCCTTGGAGTGCAGATTGAAACTGTTGATTTGGAAGCTCTGCATTCACTTTGTCTGCTGAATATGGCATAGCAGTTGGTTGCTGAGAAGGGTTAGCACTATGAACTTGATTAGCTGAGGAAACATAAATATTAGGATTCTGAAAAGCCTGAGAACTATATAAAACAGAGGTGTCCATTCCCTGCGCCACTCCATAGCCTTTCTGAGTGCTGGAGGAGACTTCAACCTGATATGGTTGATTCACTGGGAGGGATAAAGTTACTTGTCCGCTTTGAGAGGGCATTGAGAAGTTAGTCATGGGTCTAGACGAGATGGCAACCTGCTGCTGTAAGCTGGCAGCAGAATCTTGGATATTTGAACTGCCAGGCACCACTTGACCAGGGTGGCCATAAGTAGATGATAGTGGATAAGGTTGATAGTATGTACTCGCTGCTTGTTGAAGGACATGACTGGATGGATCTGCAATTTGATGGTCTTGTTTCCATACATGAGATTGGTTTGCTTCAGTGTGCACAACTGGAGGAAATGGAGCTTTCATAGTTGAGGAGCCTCCAGCTGACTTGGCACCATCAGTGGCTGATGATTGTGTAGTTCCAGGAAGCAAAGAGGCTAGAGTGGCGATAAGCTCAGGTGTTAATGTAACTCCAGGTTGGGTCGCTGCAGCAGTATTGCTGGAAGTATAATCTGAGGGTACAGACTGAACTAAAGAAGCGCCACTTGCAGCTGGATAAAGTGGTTTTGCAGGAACTTTAGATTCATCATGCAACAATCTATTATAATCCATAGGCAAAATTTCTTCTTCCTTTGCAGGGATCAGACCATACTCAACTTGAGAAGGAGGAACCTGCTGCCTATCAATATACTGAGTTGAAGGTATAGACAAGGGCAGTGGCTGTTGCAATGATGTACCACTTGGCATAGATGGAAACTTAAGAACCACACCATACAGACGTTCAGGCCCTGCGACTTTTAAAACCTTTGTTAAGAAATCAGATGGAGGCACCAAGAATAGAGTGGTCCCATCAACAAATTTGGCAACACCAGCACGGTTTTTTGCACCAAGGTAGCGTAGAAATTCAGTGTATGATGCAAAGTCATCTTCACTATCTGGTAGAAAGAAGACAACATCAAAACCAACAGCATCTGCATAATGTTTTGTTAGCATATCCAATCCAGTCCTGGCTGAGCAATCAACAACTTCTGGACTGCAAGAAGGGAGCACAACATTAACCACTCTTACAAAACAGTGCCCATGACAGATCTCACTTCACAAACACTAAAAGCGTTTTAGGACAGACTAACAAAAAGTGTAATGTGCTCAGTTCCCACCCCCCTTCCCCCACCAAAAAAAAAAAATCCTTAAAGCAAGAAATCAATATACATTTTAATTTCCTTACTTTTCCAATTCACTGGAATATTAAGAACATAAAGATATGGAGATGTACTCACAGCTCAGTCCCTATCCCTTTTCCTATAGGGACACATCTTGCTTGACAAACTGGTGTTCCCCCTTTTGCAATTATCCCTCGCCATACGTGATCAATATCAACTTGAACAGTAGCAGGCACTCCAGTTGAGATCCTTGCGCCCACTGGACCAGGGTGAGCCTTCCCTTGGATGTTTACAAATGGACCAGAACCACCATCAATAACTGGCTCAATCCCATAAGATTGCTCTAGCCCTACTGCACGATCATCAACATTCCTTAAAGGAAAGGCGGCATCATCAATAGGTAAAGCACCGTCTATCCTTGAACGCTTAGGATCCCTCTGAAACTGATTTATGTCGAGCACATCCCATGCGCCAGATGTGGATCTAGTTGGAGGTCTACTACCCGGTGTAGAATGGAGCATCCCTGGTGCTGGAGGAGATGGTCGTTTCCAATTTGGACCCATTTGACTTTTGGAGCTACCATCCTGAAACTTTTGGCTTGTGCCCAGTTCATTAAACTCACTACCTGAAAGCAAAGGTTCAAGACTACCTTGAGGACCAAAAGGTCTCAATGGTACATTTGGTCCAACAATGACACCCGGTGCCAACTGGCTGGGAAAATTATTTGGAACCATTGGACGATTATGGCCAAAAACATCCATCTGTAATGGTCGAAATGTTTGCTCAGTTAAGAACATGTCAGGTTTTGTTCCTTTGCTTCCAGGGAAAATGCCAGGGTAATCTTTGCCAGGTGCCAACTCACTGCTTGAATACATAATAGTAATCCGAGGGTCATTGAAAAGCCGACCTTGAAGACCCTCTTTGGCACGTCGAGCTTCATCCACACTCCTGAATTCCACAAATGAGTAGTGCCTTGAAGGAAAGCTCTTGATTCTCTCAATTTCACCAAATAAAATCATGGCATTGTGGAGCATTTGCTCATCAATCTGAAGAGAAGGAGGATAACCTATCCACAAAATATTGCTGGGTTGACCATCTCCCTTCCTCCCAACTGAAGGCTGTGTTTGCTGTGATAAAAAGGCAATCATCCTTAACAAAAAATTAAGATAATTCAAAGAAATTACATGCAGGCTCCAAATATCGTTTGTTGTCATGCAACTAACACAATACAATACAATTACAGAAAGATGCTCAGGACTCTCACCAGTGGTCTTTTCTGACCAGAGTAGAAATCAGGAGGGCCTGTGATTTTTCCCTGAAACTGCCCATATTCAAGCAACATATCCTGTACCAAAGTAATGAAAATATTAGCAACTTCAAAAAAAAAAAGAGGCATCGTAGCATAGACCAAAAGAATAAACATCTACTGAGGCAGGGAAAGCAATAAAGGAAATAAGCTGGTCCACCAATATCAACATGGAACATAAAGGCCCCAAGTAATTCTAATTACTGCTGATATAACTCATATCCGAAACAATATTAAACAAGTAAGACAATGCTCACAATCAGAGCAACCAAAGTAGGTTAAAAATAGATAAAATATATGTAAAGTAGCTCTACAAAGAGTTGTTAACTCAGATATGAATAAATTAGGGAATATAAGAAACACTATTCCAGCTTGCTTTTCGTTCAACCAAACGTATTCCACTGACCCAATCAGATATACTAAACGGAAGGAGCTTTGTGCCATAGCTAAGTGTGTGATAAAACAGGTTATTGACCAAGGAATGAAGTAGAAGGGGAACAAAGCAAATCAACGCTATAAAAGCATAAACTTACCTTTTTCGACAATTGCGATCGAAGGAAATCTACACGAATTTGGTCACCACCAATATGCTTTCCATTCATCATTTTCATGGCATGAGTTGCATCATCTAAATTGAAATATTCAACAAATGCAGTGTTGCGGTCTCTGACAAACTTAAAATCCTCAATCTTACCAAACTTGCGAAACTCAGCCTCCAGTCCTTCCTTTGTAACAGTTGGGCTAATACCACCCACCCAAAGTTGTTTACATGGCTTTGCCTGAAAACAGGTTTTTTCACGATTTCAAACACACATCTTAAAGACTACCCATAAGCAATTCTAGAAAGAAGAAAACACATAAAAATGTCTTGTTACTGTTAAAAGCAAATCACAAAAAGCTAGCTTTAATGGAGCAGCATTGTAACACAGGCTTCAAAGCCAACCTATGTATTGGGGTGGATGGGTGGTAGATGAAGTAAGGCCACATTGCTACTTCAGCAAATTCACTAGTCATTAAATTTTAAATACATCAGTGGCATCTGTGGTAGACCATGGCATAAATCACCAAGGCTAAAAAAGCCATTTACCAAAATTGTCCAAGAAAGATTCTGTTTAAATCTACTAAAACAACCTATTCCTTTTCACACATTAACTACAATGAATACTTAGATTTTCATCTTTATCATATTCTCACCAATCTTCATATAAAGCTCTAAAGATGCATAAACTTTCTTCCCCTTCTTCGAAAGGGAAGATATAAATGGGTGGGTGTCAGAGTCAATTTTTCAATCTATAAGTATCAGGACTATGAACTAAAAAATATGTGTAAGCAAAGTAAGGCAGAGAAACCTCATAAATTCATATACGGGGGGAAAGGCAGTAGAGGAAGAAAATCAGTTCAACCAATGAAATACAGGTATCTATAAACTAAAATAGATTGAAGAAAAAAGTAACAACGTCTATGAGTTAAAATGTTTGTGACCCATATCATATCATAGAATATTGGCTTTTACTAGGAAGTTAGCATACCATAAGTTGAGGAAAATAATTGTCAACATCCTTTGAAAAGTCTAGCAAAGGTACAAGTAATCAAAAGAGCAAAGATTTAATTTCGTCTATACATTGGGTAGTGCTTCAGCCCAAACCCCAAAGTTCATTTCATGGTTTTAACCTTTCAAAAAATAGTCAGCATCATAATATTCAAACCAAACTGATGTATAGAAGTATAGAGTCTAAATACTATTCATACTAAAAGCTAATCACTATAACACTTGAGGAAAATGAAATAATGAGAATTACAACAGAACAAGAGGTCTGATTCAGTGTATTTCAATAATCTCCAAAATACTTTGATGCGACTCAAAAATAGAATCCAACAAACTATAAGAATCCCCTCCAGAGTTCTTCACTGAAAAATAAGGGAAAATGACATTATGGTCCCAATTAAGGAAAATAATATCAGAAAAATCCCAAAACTTATCAATGGTAGCTCCTCCACTTATTAATGGTTGCTCTTTCACTTGTCATTAACAAGCTATGGGATTTTTCGGATATTATTTCCCTTAATTGGAACCTTGGTGTCATTTTGCCAAATTGTAATGGAGCCCACATCCTTTCTCTATACTTTCTCCAAAATCTACAAGAATTTTACAATAAGAAACTCAAAAGAATCCAGACTCTAGAAGAAATCTAATTTTTGCAAGGTTCAAGCTTATCTGAGGTCTGGAACTATCCAAAGCATTCATGTATGTGAAGAAGAAAACGAATAGTCCTGAGAATGAGAACATGTTGCTATAGGCCAATTTGACTAAAAAGGTGACATCAAAGAAGATAGTAAGTGATGGACTATGATGATAAAAAAAATATATATAGTACAAGTAGTCTTAATTTAAGATGTGCGTAAACCATCCAACACTGAATCAAGCTTAAAATTCTAATGCAGCCTACATGATAAGGTATATATTGGCAGGAAATTTCAAACCAAGGCTTCCTTATATACGCACAAAAGATTCCCTTAAAGTTTATACCTGAAACTGCTCTAATTTTGTTAGCACAATAAATGATAGACGACATCCTCCTTATTCCATAAAATAAGCAGCTTTAATTAAATGCAAGATTCTAGCATTTCTTAGACGTCAGAGATTGTAATAAAACTATGTACGCACCCAAACATATCAGCTTAATTTTTAAGTTGAATCGGTTCTCAGCGAAAAGTTAATAACAGAACCTTTATACGACCAAATCCTCAAGAGTTCAATCCTTCTTGTTCTCCAGTCCCCTTGCCTTAAAATTATAGTCAAGAACTCACTTGTCACCCACAATTAAAGTACAAAGAACTTTAATCTAAGATCCGTAAGAGATACAAAACTATTCACGGGCCTCTATTAACAACTTAAGCTTTTGAGTTAAATTGGTTGTTGACATTAGAAACAGAATGGCTTTCAAATTCAAAATATTAATGGAAAACTTTGGAAAAGGTGCTGTTCTATCTTTTTTGGATGATTCATTATAATGAAACCTCTATTTTGTAGAGAAATGATTTGGACATCAGAACCTTTTTAGTCCATTGTAACCAGGTTATGTCTACTCTCTCACACACATATTCTCAATAAAATATCTAGTCATAGAGTCCATTTGCGGCTTGCTAGACTGACTGAATAATGTTTAAATCACGTATGCCATAAACAAGAAAGTATACCTGCTACGTTATTAAATTGTTCAACAAAAGCAGATCATTAGAAACTTTTCACAGCTCAATACACCATCAATTCTTTCAAATAATAATTCTTCTAATGGACAACTTGAACAGCAAATGCTTTTAGATTTTCACGTGAGTTTTGTCCCGTTAGAAATTTAAATTCAATCATTAGATTTGGAATACGCTTAATCAGCTCGTAACAACTAGTCATCACCCTGACCCTCCTAATCTCCCTTCTCTCCTCCGGCTTAACTATTCTCCTGATTAATCAATATGACGGGCTATGAAAGCAAATGCTTCATCTACTTAGACAAAATAAGTATAGAACCTGAACATTATAGTGGTAAATATAAAGCAAATGGTAGAGCATCAGCTAAAGATAAGTTCATAACTTTTATCGCAACATGTTACGAGTCCATAAAAAGACTGTAAGACGAATGGACATCATAGAGATCTAAAATATACGGCATTGGAAAACCTTCCCTCAAGAAGATACGAAAGGCGTGCGCCTAGTTGGAGGTGCACTGCTTAAATCTTTCCGATGAGAGCTAGAATCTTTATGATTTACCCAAAAAAAAAAACTGCAACTTTGCTAAACTTACTGAGAACTCTCTGATATCTGCACTAGATAGTTTTCTCAGGCTTATTTATTTCCCTTCCCCTGCTAAAATCCATATATAGCATCTTTGGTGTTTCCGGTGAAAGAACTGTTCCACCTGAAACCTGTTACTCTGAAGATTTTACCATTTCAGTTGGCTGTCTATTTCAAATGTGTAACAGGATCATATACTCCCTCCATCGATGCAGATTTCTCTGCTTATTTTCCTTTTACTTCTTTCAAAAGTAGATTCCCTTTCTAACGAATTCTTTCGCCAAAGTAAAATTTTAAAGACAGCCTAATTAATGGAGTGGATGATGTTGAAAACTATATCACGCGCATAACTGACAAATATCGACAATTGTTTAACCATGCAACTATTTCACAAGTCAACGGAAGAATATAACCTAGCTAAGGGTCTAATCAGTGTGTATTCCAGTATTTGTGTGTGTAAAGAAAGATCTATTGTTCTCTGAATTTTACTTACTGTAAGTTCAAGGTTGGTAATAATTAAGGCAATTACATGAGCCAACAAATTAGAGTGCATGTTTTGGCGAAAAGGATGAAAAATGTTAATTTTACAATATTGGATGACTCGAACGATTCGCAGAATGCCGTCCATGAATCTATCTGGGAAACTTAAGAGCCACAGGTAATAAAAAGTTGAGCAAAAGTGCAACAATGTTTTATCTATAAAACTCTTCTCAATGGCAGTCTCCCGACTCAAAATTTTCCCTTCAGAACAAAAATTCACTGTATTTTGCATTGGAATAAAAAATTTTGAGAAGTCGAATTCGGGATTCGAGTTTCATCCATTAACAAAAAATTGGAAGTTTGTTTCTTCTAGCAAGACTTGAAATGCTTTCCTCCAGATTATTAAGTTTGGCGAAATGCTTTCCTCCTGATTACTAACTTTCCTCCAGGTTATTAAGTTTGGTGAAATGCTTTCCTCCTGATTTCTAAGTTTAGTCCATGCCTGGCGTACCTCGCATGGTAAATTTGAATCCACCCAGCTGAGTCGCTCGAGCTTCAATTTTTTGCCCTTAAAGAACTTGCGTAAAAAGTTAGATGTGATGATGGTCGGGGTATCAGATTGCAACATATAGTTAGATGTGTTTGGCCGCGAATCATTTTGGTACAATAGAAAGGGAAAAATTTTAACGCAAAGGCGTAAATAACAATACATGAACCGGCAGAAAAGATAAAACAAAAATTATGCAAACCTAACCAAGTACAAAGATCAGAACGAACCGGTCTCGCAAACTCAATCTTCATGGGAATCCCGCGAAGAAGAGTGCCTTGTAACGCGTTCTTGGCAGCCTTGGCATCCTCGACGCGCTTGAAAAACACGAAGCCGTAACTCCGAGAGGAATACGACGTGACACTATCAAGTGCGCCGTATTGGGCGAAGAGAGCCATAAGATCGGACTCGGTGACGTCGTGCGATAAATTGCCAATCCATAGATTGTTGGAAGGGGTCCCAGGATCTTCGTAATCCTTGACGGAGCCACCGCCTTCCTGGGCAGCCTTGATTGATTTAGCCGGAAGAGGCATTGCAGTCCAGAAACTTCTGGGCCAGCCGGACGGACGGAAACCCTAACGAGACGAGAGAGATGGATTTTTGTTTGGAAGGTCGAGTGATCAGGAACCCCTATCTTACATCCCAAGTCAATATATAAATATGTTCCACAAAAGATAAAACTTTGGCACGACTCCTGCCGAACAAAGTCGGGCCGGTAGCGCATTGGTTTTGAAATTGATTGCCCCCTTTTACCATAATTTTTTTTAAGAAAAATGACATTGAGAAAGACTTTAAAGGATAAAATGGGATTTCCATTGGCCAAAAAAAAAAAAATGGGATTTCCAATATTTATAATACTACAATAGCATTAGATATGATTTGCTTTTTTTTTTGAAATTAAAGGAAAATAAAACAAATGCCTTTAACAATATTTTTTTTTAAAAAAAAGTAACCCCCGCCTTTGCTAGCCACAGCGACGTGCTGTTGATAGATAGCGGTCGGCAACCGGCGACTGCCGTTGACATATCCCTGCTGGCGCCAGAGCTCCAATGGAAATAATTATTGGCAAACTAACAAGATTTGTTAAGAAATTCACAATATTTTATTAGGTTTTAACAACTTTTGTTTATCAAAACAAATCTACACTATCAAGTTTTCATAAGTTTTATTAAGGAATGCACAACATATCATTAGGTTCTAACAACTTTTGTTTATCAAGTAATAAATCTAAACTATTAGGTTTTTCATAAGTTTTGTCAAGGAATTCACGATATTTCATTAGGTACCAAGTAACAAATCTACACTATCATATTTTTCACAAGTTTTGTTAAGGGGTTCCAAACATTTCATTAGTTTTTCGCTACTTTCGTTTAGATTTGTTATTTTGTAAATGAAAGTTGTTAAAACCTAATGAAATATCATGAATTCCTTAACAAAATTTGTGAAAAAAGTGATTTTGTAAACTTGTTAATTAGTAAAAGTAAATTGCTAAAATATAATGAAATGTCGTGAATTCCTCAATAAATTTTATTACTTTGCCAATAACTATTCCTGCCGGCAACCGGCCGACCGGCCATCGGAGCTTCAGCACTAGCATGGGTATGTCATCGGAGGTTGTCAGTTGCTGGGTGGTAGTGGGGGTGGGGGTGGGGGTTACTTTTTAAAAAAATGTGTGAGGGCATTTGTGTAATTTTTTTTTTTTTGGTGTTGTTGACAAGGGATAGATCACTGATGATCAAGTAGAACAACTGCATTGTATAATTTCTTTTTGATTTAAAAAAGGACAAATAAGGCCTAATGCTTATTTTGTATTATGAATATTCGAAACACCTTTTTATCGTTTCCTATTTTAAAAAATTTTTTTGTCTTTTTTCCCAATTTCTTTTTCTGACCATGTCCATAATTTTTTTTTTGCCAACAATGTCCATAATTTATTAAACCTTTATATATGGAGAATTCTTTTCTTTCAATAACATGCTTTAAAAAGACTTTAGGGATGTTTGGTGCCATCATGCTACAAAACCTAGACTTCATATGAAGAAATTAATTAGGAATATTATATTAGAGAACCAAATATATACTCCTTCTAATGTGAAAATTTCAATTTATATATTTCCATTTCTTTTTTTTAATACATAGGGCAAAGGGGATTCCCTCAACCAACACCATTTTTCGAGGTTAGCTTATCTGAGCTGTCATTCCGGATTAAGTCTGCCAGTTGACCAAACGAGGTCGCAACTGGATGATAACCAGAAGTAGTACTTAGGGTTTCCCTTACCTGATAATCTATGGTTTGTTAGCTTGTCGAGGAGTTTGGTTAGCATGTCAAGGAGTTTGGTTAGCGTATCGAGGAATAAGCAACACCTCTATCCCCCAATAACGTTTTAACATCCTCTGCACTTCCTTAAGAATATCAGCATCAAGATGATTCTCAACATCATATAAACGAATAAGGTTAACAACTTCCGCTGCATCTATTTCAACCTGTATCTATCTAGCTCCATGATCCCAACCCATCCTCAATCCAAGCAACAAAGCCCACAACTCAGCTTTCAAACTATCCATGGTCTCTACTGCATGATACATAAACCCCAATAGAAATTTTCCTTTCTCGTCTCTTAATACCCCACCGCTTGATGCCTCATAAAATCTACTACACTTACCATCCAATGACATTTAGTTTTAGCTATCCTGTCGATGGGGGTCTCCAAAGGTCCTCCTTGTCCTACACCAATTGGCCATTCAAGTTCACACCCTTCAATTTCTTACGTGCATGATTTATCGTTTCTACGATAGAAGCTGCTTTTGCTCGAATACTATCATTCCTAATATAAACTTGATTGGAAATAATTTTGCCTCCTCCAAATCAATCAATAAATGTTGGTAAACATGACATTCCAATTCTCACTTTGACTAGATTTACAGTGCCAGAGATTGCCATGAATCCAATCTTGTAGATTGGTTTGGAAAAATCGTCGATGATGCGCCTCGTCAACTAGTTCCCTCCATAGACTCCTTGTCTTTCCACAGTTTAGTAAAACGTGAATAAGATCTTCTGTGCAATTCTTACACTAAGAACATACAACTTCTTCACATAAGCCACGTATTGCTCTTTCATAATTAGTAAGTAATTTATTATGGTAAGCAAGCCACATGAAAGTATTACACCGCAGGATGGTGTTCAACTTCTATATTTTATGCCATGTCAGGTTATCACCTTGCTAATCCTTAACGATTATCTCGTATGCCGACTTAACAGTAAGGGTTCCTCTTCGGTCGTACTTCTACTTGACATTTTGCCGAGACGCATCAGTTTCCAAACCATCCTATCCTGTACATGTTTCCACGCCTTATTAATACTAGACCATGTGTTTGAACCAGCCTGTAAAGGTTCAGTTCGTGGAATCAGATCATTCCCACACTGATACCTACTTTTAATCACCTGAACCCAGAAGTCATCGCGGCGTTGAATCAGGCCCCAGCCCAACTTTGCCATGTACGCCTGGTTCTGGTTGCGAAGATGTCTCTAACCAAGACCTCTAACCCTCTTTGGCTTATATATCATATCCCAACCGACAAGATATGTAAAATCATTTCCTCAATTTCATAACATTAACTCATCTTTCAAACTGCTAATCATGATATAATTAAAGTTTAACAAATAATTCAAAGAATTTACTATGCTTATAAAGAGTTTCCCATTTCAAAAGTCTTTAGTTTAAGACAGGATGTGAAACTAAAGTCATCTATTATAGAAAAGAGATAATATAAGCACTTCAAGCAATCATGAATAATAACACCTTTCTAAACCTTTCACATATCAAACCATGTCAGAAAGATGGCAAAACCCACCTAACATAGATATCTAAATAAAACTCCTCTTTACACAGATTTATAGAATAACAATTGGATCTTGAGTTTCTCAAAACTTAAAATATAACATTCACCATTAGTCTAGGAATAAAAACTCATTTCTACATAGCATCCAAATCATAGTACGATAATCAGAAGTTTTCAAGATGTGAGTTTGTGGATTCACATCCAATCACATGTAATCCTAAAGGCCTCAAGCCTTCTACCAACACACTAACCAGCGACAGTTTAATTAGTAGTATGTGATTAAATCAGAGTTTGCAAAATATGGGCCCTATGAGTAATAAACCAAAAGAGGTTGTGTGGGGGGGAACTATCACCTAAAAAATGTTAAATGAACGAAGTGAAATAAAGCCTCAATAACCAGCTATCCAACTCATTATACATACTAATATGTGCTTATGAGGTACTAAGTGGAACAATTATGTAAGTATGTATGTACATAACGAAGTGAGACAAAGCCTCAATAACCAGCTATCCAACTCATTATACATATTAATATGTGCTCATGAGGTGCTAAGTAGAAAAGTTTATATAACAAAGTATTAGAATTATAACTCACAAAATACAATATCACAAATTCCATATTACAATTTCTATAACAATTTCCATATCAAAATTCTCAAGTTGTCTCCAATCAATCCAACCGAACCGCTTTGTTTCTACCGACTAAATCTTTGAGCTAAGTTACTATCCATGTTGCTAACTATTCAAAAGCTTACTGTTTATGTGATGAGGACAAGCCCAAATCTGTAGAACACATGCCTAGATCATAGGTCTTTTTCCGTCGTTGAACAGTAGGGTGTCACAGCTTCTCGTTGAACCAGTGGGACAGCCCTTCGTTTAACCAGTGGGACAATCCCTCACTAAACCAGTGGAATAATAGAAAACCAACCATCGTGCACCAATAGAGGTTATTCCATGTGGCAAAACAAACTAAGGAAAATCACTCTCAGGTCCCAAGGAAGCAAAATATTGTCAAAAAAATCCCTGAAAAATCTGAAATATCTAAAAAGTCCCTAGGGAATTTTCTGATATTATTTCCTAAAGTCAAATGACCCACATGCCCCTCTTCTATTATTTCTCTCTCTCATTTGTTCTGTGTTTTCGCTCTCAGATGTGATCTTTTTTTTTCAGCTCCTTGCTTCTCTCTCTGCAGAAATGGTGGTGATGGTAAAGGCCAAAGCTTTGAGGTGGTGAAAGATTTGTGAGATGGGATGTAAGATAGAAGGAAGAAGAAGATGGAAGAAAGGTGGTGGGATTTTTTTGATCTCAATCTTCTGCCATTTTTAAAGAAGGAAGGGATGAAGGTGATGATGATGATGAATAGTTCAACTCATCCCCCTTTTCCAACCTCATTGTGCTATGAAAATGCTAATATGGAAAAAAAATAAATTGTTGTTAATTTGTGCAGTAGTGGTTGTTAATATAACAGTAGTAGTTGTTAATATGGAAAATGAGGTTGGATGCCATTGTGCTCTGTTTTTGGGAAAGGAAATAGAGGAAGTGGTGTGTTTGAAGTGGTAGGGTGCTATGAAAATGCTAATATAGGAAAAAAATAAATTGTTGTTAATTTGTGCAGTAGTAGTTGTTAATAAGGAAAATGAGGTTGGGTGTCATAGTGCTATATTTTTGGGAAAGGAAACAGAGGAAGTGGTGTGTTTGACAAGTCGTAAAGCATTTATTAACACCATGTTGAATGCGTTTGACAACCGGTCACACGTTTCTGATTGGAACAAAGTTTTGTAACGTTACGTATGGAAAATGTTGTGTTTATAATGCTGAAAGCGTGTATTAATAACCTGTTGCATTCGGTTTACAACTTGATGGTGTGGCCAGTTGCTTTTGCTTTGCCATAGCAAAACAAAAGCGAAATGATGTAAAAAATGGCCTCTTCTGACCGTGTTCGCTTTCGGTATGCCACAACGAAACAAAACCGAGATCACCTCATATTCGTTTTACAACTCATAAACCGTGTATTTACAACTCGTAAAACGTGTATTAACAACCTTTTGAGTTCGTTTCACAATGTCCTATATGTTTCTCGCTGACATTATGTTTCCTCACATTAAGTATGACAGATTGAGCTATTTACAACTCGTATAGCGTGTATTAACAACCTTTTGAGTTATTTTCACAACGTCCCACACGTTTCTCTCTAACATTTTTCTCACGTTAAGTATGACCACTTGAGCTATTTACAACTCATAAAGCGTGTATTAACAACCTTTTCTGTTTTTTTTCACAACATCCCGCACGTTTCTCTCTGACAATATGTTTCCTCACGTTAAGTATGACAAATTGAGCTCTTTACAACTCGCAAAGCATGTATTACAACTTTTTGAGTTCGTTTCACAACATCCCACACGTTTCTCGCTGACACTATGTTTCCTCATGTTAAGTATGATAAATTGAGTTATTTACAACTCGTATAACATGTATTAACAACCTGTTCAGTTTGTTTCTCAACCTCCAACACCTTTCTATCTGACACTATTATTCCTCAAGTTAAGTATGACAAATTGAGCTATTTACAACTCATAAAGCGTGTATTAATAACCTTTTGAGTTGTTTTCACAACCTCCAATGACTTTCTCTCTGAACTATGTTGCCTCACGTTAAGTATGAACAATTGAGTAATTTACAACTCGTAAAGCGTGTATTAACAAACCTTTTGAGTTGTTTTCATAATATCCACCGCCTTTCTCTCTCACACTATGTTGCCTCACGTTAAGTATGACCAATTGAGATATTTATAACTCATTAAGCGTGTATTAACAATCTATTCAGTTCATTTCACAACCTGATGTTGGGACTGCATCAGTAGTTCCCATTAGGCAACTCACAACAGCTGAATTGTATCATAATTGATCAAGTAGTTGACAATTTGTTGGCCTATTGTATTAAGTGCGTTACACACATGCACAAGTGACTTGTAACTCTCCTATGACTTTATAAACTTCACACCTTACCACTGTCACCTAAGCAACCCATCATTTTAACTAATTTTAATGCCTATTTTATTATAAATACTGCTGCAAAATTTGACAGCAACTGATGCAAATTTTCACAACATAATGAGTTGTTTTCATAAGGGATTTGTCAGACCTGATAGTGTACCAAATGAAAGTCCCCCCTGTAAGTTCAACGTAGCATGAATTTAAACAACTGGTGCAACCTAATTTTCCAACTTCATTACAGTGCATGTCATAACATAATAGTATATCATATCCACATATCATCTAACATTAAAATATCAACTGTTCCCACTTCAAACATCTAACTTCCTCTATTTCCTTTCCCAATAACAGAGTATTATGACACCCAACCTCATTTTTTATATTCACAACTAAAACTATTATATTTACAACTTATACTGCACGAATTAACAACAATTTGTTATTTTCCCATTTCAGCATTTTCGCACCACCCCACCACTATGAAAATCAACCATTCCCACTTCAAACATACCACTTCCTCTATTATATTCCCCAAAAATAGAGCACCCATTAACACTCAACTTCATTTGCTATATTAACAACTACTACAGTTATATTAACAGCTACAACTGCACGAATTAACAACAATTAAATTCTTCCCCATATCAACATTTTTCACAGCACCCACCAACATGACAATCATCCATTCCCACTTTAAACGTATCATTTCCTTTGTAACCTTCCCAAAAAACATAGCACTGTGACATTAACATTATCCAACCTCATTGAAACCCCAACTACAATGCTCAAAATCATATCTTTACCTAAATCATGTCATTACTCATCTACCTCCTACCACCTTGTCCCCTATTGACCCCAAGCACCTACCTTTCACCATCATTCAATTTCACTTCATCTAACGAACACAGAGAACCAAAAAAAATTCAGTTTGCTATTCTACCTCTATACTAGTAGGTGGAGCTTGCAAATTCGATCCTTTGCCAAGAACTTCAATACTAAACTTGATCCCTTCAATATTTGAGTTCAAACCCCTACCTTTCGAATCGTTTCTCTGTCTCTCCAACAAAAAAGTTGTGCCTTCCCTTTATTTCTGAAGCTTTGATTTTTACAATTACAAGAGGGGCATGCGTGTCATTTTACTTTGAGAAATAATATCAAAAAAGTCCCTAGGGACTTTTTTGATATTTCAGATTTTCCAGGGATTTTTCTGATAATATTTTGTTTCCTTGGGACTTGAGAGTGATTTTCCCAACAAACTACTCAATCTCATCTCAATCCAATTATCACAGTAATCATCAATAAATTAGTCAACATAATTTCTCAAAATTTTCACATTTATACAATGATATTCAAATAATCTTCATACACATGACATAATGCTTCATTTCACAGCTCATATATATATATATATATATATATTTCACAATTCAAATCATAAGGTTCTACAAAGCAATTTCTATCAAAATACTCATCAACGTCAAGATAACTTTCTAAATTTCAAAAATATTTCAAAATACTTATCATTGTTAATATACTATTTTTATTCTCATAATCATTCCACAAAATACTCACAAACAACATACCAGCATACATAACAAATAGAAAGTGGTTATCTCTTACTATAAACAATGTCACGTGCTCAATACCAACCATTTACTATCAATCTACACAATTATATAGGGAAAATCATTATAAAAGACCTCATTAGACTAATATTTGTTGAAAGGGACCTGACCTGAACTGTCATTAATTTTATAGGAGTAAAAGACTGAAATGCCCTCAATGAGAAAAGAGAGGCAAATGAAAAGGAAACAGAAACAGAACCAGCGAATTGCCCACGTAAGAAACAGAGCAAGTGATTGACGTCCTCCTTAGCTTCTTCTCCTTAGCTGTGCACAGATAAACGTCCTCCCTTCTGGTTGTCGTTCACTGTGGATGCTGTCAAAGGTTCGATGTATCAGTAAAGCCTAGGGAGGTGAGTTGTGTCAAGACCCTTATTCTAGAGCTAGGTTTTTGGTGGAGCTGATGATTTGCATTTGCTCTACAGCTAAGTTTCTACATTTCTGTTTTACTGAGTAAGGAAGTAGTAAATAAATTAAATTATGGCTGAGTCATTTAACGCATGGCTTGTGAAAGAAAGGAAACATCATATGTGTACATTGATAAATGAGCATAGAGAGAAGCTAGCAAAAAAACTGTTTGATTGCAAGAATGCAATGACCTTATGGAAAAATGGAGTGGGACCTAATATAGAAGCAAAGTTAAAGGAGAATGTGTTGTGTAATGAAAGGATGCTGGTGTTGCAATATTCTTCACACACATTTGAAGTTCAAATTAAAGAAATTCGTGTTAGTGTAAATGCTGCTTTGAAAGAATGTGCTTGCAAGGGTTGGCAAAGCTGTGATATACCATGCCCACATGCATGTGCATGCATTAAACATGTGAATGGTAATGTGTACGGATATGTGGAAGAATGTTACTTAAGTCCAACACAAGAGAAGATATATATTAGAACAATGACGCCAATGAATACACATGACATACCAAAATTATATGACTTGTGATTCAATAATTATCAGAATGAGATCTTCTTGTGGCCCCCACCACAAACCATCCGCCTGGGAGACCACGCACAAATAGGCAGGAATCTCAATTCCAAGACAAGAATGTGTATAAATGTTCAAGATGCCATCAGGAAGGGCATACTCGACGAAGGTGCAAAAACTCATCCTTATTGACCTCACCTTCTTCAAGTATACCAATCCAACGCATGGTTCAATATGTTAGCTAGTGACTAACTTTTGGTTTTGTATATAGCCTTTTATCCCCTCATGATTTTTGGAATTAAAGGTGAAATGCAGTGGTTAATGTATTGTGTAAAGACTTTTGAAGATGTATTTTATGTTGTAATTGTATTACAAGTGATTTATTTCCTCTTGTCATTATAAATGTAAAAGTGTTATATATTAGCACGATATGTTAGCCAAACTGTGGTTAAATATTATTATAATTGTAAATGTTAAATTTCATGTTGTCAACCTATTAATTCTCAACATCTTTTGATCATTTATGATTTCACCTGGTACTATTGTCCATTTACGTAGTATGTAAGTAATGCTTCCAACACCATGGAAGAAATTCTGCACGTTGAGTAGCTAATTTGCACATAGGGTCACATCTTGCACACAGCAAAGAGTTGTTGCACATAGGCTTGTTTTTTCACGTAGGGAAAGATCTGTTGCACATGGTTATGTTACACTTACGAACACTTAAAATGAACCTAAGTGGAAGATGTTTTGAACCCATGGGAGATGCTTTCTACTTCGGGTTAGATAATTGCACACATGGAAGAGTTTTTGCACATAGGGAAGATGTGTTGAATGTGGGGGAAGATCTTTCCCACATGGTTCAGTGGCACTTACGAGCACTAAATGAACCCAATTGGAAGAGACACTGAATTAACGGAACATGTCTTGCACATAGGGAAAAGTTTTTGCATACAAGGAAGAGTTGTTGCACATAGGGCAGAGTTGTTGCATATAAGGAAGAGTTCTTGCACATAGGGAAGAGTTTTTGCACATAGGGAAGAGTTCTTGAACATAAGGGAAGATGTGTTGAACATGGGAGAAGATCTTTCGCACATGGTTAAGTGGAAGACATTTAACTAATAGGGAAGATTTTTGCATACAAGGAAGAGTTTTTGCACATAGGGAAGAGTTCTTGCATACAGGGAAGAGTTCTTGCACATAAGGGAAGATGAGTTGAATATGGAGGAAGATCTTTCACACATGGTTAAGTAGAAGACACTTAACTAATAGGGAAGAGTTTTTGCACACAAGGAAGAGTTGTTGCACATAGAGAAGAGTTGTTGTATACAAAGAAGATTTCTTACACATAAGGAAGAGTTCTTGCACATAAGGGAAGATGTGTTGAACGTAGGGGAAGATCTTTTGCACATGGTTAAGTGGAAGGCATTTAATTAATAGGGAAGAGTTTTTGCACACAAGGAAGAGTTGTTGCACATAGGGTAGAGTTGTTGCATACAAGGAAGATTTCTTGCACATAGGGAAGAGTTATTGCACATAAGGGAAGATGTGTTGAACGTGGGAGAAGATCTTTCGCACATGGTTAAGTGGAAGACATTTAACTAAAAGGGAAGAGTTTTTACACACAAGGAAGAATTTTCGCACGTAGGGGAAGAGTTTTCGTACATGGTTATATGACGCATATGAAGATTGAAAATGAAGCCAAGTGGAACATATTTTGCAATCATGGAAGAAGTTTTGCACGTAGTGTCAGATCGTTGCCCACAGGGAAGAGTTCTTGCACGTAGAAGAAGAGTTTTCGCATATGGTAGGAGATCTTGGGAATGAAAATGAATCCAAGTGGGAGATCTTTCGCACACAGAAGAAGTTTTGCACGTAGGGGTAGATCATTGCACATTCCTCCACATCTTGCACACATGGAAGAATTTTTGCATAGAGGGGAGAGTTATTGCATGTAGGGTAAGTTCTTGCACGTAGGGAAGAGTTAAGGAATAAGTGGTGCACATAGGGGAAGAGTGTTTATAGACTACACGTAATATACAAAACAAGTACTTCTATGTCAAAGTTGTATATACATAATTGAGTTTCATTTACATTACAACAAAAGATGATGACAAACTTCAATATGAACAATATAAATACAACATCGACTACTTTCTCCTTATTTTCCCACGTTTCCAACCTTCAATGCTATGCATGATCATGTGTCGATGTTTATTCTGCTCATGGGCTACTAACCACCAGACCATATCAACCCGCTTTTGATCCATGTCTTCCTGTACAAACACGTTCCCAGTCAAATAAAGTGCAATTGTAATAAGTAATGTACCAATATACTCACATTAGGCATAGTGAAACCATTCCACTCAGGCTTTTTAATATTTTCCCAGCTTTGCAACCAAGAGATCACATATATTCCACAGTCCCATCTACACAAAAATGAAGAGATCACATACATTCCATAGTCCAATATACACAAAAATGAAATAACAAAACATAAAAATGCCATATATTCATGCATACATTAATGATTAATGTGTAACCTACTGCAACTAACTCACTAATTGTTCTGCTGTTGAACAAGACCAAATCTAAACTCAATGTAAGGGTTGTATCCATAGATGTCATGATTAAGGTGTACAAGTAATTCACTAAAATGTTTACTCTGTCAAAATAAAAAGTTCAATGACTATAACTTGTGGTTCACATGTAAACAATTTGAAATTTTAAAGAATGAGGGTTTGAATACCACTTTGTGTCCTATGTCCCTCTTTGCATTAAGAGCAATTTGCTCACTTAGACTATTGAAATTGGGCAGCAAAGGGTCAAGTAAGTACATCATTAGCTTTTTCTTCACAAATACATAATAAAACCAGTGATGATCACAGACCATAGGCGCGAACACAAAATCACACTATGATATATTGTATCCTAATTTATTAGGGTCAATGAATCTTGTGTGATTGTCAACCTTTCAATTGTATATATCTCCCAGCATGTGATCCTTATGCAATATAAATAATAATCCGATGAATTAGTAATGTTACAAATAACTGAAGAAAACATGATTACGTTAGACTCACCATAAAAATAGGCTGGAAGATATGACGTGTAACGCGTCCTGCATCACTATATTTTTGTTCATCGACCAAAATATGTGAAATGAGCGTTACAACCTGAAATGCTAGTTGATTAGCATTCTCATGTGAAGTGTAAGTTATTATAACGTAAAACTTAAGTAGCAATATCAACTTACACATTCGCTTATCCATCCCCTATGGTTGAAGCAAGTCAGTTCGGCCTTACATAGAAAGAATTCATGAATTTCTACATATATCTCTTGACTAGCTATCGGGTTAGTCCTACATGTGCAGTACTCATACAACCGCTCCTTTGCATTAGGTCTCCCTATCTTCCCAATTTCTGAGAGGAATGGTGAATGTATTGTAGGTCTTATTATCCTCTGAGACCTTCTCAAAGGCACAATATCATCATCACAGTCAATATTGATAACTTCCTCCACATCTTTACAGGGAAGAACCTGAAGTGGCATAGCTAACGATGAATGTGATTCCTGTGGCTCATCATTGATGTCATTTTTACCTTTCCCTTTATCCTACATATTTTCTCTTTCATGGCCATCAACATGAATTTGGACATTACTCACACTTGTATTTTTGGCATTGCCCTTCCTTACCACTTCTGTTGTTTGTGTCCTTAGGAATAAATTCAACTTGAACTTGGGTTTCACTTTTTTTCTCATTCACAACAATATTAACCTTGACCTCACCATCATTGACAATTTTTTGCTCCATTGCAGCTTCCATTTTTAACAACTCAGTTGCAATACTTTGAGCGACCTTTCCCATAATGCGACAATACATCTGTCTAGTTCTCTACATAAATCACAGGTAGTGCTCAGTTAATGTCAAAGTTTGTACAATAAAACCAAAACAAATGCAACCACAGTAAAAAATTTATAGCTTACCGGTTCTTTGAATATCGTGACTTCAAGAAGCTTAAGTGTGCACTCAGTATCACATGTTGTTTCGTCATAGTCACGATTTGATTTGAATGCTAAGTTATTCAGGATGGATGCCCCACATGAAAATAGAATCCACTTATCACTCTTACACTCCAGCTTCACTGCTTCTTTGATCCTTGCATCATTTTGATATTGTAAAGCACATTCAACCGAGGGGACCTCTTTACCATCCAAGGGAAACGTTTGGAAAAACATGATTTGCAACCAAAGTATTCAGTTTAGAACCATAGATTATATATTGAATTTTTGAAATGGAGAATCTTGATACATTACATTACTTACCATGATAAAATAAATGCAACCCCCGATACACTTGTTTGTCACTCCTTCTTTTAACACATTCTTATAATTTGTGACCTCCTTTATCACCTCATTGATCACAAACTTACACCAATTAAAACCACCTAAACTAGTGTTCTCACAACATATAATTTTTAACAATCGATGGCTAACACCTCCATTTTTTTAAGGACACAATAACGTCCCTAAGGTGTATAAAACGAGCAATAACTCAAACAACTATTCTTCTTCCCTTGAAACTATCATGCCCTTAATGTCAGAGAACCTTTTATTTCAAGCTTTTCCTTCAACTTTTGAAATTGCTCAAAGTTTGCATCATGTTCCTATTTGATCTCACTCCCTTCATTAGGCAAGCCCATTAAATCTTTTACATCATTTTCAACAATTTCCCTCATACAGTTTCTTACATATATTGAACAACTTGTAGGGTTAATCGTTTTAACCAATTGCCCATAGAGTGCATGAGGTATCTTCGTACAAGTTACTTCTAATAATTTATGAAACCCAATTTTTTTTAGCCTTCGCCGTCAACCTTGCATCATTTCTCACAAATTGTGCAAATTCCACAAATTATTTTAGTGAGGATCGTGTCTGTACCTCCCATTCTTTGATTGAAGAGGGACATCCTATACGATCTCTACCCTCCTTAGCCCTTTCAGAATACTTACTCTTTTCTTCCTTTGACAATTTATTCCACGCCTCCCTCACTTCTTGGTCTGCATCTTGTATTGTCTTGTGTTTGCCTTTCCTTGTTTTATCAGACCAGTATTCTCGCTTGAACAATTGTGCTCCATTCAACCTTGCCTTCCCACCTTTTACTCCTTTTATTCCTTTTCGTCCTATTCTTTTGACCATGTTGTCTTACAAACTGCTTCGCTCTCTAAATATAGTTTATATAAACAATATCACTGCACATATTTATAAATGATTAGAACAATGTAAAATACAGAATAAATACAAAATAATGATTCTATAAGAGTGTACTCCTGATTTAGTGTATTTCAACTAGAGAAAGCTACAAGCTTTAGATGTAATAGATGTAATACAAACTGCTTTATAGCTTTGTGACAATGCTTCATTTTTTACTAAAATAAACCTATCAAACTTATAGCTTTGCCATGTAATCTCTCAAAGTTTAACTCATACACTTGCTGTGATTTTTAAATAGAGTTATATCTACTACTTAAATAGGTATTTATCATATACTACTACTAAACATTATCATTATTTTCCCATCTAACCATCTCATCAGTCGCTACAATAACAAGAACAAGTTCCAATTAAGGTTTTTCATTTAGAAAATAAATAGAGAGATTGTTAATTAGATTATTAAAACAATTTAAAACATAAAATTTTCTGCAATAGAGGGATTGGAAAGGCCAATAGCTTGTTGAAAATCAATTTTGTACTTGTATTTAAGCTATATTTGGATCAGAAAGCCTAAATCAGTTCTTCTCATTTAACTATTTGTAAGACTGAACAATAAATTAGCATGTCCAAATGGCCTTTTCATTTGCATAAGCAAGTTGATACACTATTAAATCCTTTGGTTGGGCAGTAATATAGTTGCATGTATGTTGGGACCCTAACTCAAATAGTATCAAGGGGACTTGGGCCTATAAACCCTTTAACAAAGACCAAAATACATGGAAGTTATGAAGAGGGAATTCTGGTGGCAGTTGAGGAATTGACAAGTGGCAGAAAAAAATTGGCTTCACAGAGAAAAATGGTTAGAAAAGAAAGTGAAGAATAAAGCCTGGCTAATGCTCTAGAAGCTGACAAGGAAAGTCTGGGTCGTGGAAGTCTCTAGCTCCCTTGAAGTTGCTAGTCTGATTTCTTTTCCACATCTTTGTCATTTTCAACTGAACTGTATATTTCCAATATCATTACTTTATCAGTTTGACAGTGTAGGCTGGTCTTCTTCATTGCTCTATATTTTCCTTGGCGTGGTCTTGTTTTGGTTCTATTAGCTTCTTAGGAGTGAATTCCTATTTCCTAATAGTCCATAACTATTAGATCAGGCAGGAATGAACAAAAATTATGAGATCTAAACTTCTAACTTGATTGGAACATCATTTCCATAACAAAGCATATGTTTCCAAGCTATGAAAAGCCTATGCTCTAAGAGTACTAATTTCTAACAAGACTCGCATAGACATGATAGTGATGCTGGAGGGAGAGATTCAGAAATATATGTGCTTTGAGGGAATATAGTTCCATAAAGTACCATGTGATAAAACTTATTCACTTTTACCTTCCTAAAGCACTCTTCCAGTTACATAACATCAAATGATTCATTGACAAAGATAACACGAAAGAGAAATACAGAAACTATTGCATTAAGGTTCTAATGCATAAATACAATGTTCTCAAGGCACATAGAATATATGTTTTTGTTATCAGTTTCCGCCTTCCAACATCTCAAGGAACTCTTGCAATACACAATACATTCTACTTTCTCATTTTCATATATTAAAATTACATGCTATAATTCATACATAGCCACGCAAATACATTCCATATCATGATCATCTATAGCATGCTATGGTATAAGTTATAAAGTGTAGCGTTTAGCTACCAGGCTTCTGGCAACACTAGGTGCATAGTAATGAGTTTACAGAAGCATCACTAGAGATGGATTATCTCTGAAGCACAAGCTTCAAGGACTACACGTTAATACATAAGATGTGGCCTAATTTGGAAATGTGGAATTGATAGATGGCTTTATCATCATTTCTATTGACATTCTTTCCTACATAAACAAGACATTTCTATGGCCTAATTTGTTTATTATGTTGGTTTGCAGAAATAAACAGTGTCCTTTGTATGAAAGGAGAAGTTAATAGAAGAATTCCTAGCAAACTTAAAATTTGGAGGGTCATTAGTCAACTTTTGAAGTTAAGAAAAGTAGATTGAAAGGTGCTTTAAGTTAAAGGGAGATATTCCATTTCGAACTTTGAAACAATTTAAAAAATATGGCTGCTAGCCAGAAGTCATTACAAACTTCAACAATCATCTAGTCCATGCATCTTACAAGAAGCGATACCCTAATATTGAATAATGTTAGATAGAAAAAGAAAAGGCAATGTACTAAAACTATTATTTTGCTACCTCAAACTCAGATTTGTTGCACTCAAATGACTTCATCCATTCATTCAAAATAAAACAATACTACATAATACACACCATTAATGGAAATCGCTAATAAAAAAAAACTACCCCTTGCCTCAAAGTAACATTACAAAATATGCCAGGATCCAAGAAAATCAAAGTAACATTAATAATGGAGATAATGAAATGAAGAAAGAGATAAACAGGAACACAAACCTCGGATGTTGGGTGTTCTTCAGAGCGTTACTACTTGGAGAGGCCGCCACCATCGTTGCCACCGTACCCAATACCTCCTCGACGCCGTAAAGAGCAACACGTTGCCTCACCACCGCAACAACCCTAAGACCTCGCCTCACCGCCACAACAAGAGACCAATCCTGCACCGCCACCTCCAAGACTCACACTCCGCCACCCCACACTCTCGTCCGATTCTCTCCACCGAGTTCGCCCTTCCCTTTTCAACTTCTCGCGCCTTCAAAATAAAAAACATTCGCTAGTTCTATTTCGGGCAATTCGTTGGTTCTGTTTCGGTTTGCTTTCATTTGCCCTCTCTTTCTCATTAAGGGCATTTTAGTCTTTTAGTCCTACAAAAATAATGACAATTCAGGATAGGTCCCTTTCAGCAAATATTAGGTTAATGAGGTCTTTTATGGCAATTTTCCCAATTATATAACCACACATTAATGACTCAAAGAGTTATTTGGGGTAATTTATTATTACTAATTCCTAATTTCCAAAATAATAATTAATATTTGTTATTTTTAATATTTTATATATATATATATATATTAACCAAATCATTGCAACTACATGCTTACTTATATAGTTAAAGTTTGTACTGTCCAAGTAAATAAAATTCTCAAATCTCCCATAGACAACAACTAATCATGTCAACACAAATTTCTATTTTTTCTAAAAATTCAAACCACTCAATTAAATCTTAATAACTCCTAAATAGCTTCTTTTTTTAAAAATCCCAAAATTCTAAAAAAAATCTAAAATTCCACAAAAATTCTAACTTTCAAATTCCAAGCTTAAATCCCAAACGTAAACTATCAAAAATTCAATAATACCTCCAACAAACCCATATCTTTTTTTTTTTTCCATATCCAACAAACCCATGTCAATCATTTAACTCACATTTAATTGGTGAAAGTATCATATACATCAAAAACCCTAAATTTTTTAAATACAAATTAAATTTTTAACTCATTATAACAACCAATAAATAAATCTAACACTTTTTAAATACAAATTAAATTTTTAACTCCTTATAACAACCAATAGATAAATCTAACCCTATAGAACTTGACTATTAAAATAGCTCTATAATCATATGGCCACATATTGTTAAAATTCAACACTTACTCTGAACTCTAATATGAAAATTTGCTCTAATCACCTCAAAAATACATCCATTAGAAAGAGCAAGTTGAGTAGAACAATGTCCACAAGGAGAGTTTTATTATTAGAGATGATTTTATTAACTAAAAGTAAGCTCAAAGCTTGCCCTATGAAAAGTTATAGAGTGTAGCAATAATCTCCTCCCCTCAAATGAAGATGCGTGGGGAGGGGTTTAAATGATACTCCACGTGTCCCATTTAAAATAAAGGGTGCTACGCTCATTTTTCTTCTTCTTATTTTTCTTGAATGGGCCTTGGTTTATATTTTTAACTTACACACACATTATTTTTTTTCTTTGAATGAGTTGGCCTTTTTGCCGAATAATATTGATCACCTTTTCCTTCTTTCTTCAACCTTAATGATGATGATGTTAATTAAATTCCCTTTTTTGAATTAATTACATGGTAGAATTTCATTCACCATGAATTAATTTCCCCCCTAAAATTATTTAAATTCTAGGAATAGAAACTAGGATGTTACAAGCTGGATCTTTCGTTTTTCATTCATTGAACACAAAATGAAATCTTTTTTCTTTTCTTTTCTTTTTTTTTCAATTTGCTCGCATGTATTAACTGGCAGCGATGTTGTTTGCATAGAGTACCCTGGTATAGTAGATGTAACGACAGCAACCAACGTTGATCTCCTAGCTAGTGACAAAGAATTTGATTTCCAGTTTGAGAGACGTGACTGAACCATGTCTACTAACTCATGATAGCTTTCCTTTGTATCTCTCTGGTGGTGCAACAAAACCCTTAAATACTTCCCCAAATCTAAGGTGAGTTGGAAGCCCAGGGCATTGCTAAGTTTTGTCCTTCTTGTATGGTTGACATTCTTCAAGAAGAAAACCTGGGTTTTACTTGCATTCATCTTCAGCCCAGAAGCATTACAAACTTCATATAGGCATTCTTTCGCTTCCTCCGCTTGCTGAAGAGAGACCTCTACAAAGAGAATAATGTCATTAGCAAAAAAATAAATGAGACCTAGGGGGACCCTCTTTACAAAGTCTTATTGGGAGCCAAGCTCCAACCATTTGCTTCTCCTGGTTTAAATGGGCAAGTTTTTCCATACATATAACAAATAAATACGAAGACAAGTGATCTCCTTACCTTACACTATACGAAGGAACAAAGGAACCTGCATTATTACTAGGGATGAGCATGGACTGGACTGGACCGGGTTTGACATCAACCCGAGGTCTGGTCTTGAGAAGATCTCAGGTTGCACAAAGCAGTCCGTGGTCTAGTCTGGTCCAGTACCAACCCGAAGTCGGGCTGGACCAGACCGGGTCTAGTGGACTACCTGAACTGGTCCAGGTAGTCTAGGACCTAAATTTAATATTTTTTTACTGTTATTTTTTCATCTTTGGAAGGCAAAATTTGAACATATTAAACATAATTATGACCACAAAAATACCTATAATAATATAAAATATGTCACCAAAAATTAAAGCATCATAAATCTATAAGAATATCCAACAACATTCAACAACAATAAAAAAAATATGTTGAGAAAAAAGATTTAAAAATGATAAATATAATTTAGATAATAAAAATACCTATAATCATATAAAAATCATCATAAGAAATAAAACTTGATTATAAATCCTTAAAAAAACTCTAACAATATTAAATAAAAAAAAATAACATCTAAATTATAAAAATATTTTTTAAGAAATTGACCTGGACTAGACCGGACCAGTCTAGGTGGTTTGGTCCCCTGGTCTGGAACCCGGTCCAACCCGACTAGTCAGTCTGGTCCAGTTTAGTCTGATTTCATTATATTGCTTATTTGGACTGAACCAAACCGGACCGGACCGGACCAACTCGGGTCAGACTAGACTGGACCGGACCACCGGGTTTTTGCTCATCCCTAGTATTAATAATACCCTCCCGTCACTTTTTCTAAGCGGGCCCCACATGTTTTTAAAAAATAAAGGCTGCCGACATTTTTTTTTTAATATTACAAGTTTGTCAATGGTCATTCTCTGACTTGTCAATATAGTCACACACACTTGCCAATAAGGTAAGTCCACATTTGGAATCTAGCTCATTGAGGTCCTTATAAACTTTTTTGACAGATAATTCTACACTGAGGCTTTTTTGATAGAGGAATCTATATTAGGATATATATATATATATATTTTTTTTTCTGTTCTTTGATACTTGAATGAGATTTTTTCTTTAATTTTTCCCCAACCGTGCTGCTACCTTCCTTTTCTTTTCAAACATACCAGGTATTGTTGTTATTTAACAACATTCCAAAACTTCTAATTAGGCCTTTTGATTTTATTAATAATTTGGTTAAAGTGTAGGTATGATTTAGGTTTTGATTATTTCAAAAGGATTTAATTGGAATTCTTCATTATTTATTTAACTATTTTAGTATAAAAAAAAATCAAATGGTCTTAAAGGAGGGAGTATTAGTTTAAGGTACCCCGCACCTTCGAGATACTTATTCTTTGTACAGACAGCTCATGCAGTTCTCTCATTCTGCGAGTTCCCCAGCACCGGGCAGCACACAATCCTTGTCCTTACTTGGTTTTTCCTCGCTTACCCATCCTTTGTTCTCTCTCAAATCAGCCTCTCACTTGAAATCCGCCGGAATACCCTGTATTGTCTTTGTTTACATTTCCTTTGTCCAATTGGTCAGACATTCAGTTTTTATGTTTTTTAGCGTGTTTGCTTTTTAATTTGGGAGTTTGGTGCGATCCCTGTTTTATTACGGTTGCCGTTGCCATGGAGCTTTCATGATGTCCTTCAACTTTCCGTGAGTTTGAAGGCTCCGAAATTGAATTATTTTTCTTTTTTTTCCTTATTTTCTAATTTAGCTTTTGGTAGGAGAATCCTCGATTTCCTGATCTATTGTCTTCTATAAAATGGATGTCTGATCGTGGATTGTTTAAATCTGAAGTCACAACTGAGCTGTAGTTTAGTATTTTGGTTTGCTCCCCGTGTAAGTTTAGCAATCAGGTCCAATTCCGGTTCTTTTTCTGTCTCTATCTTCCCAGCCATATGTCATAGATCTTCTGGATTTGATATTGAAATAGAATTTGATTACTCATCCAGTGCTTTTGTGCAGGACTAAATTTCAGAAGCTTTGAAAATGGCAGCAAATTCTTCTAATGGAGAGCACCGAACGACAACGATGACAACACAGGCAACAAAGCCACCTCCCTTGCCTTCTCCCTTGCGCTTTTCCAAGTTCTTTCAGGTGAACTATCGTGTTGCCTATTGACGTCACATTGCCATTCATGTTTGTTATTATGATTTCTTGAATCTTTTTACCAATACTTCTGATTCCTGACGACAGCCCAACATGAGAATTCTGGTTACTGGTGGAGCTGGATTCATTGGCTCTCATTTAGTTGACAGATTAATGCAGAATGAGAAAAATGAGGTTAGTACTCCTGATATCTTTCTGGGCATGGTTATCAAATTCAGTGTTGAATTGATGGCTCTGAACTAATTGGATTCTTTAGTTTCTTAGCAGCAACAAAATTTTTATGCAACACATGACAGGCTCTTTGTCTAATTAGGTTGTTGTTGCTGACAACTTCTTCACTGGATCCAAGGATAACCTTAGAAAATGGATCGGTCTTGCACTTGGTTGATGCAGACAACCCTCATATTACAGTATTGGTGGACTGTGAAGGGTTATCTCCGTTGAGAATTCCCATGCAAATGATGAGGTCTTGTTCTTCCCTTCTGCAAGATCACTTTCCTAACCTTCTTGGTTGTTTGCTTGTCATACGACTTCCAGCAGTTCTTCGTGTTGTTGCCCAGACTTTTATTCAGGTGAACTTTACTCTCAAATTTATTTGAGTTATAATGACAAAGAACGCATTAAGAGAAGTGCTTCAAAATGGCCTTTCTTTTGGATATGGTTGAGTTTGGTTGTGAAGTATAGGCGAGCGATTGTGTTGATAGAATGTTATGATCGAGAAAAGGATTGTCCTATCTTCCTTGACAATCTCTGGTGTGACAGTAGTTCCCCAATCATATTGGTCTCTTTAATATAATTCAGCCCAACAATAATAAGGGTGTGTTTGGTTTGAGGGGACGATAAGGGAGGGAGGGGAGGGGGTTAAATTACTTTTTTGGGTTGAAGGTATTTAAATTTTGGGCGGGAACCCAAAATTTAAAAGAATGAGAAGGTAAATTTTGAGTTTCTCTTATCCAAAATTGTAATTTACCAATTATCCCCTCCCCTCCCTCCCTTCAAACCAAACACACCCTAAATGTCAAGCTTCCCTTATATGATTAATTGCTTATCTGCATGTCGGCATGTTGTTATCAGCAATTGCATTTTACGTCTGTTGGATAATTTATTTACGCTGTTTTAGACGTGAGCTAACAAGAGCATCTGAATCATTGGATTTGAATTATTTTTTTTCCCGCTCTTTGGCCGAAGGTTTTGAAGCCTATTACTAGGAAAAAGTTGAAGATAGATGGAGAGATGTATCAGAAGGTTCTTAATGACATTGTACCCACACTGCCATCATATCTTGGCGGTAGCTGCACGTGCATGAAATGTTCCAAATCTGGCAGGGGGTTTATGCAGCTACCTTATGCAACTGGGACCAGCAGCGGGATAGATAGCGAAGCTGATATTAGTGACAATGAAAATTCTCCATCGTCACATCCATCCCTTGAATTAGATGGCCACCTACATGGTAATTATGATCACTTGTTGAGAACCTCTATCATAAGTGTTCTCATATTTTGGGTTTTCATTGCTTTTAGTGCTGGATTATTTGATCCAAGTAGTCTGATGTAAAACTAGCCAACCTAACTTTTACTCGGAGGTGAATGCTTTTTTGGAGAACCTAGTAGGACGAGTGTGCTTTCTTTCATTTTGTTTTCTTGAATTAGGATGCGGTGTTATCCTTGTCCATACAGTAAGTTTTAATGAGCGTCTATTGAAGTTCTGCAAGTTTCTGTCTGCGCGAAACGGGTGATTCCCAAATTGTTGTTCGAAATTGGTATTTTTGTTTGAAGTTATAACAGTGCCATTACGCTGTAGAATAACAGATAGATACAAAGTCATGAAGTAGCCACAATGCCCTGCTCTCGAGTAGTTTTCAGGTGGGGTTGGTCTAATATTCCAGAACGTTTTGGTTTAGAGACGCAATACTCTTGCGGCGAATGAAGTAGCCGTCATGTGCGTCAAAACAGTAGCTGTTAGATGCAAGAATGACGACCCAAAAGCTAAGACATTCTGGCATTCGATTGTCACATCATTCAGATGCATTGAGCAAACTCCATTGTCCATAACACAGCCTTCGACTTCCCGTTTTTAGTAAACAAACAATGACACGGCTTTTTTAATTGCTCTCATCCAAGAGAACCTGCAAATCACTCGCACGAGCTCACAACATTTACTGTTATGGATCAACGGGAACGTTTCTTATTCTATATATGACTTATTTAGGCAGATTCAAAGCTCAAATCCTCTAAAGGAGAGGAGGTGGCTGATAAAAATTCTGAGCTTTCTAATTCTTTATCCACGGGTGGAGAGGATGCAGCACAGTTTTCTTGATCTTGACAGCCGCCAAAATCCAACACAGTCTATGGCCATGCATGTGCAAATTACAGTCGCGTTCCACTGTGACTCTCTTTATAAACCTTTAAAACCTAGCCCAACACATACTCGGCCACTCTAAAGCTAAAATCAATCCAAAGTTCCAAATCGACAAAACTCCATTATATACACTAACTCAGAGATCCCAACCACTGACAAAGCCGAAGGCTAAAGGCTTGTGGCTTACGTCAATGCCCCTCGCACTCCTCTGTGTCCTATCTCTCCTGCCTTGGCAGGGGACAATCCGAACTCATATAATGTCATGTGTGCATATGATAATCATCAAATAGTAAAAATTATTCTTCAAAAATTAATTCAAACACACACTAAGACAGATATTGACAGTGTAGTCCACTTTCACCATGTCACACGAGTTTCTTAAAATTCGCTCCTTACCCAATTGATGTTTTAGAAGAAATTAAGGAAGTAAAATAAATTAATATTTATTATTGTTATATTAAACTAATTTGTTTGATTTATCTGGGATAAGAAATTTAATTGATATAAATTAATATATAATCTAATAATATATAAAATATGCTATGATTAAGTTATTTATTGGAAGAATCTCAATTAAATGGCTTTGAGATAATCAAAATCTAAATAAGGCTTACACCTTTAACAAATTTTTAATCATGCCAAGAGGTTTGACTAAGGATTTCATAATGTTGTTAAGTGACAACAGTGCCCCTCAATTTGAAAAGAAACTATTTACACAATTATTGCATCCTTTTTCGTTTTTCTTGAATACAAAATATAATCAAAGCTTTCTCTTCCAATTTTCAATCAATTGTTTTCCTAAATTAAAGCATTCTGGATTAAAAATTTTGGAGTTTAGAGCCACGAGCTCTTGGGTTGAATCCAAAAACGGAGAGGTACTCATTAATTAGTAGTAATATTGATGGTGGAAAAAGGGACATAGTGAGGATGTTTTTGAAACGATATAGAATTTTAGTGCAGTTAGGGTCAAGGTGGGGAGGGATTTTGAGGCGATTGATGCTCAATTCGGAGTTTGGATCTCTAGGAGACGATTCCAAAATTTATTTCTGTAGGATTTATTTTTATTTCGGGGTTCGATCATGCATGATTCTATTAAAAACAATTGTCAAAGGATTTGACGCTTTGTTTTTGGGTGTTCATAATGTGAATAAAACTAGTGCTTTGGTTGTTAGCATTCCACACAGAATTCATCGCAGTGCTTTGATTGGGGGAACTGGGAAGTTGATATTTATTAGGAAGCTCCGTTGATATAAAATGATAATTAAAAGGTGGTGGGAAGTTAATAAAACAAATTTAATTTTGGGAAAATCTCACAGAGGTCTTAAGAACCAGAAAAAATATAAAAAAAGTCTCAGTATAGATTCTTCTGTCAGAAAAGTTCCAATATAGAATTTTCTATAACAAAGTTCCTAAATACCTCAATGATATAGATGTGTTTGTTAATGACTATTATATGACTTGTTTATATTGTCACATACACTTGTAAACATAAGTTGTTTAGTTAATATGGATGGGTTTGTTAATAACCACTCTATAACTTGTCTATATAGTGACATACTCTTGTCAATAAGAGCTTATTTAGTTAATATAAATGAGTTTGTCAATGGTCACTCTGTGACTTGTCAATATTGTTACACACACTTGTTAACAAAACTTGCTTTAGTTAACATATATGAGTTTTGTAACGACCTCTCTTATTTACTTCCTCTGGTTCTAAATATAGGACATAGTTTGTAGTGCAATTTACATTACAAACTATGTCATATATTTAGAACCGGAGATAGTACCATATAATTAATCTCCAAACCAAGTAAAGCATTAAATATTACATAATACAACATATTATGGGCTCCGCCCACAGAACAAATCCCTGTGCAGCGAAGTATTCAATATATGTAACGTATACCATAAAAGCCTTTATGGTTGGCAATATACATTATACTCATGTAACTAAACGAGACATACAATTGGTATCAAATCAAGTCTCGTTCACCTTCCCCTTGGTAGCACCACCTGAACTCTTGCCTGAAAAATTATAAATATAGATGAGGTAAGTCACTTGGACTCAGTAACCACAATTCCATTTAACAAGTATGTAGGGAATGATTATATGATAATTAAGCGGGCAAAATATATATTCTTATAATATAAAGTTTAATCTTCCCAAAACATTATTATTTCAAAAAAACCATTCAATATGCATAAAACTTCCTCAACCATCCTTATAACCTCCTTAACTGCTGACAGAACCCATGAGCTATAACATATAATAGGAGTAGTCTCTTTGACAAGACTGCACCAAGCTCTTCAATAATGAGGTGTAACCTGGCCAAATGCTACAAAACTCATATCAGATCATGTATTCCCTTTTCGTCGAAAATGGAAAGGTGTCACCTGACCCATGAGCTGACCCTTAACCCAGCCAAAGGAAAGGATGATACCAAAAGTCCTGAGAATGCTAAAACCATCCACTGTGTACACAGTGGCGGCTATACCACGTGGTATAGATTGAGAACAGGTTTAATTCTTCTATACCACGTGGTATAAAAGAATTAAACCTGTTCTCAATCACAACTCACCACATTTAACATATCAACATCACAATCTTCAATATCAATAATTTATTCATATATTTCATATTTAATGCTATGTATCATCAATTTGAAATAAATCATTCAGGCCCACTTAACTAAAAAAAATTTACTTAAAACCAGTTATTGTACATTTTTCATATATAAATTACTATAACATACGTATAGTAATTAAAAATACCAACATACACCTATAATCATTTCAACAAGTATACAAGATAAATTGGAAAGTGGTTACCTCAAATTCTTGACAAAACTAAACTTGAGAGAATTTAACTCCAGCAAGCCAAATTCAAATTCATTCTACAATAAATACATTTACATGTTTAATTTATAATAATTGTTAACTAATAGTAAATAGCAAATAACAATCCCCATAATTGGCTCAATTTCCTAAAAAAAATAACCACAATTTATCTATTCCTCAAATTTCTTTTAAATCAAAATTTCTAAAATTTCTTAACTCTATTTCACTCAATAAAATTTTTAATAACTATAATTTTCTAATTATAATATTAAATCATAATTTATAATTTCACATAATTCAAAATTTACAAAACTAAACCGATTAAAATTTCAATAATACTTCCAATAACTTAAATAAATTGCTTAATCCAAATTTAATCATCAAAAACATTCATAAAGCATAATTTATGATTTATTTAAGAAGAAATCAATTATAAAATCATAAAACAACCAAATGGTAAATATAAACCGATTAAAATCAACTATTATTTATTCTCTACATATCTATAACCATCTTTTGTAAAAACTCAAAATTCTCGCTAATCAGTATAATATTATTACTAATAGAAAGATAAAAATACGTAGAACAACTTTTATGAAGGAAGTTTGATAAGAAAAAGTGATTTTAAGTATCAAAATTATTATAAATTTAGAACCTTACCTGTTAAAACTACGTTTGCTCTCTGCTTGCCTGCTCGTGAAACTTAAATGAGAGAAGGGAAGGGGAAAGGGTATTAAACCATTCCATATAAGTTGCATAATTGGTGAGGATACATAGGCATATATAATTTCCACCAACAAACCTTGAATATGCAGATCATGTAGGCATGTTCAAAGGAATTCCCAATTAATACAATCATACGTCTTCCCTAGGTCAATTTTAATCACCAAAAAGCCTCACTTGCCCTACATATTTCTCATAGAATAAATCATTTCTTGGGCCACAATAACATTATTAGAGCTATGTCTCCCTGGTACAAAATTGCATTGTTTAGAACTAATCAGATCAAGCAACAAACCTTTGATTTTGTCAGCTAATGTTTTGGTCACAAGATTAAAAATTACATTACAATGACTGATAGGTCTCAAATCTTGGAGAATTTCTAGATGTTCCTTCCTTGGTAAAAGTACAATATTAGTACCAATGGGAGTTAGTCTTAATGGTAAGCGGCTTGATTCCGTTTAAGCAAAGTCTTGAGTTCGAGCTTTGTGTATGCAGAAAATTCCCATTGGGAGATTCTCCCACCATAACCAGGTGCGCGACGCGGGTCAGATCCAAATATAGTTGAGACAAAACTCCGGTGAACCGGGTGGGGGAAAAAAAAAAAAGGTACAATACTAGTCTCATTAATGGACTCTATATGAATCGGGTTAGTCCACAAAAATTTAATAAAGTCACGAACCGATCGCTCAACATGGTTCCAGTGGCTTTGATAAAGTAATGCATTTAAACCATCGACCCCGAAGCCTTCAAAGCACCAATGCTAGACAAACCAATGCTAAACAAGGCTTGCTTGATCTCGGAATCCGTGATACCTCAGCAATAGGAGGATATGAAATACTGCATCACAAAGGCGTTCGAACACACTATTCTTCCCAAAATAAAGCCGAGAAGAACTCTTCTTCTTAATTACCTCAATACTCCCTCCCGTCCTAATTATAAGATAAAGTTGATTTTTTTTGGAAAAATTAAGGAAGCCAATTAAATTACTTTAGAATGTTTATATTTTTATTTTTTTCTCCAAACTAATTAATTTGACTAATAAACTAATATATAATCTAAAGATAGTAAAAATATAAACACTCTAAAGTAATTTAATTGGTTTTCTTAATTTCTCCAAAAAAATCAACTCTGTCTTATAATTAGGATCGGAGGGAGTATCATATATCGATTGATCCTCGCCAGCCCTTGAAAGCCCCTAAAAATTCCTTTTTCTGCGTCCATTAGCCCAAGGTGGAAAAAACGAGTATTTTTATCGCCATTAACACTCCATTCACTCCTTGCCTTCTGTGCCCAAATAAGTGATTCTTGCGACAATACTTCTTCCAATTCCTTCTATAGGTTCTTTTGAAGATTTTCTAGCTCTGTTGTTAGATTCAACTCGAGTAATACCTTCAAGTCTTTTTAATAACTTTCGCTTCCTAGCTTGGGTAAAACCAAAAACTTTTTGTTTCATGAAACACAAGCATTTGTGAATTCTGTATCCCTCCACGGCAAATCATTCTTTCAGTTGGCTTTCACAAAAGGTTTATACCGCTGACCAAAACCGAGGCAGCAAGAAGCTTAAAGGGTTTGGTCCTATAGTTTACCGAAGGTGTGCCTTGGACTTGCAGTAAGAGGGGTCGATGATCGGATTTATACTAGCTTAAATGAGTGACCGTTGCATTGGAAACTCCTCCAACCACTCAATAGAGCCCAGCACCTTGTCGAGTCTACTTCATGCCTGCGTCCATCACAAACTGACAAAAAACTTTATCTGGTCCTCTAGCAGAATCAATAGAGCGCCGTTCATGTTACATAAGAATAGCATTAAAATCGCCCACCAAGCACCACGACCCATGCACATTATTTCCATTTCTTAGATCATCACTCCTAAAAACTTTTCATGATCATGATACACACTAATTTACATAATATTTGTATCATTTATAAGATTTTTTATATGCACTCTTAATTAAAATAAATTTTTGACTGTATACAATACAAAAGAACTCAAACACCATTTAATTACCTTAATTAAAAATAATATTAAAATGTTGTGACAATTTCACTAAAACAATTAAGGCTATAAACTAATTATAATCATCTTTTTAATTTATGTGATCTGGTTAAAGATATCTTACAGGTGAACAAACCATACATGATAGGCTTACGTAATTTATGCTTTTCAGAATTTCAAGAACTTCATAATTATATCTTTGGGTTAAGGAACAAATTTACCAATAAAGTTTTAAGGGGGAAAGAATACACATAAGGAATTAAAAGTGGAGAATTCAGTACAAAATCGTTAAATTTGACCTAACGCCGTTAAAGGTTTTCTTCTCTTACAATTTAACGCCGTTAGGTCAAATTTAACGGTTTTGTGATGGATGTTCAACTTTTAATTCCTTATGTGTATTTTTGCCCCCCTTAAAACATAATTGTGTCAGACGCTCCTTCCTTAAAACTTTGTTGATAAATTTGCTCTTTCACCCTATATCTTCCCCATATTTTTCGCATACTTCTCCTTATGTATTAAAAAATATTGTCACATATACTAATAAGCGTTGGTACTAGTGGATGGGTCTTTTGACAGATTAAGCATGATCTCTCGAATTTAAGCCCGTGTGAATATAGAAAATGTTTTTAAGAGAGCTACTCGTTACTCCCTATAGGGACTCCACAACACTCATATATGATAATATCAAATAGCTATATAAAAAATTGTTGTCATATTCATGTTTTTTGTTCTTTCTAAATTTTTAACTAAAAAAATTCTAAATCTAAAATTTTAGAAAATTCTTTTAAATAAATTTTATTTTTAAGAATTTCTAAATTTTTTTTATATTATCATCCGGTAACTAGTTGGGGTCTCGTGGTTGTCCCTCCCAACACAAGTGTCTCCTTTAGGACTCAAACTCGAGACCTAAAAGAATCTAATGAGGTCTTACACCGATAGACTAACTCTGTGTTTGTGATCTCTTTCTTTCTTCTTGGATCTCTTTCAAGACCTAGCTATCTAGTTATTCGAAAGCTTATTAGTTCTAACAAATATTAGAAATGGTAACCATTTCCTAAAGAGAATGACTTGAATTGGGTATTTATAAAAATTCTAATTGTTTAAAATAAAATCTTGGGAAAATTGCAACCAGGTCCTAGAATTAATAGCACTCAGGTCTCTTAGGACCTGCTGCAATTTGATAATTTCAAGGGATCTAGTTACCATTTAGTTTGTTAATTTAGACCTGGTTACGATTCTCCCTAAAATCTTTATCAAATATCTTATTATAAAAATTATTTTGCAGGTTACCGAGGCAAGTAACAAATACACCAATCAATGAAAATGCCATATCAATAATTGGAATATGATCAATGCAGTTTTATATTTATGTGGATATTGTAATTCCACATCTTTCTAGCAAAGTGAATGAATCCAATTTATTGATTTACCTTTGGCTGTTATGGATGTAGAAAATGTTAAAAGGCTAGGGTAAAAGATTGGTGAGGTAGTGTTGATTGAGGATCCGATTTGTGATGGATTGCTTCAGCAACGTTTTCTGCGAGCAAGAGTCAATATGGATTTGAGAAATCCGTTGATTACTGGCCTGTTGACTCCAAGAGAAGGGAAGGATTTAGTGAGAATCAAGGTTAGGTACAAACAGTTGCAGAATTTATGTTTTAACTGTGGTAGACTAAGCGATGACATGATAGGTTGTGCTTATAAAGATAAAGAGGAAGGAGGTTAAGGGGTTGGAATATGGTAGCTAGCTGGGAGTGCAAACTACTAGGCATATGGATGATTTAATTGTTGTTTGTAAGGATGATTGGGTGGAAGTACAGGGAATTGAATCGAAAGGTATAAGGAACATGTCAGAAAGAAGGGAGGAAAATGAGAAGAAGGGTGTGGTGATTAAGGAGGCGGAGCGAGTTAATGGTTTTGTGAAAGGAACTGACAAAGCTATGTCTAATGAAAAGGCAACTAAGGGGTGTGAGGGGATAGGTATGGGGAAGGGGAAGGAGGTTTTTGAAGGAAGAATTGAGACTTGTGCTGGGTAAGAAGGAGAGGGTGTGTTGTAAGGGATCTAGCAGTGGCAGTAAAGTGGATGAGGCGAATAATGTGCGGCCTCCGATTAGGAAGGAGGATCTGTCACGAGCTTTAGTGGTATATGGGGTTGTATCTCCTATATCTAAGGTTGTGGATGGAGTTAAGAAGGTTGGGTTGAAAAGAGCTATGTTGGATGAGGAGGAAAGAGGTAATAGGAAGATAAGAAGATTGATGTTTGAAGAAAAGAATGTGAAGGGAAATGGAATTAAGATAATGTCTCTAAAAAAAGCAATAAGGAAAAGTGGTAGAATACCAAAGAAGTAGTTAAAGAAGGTGTAATGCAAAGAGATATGAATAGAGAGAAGGTAATTGTAGAGGGGAGTGTAGAAAAGGGGGTATTTACTTTCTCTAGCATGATTATTGATGAGGAAAAAGAGGTGCCGGATGATGGCGTTGGTGACTGGCCATTAACAGTTACCAAGGGCTAGTGAGTATACTAGTTTGGAACTGTCAAGGGTTAGGGGTTCCCTTGACAGTGAGCTTGAAGGATATCCATAGAAGGAAAAAACCCTCGGTTACTTTTCTAATAGAGACAAAACAAAGGAAAAGTGTGGGGGAAAGAATGAAGAGGAGTTGTGGTATAAAGAGTGGGTTTTTTGGTGGAACCGGAAGGCATAAGTGGGGGTTTGTGTCTGTGGTGGGCTAAGGAAGTGTTGTTTAGTTCCAAAAATGTGATCCATGTGAAGGTTGGTCCTGATTCCATTGATCTTCCAGACTTCATCACATTTATATTCGGACGGGCTAGTAAAGGAAAAGGATAGAAGGAAGGTTGGTGTATGGAGAAAGAATTTGCAAGGGAGGTAACTGGGGAAGAAGGGAAGAAGACCATATAAAAGACAGGATTAATAGGGCATTGGGGAATGTGGAACTAAAGGAGAAATTCCCAAAAATGTAGATTTTTCATCTTGAACCGATAGGTTCAGATCACTACCCTTTGGATGTTGAGATGTGTTTCCAGGGTGTTAAAGCTCTAAGAACATTTAAATTTGAGAATAGATGGGTGGAACATGCTGGATATAAGGAGGTAGTAGATGGTGGATGGAATAAAAATGGAGGGTTAGGGGTTGATTAGGTGGATGAAGTTGTTAGGAGATTGAAAAATTGTGAGAATGCCCTAGTAAAATGGAGTAAAGAAGCATTCCTGAATAGTAGAAAGCATATTGAGGAATTGAAAAGCAGAATTGTAAAAGGTTATGAGCATAAGTTTACTGAGGAGGTTATTAAAGAAGTGTTAGACCTGGAAATTGAGCTGGAGGGTGTGTGGAAGGTTGAAGAGGGTTATTGGTGGCAGAGATCGAGAATTTCTTGGTTAGAAGAAGGAGATATGAATTCGAGATTCTTCCATATGTCAACTGTACAACGTAGGCAAAGGAATGCAATCTTGAGAGTTGGAGGGAAAGATAGTGGCTGGATTGAGGACGAAAAGGTGATTGCTGAGCACTTTGCTGAATATTATAAAACTCTCTTAAGCCGTCAGAGCCTAGACCTTTTGAGGAGGTCTTGAAGTATGTTGATTGTAGTATAACCGATGAGATGAACAATGCTCTGATGGCTCCAGTACAAAGGAGTAAGGTGCAATCAGCAGTGTTTCAACTTAGAAGAAATAAGGCATCGGGGCCCGATGGATTCAATGGCAAGTTTTACCAAGCATCATGGGAAACTGTCCAGAATGTGTATGGCAAATGGTTAAAGATTTTTTTGAGAATAAGTGTAGTAAGGAAATGTTGAATAAAACTAATATCACACTTATTCCAATGGTAGACAAACCGGAGGAAGTGGGTCAGTTTTGACCCATTTGCTTGTGTAACTTTGTTTACAAAATCATTTCGAAGGTGATTTGGCTGAATAAATACATCTCTAATAGTCAAGGTGCATTTGTACTGGGGAGATTGATTCATGACAATGTGGTGGCAGTGCATGGGGTGTTTTATTACCTTAGGAGAAGGAAGAAAGGGGTAAGAAGCAATGTTATCAAACCCAGTCGGAGTACTGGATCAAGGGTCAGTGGGTCAGATCAAAGTGTAATTGGAGCTAACCCGGAGCCGAACCAGTGAGATATTGAATATTTTAGGTTTATTAATATAAAATTCTAAAGAAAAATATAAAAAAATTGATTTTAAAAAAATAAAAAAATCCTGGACCGGATCGGTTGGCTAGTTCCTAGTCTGGGTTTAAGAACCTGGGTAACAAGTGAGTTAAGCATATGATAGGGTAAAGTGGGTGTAGTTACCGAAATTTGAAAAATATGGAGTCACCACCAAAATTTTGAAAATAGTATAATTTTGGAAACCTTTTTAAAAAACGAAAACTTGTCTACAAAAACCATTTACGGTTTGAGAGTTGATTGTGCGTGGGGAAGGTTTTAGGCATCCTACAGTACCTGTTCATAAGAGTAATTACACTAAGTCAGTTATTTAAAAATGAATATGACCTTTAATTTTATTATAATTACCTAAAGAAGAAAAGAAATTAAGAAAATATTTACAAAAAATAAGAAATTAATAAAGAGGAAATTGCTTATTTACAAAATTGGATTTGACCTAGGAAGAGAGCCTATGACCTACGTACCCTTTAAAAAGATCAAAGCTCACGTATTTCGGGGTAGAAATGCATGTCACTAGGTTTGTATTTTTTAAGGAAAAGTTTTTTTAATTTATTTGAGAAAATGATTTTTTATTTGTTTAGTATTTTTTATTTTATGAAAACAACTCTTCTATTTTTAATTGAATAAAAGAAAAGTTTTTAGAAGGCTCTTAGACTAAACTTTCTGAGGAGATTCCTATAATCTCACACGAAAGAATAATCGATTTTTACTTGAGAAGGCTTTAAAAACCTCACATGGTAGAAATCTCTTTTAAAATCAATTTCATTTATTTTGATAAAAAGAGAGGCTTTCTTCTTTATTATTTTTATTAATAAAAATGGGCCACAATCATTTTTTCTTTTTCCTTTTTTATAAAGAAAACTTAGGTTAAAGGGATTGATGAAAATAACACATAGGTAATACACATCCAAATAGTGAAAATAAGTGGTGGAAGCAAACCATCATATGTCAAGTCGATGAATGAAGGATGCGTACCTTCTTTATGGTCCAAGTAACACACAAATATCATTGGGCATATCCTCGCAATATCAACAAGAAGAGAGTAGCATAAATATTGTTGGGGTAGTGGAGTAAAAGAAATCAAAAAGAAAGAAGGATGAGTTGTACAATTATGTGAAACTAAAAAGATTAAATAAGAAAAAATAATGAAAAGGAAAAAAAGAATAGAGAGGAAAGATAAAAGGAGAAAAAAAAAGGAAAGAAAAACAAGATAAAATAATCCAAATCATATTGGATTGCATCCTCTAACAATTAGTGTTGTAGCTCACAATGGTGACAATAATCACAAAAGCAGGTGCTTTCCTTAGGCATAGAGACGGAACAATAAAATTAAAAGAGAGAAACAATGAAGATTACTAAGAAAACAAATCAATTGAAATTTCATATTGGATTCACCCTCTAGCCGTTGGCATTGAGGCATCACATATGTGGCACCAATCATAAAGCATAGGCTTTCCTTAGGTATAAAGAAGAAAATAAAAATAGAGGAGAGAAGGAAAAAGAAAAATGAATCAATATCCTCATCGTATTAGAATTCATCCTCTAGTTATTGGTGTTGAGGCATCACATGTATGACACTCAATTATAAGGGTATAGGCTTTTCTTAGGGTATGGGGGAAAACAAGATAAAAAAAGATGAATAATAGATTTTACTCTCTTTTGGCACATCTAACCAATCCACTTGCCTCATTTTCTTGTGTCTTTTTTCTCCCAATTTTTGTGTGTCTTGCTTCAACCCCTACTCCCCTATTTATAATCTTATGGCAGGGTTTTCTTCACAAATGCTCTTTTTTTTTTTTAATTTAATGTTAATAAAACCTCCTAACTTGACCCAATCACCATCAATGAGAGATATTTTTTAAAATTTTTGTTTTATTTTGAAATTTATTGCCATTTATTACAAACCTCAATTCCAAGATAATGACCATTAATAATAATAATTTTTCAAATTTTAATTATAATTCAATCACCATCAATATCATATTTTTATTAATTTATATGTATAAGCATCAAGCAGGATTTTTTGCTTTTTAAATTTTTTATTATTTTTGTGTTGGACTCACACAAAATAGGGTGTTTGCATATAGGGACTTTGTGAGAGCTACTCTTTTTTTTTTTTTTTTTTTTTGAACAAATGAGAGCTACTCTTGAAGTTTGGTTTTTGTGAGGTTTGGGTAACTCTTGTGATGCAATTTGTTGGCACGGTGCAGCTAAACCGTTGTATATAATGGAGGAAGGTTGTAGAAATTAATCCAGGAAGAGGGTTACGTCAAGCCGTCAAGGGCACCCGTTGTCTCCTTTTATTTTTTATTTTGGTGGTAGAGGTTATGTCACGGATGGTTAGTAGAAATGTTGAGTTGGGATTATTGAAGGGCATTAAAGTCACTACAAGATGTCCAATGCTGACACACAGCTTCTTCGCTGACGATGTGTTGTTCTTTATGAATTCAAAGGAATGGGATTGTAGGCGGTTGGCAATGTTGTTGAAGGAATATTGTAAGTTGTCGGGGCAGGAAGCGAATTTGGCTAAATCAGGGATTTTTTTTCTCAAAGAATACTGCGGATGTAGTAAGAGAAAAGGTGTGTGGTATTTTGGGAATTGTGAATATTGTGGAACCGGGGATGTATTTGAGAATCAATCCCTAATGTTTGGGGGGAAACGAAGCACCAAGCATTGGCATACATTAGAGAGAGGCTTGGAAGGAAAATCCAAGGATGGAGAGGAAGATTATTGAATAATGCTGGAAGGGAGGTGATGATTAAGGCCGGGATCAGTGCTGTGCCAATCTATCCTATGAGCTGCTTTAAATTTCCAAGGAAAATGTGTAAAGATTTGGATGGAGCAGTTGCCAAATTTTGGTGGAGTGGAGGGTTGGAAGGTAGAAAGGTTCACTGGAAAGCTTGGAGCCAATAAACAAGCAGTAAGAGGGATGAGGGCGAGGGGCTTAGCTTTCGAGATTTTGAAGCAATGAATGGGGCATTGCTAGAAAAAACGGCTTGGAGGCTGTTAAAAGGCTCCGATGAACTTTGGGCTGAGTTTTGAAAGGAATTTATTTTCCGGACACATCCTTTTTAGATGCTAAGAAGGGTGGGCGAGCCTCTTGGGTTTGGTCTAGCCTTCTTGAAGGGAGAAACCTTCTGTCCGAAGATTTATTCTGGAGGGTTGCCAATGGGCGGAATGTGAGGTTGTGGAAGGATTCTTGGATTGCAGAGGATGTTGGGGCGTTAACGAATTATGTGATTGCCCCGGAGGATAAAGAGAATTGGAAGGTTGCTGACATTATGCAGCAGGGTAATTGGAATGTCTCAAGGCTAGAAGCGTTGGTGGATAGTGAACTATTAAAAAGGATTAAGGTTGTCCCTGCCAAAATGATGAGAGAAAAATAATGATTTGAATAATGAGATTTTATTCAATAAGTTGTATTGTAATAGTGTGTATACAAGACTACTTATAGATTAGTAGTTCTAATCTGATTGACGCATATACAGGACACTGTGTATTGATAGCTGTTTGCTCATACTAACTACAATCTGTTGCGTTGTAACTAAATGCATGCTTAACTAATTACTGTTTACATTAATATTCCCCCTACTAAACTGAGAACAAGAAGGAACAACATTGGTTGCCATTAAAACTGAGAGCCATGAACTTCTTCTTCAGATACGATATTCAACTTAGAGCGACAGTATGCAAACATGGCATGAAGTTGAGGTTTTGTTAGTATATCAGCCACTTGAAAATTTGCTGGTATATATGCAATTGTTACCAGTCCTGCTGCCACTTTTTCCCTGATGAAATGGACATCTAATTCAACATGCTTTGTTTTCGAATGAAGCACTGGATTTGCTGCTAAAGCTACTGTGCCAGTATTATCACACCAAATGGTAGGTACATCTGGCACTGGTATGTTCATTTCCTTTAACAGAGACTGAATCCACATGAGGTCAGTGATTGTATCAGCAACACTTCGATATTCTGCCTCAGTAGAGGATCTAGAGACCACCTGTTGTTTTCTTGACATCCATGAGACAGGTGTAGAGCCCAAAAAAATGCAATAGCCACTGGTAGACCGTTTATTCTCAGGTAGGATTGGATCTTTTGTGGAATCATCTCGCTTAGAAGAATTTTCCTTTTTCTTAGAAGGTCCACCCCCAATCAGAGTCAGAGTAAGCCTGAACCTTGAACTGAGTAGCTGGTTTGATGAGCAAGTCATATGTGCTCGTGCCATTCAAATAACGTAAGAGTCGTTGGACACAACCCCACTGCTTTTCTGTTGGTGCATGCATGAACTGACTGAGCTTATTGACAGTAAACACAATATCAGGTCTTGTATAACATACATACTGCAGAGAACCTACAATACTGCGATAAAGGATGGATCAGAAAAAACTGGGCTATCAGTGGGAAACAGATGCGTATTGGATGCCATAGGAGTAGCAAAAGAATGTGCATCTAACATCTTTGCTCTGGACAGAAGTGAGTGAATATATTTCTTCTGAGTTAAGAGAAGACCGTTGGCATTTCGGTGAAACTCAACACCAAGGAAAAAGGATAGATCGCCAAGATCTTTAAGAGAAAATGCTGAACTCATTGTAGTGATAAGATTTTGAACACTACCTTCATTTGATCCAGTTAGCACTAGATCATCAACATAGGTCAGAAGATAGATAATACCTGTAGCATCTTGCTTAATAATCCCTCTCCAGAATATAAACAGGAAGGATGAGGTGGTATGGGTTAAAGCAAAAGATGTGCTTTTTGTAGTAAAAAAGGCTTGCTTTGCAGCCAAGGAGTCAAGGCAGCTTGTGAACAAGAGGGCGAGCTCTTCTTTAGCTATACCAGCAGAATTATGGAACAAGGTATGGAAAATTAAAGCTTTGCCTAAAATCTTGCTTTTTATTTGGAGATGTTTAATTAAGGCCGTTACTGTTAGAGAGGCATTGGTTAAGCAAAAATGTAGATTGCCTAGTGATTGTCCTGTTTGTCACAAAGAGCCTGAAACTCTTGAACATGCTTTATTTTTATGCCCTTGGGTAGAATGTGTGGGGTTTGGCTCTGATTTATCTCTTACGTTTGATAAAGAAAATTTTGGTAGTGTTGGTGAATGATTCAAGGGTATGATATTGGATAGCGATATATGGAATGATTAACAACGTTCCTACCTGGTATGATTATTTTGGTTGATCTGAAAGGACAGAAGTGCGATGGTGTTTGAGGATAGAATGCCTTGCCTAGAAAAGGTAATCACTGAAGCTGGTTTGGCGGTGAAAGAGTTATGGATGGCTAGAGGTTGGTGGAAGGAGGAGGAAGGACATGAGAAACCGGAGGGGTATAAAGGGTGGCAAGCTCCAATGCAGGGAAGATCGAAAATTAATTGTGATGGATCATATGATAAGCAATCTGCTGTGGGAGTGGTATGCCGTGATAAGGATGGAACGATGGAATGGGGCTTTGTGGATCAGGTGAGAGTTGGGACTGCTTTTGAAGCAGAAGTTCTGGCGTTGTAGTAAGCTCTTTATCTAATCAAAGGGTTGGGTATAAATAATGCAGAAGCTGAGGTGGATTGTGCTAAATTATATTGGTGTTGTGAGAAGAATTCTGTGGAAGGGGCGGATTGGAGAGGAAGATGGAGTCTGCAGAAAGTCCTTGCAAGTTTGAATGAGCTGAGTGGCATCGTGGTGGGAATTACTCCTAGAAGGGGTAATGAGATAGCAGATTGTATTGTTGTGATGTGTAGAAAGAGTTTGCGCCCGGTAGGGTGGGTGAGTACACCAACACCTCTTGTGGCTAAGATTCTAACCAAATATGCTGAAAATGCAAGGAGTTATGCAGAAGGATTGAAGGGTGTGGGTAGGGGAAGTATGAATATAAGTGGTGTTGGTTGATGTTGCTGACTGCTCCGGTAGAGCAGGAATTATGTGGTTTTTGTTTTGGTGAGTTGTGTTGGTAGGTTGTAATGTTAGGACTGGAGTGTTTTCTTTTTTTTTTTTACCTTCGGCTATTAGCTATTAGTGTTTGTACTTGTTTTTTAATATTAATAAAATTGACTTGTTTGGCCAAAAAAAAAAAGATAAGGAACTCAAACTTTCAGCGAATCAAATTCTTTGGGGAAAAAATCAAATTTTGTTTTAACTTGATACTGCTTCAAATTAATTATCAATGTTTAATCATTTGATTAGGAAATGGGTTCAATAATACATCACCCCTTTAATGCTCATTTTAATGTCTCAACCTCTGAATCATTTTTTTAATTTATTTTGATTGATCATTTGAATATACGTAAAATGAGAAACATAATAATATATTAAAGTGATGAAACGATGTAATTTTATGTTTTTATGATTTTTTTAAAAAATAAATTAAAACTAAACAACATGAGGGTTTTTTTTTTGGTAAACTGAAGGGTATTTTTCTTTTTAACATATGCAAAATGGATAATTGAGAATTTAACTTTGAAACAAACTTTTTGCCAAAGATTTTATGATATGCACTTTTAAAGTGTTAAACTTATAATGATCCAGCTCGTTAAATTTTACAAGTTGCAAATTTGGAAAGTGTAGAATCACTAGACAACGATTTCAAGGGATTTGAGGAGTGAATTCTAGGGTGTTTTTTCAAAATTTTGAAATGTTTGGGTCTTGGAACTACAGTGTCATTCACCCAAATAAATTCCTTGCCTCCAATAGGCTAGTACACCACAGCCTACATTATCCAAACCTTGAGTCATCCTTGTTACCACCCCAAACAGCACGACATTGATACAATGAATATAGAGCTATTCTTTCATATTTCACTTGTTGTGTAGGATAGGGGAAAATGTCAAACATCAACGTCTTCGGCCAAACTAATCGGAGGAAACATATCCAAATGTCTTGATACCTCATCTCTTCTTAGAAACGCATCTCCGCGTTTGTAGTGGTGAGTATTAGAAAACATGGTAAATCACAAAAATATCAAAACACTAAGCTGAAATTCATCTGGACTACCTCAGCGCCTTTACCCTTCATGTCCTGACCCACTGTCATGTTGAAGTCGTGACATGGAAGCAGGTAAATTTGTTGTGAAAAATGTCATTGATTGCTTCAAACTGTTCAGCAGAACCCCTACTGTTCCATCAATTCCTGATTCATATTGCTCATAAACAAAAAATGCGGTAAAGGCAAAGACCAGAGCTGCAAAACAATTCAAAACTGAGTAAAGATGAAAGCAGGCAATCACACCGGAAAGTTCTCCAAGAGCAAAACTACAATTCCCTACCTAGTCCTACTGATGACGTCAAAAACTCCGCCAGGATCAACTTCAGAAAGAGGAGAGAAATTACAACCTGCATCACTTAAGAAATGCCACGTAAAGGCAAAGCCTCCAAGGAAGAGAAACCTGTATCATAGTATCTCATTCTTATATAAATTACTTTTTCTAACCCACCTATTTATGAGATACGACACACAAAGAAAAGCTAAGAGGGGCTGGCCCCCATTCAAAGATAGGTGCTTGGTTTAATCAATATATATATATGTATAGCATTAAAAAAATCTTTGAATTCAGAAAACCAATCCAGAACCAAGTATTTGTCCAAGATATAATGAAAATTGGCAATTTCATTCCCAAAATCAATAAAAACACAAGTTGCTTACATCGTAAATTTCGAGGGGAAACTGTTCAGTCAGAAGGAGGCAGCTCAAGATCTTTAATTTTATAAAGGAAGTCACATTTCGTACCTTGAAGAACACAGACCAATCATTTCCCTGAGCCAATATTTTTATGTTCTGAAAAACCATGTTCCACAAGTACACCATGGTTGCAACTGAATCTTTCACCACTTTCTCAGAGATCTCAAAACTGGAGAGAGACATCCTTTGGATTGGCCAACCAAATCTGTCATTAAGCACACTATAATTAGTGCCTAGACAACAATTTCCTCTCCTAATGTCCTGTGAGGGTGAAGTTAGAATGTGATAAATCCCCAGCTCAATTTTCAAAAGTTCATTTAGGTAGTTTCGCTAAAATGAAGTGGTTTATGCACCTAGACCATACCATCGTTCTTAGAGAGAGACCAGAACCAGCACACCAAAAAGGTGGAAAAATGCTAATTGCAGCATCAGAAAGCGGCTTTCGTTGGCAAAAATGTGCAATAGAATGTACAGCGTCTTACAAACATAAAATTTCTCAAATTGATATAGACATAATATCCCAGTTTTCATAAATAATTACTTACAGATTTGATGGCAGGATTCCATGTCCATAGAGAATGACAGTATAAAGAAGCAAAAGTCTGGCAGCAGATGAAGTAAAAGCCCTTCCCGAGAGCAAAAACCAGTAAAACAGCATAACCAATGCAAGGAAATATGCAAAGGATGTTGTTTCGTCTCTCCACAACAAAATGTAAGCAACTGCAGCAACAAAGTTCAACATTATTTTGACTGACAAACATCTTATGAAAGCTCTGATGGGAATGAACCTGCGTCATTAGTATTTAATAGAAGAAATAAGACAGCTAGACATGGGCCTTTTCTTATGTGAGAAAAAAGCCTTCAAGGAGTTAGGCCCAGGCAAGCATCGAGGGAATTGAGTTGAGTTAGTAACAGGTGAAAGAAAGTGAAGAACATAGTGTAGAGAGGAAGACACAGAAGGCAAGACATGCCTGAGGTTGTTGGGAAAATCTGCACCTCTTAAAAGAATACGAGTGGTTTGCTTGAGTGTTCTGCTTTCATTTTGTAATCCCAGAATTATAGCTTTTTCCCACTTAAGACTGACACTCTTAAGTTCTGATGTTGTAATTCCTGTCAAATCCTGGTCTTTTTATCTAGGGTTTGTGACTATAAAGTCTATTATTGTTCAGTGAAAAAAAATTAAGCTATTCAGCATCACAAAATTCTTCATAGAGAAAGACTTTAAGTAGTGTCTTCAATGAAATAATACAATTTTATACCTTTTTAAAGGAAAATTGTTCTAACACTTTCAAATTTCTACATTTGCAGTGATCCCTGAGGACAAGGATCATTTTTAGGGGGTTATTTGGTGGGAATATCAATTGGGAACACTATAACAAAAGAGTGTTATATAAAAGGGTAAGATCAAACTTTTCCACCACGTAGTAGCTTTTCTGATTTTGATTTGGGAATATTAATGGGGAGTGCTATAACAAATCAGACTATCGTATAATAGGATACAGTTACAACCTTTTCCACCACCTAATAGCTTTTCTGCTTTTGATTGTTCAACGGATCCATAGTCTCTTGAATGATACGAGTCCCATTCCAAATGAGAGAATGCTTCTATGGTTGATGTGATGCCTTCCTGTATGGTTGATAAAGGCAAATATTATGATCAAGAATTTGCATAACATACATGAACACGGCAAAATTCCACCTTTTTTTTTGTTTTTTATAAGAACATCATTAAAAACATAAAGAGGAAAAAGACATGATTATAATATATATATATATATTAACTAAAGAGGAAAAATTCCATCTTTTGTTAAATTGTTATCCTCCTGGTTAACAATTTAACTAAAGATTTGGTTGTCGATAGAGCACAATGGTGTCGTGCGATGCATATAGCCGACCCCGCTTAGTGGGATAAGGCTTGTCATTGTCGTCGTCTTCTATGTGTGTGTACATATACACACAACTTTTTCTTTCTCACCCTTTAATGGGTACTCAAATAGGGTGTGGAAATATTCCCTAAAAAATGGATATTGAAGTGGGAAAACCACCCCACTTTAAAACCTTATCCAATATCCAATGCTACTAAATGTGGGATATAGTTATCTCATACCATCCAAGTCTTTGTCAATTGGCTTCCCTTAAAGAGCCAACATCCCAAAGGCTACACTTTGTGACATTTTAGTTGGTGACACTTCACAAAAATCTCTTGCCAATTAGAATCCTCTATTGGTTGGAACTTTCATAGGTAGCCCTTCAGGGAATTGCTAACCATCAGCTCTAATACCAATTGATGAATATCCAAGTAGGATAGGGAACCCTTCCCAAAAAAACTAGTTATAGATATGAGAGAAATAACCCACCAAAATACCCAATAATACCTAAGTTTCCATCACTCTAGTAGTTAGGAGCCTAAGAATTTAATGTTGTGTTTAACACTATCAAAAAGCATCAATACACAAGTGAAGACCTAACAAAAGCCAAGGATCCCCACAAGTTCATATAGTCTGGTCATAGAACAGGTGGGCTGGTGTGAAAAGTATCCTCAAGCTGAGAATGTGTGCTACAAAATCTAATAAACAAATAGCTATTAGTAAATGTTGATAGGAGTTCCCAGTCTTAGAAAAGAAAATGTGGTAATATTTAGATAAAGGACTCTTCGACCTTTTTTTTTCAGATCGCGTGTGACTGGTACGGGAATTGATGAACATCAAACAAGAGGAAGCAACCTCTATTCTTTAAACTTCAATTCATTGTCCATTATTATTGTAAGGCAAGAGAGAGAGAAATAACCTGAATTGTATGTCTATTCATGAATAGAATGGGTGTTTATATACAAGAAGGAAAAGCCTAGGCATTAATGGCTCATAATGATGATTACCCTAATTATGATCCCTGATTATACTCTATTTAAAATCCCTGATTTATAGCTATCTATATTAATGATAATTCATAACACTCCCCCTCAAGTTAGAGCGTAGATGTTAACCAAGCCCAACTTGTTACAATGATAGTCAACTCGAGTCCCATTCAGGGCCTTAGTCAAAAGGCCACCTAATTGTTCACTAAACTGCCCCTACCTTGTAGAGATAAAGTTCTCCTTGATCTTATCTCAAACAAAGTGACAATTGATCTTATCTCGAACAAAGTGCAATTTGATCTTATCTCGAACAAAGTGACAGTCGATCTCAATGTGTTTTGTACGTTCATGAAATATAGAGTTGGAGGCTATGTGTAGAGCAGCGTTATTATTACACATTTACACCACAACTTTGTTGGCAATGACGTGGTGAAACCAACTTCCTTCATCAACTAATGGATTCGCACAATCTCACACACTAATTGTAACATAGCTCTATACTCATCTTCTAAATTAGACCGAGGCACCACATCTTCTTACTCTTCCAAGAAACCGAACTTTCCCCATAAACACACAATATCCTATAGTGGACCTTTTGGTAGCTTTCGACCCCCCATGATCTACATCATAAAAGCATTCAATTTCAGTGTGGCCATGATTCTTGCATAGTATACCATGGCTTAAGGATCCCTTCAGGCAGTGTAAGGCATGCTCCAAGACTTCCCATTGACCAACAATTGGCACTGTCATAAATTTGCTTAGCACACTGACTAGAAAAGTGATATCGAGGAAAGGCATAGTGAGATAGTTCAATTTTTCAATCAGTCTATGATATCTCTTAGGATGTTCAAATGGTTTGATCTTCTCAGGATCGATCTTACTCCTCACATCTTTAAGTAGCTCTTTAAACAACATGGTGCTATCAATATCTAGAAATGGATTAAGACTCAGGAAAACTACTTGGTGCTGCGCCAAGTTCCCCCATTTCCTTCAGCAAACCAAGAACGTATTTCTTCTGTGTCAAGAAGATGCCTTCTTGCTCCACACAACCTCTATTCTCAGAAAGTAAATCAGCAGGCCCAAATCCTTCGTTTGGAAATGTGAATTGGGGAAGGCCTTGAGTGATGAGATTCCAGAGGTATTAATCCCTGTGATCACTATGTTATCAACATACACAACTAAGAGAATCATATCTGCATCAGTCCTTTGATAAAATACAAAATGGTCACACTTGCTTTAACTCACACCAAATTTCTTAACAACCGAGCTAAACCTGTCAAACCAAGCACGCAGACTCTACTTTAAGCCATATAGAGACTTCTGAAGACGGCATACCTTCCCACCTTCCCCCTAAGCAACAAAGCCAGGTGGTTGCTCCGTGTAAACTTCCTTTTAAGATCTAACTGATAAAGGCCCCAATTGTAAGTGGCTGCCATGGAAATGAAGAGACAAATAGAAGACAGTTTCGCCACAGGTGAGAAAATCTCAGAGTAATCAATACTATGAGTCTGGGTATATCCCTTAGCAACAAGTCAAGCCTTTAGACGTTCCAAGGTGCCATCAACCTTTATTTTAACCGTGAACACCCACTTACATCCAACAGTCTTCTTTCCTATAGGTAAATCAACTAGAGTCTAGGTACCTGCCTGATCAAGGGTCATCATCTCTTGTTCCATCGCAGCACACCAATCGGGGTGAGCGTGGAAAGTGTCTGGGACCACGATGGAGCCTAAAGATGCAATGAAAGAGCAGGAACCAAGAGACAAGTGGTTATAAGAAACAAATGAAGAAATGGGATAGGTACAAGTGCATTTATCTTTATGAAGGGCAATGGGCAAATCAAGGGAAGGATCAGGATCGAGCGCAAGGACTGGATCAAGCGTAGGTTCAATAGAGGGTTCTAATGTAGGCTCAAGTACGGTGTCTAGCTAAGGGACATCTGGCACAAGACTAGGCTCGGAAGCAGGGATTAGAGCAGACGATGAAAAGGATATTGGAGGGCCATGAAGATAGTCAGCCATACTACTATCTCTGGAACGTCTCCGATAGACATGATCGACAAGTGGCTTAACATGTGCTTGAACAAGTACTTGGACCGGTGTTGAGTGAACATGATACACTAAGAGGTCGTCTAGATCATCCTGCTCATTAGGAGAGGGAGGAGGAGAGGGAGACGAAAAGAATGGAGTGGACTCATGAAATGTGACATCTCTAGACACAAGATACTAACGAAAGGTGGGAGAAAAATGATAGCACTTTTGAATCCTAGAATACCCAAGAAAGACACACTTGAGGGACCTGGGATCTAGTTTAGAAATAGCAGGACGAACATCACGAACGAAACAAATAGAACCGAAAATTTCAGGGTCAATAGGAAACAAGGATTTGGAAGGAAACAAGGTGGTTTATGGAGTGTCACCGTTCAGGACTAAGGAAGGAATACGATTGATAAGAAAACAAGCAGTAGACACACTATCAACCCAAAAAGGTGTAGGAACATAGGTATAAAACATTAGCGTTTGAGCCACTTCAAGTAAGTGCCGATTCTTGCATTCTGCAACACCATTTTGAGCTGGTATATTTGCCCAAGAGAATTGATGAAGTATGCCAAGCATATAATTTTGGAAATATTATAGTAAAGGGATTGGCACAAGACGCATAACTAGAGAAAAGAATCACTATTACGAGTCATATGATAAGTAGCACCGAAATCAATGATCCACTTCGAGAAAGAAGTAGTAAGAGCACTCAATGCAGAGGCAGCAGACTTAGGTGGTTCATGATGCCGAGAGACAGGCATGTGAACATTATCATCGATGGACAGGGCTATGTTAGCAGAAGCACTTCGTTGTTGCTTGTTCTGTAGCCCACAACAATGACGCTTCGTATGTCCGGGTTCCATGCAGTAAAAGCATTCAATCACTCTAGAATCCTAAGTAACTCCACCTTGTCATGAGAAACCCTAGTTCCGGTTATTAGCAAAACCATGACTAGACAACACACTAGCATTGGGGTTGGAAGACGGTTGAGAAATGCTCTCAGTGTGCAGCACACGAGAATACACATTCTAAAGTGTAGTGATCTCAGAACTAGACAAAATCTAAGAGCCAACTATCTCATATTCTGGTGGAAAGCCAATAAGGAAGCTCAGAATTGCTTATTTCTCCAGATTTTCCACCTGTTCCTGAAGATTAGTGATAGGTGCCGTTAACAGTTTCATTTCTTCATACGTGAGCATGAAATCCATAAAGCAAGTCTTCAAAGGACGTTCTTGTTTTTGAACATGATAAAAGCCTTTATTGACTTGTAAATACGAGTAATATTGCTTTTATTAGAGTACAGGAACTGTAAATAGTCCATGATTGTGATTGATGGAGGGAAGAACGTCGCTCTCAATAGAATTCTTAATCTGCAAGGATAATTGGGCATCTGCCCATGCCCAAGATTTGCTAGAATCAGCCGTAGGAGGAGCCTCAGTTAAATAGTCTTCCTTTTCAATACTTGGCAAGTACATCCGAACAGTTTTACTCCAATCCAGATAGCTTGTCCAATTTAACTTATGATCAGTGATTCTGTTCGCAACAGGAACAACCCCGGTAATGGTACTAGTCTTAGAATCAACCATTGAAATAAACCAAACAAGGTGAAGCATTTAAAAATGCACAAGAAGCAGCAACACCAAAAGGATCTCACAAGGACGAAACAAAGACAGACGGAGAACAAACAGTAACCAAAGAATAACAACAGCAAAAGCCAGACCACACAGGAGACTGAACAGCAACAAATAAACTTCACTAGGGGTCAGCAAATGTCAAATAAACCTCCAGCAAGTCAAACACACAAACCAGCTTGCGCAAGAAATGAGACTGAATTTCTCAAAGACAAGAAAACCACAAACTGAGCAGAGAAACAAGGAACCCAGATCATGGCGCTACAAGAAGGTGTCGCCAGTCGGGGAAAGAGAATCGTTGCCAAAAAAGGGAAAATCGAGCGAAAATTCGCCGGAAATTGAACCCACACGCCGGCGTGTGGCAGATCTGCAGCAGAGCTTACATAATTGAGTACTGAAAAGTGAAAGACATGAGAAGAAGATTTTAACCTCAAGTGAGACTACTGGCAAATATCCAATATGTTCCTTAGCAGCTGTGCAATTGAATGTTCTAGTATGTGAAGCTAAATGGAAAAAGTGAACTAATAAAGGATAGCTGGAATATCTGAACCCCATATTATCATGTGCCCACTTTACAAGCAAGAGAACGTACCGCACCATCTTGACAGGAAGTTTTATGAATGGCCTGGAATTAAACAAGGATTTCTTGGTCTTAGTTATTACCATAAAAGGTCGTGAACCAGTATTCGAAATTAGAAAATAATTATATATAACTTGTCATTGCCTTCAGCAGTGAATAAAGCAGCAAACCAAAGGCACAAATATATTGATAAAGGAAATCACTTGGGAAATAAAAAGTCAACAAAAAGAAGTACCACGCAGTAACATACAAAAAATAGTTCTAGACCCTAAGCTACATTACACAATCATGTCAAATAAATGTAACTGTACATTAGCAATATTGGGAACAATATTATGTCACTCATATATCAAAACATTCTGCTTACTATACCTTTGATATCCAAGACCTTCTAATATAAGAGAGATAAATTTCCAGAACTTCATAGGCTCATAGTTTGTAATAAAAAATGCCTGCACCACCACAAGAAGATACTTGATTATGTATATATGTTAAATCGGAGCGGGATCCCATGGATATTCTATATATATACCTTTCCGGCTACAGAAACTGTTTGAAAATTTAGGGCTTCTTCAGCACATATATGGGCATGAGCAACATTCTCAGAATAGGTGAAGTCAGAAAGATTATCACCACTTCCTATAATGAACTGAAATGAGAAATTGTTAATGTAAAGGGTACACTTAATAGTTGACGACAGCATCAAAGATATTTAATACCTGAACTAACAGGAAAACAAACAAAGATTCATAATGAAGCATAACAGAATAGTATCATACCCAATATTAAAGTCAATATTTTATTTTCAAGGGTTTAGAAAAGATGACTGAAGGCAATTTCAGCCAAGTTATAAAAATGGGAAAATGGTTTTAATTAAACTTCAATTTGGTATTTTTTTTAACCTCCGCCCCACCCTAACATCCTCCAAGGCTCCAATGTTCAAATAACACGAACAAATGATGAAAAAGGACGCCCACCTTTGCCCAACCAGATCTCCCTAACTTTAGAATGAACGGAACAAGCTCAGAGTCACCAGGTCCAAAAACATTACTGGAACGGAGAGCACATGTTAAAAGGCCATCAATGTCATTGGCCCCCAAGATCATTGCTTCTGCTTGAGCCTTAAGGTCACTTAACTTGTTCTCGATCTGCAATACACCACCCTATTAAAAATGTTTACTACCTGTAACTAGAAAGGATATAACTAAAAATAAGGAAGAAGCTCTCTCAGAACAGCATACTCTCCAAGGACATGATAAAGATTCATCTCCATCATGGATATCATGCAATCCGTCAAAAACTACATCTGCAGAGCTGTTGTATATTAGCCGTTTGACTCTACATTCTCGACAAGCATTGATGACATTTTTTGTACCTGATTCAAACATCAAGATATATTGGTAAACACCAATCCCATCACGGCCACTAGAGCTAATAAAATATTGAATGGCTAAACTTTTATATGATAATGGAAGACTACCTTGAACTGTAAGCATATAGCAACTATAAAAGTCATTTGCCGTCATGTCAGCAGCATGATCCATATAAAAAACCACAGAAGAACCTTCTATAACTGCAGAACATTTATTTTTACGCTGCTGTTAAACATAACAAGTGTAGAAGGTGTACATATTTTTTTTAATTCTTAAAAATGTGATAGAGTATAGGAAAAGGAGAATGAGATTTGGTACACAGAAATAACATGTCAAGATCTGACAGGAAAAGGAGGAAGTTCCTACAGCATGTAGAAGGAAAAAGTAAGAGCTGCTTGTCAGTCCTCTGATAATTGTTCACCTTATAGATATGTACTATTTAAATATGCTAAATTTGAGGAATCCCTTTGAGCAATTCTTTCACCCATGTACAAGCTCCATGCACCGACATTCATATTGTAAAAGTTAATATTTAAATATTTGACGAATTTATCTTGCCAGTTGACTATACTCGGCTTCTCGTAGCGAGCCAAATGCAAAAAATAATAATAATAAAATCCTACCAACATCTCCGTGGTATTTAAGAAACCAGGAGAGTTTAATAAATAAACAAATCACATTCAACGCCCCAGAATAAAATAATATTCTCATTATTTTCCCCAACCTTCCTCACGGGAAGCACTAGAAATTACATACCTCCTCGTGTTCAAAAAAGTAAAATTCATGTCAGACGAATTTAATTACGATAACAAGCAATACCATGCAATAAATTCAAACGTTGCTTTTGGAGTAGAGGAAAGGGGAGCGGGAGAGTCCATGAATTCTACATTACATTTTCGATAGGAGATAAATATGTTGAATTTGAAATGAATATTTATAACCTGAAACAGTAAATAGATTAGATTACTAATACCAGGACTAGCAAGAGGAGTTTCCATCTCAAACCAGCAGTAAAGTAGCTGCAGCTCTACCACATCTTCTAAGTACCAGAACAGAAATGAGACTGTAAATAATAGAATCTGATTTTTCACCTTGGGTGATCTGACGTTTATCGAGAAGGTGGACAGGAAAGTAAGAGACGCGACCAGAAGAGAGAGCCCGGGCAAGAAGGGAGTGGTGGGAGTGATCCAGGTGGATGGACGGAGGGGAATCGGCAATACGGACGATCCAATTGCCCTTCTTCAACAGCCTTAATACAAGCGATCTTCCGACAAATCGTGAGCCGCCTAGAACCACGCAAATCTTACCGTTCAACTCCGTGAAGCGATCGTCGAACGCCATTTCTGCTGCGACAAAGGAATCTAGAAAGTAAGAGCCGGAAAGAGTCTTGGCGAGGGAGCTGTATGTGGATCTCGTATTTGTCTTGAACTGAAAATTGGAAAAAATTGGATAAACAATCCGTTCATGCTTGTTCCAGCTCTAGCGGTGCGACCACTTTCGCAAGCTGCCAGGCCTGCGAGGGCGACTAATCACTCGTCTCTGCACTGCACCCTGCATTCTGCACTCCCCCTCTCATACAGTGTACTGTAAACCCACTAGTATTGCTCTATTAGCAATCAACTAGAGCGGGAAACGTAGGGAACCAGTTTCCCCGGCACACTTGGGCCGTGGATTTAATTTTTTTAATCGGTGATTTTTAAATAAAAAATTACTTTTTTAAAAAAATATTAGTTAAAAGATTATTTTTAATTTAGGTTTTTTACTTATTAAAATATTTTTTTTAAAAAAATTTAAAAAAATTAAATTTGAACGGCTTAGATGGACCAAGCTCTCCTGATCATCCAAAGGATGAGCAGGGAAACTGGTTTAGGGGCTGTAGTACCTCCAAATAATTATATTTCTTTAATTATAATTTTAAACATAGATAAAATTTAGGGAAAATGACAAAAAATGAAGTTTGAAATTGAAAAATTCTAAATTAGATTTGTTACAAAAAATTGATAAAAAAATAATGAGATTTAATAAACGATTCACAACTCATTTTATATGAAATACTTAATTTAGGATTTTGTAATTTCAAAGTTCTTTTTATACCATTATTTCTTAAATTTAGTAGTTCAAATTTATTTATTTATTTTTAAATAATTTATATTTTATTAATAATTTTATAAAATATTAAAGCATGACCATTTAAGGTTTAATTAGTTGAGATAAGAAGTGAGAAGTAAATGGGAAGGGAAGGGGAGCCCCCTCCTTTAACCCTCATTCAGTCATTTGTCCTTCTTTTCTCTCCATTAAAGGCAACATTTTCACGCCCGGACCAGACCGGACGGTTGAACTAGTCTGATTGTTGACTGGAGAGGAGGGTGACCTGTCTCAAAGCATTCAGCCGCTTTTAAGGTCAGGCCGGAATAAGCCATTCGAAACCGGGATTTGAGCTGGTGGCCGAAAAAAACCACGACCCGGAGCGAGTATTGAAAAGCCGGCCAGGTGAAGAATGAACTCAAAGTCTCAAAGCAATGAGCCAAATGCGAAGAAGAAGGAGAAGTAGCGGAGAAAGAGAAATATCAAACCAAATCTATATCTCACCTCAAATAAAACTGATTTATAAAGAAAATGTCGAAAATCATACTGAGAAAAAGATAATCAAAGAGCTCCATTGTTCACACCATCCACAGTGCTTTGATGTCTGCAACTGCCGTTTTGCCTTTATCAGAGATGACCTTGTAGTTTTTGGATTAAGGTTTTTCATATGCTTAGAGGAAAGAAGAAGGAGATTGCGATTTCCTAAGTAAGGGGAAAAAAAGGCTCGATACTCGATGCAAGCTGGCAGTTGTGTAAAAAAAAAAAAGAAAATAAAATGATTTTCTTGTTTTCTCCATTTTCCCACATCTTGTTGCCTACATGCCTACATGCAGCTATTTTTTTTCTTTTTAATGATGCTCCATCACAGTCAAACGTTTACCGAGGCATTGGAAGTTGAAAATTTGTAAAACTTCATCACAGTCACAGTCACACGTTCTTTTTAATGATGCCGCATCACAGCTTTTTACTTTTTATACAGACATTATATTTAAGGGTAATGGTGCAAAAATGCCCATGTTCATTTCCAAAAGGAGTATCTGGCACCATATAAAATTTTTTGGCTCAAAAATACCTATATATGTTACATATAGAACCTTAAATGCCACCACCGTTTGCATCCCTTAACGTCCGTTGCATCCCTTAATTTTTTGGCCATATGCTTGGATTAGCATCGATGGTAATGGATGCTGGTTCGCTGAAGCTCTCTCCCTCCTCTATTCGCGGCACCTTTTGCGGTGGTGATGGCAGAGCTCTCTCCCTGCACGCATGTCTTTTCCCCATATGGCAGAGCTCTCTCCCTGCACGTATGTCTTTGAAGGGAGGTCGAAGGACGAAAAGGGAGGTCGAAGGAAACATCGGCGGTGAAATTAAATCAAATGAGATATTTTTCGGGTAGATCGAATGAGATATTTAGTTTCTTCAGCAGCTTGAAACTGACGAGAAGGAAGAAGCACAGTAGGGAAGAAATGGCAAGTATCCACGTGAATGAATAAAAAAGGATCCCATCTTCACAAGTTAACGGACGTCAAGGGATGCAAATGGGGGTGGCATTTAAAGTTCTATATGTAATGTACATAGGTATTTTTGAGCCAAAAAATTTTATATGGTGTCAGATGCTCCTTTTGGAAATGAACATGGGCATTTTTGCACCATTGCCCTATATTTAAATTATTTATTAACTCACATTTTATCTTATTTTTCATTTTATTCTTTGTTTTTGGCTTTATATTTTTTAAAATTTATTTACATATTCTCAATTTCTCATTTTATTTTCATTTTTTATCTAAAATACTTAATACAAAATTAAATATGTGCTTATCATTGTCATGGGAAAAAATTTAAATATATGTTATGAGATACCATATAATTATGTAAATTTATTAACTTATTTGGAAATTAAACTATTTAAGTTTATTATTAAATTATTTGCCAGATATGTTCTCATTCTTCTCAAATGGCTCATAAATCTACATTCTCTTGTTTGTTATTTTAAAAAGATTAATATATGTCATATATACATATATATATATATATATATATATTTGTTGGGCAGCAGGATAAGTGCTTCAAATCTGTCTTAAAGTTAGATGTACAGGTTTAAAATTGTTTAAAAGAAGAAGAACATATCAATTGAGTTATTTTAGTTTAAACTTAGCTTGTCAACTGAGTTATTTTATTTTTATAATTTTATATCAGAAGAACATATCAACATAATCAGATTTGTATAACCTTTGAGTAGTGGATATTTTAAGCACTTATCCTGATAGGTGATAATTGATAAGGTTTTTAAATGGTGTTTTGTGACTTTAGTAACTTCATATGAAATTAGACTAATGACTAATTATTGTAAAATATATATATATATATATATAATATTTTTAAATTTAATTATTACATCACTGGTCCGGCTAAATGGCTCAACCGTTCCAACTGGTTGAACCTTGACCCGCTGATTTTTCCGGTTCGACGTTCGGCCCGTCTTTTAAAACATTGATTAAAGGGTCCTTAATTTTGTAGAAATTTTTATACAAGGACCATTGTAACAATTTTATTTCCAATAGACCATAGAAATATGAAATTTCACTACATTTTAAAAAGCTAAAATGAAATTAAATTTTGAAGAAAAAAATGGAAATCACCTACACAAAGTAGGGTTAAATAAGCAACTCGCAACCCAACAAGCTCTCTCGCACCTATTTAAAACCTACTCATTTTAGGCCTGCCTAAATAGACCTATAACAAACCCGCCCCTTTAAGTATTAAACGGGTTGCTATGAACGCACTTTCAAACTGCCCGTACCAGTCCATTTACATTTATTATACATATATTATATTTTTTTTAGTGTTATTTCTATTACTTTAATCCTATTTTTCTATAAGAAGTAAATCAATCATTCTTAGTTTTCGAAGGTGATGATGAAGGATAAAGATCTGATTGAAGCATGTCATTTTATTAATTATTGACCTTGTAGTTGTAATGTTTGTTTGAAGTTTGAACATTAAAACAATATTATGATGGTATATATTTGTCTAAATTTAAGTTCTTTTTACAAACTATGATGATTGAACTTTGAATTTCAACAATTAGAAATTTAAAATGATAGATTGATACTTATGTTATGATTTGATTTTTTTTATATATAAAAAAATAGGTTAAGATCTACATGGGCTTCCCGTAACCCTTTTAAACCACCAATTTATGTCACAACCTGTTTAACACTGGCTAAATGGGTTGAGGCATAGGTATAAGCTAGACCATACCTGTCTAACATTAAATGGGCGGGTTATGGGTTAGGGCATGAGTTGCTCAACCCACCCGCTGCGTAGCTCACCCCAAAATTGATTGTTTGATCTCAACTTGCAAGCATTAAGGTTGGCATGTTGGCAGCCCGTCAAAGCGTGGGCTACACAGGCCATCACTGTGCAACTTGTAGGCTAACGCACTAGTTGGTGACTTGCCTGCCATGTTTATTTTTTTAAGCAAAAAACAATAAAAGAAATGGACTAAAAAAATAAAAAGCCTAAAATTTAATTTTTTTGGTTGCAGCTCTCTGAATCGCAATTTAATTATTTTTTAGCCTTGTTTTTCCCCAACGAGTGACATTGTTTTTTGGTGAAGCAATTGTTGGCAAGGCTAATGCCTCTTTTAGCAACCATCTTCTATTCTTGTTTCTCAACTAGGGGTGTTCAAACCCGGGACCGGGACCGGGATTCACCACTCCCGGTCCCGGTCCCGGTCCCGGTTTTTGGCCGGGATGCAAATTGCATCCCGGTCCCGGTCCCGGTCCCGGTTTGGTCCCGGTCCCGGTAATCCCGGCCGGGACCGGGATCAAACCGGGAAATCCCGGTTTTTTTAAAAAAAAAATTAAATTTTAAAAATATTATTATTTTAGTTAAATTTTCTATAATCTAGTGTTTAAAGTAATTATTTAATATCTAATAAGGTCATAATAATCACACAAATTGATCTAGAATTGAAGAATAACATTTTATTATTATTATTATTATCACCTTCATCATTTTTGCTATTATTTTTATACATTATATAGTAGGATTAGTATCACGATATATACAATTTAACTCCAACTAAATATGTTATACACATTTTATCAAATGATAACTTAAATTATAGGATAAAAAATATAAAAATAAAACAATAACTTAGTTTTTAAGAAAAAAATAAAAAAAAATAAAAAAAAACCGGGACCGGGATCACAAAGTGTGTGACCGGTCCCGGGTCCCGGGTCCCTTAGATCCCGGTCCCGGTTTTCCCGGTCCCGGTCCCGGCCGGGACGGGAAATTCCCGGGAACAAAATTCCGGGACCGGGACCGGACAACCGGGACCGGGATATTTTGGACACCCCTATTCTCAACCATGTCTGTCACACATATATTCCCCGAACAGGCTTTGGTCCTTTATCCCACAAAGAAAAGAAGGGTCTTTTTTTTTCTATGGGTCGTTGGATTAAGATTTCAACTGTTCAGATTTAATATATTATAATAATAATATATTATAAAAATATTATATATTATAATATTTTTATAATATATTAAATCTGGACCATTGAGATCTTGATCCAACAATCCATAGGAGGAAAATAACCCTCCTTTTTTTTTTTTGGGTAAAGGACCAAAGCTGGGTCCTATATTCCCGGTCCGCATAACATGTCTTTTTTTTTGGTCCAACTCCGCATAACATGTCTTAAAACAAGCCTTTCTAGTTGATTTGCAAAAAGCTAACCAAAATTGCATCATGACAAATACTCACAGTATGTTCCCATCTAGAATGGTGATTGTGGGATACACAACTCTCATGTCTTTAATTTCTACCTTATGTCCTTTGATATAAGACCGAATAAAACTAAGAAACTAAATAAAGTACTTAATAATAATATATGTTAGTGTATAAGTAAGGGCGAAAATAGATCTGGTCAAGCTAAACTTGACTCTTAAGAGGCCAGGCCTGTCCTACAACAAGTAGGACTGAGCCTGGCCTGTGACCTGTTATAAGTCTTTTTTCAACCTGAGCTTGGCCTGTACAAAGGTCTGGCCTGATATTATTTTTAATTTATTTAATATTTATTTTTTCATTACATTTTATTTTTTTTCCAATGTCTTTTCTTTTTATTTTTCAACCCTTTTTTAACTTTTCCCTTTTTAATTGCTTTTTTTTTTAAAAAAAAATTTTACTAGGTAAGATGATCACTGTCTAGACTTGTTTTTTAAACTTTTCCTTTTTTATTTTATTTTATTTTATTACGTACAAGGTGACCTTCAAATCCTAAACATCTTCACTAAACAATTATTTTTTTCCCTACTATTCCACTATAATTCAACCAAATAAATATATAATTTAAATATTTTTATAAATATATTATTTTATATTTATTTTTGTAAATTCATAACAAGTTCGAGCTGCCTGATAGGCTTAACAGGCTTTTCAGTGAGTTTATGCCTAACCTTTTGAAGCTAAACAGGCCTTTTAAAAGGCTTGAGACTGATCTTGTTATTAAATAGGCTAGGTCACAGGTCTTAACAAGCCACCTAACCTGTTTCCACCTCTAATTATTAGATTTTATATTAGTTTATAAGTTAAACAAGTTAGTTTAGAAAAAAATGATAAATATAAATACTTTAAAGTAATTTATTTAATTTTCTTAATCTTTCTAAAAAAAAAGTTAACTGAGTCTTATATTAGCGACCAGAGGTAGTATCTTAATAACTCTCTTTACATGTGAACTAGAATATAAAAAAAAAAAAAATTTGAATAAGTCACAACTCACAAGTTTGGTACTATGAAGTAAAATTTCTATAAAATTATTAGCACTTACCCTTGTCAAGTTTTACATATGAAATTATATGGTGTGGGGTATCATAGCATATTCATAAGGAATCATAGTACTGGGAATTCGGGCCAGCCCGAGCCCGACGGGCTGGCCCGACACGGGTTGGCAACCCGACGGGTTGTGCTACTTCAGCCCGACTCCCTAACGGGCTGCCAAATTGGCAGCCCGAGCCCGTTTAATCGGGCTGACGGGTTAGCCCGCCAGCCCGATTAAACACTTAAAAAAACATACGCATCTTAAAGACATACGCATGACAAATTTCAGATGCAAAGTTTCAGATTCAGAATCTCACACTCACTGCCTCCCACGCCGGAAAAGCATTACAGATGATTACAGAAACCATGACAAATTGATAGAAATTTGGAACCATTACATACGATGAGAGTATTAGATGAGGGGAAATGGAAAATTGGAAACAATGGTTGCCAATCCACTCAGAAGAAATGGGGAACATATTACAGATCTAAACAATTCGAACAAAATTAAAAAAAATTACCTCACTGCCTCACACAAACACACGGTGGACGGTGAAGACAAAGGTAGTCGCCGGACACGAGTCACGAGAGGAAGAGGCGAAGAGGGAGACGAAGACGGAGAGACCGAGAGGTGAGGATCCGCCGCCGACGAGACAAGATGGGCCACCCACCACCGCACCAGTGCACCACCGTCCGCCAGCAAGGCCATCGCCTGCGAAGACCGAAGAGGGAGACGATCTGAGACGAAGGCGGAGAGGGTGAGCCGGCGAGAGGCGAGAGAGCTAGGGTTCGGTGCGGTCACTGGTCAGACTCGAGATGAGAGACAGAGAGAGTGAGGCCGTGAGCGAGGAGCGAGGATCCGAGGGGCGAGGCGAGGCGAGGAGGAGGAGCCGAGGACTGAGATTGAGAATCTTGACAGGGTGAGAAAGAGATAGAGACAGAGTGACTTTGAGGGCGCGATTTTTTTTTTTTATTTTAATGGGTTAAACGGGCTAACCCGTTTAACCCGCGGGTTAACCCGTTTAACCCGCGGGTTAAACGGGTTTAACCCGTTTAGCACTCTTATTAAACGGGCTGAATTCCCCTAACCCGAGCCCGTGAATTTTGGCGGGCTAACGGGCTCAACCCGCCAGCCCGCCCCGTTTTACCACTTCTAAGGAATCATGTGTGAAAGACCAGTATATTTCTCAGTGACAAACAACAAAAAAGTTTTCCCCATAAATATATTTGAACAGTAACAATTCTCAACATTTGTTGAAGCTTTAGTTTGGCATTTTATCTATTTTGTTTTAGTTTTTTTTAGTAGTGGAATGGTTGATACTGGAACATATGTGAAACAGTAGCAGACAAGTAGGTGTAGTGGTTGTTGTACTGGAGTGTTCGGTGGATTTTTTTTCCTTTATTCATTACTCCTATGGCTTTATTATCATCATGATGTTTTATTCCTTGTTTACTTTCATCATTGTGTTCTTCCCATAAGTAGTATAAATGGGTGTGTTAAGATCGTTGTAAGCGTTCAGAGTTTGAAAGAAAACATAGTGTATAGTTTCTGAACCAATATGTTTTGGTCATCTATAAAAAAAATGAAAAGAAAAAGAAAAAGTAAATTAGTGGATTGGGGGTTGGGGTTTTGGCAGCTGCCAAAAGGTGAACTGCACAGGTCAGTGCCATGTAACCCACGGGCTAAGGCAGGCTAGCCAACAACTCACAGGTTGACCTGTAATACCAGCTCTACCACTAATGTCATAGTCGTCGTGCTCCTTAACTCCTTAGCTCCTCGATCAATAATCTTTCTCTTGCTCATCATAATTCCATTCTCACTCGTGTAGCGAACGAAGTACATAAATTTGCAGAGAACCAAGGTTCAGTTGTCAATCTTCCTCTTGCTTGTCATTCCCTTCTCCATGAATTTAGGTGTTTTCAAATGTGTAGGTTTAGTATTTCAGGGTTATGTTATGTTTCATATTTTTTTTATTCCTTTCTTCATTTGTCAATTCCATACTTGCTATAGGTTGTTACAATGAAATGGGTGAATACTCAGAGCTTGCATCTCTCTCAACCTGATTGTGATGAACAACCTGATTGTGATGAACAAGCACATAGTGTTGTTAGTGCTATTGAGTTTTGCAAAGGAGGCCTGGTACATTTTCTAACCCTTACATACTAAATGGCAATTTATGAGCCTTGTTGTATATTTCCTGCATTTTCTTCTCGAGTCTTCCTTTGTGGTGTTATTTGTTTTCTATTTTCAGTCGCAATAGATAAGTAAAGTATTGTTCTATTTTATGAAAATACAAGAACATGTTGGTTGACAATTGATGGTTGATCGTTGTGAAGAAATGCTAATATGTAAGAAATAGTCCGTCCAATCCTAATTATAAGATAAAATTGATTTTTTTGGAGAAATTAAGGAAGCTAATTAAATTACATTAGAGTATTTTTATTTTTATTTTTTTCTTCAAATTAATTAGTTTAACTAATAAATTAATATGTAATCTAAGGATACGTAATATATGATATGATTAAGTAACTTATTTAGTTTCCTTAATCTCTCCAAAAAAAAAAGTTAACTTTGTCTTATATTTAGAATCAAAGGTAGTACATTTTAATTCATTTGTAACTGTTTGACTTGGCTGATGGGAAACAATATACTCCTTCCTATCCTAATTATAAAACAAAGTTGATTTTTTTGAAAAAATTAAGGAAGCCAATTAAATTACTTTAGAATATGGTTTAATAATATTTCCTGTTCAAACTTCAAACCGAACCATACTTTTGAATTATTGGTTGGATTAGTTTCAATTGAAATATAGAATTGGTGTGGTAAAAAAAGAAATAATGAATTGGCATATAATGATTTTGTTTCAAAACACTATATAATAAATTCTGTGAGTTTTATTTAAATTCAAATTTATGTATGCTTTTATTTTTCAAAGTCATTTAGATCAAAATATTTTTCATTGATTATTTTTACTTATTCAAATAATACACACACACATATTTGAATGAAGCTACCACTGGTAGCAATTTCATTTTGCTCATGTAAGAAGTGAAGTTAGGAAATAAACAAAACAATTGTTAATAAGTTTGGAGCTGGTGCAAAACGTTATTGGTATACATTTATTTGTTAAGGTGCAACATTATTCAAGAATTTGTACTAAAAGTATGTCTAGCACCTTATACTTTTTGGAGAGGCAAAAATATCTATGAATATTTAAAATAGGAGCAAAAATGCTAACACTGTTAAGTATAATCTAACACCGTTACATGTGCATATATAAAAAAAAAGCATGTGCCCTACTATAAAAGTAACATTGTCAGGTTAAATATAATGATATTGACATTTTTGCTTCCATTTTAAATGTTTATGAGTATTTTTACACATTTAAAAAGTATATGATGTTGAACGCACTTTTAATAAAAATTCATAGATGTTTTTCCACTATAACCCAACATTTAATAAGGGAGTATATTTTTAGAAAAAATAAGTTCATAAGGTTTCAAAAATCAACAATAGCCAAGGGTAGGAAAGAGAGGTCTTAAACGCAATTATTTATTTGAAAAATTAAATTATATTTATAGATGAGCTAGTATGGTCAATGTTATAAAAAAAGGACCGGATTGGTCGGTTTGACCATGGCAACTGTTGAATCAGTCATCTAACCGGTTTGGTCTGACCGGTTCAATATTTATTTTGATTTTTTTATTTAAAAAATTCATATATAATTTTACATATTTCTAAAAATTACAAATTAAGACTCTATGAAAAGTTTGAGATGTTTACTTTTTAATGCAAAAAGAATCACTTAAAAATATTATCATTTGATCCTAAAAAATTATCAAATTTCAAAATTATTCTAAAAAATATTATCGTTCAAGTTCACTTCACTTGTTTAGTTCCAAGTTAACTTCGATTTGACTCCGATCTGACTCACTGACCCTTGACTCATTACCTAGACCGGTTCAGTAGCCGGGCCCGGTTTAATAACCTTGAGTGTGATTATCTTTGCTCTACTCCTACAATTCGAAATTTATGTGAATGCCTTCCATACCTATTTCCACAGACTATGTTAATGTTTGGAACAGTGATATGAATACTTAAAAGCAGCTTTTCAATAATAATTTATTGTATACGAAGTAAGTATATGAGAGGAGTTTTATCTCGATTTACGTAAAAAACAGCTTAAAGTCCATATATTCACCTATCCAAACACTCACTAAATATGTAGCCACCACAAATTATGAGTGTTTAACTGTTTAGAGGAAGAAGATGAGACTTTTTAAAATGGAAGTTAATGCTTTACCTCAACCATGATGTGATTTCAACAAGTTGCACAACTCAATGACGACGCAACTCTATATGATAGAGTGACGAGATTTAAAATATCTACAGAACTCGGATTTAAATGAAGAGGTGACGAAGTAACGCGATTTCAAAATAATCTTCAACCACTACCAGTGCATTGTTTGCCAGCTCGATCGCATCCGACTTCTCTCCCATGCTCTTCCCGTCCCTTGCCTCTCATTTATCCAAAACACTGCCATTCTGGGTTAAAAAAAAGGGAAGGTTGGGTCCTTTTTTTTTTCAAAAAAAAAAAAAAAATGTGGCATCTTGAAATATTTTTCCAGTACCACCTAGTATCATCAAATAATGTTTTCTGCATTTAGCAAGGTAAAATATTTTTCTAATTGCAACAAACAGTTTAAACTTAAGATATAAAGTAGTGATAAAAAATATTTCAGTGGATTAGATGTAAAAAAAATTATTTTAGGATATTGGGTATTATTGAAAAAATTATTTAACGTACTGAATGAGTTAAAAACTAATTTATGATATTGGATGTTACTAAAAAAATACTTTAGAATGTAGTTTGCTATACAGTAGTTATTACTGAAAAATTATTTAAGGTGCTGAGTGAGTTAAAAATTAATTTATGATACTGGTGTTACTGAAATAATAGTTTAGATTGTAGTTTGCTAAACAGTAGTTACTACTAAAAAAAATATTTGAGAGTGATCAGTATATCAAAAATTATTTTAAAATACTGGGTGCCACTTAGGGCGTGTTTGGTTTGAGGGGAGGGTAGGGGAGGGAGGGGAGGGGATGGTTGGTAAATTACAATTTTGAACAAGAGAAACCCAAAATTTATTCTCATTATTTTAAATTTTGGGTTTCCGTCTAAAATTTAAATACTTTCAACCCTAAAAAGGTAATGTAACCCCCCTCCCCTCCCCAAACCAAACACACCCTTGGAAAATACTTCAAGGTGTTATATTTTTTTTTTTTGGAAAATGGATCCAACCTCCCATTTTTTTGATCCAAAACGACAGTATTTTGGGTAAGAGAGAGGCAAGGGACGGGAAGCGCATGGTAGTGAAGCCGGATTCAGCTTGAGAAGGTGGATACATGTCAAAATGCATGGAGAGTGGCTCTAAGTGGCGCGAAGTTGCTTATTCCTTCATCAATAGGCTATTTATTCTTTGTTTCTTTCTCCCATGGCTAAACCCGTTTTTATTTTTTGGCTGCAGAACTTAGTTTTAATTTGCCCAAAAAATGAAATAGTGTGGTGAAATCTTAGATTGGTTGGGAGTAAATGGAAAAAGAATTGCTATTGTGGTCCTTATTTAAAATTTTTCCTTAATTTTATAGTTGGAAGTGATTTTACTATATATGAGAAAAATATTCGGGAGAAGTTTTGTGTCAACGTACAAAAATGCATTTTTAAAATGCTAAAACAAACTGCCAATAAGGCTTTCAAATTTTGTGATTGATCTCCATTCTTCCTATTTTTATAATTTATTTTCGTTTCAAACTTTTTACGTCAAATTTTGGCCCTTTTCCAATTGGGATTTTACTCTAATTTTTCCTCTTTTTTTGGGCATTGATCTTTCGGGTTTTATTATTAGGTTTTCTAATTTTTAGTTGTTTCAAATTTACTGTTTCATCTTTGCATCGAATTTTCCAATTTACCATCGGGTCTATTTTTTATGTGACTATTTTTTTGTCTTTTACAGTTCTTTCTTCCAATTTTTAAGTTGTTTTGAAATTGACTATTCTACTTTCAATATTTGATCACGTGGCTTTTATTGATGATAAGAATCTAAGCAGGATACTCATCGCCTACAAAATTTACAAAGCACCTGGTATTTTCTGTGTATAAAAATCTATTAGGTCATTCTCATCTATAAAATATTCAATAGGATACTTTTTCTCAATTTTCTCTTTCTACAATTGAATCTTGTAATTTTCATAAGTAGTTAACTTCAAATCCAAGGTAAAAAAATTAAATACATATAGATATTTCAAATTTTATTTAATAAGTTCTGCAAATTTAACTTGTAAGTAAATCAATTTAACTTCTAAATATTAAAGTCTGATTTGTAAATATCACATTATTAAATTTAATCTCGAAATGATATAACTAACTTGCAAATATAAAATTTTAACTAGTAAAGGTTTTTGCTAACACACTAGTATTAAATAAAATTTAACTAGTAAACTTTTTTTTTGCCAACAAACTAGTATTAAATAAAATTTAGTATAAATATGAGTGATTATAAAGTTCAAATATTTAATTCTTGAAATTTATTAGTATTAAAGAAAATTTAGAAAACCCGTTTTTATTTAGTTGTCTTATTTGAGATATATGAGTAATTCCTGGGATATATGAGTAATTTTCCCAACCGTCTAATGGCAGTTTCATCCTTTGTTTTTATTTTTCATTCCTGACTTTATCAGAATATCATAACAGCTATAGTATGTGTTAGGGGACAAACGTGAAGGGGCAAGAAAACCTTTTTCCTGGGATCATATAAAAGTGAATTAATTATATTTTACATATTTACACTGTAGCAACCATAATGAAGAATCATCCTAAACAAGTCCCAGATTTCCCTTTCTTGAGTAGATTCTAACGTTCACCTCTCTAAATGAAATAAAATATAATCTAGTATATATGAAGCAAGAATAAATCCAGCATATGTTGATACAGGCAAGCCGCGGCAGGCCAAAAAGTTGATCCTCTACGAAAGTCAGTTCCAAATGAAGGGGTTTCTAAATTGTGTTGCCATAGCATTTGATAAAAACTTGACTAGATTTTCTCTCTCAACTTTCTTCTCCTTCTTGAGTTCAAGGTGGCGAACCTGGAATTGGAAACTACCAGAATTAGTTAATAGAGTAGTACATTTTCTTAGGATCGAAATCCATGCTTCCGTACATGCAATACGCAGCAATAAATGCTGAGTTTCTTGTCAAGATTAATTCTAGTTTAGTGGATCCATACTCAAAATTAGTAGAATGAAAAGAAAATGTCGAGCTTTGATTCAAATCAAATGTGGTCGGACTTGAATTAAAATCAATTTGTTGTGTAGAGTGGCCCTTGTACCTTATTTGATACTCTCTGCATCTCGCAGGCTTTTCAAAAGGAAGAACCAGAGGAATACTGCGAGGAATTTTAATAAATATTTCCAAAGCTTTTGACAAGATTTCCAGGTTAGAGATATTGGGAAAAGATCACAACTCTAGAAACCAAAGTTCATTTCGGACTGGCCATGAAAAAATGTGCCTGGATAATTAAATGGGTTGTAAATGTAATCATGCTAAATCAGATATTTGGAATTTCTGCGACCAAAACTGGGACGATAGAAAGAAGGACGACGACGAATAATTTCAGTCCTAATTCCCAACAAGTAATAACTTGTGTCCGTGACTAACAAATATTCCACATTAATTCCTTTTTCTTTCCAATCTGACATGCATGTAATTCACCCATTCAGAAATCTTTAAGAGCCATGTCTTTTTCCATGACACTCTTATCAGATGTCATTATTGGTCATCCAATATTCTTCCCACTGGATCTTTTCATAACACCTACAATTTTTTGTATTTCAGCCTAGAACGATGACCTAATTCAACTTAAGAAGTTACCTAATTAATGCCCCAACAGATATTGGAGGATGTAGATGAGTGGACAAGTATATGCATTATTAAATTGTAAATTCAAGAGACAATACACTCGGAAGACGATTTCCCAAAACATACCTTTACAGAATCGATCTGATCTGTGATGATAACAAGACATTTGATATCATGTTCATTGGCGTACTCATACTGCTCTGTGAGACTTGGATCAGGGGTGGGAACAAATTCAGCCTGCTGACACAGACCAATGAGCAAGAATCTAATGGAAAAAACAACTTAATTTCGCAAACTACGTTCCATATATGTTTCAACCTTAAAGTCTTTCTCCCATAATTCAGCCACCAGTTCCATACGCTCTGTTAGCAGACCACCACCTCCTCTTGAACAAACAAGAATATTGGTGCTGGCTGCATTTCTGAAACAGTTGAGCAAGTCAAGTGTGTGCATATGCATGTTTCTATATACTTAAAAAACTATAACTTGAATTTTAATGAATTTGTAAGAAGTTAAAATGGCTATAGCAAATACAGCGCTAAAGCACTCACTTAATGGGCTTAAAATCTACTGGACAGTTCTGAATTATTGTCTCTAGTGCAAGGCTGGCTCCTACACCACTGGGAGGATTTGCTTTCTGGGTAAATCAAAGAGAGCACTTAACATAAAATTCATGGATATAAGAAACCAAAAATTGTCTAAGCAAGTAGGAAGCAGTTTATCAGCCCCGAACCACAGGCAAGTAAAACATATAAATTTATCATTTATGAACAATAGACACAACTTTTGGCATTAATATAAACTTGAGGATTTTTACCGAACAGTTTTTCATTGATTCAACAATGATACAAATGATCAACTATATAAAGCAAGACCCACAAGAAATTAGGAAAATAATTGACAGCAGTAAAGGGTAAATCACATAATAATTCTAAAGGTACAAAAATAATATTTATAGTAAATGTTCTTTACACTCTTTCAAATTGGATTATAGATATTGATCATGTCTAACTCGCCAAAAAGTCCTTCAAATGTATGTCATGACAGCCCTTTGGTGAGGATATCTGCAGCTTGTTCCTTGGTAGGTAGGTACATAGATCTTACAGATAAACTCCTCTTCAACTTTCTTGATAAAGTGTCTATCAACTTCAATATGCTTGTCTTACTATGTTGTGCAGGGTTTGGTGATATGTTGATAGTACCATTGTTATCACAATAAACTTTTCTTGGTACTTGTAAATCTACATGTAGTTCATTTAATAACTAATGCAACCAAAATCCTTCACATATACCCCGTGGGGCTATGGCTCTAAATTCAGCTTCTGAAATGTTTCTGCCGACCACATTTTCTGCTTCTGCATGAGACAAGATTTGCCTATGAAGAGGGTCTCCTATCTTCTTTGTACCTGCCAGTTAGCATCTATGAAGCCTTCTATATTTGTTCTCTCTTTTCAAGTAGCAATCATTTCCCAGGTGATCCTTTCAGCTATCCTAGGATATTGCAGATTGCTTCTAAGTGAGCTTCCTTAGGCTGGTGTATATGCTAACTAACATACTAACTAGAAAAGCTATATATGGGATAAGGATATTAATTTACCAACTAATCTCTAATATTTCTCTTTATCAACTATTTTACCAACATCTTTATCAGCTATCTTTTTTCTCTAGCACTCCTATCTCTTTCAAGAGGTCAAGGATCTACTTGCTTTGAGACCCATTTATTCGTCTTAGAAAATATCTTATGTCTTCAAATTCAAACTCTTTTGCCATTCCCCTTTTAGGTGATCCATCTCTTCTGCATCATCTCCAGTCAATATGATATCATCACATATACTACTATAATAGTTTTTCCTGCCTCCTTTATGTTTATAGAACGTAGTGTTGTTTGATGCCCTTGCTTATAGCCTTCCCTTTTAAGGCTAGTGTGAATTTTTAAAACCATGCCCAGGGAGACTCCTTCAACTCTTTTAAAGACTGTTACAGTCTATACGCTCCCTCTGACCTCGTTTATTGAAACCAGGAGGCATTGTTATATAGACCTCTTTAGTGAGATCTTCATTAGGGAATCCATTCTTGATATCAAATGGATGAAGTGGCAAATTGTAATTGACAGCCAACAATAGGAGAACTTTAATGGTATGACTTCCACTTGTCTCAACAGTTCTCATTTCCTCCATCACAACCTCCATCCATTTAAAAACTTCACGTGCCTTTTGGATGTTTCTTGGAATTTTCGCCTTATCAAGGTTAGTAGTGAAAGCAAGACACCTTAAAGATGGCAATATAAAAAACTATTCAATGGGGTGAAGAGTACATAAACCTGTTTTCCCCCGAGAGCAAAAGGAGAATCAAGATCATTAGCTTCATCATTATTCACTTCATTTATATGAATACTTTCTCAATTGAATCAGATTCGGGCTCTATCATTGGTTCTGACTTTTGTTTTTGGCAATGCAGGGTTCTGACTTTCTTAGTGATCCATATTTAAAGTTTTCTTTCTGATTCAACTTATTTCTTCATTAGTAGGTCAATAGTTCTTCTATTGTTGGCTTTTCTCCATGTCCCCTTAAATTTGAATTCACTTTTGGGTCAGTCAAATGAGGAGACGAAGGCATAGGATTAGGTGCAATGGGAGATGAATGAGAAGAGGAGTAGGATTAGGTGTAATGGGAGAAGCAATGGGAGATGAGGCGTAGGGAAGGAGGGTATTGCAAACACAATTATGGATTCATTGCATCAAATATTAACTTCTCTCAAATTCAACCCCTGAATTAAAGCCTGGGTATAGTACAATGTATCTTCAAAGAATGTAACATCCATACTTTAAAAGGTATGATTAGACATAGGATCATAGCACTCGTACCCTTTCTTTGATGAGAATAACCAAAAAAAGATAAATTTTGCAGGCTTGGGTTCAAGTTTAGATCAGTTACGTGAGAGGATATGGAAAGAGGTTGCAAATCCAAATACGTTAAGTTATTTTCAAATCAGGATAGGGGAAGGTTTCTCACATATTTCTTTTATTGATGTCTCAAATAAAAGGACTTTTTTTTTTTGATAAAACAAATAAAAGGACTTTACTAGGCATTCTATTGATCAAGTAGAAGCCAGAACTGCATCCCCCTACAAGTATTTTGGTACACTGGTTATATATGCCTGTTCTCACTTTTAGCAGGTGCTTTTATGGATGATCCTTTGTTTGGTATGAGGGATTTGGAGTGGAGGGGAGAGAAAATTTTTATGAGTTGGATTTAAAAAAATTTGAGAAGTGGGGTTTTTTTAAATCCAACTCAAATTTTTTCCCTCCTCTTACTTTCCTCATACCAAATAAGCCCTAAAGATAAGCACTCAAGGATTAATTGAAAATTTGAAATATTCAACACCATTATCAATGTATTGTATTTGGATGTTAGTGTTGAATTGAATCTATATCATTCTATGAAAATTGACAAACATGTGATACCTCACTAGTTTGCTTTAGCAAGTAAACAATGGGGTGACCCATTCTAGAGTGTCAAAGCACAATATCATAACTCTTAGAGTAAAAAACATTAACCACCTGTTTAAACTAAATTACAAAAACCTCCCATCTACTTTGAAAATGTATATAAACCTCCATTAAAATTAAAATATATGTTACACAAACCTCCCTTTTATATGTGATATTCCATTTTCATCCACTCAAACTGTTAGTTGACCTTTAAATTTAACTTTGAAACTTTTTTTTAACCAAAATACCCCTATTTAACAAAAGAATTATTCAAACAGTTAAACTTACAAAATAAAATAAAATTATACAACATAAAAATATTTATAATACACATATTTTCAAACTTTCTATTTGTTAAAAAATTTATTCATTTTGATTATATTATAAAATTTTATGATGTTATCCATTGGGACCGAAAATAGCTAAGTTGCTAGTTTTCCTTCTGTTATAAAATAAATAAAATTTTATAATATTAATTTTTCATCACATTTTTTGAAACTCATTTATTTAGGTTTGTTTTAAATTTCTAAAACATAGTTCAAATGCATAGTTTTGTTCATCATATAGTATAAATGACATAAGTTTGAGAGATTATATAAATCATTTAAATTTATAATTTAAAATTTTGAAACAAATTTTTTACTACACACATTTATAACAAATTTAGTCAAATATATATTTATTAATAGAATTAATTAAATTTTCAATAAATTTTTTATGTCAACGTCAATTAAATTACTTGAGTTTTAGCCCCATTTGCAAAAGGAAAACAAAAATTAAAGAAAATAAAAATAAAACTCTTAAATCCTTCATAACAAATTTAGCCAAAATTAGAGATTTCAAATGATGAAGGGCGTACTAGCAAATAAAATTAGTTAAATATCTTTTTAAAATATTTATAACAAAATTAACGGTTTGAACTTAAGTGTGTGTTTTCAAAATAGAGGAGAAATCCATGTTGTTAGGAATATAGATGTTAAGAGTCGAGTGAATTCGGTGATTAGCAGTATTTTTTGACTTTCTTGTAGATCTCCTTCAATCACTCTCCATTTTCCCTCTATCTCTTCCGACTACTCACTCTGTTTCTTCTACATATACACAATGTAATCTCTCCATTGGAAATACATTAATGATATATATACTTCTGGTTTCTCTCGTTCGGCGATGGCACTATTCCTTCGTCTCTGTCAATTATGTTTCATGTGATAAGCCTTCAGTGGGTGACTCCTAGAAATGAACATGCGCCCTCCCATCGATTTTGCTACCGTTTGATCGGCCTGTTGTCGGAGATTCGCTACTGTCTGATTCACGCGTGAAGGTCATGCACTGTCACCTGCTTCGTTGGAGTTACACGCATCGGTGCGCGCGGTTTGTTTCTGGCGAGTTTGTTGCCGCCGTTTGTTGCATTGGGACCGACTCATTGCCGCCGTTCTATCCATGGTGGTTTCGAGACGTCGGTGTGATTTCTTGATTTGTTACTGTATGTAGCGTATTCTTGCTGTCTTCTATGGTGCTTTTCTGCTTTAGTGAGTGTTTGGCAACATCCCAAACCAAGGTTTGCGCAAACCGAGACAAAACTCCTCTCACACACTTACCTCGTAAATCGTAAAAGCTATTCTCAAAAGCTAATCCAAACACACACTTAATTGGCTTTATTAGCTATTTTGAGAAGCTATTTGGTTCTACTTCCGAGGTGTCATTTTTTTGCAAATTGAAAAGACCATTCTGTCATTGTGCAAATTCATAAGACCGTTATGTCATTTTGCAAATTTGAAGGACCATTATGTCATTTTACAATTCGAAGAACTGAATTGGCATTTCTGTGATCATTCTCTTTGTTGTGCCCATTTTCTTTGGGTGACTCTACTGGTTATTTTGGCTCTATTTGGATATTTGTGCTTCGACTTTGCTGTCTTTAACGGATTTTCTACTTGTGATTTGACCACTGGGCTTTTCTTGGTGAGGTTTTCTGCTTATTATTGGAAATTAGAGGTTCATTGATCTTTTTAGGGGCTGGTGATCATGTGTGGTTCTCCTATTCTTGCTTAGGATTTGTTGTGGTTGTAAGCATCGATGGTTGAATCTAAGTCTAGCCCTTCATGTGCCCTTGCTATAGATAACATTACTTCTAGTCTTGCCACTTCTTCCTCAAAATGGATTATCAACTCCGATGCTACTAATCATATGACAGGTAACAATCATTTGTTCTCCTCGTATATACCTTTTGCCAATCCCTCTAGTATAACCATTGCCAATGGTTTTTATTCTTGCGTTCTTGGATCTAGCACTATCCAACCTACCTCGTCTGTTCCCTTATCCTCTGTCCTTCATGTTCTTGACCTTGCCTTTAATCTTTTGTCTACTAGCAAGCTTACTCGACAATTAAACTGTTTTATCACACTCTTTCCTGACCACCATTGTTTGATTCAAGATCTCACGACGAAGCAAGTTATTGGTAAGGGCTATGAATTTGGTGGCAATTACTTCCTTGATGATCAAGTACAACGTTCAGTTACTTGCTCTGGTGGTTCGTCTCTTTTTGACATTCATTGTCATTTAGGTCACATGTCTTTGTCCTTTTTGAAGAGGATGTATCCTCAGTACCATCATTTGTCGTCATTAGACAGTGAGTCATGTCAGTGTGCTAAACATCATCGTGTTCACTTGGCACCTAAAGTCAGCTACGTCTCCCTTTGATTTAGTCCATTCTGATGTTTGGGGTCCATGTACTGTCGAGTCCAAACCTGGATTTAAGTACTTTATTACTTTTATTGATGATTTTTCTTGTACCACCTGACTCTATTTAATCTGAGTTGTTCTCTCATTTTTGCAACTTTTGTGCTGAAATTCAAACTCAGTTTGGTGTATCTGTGAAAATCTTGAGAAGTGATAATGCTAAAGAATATTTCTCTTCTCAATTTCAAAACTATATGCTGCAACATGACATATTTCATCAGTCTTCCTATGTAGACACACCAGCTCAATGGTGTTGCCGAACGTAAGAACCGGCACTTATTAGAAGTTGCTCGGGCTCTAATGTTTCAAATGAATGTTCCAAAGCCCTTTTGGGCTGATGTTGTGTCTACTGCGTGTTTTCTCATTAATCGTATGCCATCTTCTATCCTCAATGGTAATACTCCATACACAACTCTGTTTCCTTCCAACCCCTTTTCCCTATTGATACAAAAATCTTTGGTTGTGTATGTTTTGTTCGAGATGTCCGTCCCATTGTTACAAAACTTGATCCCAAGTCTCTCAAGTGTGTCTTTCTTGGGTATTCTAGAGTTCAAAAAGGCTATCGGTGCTATTCTCCTATACTTCGTCATTATTTTGTGTCTGCAGATGTCACCTTCTATGAGTCGACTCCGTTCTTCCCAATCTCTACTCCATCTACATCTCCTGACATGACCGAAGGTCTTGATGATATATTAGTCTCTGAGGTTCAGTTACCACCAGTGCAAGCATATGTTAAACCACCTATCCATCATGTTTATCGGAAACGTCCCAAGGAAAGTAATATTGTCGATCATGTTCATTGCTCATTAGTGCCCACTTCAATATCTGATCCATAATCTATTTCCCTCCCTCTTGCCTCTGAACCAAATATAGTACCTCATTCTTGACAGTTCTGATACTCATGATACTTCTGATACCCATGATACTTCTGATGACTTGCCCATTGCTTTACGCAAAGGTAAACATAATTGTACGTATCCTATTTCTGCTTTTGTTTCCTATAACCACCTATCTTCTCCATCGTGTTCCTTCATAGCATCCTTAGATTCTATCACTGTTTCTACTACTCTCCACCAAGCCTTAGCCCATCCCGGTTGGCGTGCTGCGATGGAAAAGGAAATGATAGCCCTTGATAAGGCTGGTACCGGACCCTTGTTGATCTACCTCTTGGCAAGAAAGCTATTGGGTGTAAATGGGTGTTCACTATTAAAACGAAAGCTGATGGCACCTTGGAACAGTTGAAAGCTAGATTGGTTGCCAAAAGTTATTGATATATCCCGATTTTATCATAATATTTAATATCATATTTAGGGATTTTATCATTAATTTTGGGCTAAATGACATTTATTATGATTAAATTGAATTAAAAGTGATTATATGAAAATAAATCTTAAAAAGGTATATTTGCTATAGTCTTGTAATCGCTCTTTAAAATTTGAATTTTGAATGAAGATATTACAAGATATTGGTTTGAATTGTAGGTCACATTGGAAAAGTAGGAGTTGAGGGACCAAAAAGTAAAGATTTTCAAAGACTGAAACCGAAAATAAAATTCTGCATGTGGCTATAAGGGAATTCTGACAGAAAGAAGGGTCAATTTCTGTAATATGAGTTGTCACTTTTAGGTGGGAAAAGATAAGAGACAATTACAGAAAAGTACCCCGAAATTCCAAAACGCCAATTGGGTCCCAAAGTACGAAGCTTACCGCTGGACTGATTCATTTGGCTATTAGAGACAATTACAGAAAAGGACCCCGAATTACCAAATTTCTATTTTGGTCCCAACATCCGTAAATCACCGCCCTGCACCTTTGAAACTGATTTTTCCAGCGTCTTAAACAGAATCTTGGAAAATCTTATCTGAATATAATTTTGAAAGATTTTGCCGCAACTTTGAGGAGATTTGACCTAGATTTCAAATAACAAAAAGATAAAAAGGGGCTTGTAGAGTTTTGAGAGGGGGGAATCATCGTGAGCCACATACGCGAGATTGGAAATTAGGAGAGCTGACAGAAAAGAGCAGACTGGGAGACACAGCCGCAGAGAGGAAAACTCAACGCACCACAGACGAGAACGAGCAGAAGACACAGACGCGAGAGAGGGAGAGAAGAGACGTCATCACCAAGTTTCACCAACACCTTCATCTTCTTCTCCTTCCATTATCTCAATTCAATGGATTCTTGGTTCCTTCAAAAAGTTGCAGCTGTGATGAATTTCATGATAAGAGGCTAATCCTTTTTTTGCTTCTTGGAGATGGAAGATTGGTTTGAGCTCTAGAGATACATTTAGGGGAGTTATTTGTTTTAATCTTTTTATTTAACTATTTAACGGATTTCCTAAGTTAAGATTTTATGTTATGTGGTTAATTTACTGAGATTGCGAGTTGTTTATCTGGCGAGTTGTTTAAATTTCTATATTTCCTTTTGGTTTAATGTGGTTGTCTATTCTTTCATAATTTGAATGAGTATTATGACTGCTTAGATCTTGTTTGAATATCTCAGTTGAGTGTTCATTATATAGAGAAACAAGTTGCATAAATCCAATCCTAAATTACACACTAAGTGGTATTTAATAGTGTATTAAGAGGTAATTATCTAGCTAAAGTTCTAGGGGTAATCACTGATTAATATCACTAGACTTAGCGAGTTGTTAATGTTTAATTTTTGACTTAGTGAATAGTTTAACTCCCAAATCATTTTGAGCAAGTATAATCTACATTCCATTTTTCCAAGAAACATTCATCATCAGTTTGTTTAAATCACAATTTTATTAATTATTTCAACAATTTTTCAAAAACCCAAAAAAAAAAGGTAGTTTAGGTTATTTTCCATTATTAAAAAGAAAAAAAAAATCAATTTAAAAGCCATCTTAATGTTTTTATCACTTAGTTTAGATTAGGAATTAATTAAAAGGCTCCTCAAGAGAACATGACCCGAGTTGTGCGCTTCACTGCATAATTTGGTTTATTTTGATTTAATCTGAGGTGACTAAAGGCTTTAAATCAGTTATGCTCAGACATACAGTGTTGACTATTCCAAAACCTTCTCTCCTGTGGCCAAGTTGTCTTCTGTTCGTCTCTTCATCTCTCTGGCAGCCACCTATGGTTGGGATGTTCATCAGCTGGATGTTAAAAATGTTTTTCTGAATGGTAATCTTCTTGAGGAAGTATACATGGAGAAACTGCCTGGCTTTATTGCTCAGGGGGAGCGTGGGAAGATATGCCATCTTCAGAAATCTTTATATGGTTTGAAACAAAGTCCTCGTGCTTGGTTTGATAGATTCAGTTCTATGGTTAAGTTTGATCTGAATCAAAGTAAGTGTGATCATTCTGTGTTTTATCAGCAAACGGATGCTGGCATGATTCTCTTAGTGGTATATGTCGATGACATTGTTATTACAGGTAGTGATACTTCAGGGATCTCATCACTCAAGGCCTTTCTTCATTCTCATTTCCAAATGAAGGATTTAGGTTCGTTAAAGTACTTTCTTGGGATTGAAGTTATGAGGAGCAAGAAAGACATTCTCCTAACCCAGCGGAAATATGTTCTGGATCTACTAAAGAAGACTGGGAAACTTGGGGCAACACCAAGTAACTTTCCCATGATTCATAATCCTTTTTTGGACATTAATAATAGCATACCGTTTGATGAACTACCTGAGGATGCAAGAAAAAAGGTTGATCCTGAGAAGATCAAGCCATTTGCCTACCCTGAGAGATACCGAAGAGTGATTGGGAAACTGAACTATCTCACATTGACTCGCCCTGATGTGACATTTCCAGTGAGTGTACTTAGCCGATTCATGACAGCACCAACCGTTGCACAGTGGGAAGCCTTAGAGTATGTCTTACATTACCTGAAGAGCTCACCTAGTCGTGATATACTCTATACAGATCATGGTCACACTGAAATTGAATGTTTTTGTGATGCTGATTTTGCTGGGTAAAAGTCTACTAGAAGATCCACCACAAGATATTGTGTATTTATGGGTGGAAACTTGGTGTCTTGGAGAAGCAAGAGACAGGATGTAGTATCTAAGTCAAGTGCAGAAGCTGAGTATAGAGCCATGTCTCAATCCACGCAAGAAATTGTGTGGATTCATCAATTAATGAAGGAAGTTGATCTTGTCGCTTCATTGCCTGTGAAATTGTGATGTGATAATAAAGCTGCTCTACACAGCTTCTAATTTTGTGTTTCATGAACGTACAAAACACATTGAGATCGACTGTCACTTTGTACGTGATAAGATCAAGGAGAATTTTATTTTTACAGGGCATGTGCCGTCTAGTCATCAATTAGGAGATCTTCTAACTAAGGCCTTTGATAGGAATCCACGTCCCCTCTTAGTCTATTCTAGGAAAAACCGTGGGTCCCCAAAGGCTTAGTGTTTTGGTTAGTGCTTTAGCAGTGGCAGTATTTTATTATTTATGTGGGTCCCCAAAAGCTTAGTGCTTTGTGTAGTGCTTTAGCAGTAGTAGTATTTTATTATTTATTTAAGCATTAAAGTCAGTAGTGGCCTGTTTTCTAGAACGTGCGTTAGTGGGTGCAGTTATGGGGATAATGACAGCTAAGTTATAAGGCTATATAATTGTACTCTGGATTTACAGAAGGCATGATGGAATGAATATATTATGTTTTCTCCTCCTCTGGAAGTTTTGAGTTACAGATTCTGGCTCAACTTCTTTTCTTTACTTCTTATCTCTTCTAAATTCTTATACTCTCTAATCTGATTCATAGAACCTACCATTTTTGGTATCAGAGCCGTTTTATCCTAACCTGTGAATATGGTGACTACTCGTTCTAGTTCACATGATCCAAATCCAAACAACCCAATTTCGAATCCCCCCTTGTTGCCAACACCTCCACCTGAACCATCTCACACAACAACACCCAACCATCCGCCAACACAACCTGAATTCCAAGAATTCATTGCACAACAAATGGCACTTATTCTTTCTAAGATTGGAAGTATGGATACTGACCTCAATGTGTTCAAAAAAGGCAAGACTTTAGGCACCCGCAAGGAAACAAACCCAGAAGAAGAAGAATCAGAGGGACCTTGGTGGCTGCAAAATTCACAGAGGAAGCCACATACCAAGGTTGAATTCCCTAAATATGAGGAAGGGATCCTAGGGGGGTGGCTGCTAAAAGCTGAAAAGTATTTTAGATATTACCAAACTCCCGAAGATCTTAAAGTCGATGTGGCTGCGATCAATCTAGAAGGTGATGCACTTGACATGTTCACGTGGGTTCTTCCAGTAGGACTATCAGATTTTGGGAAGAATTAGTAGAGGTGTTTCAGGAGCAATTTAGACTAGCTGAGTTTCAAAACCCAGATGTGCATTTGTGTAGTATTAAGAAAACTGGGTCAGTGCAAGATTACAAGCACGAATTTGTAAGAAGGTCAGCAAGGGTGAAGGGATGGCCTGAGCACTGTCTCCTGGGAGTTTTCATTAATGGATTAAAAGCTGAATTGCAATCAGATGTTAAGATCCAGAAGCCTCGTACGATGTTCAAAGCGTTGAGCTTGACCATGGAATTTGAGGAGAAGCTACAAACTCAATTTCAGTCGCGTTACAATCAGCGCCCTAATTATACCAGAGGCAGCGAAGGAAGTTCGAATTTTAAAGAGACTAAATTTTTGGTGATTCCCAAAATGTCACAGGGGTATGGGCAGAATTATACGCAAGCGGTTATAGCGTCTCCCGATTATTCACAACAATTAAGTGTACCGACCGTTATCACGCAATCAACTCAACCCCAGATATCCGCTAGTTACGATTTTGAACGGCAAATTCAACGTGACAAGGGACTATGTTACCGATGTGGGGAAAAGTTCTCGCCAGGTCACCGATGCAAGAGCTCTTCTTTTAAACTCATGGAGATAACAGAGGATATGGAAAATGCTGAAAGCAACAACCCAAGTGAAGAGCACATGATCAAGGGCGACTTTGCAGAAATATCACTACATGCAATTCTTGGCAGCAAGTCGATCACAACAATGAAGGTGCAGGGTGAACTTCATTCGAAACAGATTCTCATCCTGATAGATAGCGGGTCAACACATAATTTCATCTCAGAAAGGTTAGTAAACGAACTCAAACTACCCACCTGCGTTCTACCTTCGTTTGGAGTACAAGTCGGTAATGGCAATATAATTTCTTGCAACTCAATTTGCAAGCAATTGGAGGTTAAGATTCAAAACTTGATTGTCAAAGAAAATTTTTTCCCATTTGCTATTGGAGGATCAGATATGATATTGGGCATCAAATGGCTAGCGTCACTCAACACGGTAGAGGCTAATTGGCACAAGATGTACATGATCTTCTGGGCCAATGGGAAGAGATTTAAACTTCAGGGGATGCCCCAACCTCAGAGTTCAGTTGCTGCCTTGCAAAGTTTCACCTATTAGGAGAAAGATTCATATAGAGAACGCAAGACGCAACAACTTCTTGAATTTTATGAGTTGTTGGACATATTGTAGAAAGGCAGAGATTATAATTAGAATGAATAATTCTCCGTAGGTTTGCTATTGCTTTCTGTTCAATATATACAAGAGGGGAATATCCGATCAGTTAAGTGATCCGGATATAATGGGATTACAAGGATTCAAAATTTGAAAATTAAATCTCCTAACTTATCTCCTAATATTTACAACTGTTTCCTAAAATATCTCATGCTAAGATCGTAATCCTATCTACACTCCCCCTCAAGTTGGAGCATAGATGTTTGTCATGTCCAACTTGCCAATAAAGAAATCAAATTTCTCTTTAGGGAGACTTTTTGTGAGTACATCTGCAGTCTGTTCTTTTGAAGGAATGTATTTCAGTTCAACGACTCCCTCATCAATCTTTTCTCGAATAAAATGTCTATCTATCTCAACATGCTTCATTCTATCATGTTGAACAGGATTGTGAGATATATTTATGGCTGCCATGTTGTCTGAGTAGAGTTTGATGGGCAAGTTGACTATCATTTGTGGTTCTTCAAGAACTCGTTTAACCCATATCCCTTCACAAATTCCTAGTGCTATAGCTCTGAATTCTGCTTCAGCACTACTTCTTGCCACTACACTTTGTTTCTTACTTCGCCAGGTGACTAGATTTCCCCAAACAAATGTGAAGTAACCAGAAGTAGACCTTCTATCCTCTTGGTCTCCTGCCCAGTCAGCATCTGTGAACATCTCTACATTTCGTTTATCAGATTTTTTGAATAATAATCCACGTCCAGGAGAACCCTTTAGATATCGAAGAATTCTGTAAACCTCATTTAAATGTCTCTGTTTCGGATCATGAGAGTGTTGGCTTACTATGCTCACTGCAAAGGCAATGTCCGGGCGAGTATGTGATAAATAGATTAGTTTCCCTACCATGCGTTGATATTTGCCCAGGTCAACATCCTTTCCCAAATCCTCACTATCATCAATCTTATCAACTCGTATAGGGATACTGCTAGGTTTACATCCCAACATGCCTGTTTCCCTTAGGAGATCTAAGACATATTTGCGTTGTGAGATGTTAATTCCTTTTTCTGATCTAGCAACTTCCATTCCAAGGAAGTATTTCATTTCACCAAGATCTTTCACTTGAAATTCCTGGTTTAATGCTTCTTTTATGTGATCGATTTCCATTGGGTCATCTCCTGTGAGGACAATGTCATCCACATATACTGCAAGGATTGTGACTTTTCCATTCAAGTGTCTGAAAAACAAGGTGTGATCACTTTGTCCTTGTGTGTACCCTTGTGCCTTCAAAACTCGGGTGAATCTTTCAAACCATGCTCGGGGAGATTGTTTCAACCCATATAGTGACTTTTTTAACTTACACACTTGACTGGCTTTCTGACCTGGGAATCCTGGAGGCAACTTCATATATACTTCCTCTTTTAATTCTCCATTCAGAAATGCATTTTTGATATCTATTTGATGCAGTGGCCAGTCACTATTGGCAGCTAATGACAACAAGATTCTGATGGTATTTAGTTTTGCAACAGGTGCAAAAGTTTCAGTATAGTCTGTACCATAAATCTGAGAGAAACCTTTTGCCACTAGCCTGGCTTTGTATTTATCAAGACTTCCATCCGCTTTATATTTTGGGGTAAATACCCACTTGCAGCCAACTGGTTTTTTTCCTTGTGGTAGGTCAACTATATCCCATGTGCAGTTTGCTTCTAGAGCTTTCATTTCATCCATTACGGCCTGTCTCCATTCAGGGATATCCAGGGCTTCATCTATGGTATTTGGAACTCTGATATTATCAAGGTGGGAGATGAATGCACTGTACTTTGAGGAAAGCGCCTGGTATGAAACAAATCTTTCAATAGGGTGTCTTGTACAACTCCTAGGCTGTTTTCTTACTGCTATTGGTAAGTTAAGATCATCTAGCTCCTGCCTATTTTCGCTTACACGTTGTTCCTCTTCAGGACCTGTTCCCAGTTCAGACTCTTGTTCAATGCTAGGCACCTGAGGGACTTCACCACCTGTCTTGTGTTTTCGTGTGTAAACCTGTAATGGTTTAGTTTGGTCTCCCCCTGAGTTAGTGTCTTGTGTATAATCTTTAGGCACACTTTCATTCACCGATAATTCAAAAGGGACAAGTATAGGTTCTGGTTCAAGGAGATTTTCAGTGATGTCAGGTTCAGGTGTATGTGCAGGTTTGTTACTGTTTGGTTGAGGTTCGGTTCCAAGCTGAGATTCACTCCAAATCTCCCCCTGAATTGAAGTTTGGGAGTAGTATGGGAGTTGTTCATGGAAGGTAACATCACATGTAACAAAGATGCGTTTGGAGGCTGGATCATAGCACTTATAACCCTTTTGAGTTGCTGCATAACCGAGGAAAACACAACGAACTGATTTGGGGTCAAGTTTGTCAGAGTTATGAAGATGCACATAGGAAGTGCAGCCAAAGACTTTCAAGGGTAAGGTATTCTCAAGGTAAGGGCGATTGTAATGAGTATGAAGGACTTGTAATGGTGTTTGATAGCTTAGAGGTTTGCTTGGCATGCGGTTTATAAGGAATGTTGCAGTGAGAATGGCATCATCCCAGTGAAACTTTGGAACATGGCTACTGAACATGATTGCCCGAGCGGTTTCTAAGATATGTCTATTTTTTCTCTCAGCAATACCATTTTGTTGTGGGCTGTAGGGGCAGGAACTCTTGTGAAGAATGCCATGGTCTTGTAGAAAGGAGGACAAAGAATGGTTAAAATATTCGGTTCCATTATCGGTATGAAGTATTTGGATTTTAGTTTGAAATTGAGTTTCGATCATGTGATAGAAATCAATAAAGGTTTGGTAGACATCGGTTTTTTGTTTTAACAAGAATACCCAACAAACACGGGTGTGATCATCAATGAAGCTGATGAACCATTTTGATTGTGTACGATTAGGAACACGGGAGGGTCCCCACAAATCACTGTGTATAGTGGTGAATGGGTTGGAGGCACGATATGGGGCACGGTGAAATGAGGTGCGGTGATGTTTGGCACGTTCGCATGAGTCACAATGAAAATCAAAGGCAGTTTTATTTGAACAAATGGATGGAAACATTTGTGTCATATAATGAAAGTTTGGATGTCCTAATCGTTTGTGCCATAACTCCAATTCACTAACCCTAGGGAGAGACACGTTATTACAGAATTTAACACAAAAATCATCACAATCACTCAGGTAGTAAAGGCCGTCACATTCTCTAGCAGTGCCAATCGTCGTCCCCGTTAGCAGATCCTGGAAAAAACAATAGGTAGCAAAGAAATGAGCATTGCATCGTGCATCTCTTGCCAATTGGCTTACAGATAATAAATTGCATTTCAGATTTGGGACATGTAGAACATTAGATAGAGTAATTGCAGCGGACACTTTGACAGTCCCATAACCAGAAACAAAAGACTTTGAGGCATCAGCAATCTGAACAGAGAGATGAGTTTTGGCAGGAGTATAGGTGGAGAACAATGAGATATCATCCGTCATATGATCGGAGGCACCAGAATCAATTATCCAACAATGACCAGAATTCATACCTTTAATGGTTGCTAAGGCTTTCAAAAAATTACCTCGGCGAACAACAGTGGCAGTTGGTTGACGTCGATCGAGGGAATTAGTTTCCAAGGCAACAAGACGGTTGAGAATCTGATTCAGCTGGTCATTTCGATGACTTGAAGGTGAGGAATCCGATTCATCTTCGTTGATGGTTTCAGCTATGTAGCCGCGGCCTCTGTTACGTTTGGGCTTCCAATCGGGAGGCTTGCCATGCAGGACCCAGCATGTTTCTTTGGTATGACCCATTTTTTGACAATGGTCACAGGTGGGTCTGGCCTTGTTGGGACGTTGATCAGAACGAGCTGCAAGAGCAGAAGAGTCAGAGAAAACGCGAGGAGCTAGGTCACCTTTGAGCATAACTTTCTTTCGAGAGGCTTCGTGACGAAGCATTGCAAACGCGGCACGGACAGTAGGAAGAGGTTCTAAGCTTAGAATTCGGCCCCGAATGTCATCAAAGGAGGGATTGAGGCCTGCAAGTAATTCGAACAGGCGTTCACTGTCAATTCGCTTTCGGTTGGTTGCTGCATGTGATGCGCAGCAGTCTGAAATGTCGATGAGGAGGTCCAATTCCTGCCATAACGCCGTCTTCTCAAGGTAGTACTCACCAAGACTTTGATTGCCCTGTTTGAGGTCCCATAGTTTCTGCTTTATGCTGAAAATTTCAGAAGCGTTCCCACCATCGCCGTAAGCCTCCTTCACAGCCTCCCATATATCTCGGGCAGAAGGTAAGAACATAAAGCTTTTCTTGATACCTGGCACCATTGCGTTTACCAGCCAAGAGCTCACCATGGAATTCTCTGACTTCCAAGCTTTCAAAGCCTTGTCATCGGACTGAGGAGGTGCAGTCTCGCCGGTGATGTAGCCGAGGCGATTTCGGCCATCAATTGCAAGCCACATCGATTGAGCCCATTCCCTGTAATTCTCGTGGTGGAGTTTTTCTGGAACAATAGTGACCGCCGAGCTTTCAAACCCAGCAGTCATGGAGCGCGAGGTACTGTTTGCGGAAGAACCCTCAGACGTCGGCTTCAATTGTGACTCCGACGAAGGGCTCGATTCCTCTGTTTGACCGGAAGAATTAGTCATGGTAGTTGTGGCCTTTCTAAGCTCTGATACCATGTAGAAAGGCAGAGATTATAATTAGAATGAATAATTCTCCGTAGGTTTGCTATTGCTTTCTGTTCAATATATACAAGAGGGGAATATCCGATCAGTTAAGTGATCCGGATATAATGGGATTACAAGGATTCAAAATTTGAAAATTAAATCTCCTAACTTATCTCCTAATATTTACAACTGTTTCCTAAAATATCTCATGCTAAGATCGTAATCCTATCTACACATATACGCTCCTATGTTTCAAGAGCTAAACCAATTACCTCCCTTACGTCGCCATTGCCACACAATCAGCATCTAACCAGGTTCTTCTCATTCGAACATAAGACCATATCGCTATCCCTACTCTCAAAAGGATGAGATAGAAAGGCAGATTGATGAACTTTTGCACAAAGGCTTTATTCGGCCAAGTGAGTCCTTTTGCAAGTCTAGTCCTACTCGTCCCAAAGAAAGATGCTTCTTGGAGACTCTACATCGACTACAGAGAACTCAACTGTATAACAGTACCAGATAAGTACCCCATTCCAAATATTGATGAATAATATGGTGCTGAATATTTCTCCAAGATGGACCTTCGCTTTGGTTATCATCAAATACGAGTAAACCCTGCTGATATACATAAGACGGCATTTAGAACTCATTCTGGGCATTACGAATTCCTTGTAATGCCTTTTGGTCTAATTAATGCCCCCTCTACCTTTCAAGTTGCAATGAATGAGTTTTTTCACCCTTTTCTCCGCAAATTCATACTAGTATTCTTTGATGACATTTTGATGTATAGTAAGAATTTACAGGAGCATCATTCACACATTGAAACTATCCTTTAAATATTACATCAACATGAATTCTATGCTAATCCTAAGAAGTGTAGCTTTGCTCAGTTGGAGATTTCTTTCCTGGGGCATATTGTTTCCAAAAAAGGGGTGGCAGTGGACAATGAGAAAATTTCAGCAATTACAAACTGGCCTCTCCCTCATACTTTAACGGACCTCAGAGGGTTCTTAGGGATCACGGGGTATTACAGGCATTTTGTGAAGAATTACGGTCTCATTGCAAAGCCTTTTGACTGACATGACCAAAAAAGATTCTTTTCACTGGAAGGCTGCCTCTACACAAGCCTTTCATGATCTAAAAAATGCCTTGGTATATGTCCCTGTGCTACAACTACCCGATTTCTCCTAACCATTTGTAGTTGAATGTGATGCATCTTCAGTGGGGATTGGAGCAATGTTGCAACAGCATGGATACCCAATAGCTTATTATAGTAAGGGATTATCAAGTTCTAAACGACATAAGTCAGTCTATGATCGTGAGTTATTAGCGTTGGTCTCTGCATTACAGAAATGGAAGCATTATTTGTTGGGGAGCAGATTTGAGGTCTTGACTGACCACTGCAGTCTCAAGTATCTTCTTGAACAACGCTTTACAACTCCAGAACAGCAATGTATGATGATGAAGCTGATGCCATTTGACTTCATCATTAAATACAAACCTGGTTCATCAAATCGGGGGGCTGATGCACTTTCTAGATTCCCTTGCTCGGCAGATTTATTTGCTATCAGCATTCCTAAGGCAGCAGACTTTGACAATCTTGAACAATTATTATCACAAGATGCCTATACCTCGTCTATCATTTCATCCTTACAAGATGACTCCAACTCTCAACCAAATTTTACACTAGTGGCTGGCAGATTATACTACAAACAGCGGCTGGTCATCCCAGTACCAACTGCATTAAGTAAAAAATTACTAGCAGAAGCACACTCTTCTCCTTTGGGAGGGCACGGAGGATTCTTAAAAACCATGAAAAGATTGCAGCAACACTTCTTCTGGAAAAACATGAAAGAAGATGTCACAAGGTATGTTCAAGGATGTACCACTTGCCAAAAAAATAAATACTTACGTCAATCGCCAGCAGGCCTCCTTCAGCCTCTACAGATACCTAACTAGATTTGGGAAATATCTCTATAGATTTTGTGGTAGGACTTCCAAAATCCAGGGGGTGGACGCTATATTGGTGGTAGTAGATAGATTTAGCAAGTATGCTCACTTCATTGGTTTATCCAAACCAATCACCGCTAAATCAGTCGCTGACATCTTCTGCAAAGAAATCATCAAACTTCATGGTTTCCCTCACTCAATTGTTTCTGACCGTGACCCCATCTTCCTCAGTTCCTTCTAGCAAGAGCTTTTTAAACTAAGCGGCACACAACTTTGTATGAGCTCTGCTTATCACCCCCAATCTGATGGACAGATAGAAGTAGTGAACAGATGTTTAGAGACCTATCTCCGATGTTTTTCTCAAGAGCAGCCAAAATCATGGAGTCAAATTCTGCACTGGGCAGAACTATCCTATAACACAAGGTATCACACAACATCGGGTCACACTCCATTCCAGCTAGTATATGGGTGAGTTGCTCCCACATTCCTGCCTTATACAAAAGGCTCCACTAATATTGCAGATTTAGAGGACTATTTTGAAGAAAGAGAGGCCATCTTAACCAACACCAAGGAGAATCTGTTAACAGCCCAGCAAAGAATGAAGAAACAAGCGAACTCCCATCGCCGAGAGGTGGAGTTCAATCCAGGAGACTTAGTCTTTCTGAAGCTCCAACCATATAGGCAGAAAAGTGTGGCTAAGAGGCGCTATGAAAAGTTATCACCAAGATACTTTGGCCCATTCCCCATATTGCGCAAAATTGGAACAACAACCTATGAACTGGACCAACCACAAGGAGCAAAAGTGCACCCTATCTTCCATGTCTCTCTTCTAAAAACTGCCCGTGGCTGTCAAGCTCCTGACCCAACTCCATCCTTGCCCATTAATGAGGATTGGGAATTACAACTCCAGCCTGAATAGGTTCTTGCTTCTCGGCAAGTCACGCAGAATGGATAGCTTGATATTGAATTACTCATCAAATGGCAAGATAGTCCAAATGAAGACAATAGCTGGGAATCCTATGACACCCTTTCTACACAGTTTCCCCAGTTCTGCCTTGAGGACAAGGCACATCTCTTAGGGGGGTATTGATAGGAATCCACATCCCCTCTTAGTCTATTCTAGGAAAAACCATGGGTCCCCAAAGACTTAGTGTTTTGGTTAGTGCTTTAGCAGTAGCAGTATTTTATTATTTATGTGGGTTCCCAAAAGCTTAGTGCTTTGTGTAGTGCTTTAGCAGTAGTAGTATTTTATTATTTATTTAAGCATTAAAGTCAGTAGTGGCCTGTTTTCTAGAACGTGCGTTAGTGGGTGCAGTTATGGGGATAATGACAGCTAAGTTATAAGGCTATATAATTGTACTCTGGATTTACAGAAGGCATGATGGAATGAATATATTATGTTTTCTCCTCCTCTGGAAGTTGAGTTGCAGATTCTGGCTCAACTTCTTTTCTTTCCTTCTTATCTCTTCTAAATTCTTATACTCTCTAATCTAATTCATAGAACCTACCAGCCTTAAATGGGATTCGTGTTGACTATCTTTGTAACAAGTTGGGCTTGATTAACATCTACACTCCAACTTAAGGGGGAGTGTTAGGAATAAGTGTTAGGAATATAGATGCTAAGAGTCAAGAGTGAATTCGGTGACTAGCAGTCGTTTTTGACTTTCTTGTAGATCTCCTTCAATCACTCTCCATTTTCCCTCTATCTCTTCCGACTGCTCACTCTATTTCTTCTATATATACACAATGTAATCTCTCCATTGGAAATACATTAGTGATATATATACTTATGGTTTCTCTCTTTACTTTCACATGTAATTAAGGCAAAATCATGGGAGGTTAGAGTATTTTACTCTAATTCTTAAAGATCGAGAATTATATACATGCTCGGACTTGGAATACTCACCCCAGAGTAGTAATAAAGTCCAGCATCCTATACTCAAATCAATGTGATATAACCCTGTCAAATAGTCAATGAACAAAGCAGAAAAGGTAACAACAGTAGATATAAATGAGGGAATCCCTTTGGTTTAGACACTCAAGAAACTGAATCAGAGTTACAAGCGGCATCACTGATTCTGGCCAAAACCCTATTCCCCTTCAACTCAAAAGACACTCTAAACAGCAACAAGTACAGAAAATAGAGACGCAACACTGAACAAAAAGGTCAACAAAACACAATGAACCGTCTCTGGCTTTCTAGAGGCTAGAGACTCTCCCTTACCACACCCAATCTCCTAAAACTCTATCCCTAAACCACAAGGACAATATAACCCAAAAAGTAGCTTCCACCTCCCAAACATAGCCCCTATCCCTTATACTAAGCTAAGAGCAGACTAGTTCTTCATTTCTAGTTCCTTGTAACATGGAACCTTAGAATAACTCCTTGAACCAGCAGATTTGTTCCCTTCTATCTCGTGTGTCTCCCTCGGTTTCCTCCCATATGTTTTGTTAACATCAGAAGTCTTATCACAATGTGTTTAAGCATGGTAGTACAAACTATATGGATCAATTTTCAAGCAAATGGCAATCCATTTTTAGCGAGTTAAACTTTAAGATGTACCAATATAGGATGATAGCACTTTCAAGATGCATCTTTGACTAGCAGATAAATACAAAGAGAATGTAAATTAGTAAGCAGATATAAGATGTGCACAAAAAAACCTACATAGTGACGGATCCACATCTGATGAAGTAGATAGTCATAGCAACCACCAACAGCCAGCAAGGCACCTTCTGGGAGTGATCCAGGATTATTCTCCTTTGTTATGTATACCTTCAAAGAAAAGTTCATCTTCATGTAAATGATTAACACATGCCTCAGGCATTCTAGACATGCTATTTCTAATAGTCATAGTGCAATTCAAATTTTGGAACACTCAAGTTGAAATAAGTTATTCTTTATCAATCACATATAGGAGGTTTAAACGTAGGGAAATTCACAAGTAGATCCCAAATAAGCAATTACAAATAAGTTCTCTGTATTTGGTTTGTTACCATGAGGTCCTTTGTCATCTGGAGATTGTGGGAAAATATATATAAATTGTTTGAAAAAAATACTACTTTTAATTAATTTCAGGGTCATACCAGGCTTTTCATTACTATTAGAGGAATTTTTATTACAGAAAATTACAAAATAAAAATGGTAACACAGTTCCATTTAATTTAAATTTCGAACATTTGAATTAATTATTTTTGAAATTTTCAGGTTTAAACAATATTTTTGTCGACTTGCTTGAATCCATATATAATTCCCTGTACCAATTTTTCAGCTCAAATTTTGCACGCAACTTTCTTTATCTTTTTTTTTTAAATTAATCCTACAAGGACAGTTGGAAGAACTTGAGATAAAAAAATATTGGTTGAGTTGTAAATTTCCTAGTAGTTTTCCATATGCCACCTTGATGATACTGGGAATTTTCTCTCGTGAGGAATTATACACAAAACATTGCATCTTGGGGACAGTTTATTATATGCCACAAAATTTTGAATAGGATGGCAGGTGGCACATCTCCTTACTTCTTTCCTAAGTGTTTCCTCATCCCTTTCTGCATTTGGAGCAGGAGAATCAAATAGGAATTGCTGCAAGTGAGCATCTCCACTGGTTTGTGAATCTTTTCTCTGATCTTCCTTCTTCCTCTTTCCTTCTCCGTTCTGTTCTTTATGCGATGGATAAGCAGTTGCTATTGTTGCATGGCACTTTGGCACATCTTACTAAGGGCATTGGACTTGTATAAAGTACAGGTTCATGATTAATTCTTCAGGTAGTGTTTGGTACATACAAGGGATGAGAAACCCTAGATAATCAGATTCTTAATAACTTGCTAAATCATGATCCCAAAAGCTAATCTCCAAGATACAAAGATACAAACAGAAAAGTAAATCTTTTATATCTAACCTAGATACTATATTATTGAAAGAAATTAACAGCACGGAAAAATAAATTAACGAAAAAGGAAGTGGGCTGGGCATGCTTGGTCTCTCCAACAATTAATATAAAGGGTGTTTTTGTAGTTAGCCTTCTATGTAGGTATGCCATAAAATATTTTTATACTTAGCCAGATGCGTGGGAATAACTGTTTTTCTAGAATTTTCTATAAATCATTTCTGTAATACGTACCCATATTGCATGAACTATGTGTATATTTCTACATTGAAATAAGACACAATCATAGAGATTGTTGGAATTTTTCCTAGAATCCTATGATCATGACACACCAAAAAGGGTAGCAACCAGTAGAAGTGTTTGTCAAAAAAATGAATCAACAACAGCAATAAGATCAATTTATGGTACCTGGAAAAAGAAACCTCTGTGATAACTTTCAGTTGGGGACATTAAAGCATCTATAAAAACATTGTTGTCAATCCTCCAAACTCTCAAGAGACTGCAGAGCTCAGACAATTCTTCAAGTGCCTTGCGTGTACGTTTATCTGCATTGGTTTATATTGACTAATAAGCACGGACTCATTTCTGTAATTGATAATTATCTATGATACTCTGGTTATAAGAATAATACCAGGAGGAAGGGCTCCTCTTAGTCTAGGAAGGGCCTGATCTGCCGCTCCACAGAATCTTAAACCTACTGTCTGTAACCTATTTACAATAGCTTCTGCTAAATTCAGTTCCTGGGAAAGCAATTTAATTATAAGATTTGTCACTTGTGAATATCATGACAGTTGAAAGCCAGAAGCTAGTATGGAATATTTGCAGCCAAGCATTCAAGACTTTTCTGCAAATTTCTTACCTGCAAAAGCTGCCTCCGTATGACTGCCCATTTTGATTTCCTTACTGAGGATTGTGGGCGCAGAGAACCCATCATTGCAAGAAGCTTCAGAAAGTTTAATTATATGTAATGTTACGTCCCTACAGACTTGATAATGCAATATTAAAAAATGTACAGGAAACTAACCTCTGCCACTTTAAGTCTGTGCTCATCCTTAACACCGATCCATGACCAAATTGCATCCAGTAGATCACCATGATTTAGATGAATGTCACATGCGTCTGCAGGAAAAATATAAGTGACTATATCCCTGGTCACCTGTAACGTAACAAGTAAAGATTTGGTGAGTACTAGGAGAACCATCATGGGTCCTGGGATCCAGGGAAGGGAGTTGTGGGTGATCCAAGCCAACGCCCCCCCTAAAACTCAAGTTTTGTAATTCATTGAAATTATATTCCAATCCGTATTAATGAACATAATAGGGAAAAAATAAAATCAATATACAAAAACCAACAAGAGTTCCCCAGAAAATAAAAAATACTGAAAATAGATTAGAATACAATTCTTCCCTGATAATCCTCCTACCCATGCTTATACTATTGGGATACAAAAGAAGTGGATACACCCCCACTCTCCTCCAGTACAAAAACAAACTTGGCACTAGATAAAGCAACAACGCACTCACAATGAAAAGATTTCAAATGCCATTCATAACATTCACAGGGTCTTGATATACAAAGTCATGTATCATAAATAAGAGATCTTAACACCCAAAACACCTTTATTTTAAATAAAATATAGGGGTTCATCAACATGTAAAAACATTGTTGTGAAGATTCTGTCCTCAGTATTTAATTGTCCTCCTCCTAGTGCTAGAAGTAGATTAAGTGGGATCTAAGAATAAACTACCAGCATCATAATGCCCCAACGAGGAATAATTTTATAACAAATGCTCAAACTGGTTTGAAAAACGGTACCTTTATGACCTCTGCCTCTGTCAACGCTGATGCACCACCAATTATGTCAAAATCACCCTATAACAATGGAGTTATTACCGAAAGGACATAAACTTAGAATTAATATCTCTAGAAAGCTTAACATCATTAACCATCATATAAAGTCCAAACAGGTTATTCCAATAATACAAGAGAGTCACAGTAGTTATATCTGGATTTCACTTTTCTCATTGGGGGGGGGGGGGGGGGGGGCAACGAAGTGACATTGGTTACCACCAACAGTTCAAAAGTGTTCATTTAAAAAAACCACAGAGGACTCATAAGGAAAAAAATATTAACATGCATACCTGAAGGTACTGGTTTGGTGATGAACGTCCAACTGCTCTTCTGTAGACACATGATATCTCATATCGTTTGAAAAAAGATTTCTACACTTATGTTAGATTTGTTGTTCAGATTTCAACCTTCATGCTTAGGAAAAATAAGATGCTGAAATTGAGCTATGATAATAGTGAAATAACACAAACAGTTGAGAACATCTTGGTGAAAGAACAGTTAGGCATGAATCACACCAATCTTAATTCAAAACTTCAAGGTGATCAAGCTCCAAGATTTTTAAATAAGAATAGAAAAAGATTAAATAATTTCTTGTTAATTTCATGGGGCAAGTCATCTCACAAGTGACAAAGTTTAGATATTTGGGATCAATTATACAACAAGATGGTAAAATTGATGGGGATATTAATCATAGAATTCAAGCTGGATAATATAAATGGAAAAAAGCTACTGGAGTTATTTGTGATTAGAAAGACCTAATAAGGCAAAAGGGAAATTTTATCGCACTACTATAACACCAACAATGCTATATGGTAGTTAATGTTGGGCTTTAAAGGGACAACATGAACATAAAATAGGGGTAGCCGAGATGAGGGAGTTGAGATGGACGTGTGGTCATACAAAAAAAGATAAGATTTGTAATGATCACATACGTGAACGAATTGGAGTGGCATCTATTGAAGAGAAAATGGTAGAAAATCGTTAGAGATGGTTTGAACATGTTCAAAGAAGGCAATTGAGTGCACTAGTGAGGATGGTTGATTAAGCCATATGGAGCCCTTTAAAAAGAGGTCGAGGAAGACCAAAGCAACACTTAATGAGATTATAGAGCTTGATCTTTTGGATTATAATCTACCTAAAGATCTATTTTCGATATAGCATAATGGCGTCATGCGATCCATGTAGATGACCCTACCTAATGGGTTAAGGCTTTGTTGTTGTTATTGTTGAATTGTGCTCTGGCTTTCATATTAGATGAACTCAGCTTTTCTCTAATACGTCACCTCTCTCTGTACGTATCTATATATTTACTGAGCAAAAATCAAAGCAAGGCTCAAGCTATGATAAATTAGGAAAATACAACTTGGATTATGATACTAGGCAATCTCTCCATCTATCTCTTCTAAAATTCCAATAAGTATGGAATTTTATTATCTCAATATTCTCCCCTATGATATCTAAATATACTAAGGAAAAATAATAACTAGCAAATATGATATGGGGCTAACTCAAATGGCAAGGGTGGGTGAGGTGTGAGTAGAGATTAAAGGTTTAAATCCTCTTGATGTAACTGTTAAAAAAAAAAGATGATGACTGTTACGAATTATCATTAATGTAAATAGAGATTATAATCAGGAATTGTAAAATAGAGATTATAATCAGGGATCATAATTAGGATAATTATCATTATGAGCCATTAATGGCTAGGCCCCTCATACTTATATATAAACACCTATTCTGATCATGAATGATATGAAATTTAGATTATCTTTCTCCATAACGATTAAATACATCAAAGTGATCATGGAATAAATATTAATTCTCCAATATTTACCCCAGGATGTTTTCCTTGTTTCTAGTGCAGTTTTAATATTAAACAATTTTCTTCGCAATTTTTGTTTAGCTGTTTAGCTAGGTAGGTGAAGATGTGATTGGTTACTAACAAGTTACATTTAGCCTTCAACAAATGTTTTATGGCACTTTCAAATTAGTTATTCCCTCAAACATCGAATATTTTTCACAAGCAAATTTCACCAGTAAGAAATCAATTGGCTGTTGTTTTCTAGGGGGTAGTCCAATAAAATTATTACAACAACAAAGGAGCAAAGACACAGCGCCTAGAGGTAAGATGGGTTTTTCTGTCGCCATATTGGATGTATTTGGTCACAACCAGGTCATCCCATACTACCTAGTATAAAATAGTTTATTTAGAGTATAAAAAAACATTGAAAGAAATTCATACAACGCACGTAACTGGTCATATTTTCATCAATTTATTAGTACAAAACGTTCAAAAGCTCCTACTTCCAATGGAATACCAATTACAACCTCAATCATTATATATGCAACTTAAAACCATTTTTCCCGGTAATACAACTTGAAAACAGTAAACGACTAATATGGTTGAAAAAATAAAGCACAAGAGACAAAATCAAACTAAGATCACTTGTACCTGGTTAGATACAATCCAGTTTACAAAAGGCAAACGCAGCTCATAACAAAGATCAAGCATGTCTCCTCCATTGGTCAAAAGTTTGACTGCGTTTCTGGTATTTTTAAAAAATTAACAAAAAGAATCACCAGGCAGCTCTCACACAGAAGTAGTCAAGTCCAAAAGAAATTTTCAAACATGAGAGCAGATAAATTTACTTAGAGATTGACCTATTATACTCTGGAAAATCATCCAATAATCGCATTGTTAATATTTCCAGGCGTTTTGCACAATGCTGCCTGAATACTTCCCTTGTGACATCTACAACATAATCACGGACCTCAGTTTCTATTTCTGTGTATTGAATGGACGAATTATTATCTCCAACTGGCACCAATCTACCGGCCCCATGGAGGTTTTCTTTTGCTCTTAGTATCTCTTTATCAAAGATAGCATTCACAATTTTATCATATATCCTTCTATCCTCAGATGTCTGCATTGTTTGTAAAATATCTGAACATAGAGAGAAAACAATTACTATAGTTAATGTAAGAATAGAAAAATTAACTTTAAAGAGGAATTTCAAAATCTTCGATTTCAGTACTAATAAGAATACAGAAGAACACTTATTTACAACAAATTTTCTCCATTATTAACTCTTACTGTATGCTTCAAGACCTTGTTGATTCTATTTGTATACTCCTAGGTATTTATGGCTTTGGCACTTGGCCTTCTGTCATAATCCTAATAAAGGCTGTATTATTCAGCAAAAGGAAACAATACTCATCAAGAAGAAAAATATGTTCTTTGATTTCTTTGAAAGCTACTTGCCAGTGCAAATTGCACCCCGGCCACTGAACTCACTATGTTTGCAGGAATTTCTTTCTGAAATATAGTCAATCATAATAACGATAAACGAGCTCAGATATAGCACATTCAGGAGTGCTGCAGAGCACTTGAAACTAAGATACACATGAGAAGACTATATTTTTAGTGATGCAAATTTTAACAGGATAAAAAAAATGTGAATAATCGGATCATAGGCACATAGGTGCTTAAGGTCTGGCTAAAATTAGTATAACTACCACAAGAAAATTTCAGACTCCCTTTAATTTCAAATTAATTTATATGTTCAGAGTTCATGCTTTGTACAAGGAATTTTATTTTATGAATTAATCACAATGGCGTAAGACATTCATTTCTTTTCTTGAGGAACAATGCAAGCCTAAATAGGTTCAATAAGAGATAAAGTGGCAGAATTCACTACAGAAGTCTTAAACACTTGCCATCTAACAACTCAGACTCCATTCGAGGAGGAAATACATGCTGTAAAAGTTCTGTGGCAGAAGGCCGATCACTTGGACTTGGAGACATTAGGTGCCGGACCAAGGCTTCCTGTTCTGGAAACTCAGCAACCCATGGAGAAGGTAGTTCTCCTTTCTGCTTCAGATCAGATAATACAATATGTCTCTCCATTGCTGTTGCAAACGGGTGCCAAAGTTCAAAGAAAACTACCCCCAAGCTGTACGTATCAGCCTATAACTCAAGCAAACCAAAGAATTACATAATGAGGTTTCAAGTAAATAGGTTATGACTGCACAGGAGGAGAACAAGCATGAACAAAAAACAAAAACAACTACAAGAAGAAGCCTTATCTCACTAAGTGAGGTCACCTATATGGATTACATGACACCATTGTTCTAAAACAGGCATGAACCAAGTACATAAACATTATGAAGAGTATTAAGGCACAAACCTTTTCATCAATCTTAGGCCATCCTTGCTCAATTTCAGGAGCTGTATAGAAATAGGTGCCAACTTGTCCAGTGCCATCAACGGAAATTCCATTTGTATCAGCTGGATATCCAAGATCTTGATCCAACTGCTCCAACTTCAGAAACTTGGCTGACAATGAAAAATATTAGAGAAATTGATTGATGGAATATGAGAATTGATAGAAAATATGAAAAATATTAATCTAGGAAGAAATTAATTGTTGCTTTATATTACTTTAATGTTTTATTGTATTTTTGTAAGTTTCCTTGTTATAAAGGAAACCCTCCCGGAAACCAAAGCTACCTTTTGCTTTATAATATTATATTAGCAAGTTAGAGCAAGTTGCAGCAACCTTGCTCTATAAATAGGAATTTTAGATAACATATGTAAGTAGACTTGATGAAATCAATATTATGATGGCTTAGTTGCTCTCTCTACTTCCCCCTTTGGTCTGTCTCACCTCCCCCTCCATTTTTATTCCGTTCCCCCTCCTTTCTCTCTCAGTTTGTCCCCCTCCCTTCTTTGTTTCTCATATGTACTCCCTTTTTACTCACTGTTTTCTATATGTTCTCTCTCTAAATCACCCCTGTTTGCAATTGTTCTTGTGTGTGTGTGTGTGTTCTTCAATCTGTTTTACGTCAGTTTTGTATCAAAGCTTAGGTTCCTACGCTCCTAGGTTGCTTCCATCGCCAGAAAATTGCAGAACGCTCACCAGAAAACCCACTGCACCTTGTTTACACACTGTCACAGCCAAACAGCCTAGTTTCCGACGTCCAATCACAAAACTGACACCACCAACTTGTGCGCAAGGAAGCATCTAGTCAGACCCCAAGGTTTCATCACCATTCGACGCCACACGTGCCGGCAAACATCCCTGCGCGTTGGATTCACTCACCCCACGTGCCGCCACTCTGTTTCCACACGCAGTCCGTAGAGATCATCAAGAAATCAGTTTTCTGCATTTTTTGAGCTGTTTTGCAAGTTTTTGTTCATTTGCCAATCCAAGACACAAGAATCATCCATTAAAAGCTTTATTTAGGATAGAATTGAAACGTTTTGGCTCTTAAAAGCTTCATTTTCTATTATGAGGCATGCTACTAAGCTGTTGTTATGAGTTTTAAGTGCACCCCACCATAGTATATTCAGCATCTACATAAGTATGAAAGCTATCGACCATATGAAGATGCTGAGTATCAACATAAGTGCCTTCGAAAACATGAGCATGTGGGTCAACAATGGTACCAATATGTTGATCGAAGTCAACATGAAATTCCAATCGCCACCAATATAAGTATGCAACATATCTTCGGTATGAGGCAAAAGATCATCAACAGCTTAAAGATTCTAACTTCCTCCAAGTTTCTTACGAAGCATGGGAGGAGCAATTCACAAGTCACCATCAACGACTATTTGAATGCTTTCAGCATGAAATGAATCAAGCACGGGGTAACCAGAAGCGTAGACAGGCTGCAATAAGTCGGCTTCAGCAAAAACTCGAATACTTTCATATTGAATGGAATAAAGGTCAGGATGAATGGGATGCTGTAAAAAGTGCTACTTGGCAGCCTCCGAAGGCTAACGATAATATATCAGAAGAAGAGAAATGAGAGAATCAAGTAGATGAGAAGGCATTAGGTGAGCCAACTAAGGTAGAAGTCCCCTCCTCACAACCAGGCCACATAACTTCCATAGAGCCCATTCATAAAATTGATATAACCATGCCAACACCTGTCACACAAGGCATTATTAACAGCCCTAGCGGTCCTAAAGTTGTGCTTCCTATTGTAAGTGGAAGCATAACCATGGAAGAGGTCAAGGAAGTAAATGAATTTGACAAAGGTTTTAAAAAGCAAGAAAAGGATGTTGAACCAGAAGAAATTTCCATGATGTTTGAAGAGATGAGAATTGAATTGAACTGAATTAAGACTTCAAATTGATGGCCAAAGATCATGAGTCACAAGCCTTAGAAATTTCTCATGCTGAAAGTGTTGACAAGAAAGGAGTTTAGAGTCATCAAACTTCTACCACACATTGACTTCCTGTTCTACAGGATCATCAGATTCATGGCGCACATCATCCTGAAGTTGTTGTGGTTATGAAAGAGCATTTTGTTTTTCCACTTAATGATAACCTCTACAACTATCTTGTTCATTGGAAAGGCTTTCCTGATGTTTTCACTGATCAAGCTAATCATTTCCTCCATGGTTCTCTCTTTTGGTACCTCACATGTTGGAAAGGATTCCTGATCAAAGTGCTATGTTGAATTAATGAATTCTACCATTCCCTCCCCAAATCTGTGTTTCCATTTTAACTCGTCAGAAGCCAAGTTCATCAAGTAAGGGAGAAATGATGGAATATGGGAATCGATAGAAAATATGAAAAACATTAAGCTAGGAAGAAATTAATTGTCGCTTTATATTACTGATAGGCCCATGACACAACTAGCCCATACTTATAAGAGGAGAATAGCCCAAGGACCAAGCAAGCCCAATCCTGGCCATACTGAGAAGGGGAGGGCAGGAACGGTTATCTAGGGCTGTGTGCCTAAGGGGAGGGGACATGAGTGAACAGTGGTGGCTGGGGAGAGTTCCTAACCTCTCGAATGTTGGGGAGCTGGTTCTATTATCTCTTGATTCCTGCATTTCTTATTTCCTTCTTGCATTAGGTTGATAGTCTTAGAGGCATTTTGTTCTTCACTGTATCAGATTTAGCTAGCTGATTTTCATCAGTTTTTCCCTTTTTCCTTCGCCATTGAAAGGGTTGTAGTTGGCTATTTAGTGGAGAATCGATATTACTGCATTCAGTTCCATCAACTTGGTATCAAAGCGGGACTATCCTGTGAATGGTGGGTACAAGAATGGAATCTCGGCTAGAAGGAGTGGAGAAGGTGGTGCAAGAGATTCTGGAGCTACGCCATGCCGTAGTGGAGATGCAGAGGGCGAATATGGAAGCTAGAGAGGAGAGAGCAAACATGTCGCGAATCATCCAACAACTGCAAGGGCGTTCGGATGACATCATGCGCCTACTACAGGAGAGACTTCCGGGTGGGCCGGATAACCTCGGACATACTGTACCGAAAACAGGACCTGGACAAGTGGGAGTCGGTGGTGGTGGTCCTACTGGTGAACACGACGGCCATAGGTATCGGCGACTGGAAATGCCAATATTCGACGGTGATGACCCTATCGGGTGGACCTTCCGAATGGAGCGGTACTTCACCGTCAATGGAATCACTGAAGCTGAGAAGATTGATGCGGCGATAGTGGGCTTGGAAGGGAAGGCCTTGAATTGGTACCAGTGGGCCGAAACTAGAGCCCCTATGGCGAGTTGGGCTGAGTTCAAGTCAGGGGTGATTAAGCGATTCCATGCGTCTCACACAGGAGATAATTACGAGCGATTAGCTGGCCTGAAACAGGGTAGTGGGACTGTGGCCGATTATCGCGAGCGTTTTGAAATGTTATCGGCAACCTTAGATGACGTTTCTGAAGTAACGTTGAAAGGGATGTTTCTGAATGGGCTACAAGAAGAGGTGAAGGCTGATATTAGGCTGCTGAAACCAAACACCCTGCACGATCTTATGAATATGTCATATGAAATTGAGGGGCGAAATTTGACGCTGGAGCAAGCGCGACGGAGGCGCAACCCACAAGGGGCGAGGAGGGACACCTCATCGCGGCTGACGCTGACAGTACCTCAATATTCGAGGTACTCAAATTTTTCTGAAGCACCAAAGAGCCCAAACGAGGTGACGTCTAACCGAGGAAGCACTAGCAAAGGCGGGGAGACTTCAAAAAACTCTAATAGCACTGCTCAAGGGCCTAACTCACCTTCCAGCAGTGGTAGTAGCAGTAATCGAGGGTCTAAGAGGCTGTCCGAGGCTGAATTGAACCGAAGAAGGGAGTTGGGATTGTGTTTCAAATGTGACGACAAGTATGGACCCAACCATAAATGTAAGGCAAAACAGTTGCAGCTACTGGTAGTGGAAGATGACAAGGGAGACGAGGTGAGGGAAGAGGATTTTGAAGAGCTAGTGGAAGGGGAGAACGAGAAATCTTGTGTTAACATGGAGCTGTCCCAAACGACTATACATGGGATCTCTAGCCATAAAACGATGAAGCTTAAGGGGCAGATACATCAAAGGGCAGTAGTGGTTTTGATTGATAGTGGGGCCACACATAATTTTATTTCTCAGAGTATCGTAGAAGAATTGGGAGTAAAGGTGCAGCCAACACAAGAGTATTATGTTTCCGTGGGCGACGGGAGGAGAGTATGTGTTAGTAGGAAATGCCAAGAAATGGAACTGAACCTACAAGGGTTAATGGTGGTGCAAACCTTCTACCCTTTTCCCTTGGCAAATGTTGATGTCGTTTTAGGGATAGCGTGGCTTCAGTCCTTGGGGGAAGTTCGAGTTAACTGGGGGCAACTTTACATGAAGGTCAAGGTGGATAACAGCTGGCAATGTTTTCAAGGGGACCCCACTCTTACCCAAACACGGGTTTCCTTCAAATCTCTCAAGAAAGCATTGAAGGCGAGTTCTGAACGTTATATGATAGAGATTAATGAGGTAGAGTTACAAAGACAGCCAGGAAAAGAGTTGGTCTCCTCTTTTGCTACGGAAATTCAAGAGTTGCTGAAACAATTTCCAGCGGTGTGCAAGCCAACAGAGGGGTTACCTCCACGCAGAACTAAGGATCACTCGATTGTGCTCAAAGAAGGGGTGCCACCACCCAACTTAAGACCATACAGATATTCGTTTGCCCATAAGGCTGAAATTGAGAAGCTGGTCAAAGAAATGATAACCGCTGGGATTATAAGGCCAAGTAACAGTCCCTTCCCAAGTCCCGTGCTCCTAGTTAAGAAGAAGGATGGAAGCTGGAGATTTTGCGTGGATTATCGCGCCCTGAACAAAATTACGGTGCCAGACAAGTACCCTATACCCGCCATTGATGAGCTACTAGATGAACTTGGGGAAGCAACAATTTTCTCGAAGTTGGATCTCAAATCTGGGTACCATCAGATATGAATCAAGGCTGGTGATGAAGGTAAAACGGCCTTCCGCACGCATGACGGCCACTACGAATTTCTGGTTATGCCTTTTGGCCTCACTAATGCTCCTTCTACTTTTCAATCTCTAATGAATGATGTATTTCGTGATTTTTTGAGGAAATTTGTGCTGGTATTTTTTGATGACATTTTGATTTACAGCAAAAATAGACAGTCCCATTTAGAGCATCTGCGCAAGGTACTGGAACTACTGCAGCAACACCAGCTGGTTGTCAATCTCAAGAAATGCAGTTTCGTCCAGAAGCAACTCGAATACTTGGGCCACATAATTACAGCAGGAGGAGTAAAAGCTGACCCTGCTAAGATTGAATCCATGGTGACTTGGCCGGTACCCAAAGACATCAAGAGCTTGCGAGGGTTTCTAGGCTTAACTGGGTACTACCGAAAGTTCATTAAAGACTATGGGAACATAGCTGCACCACTCACAGCACTGTTGAAGAAGAACGCCTTTAAGTGGAGTGACAGAGCCCAAGCCGCTTTTCAGCAACTTAAATCTGCCATGACAAATGCTCCCGTCCTTGCTATGCCTGATTTCCAACTACCCTTTGAAATAGAAGCAGATGCGTGTGGGGTTGGAGTTGGGGCTGTGTTGATGCAACGGGGCAAGCCCATTTCTTATTTCAGCCAGCAATTATCTCCTAGGGCTCAGCAAGGATCAGTATACGAGAAGGAACTGATGGCTATTGTTCTCGCCATCAAGAAGTGGCAACATTATTTATCAGCCCATCCTTTTACCATTAAAACTGACCAGAAAGCATTGAAGTACTTATTGGAGCAACAAGTGATTGATCCAGACCAGAAAAAGTGGGTATCTAAACTCATGGGATACAAGTTCGAAATTCAATATAATCCCGGAAAAGAAAATCGAGCTGCTGATGCATTATCTAGAAGAGAGGCAACTGCCATGTCATTGAATGCTTGTTCCCTATGGCAATATGCCGGAATTGAGGAATTCGAAGCTGAAATAACCAAGGATGATAGATTGAAGACCCTCAGGCAACAAGTGATATTTGGGAAAGATGTACCAGCAGGGTACTCAATGAAGAATGGATGTTTGACATACCAGGGCAGATTGATGGTACCCCGATCTTCACCACAAACGGCATCTCTAATTCGAGAATTCCATAACTCACCTATGGGAGGGCATTCGGGGTATTTACGCACCTATAAACGGTTGGCTGAAGTAGTTTTCTGGGAAGGGATGCGTAAGGATGTGCAGAATCACGTTGCTGGATGTGAGATTTGTCAAAAGAACAAGTATGAAGCTGTTAGCCCAGCTGGGTTGTTACAGCCACTGCCAATTCCCCAGCAAGTTTGGGAAGACGTAAGTATGGATTTCATAGTTGGGATGCCGAAATCGAGCAGATATGACACTATTATGGTGGTAGTCGATCGACTCACCAAATATGCTCATTTTATTCCTCTCTCACACCCATTCACAGCGAAGGATGTGGCTGAAACTTTCATTGCTGAAGTCGTTAAACTACATGGGTTTCCTAAGTCCATTGTGTCAGACCGGGACCGGGTATTCATTAGCCAATTTTGGAGGGAGCTATTCCATCTTTCGGGCACCACTTTGAAATACAGTTCTGGTTACCATCCCCAAACCGACGGCCAAACCGAGGTGGTGAACCGTAGTCTGGAGACTTATCTTCGGTGCTTTGCGGGAGAATGCCCCAAGAAATGGGTGAAGATGTTACCATGGGCAGAATTTTGGTTTAATACCTCCTATAACCGATCATTGGGAACAACCCCCTTCAAAGCTTTGTATGGCCGTGATCCTCCTACTGTTTTCCAATGGAAAGACGACGATTCTATGGTAGAGGAAGTTAATGAGCAGCTGCGAGAAAGAAATGAGAGCTTGCAGAAACTCAAGTTTTACCTTGAGCAGGCTTAAGCCAAGATGAAAGAGCAAGCTGACAAGAAACGGAGGGATGTGGAGTTTCAGGTGGGAGACAGAGCATATTTGCGCATTCACCCCTACAAGCTCAAGAATTTAGCCAAGCAGCAGCATGAGAAATTGTCTCCGAGGTTCTATGGGCCTTATGAGATTCTGCAACGGATGGGAAAAGTTGCATACAAATTGAAGCTGCCTGAAACTGCCCGAATTCACCCCATTTTTCATGTATCTCAACTCAAAAAATCATTGGCTGCTCCGATAGTTGCACAGCCACTTCCCAGCTTCCTCACTGAAAGCTACGAGTTACAGGTGCAACCAGAAGAAGTCAAGAAAGTGCGAATTATGACTGATGGCAGTAAACAAGTGTTACTTAAATGGAAGCACTTACCTGATTGTGATAGCACCTGGGAAGACTTTACGGCTGTAGTATCTCAATTCCCGGACTTTCACCTTGGGGACAAGGTGACTCTTATGGAGGGGGGAGATGATGGGCCCATGACACAACTAGCCCATACTTATAAGAGGAGAATAGCCCAAGGACCAAGCAAGCCCAATCCTGGCCATACTGAGAAGGGGAGGGCAGGAACGGTTATCTAGGGCTGTGTGCCTAAGGGGAGGGGACATGAGTGAACAGTGGTGGCTGGGGAGAGTTCCTAACCTCTCGAATGTTGGGGAGCTGGTTCTATTATCTCTTGATTCCTGCATTTCTTATTTCCTTCTTGCATTAGGTTGATAGTCTTAGAGGCATTTCGTTCTTCACTGTATCAGATTTAGCTAGCTGCTTTTCATCAGTTTTTCCCTTTTTCCTTCGCCATTGAAAGGGTTGTAGTTGGCTATTTAGTGGAGAATCGATATTACTGCATTCAGTTCCATCAATTACTTTAATGTTTTATTGTATTTTTGTAAGTTTCCTTCTTATAAAGGAAACCCTCCCTTCTAAGTTTCCTTATGGTTTAAGGAAACCAAAGCTGCCTTTTGTTTTATAATATTATATTAGCAAGTTGGAGCAAGTTGCAGCAACCTTGCTCTATAGATAGGAATTTAGAAGACATATGCAAGTAGAGTTGAGGAAATGAATATTATGATAGCATAGTTGCTCTCTTTGCTTCCCCCTTTGGTTCTGTCTCACCTCCTCCTCCACTTCTATTCTGTTCCCCCTCCTTTCTCTCTCAGTTTCTCCCCTCCCTTCTCTGTTTCTCATATGTACTCCCTTTTTACTCATTGTTTTCTACATGTTTTCTCTCTAAATCACCCCTGTTTGCAATTGGTCTTGTGTGTGTGTGTGTTCTTCAGTCTGTTTTACATCATTGACATTACATCCGCAGAAAGCTGCTAATCCACAGAAAACAGTGAGCTTTTTAATATGATTATGAAAAATAGTGTTCATTGTAGTAATGTAAAATTAGTTTCCCAATACTCCCATTTTTGTGATTGAACTAGCTATACTATATTGTTCTACATGATGTACTTAACCTGACAGCACACTGTTCTTAGTGCAAGCCACACATGCGTGCCCACGTGCAGGCACTCACACACAGAGAGACAAATAAGGTATGATAAGCCTGTCCTTGAGAATAGCCAATCTTCTTGACAGCCTTGGCAATTCTATCAAACCAAGCCCTTGGGGATTGAACCCACGGCTGTGTTGCAGCCGCTTTGATACCATGTTTTAAATTAGTTTGAGAACAATGCAGGATTACAAGCAATCATAAGAAATATGACAGATAATATCCCTTATCTGGTGCCTAATCAAGAGATTTAGATCAGGAAATAGGCGATTATAATTAAGCTAGGATCATGGCTAATTAATGGCTTAATCATAGAAGAGATTCTGGGCTTCTTGATTTCTATCAAAAAATATATTAGAATGCTGAACAACCAATTTTTGCAACAAGTTTAAATGTCCATAAATGAATATCCCAACAAAACTCATTTCCCAACAAGAAACCCTTAAAGCACGTCTGTAATGCTCTTTCCTCTGTGTATCTTCTTAAGGAAAAAAACTGATGGGCCCCTAGCTAATGGATCTACAATTAATGGGCCAAGCCTAATTGACGAGTGTGTGAGGTTTGTGTGTGTGGTGTGTGCATGTCCGCATGAGAGCGAGGGGGCTATGCAATGTACTGATGTATATATTTGGGTAAAGGGGTTTGGTAGGGTTTAGGCAGACTTTGAGTGTTGCAGGGAGATGGGGTCTGGTCTCTTGAATACCAGAATAGGAGGGAATTATTTTCTCTTGTTACTTTCATTTTTCAGAGTGAGCTTTCTCAAGGCTAGAGGAAGCACTAGGAATTGTATTCTCTGCATTTTCCATCAGTAATAGAGGATACAGAGCATTATATTTTCTTCAAATCGGTCTTCAAAACCAGCCAGCCCTATCAAAATCCTCTATTTTTTATCATTGGACTAGTATGCATCTCAAATCATCTTAACATTCACCATCAAAAGCATTTTTACAAACAGAATACATTAATCAATTAACTTAACACATGCAAACCAAAATATAAAATTATGATTTGCTAGAGAAAGTTAGAAGAAGTAACTTCAAGCATAATACTAAAGAGAATAAAAAATTATATCAGTTGGCGTAACATGGATCTTACCAAGACCAAAATCACCAATTTTGATATCATTGCGAGCATCAAAAAATATGTTATTTGGAGTCAAATCCCGATGAATTATTCCCTGTCCATGTATGTGTGCCAAGCCTTCTAGTATTTGACGGAACAAATGCCATGCCAGCTCTTTGTCAAAATGAGTGTAAGACTCAAATACCTGTCGGAGGGTCCTTTAAACACCGACAGCACCCACCCACAAAGAAAAAGAAACGTGGAAATAAAACATAATGGACAATCATGTGTGTGTCATCAAGTGTATGGAAAGATGATGTTTTCTCCACTACCAACTTTGATTCCTCTTTCAAGCCATCATAGCCAAATTCCAATTCCAAATCAAATAACTATTAGAGAATCAAATGGAACGAGAGACAAGCAAAAGGAAAAAGTATCTGTAGAAGATAGTGGAGACTAGAGAGTTAATAGCATGCTAGGTGCTAAAAGGAATTTTGGAGAGTACAATTATTTAGAAAATTACATTTTTGTGGTTATGTCTAAGGCTGCAAAAGCACCAGGTTGGTCCGCACATTGGGTTTCAACCAGATTTCAAACTTGAAGCCTAGTGGTTGAGCACTGCTTGGCTCAACCTGGTCTAGTATTTTTTCGGTAAAAATAATAAAATAGTCTGAGTCATGTGTATAAATATAGGTCTTGTAATTTGTAAACAATCAGAACATTCAAAAGCAGATTGTTTCTCTCTGCCTTCAGTCAACAATATCAGGGAAAAAAAAACCGTAAATGTGAAACAATATGATAACTTGACAAGGCCGTGCGGTTAAGAATGATTGTACAAATATGTATCCACTGTAACAATACAAGTCATTGAAATTTCACTCAAAAAAAAAAAAAAGAAGAAGAAGACATTAAAAGTCTTACCTGGGGCAGTACTCCATTTGAATGTAAAGGAAAGTTGATTCGAGCTGATTCTCGTGTCCAAGAGCCTCATGGGACCTTGCAGCTTTAAAGCTGAAGGTGGAGCTCAATGGAGTCCTTGAACCCCATGTAGCATCAGCGTAAGAATCAGCCATACCAGTTTCAAACCATGCCTGGAAGTTATACAAGTATTATGGCAGAAAAAGGAAGTTATATTTGCATCTACGTGTTGGATCTTCCAGAAACTACATGCCCCTCTCAAGATATTAGCAAAAGCGGCATCTAACACATACAAGCTACTTTAGTTAGCAAATTGAAGGATAAAATCAGAAATTTGATACCTGATAATACCGAACAACATGCTGATGTTGCAGACGCGAAAGAGTTGCCACCTCCCTGATTATCTCCCCACAAGTGAACAGCAGAGTAAGAAATGGTAATGGAGAAAGACACGTGGGGAATAGAAAGTTAAAGAAAAAGAACACAACTGACATAAGTAAAATAGAGACATTAATTTCTTCTTTTGTGCAACCTCACAAATGTAAAAAAGAAGCGATATGCTAGAAAAAAAACAAGGGAAATGTGCAACATCACAACAAAAGATTATAAACAATAAAAAGGCACCTGGCTACCAAATATACTTCCCGAGGATGAATTGACTGTTTTCTCTCACAACTGACTATTTTCTGTTCAGCTGAACAAGCTCCTAGGAATAAACTTCAGTTTCTTCAGGGCCCGGAAAGCCTCAAACATCAAGAACTTTTTTTGGATATTGTCATTGGCCTCTATGAAGATCTACACTCATGGAATTGACACCTATCTTGACCCAAAACCTTACAAATACCAAGTCTATGGATCAATCTATTTACCTAATGTTCTCAAAAGTCCAATTCCTTCACAACTCTAAATCTCAAATTATATATCCTGTATGGAAAAGGCTAGTAAATCAACTTAAATAGCTTGTGAGACCCATAATAGTGAGATATCAAATCCCGTGTTACCAATAAAAAACAGTCAACTAATAACGACAACTATAAAAGGTCTACGATTTAAGAAGGGAAATCAAGCCAATGTAGAAGTGTTTACAGAAGCTATTTGTACAGATTTAATAGAAGATAGATGATCCACCATGGGATATTGCACATTAGCGCGGGAGAATGATGTAAAACAGTGACGAGTAGGAAGAGGGAGAAAGAGAAGGAGGGAGAAAATAGGGAGTAGCAAACGCTCTAAATATTATTCCATTCCATAGACAAAAAGTCAATAAATAGTCCTAGAGCGTATTTAGCACTATTCATAATCCTAGTTAATCCCATCATCCCATGATTATAGGGATTGATTAAATCCAAGATTATAGCAGATAATTAGGATTATTATTTCAGATTCTTTCCTGATTATATAGTGATTGTATAGTATCATATCCAGATCACATTAAATGATCCGATTCTCTCTTTTTGCATAAATGTAATTGTTCCCTCACTGAATAATACACAACTATCATTCTCTCATCTGAGTTTTTCTTCATGGTATCAGAGTGTTGAAGAAAATAATCAGAGAATTTCTGGTGCCAGTACCTCCCATCTCTATCGACTATCACCGTCAACCTCGTCGCTGCCAATAAATGTCCGATTCTGTCGAGCATCGCTGTCGACCTCTCCACTGCCTTCCAACAGACCTATGATCGTCGACCTCCTCGCAGCTCTCTGCAATCGCCGTTGCTGACTTCCTCAACGTCGTCGATCTTATTCAGTTGTGAGTATTGAGTATCATTGACTTCAACGAAGACGGCCTCTCCACCACTCGCCGTCAGTACAAGTCTGAATCTATGATCTTCATTGGTCTGATCTCGTCGAGTTCAGACCGTTTCCCAGTTTCTTGTGTTTTCTTCTAGTCCTCCTACAACAGTTCTAAAGAGTTCGTCTACCGTTCATGATCTAGGACCAATCTGTCCAAATCAGCCCTTTAAATCATCGAGGACCAATCTGTCATTTTTCAATATTTAAAGGACTAATCTGCAATTTGTTGTATTAAGGACCAAACTGTCATTTTCAAAATTCACAGGACCAATCTGTCATTTTAAAAATTCGCAGGACTAAATTGATATTTCCAGATTTTGAAGCCCAAACTGACATTTTTCATTTTCAGTCAATGTGCCTATTTGTGACTCTCAAGTCAGATTACTCTATTTAATTCCATCAATATGTCATCTGAAGGATCTTCCTCTGTTTCATGGTCTAACGATATCTCTACCATCCTTATTGTCTCTGAGAAACTTACTAGTGACAATTATCGGAAATGGCCTCAATCCATGATCCTCGCTTTCGATGAACGGGACAAACTTGATATATCACCGGCGAAGCAAAAAGGCCCCGTGAATCAGAAACCAAGGCATTTCAAGTGTGGAAGTCTAAGAATGCATTGGTATCATCCTGGCTGATTAATGCAATGTCATCATCAATCAAGAAGAGCTTCATGTATCTTTCTTCAGCCCAAGAGATTTGGGAGGCCTTTCAAGAGACATATAGTTCTGTTGGGAACAGATCCTGCATATTTGATGTTAAGAAAAAGTTGTGGCAGTTGAAACAAGACCTCATGTCACTTGATGATTACTATCTCGAAAAATCTGCTCTTTAGCAAGAGTTTGATGCCCTAAAGAATAAAACTCATCATTGTCATGCTAATGCTTCAAAAGATCAAAAGGAGAAAGAAGAGGAGAGAGTATATACGCTATTGGCTAGTTTTAATGTGATTTATGATGATGTTCGGGCTTGGATTCTTAGTCAAGAACCCTTGCCTTCTGTGCGTGAAGTCTACTCCATTCTACGTAATGAAGAAGATAGGCACAAATCAATGCTTCCGAATAATTCCGCTGGTACTCCTGCGCCCCCTGATGCCTTAGCTCTTACTACTCGATCCACAGAATCAAAAGGCTCCAAAGGTCGACCATTCTGTAATCATTGTAAGAAACAAGGGCATACGAAACACACTTGTTGGGACCTCCATGGTAAACCTGCCGATTGGAAGCCCAAAAAAGGGAAAAGAAGAGGCCATGTGGCCGAAGCTTTAAAAGGAGGTGAGACATACCAAAATGATCAACTGAGCAAACTCATGGAAATGCTTGCAGCACTTTAGACTATAAAATAGCCTATTGCCACAGTAGTGAGGAGAGGTAATTTCTTGCAAGCCTTAGCTATAATAAAAGGTCTGTACACAGGTAATTACTGGATTGTTGACTTAGTTGCCTCAGATCACATGATTGACAATAAGACTCTTCTCATCCTATACTCCTATTTCTAAGGGAATGATTGTACGGATTGCTGATGACTCCAAATCTATTGTGGCTGGAATTGGATATGTTAAAATCTTTGTTACACTTGTGTATTACATGTTTCAAAGTTAAAGTGTAACTTACTATCAGTGAGTCAATTAGCAAATGATGAATAATGTCATGCTAACTTCTTTGCTACTTCCTGTCTTTTTCAGGATCTACTGACGGGAACGACAATTGGGAGTGCTAAAGAGCATGATGGTCTCTATTACCTTGATGAAAGTGATAGTCGTAGGATTAAGTCTTGCAATAACGTGTCTCTCCCTAGGACTAGTAACTTGGAGTTATGGCACAAACATTTAGGTTATCCAAATTTCAATTACATGTCTCAAAGGTTTCTATCTCTCGTTTCTAATAAAAAAGCATTTGATTTTCATTGTGATTCATATGAAAAAGCTAAGCATAATCAAACTTCATTTCCAAACCATCCATACCAAGCATCTAAACCAATTTCCTTGATTCAAGGTGATTTATAGGAACCATCATGCACACCAAACAGATCAAACTCCAAATGGTTCATCACATTTATTGATGACCATACACATGTTAGTTGAGTTTACCTATTGAAACATAAAACAGAGGTGTATCAAACATTCCTTAACTACCACAATATAATCCAAATCCTACACACCGACAATGGGATTGGATACTTCAATCAGGCCTTGTCCACCTTCCTAACTGAAAATGGCATTGTTCACAAAAGCACTTGTCCCAATACACCCCAGTAAAATGGAATTGCTGAACAAAAGAATCGTCATATTCTCGAGACAGCCAGAGCCATTATGTTTAGTAGCAATGTTCCTAAATATCATTGGGATGATGTTGTCCTCACTGCCACCTTCCTCATTAACCGAATGCCAAGTTGACCACTATCTTACAAAACACTACTTCAACTCCTGCACAAATATTATAACCTCCCGTACCTTGAAAACACCCTGCAACTCAGGGTGTTTGGATGCACATCTTATGTCCACCCCCATCACACCAACAAACTTGATCCCAAAGCCATTCGATGTATCTTTCTTGGCTACTCCAATTCTCAAAAGGGATACAGGTGTATGACCCGGTCTCCAAACGTCTCTTTATTACCTGTGATGTCACATTCCATGAGAATACTCCCTATTATTCCTTGTCTGCAATTCAGGGGGAGAGAGATGGTGAATTCTAGACACGAGACACCAAAAGATGACCTGACTTTTACAGTTTATACGCCCACCCAAATAGAACCTAATCCTAATACATCTGATAATCTAGATACCTTGGATGATTCAATTCAAGGGGGAGACACAAACAAGTGGGGTAAAACCTACATACGACGTCATAAAAGAGGTAATGAGCCACGAACTATTAGCACTCACCAAGAGTTAGAACCGAAGGCAAGTCAAGAAGAAACAGTGGTAATAGAGGTTTGACCTTGATCTTCCTATTGCCCAAATCATGCACCCGAAATCCCATTGAAAGATTTGTTTCCTATAAAGTCCTTTCATCCAAATACAAGGCATTTGTCTCTCATCTTGACAGTATTAGGGTACCAGACACAATTGACAAGGCCATGGCTATACCTGAATAGAGGCAAGCTGTCTTGGAGGAGATGAAAGCCCTAAAGAGTAATAAGACATAGGATGTAGTGGATCTACCATGAGGAAAGAAGCTTGTTGGATGCAAATGTGTATTCACTCCTAAGTATAAAGCAAATGGAACCCTTGAGAAATACAAAGCTAGACTAGTTGCAAAAGGCTTCACGCAAGTATATAAGGAAGATTACACTGAAACATTTGCACCAGTGGCCAAACTGAATACAATTAGAATCCTCTTATCTATTGCAGTCAACTTAGATTGAGATCTACATTAACTCGATGTAAACAATGCCTTCCTCTGCATTAACTCGATGTAAACAATGACTTCCTCAAAGGAGAACTCAAGGAAGAGGTGTATATGAAATTACCTCCAGGGTTTCCAGGGAAGAAAGCTGATCAAGTCTGCAAGCTCAAGAGGTCATTATATGGATTGAAGCAATCTCCGCATGCTTGGTTTGATAGATTCACTCGGGTCCTTAAGAGACATGGATACACTCAAAGGCAGAGCGATCATACCTTGTTCTTTAAACATCATAAGGGTAATATGGTTGTTCTAGCAATATATGTTGATGATATAGTCCTTCCTGGAGATGATGAGGTAGAAATCAATCAATTCAAGGGAGCTATTGCACAAGAATTTCAAATTAAAAACCTTGGAGAGATGAAGTACTTTCTTGGGATGGAAGTTGCTTGGTCAAAAGGAGGAATCTATATTTCCGAAAGAAAGTATATACTGGATCTTCTAAAGAAAATAGGGATGACAGGTTGCAAACCTAGTGACACCTATTCGGGCTAATAAAATAAATGAAGAAGCAGATCTTGGCAAAGATGTGGACATAGAAAGCTATCAGCGAATAGTGGGTAAACTAATATACTTGTCTTATACCAAACCAAACATCGCATTTGCAGTTAGTATGGTCAGTCAACAATCCCATGATTCTAAACAGAAGCATCTGAATGAAGTATACTGGATCCTTCGTTGTTTGAAGGGATCTCTGGGATGTGACTTACTGTTCAAAAAGACTAATAAACGGAATGTAGAATTATTTACAAATGCTGATAGAGCAAGCGATCAAGATGACAGGAAAACCACTTCTGGATATTGTACGTATGTGTGGGGTAACCTGGTCACATGGAGAAGTAAAAAAGCGAAGTATAGTTGCAAGAAGCAGTGCTGAGGCTGAATACCGAGCTGTAACACTTGGAATTTGTGAAGGCATATGAATAAAGCGTGTTCTTGAAGGCTTGAGGAAATGCATAAATCTGCCAATCAAGGTCAATTGTGATAACATGGCTGCAATCAATATTGCCTACAATCCGGTGCAACATGACAGAACCAAGCATGTTGAGATAGACAGACATTTCATAAGAGAGAAGGTTGATGAAGGGATTATTGATCTACGATATATACCGTCTAAGGAACAAACCGCAAACATCCTTACTAAAGGACTACACAAGGACAAGTTTGAATATCTTATTGGCAAGTTGAACATGATAGACATCTATAGTCCAACTTGAGGGGGAGTGTAGAATCCCATAATCCCATGATTATAAGGATTGATTAAACCCAAAATTATAGCAGATAATTATGATTATTATTTCAGATTCTTTCCTAATTATATAGTGATTGTATAGTATCGTATCCGGATCACATTAAATGATCCGATTCTCTCTTCGTGTATAAGTGTAATTGTTCCCTCACTGAATAATACACAACTATCATTCTCTCATCTGAGTTTTTCTTCATTATTCTACTGTAATCCTAAAAGATAGGATAAATTTTATTCAAATAAAGATAAATCTAATATTAAAATAAACTCAATCCTCAACTCTAAATTAAAGATTAAAAAAAACGATAAATCTCAGTCAAATCCTAATCCAACTAAAATTCTAATAATGTTTAATAAATCTTAGATCCTAGATTTCCCAATTCCCATCAGGAAATTTAGTCACTTGGAGAAGAAGCATAATAGGGTGGCAAGGAGTAGCACAAAGAGCTGTGGCCCAAGGAATGTGCGAAAGTTTTTGACTACAAAGACTACTGGGTGTGGCAAGTTCAAATTGATCTCACTATCAGTTTCTATTTTGACAATTAAGTCGCTATCATTATTTCTCTAAATCTGGTGCAGCTTAAGAAAACTAATCATACAAGGGTGGAGAGACACTTTATCAAAAAGATGGATAAGGAAGGCACTATTTGCATAACATATGTCCTTACAAGAAACCATGTAGCAAATATCAAATATCTTTACTAAAGGACTTCCTCATCATACTTCTGATGGATTTATTGGCAACTCAACATGAGCACCAAATTTCAGAGAGGATATTCCAATGAAGAGTGGCGAAAAAGAGAAGCAGACCAATGACAGAAGTACTAGTCTGATATGGTATTTTCAGAATATATTTCCATATCATAGTCCAATGTAAAAATTTCCTTGATGAAGTAACATGAGTCCAACTTTATGACTTGCAATCATTGTACCTAAAATTTTGCTCCTCTGACATTAGCCATTATTGACAACGACATTTTTTTTCATTTTTTCATTTTATTTTTTGGGGCAGGGCATGGCAAGAAGTATTGTTCGCTTGACAAGGATGTATTAGGGACATTTACAAATGGTAGTCAGTTCCATTATCTCTGTCATTGTTGTTAACAGTTCAGAAGGTTAGTTAGCAATATAACCAACTAATCAATATCAGCTTTTAACAAGCAGGACTTAAGACAGTTTATGGCATAGCATTTCCTCTAGTTTCTACTTTCCAATGCTCCTCCTTTTATCAGAACACTATTGTAATCACATAAACTTTCAGTGTCAAAATTAAAAGACAACGCCTGCGTGAGAAAAACTTGAAAAGGCACAGATAAATGTTTCACTTGCTAAGCATAAATTGAAGCAATTGTCTCAGGCATGTATGTCCAATATCAAATGATATGACTATAAGGACTATAGTGATTGAACTTCTGAAAAATAAGAAATATAATTCAAAATTTTTTGATCCACAACTTTTTTTCCCAATACTTTAGAACACAAATTTACCTTAAAATCCTATCATTTACAGGCATGCTTTTGTCATTAAGGCGAATTTTCTTTACTGCATACTGCCTACCGTCAAGTTTGTTTCTGCACAACACAACATGACCAAAACCACCATGACCTGTTCACAGTGCCAAGTAACACATTTTAGCATAGATTAAACAATTAACAAACCTAGTTAATTGCATTAGAATATTCTATGAAATACTTTGTTCCATATCTCAAGAATATCCAATTTAAGTCCTGCATGTAAAAGAAAACCAAAAAGAAAAGAGGCGAATTATTTGGATAGAGAAGCATTCTTGAGAAATAGGCCCAAGGTCCAAAACAAGAACCGATCCTATCAATAAATAGCTTGAACAAAAAACTCAAAAAAAAAAAAACAACAACAAAGAGTTGGTCTAGCGGTGCATGGGCCCTACTAGATCCCTTTAGGTCTCGAGTTTAAATCCCAGAGGAAACATTTGTATTGGGAGGGGCAGCCACAAACCCCGAACCGGATACCAGATAATACTATTAAAAAAAAAACTCAAAAAATAATAATAGCCAAACAACCGCCTAGTGTGTTCAGATGAAGAAGGTCCACATAAGACGAGGGAAAGGATATTATGATTTTTTAAAAACTAGAATTGAAATATATCCATGTTCCTGATATCACATGGAATTTGCCATCTATTGGCACGATGCTAAAAGGGCAAGGTTGTAGTGTCAACTTTAAAGCTGATGGTTGTGTATTGAAAAATTTGGTCTTGGGAAATAAATGGCAATGATAAGGAATGGGATGGTCTCTACCATCTAGAAGGTTCTAAGAGTGTAGAAACAAAGAAAAAGGCTATTTTGTTTGTTTCCCTGAACAATAATGTTATCTTGTGGCAATACAAACTGTTTTGTTTGTTGGCTCAATCGATTGCTTGAAAATATGTTAAGAAGGCCCAATAAACTTTCTGTAATAATATGGCAACCACTGAGATGGTAAAATCCTATCCATCGTGATTGAACAAGACATGTGGAACTTGATCATCAGTTTAGTGAAGAAAAAGTAGATGGTACTGTATAAGTGTTATACGCCTATCAACCAACAGGTAGCTAATTTGTTGACCAAGGCAATGACCAGGTCAAAGTTTGAAGACTATACCGGCAAGCTAGGAAGGATAAATATCTATTTTCCAGCCTGAGGGGAAGTGTTGGAAGGGTCACATGTAGTAGCCCAGCCTAAACAAATAACCCTAGTTCTGTTATGTGCAATATCAGCAATTCATTGTTGTTTATTATTCACTATGGGAGAATACATAAAGAGCAATAGAGAGAAGAATCCCGAATACAATGGAGAAGAAATAGGAAACAAAATCCCTATGACACTACCCGAGATGCTAACTGAAATTGTGCACCCAATATAATCTGAAATATTAATGCTAATAATAACTAAATCTTCCTATTTACAAAAAGAAATAATAATTGGCCTAATGACATGTTATTAATTGTTTTTTGGTTAATAATCTATTTAAAGGTCTAGTTTTTTATAGAACACAATGACGTCATGTGATTCATGTAACCAACCATTTCTAGTGGAGTAAAGCTTTGTTGTTGTTGTTGACACTAATTGTATTTTATTGTATCACAGATTCTGATAGATTGTTTCATTGTGCAGCAAACCTAGCTGCTTCTATGTAATTATTGCGTTTATAATAAAATTTTGAAGTTGAGTTATCAAATTGCTCAGCCAATTACAGAACCTATGCTACATGACATGAGCATCAGCAAGTAATCACCACTAACGCACTCTCCCATGTTTCGCACTACAGTTGCACCCTGTCTCCTACTTTTCCCATCAACATCTTCACCCTTGGCCCTTTTTTCCTTCAGCTGTGTATGATCACCAACAGATATACAAATATCTCAGATATACTAGAATTTAAGGCATAAGAGAGCATTGCACTAGCAACTGGTAGAAACGTAGCTCAATTAGTTCACTTAAAAATTCTGTCAACTTTAAGCAAAAGAGAACGAAAGCTATCAGTAAAATATGAACAACTCAAATAGAAATACATCAAGTTCTTTTACCAAGAGGCCGTAGCTCCTCAAAGTCATTCAGATATCGAGAACTTATGGGGACCATAGTTGGGCCTCCAATATCAGAAGGTTTCCAAAACTGTGATATTTTGGATGATACCTAGATGAAAATAACAAATGACTGATGAGGACTGAGGACAGTTATGTTTGTTATGTAAAGAAGAGTGATTACCCACCAGGTGTTTCTGGAAGACATGATCAAAGGTTTTGTTAAAATAAGAAGGCGGCTCAGATGCCTTATCCCTTGCCCAATCGGAAATGACCTAAGAATAGAACTCAGAAGGATTAGGGTCATTCTACAATAGGAGTCCTCTAGAACGCGTCAACTTATAATTTATACCCCTAAATGGTACAGCTCTGTGGCTATTTGCGGCAAAGAGTTAGCCAAAGGACTTTTTGAGGAACATGCAAGGCGAAGCAAATGAACCTAGTTGAAAATAAAGTAGTACATAGTCAGTGTTTGATAAAATACAAATGTGACAAAAACAAGAACAAATATTCAATGTTACCATTATCAGATCCCTTTCATCTGTTTGAGGTTCTTGATGATGAGCCATGAATGCAGAAGACTGGGACTCTGAAGACGCAGTTGCATAAATACCTTCTTCATTATCCTCTGATGTAGACTCATCAAGGATAAAATCATGCTGAAGTAGTAAATAAATCATTGTAAGAGAAATTAAAAGACTTTTGTACCACTTTTAACATAAAATAACTACCTCATATGGATACAAGCCGTGTCACATTAATACCATATGAATAACAGAATTTACATGATTCAATGGGACATGAATACTCTGCTGTCCATCCATCCCCTAATCAATTCACAAAACAAACATCCATCTTGAAATGTCTTTAAATAATTAATATAAGGAATCTGAGATCTCAAAGAAACAAACTAGCCAGTTATGGCTCTTCTCATCATGATTGATGAACATGCTTCTAACATGCCTCAAAATGGAATTGCATATTGCACACACAGATTATATATTCCTCCCTTTGTTTCTTTATATAAGAAACAACTAGCACATATACCTTTTTCCTATTTATAAGAAACATATAGAGAATGACAACATTTTCTTTATCAGTTTCCCATTTTGCCCCCATTTAATTACTCATTTTAATATCAATACATTTATTATCAAAGCCCCCAAAGCATCATTCCTGAAGAGCATCATTCCTGAAGAGCGAGAAATAGTCCTACACAATCCTCATTATTATAATAATTTTCTTATCTCTCTCTTCCACAATGCTCTTTATTATAATTGTTGAGAAAATCAATTTTAGAAATATTAATTAATTATTATTATTATGGATATCATTTGGTATTTATTAGGATTAGATATGAATATTATATTAGGGATATATCTTTAAGATGTTATGATTTGATTTTATTTTATTTGATTAGATTATGATAGATTCTAGGGTTAGGGTTAGCCTATATAAAGGCCTCCTTGTACTCTCTTTTATTCTCAAGGATCAATAATATTAGTATTTTCTCTGTGCTTCAATGTGATCCTTCAATCTCAACATGGTATTAGAGTCTTAGGGTTCTTTCTTTTACCCCTAGTGGTTTCATTCTTGTATCTCATGGTTTCAAATTTGGATATGAGTTTTGTCTTCTTCTACCGGCATTCTTTTGATTTTGGTACCTGGTGAGAACTTTCGTATTCGTCCCTAGTGAGACGTTTAGAGTATTGGATTGTTTCGTATTTGTCCTTGGTGAGACGTTCGTTGTTGGTTTGGTCCTTGGTGAGATCATTCGTTGTTGGTTTGGTCCCTGTGAGGCTGTTTGGTGTTCGTCCTTGGTGAGACTTTTGGTCCCTAGTGAGATCGTTCACTGTTGGTTTGATCCCTGGTAAGACTGTTTAGTGTTCGTCCCTAGTGAGACGTCCGTTATTGCTTTGATCCCGTGTGAGACTGTTCATTGTTGGTTTGGTCCCTTGTGAGACCGTTTGTTGTGGTTTCTACTCTGGTTTGGTACTCTTTGTTGTTCCAGCTCTTGGTGAAGCTAATGGATTATTACCTCAGCCTTTGTTGTTCGAGTTCTAGGCTATGGATCATTATTTTCTTGAAGATCAGTTGCTGCATATGTAAGCTGCTTCCAGCTTGAGGGGGAGTGTTGAGAATATCAAGTTTAGAAATATTAATTAATTATTATTATTACGCATATCATTTAGTATTTATTAGGATTAGATATGAATATTATATTTTAGGAATATATCTTTGAGATATTATGATTTGATTTGATTAGGATAGATTCTAGGGTTAAGGTTAGCCTATTAGTTTGCCTATATAAAGGCCTCCTTGTACTCTCTTTTATTATTCTCAAGGATCAATAATATTAGTATTTTTTCTGTGCTTCAATGTGATCCTTCAATCTCAACAACAATAATTTCCTTATTCTCTCTCTTATTCCCTATCTCCTCATAAATAAGGGTATTTTAAAAAAAAAAAGATTACAATTATTACATATTTATTGTCTTGAACTAACTTTTTGATCTACATTATTTGGTTGAGTGTTTCTTATGAAATCGAACAGAGGGAGCATAACATTTTGATATAGTATGATGGTTAAAACCAACATTACCTTTTTATCAAAATTCTATTGCACAATGAATGATTTCACACATCAAACTTAAAGACACCCTATAAAAGAGCTGATGCAAATTACATAATTTAGAAGCTTCTAAATTATGTAATTTGCATCCTCCATTCATATTCCTCATTTTAATTTTTTTTTCAGAATCAACGACCTTAACCTTAAGCCATTTCTGATCAAGGAGAAAAAGTCAACGAAAACCCCAAATTTATTGAGAAATCCCCATCTTTTACCATAATGTCACAACTGGACCCTGTAAGAAAATTACCTTCATGGTTAATGCTTTTTAAAAGTTAACGTTGACAAAAAAAAAAGCTTTTTACAAATTAACACCCTAACTGAGAGTCTGAGACGCTATTTTAGGTTTATGGCAATGAGAGAAATTCTTTCTCTGTATAAAGTATATCGTGCCAAATTAATGATGCTGCACAGAAACAAAAAGAAGTAAACAGTGCTCATTATATTTACCTCTTTCTCATTTACATTGCCATTCCCTATGAGCTCCACTGCATCAGAACTACTTGAATTAGATGAAGGCATGCTCTTGTTGCTTTCTTCACCGTTTCCCCCCAAGGTATCTAATTTGGCAGTTGGAGAAACTAATGGGCCTTGCTTTGTTTCTTGCATTTCAGGTGATTCTGAAGTTCTATCAGATTTATTTTCCTCAGTCCCATAAACATGTTCTGCAGCATCTAACTTCGAAGGTGGGACAGGAGAAATTTTACCACTAGTTTCATCCATTCCAAAACCCCAATTCCATGATTCTCCATAGCCACTAAAGAGGTCTATGAAACCATAAACAAAAGAACTTCTATTTGAAGTTGCTATATCCTTGAGAAACAATTCTTCATTGCTTTCCACAGTTGAGCGCAAATTCTTATATGAAAGGTGACGCAAACTAATTACCATCAAGTTAAGTAAAATAACGTCTTAAAATAGATTATCAAATATATGACAGTAAATCCATAAATAATAAAAATATATTAATCATACTTTTAGTAGCAATAAAGTAAATTTTTTCCCAGTATATACTGAAAATAAAAATTTCAATATATTCTTTAATGGTAACAAATCTATCAAAAGTAATACTAACCAATTTCTTCACAGTAAAAAATTAGTGGTCACTGAAAAAAAAAATAGAAGGAGGAGATAAAGCTCACAGAATCATTTGATTTGCCAGTTGGCTCAATACCAGACATAAACTCTTGAGCAGCCTCCACCAAATTAAAGATCATTACTCTTCCCTCCCTGGCATTTAGGATAGCCTGAAAGGACAAGACTTAAATAAAAAAAAATAAAAATACTAATTTATACAGAATGAAATGACACAAGAAAAATAGGTGTATTCCAGAGCATGCAAATTTATGGCAAGGCAGAGGAACAGAATGGACACAAAGGATTGTAGTGGCAATAAAAATTTGCAAATCTAAACTAAAAGACATAACATTGCAATTCCAGCCGAACCAAATCTGGAAAGTTCCACTTCAAAACCCCATTGAGACTCCTTGTATGATACATGGCAAGAGCCTAAGAAAAACAAAATAACCAAATACTTAATTCATTCTGCTCGAGAATATGTCTTGAACGGCTATATCAGTATTATCCCTGTAATTAAAATAGGAGTGACTGCAGGGATTAATATTGATTAGAAATAGATTTGCATTAATTAGGCAATTACATATAGATACTCCTACCAATGTATGGATAACTATCATTCTTGTGAATAAAATAGGCAGAATATTTTCTTTCCCTAAGACTGATGACATGGTATCAGAGTAAAGAAGAATCCGCTGTTTCACAAATTTCTCATAACAATTAAGCTACATTAGACTCTACTTAATGTCCTGCCATTTTGGTTTCATACTCCTCATCATGGTTTTACAGTAAATTGATCAGGTTTTGCAAGCTTTTTGTCTTTATTTTCACCTTTCTTGTTCATTTTTCTTTAACATTGCACTGACACATAACATGTAAATATCATCACATTTGAGAACCAAAAGGATTGGTGCAAATATAATCTCATCCTTGAAGTCACAATTCACACACAAAGATTACAACACTTGTTAGCAACATGCAACAGTTTATTGAATGAAGAAACAGACACCCATCTAACTTAGACCTGATCATGGAGGAGAGACAAAAGTTTTTCAGCATCACTTTCTGATAAACCATTCTCTGGCATAATTTGCAACTTTGGACACTTTAAAGGATAGCCAGGTAAGCACCTAGAGAAAGAGAGAGAGAATCAGCAACAAACATCACAAAGGATAAACACAATGCCAATCAACCAAAGCCTTACTAACCTAACAACGAGAACAGCAGAAACATCGACATCCTCATATCCCATGTCCTTTGAATAGGGTCTGCTTGATTTCAAGTAGAAATCAATTATGAGAGGCCAACAGAAAATTATCAGGCCTGGTACAGAAGCAGAGAAAAGCAGCAAAGAAACAAACCTGAGCTTAATAGCTATCTGAGGAGGTGATCCAGGAAGAATCTTGCAGTCTTCTTGGAAAATTGCACATCTAAGACCCAAAAATATCATATGAATAAGATCATGAAGACAATATCACAAGTTAATGACATTCGCTGTAGCCCAAAATCCAACCTACACTACTAAAAACAGATCCATCAGTAATATTGTTGGAATCCCAAAATAATAGGGATTGATATACCAAGATAACAGGCTCAGTATCTTGGCGTGATTATAGGATCTCACCGAGATTTTAGGATCTAGATTAGAGACTATAGGAGTTTAAATATTTGTAAATATTTTTTTTGTTTTGTAATCCCAGATTCTTGGCTAAAACCCTTACCGAGAATACTCTCCTCTCTATATATATCTTCTGACTTATAGCACAATAATACTATCAAGGAATTCTCATCTATACGGCCATCATTTTTCACGGTATCAAAGCAGTGAAGAAAATATCTATGGCCGATTCTTCCACACTTGAGAAGGGGTTGAGTCCCCGCCAGAATCGCACAAGACCGCAACCTCAGCGAGTAGGGATTCCTCCACACATGGTGCATCGCACCATTCGACGGCTGGACTGGAAGGTTCAGCTATTACAATAATTCCAGGGAAGTTTACCGGCAACAATTACCGAGAGTGGGCACAGTCTGCCTTTTTTGCCCTCAAAGGCCATTGGAAACTCGGCTATGTTACTGATCTATTGGCAGCTCCTCCAACCACCAACCTGAAAGCAATAGAAACATGGCAATCAGAAGACGCGTTGGTGTGCTCTTGGTTAGTGAATTCATTGGCACTGAATATCAAGAGATAATTCATGTTTATGCCATCTGCTTGTGAGATGAGGGAAGCCGTTCGAGAAGCTTATGGTGATGGTGGGAATGAATCCTACATATTTGATTTGAAATCAAAGGTATGGGACCTTAAGCAAGGTAATCTTCCTTTAGGTGAATACTATCTTGCCAAAAGCACCCTTTGGCAAGAACTTGATCTTATTCATGAGGACACTCCTTGTTGTGCTTCTCATACTGCAAATCATGCTAAAAGAATCGAGAGGGTGCGTCTAATCAAGCTTTTGGCTAGTTTGAATACCTCTTTTGATGATGTGCTTAGTAGAATTTTCGATCAAGTACCTCTACCATCTATCCAAGAAGCTTTTTGCAACACTCAGGAATGAAGATTCAAGGAAGGTGATGCTTAAAGGAGCCACAGCACCTCCAGATAATGCCCCTAAATTATCTTCTCTTGCTGTTCGCTCCTCTGATACTCGTCCCAACAAGAATCGGCCTACATATGACCATTGTAAGAAAGTAGCTCACACCAAAGATACTTGCTGGGATATTCACGGAAAACCACCTAATTGGAAACCAAGAAAGTGCCGTAGCCGGGGTTATGTTGCTGAAACATCAAAAGAAGATGATGTTGAGATGTCTTCACCACCCCCACAAGGTGATAAATTTGATAAAATAATTGAGTTGCTCTTTGTACTACAGCCCTCTCAAAGGCAGCCCACTGCTTCAATAGTTAAGCAAGGTGATTTTTCTAAAGCCCTTTCCACTATCAAAGGTATAACAACTAGAAAGTGTTGGATCATAGACTCTGGAGCCTTTGATCATATGTCAAATGATGCAACTCTGTTTGAATCCTATACTCCAACAAAAACAATGATGACAGTTAAAATTGCTGATGCCTCTGACTCGATTGTTGCTGGTTTTGGAAGTGTTAAAGTTTCTGCTACTCTCATTCTTCATAATGTCCTACATGTCCCGAATTTAAAATGCAACTTATTATCTGTTAGTCAGTTAGCCTATGATGAGAAATGCCATTTACTACTCATTGTATTTTTCAAGACCTATTCACCAGGATGACGATTGGCGTTGCTAAAGAACTTAGTGGGCTCTATTACCTGGATGAAAGCGATCTTCGAAGTGTTAGCTCTTGCAATAAAGTATCTCTCCCTAGAACTAGTAATTTGGAGTGGCACAAACGGTTAGGACATCCTAATCTTGATCATATGTCAAAGTTGTTTCCTTCCATTTGCTTAAATAAAGATGCCTCTCAATTCTTTTTTCTGTGATACATGTGAACTTGCAAAACATCATCGAACTTCTTTTTCAAGTATTCCATATCATGCCTCTCAACCATTTACCACTATACATAGTGACGTATAGGGGAAATCCTGTGTTTCCAATTGTACAAATTCTAAATGGTTTATTACATTTATAGATGATCACACACAAGTAAGTTGGGTCTTTCTTTTAAAAGATAAGTCGGAGGTTCCTCAAACTTTCATTGATTTCTATAATATGATCCAAACTCGATTTCAAACTAGCATTCACATTTTGCACACTGATAACAAAACTGAGTACTTTAACAATACCCTTTCCACATTCCTTGAAGACCATGGAATTGTTCACAAAAGTAGCGGCTCCTATAATCCCCAACAACATGGCATTGCTAAAAGAAAAAATCGCCACATCCTAGACACTGCAAGATCACTTATGATCAGCTCTAATGTACCTAAGTATCATTAGGGGGATGCAATTCTTATTGCTATTTTTTGCCACTAACATGTAAGATCATGAACATTTTATTCTAGTTTTCCTCAACTGTGTCAAGCGAGGTGAGCCAATTTATGCCCAGTACTAAGTCTACGCCACCTAGCGAGAAAGGAAAGAATTCCTGGGTAACTGTTAAGTCCGCCACTTTTATTTCAAGGCTGGAACATACCCGATTGCATTTAACTTTGCTACCATCCCCAATTTGTACCCCAAACGTCGACATTTTCTAAACCTGGAGACACAACTCTTGAACTATTGACTCGGCAACAAAATTGTGTGTAGATCTGCTATCCACGAGAATCAGGACCTCTCTCCCTTTAAGCGTTCCCCGTAGTTTCATAGTTGAGGCTGTCGTATTCCCCAAAATCACATGGAACAAGACCTTGGCACCTTCGGTGTCTTCCTCAACATCGCAAGCAATCGAAGCCACCACCTCTTCTCCTTCTTCGGTAATCTCCATCGGCGAGAACGTCCCTGTGCAGCGGTGGCCTAGGCGAAAGTGCCCTCCATACCTAAAACAAAGTCCTTTTTTTTGGCGATATTGGTATTCCGACGAAGAAAGCACGGGTTTTGTGCCGAATGATGATGGGACCGAACCCTTGCCCATATTCAGAGAGGGCACGTTGCTTCTAGGTTCCCGATTCGGGTACACGGATCAGTTAAGGCCCCCAGAGGTAGTGGACTTGGGCCTAGATGATGATTTCAATTTGCCCTCAAACTCTAAAGCAAGACTTGTGGCCCGATAGACTATTTTGGGCTTGTGAATTCTCACGTCTACCCGCAAGTCCTCTAACAACCCATAGAGAAAAACCCCAAGTAAGCAATGCTCTGGCCAATTCTTAACCCTGGCCGATCGTCTCGTGAATTCTGCCCTGTAATCTGAGATTGTTCCGATCTGGTGAATGCTACACAAGAATTCATCTGGATTCTGATACTCAGGAGGACCGTAGCACTCTTGCAACGCCTTGACTAACTCATCGCAATGCAACACCAATCATTCGTGATTAACCTAGGAGAATAAATATAGTGCATCCCCCTCTAGGTACATTGAAGCTACCTCCACCTTTAAATCGTCCAGCATTTCGTAGTAGCAGAAACATTTCTCCGCTTTGAGAATCCATCCTCTCGAGCCTCCCCGTTGAACTTAGGGAACTCAAGCTTGGTGTATGCTATATGGTTTTGATACCCTGAATGATGTTCATCTTCACTGTCTAAGTCCCAGTGCGATCAATGTTTCAACTTGCCATCCCGGAGTGAGCGAGCCTTAATGCAGTGACTTTCTCATGGAGCGTGTCTAGCGTTGCAAGCCAGGCAGCAATATCTATTAATGGATCTGTTGCGCCAACGAAAGGATTTTCTTCAGGTATTTGAGAAGCTTGCGAGAAGCGTGTAAGCACCATGTTAACCCACATGGCTTTGATGCCAAATGGTAAATACCTGTTAGTAAATATTTGGTCAAAAGAGAAAAGAAGATAAAAGTTCTCTATTAAAGAGAGGTGAGTACCTCACAGACTCCCAATAATAGCCTAATGGAGAATCTCCAAAAATTTACTCTCTGAATATATCCTGTTTTATTAATGAGGCAAAGTGCCTTATTTATGGATGGAAAATACAAAGAGAATAATAAACCGAAATACATAAAATCAGGGGAATTACTCCAACGACTCCTAAATGCTAGTGGTGGATCTATCCACTTATTTCTCAACGACTAAATTCAAATAAAAAGAACAAGTAAATAACAACCAATTTTAATCCGTTGCTCCTCCTTCTTCTTGGCCACACTTCCTTCATTTAACATAAGTCGCGAAGGGTTTGTTTGGGTTGTTATCAGAAGTCTACAAAATACTTAGATACTTAAAGAACTCACTAGAACGTGGACTACTATTTAAAAAATCTACTCAGAGAAATGTAGAAATGTCCACTAATGCTAACTAGGTGATCAGGAGAACAGAAAATCAACCTCAGGTTACTGCACTTTTGTCTGGGGAAACCTTGTCACTTGGAGGAGCAAGAAACAAAATGTGGTAGCAAGAAGTAGCGCTGAAGCAGAATTTAAAGCATTAGCACTAGGAATTTGTGAAGGCATATGGTTAAAACGAATGCTCGAGGAACTAAAGATGAGCATAAATCCTCCTGTTAAGCTCCATTCTGACAGCATGGCAGCCATCAATATCTCACACAACCCAGTGCAACGTGATCGGACCAAACATGTTGAAATAAATAGACATTCCATAAGAGAAGATCGATAATGGAATCATCAGTATGAAGTATGTCCCATCCAAATAACAAACTGCTGACATTCTGACAAAGGGTATGGCTAAAGACAAGTTCAAGTATCTTGTGCGCAAGTTGGACATGATTAATATCTATGATCCAACTTGAAGGGGAATGTTGGAATCCCAAAATAATAGGGATTGATATACCGAGATCCCAGGCTCGGTATCTTGGCGGGATTATAGGATCTCACCGAGATTTTAGGATCTAGATTAGAGATCATAGGAGTTTAAATATTTGTAAATATTTTTTTCGTTTTGTAATCCCAAATTCTCAGCTAAAGCCCTCACAGAGAATACTCTCCTCTCTGTATATATCTTCTGACTTACAGCACAATAATACTATCGAGAAATTCTCATCTATATGGCCATCGTTTTTCAAATATGCTTAGTTATCAACATCTTTCCATGCCCTAAATTTACAGATGACCCAAATTTCTTGGGGGGAAAACAGTCGTCTGCCTCAATGAAGTGGTGCAAGTAATAACATTTTTCTTTGAGGAAAGAAAACAGCACCTCTAGATTATGTTAATATTCCTCCATTGCTGGCAGAGGATAACCGTGATTACAAAACAGTGCAAATACTACTTTGCAATCTGTAACTTGTAATTTTTTTTTAAAAAAAAGAAAAGACAAAGGCAAAAAAAGGCCAGGCTTCAAATAAGAATTATAAATTCAAAAGACAAATGAAAAGCAGGGAAAACACAGAACCTTAATGACGTTGCAAACCAACAAGAATCTGACAGAAGATAGCCCGCTATACGGTATGAGACATATGGCAAATACATTTCAAGCAGAAAACACAGATAATGGCAACACATATGTCAACCCTAAAAGCCAGTTACGTAAAAAGATGACCAATACATACTCTTCCAAGTTCCAATTGCACTATTGATCCAGATTTTATTCCCTTAAGAGCACCATCAAATTATCCTAAGCTGCGTCCAATATTTTCATAATATATTAAAACGAAACCCTAAAGGACTTGACGAACTTGCTATTGAACAAAATCTCATCATACGTGCCATTCCTCTATTTCTGAATTAGTCGTGATTCATAAATTACTAGTATAGGTCAAGCGAGCACATAAATACATTACAATTACAACGCCAATCAAACAAACTTTATAGCATTATCTGATATATTTGTTGATTCTTTGAAGTCACAAGGTTTAATTAGTTTCTTTTCACAAGGCTGGTGAACCTGAGTAACAAGAGCAAGAAGTAGCAGACTGACTGTAATTTCAATATTTGATTAGTTTGGCTCTCTAATTTTAACCCAAACAAGTTACCCATCCCAATTAAATTCATATTAATTATTTTGACAAAAAAAAATATATATTATATCCAAGTTTCCTAGCCTATGTTTGGCCTGAATTGAAGAGTTCACATGTTAATCGAGGTCGCACTGAATGTAAGTAGCCATATCTCAAGCAACAAAAACACTTACAAAGCGGTAATTTCTTCCGATAGTTCATTTTCATCCCCACTAACTTGAGATGCATGATCTTTTAGGGGTGTTCTTCCCTTAATTCTCCTTCCACTACCTCCTCCACGCTTCTTCTTCCTTGAACTATGGCCCATTCTTTTCCTTCACCCTGCAAGAGGAAAACTCTTTTGCTCCTTCTCCAGCTCTCACCAACTTGATTCACCTTCTCACTCAACCCACAACACCGACTATGTTGATCGGCATCCATTCACAGGGACCAGAATCATGTCGGATAACAGTAACCAATGCAAATTCGAGAAATTGCTAATGGTCAGAATTTTTTCCCAAGGAATGGTCAGAGCACAGGGAAGTGAAACACAGGAGAATTCGCGCGAAGAACACAGACATGGTGGCGCTCGATCCGCCTGTCCGAGTTTTTAAAACTTGGTCCAGCCAGGAATTTCCGAATTGGAACTCGGGGCGGGTTGGCCATCCATGACCAGAAGACTGGAGCTGGAGGGCGTACTGTCAATCATCATGAGTTGAGTTGGGTCGGACTCTCATCCGGAGCGTACCCGTTAACGAAAGGTAATTTGGATAAGGGTTTTTAATTTGTAATTTCAAAATAAAAATATTTAACTAAAATATTTTTTTCCATTGGAGGAAAGCTAAAACGCTCTTTAACCAATCAATTAGGCCGTGTGTATGAAAAAAATTTTATTAGAAAAGGTAAAATCTATTTTTGTGATCTCTGCAGTTTAAGAGGATTAGTCTCTAGCTATCAATAAGAATATTGTCTTGATTCTTAAAATGAAAAAAATGTTATACATCAACACTTAGAAAGTCAATCAGAAAATCTGGGGGAAAGAAACGAACAACACCCAAACCAAGCCCAAAGTGATTAACTAAAATATTTTTGCCATGTGGTTGTAATAAAATATATATGTAATAAACTTAGATACATTTTAATTATATGTTGTTGTTAATTTCCTTATATAGACTTGTTAATTTATTAATTGTAATTGTTCATCGGAAAAAAAATTTAAAAATATCACTTGAACTTTAAAAATTTTAAATCAGTGATGTTCTATTAAAGATGAATTGTCAATTGTTATGCTCTTATTGTAACATCCTTATTTTTGTTAGCATTTAAAAAGAGTTGTAGCTAAAGTTTTATTTAGTCAAAGAATATATAATAAATTAACTATTTAAAATAAGTATAAAGTTTTAAGTATTTATTCTATGCAAAAGAAATAAATACAAAAAAAATACCTTCTTAAAATAATTTTATTAAATATATGGGATGTGTGAGTAAACTTATATGTGGAAAAAAAAAATGATGTCCGAATATTAATTTTGTTATTTATTTAAATTTTTAAAAATAATATTATTTTAAAGAAAAGAACCCAACCCTAATTTTACTCCTATATATAAGTGCTCTTTCTTTTCGCTCTTTCTTTCCTTGTAAACCTATCTTTCGGCGCTGCACTCCTACACACAAACAGGTGTTCTTCTTTTTCTCTCCTTCAGTTCCATCTTGTTGTTCATTCATCTCCACCTCTACCCTTGATAATTAGTCTTGTCTGTTATGAATATTAAATATGTGGATGTCCATTGACTCATATTACTCTTCCAGTCAACTTGATATAAAGAAGAAAAGAAAATTTGACACAAAGCAAGAGTAAAAGAAGACAAGGACATAAAGAAGATATAAAGTAACCATGGTCATGTAGCCAGAGTTAAATATAACCATAGTCAGGCAACCAGGGTTAGATTTCTGACTCTATATAAAGGCCTGTAATCGATTGTTTCAGTTGAACTGAATAAGAACTTCTCTCTAGAAATTCTATAATCTTTTCTCTGAATTCTATCAATCTTCAAAATCAATGACAGGTCTTTGTGTAAAACCTTAGGTCTTTGTTATAAAAGTATATGTGATAAGAGAGAAGATTGATAGAATTCAGAGAAAGGATTATAGAATTTCTAAAGAGAAGTTCTCATTCAGTTCAACTGAAACAATCGATTGCAGCCCTTTATATAGAGGCAGAAATCTAACCATGGTTATATTTAACCCTGGTTACATGACCATGGTTACTTTATATCTTCTTTATGTCCTTGTCTTCTTTTTGCTTTTGCTTTGTGTCAAATCTTCTTTTCTTCTTTATGTCAAGTTGACTGGAAGAGTAATATGAGTCAATGGACATCCACATATTTAATATTCATAACACTCCCCCTTGGATGTCCATTATGAATGTGCCTCATTAAAAACTTTAACTAGGAAAAACCCAGTGGGATAAAACCTAGCCAAAGAAAAGAGTACATCATTCATTGATACATCATTCAGTGGGATAAAACCTAGATAAGGAAAAAAGAGTACAGCGTGTATCGACTTCCCCTCTTGATAATATCAGTTGAAATCTTTGAATCTCCGAAGACCAATATCATGAACAAGTTTTTCAAAGATTGTACCTGGGAGTGACTTGGTGAATAAATCTGCTAGATTTTCACTTGAACTGATTTACTGGATATCTATTTCACCATCCTTTTGAAGGTCGCGAGTGAAGAAGAATTTTGGTGAAATATGCTTCGTTCTATCGCCCTTGATATAGCCTTCTTTAAGTTGAGCGATACATGCAGCATTATCCTCATAGACAAGTTGTACGTATATGATGTATATGATGACAAGTTGTACGTATATGATGTATCACTGACCTCAACCACATACATTCTCGACTTGCTTCATGTATTGCTAGAATTTCTGCATGATTAGATGATCTGGCTCATATAGTCTGTTTCATAGATCGCCATGAAATAGCTGCACCTCCACATGTAAATAGATAGCCCGTTTGTGATTTACCATCATGTGGATCAGACAAAAATCCGCCATATGTATAACCAACCAGTTCATGCTTGGATACATTTGAGTAGTATAACCCTATGTCTGTAGTACCTCTGAGATAACAAAGAATATGCTTTATTCCATTTCAATGCCTTAGTGTTGGTGAAGAACTATATCTTGCTAATAAATTAATAACAAATGATATATCAGGACGTGTGTGATTAGCAAGATACATTAGTGCTCCAATAACACTAAGATATGGTACTTTTGGATCAAGTAGTTCTTCATCACCTTCTTCACTGATTTCTCGGGGTCGGAATGGGTCTTTATCCACCTTCAAAGATCTTACAATCATTGGGGTACATAATGGATGAGATTTATCCATGTAAAATCGCTCTAGGACCTTCTTTGTACAAGTTTCATGATATACAAAGATCCCTTTCTTGAAGTACTCAATCTGTAATTCAAGACAGAATTTTGTTCTTCCTAAGTCCTTCATTTCAAATTCTTTCTTCAAACAATTAATTGCCTTTTGAAGCTCTTCAGGAGTTCCAATGATGTTGATATCATCAACATAAACAGCAATTATAGCAAACTCACTATTAGATCTTTTCATAAAGATGCATGGGCATATCGGATCATTTTTGTATCCTTCTTTCAACAAATATTCATTAAGACGATTATACCACATGCGCCCTGATTGCTTCAGGCCATACAGGGACTTATTTAACTTAACTGAGTATTGTTCTCGAGAACTTGAATTGGATGCTTCTGGCATCTTAAGATCTTCAGGAACTTTCATATAAATATCACTATCAAGTGATCCATATAAATAGGCAGTCACAACATCCATTAGATGTAAATCAAGTCCTGCATCTACTGCTAGACTGATTAAATAACGAAAAGTAGTCGCATCCACTACTGGTGAATACGTTTCTTCAAAATCAATGCCAGGTCTTTGTGTAAAACCTTGGGCTACTAGACGTGCCTTATATCTAGTTATTTTGCCCTTTTCATTTCTTTTTCGTACAAAGACCAATTTGCATTCAACTGGTTTTACATCTTCAGGTGTAAGGACTACAGGTCCAAATACATTTCGTTTTGCCAATGATTTTAATTCTGCATTAATGACATCTTTCCATAGGGGCCAATCTTTTCTTTGTTGGCACTCACTAATGGATTTGGGCTCATGATCCTCATTATCATTCATTACATCATATGCTATATGATAAGTAAAGATGTCATCAACGTTGACTTCATTTCTTTCCCATCGGATTCCATTCATAACATAATTTATTGAGATCTCATTATTTTCATATATATCAGGTACCTGGGTCTCTTCTGGGACTACAATGTTCTCTTCTGGAGATAATATCTCTTCAGGAGATGGCTCTTCTGGAGCTACTAATTTTTCTTCATTATCCTCAACCTGACCATCTATATTCTTTACTCCTTTTCTTTTTTGAGGATTTTTATTTTTGGAACCGATAGGCCTGCCACGCTTCAGGCGTGCTTTGGATTCATTCATAGCAGGTTGTCCTTCAGGGACATCAATTTTAATAGGAGCATTAGCAGCTGGGACATGTGACTTTGTCACTTTCTTTGGGTCAGTAAATGCTTCTGGCATTTGATTAGCTAAATTCTGTAAATGAATTATCTTTTGAACTTCAAGTTCACATTGTTTTGTACGAGGATCAAAATGAGCCAATGATAATTCATTCCAACTAATTTCTTTTTCCAGCTGCTTGTTTTCTCCCCCTAATGTTGGGAAAAATGATTCATCAAAATGACAATCGGCAAATCGCGCCGTAAATAAATCTTCTGTGGATGGTTCTAAATATTTTATAATTGATGGAGATTCATACCCAACATATATTCCCATCTTTCTTTAAGGACCTATTTTGGTGCGTTGTGGCAGTGTTACAGGCACATATACCGCACACCCGAAAGTTCTTATATGGGAAATATTAGGTTCCTGACCAAAAACCATTTGTAAGGGGGAAACCTTTAAATAACTTGTTGGCCTAATGCGAATTAACATTGCTGCATGCAAAATAGCATGGCCCCAAGCAGAAATTGGTAGATTAGATTTCATAAGTAAAGGTCTTGCAATTAGTTGCAACCTTTTAACCAATGATTCTGCAAGTCCATTTTGCGTGTGAACATAAGCTACAAGATGTTCAACATCAATTCCAAGGGACATACAATATTCATTAAAAGCTTGTGATGTAAATTCACCAGCATTATCAAGACGTATTTTTTTATAGGATAGTCAGGGTAATGTGCTCTTAATCTAATCAATTGAGCAAGTAATCTCGCAAACGCCAGGTTGCGAGAAGATAATAAGCAAACATGCGACCATTTAGTTGATGCATCAATTAAAACCATATAGTACATAAATGGTCCGCATGGTGGGTGTATTGGCCCACAAATATCTCCCTGTATCCGTTCTAGAAATATGAGAGACTCACTTTCTACTTTGCTTGGTGAGGGGCGAATAATTAACTTTCCCTTAGAACATGCAGCACATGAGAAATCATGGGATTGTGGTATTTGTTTACACTTCAAGGTATGTCCACATGAATTCCCAATTATTTGTCGCATCATGATTGAACCGGGATGGCCTAACCGGTCATGCCAAACATTAAATTCATTAGTAAACTTCTAGTTTACATTATCAAACTGCTGGTTTGAATTGGTAAACTTCTGGTCTGCATTATCAAACTGCTGGTTTGAATTGGCAAACTTCTGGTCTGCATTATTGAACTTCTGGTTCTCAATAGTATGTATTTCAATTGTGCTTATACATGTGTAATACAAACTAGAAGAAAAAATAGGAAAACTTTCTAATATGCATTTTCTACCAGCAACTATATTTGTAATGACAAGATATTCCTTATTATTTTTAGTTGTTGTTTCTAAATGATATCCATTTCTACGGATATCTTTGAAACTCAGTAAGTTTCTTTTAGACTTGGTAGAATAAAATGCATTATCAATGTATAATTTTGTTCTTTCAGGTAACAAAATACTTGCTCTTCCGGAGCCATCAATTAAATTTATACTACCAGATATAGTCTGAACATTGGCTTCTTGTATTACCAAGGAAGAAAAATATTTATCATGTCTGAGTATGGTGTGGGTTGTTGCACTATCAATGAGACATACTCAGTTCAAATTATATTAAGAAATCTACAACATCCAAATAGTTATTATCTATATCGCCATACTCAGAATTCTCGTCCTGATCAACATGATTAACTTTAACATTTGATCTTGTACCAGTATTTTTAATTGATTCTTGGTAAAGATCAACTAGGTACCTTGGTGTACGACAGGTACGAGACCAATGGCCCTTGCCACCACATCGATAGCATGGATTATCAGCATATTTGTTATGCCTACTGCTTTCCCCTTTTTGGTTCTTATCAGTCTTTTCCCACTTCTAGTAGGAATTTGAACCTCCATGATATCGACCACGACCACGCCCACGGCTATAGCCACGCCCACGTCCACGTCCACGGCCACAATAAAATTCATTAGTTACTACATTCACTTCAGGGAATAGAGTTGAGCCTATTGAACGGGATTTATGATTTTTCAACAAAAGCTCATTATTTTGTTCATCCACAAGGAGACAAGAAATTAACTCAGAATATTTCTTGAAACCTTTTTCACGATATTGCTGCTGCATGAGCAAATTGGATGCATGAAATGTGGAGAATGTCTTTTCTAACATATCATCATTAGTAACATTTTCTCCACATAATTTCAATTTAGAAGTAATTCTGAACATAGCTGAGTTATATTCGCTTATAGATTTAAAATCTTGCAAGCGTAAATGCATCCAATTAAAATGAGCTTTTGGAAGAATGACTATCTTCTGGTGATCATATCTTTCTTTCAAATTGTTCCAAAGGACAAGTGGGTCCATCACTATCAAATATTCAGTTTTTAAATCTTCATGTAAATGGTGGCGAAGAAAAATCATAGATCTGGCTTTATCTTGGTTGAATACCTTATTCCCTTCTTTAATCGTGTCTTCCAGACTTTTGACATTCAGGTGAATTTCCGCATCCAACTTCCAAGATAAATAATTTTTTTCGGTAATATCAAGAGCCACAATTTCAAGTTTTGCCAGGTTTGCCATTGTTCAAACTAATTAAAGAAATAAATGAAAATAATTAAAATATGAAATGTAAATATGCAATATAATAACTGTAAATTCATAAAGACAATAAATAATTCATAAGGTAAGATAAGAAAATTAAAACATGTATGGCTTCGGGCCATATAAAGAGATATGGCTTCTGGCCATATTATAAGAAATTAAAATATTATGACTTCTGGTCATAATTTTAAGAATCAGATGTGTATGGCTTCTGGCCATAATAATAATAATAATATAAAAGAATTTGACAATATATATAAATGATATAAAAATAATGACGATCTCCAATCTTAGTCATGGAACCCGATGTTATATAACAATCAGTAAAAGTATCTCTCTAATTTCATATATTGGCTCAGATTATCCCAGATCTATAAAATAAAACAAGAGATATATAATCATTAAAGAAACCATAAGAAGATCATATATTCTTTTAGAGCTTCGTGCTGATAACGTGTTATAAAAGTATATGTGATAAGAGAGAAGATTGATAGAATTCAGAGAAAGGATTATAGAATTTCTTGAGAGAAGTTAGAGAGAAGTTCTCATTCAGTTCAACTGAAACAATCGATTACAGCCCTTTATATAGAGGCAGAAATCTAACCCTGGTTGCATAACCATGGTTATATTTAACCCTGGTTACATGACCATGGTTACTTTATATCTTCTTTATGTCCTTGTCTTCTTTTTGCTTTTGCTTTGTGTCAAATCTTCTTTTCTTCTTTATGTCAAGTTGACTGGAAGAGTAATATGAGTCAATCGACATCCACATATTTAATATTCATAACATATATATAATTTTCCTCTGGTTACTTCTTCAAAACCTCGTCTCCCTCCCCTAAACTGTGCCGAAGTGTGTGCCTAATTCTTTAGAACAAACCTACTGATAAACCCTTTTTTTATTATTTTATTAATTATTAATATTTATTCTGATGTGCCTACCCCTGGAGTCTGGACTCATTACTTGTGAGACAATATGAAACTCATATATATATATATATATATATGTATGTATGTATGTATGTATGTATGTATGTATGTATGTATGTATGTATGTATGTATGTATATTCCAACCCATTTTATATATTTTCTACCTAAAGAAAATTTAGATAAGCATACATATCGATCTATATATATACCTATATAACTTTCTATTTGAATAGCTTTCTTTTGATTTGTTGAACTCATTTCACTATTAGTTGGTTATTGTGTCTCGCCTTCCTTTTCTTTAATTTTCTACCTTCCTTTTCACTATTTTTATCCTTAATTTCTTCCTCTTTTTCTTTAAAACCAAATCTTAATTTTTTTTTATCTTTTTCGACAACTCACTTCATTTGTGTCGAACCCATGGTTTTTTACTTCAAAGAATGAAATAATAATCCATTCAATTTAATCAAACATTTTATCTCTCCTTTCTTTTATGCATCAGATTTTCATGCCTTCTTCAACTCTGTGGCCACAAACCACTGTGTGTGTTTCTATATGAAGATAATATGTGTTTTTAGAGGTAGCTTTAATGTCTATAATAGTTTATAGTGATTTTAAAGTAATAATGAGTTATATATTAATAGATACATGCGTTTGTGAATTTGTAGCCTCTTATAGAGTTTTGGAGTAATTTTATAATTATTTGTAAGATATCATGGAATCACAGGTAACTTTGAATATTCTTCTATATACTTGTGAATTGTGCATAATTGTGAATAACTATCTTTTATTAAAAAAAAATATGGACTGAATTATATGTATAAGTGTATGTATTGTAAATTCTCAAATAAAAAATGTTACAAGTAGATTTCTTTATAACTCACTTTATTCACATGTAATTATAATTAATGTGTTGTTGGATTATTGTTTCTTTTTAGGCGTGTTTGAATATGTAATGATATTTGATACGAATGGAAGTATGATTTGTTGTACCTTATCTTTTAATGATAGTATATTTTATTGATGATTGAATATAACTGTTATGATGGTTGCATTTGTGATGAGCTGGAGTAAGGAGGAATTTGTATGCTGAGTTCTTTTACCACGTGGTATGCCATTAATCAGTGCACAGTGGATGGCACTTGTCAAGGCCCCTTCTTCCACGTTTTCCTTTGGCTGGGATTGCATTGAAACTGTGGGACATGTGGCACCTCCTTAGTTATGTTCTTTTAAGAAAGGGAGTCATAGTCCAGACTTAAACTCTACACCTTTTGCCGGATATATCTTAAGAACTGGTGAGCTTGGGACAATTCAGTTAAATAGATGGGTTTCTATTGGACTATGTGTTAGCTTATGGTTCCAGTCAGCGGTATAAGGAGGGACGATGATATAAGGGAGGTTGCATTTTGCATATTGCATATTACATAATTATATATTACATGTTGTGATGAATATACAGATTGACATAGTGATAATTAAATTTATCATTGTCTTGCATGAGGATTATGGTACATATGAATATATACGTAATCAGTTCTTTCTTTTCATCATATGTGATTTGTTTGTGTACGGTAGAAACTTTCAGTAGTTATTGAGACGTTGAATCTCATTCTATTATATTAACATTTTTCAGTTGAATAATCTAGTAGGAAGCTAGGGAAGGCACCCGTGGAACGAGCCCTGAAGGCTTTATTAGGCTCCTCGTTCACTTTTATGCCACTTTATATTTAATTGCCATGACACTAGGATTTTTTTTTTGTCCTAAGATATTTTGGTTGATAAATATTTGTTTGAAACTAAAATTTTGAACTAATAGTTGAAAGTATTAAGTAAGTATTATTCATGTTTTGTTCGGATAGAGTCCCCAAATTCACAAGTGATGTTTTAACGGATTGAACGTAGAGTATATACGCCGTTTCAAATGAGGTATTACACCTGTAGTTAATACTTATATTCTTGTAGATGACAAAACTTATTTGGGATTTTGCAATTCAAGTGGTATTTTCTTAGCTTTTTTCCCTTATTATTATATGTATATTTATTGATGAAATTAACGATATATGAAGGAATTAGGATGTAAATTAGGAGCCTTAGGGTTTGTTTGGTATGAAAGATTTGGGAGTGGTGACGGGAAGAGAGGAGAGGAAAAATTTTTATGAGTTGGATTTAAAAGAAAAAATTGGAGAAGTGAATTACAAAGGTTTAATAAAGAGAACATATAAAATAAAAGAGCAAGAAAAATTAATTAAAAACTTTTAAACCCATTTATCTAATACTTTTAAGTCCATTTTTTTTAAAAAAAAATTCCTTCGCCTCGCCTCCCCTCATACCAAACAAGTCCCAAGTTTATTACATAATCCTTCTGTAATATCCCAATCTTATTCCTAATGTGAAAGAATTATTAGGAAGAGATTTATTGAGTAACTTGAGGTTTGGAATAAATCAAATACATTATTTCTAATAAAGAAACATTAAATCAAGAAATTAGGAAAAATAATGGAATATGATAGGAAATTGAAGGTAGATTACTATAAAATTATGTGTACAAAGAAAACTTAATAAGACATGGTGGGATTAAGCTAAAGCATTTAAAATATTTCCCACATCAAAGATTATAAGTATTTATAGTTATGAAATGTTATTTTTGTAAGATGCATAAATTGAAAATAATTATTTAGACTAAAGGAGACTCTTGACACACGGTGGTTAATTAAGCAAGAGAATTTTGGATTTTCCATTGTCATTATATAAGTTTAAGAAAAATAAGAATTTTTATATGTAGAGAGAGAGAGTAATGGAAAAGAAAAGGAAAAAAAAAAAGAAGGGTTAATGGACAAAAATATCCATAAACTTTTCTCAAAAGTACATTCACCACCATAAACTTTTTTAGTGCAAAAGTAACCATGAACTTTCAAAAGGGGGATAAAAGTGACACTTCCATTAAAAGTAACTAACGGCCGTTAACTTCAATACAAAATTACCAAAATGCCCCCATCTATAAAAAAAGTTAAAGGACAAAAATATCCATAAACTTCTTTCAAAATTGTGTCCACCACCATAACATTTTTTTAGATAGGGGTATTTTATTACTTTGGCACCGGAATTAACAGCCGTTACTTAATTTTAACATAAGTGCCACTTTTACCTCCTTTTAAAAGTTCATGATTACTTTTATACCCAAAAAAAAGTTTTATGGTGGTGGATGCACTTTTGAAAAAAAGGTTTATAGGTATTTTTGCCCTTTAACCTAAAAAGGAAAGAAAGAAAACAATAGTAGTAAAACAATATTAGTGGGGCCCACGTGATTATAATATAATACTCCCTCCGCACACTATTTCCACCGCGACACCCTTCATTTTATTTTCTACTGTTCCTTCGTGATTCGCTTAAGGTCTGTTTGGGAATACGATTACAGCGAAAAAAAAAGCCCAGTTGGGTGAGGATGAAGTGTTTGGCATAGCGTTTCAACGTGATGGGCTTTAAGTGGAGAAGCTCCTTTTTTTAGAAGCTGGCTGAGAGAGCTTCTGTGCTATCCCGCGCGTCACCAGTCATAAAAGAAAAAAAAATTATAAATGCAGTCAAAATTCTGCCTTATTGGTTTAGAATTCTGCGCGTCACCAGTCATGAGAGAGCTTCTTTTTTTTTCAATAATAATTTCATCTTTTTCATTTTATCAATCTTTTTATATTTTTTTGCTTCAATTATCACAATATATACAACTAATATATAAATATATAGTATTCAATAAGATTCAAGCCTTTTTCAGTCATTTTCCATCTAAACGGGCTTTTCAAACACTAATCCAAACAAGTTTAAGGTTAGAAAAAAGTCACTTCCGCCACCACCAATCCAAACACAAATCATATCTACGATTTGAATTTTTTCCTATCTAACTTTTTCAAAAGTCATGTTGCAAAAAAAAAAAAAAACCTTCTTCACCGCTAATCCAAACAGGCACTTAGTGCCAGGACTTCCAATCCTCCGTTAATGGGGGATTGAGATATTTTTTAGCTTCATTTATTCTCCATAAAATAATCAAAATGCAGTCCTTATTTCCCAAATATTTTTTTTCACAATAAGAGCTCTTTAGCAATATAAGTTTTATTGGATGCAAAGCAAGTTTGAAGATTAGGGCTTGGAGCAAGTGGTGATTTTTAACAAATGAGAACCATAAGCCTGTAGATATGAGTAAATATTTACATTTAATTGGTTTAGAATTTTTATATTATATTATTTGAGAGATTTAGAGTTATGGTTTGAATGTTAGAGAAATGTTATGATTAAATATGATAGTTGTATCAATTAATCTTGACTTTGATGGTTGGGTTATGTTTATTAGAAGTAGAATTGATGTTTAATTGGTTTATAATATTGTTAAAGCTTGTAAAATGAAAGTGGGCATTTTGGTTGGAACCCTAAGTCAGAGAAATTGGGGATTTTGGTCTGTTTGAATTATTACAATCTCATTGTTGGTTTAAATGAGTTATTGACATTCAAAAATGAAGGAATTTGATATTAGAATGGAGATTTGGGAAATATAAGTGATATTTGGAAGTTAGAGATAGAGTTAGAGACTTTAAATATATATAATTAAATTGATTATTTGTTCAACAATTTGATTAATGATAAATTGTATAATAATTATGTAGATTGAAGTTAGATTATTTGGCGTTTGCAAATTCAAAGCATTCAAATATTGGTAATAATAAGCTTAGAGTAGAGGTAACATTGGTTATTCTTCTACATACTTGTCAACTATGTATATATATACTAAATTGTTTTGGAAGTTGTGCCTATGGATGGCTTGAATTGGAATTGTATATTTGATAGAAACTAATATTATACTTAGAAAATATTCAAGCGTCCTTATGTATATGATAACTCATGGATATGTATTATAGAAATTGTTTAAGCATGCTTGTGTGTTACAATGGAAAGATTTGGAAATGATGTTATGTTTTAGATTATGAACATATTTGTTATGATTCATTAAGTTGAAATAGTATTATTATCTTCATGATTATTGAGATGATGTATTTTTTATAAATATTGTTTGGAGTCATACTCATAATTTGGAACTTGAATATACATGACATGATTGTGATTGATTGCCTTTGATGCATATGGATGGTTGTGGAGTTGTGGTGGGAGATTTTGTATAAGTTAATACCACGTGATATGTCATCATTCGATATACAGTGGATGACACTTGTCAGTGTCCCTTATTCCATGTCTTCATTTGGTTAGGATTGCATTGGAGCTATGGGACATGTAACACCTCCTTAGTTTTGTTCTTTTAAAGAGAGGGGCTATAGTCCAGACTTGAGCTCTATACTTTTGGTCGGGTACATCTTAAGAACTGGTGAGTTTGGGACAATCTAGTTAAATGGATGAGTTTCTGTTGAACTATGTGTTAGCCTATGGCTCCAATCAGTAGTTATAAGGCTGGTCAGGGGGTGATAAGGATGGTTTATGCATCAATCATTTGCTTGACATAGTAAATATGGGATTTATGATTTGAATATGATAAAGCTTTTGTATAATTATTTTTGTAACAAGGTTGAGCCATGTTTTTGTGAAATCTCTTGTGAACGATATTTGGAAAATGAATTATAGTATTCAATCATTTTGGAACCATTTTTGGAAGGGGGTTTTGGCAACCGAGTCGAGAACTAGTTTGTGAAAGGTTTTATATAAAGAATAATAAAAATAAATTATTGTAACTTGAACTTGATTTTTAGAACCGTATGTTTTTGATCCGGTTTGCATGTATATTTTTGAATAACCAATTGTTACTAAGATCCTTGGATCTTATGGTTGTTATATTCACATTTTTTCAAGTGAGAACGGAATGGGGCTGCAGGGAAGTTGTAAGATGAGGGCCTAGTTGTAGGCTCTTGTTAAGGTTCCTCTTACTTGCACATGTCATCAATTGTCATTATTGTTTACATATGTAGTGCCATGACCATGACTTAGGAACTAATTAAATTAAGATTTCAAAATTCTATATAAATTGAATATTGCGAACTTTGGTTTTGGAAATGATTGGTTTTGGTGTTTGATTGAGATATTCGATAAATGTTTGTAGTTATTGGGCTGAGCCCCTGTTGCTGTTATTTTGTGGTAACGGATTTGGATCAAGAGATTTAATGAGTTAGTATATGGGCTTGTGGAATGATTGTTGTAAAGTTAGGTTTCGAATACCCGAGGCCTAGTTGTCTATAAGGGATCCCTAGTACTTTATTTCGTTGTGTTTGAAAATGATTCTATCAAATTGTTTTGATTACGTTATACTAACCGGGGTTGACATCTTATTGTTAAGTTTTACCCTTTTTTTACCCTAATTAGCTTTTCAAACCATTGTTTAGAACTTTCTACCATAGAAATTTTTATTGTCTGAGTTTTAATTCTATATTACCATGGTAGGGTACTTAATCAACGTATTAAATATGGTTTAGAAGTTAGAATGTTACACCTTCGGTATTTAATATAAGACATATTTATCTAATTTGATTTAATTAAGGAAGTTAGTTGAGTTAATTAATATGACATGTAATTTCTAAAACACCCTAATCATTTTTTTTAATTCCCTTATGCCTTCTCTCCTAGAATATATTGTTGAGAGAGCATCAATATAGGTAAATTAAACAAAGATTGACAAATATAATAAGTATCTCTTATATTTAAGACTAACATCAGCTCTAAATATGTCTTATATTAAGCACAATATATTTTCTTTTGAATCACTTGATTAGATGGATTTGATGACTTGGTGGCTATCAACATTTTGGTGTACCAAGGGATCATGGAATCAAACCCCTTATTGGCCACTTATGGGAATTATTCTCCGGCGACCAGGAACTAACAACCAGCAAGCGATAGCTGTTAGGCGACGATGGTCTCCAACAATGACATTTTGGTCATTTGCCATGAAAACAGAATTTCAATTTTATTTTTGGGTCCTTTTTAAAATTTCATAATCTTTTGAGAATAATTTGAAATTAAATGTCTTCCACGGTCTTTTATCAAGTTCTCCCCAAAAAAAGGGGACCTAGCTTTAGTCCTTTTCCCCCAAAGAAAAGGACCGTCCTTTTCTTCCTATGGTCCAGATTTAACATATTATAAAAATATTATTATTAAAAATAATATTATAAAAATATATTAAATCTGGACCGTTGAAATCTCAATCTAACGGCCACAGAAAGAAAAGGATGATCATTTTCTTTAAGGGAAAAGGACCGAAGCCACTTCCAAAAAAAAAAAAGAATCAGAATACCTCGACCCTAGAAAACGCTGAATAGTAAATAACAAGCAATAAGAACCCCATCATAAAGAAGCCTTATGATTCTTCCTATTATGAAAGGGTATTAATGTATTATATAGAGTGCAGATCTTATTTTGGACTAGTTGGAATAGAAAATGGGTAATGGATCAACAATTTCTTCATATCACTAAAACCGGAGGCCAATGCAATTAGAGCCTATAACTACTGGATTATTCCATAAAGATGCATACCTTTTAATGCTTAAACCCTTTTCATCTTGGAACCTTATACAATGGAGTGCTCATGCAGTTCGTTCTCTATACTCTTCGATCATCTGGAAAGGCCATAAATCAGGAACTTACTCTGCTTATTAGGCTTCTCTATTCTCACAAGAGTTCTGCTACAAATCAACTAGATCTTTTTTAAAAATTCTTGAGGCCCACTGCACTCCCTCATAAATATTTGTTGATGATTTGGAGATCGCTCCATAATGTCATTCCTTCATGTGATGTTCTCACAATTCATCACTTGTATGCCACTAGACTATGCCTCTTTGGATGTGATTGTGAGGAGACACTGGATCGTTCATTCCTCACTCATCCTTTTACTCGAGCTCTCTAGTATGGGTGTTTTTATCTCCAGTTATGTCATCTGAATTTTGACACTTTTAAACAATGGCTCTAGGTCACTCAGACTCAACTACATCAAGATGGTCATATAGAATTAATATACCTAATCTCATTTTGCTAAATATATGATTGACCTTATGTTGCTTGTGAAAAAATAGTCCCACATCGGTGGGATTATATTGATGAAGGGGGGCTTCATGCTATAAAAGGGAGCCCCCTCCCTTCCTTTCTTTTCACCCCTCAACTTGCTTATTTCCTTCTATAAGGTATTTTGTATCTCCTCTTCTCTTATAGTATTTCACTTGTAAATTATTTAGAGTGAAATTAGATTCTGGTATTTCCCTTATTATTGTCCTATTTATTATTTATTAGCTGTTATTAGATATAGTAGTTGTGATTTATTATATTATTAAATTACATCTAGAGACTTTGTTTTTTAGTATAATTGGTTACGCTCTATATATCCCGCTTCCGCAATAATTGGTATCAAAGCCAAGGTTCTGTCTGAGTATGCTCTGTGGTTGCAGTGTAATCTGAACTTCCATATCAGAAAAGAATTACTTTGGGCCTTTGTATTGACAGCTATTAAATAGTATTTGGAGCAGAAATGGCGGACAAGAAGATTGAAGAATCCACATCAAATGTTGACAACTTGTCGTTGACATCTTCACTTATGACAAGAATTGTGTCAAATGCGAAGGTTGCAGTTGAAATATTTGACGGATCTGGACATTTTGGGATGTGGCAGTGCGAAGTTTTTGATGTCCTTTTGCAACAATCACTAGACTTTGCTATTGAAGAGAGAAAACCAGATAGCATGGGGGAGGAAGATTGGAGGAGGATCAATCGTGTTGCTTGTGGTACCATTCGATAGTTCCTTTCAAGAGAACGGAAGTATCCACACACAAAGGAAACTTCTGGATATAGACTTGTGGAAGGCACTAGAGGACAAATTTTTGAAGAAAAGCACTCAGAATAAACTTCATATGAAGAAAAGACTGTTTCGCTTCACCTATGTACCTGGTACCACAATGAATGATCATATTACCAGCTTCAATAAGTTGGTAACAGATTTGCAGAATCTGGACGTGACCTTTGAAGATGAAGATCTGGCTTTGATGTTGTTTGGATCACTTCCTGATGAGTATGAGCACCTAGAGACTACTCTACTTCATGGCAAAGAGAAAGTATCTCTTAGAGACGTTTGTTCTGCGCTATACAGCTATGAACAAATAAAGAAAGAGAAACAAAGAAGCGGAGAAGCAGAGGCACTAGTTACAAGAGGACGTACTGAAAATCAGTCGAGATCAAGGAAAGGGAGATCCAAATTGAGATCCAGACCTAGTAAAGATGAATGTGCCTTTTGTCGAGAAAAAGGCCACTGGAAGAAGGATTGTTAGAAATTGAAGAATAAATCCAAACACAACAATGAGAAGGCTGCTATGGATTCAAATGTAGCTGACTGTGATGATGAAAATTCAGATTTTTCACTATCTACAACAACTTCATCAAAATCGTCAGGCGTATGGTTGTTAGACTCAACTTGCAGCCATCATATGTGTCCCAACTGAGACTGGTTCACTGATTTTCAAGAAGGAGGATGTGGAGTTGTCTACACAGCAGACAACACTTCACTTACCGCATATGGCATTGGTTCAATTTGTTTGAGGAACCATGATAGATTGATCAGAACATTGACTGATGTTTGATATGTACCGGATTTGAAGAAAAATCTCATTTCTATGGGAACTTTGGACTCAAAGGGATTCAAAATCACCATAGAAAGTGGAGTAATGAAGATACTTTCCGGTGCACTGGTGGTAATGAAGGGTATACGAAAGAACAATAACACGTACCACTATCAAGGTAGTACGGTTATTGGAACAGCAGCAGTTACATCCAGTGATGAGAAGGAAGTAGAAGTAATGAGGTTGTGGAACATGCGCTTGGGACATGCTGTAGGTAAATCCTTAAAAACTCTATCATATCAAGGGTTGTTAAAAGGATTAAAGCATTGTAGTTTGGATTTTTGTGAGCATTGTGTAATGGGGAAGCAGACAAGGGTTAAGTTTGGAACAACTATCCATAATACAAAAGGTATTTTGGATTATGTTCACTCTGATGTTTGGGGTCCTTCCAAAACACCGTCATTGGGAGGAAAGCATTATTTTGTAACCTTTGTTGATGATTTTTCCTGAAGAGTCTGGTTGTATACAATGAAGACCAAGGATGAAGTGTTAGGAATCTTTCTCAAATGGAAGGTGATGATAGAAACACAAACAGGCAGGAGGATCAAATGTCTTCGTACAGATAATGGAGGAGAATACAGAAATGATCCTTTCCAGAAGATTTGTGAGGAAGATGGCATCGTCAGACACTTCACAGTCAGGCATACACCACAACAGAATGGAGTGGCAGAACGCATGAACCGGACTTTGCTAGAGAAGGTTTGGTGTATGTTGTCTAATGCTGGCTTGGGCAAAGAATTTGGGCTGAGGCCATTACATATGCGAGCCACCTCATTAATCGTCTACCATCTTCTGCTACTGGTGGTAAGACACCATTAGAACAATGGTATGAAAAACCTGCTACAGATTATGATTCTTTACATGTATTTGGCTCAACTGCATATTACCATGTGAAAGAATCAAAATTGGATTCCAGAGCAAAGAAAGCCATTTTTTTAGGAATCACTTCTGGAATCAAAGGATATCGTTTATGGTGTCCAGAGACAAAGAAGATTGTATTCAGTAGGGGTGTTACCTTTGATAAATCTGCCATGGTGAGAAAGGTAGCAACTGAAGATACCAAGCAAGGTGATGGTGTTTCAAAGCAGGTGGAGTTTGAAGGAAAGTTGATTTTCCCAGTACAAGGTGCAGACAGGGAAACAAAAGAAGACTTTCTTGTAGCAGATGAAGAGCCAGTTGAAAGGGAGGTTTCAACTCATGAACCTCAACAGCAACGTGAATCAATAGCAACCAGCAAGCCAAAACGAACAATAAGAAAGCCTACTCGTTTCGAGGACATGGTGGCTTGTGCAACCTCAATTGCAGCTGATGATATTCCTTCAACTTACAAGTGGCCTATCCAGAGCTCAGAGAAGGATAAGTGGAGGAATGCCATGAATGAAGAAATGCAGTCCCTTCATCAGAACGGTACATGGAAATTGGCCAAACTCCCGAAGGGTAAGAAGGCAATTGGTTGCAAATAGGCATATGCAAAGAAAGAAGGATTTCCTAACCAAGGTGATGTATGCTACAAAGCAAGATTGGTAGCTAAAGGCTATGCTCAGAAGGAGGGAATTGATTACAATGAGGTATTTTCTCCAGTTGTAAAACATTCCTCCATTAGAATTTTGTTGGCTTTGGTAGCACAGTTGGATTTGGAACTAGTTCAGATGGATGTTACAACTGCATTTCTAAATGGAGACTTGGAAGAGGAAATCTACATGACTCAGCCAGAAGGATTCAAAGTTGCTGGAAAAGAAAATATGGTGTGTAAACTTGAAAAATCATTATACGGATTGAAACAATCTTCGAGACAATGGTATAAACGATTTGACAAGTTTATGTTGCAGCATAAGTACAAAAGAAGCAGATATGATCATTGTGTTTATTTGCGAAAGCTTGAAGATGGATCCTTTATATATCTCCTCTTCTATGTTGATGATATGTTGATAGCTTAAAAAAATCAGGCAGAAATCGAGAAGCTGAAGGTTCAACTAAAAGGGGAATTTGAGATAAAGGAGTATTTGAAGAGAGTGCTAAATCGATTTGGTAAGGATGAGAGAACGAAGCCAGTTAGCACTTCACTTGCCCCTCATTTTAAGCTTAGTGCTGATATGTCGCCAAAGGATGAAGATGAACGAGAGTATATGTCAAGGGTACCATATGCAAATGCTGTTGGTAGCTTGATGTATGCAATGGTTTGTATGAGACCTGACATTTCACAAGCTGTTGGAGTTGTGAGTAGGTATATGCATGATCCAGGAAAGGAACATTGACAAGCTGTGAAATGGATTCTACAGTATATATGTAATACTGTGGATATTGGTTTGGTTTTTGAGCAGGAAGATGATCGATCTTTAGTTGGGTATTGTGACTCAGATTTTGCAGGTGATTTGGACAAACGAAGATCAACTACTGGTTATATGTTTACTCTTGCAAAAGCAACAGTTAGTTGGAAGTCGACTTTGCAGTCAACAGTTGCTTTGTCTACCACAGAGGCAGAGTACATGGCAATTATAGAGGCTGTGAAGGAGGCAATTTGGCTTCAAGGATTGCTAGGAGAACTTGGTATTGATCAAGAAGACATTATAGTATTTTGTGATAGCCAAAGTGCTATTCAATTAGCAAAAAACCAAGTTTACCATGCAAGGACGAAGAACATTGATGTTCGATATCACTTCGTACGAGAAATTTTAGAAGAAGGTGGAGTCATGATACAGAAGATACGGACGAGTGAGAATCCTGCTGATATGCTGACAAAGGTGGTAACTTTTTGTCAAATTTCAATATTGTTTGGATTTGATCAACATTGTTGAACATTGATTGTTGAATTGTAAATAGAATTTGTAATTAGGAGAAACTGAGAATGTGAGAATTTTTTTAAGGTGGAGATTTGTTCCTTGTGAAAAAATAGTTCCACATCGGTGGGATTATATTGATGAAGGGGGGCTTCATGCTATAAAAGGGAGCCCCCTCCCTTCCTTTCTCTTCACCCCTTAACTTGCCTATTTCCTTCTATAAGGCATTTTGTATCTCCTCTTTTTTTATAGTATTTCACTTGTAAATTATTTAGAGTGAAATTAGATTATGGTATTTTTCTTATTATTATCCTATTTATTATTTATTAGCTGTTATTAGATATATCAGTTGTGATTTATTATATTATTAAATTACGTCTAGAGACTTTGTTTCTAGTTTGTGATTTTTTAGTATAATTGGTTACGCTCTATATATCCCGCTTCCGCAACACTTTACACCAAAAAAAAAAAATGTAGAATGACTTGTTACGTGTTAGTCGTATTAAGGAAGGATCAATAGTCAGTCTATTGAGCAAGTAGTTAAAAATACAAGTGGCATAACCACTTCTATTATAAAATTATGTTAACAGGGGGGATAATAATAAATACCCAACTGTAATAGCACGAATTAGATTAGTGAATTGAATACGCCTACTGCTCTTCTCTTCCCATCAGGACTCCATATTTCAGGGACACCCGAATGTGCCACAAGGCCTAACCTCTGAACCTGAAAAGATGGCTACAGACACCTACCCAACTAAGGTAAGGTAAGATAACTTTGTTGTACTTGACGAAAGTGCGAGGACAACGAGATGAAACTTGCATTGCATCCTTATATTTGAATTTGGCTGTTATAATTGAGCCAACATTATATACCGTCTTTTTCATATCACCTTAAAGCCACATATCGACTGCAATTCCCAAACATGATTCGATCATATCTCTAACATAAAATGGCCGAAAATGCCAGGGCTAGAAAAATATCGACAATTCATTGTCATTAGTCAGAATAATATCATCTTTGGTGCTTGTAGTTTATAGTTATTTTAATTTTAGTTCATGAAGTTTACTCTATATCAAACAGTTAGTTCCTAAAATTTCAGAAGGATTAAGTTAACACCGTTAATTAAACTTATGTGGCACTAACAATGTTAAATATGCTTAGGTGGATGTTAACTAGGAAAGCTGAGGTAGAAAAATAAATTCTAAATTTCTGCTTTTAAAAGTTGTTATATAACTAAAAATAAAATAAAATATAAAACCCTACCTTTGTTCTTAACGGTGCTCTCTCATATCCCCGAGTCAAGGGCCTGGTTGCCAACCAGATTCCCCAATTTTAAAGTTCTTCGTTCTCTACCATTATAATCACATCGTTTATTGTTTAGTCTTCCCAATATATGCAAAGGGGAAAACATCTTCGGATTGTTTCATAAATGAACTTCAAACTAATCCAGAGCTTACAACGATGAGTTAATGATTCACACAAACCTTTCTCTATGACGATGAGTTGATGATTCACATAAACCAGAGGCATATGCATAGCTTTTGAATTGAATCAGTAAGACGGCCGAGATGGAGATCAAAAAAGAATGATTAAGGAATGACAAAATCTTGAAACAAAACAAATTCAAAGACATAATGAAATCATTGAATGAAACAAAGGAGCCGAACACATCTACTGAACTTGAAAATCCAAGAGTCAGTAGTATTATTTGCAGTTTTGTTTGCTCTTTTTTTTTTTTAACGTCAGTTGATAATTAGGTTCCTTTGAATGTTATTGCGGCTTGCTCCTAGTCTATACTCCTATCACCACATGCCAACTCAACTCCAACCAAATGAAGGAAATGGGCTCTCCATCCTGGGTCTCTTCCACAGCCGCCGGAGACTTGGCACGGTTAAGAAGAAGCAGAAGAAGATTAGCGTTTTACATTTTCATTTTCTTTATGATGTTACAGATTTTAAAAATACAAGTTAAAATTTATTTTTCCACCACAGCTTTCCCAATCAACATCCACGTAAACATATTTAACGGTATTAATGTCACATAAGATTAATTAACAATGTTAACTCCAACTTCAAATCTTTCTGAAACTTTAAAGACTAATTGTTTGAAACGGAATAAATTTAAGGGGCTAAAACCACCTATTTAAAACTTCAGGGACTAAATCCAAAATGACCATAAACCACAAAGACCAAAGATGGTAGTAACCACAAAACCTACCCTGTCAACTCCATTGTTTACACTGTCTTCCCTTTAATCCCTTTCTTCTACTCTCTTGTGCTATAATCCGCTCCCACACGTTTTTTTAAATACCCAATATATATGTATGTATGTATGTATGTATGTATGGGCAAAATCACCGCTTTGCACCACAGCAACAATGCTTAACTATTCCCCCCCTGCAAGATTCACCCTCTAATTCATAATAACATGAACCCACTACAAGCCTGAATCTAATTCCACAGCATTACAATATATCAACAGCTAATGGCTTGCCTCGACCCATTGAAAATCCTCTCGTACCATCTGGCATACGAGGTCCAGGAGGCTGCTTGGCTACCACTTGCTCGACAGGAACTGAATTATTTGAAGATGGAGTTCCTATGTGATTGGAACGACTAAACTGGTGACATTGAGATCGGCTTCGTCCCTTGCCCCGTCCCCGGCTACGACCCTTCCTTTGGCCACTCTCTCTCTCAAAATTATGCTCTTCCCCCTGCCAAATAAGATGTCAGATACAACCAGAAAACAAATGATACCTTAAAAAACTAGATACAAAAACAAAAGCATTGAACATATCACAAAATTTATCAAGTTGTTTTAAATAACTTCTAAAATGAAATTTTAGTGTGTTTGATGTGCGCATTAAGAGTAAAAAACAAAAACGCGGATCAGTTTTAAATCCAAGTGTCATGTAGTGACAGTTAAAGGGTAAGAACCAAAAGATGTTTGAAAGAAATCTTTTAAAGGAAGAGGTTTGAGAATCATGAGGAAATGCTAACATCATGTGGAAGGAAATGGCTAAAAGGGTTTTTATGGTTGCTATAGCAGTTTTGGGAAAATCATAAGATCTTGGACAAAGAGATAAGGAGTACTAGTGGTGAAATGAGAATGTACAAGAGGAGGTGAAAAATCAGAGATTGTTTTAAATCCATACACCTGCAATAATGCAAATAAATTGGCTAAAAAGGAAACTAAGTGAGTGCCACACATTCTAAAGTGTTTGAGGAATTTAATTAAAAATATTTATAATTAAATATGCATATTTATAATTAAAATATATTATTTTAATTATGACTAGTTTGACTCCGAGTTAACTTCTAGCCGACTTACTACCTCAACCGGTCTAGAGTCCCGTACAGGTTTGATAACCTTGGTTTTCATTAACTGGACAAAGCTTACAATTGTTTACCAAGACATATGCTTTGAAAAGCCTTGAGAAAGAAAGATGTGCATGTTGCATATATCAAAGTCATAGAAAATATGTACAAGGGAGTAACAACTAGCCTAAGTAAGCCTAAGGTGAGACCACAAGACTTTTCCATAAGGATTAGCCTACATCAAGGATCATTTTTAAGCCCTTATTTAACCTGGTTTTAGACATTCTAACTAAGCTCATACAAGAAATACTCAAGTACAAGCTCTTTGCAGAAGATATAGTTCTTATAATTGAGTTTGACTCATACAATTATCTTTGCTAAACCAAACCAAGATAGGTAAAGTTTGACCAGAAAATCAGCATGATCATCACGGCGCCTTAGTACTTTTCTAAGGACAGCAGGGATGATACGCGGAATTCCACACCTAGTCAGGGACACCAGTGTAGAGAGGGCTGGTTTGGAAAACTGAACTGAACCAGAGTAATATCTCTGGAGATAGACAGCACACTGCTTTAAATAAAGCGCAGTGAATAACAAACCAGACCGCCTAAACAACCGGAGCACTGTCCGCACGAATGAATACACCGCAAGGCCAACTTCCCTGGTTAGAGAAGAGAAGAGACGGGCATTGGAGTCAAAAGGTTTTCATCTAAGTAGGAGTAAGACTGAATATATACATTGTAATTTTGGTAGGAGAAAAGTTAGTAGTGATTTAGAGGTTACTATGGGAGATTAAATCATCTCACAAGTGACAGAGTTTAAATATCCAGGATCAATTATACACAAGGATGGTGAAATTGAAGACGTTTCACAAAGAATACAAACTCGGTGGTTCAAGTGGAGAAATGCTATTGGAGTTATTTGTGATAAGAAAGCAATGAAGTCATTGAATGAGATGTTTTGGTTAACAATCTATCTAAAGATTTGGTTGTTGATAGAGGATAATGGCGTCGTATAATTTATATAGCCGACCCTATCTAAGGGGATAAGACTGCTTGTAGCTGCTAAAGATTGCTCCTTTCTTTAGCCTGATAGTGATGGCATTCAAGATTCTTGATTATTTTATGATGAATAAAGAATTCTTGTTACTATCTACTGCTTTTTATGCTGCACAAAATAAGATATCAATATAGGCGAGTGTTACAATCTGTTGCCCTTTTATGTTGCACAAAATAAGATATCAATATATGTGAGAACTTACGACAGGTTCATGCAGCTTAGAATCTGCCAAGTAAGAGTCTTCCAGTAGTTTCTCATTAGCCTGTTGCTCAGGCACAGAAGTACAATCCTGCTCACATTCCACCTCAACTTCAAGTCCCTTCTTTCCACGCACTTGTACATGTTTTGACTTGATTAAAACCAAAAAGAGCATATAAATAGCATAATCATATAAGATACATTACAAGTCTATCTCTTTTTGCCAGCACCAAGAGAAAGGAAAAGCATGCGGTAGCCAGGAGAATCCCTGAAGAAACATTATAAAGACTCCTGCAATGCAACAGCAAGATCTGACTCTGCCGAAATTATTCATTTGAAAAACTAACACTATCTCATGAGTGACATTTGGTACAAAGACTAACATTTCATTGCAAGAATCACATCACCGGAATCAGTTTATAAATATTTGGTCACTGACAAAGTGACAATATTTCTGGGAATCACGAACAGTTCCTCCAAAATACCCGTCTAATACCTTTTCATTTTCATCCACAAAATCACTTTTTCGTACTATTTTTCTTTCCATTATATGCACCAAATGATTTATTACATGATTAACCAAGATGTAAGACGATCAAACAGAAAATTATAAGATCCTACCATATACATGTTATGTCATTTTATTTTTAGTGAATAAATATCCTTATGATTTAATTAGTTTCAACAGCAGTTTATTTTATTAGTTTTTCCATTAATTACTGCCATTATTTATTAGGGTTATTTCTCTAATTATGTTATTGGGAATCATAGGTGGCTAGGAGATCGTATATACAGAACTCTGTACATACCTTTTCGATAAAATAAAGTGACCTGCAGGAGAGAAAAGCAAAGAGATGTTGTAATAGGATTCCATGTGGCAGTCTATGAATCGATAGAAGTTACTACAGGTGTTAAGTTATTTTCAGTTTATTATAGGAGTAGTTATTATTTGTGTAAAACAAGGTCTATCATTTAACACAATCTGATGTTTTATTCATATGAGAAGATCCTATTTATAGTCTCATGAGGAGACATTAGTGGAGGAGTTGGTAGAGGGAATCAAGGGATTTACAATCATGACTCAATAAAGAAAAGAATTCTGGTGACCCACTCTAACAACCCACTAGTTACTCTAAAACTAATATTCTAACACTCCCCCTTTAGCTGGAGAATATATGTCAACCATTCCCAGCTTCCATTGAAAACCTTCAAACATTGATCTGCCTAGTGGTTTGGTCATTATATCTGCAATTTGATCTTCAGACCGTAGATAGGACAGTTTCATAATGCCTGCTTCAACTTTCTCTTTAATAAAGTGCTTGTCTATCTCAACATGTTTCGTTCGATCATGACAAACAGGATTCTTCGTCATTTCGATGCTTGACGTGTTATCACACCAGAGTTGCATAGGTCCTTTATGTGGAATTGTTAATTCTTTCAATAGCCTTATAACCTAGAGTCCCTCACACACTCCTTCGTTAACAGCTCTTAGCTTTGCTTCTGCGCTACTTCTTGAGACCACCATTTGTTTCTTGCTTTTCCATGTAACTAGATTTCCCCATACATATATGCAGTATCCTGAAGTTGGCCTCCTGGGTTCCCTATCTCTTGCATGGTTTACATCAATGTAGATCTCAATATTCCTGCCAGTGCCTTTCTTAAAGAAGATTCCCCTTCCAAGATTTAGTTTCAAATAACTCGGGATTCTGTACACTGCCGCCATGTGCTCTTCTTGTGGCTGGTGCATGAATTGACTTACTATTTCGACTGCATAGCTAATATCGGGATGTGTGTGGGCTAAGTATATAAGTTATTTAGGATTCCCATTTGGTTTGATCTCCAAGTGACAACCTTCTTCCATAAATGTTCCTTCAAGTTGTGCTCCTAACATACCTGTTTCATGTAGTAGATCTAGAGTATACTTTCGCTGGGACATATTGATGCCATTTTTGGTTCTTGCCACTTCCATACCCAAAAATTATCTCATTTTTCCAAGATCTTTTACTTGGAACTTACATGACAGGTCCTTCTTGAGTCGAGTAATGGAATCCTCATTATCCCCTGTAATGACTATGTCATCTACATAGACAATCAGTATAGTGATTTTTCCATTATTTCATTTGATAAACAATGCATCATCTGCTTGTCCCTGTGTATACCCAAGTTTCTTTACTACTTTGGAGAATCATCCAAACCAGAGATTGTTTTGGCCCATACAAAGACTTGTTGAGCTTACATACAAAGTCACTTGGAGCCAAAACTTCATTAGGAATCTCCATGTAGACTTCTTCCTCCAAGTCACCATTCAAGAATGCATTATTGATGTCTAATTGGTGTAGTGACAAATCTAAGTTAGCTACAATCGATAACAGCACTTGGATAGTATTGAATTTAGCTACTGGAGCAAATGTTTCTTGATAATCAATCCCATATGTCTAAGTATATCCTTTTGCGACAAGACATGCCTTATATTTGTTGATGCTACCATCTGGATTGATCTTTCGAGTGAAGATCCATTTACATCCCATTGGTTTCTTTCCTTTTGGAAATGTTGTAATCTCCCACATTTTATTTCTCTTCAGTGCTTTCAACTCTTCTTCTGCAGCTTGTTTCCACTTTGGATTAGCCATGGCTTGCTGAAATGTGTTTGGAATTTATAAGAAGATCTTACTTCATTGATATATAAATGCTTAGGATTACAATGCTTATATAGGAAAAACAGAGGGACAGAAATCAATGGTAGATGAGTGTAGGTGAGTGTAGACAGAGGTGTAGAGAGTGTCAACAATGGCATACAATTAGGTGCTGATATTTCTGACTTCTTACACTCCCCCTCAAGCTGGAGAGTATATGTCAATCATATCCAGCTTGCACAGAAACTTTTCAAACGTAGTTCTGCTTAGTGGTTTTGTCAGCACGTCTGCAATTTGGTCTTCAGATCTGATGTAAGACAAATTCATAATGCCTGCTTCAATTTTCTCTTTAACAAAGTGTCTGTCTATCTCAACATGTTTTGTTCTATCATGATAGACTGGATTCTTGACCATTTCAATGCTGGCTTTGTTGTCACACCAAATTTGCATTGGCCCCTCATATGGAATTCCCAACTCCTTCAGTAATCTAATGATCCAAAGTCCTTCACGTACTCCATGATTAACAGCTCTTAGTTCGGCTTCTGCACTACTTGGTGATACCACAGTTTGTTTCTTGCTTCTCCATGTAACAAGATTTCCCCACACGTATGTGCAATATCCTGAGACTGATCTTCTAGTTTCTCTATCCCTTGCATGATCTGCATCAGTGTATATTACGATATTTCTGGTAGTGCATTTCTTAAAGAAGATTCCTTTTCCAGGATTAAGCTTTAAATAGCTTAGGATTCTGTATACAGCTGCCATGTGTTCTTCTTGTGGTTGCTGCATGAATTGACTTGCTATTCCAATTGCATAGCTAATGTCTGGACGTGTATGGGTCAAGTATATGAGTTTGCCAACGAGCCTTCTGTACTGTTCTGCGTTGACTGGGACACCTTTTGGTTTAATTTCTAGGTGACAACCTTCTTCCATCGGTGTTCCTTCGGGTTGTGCCCCTAACATTCCAGTTTCATGCAATAGATCTAGGGTATACTTCCGCTGGGATACATTGATACCCTTTTTAGTTCTTGCTACTTCCATGCCTAGGAAATACCTCATTTGTCCAAGGTCTTTCACCTGGAACTCAGTTGACAAATCCTGTTTTAAATGAGCAATAGATACTTCATCGTTTCCCGTAATGACCATGTCATCAACATAGACGATCAAGATGGTGACTCTGCTATTGACACGTTTGACGAACAATGTGTCATCTGCTTGTCCCTGAGTATACCCCAATCTTTTCATTGTTTTGGTAAATCTACCAAACCATGCCCGAGGAGATTGCTTAAGTCCGTACAATGACTTGTTGAGTTTACATACAGAGTTGTTAGGAGCTAAAATTCCGTCTGGAATCTCCATGTAAACTTCTTCTTCCAAGTTTCCATTTAGAAAGGCATTCTTTACATCTAGTTGATGCAGTGACCAATCCAAGTTGGCTGCGATTGATAGGAGTATTTGAACAGTATTAAGCTTAGCAACTGGAGCAAAGGTCTCTTGGTAATCAATTCCATATGTCTGAGTGTATCCTTTTGCCACCAGTCTTGCCTTGTATTTGTTGATACTACCATCAGGATTGAATTTTGGGTTGAAGATCCACCTGCATCCTACTGGTCTCTTTCCCTTGGGAAGAGTTGTAATCTCCCATGTTTTATTTTCCTTAAGTGCCCTTAACTCTTCTTCTGCAGCTCGTTTCCAATTTGGATCAGCTATAGCTTGTTGAAATGTTTTTGGAATTTTAATCTGCGCACTGTTTACAACAAAGCTTTGTGGCATACAATTAGGTGCTGATATTTCTGACTTCTTACAGAATTTTTATTTGTGCACTGTGTACAACAAAGCTTTTCATTTTTGCAGACAGATTTCCATATGAAACAAACCACCGAATTAGATGTTGAGTACAATATCTAACCCCTTTTCTCAAAGCCATAGGCCAACCCAGTTCTTCAGGATTTAAATCCAAATTGGAGTCATGGTCGTTTCTTTGAATGGGAGAGATTGTTCTACCAGTGTTTGGTTCTTCTTGAACTTGTTGACTGGACTCTTCTTCTTGTCTTGTTTCAGTATCCACCCCCAAGTTAATTTCAACATTTATTTCCAGTTCATTGGGTGTAGGTTCAGATTCATGCTCAGGTTGGGTAGGACTAGGCTGGTGTATGGGGACAAACGAGTCAAGGTCAGTTATAAGGTTAGGTTGTGATGGTGATGATGTAGTTGGTGGGACTTTGGATTGAGATTCTTCCAAAATTAGCCATTCAATATCATTACACTCCCCCTGAATGGGTAATGTAGGATAAAAGGCTTCATCTTCAGAGAAGACGGTATATTAGGAAATGAACAGTTCCTTGAAGTAGGACAGTAGCATTTGTACCTTTTTTAAGTAGGGGAGTAGACAAGGAATATGAATTTGATAACTCGAGCAGCGAATTTGTTGCCATCTTTGTAATGAACAAAGACAACACAACCAAACACTTTTGGGAGTAAAGAATTGAGGAGTGGACAAGTTGGAAAATGTTCAAGTAGTTTTTGGATAGGAATAATGTAATTGAGAACTTTAGAGAGCATGCGATTAATAAGATATGCGGTTGTTAAGATAGCATCACCCAAAAAATGGTGGGAATATTCCTTGCCATTAATAGGGTTCAAGTTACTTCCAACAAGTGACGGTTCTTACGTTTGGCCATTCCATTCTGTGAGGGATGTATGGACATGAAGTTTGGTGATGAATTCCTTCCTGATTAAGAAATTCCTTAAAGATTCCGCTCATGTATTCCTTGGCATTATCACTTTGTAATACCTTAATGGAAGTGTTAAATTGAGTGCGCACAAAGGTATAGAAGGTTTGGAAGATTTTGGCTACTTCGAACTTTTCCTTCATTAAGTAAACCCAAGTGGTTCTTGTGTGGTCATCTATGAAAGTGACAAACCATCAAGCATTAGAGAGGGTTTTTATTTGTGCTGGTCCCCAACTATCGTTGTGGATCAATATGAATGGTGCGGAAAGGGTGTAGGGCTGTTTAGGATATGAGGATCTAGTTTGCTTTGCAAATTGGCAAGATTCACAATGAAAAGGAACAAAGTTTTTATTGAATAAACTTGGAAACATGTTTCATATAATCAAGACTAGGGTGGCCTGTGCGACAACGCCATAACAATACATCATTATTTTGAGAATTAGAGCTAACCAATGCTCTATTTGCTTCCATGCATCTTTATTTTTCCGCCTCGATCCTTCAAGATAGAAGGATCCATCCCATTCTCTAGACGTTCCAATCATCCTCCTCGATCTTAAATCCTGAAAGATACATAGATCATTATCAGAGACTACTCGGCATGTACGGTCCTTAATCAATTTACTCACAGATATTAAATTACAAGTGAGTGCAGACACAAACAAGTCATTATGGAGTTCCAAGTGATTAGATAATGTGACCGTGCCAATTCCCTCAACTCGTGTGAAAACACCATTAGCTACTTTTGCTTTGAGGTGTTCATGACAGAGTTTAAGGTTGTGGACTAAGTTTTTGTTACCAGTCATGTGGTCTGTAGCTCCTGAGTCAACAATCCAAGTGTCATCACTGCATTAAGAGCTATAATAGAATTACCTGATTTAACCAGATTCGTACTAAGAATGGAGTTTGAATTATTTTGCCTCTCTAGTAGCTTGCAAAGCATTTGTAGTACTTTTTGGTTCAAGTGATCACCATGTTCAATTTTCGGCTCAATTGTGGTAAGGTGACTTTGGGAGATCTGTTTTTCGTTAGATGGCTTGCCATGTAGCTTCCAACATTCTTCTTTGATATGACCCTTCTTTCTGCAGTAGTTGCACCATTTGTTGTTTCTTGTATCACCTTACGGTCCTCTCACAAAAAGTGTTGAACTTTCAATTTGACTTGGGCTACTTTAGTTCAAAAGTTTCTTGCTTTCCTCGAATTGTATGAAGTTAACAACATCAAATAGAAGTGGTAGTAGGCGCAGTCCCATGATTCTGCCCCTGATCTCCTCAAAAGAGTCATTTAGGTCAAGTAAGAAATGAAGTATCCTTCCATCTTCCACTATTTTCTTGTATAGTTAAGTATCTTTGATGTTTTCCCATGGGTGTACCTCAAATAAATCCTGTTGTTGCCACAATATTAGTAAAGCATTGTTATATTTAGTTACTAAAAGATTACCTTATCTTAAATCACAAGGTTCTTTGGGCTGCATCCCAAATCTCTTTGGCGGTGTTCGCAAGGAGAAAGCCTTTGCTGATGTCTAGAGTCATCGAGTTGCACAACCAACTCATTACCTGATTATTTTCAGCAAACCATGTGTCAAAAACAGGATCATTGGGTTCTGGTTGAGGAGCTTCACCATTAATGTACTTTTCCTTCCTCTTGCCACGTAAATATCTCAGAACACATTGGGACCATTGAAGGTAATTTTTCCTATTAAGTTTATGATTGATAATCATTCCTTGATTTTCTGTTAGATGTGCAAATTCTGATGTTACCTCAGAATTTTTAGAGGGCACAGTGGTGCAAGATGAAATAGTGCTATCTTATGTTGAAACACTAGTACCGGACATATAAACCATAGGAATGGCTCCAGAATTCGTTGGGATGTGAGGAATAGATTCAAAAATAGGAGGGAAATCACGTGGATCCATGTTCTGGATGAAAAATGACGGTGGCGTGTGGGAGAATAGTAGCGGCGCATGAGCTCACGTGTGGAGAAAGAGGTGGCACGTGAGGATCACGCGCAGCAGCCTGGAATGGTGTCCGACCACTGGGGTTTTGTCGATCGATGTCTATCGGTCCCTGTAGTGGCGGCAGTGAAGCTCAACTCACGCATCAGCAAGAGAAAGCGGTGGCGCGTGAGAATCACGCACAGCCTAGAATGGTGTCAGACCACCGGGGTTTGGCCGGTTGGCGTCTGCCGATCCTTGTGGTGGTGGCGGTGAGGCTCAACTCTCACTCTTGCCAGAACTTCAGGTGGCGTCCCTCTGCCACTCGCTCTCTCTCTTACTGTGTTGAACGAGTGCAAGTCGTCGAACTCCCTAGCACTGACTCTGATGCCATGTGTAAAACAAGGTCTATCATTTAACACAATCTAATGTTTTATTCATATGAGAAGATCATATTATAGTCTCATGAGTAGACATTAGAAGATGAGTTGGTGGAAGGAATCAAGGGATTTACAATCCTGACTCAATAAAGAAAAGAATTATGGTGACCCACTCTAACAACCCACTAGTTCCTCTAAAGCTAATATTCTAACATTATCAGTTATAGGGGAGGTTGTCTTCAATTATTTTATGTCTTATCCTATTAGCCTATTCATATGTTTCATGTATTAGTCTTGAGATATGAATGAAGAATTGTATTGTTTCTTGAAACTCTCCTCTCCTCTAGAATTTCAAATACTGATTATAGATTTCTTTCCTTCTCAATTCCTCTCTTTCATTCTTCTCTCACTGTTCCTCCCTCTCTTATCTTAAATTCTAGAATCTATCATGTAGCAAAATAGGGGGGAATATAGAAAAAAGGGAAAGAGATGTAAAGAGATATGAAGGAAAAGAGGGAGATGGCCAACAAGCCATATGAACTTCACTAATAATCAATCAAACATTACATAACCCTAATTACCAAGGATTTTATATAGAGCCCAATAGATAACACATAATAACATATTAATTCAAATTCTAAAAGAAAAAACGGCTCTTAGCAATTCAAAAGGTCAAAATTTATTATAATATCCCAAAATAATCCTTGATGGTGATGAACCATAACCCCGTTGAAAGGCTTTATAATTAGATAAATCAATTAAAAAATAAAAAGCGAGGCTAATGAACCCTTAAAAAAGTTTAATTATTCACCATTACAAAAGAACAATTACATGTAAAATAAGGCCAATTAAATTTACAAAAAAATAATATATGACGCAATCTTTTACTACTATTCTACATTACAACCATTTTGGACCTCACATTCCCCTAAATATAAAATCTTTCTAACAGATCACATGTCCCCTTAGGTTCTATTGAATAGATTTGCAGGGGATTGAATAAATGAATCGTTATTTTTCATTGCTCAAATGTTGCTTAGAAGATAAATCAGGGGAGGGAAAGATTAACAAAAAATTGTAAATATAAAAATCACAATGTAGCAATTACATGACTAATTGTATAGAACAGAAATAACAAAATCGATGAAGTGAAAATTCGTAAGCTGTAGATCAAGCTCCTATCCCACCGTGTCCACTTCCTCACCCTATATCAAACAGATCATTATCATGCACAACACCAAAGAGCTCTATGAGGACAACCAATGTGGTGCTACCCCACTGCATTATAGATGTCTTAGGTTGTAATAAACCGTCTTACATGGGAAAGATGAAGGATTGAGTGGCAAAATAGCATGAGTGATCAGTGCAAAGCAAACATCCAACCAATAGGCATACCTCACCGACTTAGGGTGCATCATTGACCTGGAGACAGGGAGTAGTGGCCCCTACAAAGCCTCTAGCCACTCTACTGCCATACTATAGTGACTCCATACAGCATCTTTATAGAATAGTGAGTAGCTGAACTCAATAGGACACTCATCCATTTAGATAACATATTCGTATTAGGCCCAATACTAAACACTTCCTGGCTTCATTTTCTCACATTAGAATGCTAGAGCACCAGGGAGAATATTTTCCTCTCTCATTTCCTCAGTTTAACCAAATAATAATGCTAAACTATGACTTTTTAATGTCAAAATGTATGAATTACAAAAAGTGAACTGCCACCAGTTTCATCTTCTGCTAAAAGCCAAATTTTATTAGTGGTAAGAAAATCCGCATGGTATAAGGAAAAAACTAAAGCAAATACCATGCATCTAAGCATTAGACGAACCCGGAGGCCACTCCGCCAATTCCTCTCATCATTCAGCTCAGCAACCTGCAAATCATTATCAATCTTATTACTACGTGGTTACATTTGGCATCTTAAGTAAAATAAGCCGAAACAATAGCCAGTCAACTAAAGTATGAGTACTTACTGCTCTCTCAGCTAGCTCAACAGATTCATATTCAACAAATGCATGCAACTGGCACAGAATAGCTATATTAGATTCATTCAATTATCCTCTCTTCAGAAGTAGCTATATCAGAATCTCATTGTTTGAATGTCTAATTATCCCGCTGATAAGTATATGTGCATTTCTGACATTATATAAATTACTAGTAATTCTAGGTGTCAAGTGGGTATGCATTTCATAAAAGAACCGATAGAAAGCACAATACATCATCAGGAGACTAACATCAAGACTAGGAAAAAGGGGACATTATTAAATTGATATGGCCAAATCGGCAAAACGGCCTAACTTCCAACAGATGCGAAGCCAAGCTCATAGGACCAAGACAGAAAACATCAATTAACATCTCCATGGGTTAATTCTGAATCATGAGCAAGATGATCCATACCTTAGCGTGCAGCCCCTTACATAAACATTCAATGGCACAAACAAAAAGGCATGATATATGAAATAGCATGAAATCATTATGTGGAACTCAGACAAAATATTCAAGAAAACGATTGACAATCACAGAGTTCTAATCAATTATTCACACCCACAGAGTTATATTTGATTGTTGAGACTATAAGTAAATCTTGAAGTTCATGTTTTAAAGCCCACACATCAAAAAGCAATAAAAACAAATTGTACCTATGCGTGCCTCACAAGTGAGCTACTAATACGTCTATTCATATTATGTGTACCTTGTTAGATAGCGGCATGCCATCAACTTTTGCCAATCTTGATGTAGAAGAAGCTCCACCATTTGAGGATTGAGGTGGGCAAGTCCGAATAGTATTCACACTGCCAATTAACACAAATGATAACAAGAATTCAAGGTTTTGAATCCTTTCACTACAAATGTTCAATTGAAAAAGCGGGCTCCACTTCAAAGCAAACACAAATAGAAGCTACACCAGTACCTCCCCACAGCAGAGAAAACCTTGACAAGATTCTGGTGGCAATGATCCTCTGGTAAGTTCTCAGCTACAACAATGCGGGACTACAGAAAAGAAGGAAGTTATTAGATGAAGAACGAAGGAGAAAAAGGGGAACTAAAAGCTACCATCATTAACTACAATAATACATCACAAGTGTAACAATAGGAAGAAAAACACATGATAAACAGGTAAAAGGAAATAAGAGAGGAGAAGAAAATCACTTGTAACTCTTCTATGTCAGACTCGGTCAAGGGATGCAGGCGTCTGACTTTTTTTCCATCTTCATTAACTACCTAGAGAATTCAGATACAGTCTGCATTAAAAACAATATCCATAGACTAATGAAATTCACAAAGTAAGAAATTCAAGAAACTTACAAGTTTTGATGAGTTCCTCAAAACAGTTGCAAGCTGGGAGTGACTACTTATAAGAGCCTTAATTTTCTTAAATGATGCAACGACAGATATAGGCACTACATGATTTAGGAAAAGCATTAGAGAGAATACAAAATGGCAGACCTCAAAAGACTAAATCCAACTCTAAACAAGAATCAAGATATCATATTGTAGAACTTGATGACCTTCAGAGTCCAGATCAAAATTTCATCATACCATTCCCTCCCCTGAAACGTGGACAGAAGGAAGGTTGTGGAGGAAGTAGCATGAAATAGTCAGCCCCTAGGTTATTTAATTACATGAGGAGAAAACCAATAAAAAAAAAAAAAAAATCTTACCATAACCTTCAGGATCTTTGTTAATGAACCGCATCAAATGATCAGTTGTAGCTAAGTTTAAATCACTGAAGTAATATTCTACCTACAAATGAAACAATATAACAACATCTAAGCAAAAATGTATTGGAGCTATGATGGCTTAATTTCAAGAAAAGCACGTTATAAATAAATATTTTTTCATGAACATATAAATTATGCATACTTATTAATCATTCTCAATATCCTTTCCTGAAATAATACAAATGCAGAAACACAAATGTCCTAACACCTATGACACAAGTGTGGAAAGCATAGGTTCAGGAGCAATCCCAATGTCGACTGATTCAAGGATAAGTATCCAATATCGATGCGAAAAGCTGAAAGATAAACACGGAAGTCACCTGATTCAAAATCTTCTGAGTAGCTTCTTCAGGCAGTTTATTCTTGAAAGGAGTGTGATCCGGCTCAACTTGGGACTTCTGAACTGACTGCAAGCCTGGGTCCTGGTCCCCCGATCCCCCTCCACCAGTGCTAACATAGTACTGATGCTGATGAGGATGATAATGAACCGGATGCTGATGGGAAAGATGGTGGTGGTGACTCTGAACAGGGACGACGTGACTGCCCACTGGCATATGAGGTCGAATCGGTACGTGGAAGGGCGATGTTGGAGTCGGTGGGTAAACACGTACCATACCTGGGGGCGGGGGAGGAGGAGGTGGTGGAACAACGAGCCTAGATTGTTGTCGATCGGTCCGTGAAGTAGGTCGAGTAGGCACAAATTCAGGTGCCTGCGCGTTGAGTCGGCTGGAAGAAACGCTTCTAGAAAAAGGCCGATCTGGCTGTGATTGAACAGTACAAGATGACGATGCATCTGGGGTTTCCCAGACTGACTCTTCAGCCATTACAACGAGACGTTGGAACTATATTAAGCGATCAAAGAGAATTCTGAACGGTTAGGGATCGGAGTTCTGACTTCTGACTTAAGAAGCGTCGGGGGAATTCAGTGCGACCGAGTGGAATTCAACAACAGCTCCGATGGAGAAAAATTCTCAAAGTTTCGGTAGAATCCTTTCTCGTAAATATAGGGGACGAATTTTTTGCACAGCTTTTACTTTGGACAAAAAAAGTCAGTGACGACTTTAAAAAATACCAAAGTTCTTGAACCCGACCAGATCGGCCCAGAAACCGATGAAACGGCTGGTAAATTGATCCGGTCCAGGTTCATATTTAAAAAAAATTTAATTTTTCTTTTAGAATTTTATACTATAAATCTAAAATTTTCAATTTCTCACCGGTTTGGTCCTGGTTTAACCCCGGTCTGACCCATTGACTCTTAACCCAGTACCCCGACCGGTTCAATGCCCGGTCCGAGTTTTAATACCTTGAAAAATACTCTCTCCGGTCCTAATTATAGGACATATTTACCTAACTTTGGAGAAGTTAAGAATAATAGTTAAATTAGTTAATCTTATTTATTTTCCTAAAATGTTCTTATTTAATAAGGGTGATTTAAAATATTACATGAGTCTACCATGATTTTGTGGGTGTTCTTCTCAAACACTATTTTTGCCTACCCATGCCATGCTCTATGTCACCATAGCCTACCAAAGTAATAAAAAAATAATTAAAAATAAATTAAAAAAACAACAAAAAACAATTAATGAACTACAGAGTTGCAAGAACCCTATCAATGTCGTTAAATCTTTAATTCAAGCTTTGCTTGTCACGTCTATTAAAAAAAAAGTTCCCAAATGAGCGCCAAGTTTTTTATGCCTGTCATTAAATTAGAGTTATGCCGGTTTAGTTCGAGTGGAATTAAAGAAAAGGAAAGTTACAATTTTTAAAAACAGAGATGATGACGTTGATAATGTTAAATTGATTTTCTTACCATTTATTCTTATAAAATAAAAGAAACAATAGAATTGAGGTGTATGTGATATAAATAAGTTGAAAGTATTACTCACTTTATAGAATACCTATATATATTATAAAATTATGATTGTGTTTCATTATCATTGAGAAAATATCAATGGAGGGTATTTTGGGAAGAAATTGACAAAAATTAAAACTTCATCCTATAATTAGGATCAAGATCAACTCTCAAATGTTGTCCTATAATTAGGACCGGAGGAAGTACTAGTACAAGGGGGAGAAAACCATTTTATATAGGGTTAAGGGGCAAAACTACCCTTAAATTTTTCTCAAAAGTACACCCACCACCATAAATTATTTTTTAGTACAAAAGTAACTATAAACTTTTAAAAAAAGGGCAAAAGTGACATTACTGTTAACAGCCGTTTATTCAAAAAATTTTAAGGGACAAAAATACCCATAAACTTTTCTCAAGAGTGCACTCACCACCATAAACTTTTTTTTATGCAAAAATAGCCATAAATTTTCAAAAATGGGGCAAAAGTGACGGTTATCTTACTGGTTTCAAATGCAATCTTTTGATTATTCTAAGTCCAGGCAAAAAACACATCGACTTGTCCATCATGATTTTTTGAAGCCAAAAATTGAAAAACCCATCTTTAATGAAGATGATATCACTATCCTGCTCTCACCGACGTGCAGTAAATGGAATTGTTTAGATCCTTCTCCATCAACAATTTTGGCAACTGCGTTTATGACACCATTGATATCAACAATTCCATTTACGACATGTTAGTGGGAGCAGGATGACGACGTCATCTTCATTAAAGATCAGTTTTCCAATTTTTGGTTTGGAAAAATCATGGTGGACAAGTCGAGGTGTTGTTTTCCTGGACTTAGAACAATCAAAAGATGACATTTGAACACAGTAAGAGAACCGTCATTTTTGCCCTATTTCTGAAAGTTTATGGTTCTATTTGCACCCAAAAAAAAAAAGTTTATGGTGGTGAGTGCACTTTTGAGAAAAGTTTATGGGTATTTTTGCCCCTTAAAAACTTTTGAGTAAACGGCCGTTAACGGTAGTATCACTTTTGCCCCTTTTTTTTAAAGTTTATAGTTACTTTTGCACCATTTTTAAAAGTTCATGGTTAATTTTGTACCCCAAAAAAAGTTTATGGCAGTGTGCGCACTTTTGAGAAAAGTTTAAGGTTAGTTTTGCCCTTTAACTCTTTTATATATGGGTATATTTTGGGTTAATATAATGTTTAATCTTTATATATTGCCGCTACTTTGGTTTTGATATGTTTAAACTATAAATTTTAATCCCTCAACTTTCATTCCTCTAAAATGTTAGTCCCTGTACTTTAATAAAGATCATAATGATGTTAAATAAGTTGATGTAACACTAACATAATCAATTATGTCAATGTGACTTGATGATTGGACAAGCTAACTATGGTTCTAGTAGCTTACATGGCTAAATGATAAAATTAAAAAAAAAATTGAAGAATCAGCGTGAGACAACACCATCTTCCATGGTTCATCATCATCTTTAGAGAGGCACCCATCTAAAAGGGCGTCCGTATTCCAGACTCATCTCCCTAATGAGAAGAAAATTTCTCATCACCCAAACAATGCCATTTCGCTTAGTGGATAGATATGAGCCGTTAAAAGAAAACAAATCATGGCCATCTAATTAGGGTTTTTTTTATTGAGACCCTGCCATATGCGACATCTACGAAGAGGCAAGAAAGGCAGAGATAAGGTTGTACATAGACCAGACCAGGTTGGGCAGGTCATTAGCCCGTGGTTTGGTCCTGTTGGAGGTTCGGGCTGGACAATCCAACCCGAAGCCCATCTTGCATAAATGTAAACTCGATAGCCATCGAGTTAGGCAGACTAGACCATAATGGACCGAGTTAGTGGTTTACTAGCCCAATCCAGACTTGGTGTTTTTTTTTTCAATAACCTAAAATTAGACCAATAAAAAAGTGACCTAGATATCATCAAGATCCTACTCCTTATCAATATAGCAAAATCCTTTAATTTGCAATACAGATGAAATATATAAATAACTTGCCCATATATATAACTAATAACCATGCATTAATATCAAATTCATCAATAACCTACCCTTAAATAACAAGCATAATCAAAATAATCAAAAGGCACAAGTCTAAAGAAAAGATAAAAATATTCAGGTTATAGCCATAGTTTAAAGTCCAAATGATCAGCCAAAGTCCATAATTATAAAGCTAAAAAGGTAATATGAAGTCTATGACTTGAAACAAAATATCAAAAGATAATCAGCAACAAGGTAATCTAAGATCCATAATTTCTCATGGTAGCACAATATGAAGTCCACTTATGCATTTAGTCAATTTCCTCCATGGATATAGCAACAACAGCTTCAACATCAATCACACATGAAGCATCAGCAAAAAAAAAATACAGCAACATTATATTTTTTCAAAGGACATGTAAAGTAAAGAATCATTATATTAAAAACATTACCAGAATCTTCAAAATTTTCAAATTCATGAAGCTGTTCAATGAGTTCTGATAGTGATTGCTTAGGAATAAGCCAATTTTGGGAACAAATAAAACCCTCAGCCACAAGCGATAATGAGCTTCGATATTGATTAGCTACACGACCTCCTATGCTAAAAGCATATTTGGAGGCAACTGTAGAAACCGGGATGGCCAACACATCACGTGCCATGTAAGAGAGGATTTTGTATTTCATAGAATTTGCTTTCCACCAAGCCAATATGTTGAAATCAACAAAAATAGGGACATCATTAGGTGAATCATCAATAAAATACTTTTCCAGCTCTGCTTGAGAATAATTTTAACTTCTTTCTTTAACTGAGGCTGACTACTGAAGGCCCAGATCATGATCCTCAACATTTCCTACAATACTTGGTGAAGATGAAGATGCAATAGAAGATGAAATAATATTTGATTCAAAAGATTCACTAGCAGAGGTAGAGTATTCTTCAAACATAAGATATAAATAGTCATTGACCCTGTCTTTCATAGCCAAGCAAACTTCATGGTCATGAAACAGATTCTCAAACATGTGATTAATATATTCCAGCTTGGAATAAGGATCCAATATGACAACTACAATCAATAAAGAGTTCATAATTTATACTTTACCCCAATATTTTCCATACTTTACTTTCATGTCGAGAGACATATCTGCAAAGAGAGAGTCCAAATTCAGCACATTCCTTTCCAGTAGCTATTAAACACATGCAATTTGATGGAAGTAGGAGTTTGAAGTCACATTAATGGAAGATGAGAACATTAATGTATTCCAATCTTTTGTTGTTGGTGGGCCATCACGCTTTTTTTGTTTTTCTTCATGTGCATCACACTCCTACTTGAAATCACATGATTTACACCTATTACCAGAGACCTCATGTGAATCAATCATAAAGACATCATATGCTCCGTATTAATGCCTATAGGGGCAAAGTATGCACAATAGTCATCATCCTCATTACTCATTCTGTCAAAGACTTTTTGGAACTTTAATGCTGCCTCCAACATTAAGAATGTTGGATTCCAGCATGTTGACACATCTAAACAAACAAGGCTTTTTGTATAAACCATTTCAACTTTCAGCAAAGGCCTTAAACTTTGCAAAACGTGCCAGGGATAAGTAAACATATTTCATAGCACTTTTTATACTTTCAAAGTTGTATTTCAAATCTTTCAACCCTTCACAAACTATCAAGTTGAGGATATGAGCACAACACCCAAGGTGCAAATAATCTCCATTACATATCAGTCATCTCCAACTCTTCAAACATTTCTTCAAATAGGATAATAATGTAGCATTTGATGAGGCATTGTCTATTGTAATAGTAAAAGCCTTTTCAGTTTCCCAATCCGATAAACACCTCTTTATGGTCTTCCCTATTGTCTCACTTTTGTAATCCTCAATTATACAAAAATTGATAATCCCCTTATGTAGATTCCATTCAGGATCAACAAAATGGGCTGTCAAGCATAAGTAATTAAAATTATGATTAGATGTCTAGCAGTCGGTAGTAAGACAAACCCGAGTGACACATGTCCTCAAAATCTTCTTCAAAACCTTGATCTCTCCAAGGTATAACTACCAACAATCCTTGCTAATTGTAATTCTAAAAAGGATGGGAAATTGAAGCTCCAGTGCCTTCACAAATTTCTTAAATCTGGGCTTCTCAACAATCCTAAAGGGCAACTCATCACAAATTATGAACTCAGCCAAGGCTCTTCGTATACTCTTCTCATTGTATACATGTGAAACTAAGGCCCTTTCTTGTGTGGCTTTTGACAAGTAATTTAACATAGGTTGCTTCTTTTATTCGCCTTGTTAGAGTTTTTTGGACACTTCAACAAATGCTTTTCAAAGAAGTTGTCCCATACTTGTTAGGGTTGCAAGCATAGGTGTTGTTGCAATACTTGTAATATGATCTTATCTTTCCATTTGTTTCTTCCACTGATATCTTCACAAAATGGTCCTAAACTTCAAATGTTTTGGGCTTACTTCGTTCTGGTTCTTTTCTATTTTTAGGATTTTCACCCCTAACTACTTAAGCCTCTTTATGGTACACGAGAAGGTTCTGCCGCAGAAGTAAGAGGAGCAGATGTTACTATGGTGGTAATGGTGGCAATCGAGGAGAAATAAGACTAGGATTAGGAGGAGTTGTAGAAGGTCCAGAGCTAGTCAAGACAAGGTTATCATCAGATTGGGGAGTGACAAAGACCCCTTTATTAGGCATTGTTGATATAGAATTTGCTCTTCCATTTCAAATTGACAATAGACCTGCACAAAACAAAAGAAGAAAGAATATAAAGTAACACTGAATCAAATAAAGTTGATAAAATATTTTATACAAAATAGCATAGAAACAAACAAAGGAGATAAGATATTCTAATCTATATAAAATATAACATAATCAGATAATCCAAGAAAGTACCGTGAATAAGATAAAAAAATAAGGCAAAGGGCATGTGATCCAATAAACTAATAATAACAAAATAAAACAATATAAATCCCATAATATAACATGATTAGAATAAAATACTAGAGAATCCAACAATAATATCATGAGGATACTGAAGTTTGGACCATATAATAAACAAGTTCAATTCTTATAGCATAAAGTAATTTAAAATGCCCTATGGAAACAAAGACAAGGTGGTGAAGTTTTAGTTGTATCTTGCAAGTTCAAACAAGTCCCCAATATGCTTTTGAATATAATAAGTTTGATCTCATGGAAACAGAGACAAGGCTTCCATAATAAAATATTTTAGTGGCATCGTGTTTAGTCATGTAAGCAAAAGAGCTTATACAAAACTATATTTACACTAATCTATCTAAATGAGAGGATTACAAGATATATTTATATACAAAATAGAGACAGAAGAGGAGTGATTAACGGAAACAATTCAAAGAGTAGTTGAGGAATAGTCAACAAACTCTACCACCGAATTGCTTCTTCAACTATCTCATGCCACTGTATTGATCTATGTTCATAACACTTGTGAGATCCTCTCCTTAATAATATTATAATATTAACTTATCTTTAAGAATTACTCATTTCATTTTTTTTTTAAAAGAAAGAATACCATGGTAGAAAAGAGTTCAAGTAACTATTTGAAAACTCTACCATGGTAATAAAAGATTTAAGTCATTACCATGGTAGAAAAGAGTTCGAGTAACTATTTGAGAACTGTACCATGGTAATAAAAGATTTAAGTCATTACCATAGTAGAAAAGAGTTCGAGTAACTATTTGAGAACTCTACCATGGTAATAAAAGATTTAAGTCATTACCATAGTAGAAAAGAGTTCGAGTAACTATTTGATAACTCTACCATGGTAATAAAAGATTTAAGTCATTACCATGGTAGAAAAGAGTTCAAGTAACTATTTGAGAATCCTACCATGGTAATAAAAGATTTAAGTCCCTACAGTTATCATATCAAATATTTCCATTTCAAAACCAAAGTCACCCAACTTTATATGATAAACAGAGTACGAAGAGGAATTTAGAGTTTACAAAATATGGTCCCTAATAAGTGGCAATGTACATTCATTCAACACATAATAAACTACAAGAGGCTGTACAGATATATACAGAAATACATCTATGCCTCAGGAGCTCCTCCCGACATTCCAGCAAAAGAATTATCACCTGAAAAATGTTAAATTAACGGGGTGAGACAAAAGCCTCAGTAACCAGCTATCCGACTCATTACACATGCTGACATGTGTTCATGAGGTGCTAAGTAGAACAATTTATATAGCAATTTATAAAAATTCAATATCACAATTTTATACATAAATTTCTTATTACAATTCCCATTGCCTCCCATCAATCCAACCGAACCGCCTTATTTCCACGCGACTAGACCCATGGGCTAAGTTACTAACCATGTGACTGGCCACTCAAAAAGCTCACCGGTCACGTTATGAGGATCGGCCAAACCCTCAGAGCACGTGCCCCGGACCATGGGTCTTTCGGTGTCGCAGCCCCTCATTGAAACTGATGGGGCAGTCCCTCATTGAAACTGGTGGGACAATAAACAGCCAACCATCGTGCACCAATGGAGGCTATACCACGTGGTAAAATAATATACTCCATCTTATCCCAAACCCATTATCATAATAATTTATCAATAATTATTTCAATAGGATTTTCCCGAATATATACATAATTTTCTTATTTCAAATCATAAAATTCCACAAAGCTATTTTATATCAAAATATTTCACAATATAATGAAAACTTTCTCAATCACAATAAATCTTTACTCATTGGAGTAAATATCAAAATACTCACAAACAGCATATCAACACAGATAATAAGTGGAAAGTGGTTACCTTTCACCAAAGCAAAATTATAATCACAAGCTTCTAATCTAAGAGCTCAAATATACGCCAAAAATTAATCTACAATAATCAATTTATAAAATGGCTAAATTATAAATCATCATCCTAAAAAAATCTAAACCGATTTAAAACCTCAAGAATACCTCTAATAATCCAAATAAATTATTTAACCTAAATTTAATCGGTTAAAAAGCCTAATATAGAATTATTCATAAATTAGTTATGTAAAGATTTCATTATAAAATTATATGCTAACTAATTAACAAAAGTAACTTGATAAAAATTAACTATTAATTATCCTCTACATTCCTATAGCCTTATATTAACAAAACTCAAATTTATCCAAAATCATAATCTTAAAATTTTCTCTAATTATTACCATAAGAAAGAGAAAATTATTTAGAACGTTTCCATAAAAATAATTCTAAGATGAGAAGTAATATTGAGTACCTTATCGATCTCCAAAGATATGAAAATACTCCTACTAATGTTTCACTCTACGCCTTTCTTCACACTTGAGGTGTGTGAAGTGAGGACGGGAGAGATGGGGTATTTATAATGCTCCCCGCCTCTTGAAACTGCGGATGCCTTCCGCAGTTTCATTTAATGATTGTGGGTACTGCCCACAATCATTAAATGAAATGGTGGGAGGCACACAATGTGCCTCCCCCGTTTTCAATATGGTGGGCGCCAACGGGCGCCCACACCTTTTTTTTTATATATATTATTATTTTATTATTTTATAATATTTATTTAATTATTATTATTTTTAAATATATATATATATTTTATTATTATATTTTTTAAAAACATATTTTTTTAACTAAATCCCTCTTTTCTTTTTATCCAAAATTACTATTAATTTCATAATTATCTCTAAATTATAATTATATAAAAATTAGGATGTTACAACACTCTCCCTCAAGTTGGAGCGTAGATGTTAATCAAGCCCAACTTGCTACAAAGATAGTCAACACGAGTCCCATTTAAGGCCTTAGTTAGAAGATCTCTCAATTGATCACTAGATCACACATGCCCTGCAGAAATAAAGTTTTCTTTGATCTTATCATGTACAAAGTGACAGTTGATCTCAATATGTTTTGTACGTTCACGAAATACTGAATTAGAGGCTATGTGTAGGGCAGCTTTATTATCACACCACAGCTTTGCGAGCAATGATGTGGAAAAACCAACTTCTTTTATTAATTGGTAAATCTACACAATTTCTTGCATAGACTGAGACATGGCTCTATACTCAGCTTCCACACTTGACTTAGATACCATATCCTGCTTCTTGCTCCTCCAAGATACCAAGTTTCCACCCACAAACACACATTATCCTGTGGTGGATCTCTTGATAGACTTTGAACCAGCAAAATCAGCATCGCAAAAATATTCAATCTTGGTGTGGCCATGATTTGTATTGAGTATACCATGACCAGGTGAGCTTTTCAAGTAATGTAAGACATGCTCTAAGGCTTCCCACTGAGCAACGGTTGGTGTTGTCATGAATTGGCTAAGTACACTCACTGGAAAGGTCACATCAGGGCGAGTTACCGTGAGATAGTTTAACTTCCCAATCAATCTTCGGTATCTCTCAGGGTAGGCAGACGGCTTGATCTTTTCAGGATCAATATTTTTTCTTACATCCTTAGGTAGTTCATCAAACGGTATGCTATCATCAATGTCCAAGAAAGGATTAGGAATCATGGGAAAGCTACTGGGTGTTGCCCCAAGTTTCCCAGTCTCCTTTAGCAAATCCAGAACATATTTCCATTGTGTCAAGAGAATGCCTTTCGTGCTTTTCATAACCTCGATCCCAAGAAAGTATTTTAACTAACCCAGACCCTTTGTTTGGAAGTGAGAATTCAGGAAGGCTTTTAGTGAGGAGATTCCTAAAGTGTTGCTCTTCGTAATAACAATATCATTAACATATACCACTAAGAGGATATGCCAACCTCCGTTCGTTGATAAAACACAGAATGGTCACACTTACTCTAATTTAGACCAAATTTCTTAATCACCATGCTAAACCTGTCAAACCATGCACGAGGACTCTGCTTCAGACCATATAGTAACTTTTGGAGATGGCACACCTTCCCACGCTCCTCTTGAGTAACAAAACCAGGTGGTTGCTCGATGTAAACTTCCTCAAGAAGATCACCATTCAAGAAGGCATTTTTAACATCCCACTGATGAAGAGCCCAACCATAAGTAGCAGCCATAGAAATAAAGAGACGAATAGAAGATAATTTTGCTACAGGGGAAAAAGTTTCTAAATAGTCAACACCATAGGTCTAAGCATAGCCTTTAACAACGAGTTGAGCATTCAAGCGCTCCAAGGTTCTATCAGCCTTGGTTTTGACCATGAACACCCACTTACACCCAATAACCTTCTTACCATGAGGCAAAGTAACAAGATGCCAGGTACCTGTTTGATCAAGGGCCATCATTTCATCCTCCATAGTAGCACACCAACCAGGATGGGCTAAGGCTTGGTGGAGAGATGTAGGGATGGTAATAGAGTCAACGGAAGTGATGAAAGAACAGGATGGGGAAGAGAGATGGTTATTGGAAACAAACAAAGAAATAGGATATGCATAAGTATGTTTACCTTTACGAATGACAATGAGCAATTCCTTAGAAGGAGCAGATGTAATGGGCAATTCCTCAGAAGAAGCAGATGTATCAATAGTATCAGGTACTGTTGCCAGGTCAGTGGCAGGAGGAATTGATTCTGGATCAGATGCCGAAGCAGGCGCTACTAGGGGACCATGAACATGAACGACGTCATTACTTTCCTGAGGACGCTTACGATAAACATGCTGAATAGGTGGCTTAGCAGGTACTGGTACAGAGGCGTGTACAGGTGGTAAATGAACCTCATAGACCAATAGATCATCAAAACTGGAACTATGAGCTGAGGATGAAGATTCAATGGAAATAGAAAAAAATGGAGTCAACTTATAGAAAGTGACATTTGTAGACACAAGATAACGTCGAAGAGTGGGAGAATAACATCGATAACCCTTCTGAACCCTAGAATACCCAAGAAAGACACATTTAAGAGACTTAGGATCCAGTTTGGTAACAATAGGGCGGACATCACGAACAAAACAGACATAACCAACGATTTTTGGATCAATAGGAAACAAAGGTTTTGAAGGGAACAGAGTTGTGTAAAGAGTGTCACCACTGAGAACAAGAGATGGCATATGATTGATAAGGAAACATGCTGTTGACACAACATCAGCCCAAAAAGATTTAGGAATATGCATTTGAAACAGGAGTGCTCAAGCGACCTCTAATAAGTGTCGGCTCTTTTTTTCAGTAACCCCATTTTGAGCAGGTGTATCAGCACATGAGGATTGATGAATCATGCCATGTTGGAGCATATACGTGTGAAATTGGGCAGAGAAATATTCCTTAGCATTGTCACTCTGTAAGGTTTTCACAGAAATACCAAACTAAGTTTTAATTTTAACACAAAAATTGCAAAAATGAGAAAACAACTCTGAACGATGTTTCATTAAATAAATCCAAGTGGTTCGAGAAAAGTCATCAACAAAAGTAATGAAATACCGAAAACCAGACTTGGATTCGATATGACATGGACCCTAAATTTCAGAATAGACTAAATCAAAAGGGGACGCAGCCCATTTATTTATGCGAGGTGCTAGGTGAACACAGTGATGTTTGGCAAACTGACACGATTCGCACTCTAAAGAAGACAAATGATGAAACTGAGGATACATCCTCTTTAAAGAGGACAAAGATATATGACTCAGAAGACAATGAACATCAAAAGGAGAGGAACCACCAGAGCATGCAACGGAACGCGGCACCCGATCATCAAGGAAGTAATGGCCGCCAGATTCATATCCCCTACCAATAATACGCTTCGTCGTGAGATCCTGAATCAAACAATAGTCAGGAAAAAATGAGATACAACAATTTAACTGGTAAGTAAATTTGCTAGGAGACAAAAGGTTAAACGCAAGGTCAGGGACATTAAGGACAAATGAGAGGGAAACAGATGGAGTAGGTGTAACAGTGCCAGATCCAAGAATATGGGAGTATGAACCATTAGCAATTGTTATCGAAGAGGGGTTGGCATAAGGTGCATATGTAGAAAACAAATGATGATTACCTGTCATATGATCAATGGCACCAGAATCGATGATCCACTTGGAAGATGAAGTAGCAAGGCATGAGTCACTGTTACCTGTAGCAAGCGCAGTAGGTGTGGAGGGGGCATTATCAGAGGAGTTGGCCAAATAAGTAGCACCGCTACGCTGTAGCTTGTTTTGCAACTTACGACAGTAACATTTAGTGTAACCTGGTTCCTTACAATAGTAGTAAACAATCCCACTTATACCAAAATTCTGAGAATTATTACCTTGGCGAGAAAGGACTTAGTGTCGATTATCAGCAGGAATAGGACTTGTATGCCCATGTCCTAGTCACGAGAAGCCTTGAGTCCTGTTGTCAGGAGGACCACGACTTGCTAAAGCGCTAGTATAAGGGTTAGAATCTGGTTGAGACAAACTATCGGCACGTAGCACACGGGAGTACACATTCTGAAATGAAGGAAGCTCAGAAATGGACAATATCTGAGATCGAACTGTCTCATAAGTGGGATCGAGAGCAGTAAGGAAGCTAATAATAGCTTGTTTTTCCATGTTATCCACTTGTGCCTGAAGGTCTGTTATGGGAGGCATCAACTGCCTCATTTCCTCATACATCCGTTTAAAATCCATGAAGAAATTATTCAAAGGACGACCTTACTGTTCAGCACGGTAGAAACCTTTACAGAAGTCGTGAATATGAGTAATGTTTCCCTTCCCAAAATACAGGAACTCCAGATAATCTATAAGTTCTTTTACAGTATTACAATGACTTACAGAAGGTAAGATGTCACTCTCAATAGAATTCTGAAGTTATAAAAATAACCGAGCATCAGCTCTGGTCCAACTCAGTTTTGAATCATCCGTTAGAGGCGCCTCAATCAAATGACTTTCCTTTTCAATACTTAGTAAATACATTTGAATCGTCTTGTTCCAATTTGTATAATTTGTCCAATTCAACTTATGATCAATAATTTTATTTGAAATAGGAATCATTTCAGTAGTAACACTGGTTTTAGAGTTAGCCATAGGAATTAATCAGAAAAATAACGTTATGAGCAATAGTCACCCAAATTTATAGAATGACAGGTTGGTCCTCTAAATTTAAAAAAAATAACAAACAGGTCCTTTGAATTTTAAAAATGACAGAAAGGTCTGTTAGAACCGGCTGACACCCAAGAGGGGGGTGAATTGGGTGTAAGATAAAAACTTAAGAACTTTGAAAATCTTTTCGCATCTTAGTAAAAAACAATAAGTATGAAGGTAATGAATCATAAATCAACAGTTAGATTAAATAATATATGCTGGTAATATAAAAGCTTAGGGAAGATAATATGCAAACTATGATTTATCCTGGTTCGGTCCAATCTGTGATGGCCTACATCCAGTCCCCAGGCTCCTCCTGAGATTTTCAAATCCACTATCTTCTTATTTAATCCGGGCACAAGAAAAGCCTTTATAATTCCACAAGTTTAATCGGGTACTTGTGAAACCTATTACAAATCTCTCACTGAAATACTCCCCCTTACGACAAGTCTTACGAGCAGAGCAATCCCGAAGATCTTCCTCTCTTGCTTACTCATGCAAGTCTTACGAACAGCAACGTTCTCTCCTGCTTACACCCCTGTAAGTCTTATGAGCAGCAACATTCTCTACTGCTTGCACCTTGTAAGTCTTACGAGCAGAATGTCTTACTGGCAATTCTCTCTACAGCTTCTCCCGTAAGGAAATCAACCCTCTCAAGGTCCCTCTACCTTGAGATCAACTCAGAAATATAGATGAAGTGTTTATAGACTCTCTCACAGAGTAGATATAATACTCACTGAAGTACAATACAAATAATCACTCTCTCAATGATAAGTAATACAGAAACTGGAAAACAGAGAGTGTTTGGGTAGAAGCAGAGGATTTATGTTATTCGCATGTTGGTGTCGTTGCTCTGTTTTCTCTGTCTCCCATCGACGTTGAATGCTCTCTCATTTATAGTTGATGAAGATGATGATCGTTGTAAGCATTTGTCCGTTGGAGTCATTTTGACCGTTGAGCATATTTGAAAAACTAGCTACCATGAGATTTCCGTTGCAAAGCAGAGTGTCACGTTGAGCAGCAGGAAGATTTATTTTGAGTTGTACGTCACGTTGTGGAGTGGGAAGAATATGTTTGAGTTTCCAGACAATCTCTCATGGTGGGTCAGTTGCTTGTCGTAGTAGGTAGTCGCCATTCGGTGTGTAATGATGTCGCCCGCAACACTTGACTCTTTCATTTGAATCTGTAAGCTCACCGTAAAATTTCCTCTTTCACACTGTAAAATACTTAATCACTAATATGATGAAGTATTAGTCATGGGTGTGTTGGATCATTGGTCAAAAGCTGAATTTCTGGCTTCTGGGACTCATCACGTTGAGTGAAGACTTTTGCCATACGTGACCTCCATTCTTGAAGATGCAATCCCAATATTTAATCTCCTGTTTTACACTTAAAATATATGTTAGTTAATGTTTAGGAACAATAACAAGTGAAAACATAATGATTGTATAACATTTAACCACGTTTGGATTGATGGCTATGAGAGTCTGAGCTTCTACGTTGCTTCTGTCAGAACCTCACTTGAGTGCATTATGGCTCACTCGATTGCATTTGATATTTTCACGTTCTAGCTTCCTCTCGGGCAAACACTCGCTGCTCTTCACTCGCATTTGCTCGAGTGAATTCTAGACATCACTCGAGCACAACCAGTTATGCTCGAGTGCTCCTCTTGTTTTCACGTACATGCTTCTTCTCGGGTTAACACTCTCATGTCAAAACTTGCATGTGCTCGAGTGAGAAATAGTCTAATGCTCGAGTATGGATCCTAGTGCTCGAGTGTTGTAAGTTTCTTCACGATTCAGCTGCTTCTGGACATCACGCGCACAACTTTTTCAAAGAGTTCGTTTTTGCACTTGCGGGTGATGTGGGGCCACTTTAGAAAAAAATTTATTCATTTGATTCAAATGATGTATCATAAGAAAGCTCTTGCCATATGCATTCCAATGCAAAAAGAATCAGCTCAAAACTCCTTGTATTCTGCAAGTTATGATCGAAAGAGTGTCTTTTCCGTTAGACTGCACAAGCGTCAACTTCCAGAAGGCATAGCTCCTAGCATATACGTTCAAATTAGTCAAATTACCTATCTTTGGAAAGCTCTTTGAGTCTAGTTTCATTTGGCACTGGTCTCGTCTCAATCCAATTTGTGGTTTGTGAGTTATGCTCAAAATACTGAACCTGTGTTGAAAAGTGATGGTGATTTCACTGTTTTCTTCCACAGATCATATCTCCTTCATTTGAGCTTCTTTCAATGTGATCTTGGTGCACATTTTACGTGTTAAGAGTCTTCGTTCATATGCCACCAGTTTCGGGTCAATCCGACGTGTGGTTTGAGAGATATGACCAAAATACCGAACCTCTGTTAGGCTGAACGTAAAACAGAGTAAAACAGAGTGTTCATCCCGTGCTCGAATGAGTTCTTCCGTGCTCGAGTGAGTTCATCCCGTGCTCGAGTATTGAGCTCTGTGCTCGAGTATAACTCCCCTAGAAGTGCCATAACTCACATATAAGTCATCTTAGCTTCGTATTAACATATTCCAACCATTATTTGATCATAGAAACCTCCAGTATCACTATTAACAACTTGAATCTTGATATTCTTGATAGATCTTCCAAGTTTTTCATTCTTCAATATCTTTCTTTTTGATTTTTCTCTTGATAATCATTCTTCATAATCCGAGTAATCATCTCCTTGACTATCTTCAATTTCTTTCTTCTTCTTCCTCTTGTTCATTTTCATTAATTCAATCTTCTTCATTCTTTGCTCGACTAATCTACAAAATATGTAACATTAAATATAGTAGTTAGTCAAAGAAATACATTATATAAACTTTTTGCTCTTATCACTTCATATCTATATTTGACATCATTAAAACTAATCATATCTAACAAGGTCCTCCAAATTTGAAAAAAATGACAAGCTGGTCCTCCAGAAGACAGAAGACAAGACTAAGGAGCAAATTATTGATCGAATGAAGATTCACAAAAAACTTCAAGAGCACCCAATAATCAATTGTACCCAAATGAACCAAAACACGTCAGGGACAAACTGGGTTGGAGAAATGAGCTCAGGCGAAGCTCATCGCCATCAGCAGCTCCGTCATATGTACCACCACGCCCCGGTGAAATTTTCTGGCCGTCAGGTGCGTGAGGGCCACGCGCCGCCTTCCTGTCGTCGGATGGCAGTCAAACTTTAGGCGTCCACCGCTATTTGGCCGGCGATTCTGATGATGGGGCACGTGTACAGTGATACAAATAAGGACAGAACGCGACCCCTCTCTCTCTCACTCTCTGCCGCACCTCTCTCTCGCTCTCTATTGCACAGAAAGAAAGGGAAATTAGGCAAGTTTTTTTTACTCCAGCTCTGATGCCATGTAAGCAAAAGAGCTTATACAAAACTATATTTACACTAATCTATCTAAATGAGAGGATTACAAGATATATTTATATACAAAACAGAGACAGAAGAGGAGTAATTAACATAAACAATTCAAAGAGTAGTTGAGGAATAGTCAACAAACTCCACCACCGAATCGCTTCTTCAACTATCTCATGCCACTGTATTGATCTATATTCATAACAAGTCATATGTAACAAAATATAATAAACAAGTTCAAACAACCTACAGAATCTAACAATATAATAAAATACTACAAAATAAAACAAAATATCATGAATAATTTTATAATCTGCCACAAACAACCTACAATATCCAACAATATAATAAAATACTAAAGAATCAAATAAAATATAGTGAATAATATTATAATCTACCTCAAAAAGCTATAGAATCCAACAATATAATTTTGATATTCATCTTCACTACAGAATCATCCCCTTCTGCATGAATGAACTCAAGGGCTTTAATATATTTTACTCACACTAAAAAACAAACAAGCATAATCGGCTTACCTGGTGTTGTACTTAGTGTTGATGGAAAAGTGATAGACAAAAGTGACAATCTTGAAACTATAAATATGAGAACTTGAAGATGAACGAGGTGCTAAATGGAGTGACTACACTATAAGACATGAAAGATAAGAGGAAGGAACTCGAAAACAACACAAGGGAGCCACAAGCGCCGGAGAAATGGCATCGATGCAATAGATCAAAGCAGAGAAATGGGATCGATGCGCCGAAGAAATGGCATCGATGCAGTAGATCAAAGTCTCTAGATTAGGGTTTGCTATACAAGAAGAGAGTTTATCAGTAGAAATGGGAGAGAAAAGAAGAGTATAAAGATAGGGCTAAAAGGTGTCATATTGTTCAATTAGAGCTAGATATTTTGGTAACCCTAAGCATATTAAATATTAATATAATAATATATCCGGGTAGGACCGGGCTTCGTAGTCCTGTATACTTACTTGATACCTGGTCTTACCCAAACATTGGGTCAAACCTCATCATGCTCGAATGTTATCGGCCTTTTTCTTCCTTTTCTCGAGCTAGACCGAGTTGGGTTGGGTTAGCCAAGTTTTCGGGTTGCAAGTGCAGGCCTAGGCACAGAGTAGACCCATAGATGAGAGTACTCGGAGTTGATGGCATAATTGAAGAGCACCAGCATTCCTGGGTTAGGGTTCAACGCAGTCTCAATGGCTATTTTAACCAGCTTCTCTAAGGCGCATTTAACTGATTTTGGTAAACCTGATGCAGTTAAGTAAACCCTTATACAGAGGGGAATAATTCACTGGGATGCTAATGTTCCTGAGGTGTTGATCAAGACTGATTATCCAAGTAATGGTAACAACGTCTTTAGTCTTGAGCAGCTCAAAACTTCTGTAACTGACAGTAAGTCTTATTCTTGGCTTTTAGTTAATGCTACAATGATAAGGTTTATCAGGCATCTTCTTTTTTTTCCTCTGAACCCAGAAATTTGTTTCTACAACTTAGTTACTAGAGTACAATGTTTTGGGTAAAGTACAATTGCTTGGTGCATTGAGATTTTTAATTTAAATCCAATTTGATGTTTGATTTTTTCTAATCCTTTATGTAATGTCCCAAATTTTGATTAAGGGCTAATGATAATTATTGAGAATATTTTGTGAATTAAAGCTTGAATTATTATGGGTTATGTGGCAATTTAAGTTAATATGCCATAATTAGTGGAATAATTGAAAGAATGGAAAATTATCGGTCAATTAGTCAGTGATTAATGAATAAATTAATTACTAACTAAGAAAAAATGAGAAGTATGATTAAATGGCTAATGGAATTGGTTAGTGTAACTAAGTGGAGGATTAATGGAGATTGTATGTGAGAGTGACACATGGCAAGCCTACATGATGGTGGAGTGTTTGAAGAAGTCAACATGTTAAGTTATCATTTATTTCTCTCTCCCTTTTTCCTTCAAATCGGCTGAGCATGTATGGAGGGATTGGAGTAGTTGTTTCTTCATCATTTCACCTTCTTCTTCAAGCTTCCCCCTCTCTCTTTTCTCTTTATTTCGTCCTCCATTTCTGCAGAAAAAAAGAGGAAGCTCCAATGTAAGTTCTTACCATTTTGATCCTCTTAATGACCTCTAATGGAAAAACTCTCTTCTACAATGTTGTTCCTTATTTTGAGAGCTTCAATTTCATGGCTTTAGATTTGTCATTTGGTGGTGTTTGAGCTCTCAAGGAATTTTGGAGTTTGGTGAATCAAGGAACTCCTTTGGAAAAGTTGTAGAGGTGAGTAAGACAAACCTTTCCATATAGGTTTTGTAGCCATTGGTTGAGTTTGGATTTTTTTTGGAAATTTTTCCTAATTTTTGAAAATTAGAATCTTATGGTGTTTGAGTTGTTGTTGTCATGGATATGGTATTTTGAGATGTATCTTGGATAGATAGAAGTTGATTGGAAACTTAGGTTGAAAAGTTGCAAGTTTGGTCAGTGAAAAACTCTGTGCTGGCAGTGGTTTTGCATAGAAGTTTTAAAATAGCAAATGGCATTGGAAAATTCTGAAACTTTTCCGTTTTAAATTTTACATGCCAAACTTCAAAATGGATACATAATTTATGTCATTTCAATTTGTGAGCTAGAAGTTATGACTGTCCAAAGTTTGATGTTAAATCTGGGATCAATTCTGAAGTAGTGTGGACATTTCTTGAATTCTGTATTTGTGTGGTAATTTTTGGTAATGGTCCATATTTTTCAAGTAAATAGGACTTAAATAGCTTTCAATAGACTTTAGGATCACCTCATTTCGATTTTTCTAGAATTAGTTATAATTTTTGGAAGCTAAGGCACAAAAGTTTAATTTTTCCAATTTTTACCTAAACTTTCGGCCAGCAATGTTTTGAGGGGTAAGAGCTGGATTTTTATGAAATAGATGATTCCATTGGATTCAGTGGGTAAAAATAGGTGGGGTTACAGTTGGGCACTTTTTCGGTGGAGGCCGAAAAAGCATAATTACGAAAACGCCACTGAAATCGATAAATAAGGGTTGTCAAGGGTATTTTCATAATTTAACAGTGAATTTGGTGATTTTGAGCCCAGAAATGGGTTCCTTGGACAAAAATACATCAGAATAGCCTTGGTCAAAATTTTAGGAAAACGTGCCATCGGGCCGGGTACGGCGGGGCCCGAGGGCATTTTGGTAAATTTTCACCATAAGCTAATATAACCACAAGAAATACTATGAAAGAGTCTAAAATAATACTTCAATAGGTTATGACCTAATTCTTATACATTTAATATTTTAGGATTGAGTTGGAAGCTGGAAGCGGTATGTTTTACGAGGCACACTAAAAAGGGTGGTTTTTGAGATAGTACTTCCCAACCCTTTAGGCTGTTATTTGGGCTTTTAGTAGCCATCTAAGGGACTTTAATTATAACCAAATCTAAGTGTTTTGAAGTCATTTGAGTATTGGATTAAGTGATAGCGTTTCGTCTTTAATTATGACTATAAGATTTGATATTTGCCCGGAACGTAGAAGGCCTACGCCTGATCAAGGATGGAAAGAACAAGGTAGTGACACTTTATCCTATATCTGTGTAATGCATTGCTTGTATGTATTAATCATTGAATGAGCAAGGGGACGGGGTGGTAAGCTCGGCCTTGAATATTGTTGAGGGGACTTGGTGAGATCCCGGCCTTGAATATTGTTGAGGGGACGTGGCGATAGCCCGGCCTTGAATATTGTTGAGGGGACGTGGTGGTTAGCCTGACCTTGAATATTGATATGCTGCATTATGATATATACTTACTTGCTATGTTTAATTATGCATTATATACGTAAACTATTACTACTGGGATTCTTTTGAATCTTACTCTTTCCAAATAACATTTTTAGCCAGGGCAAGTGGATATCGAGACAAGCAAGTGAACAAGGACGACTAGGATTTTGGTTTTTGGTTATCATTTAGACAATTGTATGTATATATTGGATTGACCATAGGTTTGTAGTTATTGTGTAATCCCCGGTATGGGAAATTGAGATGGGCGATGAAGCCTTATAAAACTCTTGGATTTAATGATATTATCCCTGGTGAATGTCGGGAATTTTGTTAATACTCTAATATTGTATATGTGACAAACCGAACAGGCCAATTGTTTTTATTTAAAAAAATGAATGGAAATCATATTGTACAAATGTGGCAAAAAGTTTTTAATTATCCTGAATCTCTTATTCAATTATAAAATGTATTTAAACACTAATAACGGCCTTGATGACGGCGGGGGTTACACTTTACATTATAGAAAATAACTAACATTTCGTACTACATAAGTGCTTGTAGGGTTGAGATTCTTGGTTTTGCCTATAGCTCTTAACACTACATAAAAGTTTTACGATTGAATAATAGAAGAATTCACTCCAGTTGTGATAGACTTGATCCTGCAAAAAGTCAAAGGAATTTTGCTTTCTTGGGTTCCATAAGAGGTTCAACAAAAAAGAAGATACATTTGAAGAAATATTTGCAAATTAATATTTTCAAGAGTAGAACTTCAGAAGGAATTAATGCCGAAAGCTAGAGAGTTTATTCAATTTGGGTATAACCTATCTAGATTGCTATTTATTTCTTTTCAAGGAAGAAAGTTACCATCCTCATGGCATGTTCAATATGCTATAAGGGCTTTTAAAGAGATTTGAGTAGGAAAGTAAACAAGAATTGGTCTTGAAGAACTAGAACATTTGGGGCCAAAAACCATGTTTGGTACGTAAGGGAAAATAGATAAAATTTTATTACAATATTTGTTTGATAGGATTACTAATATAATGCCTTTCAAACTTTAGCATGCTTAAGTTTTTTCATCTAAATCAAACATAGCAATCATGAACAACTATGTCCTCTTACTCCTTTAATCATGGTCATAAGATGTTTATGTTCAAATTTTTAGAATATGTTCCAAAGACTTAAAATGTTGATGTTTTAATTATGTAAGTACTACTTGACACCCATCTTTAGTATATAAATGAAGTATGGAAGAAACCTATTAAATTGTTTGTGGGAATTTAAGTGGCTATATATCATGGGGGCTATATGTTGTTGCTGCTTTTTGATTATTTCTTTTAACCTCATCATTTCACGACATTCTTTTATAAGAAAATCACCAGCTCCTGCTTGATTAATAACTGAAGAGAAGCTTGTTATATCCCATGTTTTGAGTGCATTCACAATATCCATTTTTAGAAAAAAATTAAAACAATGCATAGCTGAACATTTTTAGAAAGACAGTGCACACAGTCCAACAAGTGTATTGTTTCTAGTGTATTGTTTATTGTGTGGGAAGAGGATGATTATGATTTTCGTCAAATTTAGTGATTTTATACTTTTGATCAATAGGAGATACTACCATTCTTGCCAGACACTTGGTCCTTGTCTCTGTCCGGAGCTTAGAAGAATATGTTTCTTGTTTTCCTTTTATTCGAAGACCCTCCTTAGAACATACATATCTACATGTGATAAGTGAACCATCCTTTCGACTTTTAGTGTCATTATATTTTCTGAGCCCAAGGCCAGTTCTTTTAACATAATCTTTCCAAAAACTCCATGCTTCTTCCCAGCTTCAAAACTCCCTTCCAATTTTTGGTTTCAATTCATCCTCCATTGTAAAATTTCTATACACAGTAAAACCATAATACATTTAACAAATATCATATCTTCATTTAAAATAAAATCAAACCTAAAATTATAATCTCATACAGTAGTATTTTGCAGTGACCAGTTGATAGAATGAAAATCTAAAGCTAAAATTATAATCTCATGCATCAAAGCTAAAATTCCTATATGAAAATCAAACAATAAGTATATAATATATATTAAAGAGGAAGTAAACTAATGTCATCAACATTTAAAAGAAAATCTGAACAGGACGTGCTAAAAGCTACATGGAGTAGAAAATTGGGTTAAAGCTTTATGCTTTACCCAAAAAAAAAAAAAAGCTATAAGGGATAGACTAGTTTAAAAAGAATTACCCCTTTCTTCCTTCTTTAGCTAATCGCATATTTCCATCTTCTTCTTCTTCTCTTTTTGTTGATTTTGTTCCGATCCATTTCTTCCATCTTCTTCTTGTTACCTGTCTTGCAACAATACTTCTCTTCCTGCTTCCACATCTATTTCAAACCAGTCTCTTCCTTCTTCCTCCTCCATTATAGCACAATCCATCTTTTGGGTTTTGGTTTAAGCTAGGAGGGAAATTTAGGAGAGGCCAATTGAATATAGGTGAAGGAGTTAGGACCTGATGAGATGAGAAGAAGAGACAACACATATGGCCATGATTTGTTTTCTATTAATGGCTCAGATCTCTCCATTAAGCAAAATGATGTCATTTGGGTGATAAGAAATTCTCTTTTCATTTGGCCGGTGAGCCTGGAATGTGGACTCTCTGAAAGGTCGAGACTCAAGAGTGAGTTTCATATTGCACCAGCAGGGTAAAATTATCCATTTTGTCCTATAATCAACCAATATTCTTGAGCCTAATAACACATCGGTGAAATTAAGTCATCCATAATAATCCACTTGGACTTGAAAAACTCAACTTCCATGACAAACGCCAACTCTCACCTTGATGAAAACAGCAGGGTAAAAGCTCTTTTGTGAAGAACTCTAACTCTCGCCCTGACGAAATTTGTGATCGTCCTTGTTGTAAAACCTCTTGTGCCATGTCATGACCTAATCTCGAGAAACTCCATGACATTGCGTAACATTGACAAGTTCCTTTGTATCCTATGATGAGCTTCTTCTTTTTACTGTTTCTACACTTTGGTTTGTTGCAAACACATATGATTTGGTAGATCCCCATTTTTGTTTTGTTTGTTCATTCTAATCTTTCATACTATAAACAACGCATTCATCACCTCCATTGTCCTCTAGTTTCTCAGCCTCGTGTTCCCATTGTTGATGATGATGACTCCTTCCAGTTTGGAACAACCTCTTTCACCTCGTGTTCACCAGCATCCTCAAGTGCTTGTCGATTTGTGTCTTTGAAGTTCAGAATATCATCTCTTCCGATTATGCGGTAGAAGCACACCTCTCCTTCACTCCACATTGTTGGAGAAGGTTGAAGATGATGATCTCAAGTGATGATCTCCTCTCTATGAAGAAGATGATGAACAATGGAAAATGGTAGTTTCTCAACTGATTCTCTTTTTAAAATTTCTTTTATCATTTAGTTATCTATGCTTCAAGAACCATAGTTAGCTTGCTTAACAATAAAGCCACATCAACATAATTGGTGGTGTTAGTGCTACATCATCATATTTAACATCGCTAAGGTAGTGTTAGTACTACATCATCATATTTAACATTGCCAAGGTTTTTATGAAATTATAGGAACTAACATTTTGAAGGGAAGGAAACTTGTGGGACCAAAATTTATTATTTGAAACTATAAAGACCAAAATTAAAATGTATACAATCTATAAGCACCAAATATTATACGGAAAATATTTATGTCAAATTTCTTATATGCATTTTTTCAAATTCTCTAATCATTCCTGACCATGTATCTTATTTTTGAATTATTATCATTTAACTATAAACTCATATAAAAAAATAAAACACATGGTTATATATATATATATATATATATATTTTGTTAGTAAACACATGATTATATATAATTGGAGATTTTGATGTAATAATAAACGTTGTTAGCTAACAAATAAGCGATTATTGGTCTGTGACATAACGTACATTATATTTGGAATGAGATTCAGTGAGCAAGATTTTAGAAGTATTCTTTAACAAATCGGATATTATGATTTATCCATTAAATAATCTAATTGAATATAAAGTTAATGACAAATTTTAGTGTTATAATACGAGATCTCTTTGGAACAATGAATGTAATAATATTCTTGTATTTGATGCTCCCGCGATGCGTGGGGAAGGTGATTACTCGTTGGGTATGAGAGTGAAGAGAAAATGATTCTTGCCGATAAAAAAAAAGAGAGAAAATGATTCTTGTCCGTAAGCTTTTGAGCGCTTCGCCTTGCTCACCGTTCATGAATTCTGCGTGCGCCCCTCCCTCTCGGAACAATCTTTAGACCCTTTCTTTTTCTCCTCATCTTCTCTCTCAACTGGAATGCACATTCTCATATTATCTCTCTCTTTGGTCTGGTTCGATTACCAACCCTTCATTTTGTAACTGCAAATAATTTTCGGCAATCATCCTACTAGAATCATGGATGATCGAATTGAAGATGATGGTAAGGAGGCCTTGGGCGGGTTGAATTCTCTTCCTCCTCACCGCAAAGCACATTCCTATAGTCAACATCATAGAGTTGTCTCTAACCATAAACGCCACCAAGAAGTCCGCAATCATAGTCTCGATGATGATTGTTTATCCCATAACATCGAATATTTTTACGACTCTGGGGATGACGACTTTTTCCCCAATTCCTCTAGTAACCCGACTGGCATTGATGAGGATCTTGACCAAAGACCTGGCATGGACATTGGTAGTGGTCCTGACGATTTAACACCATGCCATCCATTGCCAGAACATATCGCGAATGGTGGTGAAAATGGGATCTTCAAGGTTCCAATACGAGCAGCTGTTCATCCTGGCCGTCCGCCGTGCCTCGAGTTAAGGCCTCATCCACTGAGGGAGACTCAGGTAGGAAAATTTCTCCGTAACATCGTTTGTACAGAAGAGCAGTTGTGGGCTGGTCAAGAAAGCGGGGTTAGGGTGTGGGAGTTTCAAAATGCTTTCGCTCCTGGTTGCGGTCTTGGCGAGAAGGTAAGAAGGGGTGATGAGGATGCAGCCCCATTTTATGAATCAGCAGACACCCCTCCCACAATATGTTTGTCTGTTGACAATGGAAATAGATTGATTTGGAGTGGTCATAAGGACGGAAAGATTAGGTCTTGGAAAATGGATCAACCTTTCGGTGCCCCCTTTAAGGAAGGCCTTTCTTGGCAAGCACATAGGGGTCCTGTTCTTGCCTTGGTCATAAGTTCGTTTGGTAAGTAGTTATTGTTTTCCACCTTTTCCCCTTTGATATTTAGCGCATATTGGGTCCTATAGCCCAGAATCAGAAAAGTAATTTGAAGCATGTCATGTAGATGTTTTTTTTTGCCCTTTTGCTTTTAGCTCGAACGTGATATCATCACTCTTAAAGTACAGCTCTAGTTTTGACTTAGTGGTTCATGTTGCTTTAATCCAGGTGATATATGGTCGGGTTCTGAAGGAGGTGTTATTAAGGTCTGGCGTTGGGAATCAGTTGAAAAATCTCTGTCTCTGTCTCCTGAAGAAAGGCGTATGGCAGCCTTACTTGTGGAAAGGTCATGCATCGACCTCAAAAGTCAAGTCACTATTAATGGGGCCTGTAGTATATCTTCTCAAGAAGTGAAGTGTTTGTTGTCTGATAATGTTAGAGCTAGAGTGTGGTGTGCGGGGCCATTATCCTTCTCATTATGGTATGCTTCTTATTCTAACATTGTATTATTGAGGTTGATACACGTATTTGGTTTTTAAATTTTGATTTAATGTGCATTATATTTTTATAAAAACACGTTCCATAAGGAATTGACAAAGAAATAGTTTTTCTAATATTTATTTCCAGCTGTCAAGTGCCTGCAACTAGGATGCTTTCTTAAGTGTTTTATTCTACGTGTAAATACACCTGACACTTGAGGTACTAAATAAAAGTTACCCTTTATAGGGATGCTCGTACAAAGGACCTTTTGAAAGTATTTAACATTGATGGTCAGATGGAAAATCGAATTGACACGTCGTCCATGCAGCAAGATCAAGTTATAGAAGATGAAATGAATGCGAAGTTTATTTCTACCTCAAAAAAGGAGAAATCCCAAGGGACTAGTTTTCTACAACGATCACGCAATGCTATAATGGGAGCTGCAGATGCGGTCCGTCGAGTCGCAACCAAGGGAGCAGGAGCATTTGTTGAAGATACTAAGAGAACAGAAGCTTTTGTCCAAACAAATGATGGAATGATTTGGAGTGGATGTACAAATGGCTTGCTTGTACAATGGGATTGGAATGGGACCCGTGTGCAAGATTTTAATCTTCATCCCTGTGCAGTTCAGTGCCTTTGCACTTTCGGAACGCGATTGTATGTAGGCTATGTAAGTGGTATTATGCAAGTGTTGGACCTTGAAGGCAATCTAATTGCAGAATGGATTGCTCATAATAGTCCTCTAATTAGGTTGGCCATTGGCAATGGTTATGTTTTTAGTTTGGCTACTCATGGTGGCATCCGTGCATGGAATGTTGCATCACCAAGTCCTGTTGACAACATAGTAAAGGCTGAATTAGCTGGGAAACAACTGGTATACACTAGACGACATAATGTCAGAATTTTGATTGGCACTTGGAATGTTGGTCAAGGAAAACCATTGCAGGATTCGCTTATGTCATGGCTGGGTTCTGCTGTATCTGATGTAGGCATTGTAGTGGTTGGTTTGCAAGAAGTGGATATGGGTGCGGGTTTTCTTGCAATGTCTGCAGCAAAAGAAACTGTATGACCTTTAATAATATTTTTAATGATGTATTTAACCTCTAGAAGTATGTAACTTGAAATGCTTTGATAACTTTGTATTTATAGTGGAACTATTTTATAAATTGGCACTAATTTTCTAAGTGTTAACTGACGTATGTTTGTATATGTTATGGAAAATAAGCCAATATATTTGTTAAATTGAATTTAAAAAGAATGAACTTGATTCGTCATAATGTTGGTTTTGTTGACATTCATATTAAAAAATGCATTTTATAAATTCATTTTATTTGTTTATGAACATTGCCATATATATTCTCTCTTTAAAGTGTTTATTATATGCCTGTGTTGACCAATCCCAATTGTAGGTAGGGCTTGAAGGAAGTGCAGTGGGGCAATTGTGGTTGGATGCAATTGGAAAGACATTAGGAGAGGGAAAAACCTTTGAACGTATGGGTTCTAGACAGCTTGCTGGCCTGCTTATATCTCTCTGGTGAGTGATTCTCATGGAAGTATCTTGCTAGTTCATTCAATAGTAATAAACCAACTGTTTCTATTACTTTTTTGATGTTACTTCAATTATTATAGTATGAGGTGAAATTCCTTAGGGTGAGAAAGAATCTTAGGACGCATGTTGGGGACATTGATGTTGCAGCAGTCCCTTGTGGCTTTGGACGTGCCATCGGTAACAAGGTTTGTGTTAATGCCTGTCTTCACTAAAAAGTGGTCCTTTTATACAAATTAAAGAAAAAGTTTCCTTGTATGATGCGACTACAGGGCAATACATTCTGTCTGAAGACTCCATGATTTCAACCTCTTGGATTGAATTTTGAGTGGCTGAATATTTATTTTATGCTTGAAACACTTTCTTAATCTATATGATGCCTTCATCATCACACATTTTCAGTCAATGAAAAAGGTAGAACGAAATTTAAAGATTTTAGATGACATCCTTGATTCGAAGAAATAATGACAAGATGGAAAAGTAGAGAAGAAAATAATATTTATACTGAAAAATAAATAGGGAGCAGAAATTTCTTCCCATGTATCATGTTACTTGATGTCTTATCTCATTTATAAGCAAACTATTGTGGTTGCATACATGCACTTTGTAGGCCATAATGGTTTTGCTTAATTTATCATTTCAGACAATAATCAGTATGTGGACTGTGGTGCTTTAACATTATTTACTGATAATAGTGACTAGCATAATAATCAATGAAAAAATGGTTTGGTTTTTGTTTTTCTCCATTAATTTGGGACAAAATGATAGGGATCAAGGTAGTATGGGATGCCAAAATCCCATATCGAGTAGTATGAGCTGTTTGATGGGTACTTAAGTGCATTGGCTCTCCCACCTCAACAGCTAGCTTTTAGGGTGTGATTCTCTAAGGTGCTTGGGTGCTTATTATTTGGTATCAGAGCTAGTGGCTATTGGATCGGAGAGGGCTATCTACGGAGGGTTCTGACCGGAGGGGTTGATCAGCAAGTGGCTGAGTGAAGCGCTGAGTGAAGTGCCGTAGAGTGGAGCTGGTGAGACATCGGCTTTTCGGGGAGGTGGTATTGATAGGGACCAAGGTACTATGGGTTGCCAAAGTCCCACATTGATCTCGGCGGCTTTCCGGGGAGGGTATATTGATAGGGACCAAGGTAGTATGGGCTGCCAAAGTCCCACATCGAGTAATATGGACTGCTTGATGGGGTACTTAAATGCCTTGGCTCTCCCACCTCAACAACTAGCTTTTGGGGTGTGGTTCTTTAAGATGGTTGGTGCCTATCTGGCAGCCCATACTACCTTGGTCCCTATCAATACATCCTCCCCGGAAAGCCGACGTCTCGACAGCTCCACTCTACGGTGCTTCACTCAGCCACTTGATAATTTCTTTTACTTTGAGCTTTGGAATTATCTAATTTGTCAGAATGAGGCTAAAATTCTTCTTTATTAAAAGACATATTGCCTTGATAATTTCTTTTACTTTGAGCTTTGGAATTATCTAATTTGTCAGAATGAACATTGATGAGGCTAAAATTGATCAAGCAGGGAGGTGTGGGTTTGAGAATTAGAGTCTATGATAGGACAATGTGCTTTGTGAATTGTCATTTAGCCGCACATCTGGAAGCAGTTAATCGACGCAATGCTGATTTCGATCACATCTTTCGAAATATGGTCTTCAGTCGCTCATTCAACCTACTTAACACTGCAGCTGGTATGGTGCCATACCTGTTTTTGTGTTGCTCTCTAGCCTTCTTGTCGTATTTATTTTGGCTGCTCTACTCTTTTGGCTTTCCCTTGATCCTCTCTGCTACAGCTGGTGTTTCAACTGCTGTTCACATGCTTCGTGGTGCAAACGTGAGTATTTTTCTTTCAACCATAAATTTTTAATATTTCTTTCAATCAATATTCTCATCATTATAAAGAATATGAGGGGAAAGTTATAAACAGAGCTAAAGGAAATGTGATAAACATAGGTGGTAAGTTCCAACTTACATATTCATATTATTTAAAGTAGATGTACAAGACAAATAAGGTATGGCTAATAATTATAAAATCAAATCATCCTAAGCAGCCACAATCATCCTAATTATTTACAGTCAAGGATAAATCGAGTTTTAATCAACAGTTGGAGCATATATGGCATATGCGCCAAGTTTGTTGCAAATATAAGAAACACGGTTCGTCTCATGCTTTTATGAGAACATTGGCTAGTTAATCAATGAAGTTTAGTGGAAATGGTTCTGGATACAATCTTCTCTCTCTCTATTTTTTTTATAAACACAACCTTCTCTTTTATAAATGACAATCAACTTCAAATTGAAGTGTACAGCAGCTTGATTGTCACACTTCAATGTTGTTATATCATGATCTCCAAATTGAAGTTCTTAAATTAATTGCTTCATCCGCTTAAGCTCACATACTGCCAATGCCATGGCACAATATTCAACTTCAGTTCTGGATCATGCCATAACATATTGTTTTTTGCATTTCCAAGAAATATGCAAACCAGTAGTGGGTCGACAATTAGTAGGTGTTCTTGCCCAGTTTACTTCACAGAATATCTAACCACTTGGGAGTGCTTGTGATCCTCATGGTTGCCAAGTGCTCCTTGGATACTCAAGATTTGTATCACTACTAACCAAGAACTAGTGTATGGTGATTGTACGAATTGACTCCTTACAATCATAGTAAAAAGATGTCTAGCCAAGTGATTATTGGATAGTTTACCTTTTCAGCTAGTTCTTGATATCTACAAGGATCCATTAAAGGTGCCCTATCCTGGCAGAAGGATATGTTAGGATCCATTTAAGTGTCAATTGATCAACATTCCAACATGTTGGTTTTTTCAAGAATATCTAGTGCATGCTTCTTCTTAGAGATCAGCACTCTAGCACTAGATTGAGCTGTCTCAGTGCCTTATAAGTACTTCAATTTGCCTAAACCCTTGGGCTGAAAATGATTGAGCAAGTGTTGTTTAAGTTGAGAAATTCCTTCAAGATCATTGCGTCTGATGATGATATCACCCTTATTGACAATTAGATACTTATAGAGATTATGATTTCAATGCACATAAAATAAGTAGTGGTTAGTTTCACTTTTAAGAAATCTAAAGTATTCCATAATGCTTCCAAAACACCCAAACCAAGCCCAGGGTGTTTTAGTTCATAAATAGAATGATATAACTTGCTTGCCAAGACAAACTCGCTTTAAGCAACAAATCTAGGAGGTTGCTCCATCTTAACTTGTTCTTCAAGATTATCATGAAGAAAGGCATTTCTTACATCAAGTTGGTAGAGGCTAGTGTTTAATAGCAGCAATAGATAATACGAGTAGCATACAAATAGAAGCAATTTTAGCCAAAGATCAGCATATAGCCATTGGCAACAAGATGTGCTGTCAAGGGGTCATCAACAATACTATCAAGGCTAAGCCATTAGACTACATACCTCCATTCCTTATATCATCACTTATCCCTGCCCAAGGTGAGAGAGAGCATCCTTTGTAGTTTTATAGGATAGAAAGAAGACTAAGAGGAAACAAAGGCATAGTAGGGCAATGAAAGATCATGGTAACTCAAAATTGTAAACAAGATGGGGGTTATGAGAAGAATGAAACTGCCTTTGTGAATAGCAACATAGAAGCCATCATTTGCAGGCAGAATTGGAGCCGGAACAGGTGTATATATGTGTGTGAATAATCACGAACATCACAATATTTGCTGGAGGTAGTGATTGGGCTGATGCAAAAAAACGAGTATACTTGGAATCAACCAGGGATTCAGTATATGAGTGAATACGAAGCACCTCAAAGACAATTAGAGAATCATCAGTAGGTGAAGCTGAACAAAAGCGTTCGGATTCAAAGAGAGTAACATTAGTGGCTTTGTAGTATTGAAACACAGGTAACCTTTTTGAAGGAAGGAGTTGCCCAATGAAATGCATTTAATGAGTTAGTTGCACTACTACTCGTAATAGCATATGTTATATCGATTTGTTGAACTCCTATATCAATGATCAATCTTACCTACAAAGGTGTTCATGTTAGTTCATGTTAGTTGTGTCTTACTGCTTCAGAACGAACATCTTAATAACCATAGCATGAGTAAACTTGATATCATTAGTATACAAGGACTTGGCCTTTTGCCAAAACGTGTAAATATCTTGTAATGGTGAAGATGTGCCATAGCTTATGCTCAAGTAGCATTCATGTTCATCTTAGTTATAGTACGTAGTATAAGACAAGGAAACAATGGCTAATAATTACACAATCAAATCATCTTAATCAATCATGATCATCTTAATTATTTACAACAATGATACATCAGATGAAAATCAACACATCATAACAATTGCAAAGCTTTCAATACTTTGCAGGTTGGTGGTGTCAACTCTGAGGAAGCGAAGCCTGAATTATCCGTTGCAGACATGGTGGTATTTTTTGGTGATTTCAACTACCGCCTTTTTGGTATATCTTACGATGAAGCTAGGGACTTCGTTTCTCAAAGGTGCTTTGACTGGCTTAGAGAAAAGGATCAGCTGAGGGCAGAGATGACAGCTGGAAAAGTTTTTCAAGGAATGCGAGAGGCATTCATCAAATTTCCACCGACTTATAAATTTGAGAGGCATAAAGCAGGTTTAGCAGGTAAATATTGATAAGTAATTACTTTTGGTACCTCTTTTTTATATAAACTTGTTACCTTGCTTCTAATTGCTAAATGTGCATAACAGTTTCAGTGTAGTGTATTGTCAATTTTTTTATTATTAACCATGATTGATGGAAACCGATGATGTGGCTCACTGGAAATATAATGCCCATGTCAATTACTTTCATGGCAAACACAAGATGACAGGTGAACTTCATTGAGATTCCTGTGTAACACGTAATTCATGAAGCTATCAAAAACGGGACCAAATTGAAAGCAAAATCACAGTATAAGCCTATAACGACTCAAGAAGTACTTGATCCAAACTTGATCTAAACAAGCATATATATATATATATATATATATATGCTTGTTTAGATATTGTATAGGCAGGATCTCAGGAGGTCTGTGATTACAAAAAGGATTATCCAATCTAATCAAATTATCTTTATTATTAACATTTCAAGTTGCATTGGGGATTTCCTTTGTTATCTCTTAGAAATTGATAATTGCGAAGCTTCTACATAATCTCAGGTTATGATTCTGGAGAGAAAAAGCGTATTCCTGCTTGGTGCGATAGAATAATATATCGTGATAATCGCTCCCCTTCAGCAACATCTGAGTGCAATCTAGACTGCCCTGTGGTGTCATCAATTTTGCAGTATGTTTTGTGGATTGTCGCTTTGTGCTATCCTCTTTTTTTGGGAAAATTGCACTCAAGTCCCAAGGAAGAAGAGAAATGAAAAAATAGTCCTTTGAAATTGTAAAATGGAAAAATGGTCTCATTGACAACTTCACGAGCGGGTCATTGACAACTTCATGGGACCATTTTTTCATTTTGCAATTTCAGGGATCATTTTTTCATGTTCCTTTTTCTTTTGGACTAGAGTATAATTTCCCCTTTTTTTTCCTTGTTGCAATTTGTCACCATTCAAGCTATTTACAGGTATGATGCATGCATGGATGTGACTGATAGTGATCATAAACCTGTTCGGTGTAAATTTAATGTCAAAATTGCTCATGTTGATAGATCAATAAGAAGAAAGGAGTTCGGGGAAATTTTGACGTCCAATGAAAAAATTAAATGTATGCTTGAAGAGAATTTTTATGTTCCAGAAGTCTCCATCACCCCGAATTGTATAGTTCTTCAAAATAAGGACGTATCGTTGTTGCGTATAACTAACAGAAGTATGAAGGATAAAGCTATATATAAGATCGGTTGTGAAGGCCAATCTACCGTTAAGAATGACGGGGAAGCGCTTGATTTTAGCCCAAGAGGTGCCTTTGGCTTTCCTAGATGGCTTGAGGTACTTCTCTCTCTCACCCGCACACATAATCTAGTCTGAGAAACTGTTTTTTGCGATTCTGGGAGGAAATCGTATTAATTAAATTAGGTTTACATCAACACCGTAGTCGTGCATTGATGTTAAGAATGTGACCAATTTATGGTGCCCCCTCGTACTTCTGTCCTGGCTGGTCAAACTATAGTTGACTAATTGGATTCGTCTTTGTTGGGATTGAAACACTTACTAGAACCAACCTTCTTGGTTGTAGCTGATGTTCCAATTGACAACCATGTTCTTTTATTTTATTTGATTGTCTTTAAATTAGGTCATACCAGCTGCTGGCATAATTAAACCTGAGCAATACGTAGAGGTCTCAATACGACATGAGGACTTTCATGCCTCGGAAGAAATTGATGGCATATCGCAGAACTGGAGGTCTGAAAACCCGCGAGATAAGGAAGTAATTTTGGTTGTTCATGTTCAAGGCGGTTCCTCAACCCAAACTTGTAGTCATAAAATATCTGTGCGCCATTCCTTTTCAGCTAAGTCCGTTCGAGTTGACTCAAAATCCGACAGTGAAGGTTGAAACCAAGCAGACTGAATAATCAAACGGTTTTTTACAATTCAGCGATTCCCTGTAATTGACTTTTCATGAAGTCCAAAGCTTTCGGAATGGAAAAGTGTGGACAATATATCTGATGCATCTGCTTTTATCGTGGGTGACAAAGCTATAACTAATGATCTTCCGCACTTCTCTAATTTTTTTATATTATCATTCGTTATCTGGTTTGGGGTTTGTGGTCATCCCTCGAACTCAAATATCTCTTTTAGGACTCAAACTCCCCCTAATTTCTACTTCATGCAAATGCAAAAGCTTGTAATGCCCTACCAATAATAATTTAATTACAATAGCTGTTCTTAGGTTACAGAATCAATTTATAGTCATTCCCATCTACGTAGAAAGGGAAATTGAGGTGTGTTGAGACTAAAGGGTCACATTGAAACATAGAGAAAATATTAGTATTATTGATTCTTAAGATAAATGAGAGTACAAGGAGGTTTTTATATAGGCAACTGCAGGAATAGATTAGTTCTAACCCGAAAATCTATTATAATCTAATCAAATAAAATCAAATCATAATATCTTAAAGATATAATCCTAATAAATGCTAAATGATATCCCTAATAATAATAATTAATTAATATTTCTAAACTTGATATTCTCAACACTCTCTCTCAAGCTGGAAGCAGTTTGCACGTGCAGCAACTAATCTTCAAGAAAATAATGTTCCATAGCCTAGAACTCGAACAACAAAGGATGAGGTAATAATTTACTAGCTTCACCAGGAGCTCGAACAACAAAGAGTACCAAACCAGAGTAGAAGCTATAACAAACGGTCTCACAAGGGACCAAACCACAACGGACCAAACTAACAACGAATGGTCTCACAAGGAACTAAAACAATAACGAATGTCCCACTAGGGACGAACAACAAACAGTCTCACCAGAGACCAAAACAACAAACGGTCTCACAAGGGACCAAAGCAATAACGAACGTCTCACTAGGGACGAATACCAAATAGTCCAATACTCCAAACGTCTCACCAGGGACAAACACGAAAGGTCTCACCAAGGACCAAAATCAAAAGAATACAGCCAGAAGAAGACGAAACTCATATCCAAATATGAAACCATCAGATACGAGAACGAAACCACTAGGGGTAAAAGAAAAAACCTTAAGGCTCTGATATCATGCTCTGATATCATGTTGAGATTAAAGGATCACATTGAAGCACAAAGAAAATATTAGTATTATTGATCCTTAAGATAAATGAGAGTACAAGGAGAATTTTATATAGACAATTGCAAGAATAGACTAGCTCTACACTAAAATCTATCATAATCTAATCAAATCAAATCATAATATCTTAAGTATATATTCCTAAATTATAATATTCATATATAATCCTAATAAATACTAAACGATATCCCTAATAATAATAATTAATTAATGTTTCTAAATTAGATATTCTCAACAAGGTGAAATGTGTCCTAATTATTAATTAATTAATTAATTAATTAATTAATTAATTTTCTCAATAAGTGATATTAATTTTTGTTCATGACTTATTAATGAGTGGAGAATAAATTAGGGAAAATTCCATATAAATACCATTTCAATTATCAAAACCCATAAAAGTCTCTTATAACTTGAAAAAGACAGATAGGTGTTCAAGGACCAATTTGGGTTATTGAAGTTTAAGGCTAAAGACCAAAATGTCCCTTTTAAAATTTGTCTCACATATGAGGTGGCTGTTGTGGAAAAAGGCTACAGAAAAAAAACACAGTTGAAGGTGATGTCCGTAGAGCAACGGTGAAGGTAAAGAACGAGGCGTCAATCAAGGTTGAATTGGACAAGTGTAAGTAATTTTCTGCGAAACATAATCTATTTTAGATGAATCAGACTATAACCATCTTATCGTCATTGTTCATATTAGTGGATATTGGGTGTTGTTCGGTGGGTCTGAGGGTGCATGAATAGTAAATAGATGAGCAGTCACGTGGTGTATGGAAGCTAACTTATTTGGGGCTGTGAATGTGGGCTATGGAATGATGATGGTGCTGCGATTGTAGGTTATTTATGGTAGTTTTGGTTGTGGGTAAGTGGGTTTATATGTTTAGTAGGATTAAAGGTTCGAACTTTACGTAACTACAGCGGCATCGATAGTATGGTGTGGGTTATGTATGTCTTGGGTCTTATTAGCTGCGAGAGGGAGCATAATGAAGAGGTTAATGATTTGAAATATGTAGCATTGAGTTGATGTGATAACTAACCATTGAGTAGGTGTAAGTAGAATGAATAATCTGTAATGAAGATGTCATAAGCATATCTATACGTACATGGTGGTTGTTGTCATTACCACATCTGGTTTGTTCCCAATGCCATTACAGGATTTGTCATTACCATTACTAAATTTGTCATTAGCATTAACAATAGTAGTGAAGGCAATAACTCATTTTGTCAGGCAATAACTCACATAACTTAATTGATGATAAGGAAAAACTGTTGCCCAATCGTTTGGCTTATGTTGTTATAAGTTAGTGATTCTTGTCAAATCCATTACAGACTTTGTCAACACATTTACTATTATTGTAAATCCCAAAACGGATTCTGTTAAGAGCAGCAGTAAGTTAGTAAAATCGTTGAGAAATTATGCTGTTATGACATGGGTCTGGAGTTGGAGGTTAAATACTTAGTAAATGCTTAACTTTGTTATTAATTGGGAATAAAGTGATATTATCAAACATATTGATGAAGTAGTTAATGGTCCAAGAAGGTGTGTTGTGGGGAATTTTTTTAGTGATGAATTTTCATTGGTATGAGACTAACAATTTCATGAAATCTGATTTTTTTCTTGCAGGTTATCATGCAAGATGACATCAAATATTCAAGCAACACCTTCGTCAAAGTCACTTATATGTTTTTTCCACGTTGGGGGGGAGTTTGTAAGTAAAGTTGAAGGTGGAGTTAAATATAGTGATGAGAGTATGATGCTAAAATCAATGAAGGAGGGGATGACAAATGAAGAATTAAGAGTAATAATAGGAGAATATTTTGGTGTAGATGAGCATAGGTGCGACATTAAATACACTTTGAGCTTTGATGAAAAGATATTAGTAGATCTGATCGATGATTCTAAAATGGAAAATCTGTTTCATTATAATGATACTAGGGCACATGTATATGTAGCATGTAAAGGAAGTGATAATGAAGGAAGGGCCATAGATAATACAAAAAGGCAAGTGTCATTTTTTTTGTTACATAAAAAGTTATTTGCTATAGTGTTTTTGGTAATATGTGTTCACAACATTTATTAATATCCATGCAGGGTTGATCAATTATTGGGAGTTGCGGAGCAAATGTCGTACATTAATGATGCTTGTGTTATGAAATGAATGATGAATTTGCACAAAATAAGTGCAATGTAAGACCTCTTCTTAACCTTTCATGTGTAGTTGAGAGCACACCAACACCGATGCCAGAGATGAACTATAAGAAGTGGATGTTGTTGGTAGAAGTAAATCAAACGATTGCATATGAGGATGATTTCAAGAAGGTGCTGCAAAAATTCAATTAGTTCTTTAACTACTTTGATGAATTCAAAATGTAAAGCATTATATTCAGAAAATAATTCATCATAGGTAGGATCAGAATCAATTACCTCTTCTTCTGTTTCTTCTTGAGCAACTAGACAGATATTGGCTACTTCCTCTTCATCAGATGAGTTATCTCCCCATATGACAGATACAAAGGCTTTCTTCTTGTTGTAGAATTTGTCTTTTCTCTTTTCTTTATTCTTCTAAATCAGTTCTTGACATTCTGATTTGAAATGTTCTGGCTTTCCACATTCATAGCAGATGATGTGTTCTTTATTGCTTGTTCCTCTTTTCTGAAAGTTTTTGAATCCTTGGCCTTTCTTGTAAAACTTTCTGAATCGTTTTATGATTAGATCCATTTCATCATCGTCAAGCTCTTCTTCTTCATCTTGTTCTTATTCTTTTGCTTTTAGTGCTAGACCTCTTTTCTTCTTGTCACCAATATCATCTAGTTCTCGTTTGAACTTTAATTTACTTTCATATTCAGAAAGGCTTCCGAATAGAGAAGCAACCGATCGTATTGACTCACCTTTTGCTTCCTCAATTGCAGTGACTTTGCCTCCCAGTCTTTAGAAAGAATATTCAGAATCTTTTGTACTTGGGTATGTTGATCATAGACTTTTCTAAGTGCTGCAAGTGGATTAACAAGGTGAGTATATCTAAGTTCAAATTCAGCCATCGACTCACCTGATTTCATTCAAAGTAAATCAAACTCAGTGACCAGAGTATTGATCCGGTTTTCTTTTATTCCCGAAGTTCCTTCGTGAGCTATTTCTAAGGCTTCCTACATTTCTTTAGCTATTGGAAGTGTGCAGATTCTGAAGTACTTATTTTGACTCAAGGCACTTTGAATCATCATAATTGTCTTGTTGTTAAGTGTGATAAGTTTCTTGTCATTCTCATCATATTCTGCTGGTGTCTTGGAAACTCTCTGTGAATCTACAATATTTTTAGGTTTGTAGTTTCCACTCTCAATCACATCCCATAGCCTATATTCAGTAGCCATTACGAAGACTCTGAATTTTGCTTTCCAGAATGAGAAGTGTTCACTATTAAAACTCGGAGGTCTTGTGATAAAAGCTTCGTCGGGAAGAATTCCTTCACCCATGCTTGCCTTTGGATCCTTCTTAGGCTGTTAAACCTTAACAAGAAGACCTACGCTCTGATACCAAATGTTAGTGTAAGCGTTTCATCCAAGAGGGGGTAAATTGGGTGATACCAAAAATTTTGTTGCATATAAGAAAATTGATAGAATATTTAAAGCAGTTGAAAGCAAAGAGAAATATCACCGAAGTGTACACCGGGAGTTATATTGGTTCGGCCACAACCACTTTTTCCTACGTCTAGTCCTCAGAGCGTCTCTGAGAGCTTCACTATATTCTCCAAGATTCAGTGGGTTCTTGGTACCTCAGTACACAGCAAGTTCCTTCACCTGGACACTTGCTCCCCCTTACACGTTGTAATCAAATTCCCAATTCAAGGTGAAGGAATATTGAGTTGTCTCAATAATAAATATTAAGTTTGTAATGAAAAACTCTCTCACAGAGTAAATATATAATTACTGAAGTACAATGAATGAGTATAAGAAAACAAAGCACAAAGAGTGTATTGATCGACGTGTGATTGCTTGTTCTCAGTTGTTGTTGTTTGCTCTTTGAATGCTTCATATATATAGATGATTTGTAGTGTCCGTTGAAAGTATTTCAAATATGTTCGTTAGAGTCGCACAGTAACGGTTGACCACTCTTCAAATTTGAAAACTATCCGTTTGCAGTAGGTAGCGGTAGGTGAGATCTCGGACACTGTATTTGACTCTTCCCTTATTATATGATTTCTTCATTATTATTCTGTAAATACACTTAGAATGCTAATACAATGAAATGTTAATCATATATATAACAAAATAATAAACATACAATTAAAGTCAAGCTTTCTGACTGCCCTACTCGAGTGGCTACTTGAGTGATCATGCTCATTATTCGAGTAGTCCCTCGAGTAATCCTATCAAAAATATGGTAGAGACTAATTCAATATATTTCATAAAATATTACTCGGGTAAAACATGGAGTAAGATACATCGCAAACCTTGGAAATACCTGATTACTCGAGTCCCTACTCGAGTGGCCATGTCTTTTCTTCACAAGTTACTTGAATGAGCCCTCGAGTAAGTTTCAAATAACTCGGCAGATTACTCAATTACTCTCTCAAGTAATTGCATCAAATTCTTGGCCGAAAGTTTGCTTACCTGATTATTCGAGTGATCCCTCGAGTAATGCTTCAAATAACTCTGCAGATTACTCGAGTGCTCCCTCGAGTAATGCCTTTTTCTTACCTGGTTACTCGAGTGCCTACTCAAGTAAATTGTTGCATTTCTTGGCCGAGAGCTACTAGAAGATTTTTGACTTGGTTATTTAAGTGGCTACTCGAGTAATGCCTTATGTTTATGTTGTTACTCGAGTGGCTACTCGAGTAATGGTTTATATAACTTTGCAAATTACTCGAGTGGTTCCTCGAGTAACTTCTTCCAAATTTTGGCAATGCTTCTCTGGATGAAATTCTTCATGATTACTCGAGTAACAGCTTCCCTTACTCGAGTAGTCACTCGAGTAAGCCATTACAAAATCTGCTCATTACTCCAGTATTTAATTCAAGTAATGCTTTGCCATTTATTTACTTTGTTCAAATTCATTTGTTTGTTATCAAATCCTTTTATATCATTAATCCAATCTTTGTTATCATCAAAACATATGGGATCTAACACCAAACACTCGATTTTTTTCCCAACCACCTATTGGGCTTAAGGCTAATTTAAACCTGATTGCCCCCTCCAATTGAGACTCCAAACACACACTAAGTTTAATGGCTTTTAACTTGTTAAGCTGCTTTTGCCTTAACGCAAAATTTGGAGTTTTTCATGATTGGCTTATCTAAAATTATTGGATCTGGCTTCAACAACGATGGCGTTGAACTTTTTTTTTTTTTTTTTAAGAAAATGGTGTCCAATATTATGAAATATTTTTCTGGACTTATCTAGTAGCTTAAAATGTTTTTTAAGTAGCATGCAGTATCATAAAATAATTTTTAGTGCTTTTAACCCCTAAAAATATTTTTTCAATTGTATCAAGTGTGTTATCAGACTAATTGCAATTTTACCCTTAATTTACTTTTTCAACTCCAAAAATTATTTTAAAATATTTTTTTGGTGCTTTTAATTCTTTAAAATATTTTTTCAGTTATACCTAGTCTTAGGAGACTGACAACAATTTTACCGTTAATATATATTTTTTCCTAGTAGTAACAAGCATCCAAAATTTAAAATACTGATTTATTGATTTTCACCCTCTAAAATATTTTTCCAGTAGCATATAATATTTTAAAGTAATTTTTAAATTATTTACTTGATTTTTTAAAATATTTTTCCACCTACTCTTTCTTACCATTATTGTAAAAGCCAATTATGCTAAAATCAATCCAAACAAATTCTACTTTTACAAAAATCATTTATACACCCATCAATCTAATCATAAATCATATTACACAATCTGATTGTTAAAAGTAATATTGTAAAAAGTAATATGGAAAGAAACTACTTTTACCATTGGGGTTCCAAACACACTTACATTGTATCTACCCAAATGAAAAGGTGAGACACTATTTTGCAGCACGTAAGCTCAGGGTCCAGGGGTTCTCCTGTAAGCTCGTCTTCTCACACCCAGATACTGCTCAATACCGTAGCAACTACCGAAGATAATTAAAACTGGTAGAAAATGGCAGATACAGTAAGATATATATACTGCTTTCCTTCTCCTAAAGTGCGTAAATTCTCTTGTATTCACTGTTTAAAATTTCTTGATCTGACGCATGAGACATGGATAAAGAACGAGAGCGACTCTCAGCCCTCAATTTTGTCTCCTCCATCCTATGCAAAATGACACAAAAGCACATGGAGCCAATTGTAGATAGCATTACTAGGCTTCCGATCACCGAAGCATATACAGCAAGCCATCTGGAGTGTGAGCCCACCACCACGTATGTGAGAGAAATGAAGGCAATTGAAATGAAAAGACAGGCCAACCACATGAGCTTGTTAATTACAAAAACGAGCTGCTTCTTTGCCTTCTGCTCGATCACAACAACAGATGTTTGAACAACCACAACAGCCAGAGATATGAATAATGCCAAGCTATCAAACACAAAAAATATCAGAAAACCTGCATCATTTGCTATATTTGCCTGTCCAAGCGAAAAGGCCCCTACTTTCTTCTCGACATATTGGCCCGGGACAGTGAAGATGGCTGCAAATGCAACTGTAGCGATCAGAACAGCAACAACGGTCGCAGAATTTATAGCATTGTTCAGGCCACTAATATGAAGCTTTTTCAACTTCTTCGCAATTTTCTGGACCCTCGTTCCAGTTTGACGAGTTTGCTGGAGTTGGGATTGTACATCATGCCTTATGTCACTAACTGTCTGCTTAAGTTGATTTGAGGCGTTTTGAGGTTTCTTTTGGTCGGCTGAATTAGCAGCACCAGCATCCCTTAAAATGGAGACAAGTTCTGGAGTTCCAAACTTTTCTGCAATGTCAAGAGGGGTCTCACCAGCCTTGTTAACCGAGTTCACATTGATACCTTCCATAGATAATAAAGGGCAAACATTCTGCAGTGACCAGCACCACTTCAGAATAGATACTAAAAGCCAGATTCTTTCCAAATTCTTTTTTTGTCAACTTCGTCTCACTACTGAAAAAACATATCAAAATAAAGCCAGATAGCTTTAAGTTCTTTCACAACTTAATTTTAAAAATTAATTTCTATAATCTTTCCCCTTTTCCAGTTTAATCCATTCTGCGTGCAATAACAAAATTACAACTTCCTCTGCTAATTTTGCTTTTTCCAGATCAGGAAGGCAAAATGAGGAAATACAATAATCTCTTACACCATACAACTGGGCAGGGGTTGAACTAATTAGGACTTAGTTCAAAATAGATATCTACATGCTCTCCAATGCTATGACTAGCTGATACTTTTTCTCCACCTGTTAGTACAATATATCACGGAAAATGTTTAAAACAGAAAATAATCCAAGGGCTTGCTTGTTTTGATGCGTTAGTATGGTAAACAAATCACTCACCATTGTCTGATCTTCCTAAAGTAATGAAACGAGATGAATTAACTACAAGATGAAATGTTATTAATTAAAGATATTGACAAAGGATAACTACAATCCCAAATAATAAAAGAATCTGATCCTTGATGAAGATATACTCAATATTTGTTAGGAGTTCGGCTAAGATAGGTTTATCGCATTTTCCTCAAGCTGAAGATCATATAAGCTTCAAGTTGTTACAATAAAATCCAATTCAACAAGGAAAACATATCTAAACTAGGATACCCAGATATTGCGCCAATCTTAAAATGAAAGTATATCAAGACTGGGATGCCTAGACACAGACAAGGTCCCTGATAGATAAACAAAGGCAGATCCTTGAATCTCTTGACCTAGTACAAAGGCAGAGCCTTGAATCTCTTGACCTAGTAGTCATAGCGGCCTCCTTGACATTCTACTAATTGCTCTCCTTGCTACAGTAACTAATCACAGTGACCTAGCTCTCAGAAGTCTTTGATCTACTTCTCCTGAGTAGTCTCTCTAATCGCTCTCCACTGATGATGTGCCCTACTAGGGTTGCTCAACAGGATACCCAGTAGCTTACAACTCGAGCAACAGAGCCATTTGCCTTTTTACAGTTTACAATTGTTGATAGCAACCAGAAAACTTGAACTTAAACAACTTACCAAATACTTCAACAAACAATTTATGAAGTTTTGTCAAAGAATGAACAGTAAGCTCAACAATCTATAATTGACAATAATTGTCATAGTTGCTATGTAGAACTCTGAAAACATGTTGTGGCAGCCACTCTCTTTTATTAGAAAAATCCACCGATAAAGCTTAACTAAAGATAATGATAAGGGATAACTAAGACTTCTGAACAAAAATAAACTGTAAAACTCTAGATGATAAACTAGACTTGGATAAACTCCTAATCCGTTAGGAATTTCACTTTGATAAATTTCTCAACAGCATGTTAGTTCACTCTACTATTATTGTTGTCGACCTTAAATTAAGTGTGTGCACGCTTCAGCATTTTATTTTTGCATGCCAACTTCTATCCCCCAGGAACAGCATGCATCAAAGATAATGCGCAAACATTCATTTGTCTAACATAAAGACAGAACTCCATATAAGGCAAGCAAGGCTGCCAACCTATAGAATGAATACTTATGAAAGTGAAATGAGGAAGCACCTGCAGACGCCCTTTCTTTGTGGCAACATGCAATGCTGTATTTCCTTTATTATCCTCCAGACCCAAAATAGATGGGTCAGGTTTTACCAATTCTAGCAGAATTTCTTCATTTTGGCCTTTGACAGCCATGTGCAACGCAGTTTGACCTTTCTTATCAGTCCTAAATCCAGTGCTCGGATCCTTGTCCAGTAAGGCTTTCACAATTTCCAAATGCCCCATTCTAGCTGCAGAGTGAAGAACAGTCTTTCCATTGTTCCTGGCTATTTTTGCAAGGTTTGAATCTGATTCCAAAAGGAGGTTAACCACTTCAATATGACCCTGGATTGCAGCCGTGTGTAAAGCAGTTGAATTGGACAAATCTGTGGTCATGGCCAAGTTAGGGAAGGAATGTAGCAGTTCTCTCAATACCTCTGCAAGATTATTTTTCTCAGTAAGAGCTATAGTTAGGGAAATGTAGTAACAGACATGCCAGTGCAACAATGTGTAAAAAATATCCTCAGTACTCGCTTGGATTTAGAAATCAACAAAATGACCTGAAAGACCAAAGCAGAAAAATTATTCGCGACAAATTTCCGGTTTAAAAATAACAAATAGCTTGAACTTTTTCAATTACACCACAACTTGAGTAAATTACTAATAAGTCGCCACAATCGTACAATTTTCCTAACAAGGAAAAATGGTTATCATGGAAATCTCCTAGATGAACCAAAAGTGAACACATTCACATTGCTGCTTAACTAAGCAAAACCAGGATTATGGAGTAATATTTGGCCATTTGGAATTCCGGATTTGGTTTGCATCTTCAACTAAGAAGCAATAGTTCTTCTCTCACACATAAATGAGAGGGAAAGAACGAGAGCGTGTCTGAAATATTTAGGGTATTATAATATTAGATTGAGGAACAGCGCAACACAACCTCGAACACAATTAAAGCACAAAACAGTATTTTAAAATTTTGAGAAACTATTTGACTTCATATTTCATAAGAAGGTAAATAATAAATGGAGCTATTGGCCATTAGATACAATAGACAAATTTAGCTAAGGTTTTTGTAGGAACAAATGAAGGGGTGATAAGCGGCCGTAGAAAATAATGAGACGTGACCTTTTTCCCATTCAATAAGGGGCAAGCAGTAAGCGCAGAGAAACTAGTATAATGCAGGATTAGTAAAAATGTTTCCAGAGTAGGATTAAGTACTCTCATTGACCTAGTAAAACCATTGACAAGAAAGCACTTAATGTGCATTAAAAAACTTAAAAGGACGATGCGCCAAACCGTGATGCCGAATGCCATCATCTTACCAAGATGACCCTGCTTTGCGGCGACATGGAATGGATCATAGCCATTTCTAGCTGCAATAGACGCAATTTGCAGGTCCAAGTGCTTCAATATCTCGCTTACCACTAAATCATACCCATGCTCTGAAGCGACATAAAGAGGTGTCTCCCCCTCCAGATTCTGGTTTGACAACAAATCCTTTGACTCGTTATCGTCACAATTTTGAATTATCTCCTTGACTCTATTCAAGTTACCGGCGCGAGCAGCTAAATGAAGGGGGGAGTCACCGCGTTTTCCAGGTGATTCCTTACTCCTTTTCCTCTCGCCTCCCTTGAAGCTAAGCTGCTTCTCCATCACTATGCGAAAACTTTTCTGTTTTTCCATAAATCCGCGAAAGCTCCTCTGTTTTTCCATTGCCCCGCGAAAACTTCGCTGCTTTTCCACTGTACTGGTTCGGAAGCTGCTCTGTTTCTCCATAATCACTACAAAAGAGGGTCAATGACACTAATGAAAGTGTTCATATATCTCTGAGACAGAAGAAAATATGATCACACCATCGATTAACGCCTCAAATTAAACTTGCGTAAACCTTGAATAAATTTTTATTAAACAAATCCACTCTAATTTGGTTGATTAAATTATAATAGAGTTGAGGAAACAAATAAAGAAATCAACCAGAAACTCAGTTATCTTCGTCCGCGATGGCTGAAAACTGAAAAGTCGAGCCAATAATATTGGTATCAGCAATTAATTCTTCATACCTTGATTCTTAGAGCTCTATAAATTTGAATGTATAACCGGATCCAAAGCAAACAGACCACGATGGGCGCCAAAAGAAGCGAACCGATCTCGACAATTACAAGTGACAGGACTTTGAATAGCTCACAAGCGCAAGAACAAGGATCATTTGAGACCCATGAAGTGATCGGAAAGCGTAAAGAGAATTAAGCTAATCCATAGGAAAAGATATCCTGCAAAATGGAGTGCTTAAGAGTTGAGACAGCTAACCAGTTTATTATGATTCTGCGATTCTGTCGCAGGCCACCCACTCCGAGCTGTTATTAATGGATATTTTTTAATTATATTTTTATTTTTAATTAGGCATAATTTTTTTAAAAAAATTAAAAGACGAATACAAGTGGAAATTTTAGAAGAAAATTCTTATATAATATCATTTAAATTTTAAAATCATAAAATAATTATTTCAATTTTTAAAATTTCAAATCAATACTTAATAATTAAAACAGAATATTAAAATGTTGGTGTTTTTCTAATTTTGCCCACTTTTTTTTTTTAGAAAATGGGCATCAATCACCCTGCTCAAAGCCATCACTGCTGACTAATCAACGGAGCTTTGGTGTTGGTGGATATTTTTGGAAGCCAAGAGATACATTTTATTTGGGGTGAAGGTGAGATTTGAATTTATTAATATAATGCAAAATCATATCTAATACAAGTAAGTATAATGTTTTAAATAATTGACTTCGTTAGTAAGTTGTAACATGAATGACAACATCTATAAATGTATTAACCATTTCAATAAAACTATTTACTTCTATTTTTAGTTTTGCATTTAAGAAAATTTAACTAATTGTGTCAGGGTATAAGAAATTTAGTCCTCAAATTTTACCAATATAATGCTTTAAGTCCGTGACTAAACTTATAACGTGAATGATAGCATTTATAAAAGGATTGATCATTTTAATAACATCATTTACTACTATTTTTAACAAGTTTCACATTTAAAGAATTTCAATTAATTGAGAGAGGATATGTAAAATTGACAAAAGTTGTTAAAGTAATAGTGTAACGTTTTAAATCATTCGACTACACTTAAAATGCGAATGATAACATTTGTAAAGTTATATATTGATCATTTCAATAACACCATTTATTACCACTTTTGAAAGATTAACATTTAGGAAATTAAATTCAACTAATTGAGTGAGAGTGTGGGATTTTAATTATACTTATCAATTCTAAAACTAACAGTGTTAAGATTAAAAGATTAAAAATGTACTTTTTATAACTAACGGATCAAACTAAAATTTGATGTAAATTTAAAAGATCTAATGAATACTTTAACCCTTTTTTTTACAAATTATTTCAATTGATTGCATATATAAAAAAAAGAAATTTGCAATCTGGGGTAATTGATCATCAGGCACTTTAGAGAATTCAGTATATATTTATTATAAATAACAAATTAAACTAATTTTTTTAATATCTTTAAATTAATTATTTAGGATGGGAAAAAATTAAATATTAAATTTCTGGTTCTTTAAAATCTCTTCCTTATACTTCAATTATAAACCAACATGGATCCTCTCTCCTTCCCTCAGGCCTCTCTGGCATTTCGTCTTCGCGTCGTGGAGGAAGGAGAAGCAAGAATATAAGTCTTAATTAACGACGTGAAGCGTAAGAATAAAATTCATTGCAAAGTTAAGAAATTACTGAAGATGGGAAGCAATGAAAAAAGATGTAGCTATTTGTTGACGCCATAATCAAAGCGGCATAAAATCAATTTAAGATAGGCGATGGAGGAGCGCGTTCATTATCTGAACGAATTATTATTGCCAACCTTGAAGCTAAGACCAAAGACGCACGCACTTGCTCTGCTAATTAAGATTTACATGGGAATAACAACGGAACCAGCCTAAGCATATAGAAGAGGGTCGGATGTGGAATGGGAAACCGTAATCAACATGACAATAGAATGGGCGGTTCATTAGAGTCTAGAAAGATGGGAGCGGGTGCGGGAGGGAGTGGAGGAGCGAAGTAAGAAGAATTTAGAAGTGGGCAAGAGATGAGGGGGAAGCAAGGCAAGCGTGGCAGCGAGAGAGGCAGCGCGGCTGGGGGAGTGAATGCCCTGACCCTTTGTCATGCAAGTCTTGGTGAAACCGGGACAGTAGCAGTTCACGCTTATGCTTCCTTGGAGCCGTTTTGCCAGAATCCTAGAGTAAGCATTCAGAGCTAGCTTCGATACTGCGTATTCTGTCCAGTATTCTGGCCATCCTCTGCTCTTCCACCTTCCGCTCTTCACGTCTCTCGCGAACTTTCTCACCATTTCCTCTATCTCCTCCTCCTCCAGCTTCTCCCCCTCTAGAACTTTTCTTATCTCCGGGTTTCTCACCTTCTGCGTCAATATAATTAATTAATTAAAAACAATCTACACAATTAATAATTAATTAATCCACACACACTACTTACATCTAGAGATCCGAGCCTGGAGCTCACATTGAGAATGCGATTGACATTTGAAGAATTAGGACGGAAGAGGGGGAGGAGAGCCTGAATGAGCAACCTCGGGCCGTAGAAGTTGGTCTTCATAACCGTTTCTGCATGCTCCACCGAGTTGGCATGCAACTCATTGAATGTTACTCCAGCATTGTTCACCTGTTAGTTACGAAATTCATCAGATCAGTTTTCACTTTTCCTTCATTCATTCGTGCAAATACAAATCAGTTAACTTACAAGAATATCCAAGGTGGCCCCAAATCTGGCTTTCAAGGCGGATGCGAAGGCAGTGATAGAGATGGGATCAGATACATCGAGTAACAGAAAATGAACGTGAACGAGACCTTCAGCTCGGAGTGACATCAATGCAGCCTCTCCTTTCTCTCTGTTCCTGGCTGCTAAGATGACCGTCACTCCCAGTTCTGCAAGGCACTTCACCAAAGCAAACCCTATCCCCCTGTTCCCTCCCGTCACCACCGCCATCGTCTCCCTCGACCACCATCTGCTACTGCTCGAGCATGAGGAAGCATCAAAATAAGGCAAGTAAGGCTCGGGTTCCATATGCCAAACAGAATCAATCTCACGGGAAAGAAAGAACAATGAAGAGGCCCTTCCGAAACGAAGGTCATATATACTGGAAAGAGATGGTCAGATATTAAAATAAAATATGCCGCGGGTTCCGGCAACGTGCTCATGTGCGTCTCCATTCATTTGTTTACTCCTGTGCAAAGCAAACCCTATTTAATCAACGCATGCAGCCCAAACCCACCACTCCGGCCAATCATTTTTATGTTCACACCTACATGCTACATCCACTCCCAGGCTCTTTGATTCCCGTCACATACTGCCAATACAAAATTTTTAATATATTATTGCCTACTTTGCATACACGCACACATATACATCTGTAAACGATAATTAATAATATAAATTAATCCAATAAAACCGTGTGCATGTTAATTAAGGGTACCACAGCTTGAATTTCAGAATATTTAGAGTCTGTTTGATTCGATCCCATTATACCTTGCACTGTAGTGTAATGTGATGTAATAGTAATATAATATGTCAGAGAGCAAATCACAACGAAGATTAGGAAACGTAGTCAAATAAGAACGTCAAAAAATGTATAGCCGTTATACATCTTTCTAAACGTATTGCTATGTAAATATGCTTGTATATTTGTACATTACAATGATCATAATAGGAACTAGTTTTGAATCCATACACAATGCAATATTAATTGCAGACTAGCGTTTGCTTTGATTTTTAAATAAGGTGAAAAGAGTTATTTTTTTTTAATAATTATTCAAAATTATTATATCACACAAAGTCTCTTTTACCCTTAATATAATCTTTGCAAAAAAAATAATTAATAGCTATTGTGTTATCTCAAAATAACTATCACGCTATCTCACCGAGAATCATTCGATGTTGATGGTTGTAGTGGTGGAGGCGACAGTAATAATGATTTGGTGGGGGTGATGACATATAGTGACAACTATAACAGTGGAGGCGGCGGCGGCAATGATGAAGGTGGCGGGGGGCGGCCACAAGGGTGGTAGTGATAGCAATGGAGGAGGAGATAGTGGTGGTGTCTACGATAGCATAGAGGTGGCGGTGATGGCGGTGGAGGAGGAGGTAGTGACAGCAGCCACAATGGTGGAGGTGACTGGGTGGCGTAGGATGGCGACGATGGCAGTGGAGGAGGTAGTGGCGGCTGTAGCGGTGGCGGGGGTGTCAGTGACAGCGGTGAAGGAGGAGGAGGTAGTGGCGGCGGTGGTTGTGGAATGGTGTGATAGGTGAAATGAGATAAGTGAAATAAAGACAAATGAAACTAAAGGGTAAATTGGACTTTTTAAACCATACAATAGGATGAGAATGAGTATTCATAGGGAAAAGGTATGAATGATTATTACCAATTTTTTGATAATCATCATTATCATGGTAAACCCTATTACCATGCTAAAGAGCAACCAAACACTCTTATTTTGGTAATGAAATCTTTATTATCATTATAAGTATGTAATGCGGTTGAACTAAACAAACTCCCAATAGTAATAGGGAGGCGACTATGTCAAATTGAAAAATATTAATCTTGATATCATACCCCTTATTTCCTTTTTTCCATTTTATGATCAGTATAGGTGCAGGATGGAGGAAATAATAACATCATCATCAGAAAAGCATTCATGGAAGATGAAATTGATGAAAACTCATTATGTGTTGCATGGACGGAGGAAATAATAACATCATCAGAAAAGTATTCATGGAAGATGAAATTGATGAAAACTCATTAAGTGTTGCATGGTTGGAATCCACAGTGCATAGTGCGTTTATTTGAGAGGTGCTATTCATGTAAGTGTCTGTTTGAATTAACAGTAGAAACTATTTTTCTAACATGATTTACAGTATACAAGATAAATTTGTGAGAGGAATTTTATCTCAATTTATATAAATGTGTTTGTGCACCGTGTTCTCAATCAGACCCTAAATTTCGCAATTGGAATTCACAAAGACTGAGAAGATGAAAAGGTAAAAGAACAAAAAAGGAGAAGCATCGGGCATCCCTTGATTTTTTTTCGCCCCATTTCAAGAGCCTATACCTAGCTTAAGAATATAGGAACAATAGGTTGGAGAACCTCAGATTCCTTGGCGAGGCCCCTCAATAGGAGAAAAATAAACAAATCGAAGTGCAGGTATGCTTTAAGGTTATGGTCATGTCACATGTGACTCAATTCTCGGAATTATCAAATATTCCTTGCCGCCGCCAGTCAATTTCTTATGTCTATTCACATACTCCATTCTATTCTATATTAAATTATGTTAATGGAAAAACTTAGGTAATTAATTTACCTCATCACGTCGAATTTCTCAATTAAATTTTATTATATAAAATTTTCTTAATAATAAAAATTCACATCGATGAAATCGTAAAATTTTGTAAGACCATTATTAATAACAAACATCACACATGATAATATTTAATTGAAGATCGAATTGGACCTATTGAAATATAAGCAAATGGATCTAAATTTTTTCTTATTTTAATTAATATGTAAAATAAAAAATAGTTAAGTTGGTTATTGATAGATAATAATTAATATTTAAAAAATGTGTGACATTTTTTTCAAAAATAACTTATCATTTAATGTTAGCAAAAAATTAGTCTCAAAACTTAATGATTCTTACTTAAAAACTGTTATGTATGTCTATACTATATATGACGGTTGTTTAAATTAAACCTGTTAGTATGTTTGTCAAATACATAACAATTGCAATATAACACCTGTTATGTATGTCTATACTATATAACCGATTGTTTATATAAAACAATTATGTATTATGCTAGTATTGCTGAATATATAACGGTTGTTTAAATATAAATATATAACGGTCGTTATATATGTTTTAGAATATATAACGGTTTTTTACTTGAGATTGTTATATATTAAGCCATCATTATTGTATTTGGTTGTTTGCTTGAGAGTGTTATATATTATGCCATCATTATTGTATATATAACGGTTGTTTACGTAAACTCGTTATTGATTATGTCAACATTACGTACATCATGACTTTATCAAGACTCAATACATAATAGATGTTATATTAAAATTGTTGTAATAGATATTAAATACATCACGGTTCGAAACCGTTATGTATCTACACCAAGCATATATAACACCTTCATATGTATGGCTGATAATAATTGTGATAAATTTATAGTTTTTCTCCTTAAGTTTTGTTAAAAAATTATTAAATTAAGTTTCTTTCAAATCAGATGCCATATGTGTCTCGTTAATCTCAGTTAGCAAATTCCATTAATAAGATAACAAGGTTAAGGACCTTTGGGTTAAATAATAAAAATTTAGGATTTTTCATGGAACAGGAGAAAGGGAATAGAATTGAACTTTGAAAGCATGTTTACCACGTAGAAAAAGGAACTTATGATTTGTTCGGTATGTGCAAGATAATGGAAGATCTAACATATGAATGTACATAATTTTGGGATATCAATGTCGTTTAATATATTAACCGACCACGAGGGACATCCAACAAAGGAAGAAGAGATCTGCATCAGAGGGAGATCCATGGTGGCGTTGAAGAAAAGGAGAGATCGATGGGGGGAATGAAAAATGAGGAGCTTTGAAGGTGATGCATCGTCAGTGTCCAAAGCTACTATCGTCAAGGATGACGGATTGGAGGGAAAGAACAGACTTGGAGCTGTGTCCTCATTATCTGAAACCATTGTCATGGATGTAGCGTCATATTGTCAATCACCTTCCATACACCACTACATTATCTTATATATATGATGTTTAATAAATAACAATTACAATGAATAAATGTCATCTATATCCAGGCGGAGCTCGCGTAAGAATATAGAACACTAAAACTTAATGGCTAAATATGCGTATAATCATGTATTGAGGCAGAATTTGCGAAAGCAAACACATAATGGTTGTAATTATTAGCTATCATGTATTTACTCACAAAAATGATGTTCTTATAAAACAACCATCATATAACACTTATAAATAATTTGTATTCTAACTTTATATTAAATAATTTATATTAGCAACAACAAAAACATAACGGCTATAACAAATAACCATAAAGTATGAATAATAAAAATGACGTTTCTTAATAAGATAATGGTTTTTGTTTAATAATCATCAACAAAACGTTTGAAACCTTTCTTCTTCCTTGGGCTGATGATAGCACTTTGTGCTTCTTTGGTCTCCGATGATCTTAACATATTCTTAGATGATTTTGGTTACTTCTTTGGTTACGAATAGTATGATGATACGAGGTATGCTACAAATTTTTGGAACTTTAGTTTCCTTCAAATTGAAGGAAACCAAAGTTCCAAAATTAGCAATAGACCTTAGATCATCTATTAGGCAATTAGTCACCAAAGGGTCCTATTTTTTGGTTTTATTTTTATAAAATATAAAAATATAATTATCTAGGTATTGGTAGCCCAAAAAAGGTTCTAAAAAAAATATAACATACCTCAAGGTTGCTAACAAAAAACCATAATAAATGTAATTAAATAAATAATAATTTTTACACCAAAATCATTAAATATAAGCTTTTCAAAAGATAACACACCTCATGGTTACTTGCGAAGAACCATGATGTAAAGTCTTATGCACGATAACCCATAAATCTTTACCATTTCACTTCTATTTAAACGTTTGAAACAGATTATACACTTAACACTACTTATCTGGTCGATTGTAACCCACCAACCTCAAAAACCTACTACTCCAATTGTCTTTTCTAGCAGTTGAGAGTCGTTTTCAGTTGAATCGTGATGTAAAGTTTAAGGTACAATAAACCATAAAACCCCACCATTCACTGCTATTTAAACATTTGAAACATATCATACACTTAACACTACTTGTTTAGTCGAACGTAGCTCACCAACCTCAGAACCCTACTACTTTGGTTGTCTTTTCTAGCGGTAGAGAGTTATTTTCAATCGAATTGTGATGTAAAAGTCTTATATACGATAACCCATAAAACCCTACTATTCTACAATTGTGCCATTTGCTTTTGCTTTTGCTTGCCCTAACTCCTGTTTTCGTTCGTGAGCTCTAGCTAGGTCGTATTTCTCTAGTGCTTTGCTCCAAGTGATGAGTTCGGGAAGCTAACATTACAGTATCTAGCACCGTTATTGTCAAAGGCTTGAGATTTGCCAACCGACTGGATTATGGTAAGATTGCATTGCTTACATCATTGCTTGCAATACATCCTGCATTTATACTATTTTTGTTGTATGATTGATTATTAATTTATTTTTGTTTACTAGATAAATACTTATGGCTGGTTGTAGCGGCAACACTTTAATTTTTTTGTAGTTATTTGAATGAGCCTGACCATTTAATCTTGTCATTAGGTATCCATATCTCCAGAAGTTACTTCCAAAAATATCAATATGGATATGATGAATAAACTAATTCAATTGTACCGAGAGTCATATATGAACAATAGGGCTACTTTTGTGAAGTCATAACGTGATGAAGCATTCAAGGTGACCTTAAATTACTTTTGTGAAATCATGTTTTTTCAAAAACTCATTTCTCTGATAGAATGTTCCTCTCCTATTTTTTTATTGATCAGATGGCACCAAGTTAAAGCTCTGAAAGTTAACGATGTGAGATCAGTCCTGAAATCTTTAATGTAAGTTTCTCTGAGCTACTTGGACTTGATTTTATCTAATAAAGCAGTACTTTCCACATCTAGTAGCGATCCAATTTGGGATATATTAAGATTTTCTATGCTTTGTGGCTAGAATCAATAGCACTTTTTATGTTATGATATAATTGTTCACCTATATATTGTGTCTGTTTATAGTGTTGAAGCCATACAAACAAGAAGAGGGTGAAAAAGAACAAATATCCCTATAAAAAGAGTTCAAGAGTTATGCAAACCTTTAGCAATACTTGATAGAAGAGGAGGGATCAGATCAAGGTTGGCATACTCTTTGCTCCTTTTTTGGTAGAGATATTTGTTATGTGAAGTCTCATATCTGTTGGGGAGGGAAACGAAAGATGCCTTTTAAAAGTTTGGATACCTCCCCCTCTTGATGCGTTTTAAAATCATGAAGGGTGATCGGGGCCAAAGTGGACAATATCAAGGGTGAGGCACTTAGATGTTGCAATTGGTATAAGAGCTAGGCTCGGGTTGATGTGCCAGTAAAGATGTTGGGCCCAAAGGGGGGTGGCTAGGATGTTACATGTTATTTTTCACCTTTTTCTTGTTTTGTTGACTTAATTGCTCTGAAGAGACACAAGGTATAGTCAACAATTACATTATTACAAGTATAGGTAAGAAGTAGTGCTATTGATTCTTCCCACAAAGCCAGAAATGTCCCGATCTATCCCAAATTGCATGGCAACTCGTTGTAGGAGATGTTATTCTATTATATACAGTCTAATCCAACTAGCTCAGAAACTCTCACTTAAATATTCTAGCATCGATACATCATGGTTCTTATATAACAACCATCATGTATTATAAAAGTTCACATTCATTACTTAACAACTGTTATGTATGTTACTGAATAAACAAAGATTGTTCATGTGAGCCCGTTATTTATTATGCCAGCATTATGCACATCATGCCTCAGTACATAACGGTTGTCCTATTAGAACATTTATAATAGATACTTAATATATCTTAGTTCGGAACTATCTCAGTTCAGAACCGCCATGTATCTACTCCTAGCATATATAGTGCCTTCATATATGATGGTTCGAAACCGTGGTGTATGGTCGAAGCCCCTTTCTGTAGTAGTGATAGTTTCTCTATTGTTGCCTATAGAAGCCTACCAATGTTGAGAAAGAAGACGATGTACAAGGGCAAAATCAATATTATCAAACTCACCAAAGATAAAATTACACACAAATACCCAATAATAATACTATATTTTCCATAACCACCCTAGCAACAGTGGTCCCATGATTTTGATGGAAAGAGCACTCTCAAAAAAGAACATTCATGATCAATGGCCTAGTAACCCAATGACATGAAAGCTCTCCTACAAGTAGGAGGTCATGGGTTGGATCCCCTTTGTAACTTCATAAACATTAGTGCCTGCCCTTTAATGTGTGCCATTCAAGATTATTTTGACATTCATACTTCTTCTCCCTTTCTATTGCAAGCATGTCCTAAAGGTTGTTTTGCAATTAGACAGGAGGGTGGGAAAGGTTCATTAAAGGTAGGTGAGGTAGGAGATGAGAGGTTATGTACTTTATTTGATTGAAGAAAAGGGGAAGGGAGGAAAGGGGAGGTTTGATTTCTTGTTTCGAAGGGTAGAGGCAGAGAGTTAATTCTAAGTTAACAAATATGTCCTTCTCTCTCTCTCTCTCTCTCTCTCTCTCTCTCTTATATATTCCCCCTGCCCTCCTTTTACAATATTAATCTCAGAATTATTATTTCCTAATTTGTGAATCTAAAAAAAAACCTATTATCTTAAATATATATGGGTTAAGATGCAAAAATAGTAACGAACTATTTTTCTATGTGCATCCAATACAAATAATTATTTTTGGGTACAAAACTAGACATCAACAATTTTTTGTTGTTGCAATTATAACAAGCCAATTAGTCAGACTTAACTTCTGTCAATTGTTATATTTGTGGGACCCATAATTGTTCCATTTGGCATGTACTATGCAAGAATTGTGTTGAAACGTGGCATATCATCTTAAAATGTGGCAGATGGAAAATTCAATGCTTAATTGATTTAAACACCTACTTCATTTCTTCACCCATCAACGATCTATGTATGCCCAAAGCCCTACGCATTCGATGGAGGTGAAGGAGCGTGGAGAAGGCACAGTGATTTGGAATGAAGGTGTTGTCCTCACCCATAACCCAGTTCGACAGAGGTGATCTCTTCATCCGTAACCCAATTCGACGTAGGTGAAGCAAGTAACAGCTTGTTGGACTCATCGTCTTCTTCTAGTACAGCAAGATGCAGAAGACAGATGGCTTTGCTCAAACTTCTAATGAGTCATTTTGACAGTAAGATCAAGGTAAAAGGAGTTCAGATGAAAGAGATATGAATTTCAAAAGATGACACTCATTATCAGTGCTATATTTCATAACAGGTTCAATATTTTGAACATATCTCTCAAACCACAAATCCAATTGAGGTGAAACCTGATTCATATGAAACTAGATTTAAAATGCGACACACAAACATTAAGATGAAGTTTAAAGGTGTTCAGATGAAAGAGATATGAATTTTAAAGGTTGTGCTAAAATTCAATGCTCTGTTCCAGAACAGTCGATACATATTGGATCATAACTTTTGGATTATAAAGTATTTTGAATTGATTCCAATTGCTATGAAAAATAGATTTAAAGAGCTTGCTGAGGATAGATTATTTGCCAAATTTGGAGTTATATCCAAAGAGTTATGCCTTTTAGAATCAGTGATTTATTCGGATAGAGGTTGCAGTATTCAAATAAGCTCTCCTTGTTTTGTAAGTTGTTTATTCGAATAGCAATAAGTCTATTCAAATAAAATCATATATTTTGTGTGAGAAGCTATTCGAATACATTTCAATTTTGAAAGATTATTCAAATAGAGGTAAGCGTATTTGAATAAGGGGTTCTTCATTTGTTATATATTTATTCAAATACTGAAGTGATTATGTCCAAAATATTCAATGAAATCCCATAAAAATCTAAAATTAATTAATAAAAATATATAAATATTGAGCTTTATCAAATACTTATGTTTCTCAAATCAATTTTCTCTTGGTTAATATTTATTATTCTCATTATTTTTTAGTTGTGAGCAAAATGAATTGAAGATGAAAGCTAGCTGGACCTAATTACGGCTGGAGGGGTTGAAAGCGTGGAGCACCAAAATGAAATAAGAGAAGGGAAGCTACACGACACAGAAAAAAATGTGGCAGCTGTGATAATGTGTGGTGGACCGAAATAAAGGAGGGATTTAAGTGAATAAAAAATGAGGAGTAGTTGTGAATAAAGGAAAAGAAAAAGAAAAAGCTAGAGCATTTGAGAAGTGGGCTGATATGAATTGAAGGAGAAAAGGAAGGCTGGACTGAAATGGGAATAAAGAAAAAGAATTAAAGGTGGCGGCTGGAGGAAGAACGGGGTGAAGCAGCGGAAATAAAGCAAAGGATTGAAGAAGAGGTGGTTAGAAAGGAAAGGCGGCACCGAATAGACGAAGAAAAAGGGAGACGAAATGAAGAGAGGAAGAAAAGGAAGGACCGAAGGGATTATTGAATTTAGAAGAGCTGTTCGGTGCTTAAATCAAAGAGCTGTTCGGTCCTTTCCTTTGTTCTCCATGGCTGGCTGCTTGCTCATCCTTTCATCAAACTTCATCATCATCCTTTTCTTCTTTCATGAGTAGTTAAGATTTGGTGATTTTCTTGAATTGGGTAATGGTTTCAGCTTTTAAATTTTAATGGAACTCTTTTAAGCTCTCTTTCTAATTCATGATTATATGACTTGGTTAAGTATGTGGTTGTGATATAGATTATTCTATTCTAAGTGAACAAGTTTGGTGGTTGAGCTAAAAGTTGATTAATTAAGTTTTATATTATTCACATTAGGAGTAGGTTAAGTTATTTATTCCGACTAAGTTAAGTGAATTTTAAATGACTAAACTGAATGCTTTGAATTTTTATAATGGTAATTACAGGTTAGAATTAGAAGTTAATTATTCATCTCTTTGAGTATGAATTATTTGATAGTATTCATTTAATTGCTTCGGTAGAATGAATTAAATGAGTACTGCAAGTATGGATCTAGTGGTAGTTTAGGTCTATCCTCTTGACTCATATTGTTGAATTCTTATCATTAAAAGCAAGGAAGACTAAAACCTCAACTTAAGGGAATCTTGTTTCATCATTATACTAGTTTATTGAATTTACCTTATTATTGTTAATTTCAATTCTATTTACTTCTTTGTCCTGAAAATTGAAAAATAAAAAAATATTAATTTTTCGTTAACATTTTTTTTAAAAAAAGATTTGTCCTTAACACTTTTTTTTTTTTTTTTGAATAAACACTGGAATTCAATATCTGCTAACAAGCAATACAAGACAGAAACCTAAACAAGACGAACTATAAATATTCCTTTCATCAGCCACCGCCTCCAAAATAGGAAGGTGGTGGTTGATGAAGAAGAACAAAATTATCCATAGTGATTTTGGGGGTTATATGAGCCTATTATGAAAATTTTCTAAAATGCCCCTGGGGACCGGCCTGACCTCGCTGTACCCAGTCCGACTGTACTTTTCCCAAAATTTTGACATAGGCTATCCTAACATATTTTTGCCCAAAGAATCCATTGCTGGACTCGGAATTACCAAATTTACTGTCAAAAGACGAAATTGCCCTTGGCAGCCTTATTTCCGTGTTTCAAGGGCGTTTTCGTAATTATGCTTTTTTGGGCTTTTCCGAAAAAGTGACCAACTGTAACCCCATCTAATTTTCCCTCATGAACTCAATGGAATTATCAAATCATTGAAAATATAACTCTAAGGCCCATTTATAGCCCTGGCTGAAATATACAGGTACTCTAGGGAAAATTGGGTTTTTTGGTATCGGCTTCGTAAACGTGTTTCTTTCTACTCCTAACCACTTTATTAACCATTACATTAGGTTACAACTAACATTAAGACCCAATTTCGGCAGTATAACCCCTAGGCAACTCAATTTCCAAAATTTAAAACCAATAGCAATCCGGTGAAATTTCACCGATTAAATTGCCCACAGCAGCTAGAATAAACAATATACGAAAGTTTGGAAGTTACCTCAAACTCTTTCTGGCTTTTCCCAAATATGGATGAAAACCCTAGTCCTCCTAGCTCCAAAATCTTGCTTCAAACACCTCAAACAACATAGAAGATAAGCTTAGGAGAAGGATTATACACGTTAGGTACGAATTCACCGAAGAAATCGACCTATCTCGTGAGTTTTCTTCTCTCCTTCTCTCTCTAAAACAACACAACTTCCTCTCTCTATTTTTCTGAAATGGCGTCAGTTTTGGGCTGAAGAGGAGAAGGAAGATGATATATCATATAGGATTTACTTATTAATTTAATTTCCCAATTTTCGGATTTTTACAAAATTCTGGCAGATTTCTGCCCAAACTTTCAAAAATCATAACTAATTCTAGAAAAATCGAATTAGAGTGATTCCATCTAGTAAAGGTCCATCTGCCCAGAATTTCAATCTTTGCATACTATTCCAGAAATTTCACCGTTTTTCTGTGCTGACTTCAAAAATTCATAACCTTTTGTATATATCTCTAATTGAGTCATATGACCTATTAAATTAAATCTTAGGATGTCTACTTTCATCATGTAAAATCTCATAATTTTGGCTCATCATTTGTTCTTCCAAAACCTTATGACAAGCTCACTACCTTATAGGCGATTTCACCAAAAACATAATTATTTTCTCCAAAATTCGCCATTTTACTTTTTTTAATACCCCAAATATATAAGAATCATTAGGAAATAAATTTGGGCTCCTGCTAAACTGGGGCTTAGCAATCCATTTAATTTAGGCTTATTCCCAAGCCTCAAATACCAAATTTCAGGGTATTACAAGCATTGTACCTATTACGGTTATAATCAACATGCTCACATCTCATACGAACTTCTCTTCATATGCATACTGATAATTCCTGTATCAATATCCTCTATAACTCATTTATGCAACTAATCAGTATATGAACTTCTCTTCTGTCATATTTCTCTCTCTATTTTCTCCTCTTGTTTTTTTTTTCTTTTGGTTCCTTTTTTTTTTCCATTTGCACTCTTTTCTCTCTTGTTTTCCTTCTTTCTCTTCTTTTTTTAACTAGGGAACAAAATGTTGCCAATAAATTAACAAAGCAAGTAAGGAAGCTAAAATGGCACAGAACAAATCAAAACGCCTAAGAATCGCAAACTGGAACAGACACTTGAAAATGCCTAGATATGAGATTGTGACATTTTTTGAAGTGGTCGTTGGAACAAGATTGGACGTCGTTGGCCTTGAAACCTCAGGGTCCAGTCATGATTGTGCCAATGAGAATGATGGTTATGGAGGTGCAGCCTTCCGCGTTGATATGGTGGCTCAACGGTTGACGAAAAGGAGAAACAACAGCGATAGACTTGTTTGAAGGAAAGGGTATATTTGTTTTTCAACTGTTTGAAGGAAATGGTTAACGGCATGTTTGGTTGTTGTGAAAAGATGAGAACTCTAAATTTTTTTGGGAAACGTGGAGTCTGCTCTAATACCAAAATTGATGTGAAATAGATTAGGTAAAGGGAAAGAGAGAGAAACTAAAGGGGGGAGGATAGTAAGAAAGAGGGGGAAGTCAGACGAATAGGGATGGAGGAGAGAATATTCAGAGGAAAAAGAAATTCTTTATTCAATATCAATCTAAAGCTGATTACAACTTAAAACCCTAAGTTCTATTTAAAGAGCCCAAGAAATAATAAAATAACAATTCAAATTCAAATCTAAATCTTAAATTCAAAATTTAAATTCAAATGTGGATAAATATCCTTATTTAATATCCCTAATAGATGACCCTAAGTCTCTCAATTAAACCTAAATATTTCTTATTGCATAACCTACCACCAACCCTCTCTCTAAAGGCTACCAACCAAACAATGCCAGAGGATCTGTTTCGTTGAGGGGATTTGGCGGGGACGTGACGAGAGGGATTTTGCTCCCTCCCCTTGTTTGGCTTCATCAAATTTTTAGGAAGGAGGGGATCCAAAATTGGGAGATTTGGAGGTGAGGGATAATATTTTACCCTATTTAGATAAATATGCCCATACTTATTTTTAATATCACCAAACTACCCTTCTCATGTTGAAAAAAGGGTCAAAGGGCTATTTTGTCACAGAAGTTAACAAGGTGGGGCAATTTTGCTTTGGAAGTTTTTCGGAGTGCAATGTTGCCCTGGAAGTTTCCAAGTCATTGTAGTTTTTCCTTGGCTGTTATCGTAGTTAAGTTTGACATTAGTTGACCAAATATGCTAAGCTGACAATCCATTTGTCATTCATATCATTTTTATTAAAGTGCAAATTTGCCATAGTAGCTTTCACTTAGGAGCAATGATAACCCGGAAGTTTCCAAATCATAATAATATCTCCATGACATTTATTTAAGTTTGATTGTTAGTTGGCCGAATATGTTGAATTAACGGTGTGAACAACATGGAAGAAATTACATATGAAGGAGGAACTCACATTCAACATAAAAGTAATGAAGAAGAAGATTCATTCACTAAATACATAATACACTAAGGAAGATTACCGAGAACAAGGCTAAAACCCTCTCTTGTCGTACCCCAGTAAAGTCGAGAGAGACAAGTACATCTTTGATTTTCTCTTCATCACACGTGATATTTTCACCTTTTTGATTGTCTCTAATTCTTGAGACAAGCTGTATTTTTCTTTAAAAAAATTACTCATTGTCAAATTTTGAAAAAAAATAAAGTTGATGACACATAGACTTATTAAATAAGCATATTTGGTTAATCAATGGGTAAACTAAACTTGGGTAACAGTCAATAAAATTACTACGATTTGAAAACTTTCTAGACAATATTACTCCTAAGTGAAATATTCTGAGGCAAATTTGCCCTTAAAACCTAAAACAAAAATGATTTGGATAACACATGGATTGTCAATTCAGTATATTTGGTTAACTAAAATTTAACTGTTACAATGATCAAGGCAAAATTACTATAATTTGAAAACGTCCGAAGTAACATCCCCAAAAACCTTTAATGGCAAAATTGCCCTACATTGTCAACTTTCAGAGCAAAATAGCCCTTTAAACCTTGTTAAAATGCAGCTTAGAACCTTGGATCCACACCAAGCTGCTTGGACCAGAGTTCCAGCCACAACGGCTCACAAACCCTAGGCCTCAGTTATTTTTAATTCGCACTTTAAACGTTGTTTGTGGATTGCAAGACCGGGTTGGACAAGTCCGCATTTCTGAAGAGATAACCTCTGGTCATTCGGTAATCAATAAACTTCAACACAGAAACATCAATAACAGAGACACCCAGCTGAGTAAAACACAACAGATGAAAAAAATTAGTACTAGTCATCGATGATTCATGTTTAGCATGGTTATGCTTCAAGAAAATTTTTGGGACAATGTGTACACACAACTGAGGATCCATAATAAGAAGGCTCAAATCAATGCGAATTGGACAACAATATGAAGCAAATAAGCGGATAAAACTCCTTATGACAGTTCCAATCTGTCCCCCAAATCTACCCGTGATCGAAATAATTCAACCCCAAGGCCATCGGGCTTCTGACGATTGACAGACATATATACACACACAGAGATCACGGAATCTATGGACACAAACATCACAGTATCCAATGTCCAAACCCAATGGCAACATTACTTTCAGATTTGCTGATACTCAGGGTTAAATGCAAGAGCCTCTCGATATATCAACTCTTTCATCTGTTCCTCAGTCAGAGCATGTTGCTCAAAGTCGAAGCTAAAGGGAGTCATGCACACAGGTTCATCACTGATGTCATGCAAAGATGTCAAGTAGGGATGTGCCAGTGCATCTTCAACTGCAAACACAAAAATTAAAAACAACTTATTAAGCCTCGGGCATTAGCTCTCAGTGCATGCGTCAAGGGTAAGAGACCACCAGAAAGCATATACTTGGCTGAAACTAGAGTGCTAACCCTTATTCAAGCCAATGAAACACTATGGGTTAAACATTTTATCTTGATACGTCAATCCTGACATTCTGCATTATACAGCATACATTTCAAGCACATAGGGGCTAATTGGAAAATTTTGGAAGTTTCTGCATGAATGTAAATATATATGAGTTGCATGAAATAATCAATCAACAGAGTTTATTTACCATCTCTCTTACTGAAAGCAAAATCACCTGGGGTTTGAATAAAGAAAAATTTAAAAAAGCGGTACTAAAATCACCAGCATACTCTTGAGTTTATCTTAACTAGCATATACGGTATGCAATAAGTGTAAAAATGAACATGGACGAGCATCCTCCATCTTGTATTCAAGAGATGGTGGATGCTAAAGCATTAGCAAGATTTCTTTTTCTTGTGACAGTATTTTGATTAATATCTGATCCTATTTTAATGTGGAAAAAAGAAAAAAAAAATAGAGAGAGAACATGATAAAGAGAGCAGATCAATCTTGTGCATGAATTGTGGATGAAAAAAAGTGCCTCCTAATTTCATCTAATCACCAAGAAGATTCAGATAATGTGTCGTCGTATGGGGAAGGTTATTAGAGGTATTTGTGATCAGAAAATACATAACAAGTTTATAGAGAAGTTTTATCGAACAACTTTAAGACTAGCATTGATATATGGTAGTGAATGTTGGGTTTTAAAGGTCAACAAGAGCATGAAGTTGTAGTAGTATAGATAGAGATGTTGAGATGGATGTGCAGTCAAACGAGAAAAGATTTGTAATGAACGCATCTGAGGAAGAGTCGGTACGGCGTCTGCTGAAAAGAAAGTGGTACAAACTTGTTTGAGATGGTTCAAACATGTTCAGAGAAAGCCATTGGAGGCAACAAAAAGGAGGGTTGATCAAAGTGTATGGAGCCTTTTAAAAAGGGGCAGACGAACATTGAAGAGCATACTCAATGAATTTATTGAGCGGGAGCTTTTTGGTTAACAATTTATCTAAAGATTTGATCGTTGATAGAGTACAACGGCACTATTTGATCCATATAAACGACCCCATAGTGGGATAAGGCTTCTTGTTGTTGTACCAAGAAGATTCAGATATAAGATAATTACCCTGTACCTAAAGTGGAATCTGAGTCAACAGTTCCATTTGACAAGAAAAAGACAAGAGATTTTAATGCATTGAATGACTAGAATAAGGATTAAAACAGAATTAAAATAGTCAAGCAATCCAATGATAAAACACCAAAAAATATTGCTAAAGTGATTTTCTCCAAGAAATTATCATCTATTGCTGACGAATAAGGATTAGTAAGAAACACCACAATATTGTTAAAGCAATTTTCTCAAAGAAATCATCATCCTAATGTTGAACCCACTTATCAGAGATAAGTAATGATGTTAACTAGAAGTCAATGTAATGCTGTGTAAATTGGCAAGCACAAGACATGACCTTTCCTTGTATTTCAGCCTCAAAAAGGATCAGGCTGCAGTGTCAGATGTTGGAAGCTAGGATACTTTAATTTGTTACTTATATAGTACACATGATGTTACAGGTAACTTGGAAAAAATATTTAGACAATCCAGATATTAGTAAACTTTATGTGCTTGGATTTGGGTGGATAGGTGAAAAATGGATGTTCTTAGGCATTTTCAATGAGAAGCACTCCAGTCCTAAATATAGAACCTTGATAAACGCAAAATGCACTACAAACTAAGTCTTACATTTAGAAGCGGGGTAGTATTATTTATTTTATATATTGGACAATGTGATTTTAAATAACTAATACTCACACATAAAGTAAGAGAACATCAGCCCTAGAAAACATTGAAATGGAGTACTTGCGTGCCAGAGTAGCTACTGAGTTGGACAAGGGCAGGAGGAAGTTCTTTTAAACTGTATTTTAGTTTTATCATGTTCTAGGACTGAGTTGTATTATAGTTTGTGTCAGTTTTAGCAGGTCTTCGTCACATTATGTCCTGTCTGAGGAAGTTCTAGTAAATGTTAGGTAGTAGGTAGTTATGAGTCTCTAGCAGTTCGCTGGCTGTAGAATGTAATTCAGGGTCTAACTTGAATGTTTGTCTAGTACTTGTCGTGATACTTGGTGGCTTTATGAGTTTGGTGAGTTCCAGATTCTAGCTCTAATTGCTCATAAAGATTTTAACCCTTCACCTAAAGCCCCATCACTGACAGTTCCCAACTAAAAGAACCCTGGTTCCCAAGTTTGGTTCCCAATGGTTTTCGGTATCAAAGTCCTCTGATCTGGACATGGTGACCACACCACCGCACCACCAGGACCTACCGACCCACCATCCTCACCACCAGGACCTACCGACCCACCATCCTCCCAGAATCCATTACCATCTACAGAAACCTTATCCCAACAATTTGCCTCACTTGGAGCCAAACTGAACTCTTTTCATGCTGAGTTTGCTGACCTCAAGGCTCAAAGCACTGAAGGTTCTTCTCATTCTAGGCTGGACAAAAGTAGAGATGTCCTATATGGTTCTCAAGAAGATGATGAACAAGATAGTCTATAGGGGTTTAAAACCCTTTCAAAATGACCCCATACAAAGATGAATTTCCCAAATATGAGGGTGGAGATCCCTGTTAGTTTCGAAATCATGACGAGTATTTGAGTGTTTGCAGAAAAAAGGTACTGCGCAAGGGTACAGACAAAAGTTTGCCAAGAGATGTGCTCAAATTTAACATTGGTCAAAGCATTGTCTTCTTGGTGTTTTTCCTGTATGGTTTGAACTTTGAAGGGTGAGTTGAAGGCTCACATAGGTATACAAAAACCTTGCAAAACCTACAAATCGGCTAGTTTAGCATAACGAAGCCCAACTTGTGAAAGGGCTGATGCCAAAGACTTCTAGCCGTTTTTTATTGGGGGTGCGGAAGTGGAGTTAGGTATCAAGTTGCTAGCTCTGCTTAATACAGTACAAGCTAATTGGGATAGTTCAATATCTTCTGGGTAAATGGGATGCATTACAAATTCCAGGGAGCCAAGCTGAGTAAGAAAATGGAAGCAAGTCTTTAGTGCTTGACTAAATAGAATCATCCTGAGGACACGCTTGGTTCTGCCCAGAAGATCACTGAAGAAATACCCAGGCTATCATTTTGTTTTTGCTGAACTAGATATTTTGCCTCCTTTACATAACCATTCATGCGCAATACCTCTTCTTCCCAACCAACTCCTCCCAACATTTGGCCATACAGATATGCACATGCTTGAAAATATGAACTAGCCTTAGGTTGCAGCTCTACCTCAAAAAGGTTTCATAAGACCTTGTCAACCCCATTTGCTAGACTTGTCTTGTTAACGAAGGATAACACTTGATGGTTGTGCATCATCTACAGAGGCCTCAATTAGGTTACAGATTTACAGTATCAGATAAATTTCCAACATTAAACACTGATAGGTTAAATGTTTAAGCATTTCACTTTTGCACTAATAGGATTGCTTTAGCTGGTCCCTGCACCTGAAGAGATTTAGGAAGATATATCACTTGATTTTATCATTGGGCTACTTAAAACAAGTGACACCAATAATCCCCAATGAAGCTAGTACGTCCTTTCATAATCTCCAATGATGTAATTTGTGGAGGAATTAAGGCACGTTTCTGAGATTAATGAGACTTCCGTGAGTTTATTCATGCTGCTAGGTCAGATATATACATACAATTAGGAGTCGGTCAGTTGGGTTAGGACCATATCTTACGTAATTCAAATTTCAAAAATAAATTTCAAATAATAAAATCTGATCTGATCTAGTTTGATATCTACAACTAATTCCTAATCTGATCTGAATAGTGGAAAGATGATGCTGAAGGGGCAGAAAGTTAGGTCCATGAACTACCGGCGAGAGTGTGGAGCAAGTAGGGACAGAGGTTAAAGTAACGAAAGAAAGGGAGGCTTTGCATGAAGACGAGGACAAGAAATTTTTTGTTCTTATTCATTCTAAGGGCATATAGTCTTCCTATGATTTATCACTGATTATTAGATAAAATTAATTTAACCATTCCCTCCAAATACTACTTAATGCCAAACATAATTTTAACTCTCAATCTTATTCCCAATCCTAATCCCTCATAATTCAATGATACGTACCAAACAGGGCCTATAGTTCTTACCTGATCACAAGCCAACAATCGTGCAATGGATGAATGCCTCCAACATGTCAAAGGAAGATTAGAAACTATCACCACTCTTCAAGAAAAAAATCAATGGAGTGATTGACCCGTTATGAGTATTGGTATAACACATGGAAGAACTAACGGTTGTCATCAACAATCAAGAATCCCTTTTGGTATAAGGGAAAATTCTCCAAGTTACAAGCAAGCCCTCCAAACTCATTACAGATTGTGTCACAAAGAAATCAGTGAGTAAGGATGGGCAAATGTTTCTGATTCAATTGCCGCAGCCTCATGAAGAAGCAAAACAACAAGCCACCAAAGGTTGGTCTGATTGATAAGGAGTTGGCTCATAACTCACATGGTCATGAGTTCAAATTCTGTTGTCGATGAAGACCTTCTTGGTGGGCGATTTGTAAATACCTCTATAAGAGGGTTCATTATTCAATTGGATCAACAGACTCTAAGGAGGTATTTACAAGGGCAAAAACTAAAGACTCCCTTCCAAATGTATTGGATTGCCAAGTTAATAGGTTATGATTATGAAATCCATTATAAGGTAATGATAACATTGTTGCTGATGCCTTCTCATATTGCATGGATCTCAATTGCTACGAATAACTCTTGACAACACCTCACTAGAGTTAATGGACCAGATTAGAGATAATTGGAAGAAGGATGTGGATTTGGCAGCTATTATATCCAAATTGGAGAAGAAAGGTGGCAGCATTGGCAAGTATACTTGGGATGGAAGTTTTTTGAAGAAAAAGGGCAAACTTGTGATTGGAAGTGATGCAACACTGAGACCACATCACTTACCACAAGGGGTTCATTCATAATACAAGCCACTTACAAGAAGGTTAAAGGGTTGTTTTTGTTAGATCTCATGTTTTGATGATAACAAAGAATATTATGAAAAAGATTTAATTAATAAATAAGTTTGAACAAAGTAATAATAGGAAAAGCATCACTTGAAGTAAGCATTGGAGTAATGAAGAAAGGCCAAGAGAAAAAGCTGAAAAACTTGATCAGAGGCAAGTTTTCTAAGGCATTACTCGAGTATGTACTCGAGTAATGAGACAAAACTTGAAGTAACCAGAGACACCTTCGAGTAACCTGCCAACATTACTCGAGTAAGTACTCGAGTAATATTGTAAATGATTTCAAGTTGCTCTCGGCCTGCCAATGTTACTCGAGTAGATACTGGAGTAACCATGTAAAAGTCTTCCAGTTGCTCTCGGCCTGCCAATGATACTCGAGTATGTACTCGAGTCCCGTTTCAAGAAATATGTTGCTCTCGGCATTTCCAACCCTACCAACGTTACTCGAGGAGCTACTCGAGTAACTCACTGTGGTAAGCAAAAACCTGAAGGTAGTACTCGAATAACATGTTCTATTTTTATTATACTTCACTCAAGGCACTACTCAAGTATGCAGGTATTTAATGACTCATTTTAAGTGGATTACTCGAGTATGTACTCGAGTATGCAGAGATATTTTTGAAGAAAAACTTCAAGTCATTACCCGAGTAAGCTATACAGAAAAATTATGTTTACTCGAGTATGTACTCGAGTAACAAGGTAATCAAAATTGATGTGTTCTCGGCCTTGAAATCCTGCCAATATTACTGGAGTAAAGCATCGAGTAACCAAAAGTTTATTTGAAGGTTTACTCGAGTTGGTACCCGAGTAACCTATGAAGAAAAGAGTGCATTACTCGAGTAGGTACCCGAGTAAACATGCATTTCTAAAGGTTTGATATTTTGTTTATTCCATGCACTACTCGAGTAATCTTATATTTGGTTGTTGACTTACAGTTCATCAAAGTTTTCCCGATGATACTCGAGTATGTACTCGAGTAAACTTTAATGAATACTCGAGTAGCTACTCGAGTATGGAAACCCAGAAATTTAGAAATCATTCAAACGTTTGTTGATTTGTTTCCTATATGATTAACTTTTCATTGTATTAGTATTCCTAGCATATTTACAGATAAACAATGAAAGAATCATATCAAATAAGGAAAGTCAAATGAGAAGTTCAAATGCCACCTACCGCCAACGGATATATTTCAAATACTGGAAAAGTCAATAGTAGCTGCGCACTCTCCAACGGACGAGAAGAAAATGTTCCAACGGTCATCACCAACATATCTATATATATGGGAACATCCAAACAGAGATATAACAACAAGAACACACATGAACGTATCATCAAGTTCATTACTCTGTTTTTGCTCATTTTAGTATTTCTGTACTTCAGTGATTCTTATTCACTCTGAGAGAGAGATTTTTCATTCAAACTCAATATTTGCTATTGAGATAACTTAAGGTTGTAGAACCTTGAGTTGGGATTGGATTGCAACTTGTAAGGGGGAGCGAGTGTCCAGGTGAAGGAACTTGCTTGTACTGAGGTGCCAAGAACCCACTGAATCTTGGAAGCTATAGTGAAACTCTCAGAGAAGCTCTGAGGACTGGACGTAGGTTAAAGTGGTTGTGGCCGAACCAGTATAACTCTCGGTGTACACTTCAGTGATATTTCTCCTTACTCTTTACTGTTTTAATTTCACCGTCAAGTTTTATATTTGCAACGAAATTTTTAGTATCACTCAATTCACCCCCCTCTTGGGTAAAACGCTTGCTCTAACAGTTTTGGTGGAACAAGTTGCAAAAATATGTTCTAGATTTTGTTGAAGGGTGCAACACTTGTGCTCACTGCAAGTATGAGAGCACATCAACCCTAAGTAAGGTTTGGGAGAGTGTGACACTGGATTTTATTGATAGATTACTTAAGTCAAGAGGACAGGAGGACATTTGGGTGATAACAGAAGGAATGAACAACTATGCTCACTTTTCAGCTCTCTCTCACCCATTTTTTGCATCCTCTCTTGCTTAATGTTTCCTAGATAAAGCTATATGGAGCACCTGTCGAGATCATTAGTGACAGGGATCCTATTTTCATTAGCAATTTCTGGAAAGAATTTCTGAAGATAGATAAGAAGTTTACATCAGGTTATCACCCACAAAAGTGATGGGTAATCCGAAGTTCTAAATAATTGTCTTGAATCCTATCTTAGATGCATGTGTTGGGAGAGCCCCAAGGAATGGAGTCTATGGCTGCCATTAGTTGAGAGGTGGTACAATACTAATTTCCACACCTCAACTAAAATAACTCCCTCTGAGATTCTCCATGCTCAAAAGCTTCCCATTTACACTCCATACACTCCTAGAGAAGCGGTTGTAGAAGCTGTAGATAAAAGCTTTGAAGCTAGAGAACGAATGATTGCTGTATTAAAGTAGCAGAAGGCTGATCTGAAGAGGTTAGATCGTGAATTTGAAGTTGGGGTCTTCCTTAAGTTGCAACTGTATAGACAAGTTTTAGCTGCAACAAGAAGCTCACAAAAATTGGCACTAAGGTTTTTTGGTCCCCATAAAGTTCCAGAAAGAATTGGTCCAGTCGCTTATAAACTAGAATTGCTCTTGAATCCCAAATCCATTCTGCATTCCATGTTTCTCTACTCAAGCTGTGCCCAAATCCTAGTGTTAAACAAAGGCATCCGCCTATAGAATGGCCAGCTGTTCCAACTACATTATATCCTAAGAAGGTTTTGAATAAGAGGGTAGGAAGAAAAAAGGAAGAATCATTCCTAAAGTGTTAGTCCAATGGAGAGGTCTCCCAAATGCAGAAACTACTTGGGTATCACTATTCAACTTGCAGAAACAATTTCAGAACTTCAAGTAACGGGCCCTTGAGGGCATGGGTAGTTTTGTTTTTTATCAACAAGTATATGAAGAGTGGTTATGGTCGTTATTCTGTTATAGACTACTAGTCATTAAGAAGCAGGTGGGGTCTGATGCCTTTAAATAAGAAGCCCCTAACTCATTTGTAACTCATTGATTGATTATTAGTAAAGTGCATATTTCGTTTCTCTCAATTCTCTTTTGTCTCTATTCCTCTCAACCTCATCTCTGTTTCCTATCTCTTCTCTCTCTCTTTCTTTTTCTTCTTTATTCTGCATATCATTGTCCTTATGGCATTCCCTGTTCCCATTCAACATGAGGTGGCTTAACTTTGCTGCTAAATTGAACATAAAAGCCTTCAATCTCATCATTCTCTACACATATATCCCCCATCTCCAAGATGTTTTGTTTCATTCTTGCTGGGTTTGTTCCATGATGGTGGTGGTGCAGTCAAGATGTTGTGCAACTTCCCCACATTAGTCCTACAAGCACATTTATGATTGCACGTGGCCAAAAAATAGCTTTTATACTAGAATTATACCAAACAAAAAGGGCTCAATGAACCATGGTTGTACATTGATATACTGATAAAATCCTTACTTCGTAACAGCTATAACACCCTCTTAGGTAGTTATTTTTGTCATAGTTGATGATGAGTGTTATCTACTCTAAGTGATACATGCAATCATGTATCATTCTCCATAACCAAATTTAAGTGAGCAAGCTTTTTGAGTACCCATAGGATGTAAATATGTCTCATATAAGAAAATCTGAATAATTCATTTTTCATCCCCATATCCAGATCCAAATGAGAACATTTTCCTGACATCCATGAAGGGTAGTGTTATCATTATCTAATGATCAAAATTAAACCATCAAATAAATATCATAAATAACACTACACATACAAATTGTTCTCATATGATGGAGATTAAAGTAACATAGGTGCCTAAGTCTTATATTGCATAGTATGGGTTGTTCTCAAAAGTACCTAGCAAGGTTGGTTCTCTCATCTCAATATTTACCTTTCAAGGTAAATTTTCTCATCCTACTTGAGTATCTATTAATTGGTATTAGAGTTAGTGGACGACAATTTCGAACAGGACTATCTACTAAAGGATCTAATCAGCTAAGAAGTTGAGTAAAGTGTCACAAAGTGTAGCCATTAGGGCATCAACTTTCGAAGAGGGCTCAATTGATTGAAATTAAGGTATTATGGGATGCTAGGTCCTTCATTGAGTAGTACGAGATGCTTGACAGAGTATTTAAATGGGTTTGGTTCTTCCATCTTAATATCCATCTTTTTAATGAGGGTACCCCATCCCAATTGGATGAGTAGCCATTAATATCTTAAAAAGAAGAAAGTTTTATGCATCCAAGTAGTTCAGATTAGTGATAAGCAAGGATCAGTGTTACACCACCAGTTAACAATATTGAATGTTTTAGCCCTTGTTTGGGAAGTTGGCATGAGATAGGAAAGTAAACAAAAAACGAGGAGACAGAATTAGGATGGATCTTCAAACACCACAATCTTATATTCTGATTTCTTCCTTGAATTCAATCCTTTTTTTTTTTAGAGAATATGGTACCACCTTATTACATATTTTCTTTTCCAAGAATACTATGCAGCTTTCATCAAAACACCTAAAATTAGAAACATTTTCAAAAAAAAACAAAATTACTATTGGCATTGTCAGTGGATCTAAAACATGCAATAACCAGCCTACTAATCATGAATTTAATAGGTGATTCATAACAAGTACTACATCTTTAATCACCATATCCAGCTGCATGCAATGAAACTCACCGGTAATCCTTTGTCTAGGATCAAAAGTTAACATTTTTTCAACAAGATCAATAGCTGCAGGATGGACATGTGGAAACTTCTCTTGGAAAGACTGGCGATGGTAAAGTGGTAGTTGCCTAATGTATCTCTTCGCATTTTCATTCAGAAAGCCCAAATCAGCTTCTGATGGGGTGCCAATCAGCTGCAAGATATGGTGTAGATCAGTTATACTGATACACTGATTTCATTGGAAACTGTCTATAAAGGTAAACTTTACAGATCATAATGCAATACATTAATAGAAATGTTTTAAAAAAATCCTGATTTTTTTGCATGAACGTCAAACATTTGGCCAGAGGGTTTGACTGCAATCAAGATTGAACGAAAATATATAATTAAAGCACGAATATTGATCCAAATGACACTGCAATAGAATTTCAATGGACCTTAGTAATGCAGTGGTTCCACACCAAAGACTACTCATTCCAACCATAAAATCAAATATGTCAGTAATTGTTGAACTTCTTCAAACTTTGCAATAAATAGCCAGAGACTGCTAAATGAGTTACCTCCATAAGCAGACGTAACTGATGCACATGATCTCGACCAGGAAACAATGGCTTTCGATCCATCAGTTCCATGAATATGCACCCAACAGACCATACATCAATAGCTGCAGTGTAATCAGATGAGTTTAACAACAGCTCTGGTGCACGATACCATCTTGTAACAACATATTCAGTCATAAAGTCAGTTTCAGAGGTCACACGAGCCAGTCCAAAATCACAGATTTTTAAGTCGCAGTTGGCATTCAGAAGAAGATTGCTAGGCTTTAGGTCCCTATGCAGAACATTTGCGGAATGAATGTACTTCAGCCCACGTAGGATTTGATACAGGAAATACTGCTCCAAAAAAAAAAAACAAGAAGAAAAAGAAGAGGTTATACTGGTGACAAGGATAAGAATTAATAAATTCTACAAAGGAAAAGTGAATAACAACCACCAAGGAGAATCAAAATTAGCTGGAGCGAAAAAAATCTATCATTGACCGTTGAACAAGTTGAAATCATTTCCACTGTAAAATATATTCTCCCACTTGTTGGAACATGCATCCAACTTAACTGAGAAACAGATGTATAGTCAAAGAATGAAACTGAAATTTAATGTCTACAGATAATTCTGACTATGTCAGTAAAAAGTCAAGCTAATTCACTGGAATTTTCATCTAAGGTTTGGTAGAGACAATCATTATTTTGTGTCAGAATTTGCTTTTTGAGCATCAAAACTTCAGTGAAATGATTGTTTCCATGCAAGTACATAGTTTGTGCCAAAATGTGAAGAATTGATATGGTTGCTCAGAGTCAAAAGCTGAATCCAGATATTCTTCTAATTCTCATCCTGACACTTGGACAGCCCTCCAGTGGCAAGGATCTTGCAAAAAAGTCTGCAGTTTTCTCATATATTGAATGAGGCAAAGTAAACGGGTATTCATAAATAAGGAAGGCAACTCTAGGAGAGAAAACATATTTGGGAACAACTGAAATAACTAACAAACACAGCCGCCAAAATTCTAAATATAATTACATTACTGATAAGGATTTCTAACATTTTCAACAAATCTTATTATAGCATCAATGGCATGTGAGAAAACTAGTATTGCAAGATGGTAATGGGACTTAAGAGAGGATGAAAGGAGGAAAATGAACAAATGAACAATGAAAATTCTCCCACACAATCAGAATCTACATTTCAGTTTAAGTGTCAATTGTAGTGGGATTTCCTACCCTTGCCATTGTCAAGGAAAACTGTACACCCACATAGAGCATATGATAATTTGAGAATGGAGTGATACAATTATAGATGGCCACAGGTTCAAAAGACAACAAATTCACATATGCACCTGACAGTGCTCCTCTGATAACACTTGATTTGATCGAATAATTTGGTGGAGGTCAGTGTCCATTAGCTCATACGCAATGTAAACATCATTAAATGCTTCCCTTTGCGGTGGTGGTATTATGTCCCTGATTGCAACAACCTGCAAAACAAATACACTAGGTAAGTAAGTAGAAATGTTTCAAACGCATGACTATAACAGTATTTGACCAAACCAACAATTAAACAGGAAGCTATCGGATCATCAGTAAATGCATAAAATAAATTTCTACAAGTAAGATCCTCCAAAAAGTGAAAATTCTAAGAATGCATATTCTCCTTTGTTGTGCAAAAATTTTGACTGGGGACCTTATCCAGAGAGGAAAGATGATAGAGACTCAAAAAGACTAAAAGAAAGGGGTATTATAACTTGATTGATAGATAAAGTCGTTTCATTACTAATAACTCATTCCTAAGCCTCCGTCTGTAAATTGCCTGACCGCACTTCTAGTTGGTTACTAAAATGTTTCAAAAGATCCAGCAGCTACATCATAAAGCATAAAAAGAGAGAGAAGGCTACAAATACTGTCACCAACTTTAAGTTTGATATTGTGAACTAAAAAGCTAATTCTGCTATCCATGTTTCCCCTAGTTTTACCATAAGTCCGAAGATAGTGACAAATAAACGCCCCATCATTGTCACCATCAATACAGACTTATACGTCAATCAACATGTCAAAAAATGTGCTGTCTAGCGAGATTAACATGTTTGAAGGAGAAAAGGTTGATTGAAGCGGTCAAGCATTGACAAATAATTATCTAGATCTACAGGAGCAAACCAACAATCATCTTAACATCGTTAAAACTACTCATCCAGAAGAGATATCATTATAGAATAATGCAACATAACAGTACGAAGAGGGGGATTTGAAGAAACAATAACTATTACTCACTGACGTTTTCATGATCCATGTGTCGGAGCAGCTTGATTTCGCGGAGGGTCCTCTTGGCATCAATTTTGTTGTCAAATGCATTGGCAATCTTCTTGATGGCTACGTGCTCGTTGGTCTCGGAATTGAGAGCCGAACTATAATCAAATTATCAATCGAAGAAGTGGGGAAAGAAGAGGAAAGGAAATGAATATGGAGAAAGGGTGGGAGAGTACCAGACGATACCGTAAGCGCCTTTACCGATGGGCATGATGGGGGGCTTGTATTTGGCTGTGACTTCGAATATATTGCCGAAGATATTGTATTGGATGAACCTACCGCCATGGCTAAGAGTAGCGGGGATATTCTCAATCCCCATAGCCGTTGGCTGCTGCTGTTGTCGGGGATCAGGTTGTGTTGCCTCCGACATGACGGTGTCACCAGGTTGAGCGCCCACTCCTCCTTCCATTTTGTTTTTTTTTCCCCTACAAAACCAACAGTGAAATGCAATGAGCCCTAAATCTTAATCTATCATCCTTAATTTGTTTGTTCTGTGATCTGTCCTTTCCCTCTGCCTTTGGTCAAACAGATCTAACTTTCTCCCGAACTCCTGCATAACGAAACTGTCAAATGTCAACCGCCCTTTTTAGTTTTCATATATTTATTTTTAGTCCAAAATTTATCTCTATCCAATCTAATTGCTCTTATTTTTCGTGGCAGTTGGCACTAATCTTGTTAGATTAGGGTGATGGTAAAAAGGAATAATCTTTTCCTTAACTAGAACAACCGTCCCTGTGTCTTTCAAATACAATAATAATAAAGTCTTTACCTCATTAGATGAGGTCGGCTACATGTATCACACGACACTATTATGTCCTGTCAAAAACCATATCTTTAGATATATTATTAATCAAAAGGTTTCTTTCTATGACCTCGTTGAGCGCTCGCTTCAGTTTTCTGCGACCTCGTTTTACAAGACTTCATACTGCTTGATCAACCCTCCTCACTAGTACATTCAATGGTCTTCGTTGAACATGTCCAAATCACCTCAAACGACTTTCTGTCATTTTTCCTTCAATAGAGGCCACTCCAACCCGTTCACGTATATGATTATTACGAATCTTATCTTTTCTTGTATGACCACACATCTATCTCAACATCTTCATTCTAGCCCATTTTATGTTCGTGTTGCCCCTTTAAAGCTCAACACTCACTACCATATATTCTATAATACAAAAAAAATAAGAAAAGGGAAAAAAAAGGACAAAAATAAAGGAAAAATTCATTAAAGATATCTATATCTATATATTCTATAAAACTCGTGGTACCGTTGTTAAAAATCGTTTCATGGTTGAACAATAAGCAAGTAATTTATTTCCTTTTAAGATAAAAACAACAAGCAAGTAATGGGATTGGTTTGGCATTGAAAATATCCTTAAGGGTTTGTTTGGTTTAGGGGGAGGGGAAGGAAAGTGGGCGGAGGGAAAATTTTTTAAAGTTGAATTTAAAAAAATTAGAGAAGTGGGGTTAAAAATTTTTAATTAATTTTTCTTATTCTTTTATCTTATATATTCTCTTTATTAAAATTTTATTACCCCACTTCTTTAATCTTTTAAAATTCAACTCATAAAAATTTTCTCTCCCCTCCCTTCCCCTCTAAATCCCTCACACCAAACAGACCCTAAACGTAGGGGAGCAAAACATTCAATTCTTACATTTTTTTTTTGGTTAAAGGGCAAATTTACCAATAAAGTTTTAAAGAAGGAGCGTCTGACACAATTATATTTTAAAGGAGGCAAAAATACACTTAAGGTTTTAAAAGTGTAGTATCCAGCATAAAACCGTTAAATTTGACCTAACGACGTTAAATTATTAGAGAAGAAAACAACTAACGACGTTGGTCAAATTTAACGGTTTTGTGCTGGATGCTCCACTTTTAAAACCTTATATGTATTTTTGCCTCATTTAAAACATAATTGTGCCAGGAGCTCTTTCATTAAAACTTTATTGGTAAATTTGCTCATTAACGCCCTTTTTTTAAGAATTTGTAAAGCTTACATGCCATTTAGCATTTTTGCAAATAAGACATAATATGTTTATATTAACATTCTTAGTGTATTTTTTGTACTTTGACATCAATAATATCAAAATCCATAGTTATCACTCTCTTTTGGCTATCACAATTATTTATAACTCCCTTTTATAATTCAACATCAATATTTTATATTTTATATCCATAAATTATTAATTGGCCCCAATGATTGAAGGAATTATTATAATAATTTAACCTATAAATCAAGGAGTTATCTTAATCACAATTCAAACCAAATCTACAAGAAGCTTAATTTCCAAGAAATATAGTTGGCCCATGATTATAGGAATGCTTATGTATATTGACGTTGTCAATATATTCCATTTTGTGTTCTCCATTTTTCATTGTTAGTGGTATCAATTTTTCATCCCCAATATCATGGCAGGTCATCCTTGTGAACTCATTAGGGATATTGACAACTGTAAGGATATCTGGTCTATCGTTGCTTGGGTTATCAGGAAGTAGACGATGACTAAAAAAACGTCACCTTTTGATGTATACAAAGTTGGTATGATTTTGGCTGACGAGAAAGTTTGTGATTCACACTTATTTGATTATTGAGTTTTGGGTTTTTTGTGCTTTCTGTGTTATGGCAGTCGTATTCTTCATGCCAGGCCATAGGATTCAGGGTGCAATTACATAGAAGGGGCACATTCAGAGATTCATTCAAGACATGGTAGAGAGGGAGGTTTACCAGTATGAGAACTTTGATTCTTTGTTTGCAACTGAGATTTTTGTTTTCAATTATTTGAATCCATATTTGTAGCTTAAATTTTAGAAAGTTTTTCTAGAGATCTAATTGTCATTAAATCAATATTTAAAACTTAAATGTCATTTCATGTGTATATATATTTGTACATAGCTTTGTGTCGAACGTGTAGTATGCTTTTATTATATATTGGTAATTATGTTATTAGCTACCACAAAAATGGTCGGTTAAGTTGTTTGATATATCTATTATATTCTTTCGTTATAAATATATCTGTTATGTTATTTAGCCAAAATACATATTTAAAGTGATTTATTTGGTCAAAGCATGTTGGTCATTACAAAAACAACTTATTGTGTTGATCATTAATCATTTGAAATAATATTATGTATGTTTGTGTTTTAGTAATATGATTACGCAGGCAAAAAAGAAAATGATTACATTATTATATTGCATTATTATATCACAAGGACAGTGTGTGTATTAGATAGCTAACCCTAGTTTAAGAATCTAGGACCTTAAAAGACTATGAACTCATCACATCCATTATGTTAACTTAGGTTAACGACGTTACTATATTTGCTCCCGAATAAATTGATTATGTCGACTTGTACACCCGAAAATAGTTATTTGTATTAGGTGCCCATAGGAAAACAGTTGGATGCCAAATTTGCACCTTAACCCTTTTTATATTTAACTGCTGTTTTTTCATTATTTCTAGTTCTAGTGAAAAATTAACTACAACTGGAGAGGCTGCCATATCTCTCGCACTGGGTCATATAAAACCGTTAGTTGTGTCAGAGCTTATTATCAACTAGAAACAGAGTGGATTTACAGAGACGGGAAAAAATGGCAAATTTTGATTTGCCAAGAACACAACAATGGAATTGCATGTGCGTTTGGCAATATCCCAAACCATGGTTTCAAACTATGATTTGCGTAACCCGAGATAAAACTCCTCTCACACACTTACCTCGTAAGTCGTAAAAGCTATTAAAAAAAGCTAAGGCCGCCAAGAAAGACAAAACATATAAAGAGAGTTAAGCCATTATAATATAATCAAAACCTTTTGTGAATCATAAACACACAACCTAGAAAATCAGTTCGTGCTCTAGGATTTTGTGCTTGTTTGGATGAGCGATTGAAATGCTTAAAAGCATCTTTTCAATCTTAATTTACCGTATATGAGGTAAGTATGTGAGATGAGTTGTGTCTCGATCTACATGAAAAACAACTTATAAATAATTTAATCGCTAAAACAAACATGCCTAATTTATAGATGAACACGAAGGGATTAATGGAGGAAGATTAAACCAAATTAGAATTTATGTAATTCAATTGTTTTCATATAAGATTTTCCCTTAAAAACAAGGTTTAAAAATCATTGGTTGTGAATAGGATAGATGATGACTAGCATAATAGTGATGATGATGGGCTTAAAAACAACGCCCATTCCAACTTAGAATTAGTAGTCGCTTGTTCGAGTTGAGTATACAGTCATTAGAGATAGCGAGATTCTTCTTATTAAAAGGCTACATTCATGCAAATCGAATTAATTTGATACTGGCGGAGAAATGCAAAAAACAACGCCCTGCTGTATTGATCAGCCGTTCTTCTTTAGAAGAGGACGGAGGAGGAGAGCCACAATTAATGGAACAATAATTTGGATGGCTGTCGGTGAAAATGATAAAAGTGATTATGATATCAATGCCAACATATTACTCCCTCGGATCTAATCTCTTCAAGAAAAGTTAACTTATTTAGTTTCTTTAATTTCTTTAAAAAAAGTCAATTTTATCTTATATTTAAAACCGGAGTCGTAATATATAGCAAAAAATTATAAAAGAGTTGCACCATTTAGATAAATAATAACTACTATATTTTGAGGGTGGCAAAACATGCCTGGTTAATATGAAAGCTCGATTCAGTGGGAAATGGGGCTACTGACAATTGGGAAACCAGGTTTTAGGAGTGTATTAACTATTGAGGCGGTTGTTTGATGAGGTTGCGCTTCTCTCTTAGCTTGGCCACGGCTTGTTTCATGGCCTCTTTCCTCTTTTTGCTGGCCAAAACTTTAGCTTGAACCCCACTCACATTTGGATCCCTTTTCTCTTCAGATGGAGGCGGCGGAGGCCTTCTCGCAGCGGCCTCTGCATTTTGGCTATGCTCACTCAAACTCAAACCCAGCAACATTATGCCGCTTATTATCAATGCCCTGAATTAGACCAGTTAATTAAAACAACAATAATATAAATAGCAATATCATAGAAGTGAATGATTGTATGCCTGTATAAGAACCTGCGAGGCAGGGAGAGAGAGTGGTGTTGGGGAGAGGCTTCATTGGAGGCAGAGGCTTGATGATAATGATGGCCCGTAGAGGGTGTAATTGGAAACGAAAAGAAACAGTCGGAGCTCCTGCTCTTGCACTTGTAGTCCCCTCTCCCGGATCTCCCCCTTCTCGATTTAGCAGTGGGGGCGGGGGCAGCAGGAGTTGCTGCCATTGTTAGAGAGTGAGCCATCACTTCGATCCCGATTGCTCAGGAAATAAGGCAACACATGACATTTGATAATTCATATCAACATTGATATTTACTTCACAAGATGTCCTCCTCTTGCGGTTTTGGATGCTGTTTTGAGTTTCTTCCTATAATCATTGGTTGGTACCGGATAAGGTTGCTTCGCTGTGAGGACTGTGGACCCCCTCGGGTCTTTAATTTACCAAGGAACGAAAAATCGGACCGGGCAATGAACCGGTCACAGCACAGGTTCAAGGGTTAATGGGTCAACCGGGGTCTAACCGGTAGTTGAACCGGTCATAACCGGTCATATTAAAATATTATAATTTATTAGTGATAATATATATTAATATATTTTTAAACTTCTATAGATAAAAATAAAGATTTTTAGAAAAAAAATGTTCAAAATCTATTAGTATTAGTTATAATACCTATACTTATACAAAGATATCTCATTTCCTATAATTATTATATCTTTTTAATTAATTTTTTTCATTATTTTCTTCATTTTTTTAGATTTGTTCTTTCTTTATCTATTTTTCTCTTCATTTTAGTCTTCAACTTTCCATTTTGCCCTCAAAAAACACAAAATAAAAATTTGAAAAATTTAAAAAAAAAAAAGGAAGAAACCGGGTCAACCGGTTTTACCGGTTTTAACTGGTTCTGACCGGTCCGACCGGTTCTGACCGGTTCGACCGGTCTGACCGGTTTTTGATCAAACCGGACCGGACCAAGGACCGGTTCCCGGTTCAACCGGTCGAACCGGCCGGTCCGGTCCGGTTTTTTGAACCATGTAATTTACACATATGGGTGTTCAATATCGGGACCCAGATTGGGATCCCCCAATCTCGGTTTTTGGTAGGGACCGCAATACTCCAATCCTGCTTAATTAGGATTGGGATCGAGACGCGACTGAGAAATTCCGATTTTTTTAAAAAAAATAAATTTAAAATATATTATTATATTAATTAAATTTTCTATAATTTAGTGTTTAACATGATCATTTAATGCCTAACAAAATTATAATAATCACACAAATTGATCTATAATTGAAGAATAACATTTTATTATTATTATTATGATCACCATCATCATCTTCATTATCATCTTTATATACTATATAGTTAGGATTAATATTATGATATATATGGTTTAACTCCAACTAAAGATGTGACATATTTCTTATCAAATGATAACTTAATTTATGAAGTAAAAAATACAAAAATAAAAGAATAATTTAATTTATAAGGTAAAAAAAAAACTGGGACTAGACTCGGGACAGGAAATTCCAGAAATCAAAATGTCTGAGATTGGGTCAGAACAATCAGGATCGGGATACTTTGAACACCCCGTTTACACCCACACCGACACCCACACCCCCAGAATCAAGTTCAAATGGTTAAAAAGGTACTCTCCTAAACACAATAAGATTGATGGATTCGAAGCCGACGGTATTTCCAAAATCCAAGGGCAACAATGTTATCCAGAAAAAAGGACAATTATTTCTGCATGAAATCTTGTATTAGGCATGCTTTATTTTCACGCTGCCCAAAAAAAAAAAGGAAAAGAAAACGTTAGTTTTAATGGCATTACAGGAAAAAGTTTCATACCAAGAATACTTGATCTAATGAAGAACTAGCTAAACTACAAAGTGGGTAAACTAAGTTTGAATCTCATCTTATTCAAAAAGACCGCTGGGGTTTGCTAAGATACTTGATAATATAATAGGATCCAGAAAAAAACACCGGACACCAAGTGGCCCAAAGGTTATAAGAAACAAAAAAAAGAAGTTTCAAGGTCTGTACACAATGCATAAAATACAAATGCCTCATTCCTTTTCAGCAATCACAACGAAAACATCCTTCAATGACCACCTGCACCTGTCGTTTTTTGCTGGGGGATTAATAACCGCTCTCTCAGCATTTGCCAAACGGTAACCAATCACTATGTCCCTTCTCTGCCGGGCTCGCAACATTATCTCATAAAAACTCAACTCCTCTCCTTCAAACAGGTACAAATCAGCTTGCCTTATATGCATCTCATTTCCCTGGTAAAAATGAAGAAAAATTTATTAATAACTAGATTTGCCATGTTTCCAGAGACAGGAAGATTGAAGGCTGGAGGTGGTCAATCCCAATCCCATACTAAGTTAGGCCCACGGGCAGAATGATAAATTTGAAGGCAGTTATCCTTGCGTACCAATTAAAAGAGCGCGACATAAAGAGTTTAGGCAAGACAGGTCTCATGACTAGAAATGAATAATACTCCCTCCGGTCTTAATTATAAGACAAAGTTGACTTTTTTGAAGAAATTAAAGAAGCCAATTAAATTACTTTCGATTTTTTATATTTTTAGTATCCTTGGATTATATATTAGTTTATTAGTCAAATTAATTAGTTTGGAGAAAAAAATAAAAAAAAAAATACTTAAAAATAATTTAATTAACTTCCTTAATTTCTCCAAAAAAGTCAGCTTTATCTTATAATTAGGATCGGAGGGAGTAGTAAGCAACCATAGATCGCCATGCAAAATCCTCAACAACACCGATTTAAATCCTCTAAAGTTACTGCAAAATCCTATAGAAGAGAGAAAAAGAAGTATTGCAAATCATGTTATACTTAATTTTATAAAAAAACTGCAATTTTCTTTTACAGGAGTCTGCACTAACTGCAGGTCTGCAATTCTGCCAGGGGTAGGAACTTCATAACTCAGCACAAGAGAAATTTGGCAGGCTTTTTGAAATACAGGATCTAAAATAGTACCTCTTCTGCGAAAAGCTCTTCCAAGACATGATTTATCTGTCGATCTTCTGCCACCATAGCCAAAGCCATGCTGACAAGTTCATTTGATAAAACATAATCACTAATCTTTGACATGGATAAAAGATTCTTTGTCCTCGGATCCAAAATTTCACTAATTATAACAGATCTATCTGAAGCCTGCTTCATTTGCCCAATCCAGGAGCCTTTTGAGAAGCTTCCTCCATCAGCCGGACCTACCATAGCTTCATAAGGAAGACGCCTAGCCTGAAAACACAAACATTTAAAGCTTCCAAAAACAATATAAAGCAAAGAGGCAATATAGTTGTGTTGAAATCCCTAACAATTAGGAAAATCTTCTTGCCATAATTAGAGACCATTTGCGATTTGAATTTAACAGATGTGTCTATTAGTACAACTAGTTAGTTAGAAAGAGAGTTAGGCTAACCACTTTAGTTAGGCTAACCACTTCAGTTAGGTGTAGTTGCTGCCAGGTGTAATACTTAGAGCAAGTTGCCTGCCAGCCGTAATTGTTCTCTGCACTAGATATAAATAAATTGATATGTATCTCATTACACTTGTATGATTACAAAAGCCCGAAATACATATCTGGTTACATGATTCTCTCCTCCTATTTCGTTCATTCTTCTCCTTTCTTTTCATTGTTTTTACTTCTTCAAACCTTATCTGATTCTCTGTGTTTCTGAATGCTAAAATGGTATCAGAGCTTTTGATCGGACAATCATGACGAACACTGCATTTTCCGGCCATCCTAAAGTTGTCGATCTCAGCCAACCTTTGGAGTGATTGCATTCAATCACACAATCTCTGCGAAGCTGAGTGAGAAAAATTTCTTACCATGGAGGCAGCAAGTCCTGGCTGCTGTTTGTGGTCATAATCTAGAAAATTTTCTGACCGGCGTTAACGTATTAGAGAAGAAGGATGCGTCAAGAGCTCTCACCGATTCTTATATTCGGTGGCTCAAACAAGATCAGCTCCTTGTCTCGTGGCTCTTGTCTATAGTCTCCGAAGAAATGCACACGAGGCTTGTAGGATGAGATACATCTTATTGCCTATAGTGACGGATTCTAGATTTCTTTACGGCACATACAAGAGCGAAAATTCAGCAATTCAAAACAGAGCTTCGTAACACAAAGAAAGGTCCTACTCAATCTATTTTTGAATATCTTCTTAGAATTAAAGCATTGATTGACTGTTTAATTTCTATTGATGAGACCAACTCTATGCAAGAACATATTGATGTGATTTTAGAAGGATTACATGAAGAATATGATGTTACAATCATGATTATAACAACATAGAAACACAAATTTTCTGTGAGGGAGATTGAGTCTTTACTGTTGGCTCAAGAAATCAGAATTGCGAAGACTTTAAAGGCATCCTCTGTTGATCCTATCTCTATTGATCTCGTTACTAACTCTGAAGCTAGTACTGGACATTCTAGCAATGTTCAGTTGCAACACAAGCCTCAGATTAATTGATCAACCCCTGCATCACCTCATCCACCTCAGTTTTCTCCTAATCGTGGTCAGCTGTTTTGAAGACGGGGTGCAGGTGGATTTTTCAGAGGCAGAGGCGGCAATATTCTATGTACTACCATAACTGGTGCAGATCTGGTCATACGTATTCTCATTGCTATTACAGAAATGATGCTTCTAATCATCCTGTGTTTAATACCCCTGTATGTCCATATTCATATACTCCTTCTCCAACTGTGAATTTGGCTACGTTTGCACCTCCTGTTTTACCTTATGTACTGCCATCACCAACACCCAAATATTACCATCCGTACTCATGGATTCCTGATTTTGGTGCTTCTCATCATGTCACACCTCATCAATATAATTTGTCTCAGGCTACACCGATGACTAATCCATCCAATCAAGTTTTTGTTGTCAATGGATTAGGTGTGCATATTCTTAATAAAGGACTAACTATACTACCTTCTCTTAATCCTAATTTTCCTTTTCGGCTGTAAAATATTTTTCATGTTGCAAATATCATGTCTAATTTGATGAGTGTTTCAAAGCTATCAAGGGGCAATAATGTCTATTTTGAGTTTCATCCTTCATGGTGCTGCAATAAATCACAGGTCACACATCAGATTCTGCTCAGGGGTCATCTCAGAAGTGATGGTCTCTATTGCTTTGATGATCTTCTACCAGTGCTTCTTCATTCTGATGCTCCAGATTTTTCATTCTCCTCCTGATTACAAATTTCTTAAGGTCTTTGGCTGTGCATGCTATCCACTATTGAGACCTTACAACTCTCACAAGTTGTCATTTAGGTCTACTGAATGCAATTTTCTTGGTTATAGCCCTCATCATAAGGGGTACAAATGTCTTGATCCCTCCTCAGGAAGGATTTATATCTCTAGAGGTGTCAAGTTTCATGAACATTCTTTTCCTTTTTCTAATAAATCAGTCTCAGGTTCTGCAAGGATTCCACAATATGGCACACTTCCTTTTTCCATAATTCCAATGCTGGCAGTTGATAATCTCACTGATGTTGCTGCTACTTCTAGTAATACTTCAGCTGATTCTTCTCCTAGTACTTCACATCACTTGCTGCCTTCTCCTCTGAGCTCTTCCACCACACCTTCAAGTGCTACACCAATGTCAGGCACTTTGCACCCTGCTGTACCTTCTCCTATTGATGCTGCTCCTGTCTCTAACCCTATTGGTCACCCCATGCAGACTCACTCCAGGTCTGGGATTTTCAAACCAAGGGTGTTAGCTGTTTCTCCTATTCCAAAATCACTCTTCAAGATCCAAATTGGCTTTCTGCAATGAATGCTGGGTACAAAGCTCTTATTGACAATAGAACATGGGTTTTGGTTCCTCCACCTCTCAATCGTCCCATTATAGGTTGCAAATGGGTTTGGCGTGTTAAAGAAAAACAAGATAGCACTCTTGACAAATACAAAGCAAGGTTAGTAGCAAAAAGGTCTCATCAAATATTTGGGTTTGATTATAATGAAACTTTCTCACCTGCTGTGAAGCCTGCCACTATTCGTACTATTCTTACAATTGCTCTATCACAACAGTGGAGTATTTCTCAAATAGATGTCAATAATGTTTTTTTGAATGCTGTTCTTGAAGAGGAAGTATATATGCAACAACCTCCTGGGTTTGAGGTTGGCTCTTCTCATCTAGTGTGTAAACTTAGCAAGGCTCTTTACGGTCTAAAACAACCTCCTCGAGCTTGGTTTAATCGTTTAACTACTGCATTACACAAGTATGGCTTTACCTCTAGCAAATGTGATCCATCCCTATTCACTATGCATTCTGGCTCCACCATCACCTATGTGACTGCCTATGTTGATGATATTATCATTACTGGTAGTGAAGTGCACAAAACTTAACACTGAGTTTGCACTCAAGGACTTAGGTGAGCTTAGCTACTTTCTTGGTATTGAAGTGCACAAAACAGCAAACGGTGGGCTTACCATGTCTCAAAGAAAATATATTTCTGAACTTCTTGAACGAGCTGGTATGTCCAATTGTAATCCTGTAAAAACTTCTACAGTTTCCTCTCCACACTTGTCTTCTACAGGATCATTACCCTTGGCTGATCCTCATTTATATTGTTCCATTGTTGGTGCTCTCCAGTATGCAACAAATAAAAGGCCAGAAATTGCATTTAGTGTCAATAAAGTCTGTCAATATATGCAGCATCCTCTTGAATCTCATTGGCAGGCAGTTAAACGCATCTTGCGTTATCTAAAAGGCACTATTACTTTTGGCCTAACACTTCACAAACGTGATTCTCTGTGACTTGTAGCTTATTCTAATGCAAATTGGGCCACTTCCCCTGATGATAGTCGTTCAACCTCTGGAAATTGTGTTTTCTTTGGTGCCAACCTAGTTTCTTGGTGTTCAAAGAAGCAATCTGTAGTTGCACATTCCTCTACATTCGCAGTCTAGCTAATGTTGTTTCTGAAATCATCTGGCTACAATCTCTTCTTACTAAGCTTCGAGTTCAACAAAATGTTCAGCCATTAATCTTGTGTGATAACTTAAGCACAGTGTGATGTAACACAACCACATACTCGCTGGGTTTCACACAAACAGATTTGAAGTTGACAGAAAAGGTTGAAACAGAGTGGAGGAGAGGGAAAACAAATCAGATATGAAGGGGAAAGAAGAAGAAATGGAGGGCGACGTAGAGAGAATTTGAGAGGGAGAGAGTGGTTTAAATCATAGCATATTTCATTCATCTAGTCTGCCCAAATATATTGCTTTGCTCCCTATTTATAGAAGAGATTTCCTTGTCATGAAGGAATCTCCACACAACTTGCAACCCAAAGCTATTGGCAGTAGTACATGCACCCATACATCTTGCAACCCAAAGCTATTGGCAATAGTACATGCACCCATAACGTACAGAAGCACTAAAAAAAGCGAACTTTACAGATATAATAAAAAAACAAAACGCAAAGTCATCTTTTTCTAGCACTAGTCCTTCCAAATCTCCTATCACAAGATATGTTTTCTATAGGATTCTTCAAGATATCATTCTTATATTCCATCAGAACAGAAAGGAGGGGAAAATGAATATCCCATAACGTACAATATATGTTTTCTATAGGATTCTTCAATTGACGTAAAACACTCACACACACTCTTAGTCTCACACACACAGATCTGATTAAGCTAGGAAAAAGCAGAAACAGTGAAGGGGAGAGGGAGAAACAGAGATGGTGGAAGGGAGAGAGGGACTGATCAGAACAGAAAGGAGGGGAAAATGAATATCAGAATAGAGGGGGAAAGGAGACTGAACCGAAAGGGGGAATGGAGAAAGCAACTAACTCATAATATTCATTAATCTAAGTCTCCCTACATATGTTGCTTGGCTCCCCATTTATAGAAGAGGTTTCCTTATCATGAAGGAAACTCAATACAACTTGCACCCAAAAGCTACTGCCGTACAGAAGGAAAATGCAATCAAAGAGTACAGAAGCAACTTACAAAAAAGTGAACTTTAAAGATATAATAAAAAAACAAAAAACAAAGTCATCTTTTTCTAGCATAACTCTTTCCAAATCTCCTATCACAAGATATGTTTTCTATAGGATTATTCAAGATATCATTCTTATATTCCATCACAGTGCATCTGGCTAATCCCATTCTGCATCAGCGTACAAAACGCATGGAGCTAGATCTCTTCTTTGTTCGAGAAAAGGTTCTTTGTAAGAAATTGAGGTGCTGCATATCCCTGCTATTGATCAGGTCGCAGATACATTGACAAAACCTCTCTCTGGCTCACTTTTTGGATACTTTCGACATAAACTTGTTGGGGAAGTTTTTGCTCCCCACGCCCTAAACTAGTTAGTTAGAAAGAGAGTTAGGCTAACCACTTTAGTTAGACTAACCCCTAAATACTTAGAGCAAGTTGACTGCCAGCTGTAATTGTTCTTTGCATTAGATATAAATAAGTTGATATGTATCTCATTACACTTGTATAATTACAAAAGCCCGAAATACATATCTGGTTACATGATTCTCTCTCTTCCTATTTCGTTCATTCTTCACCTTTCTTTTCGTCATTTTTACTTCTTCAAACCTTATCTGATTCTCTGTGTTTCAGAATGCTAAAAGTGTCATCTAAGTAGAGGTTTTAAAATTTTGTTTGCTGCTTTTTAGAATCTGTTTTCTGTATATATCCCCGCTCCCTTTATATAATTTGTATAATAAAGTTGAGAATATAGAGATATTGTGGGAATAGTGTGTATTTATTGTAGATATCCTCCAGCTGTAATTAGTAGTTGTTAGGTGAGCTTTTATTATCTTGTCTTCTTCCCTGCTTTATAAATAGGCATATATATCTCAATATTCTCAAGAGATTCAAATAAGAGAAAATACTTCTCACTCATATTGTCCACAGATATGAACCTACAAAGGAAAAGTATATAGTCATTTTAATAATCTTATATTCATGTCAGATGTCTACATATTATTTCTATACCATCATGACCTAGTGTGATGAACATATTAAAGGAAAAGAAAAGTATATTTCAGATAGCAAAAGAATGCAACTTTATGGAAGTGCGCTTAATGAGATAGTCAAGGTTAAATTCAGAAGAACTTACTTGTATGTCACGAATCAGAAGTAGGGTGGCCAGAGATCTAGAATCTGCTTGAATTGCTGAATCCTCCACTGATTCATCAGCCAAAATCAATATCTGAGAAGATCAAAAGCAACATCAAATATATTCTTGATAATAAATAACATATTGCAGTTGTAAAGGGAATGAAACTGTCAATGATGGCCTCCTAAACCATCCTTAAACATCCTAAATCCTTTTCCCCCCTCCAGATTGGCGGTAGAAAAGGGACAAACTGGCTTGGCAGAAATAACAAAATTACTTCCCCTACCTCCATATTGGCCTCCGACTCCCTTTTCTCCTCCCACTTGTCCTACTATCCCTGCTAATTTGACTCCACCTCCCCCTCCTCCCTCCTCCCTCCTCGTCACCCTTCTCCTCCCTCTTCTCACCATCCTCTATAAACTTAGTTTATGGATATGTAGACCAAGCCTAATTATTTTGTTACTTTTTGGGTTATGTTATTTTGACCATTATTTTAGGCTTCTTGTTGTATTGTTTAAGAAATATTTAATTATTTATTATCCAATAAGAAATATTATAAACAATAATTAAACTCCTAAATGCACCCTAAGAAGAAAGAAAAAAAACCTATCATTGCTTTAGCCTCAACATTTATCATATTATGTGCATTGTAGAACCGATAGGTGTGGCCCATCCCATGCAAGATCATCACAATTCCTCTTCATTGAGATTATTGTTATTTGGCCCGTTTCTATAAATGAGGAATTCCTTCCACAAACATGCAACAATAGAATTTTGTTGAAGATCTACATCGGATGGTAGTTTCAATATTTGGTCTGAGTACAAGATGGTGTATAACCAAGGATTGCAAACAAGGAGTTCCTATTGGAAGCAATTGTGGTGGTGGCCAGTTCCTGAAATAGTTAAATTCTTTATATGGCAAGTCTCCCATGAGAGACTCCTGACAAACACAATCAAAGTGTCCTAGAGGATTGAGTGATAATATGGAGTGCTCATTTGAGTGTTTGATGGAGCCAAGAAATAAATGCAAATGACTGAGGAATCTGAGCTTTATTAGCTGAGTAACTAAGATGAGTTAGTACAACCCTCTTGGATGCAGTAGAAGAGGGAAAAACAAGGAAAAATTAACTAACAAATCTTAGTTACAGTGAGGAAACCAAGGCAAACCAAAGTAACAGCGAAATGGAGACGTCCCTGACTTTCAAGAGGCCAGAGGCTCTCCCACAAAACAGCTAATCACTCCTTGTCTACCTACCCAGGGCACACAACCCTAGATAACTATTCAGATCCTCTCTAAACCTACTTGGGCCGTGGAGTCCCTTCCCAAGCCCATATCCATAACTCTAGCCCAACTTAGATAGCTGGGGTCTGTCTTCTCTTGTAAATGTGAGTTGGCAGCACGTCCAGCCCATCATTTGCCTCTCCTACAAGAGCCACCTTGTCTTCAAGAAGGAATTGTCGGAACTGTGTCTTGATGACCATCATGTCCTCCCACATGTTGTCACAATTGGGAAGATTACACCATTTGACCAAAACCTGGGTACTGCCATTTGTCATTGCTCTCTTTTTAAAAATATCTTGGGGTTGCACCTATAGCTCATACTTATCAGTCAAGACACTAGGCAGCTATTGAGCCTGCTCTGTTGGGAAGAGTAACCTTTTGAGCTCAGAAACATGGAAAACCGGGTCAATCCTTATTGAGTCTGGAAGCTGAAGTTTGTAGGCTACCTTCCCGATCTTTTAAATGATCTAATAGGGCTTGTAGTATCCCGGTGCTAGCTTTTCCTGTTGGCATTTGGCCTGTTTCTTGAGTTTATAGGGTTGGATCCGCAGTTAAACCTTGTCACCAATTGAAAATTCCACATCTCTTCGTTTCTTGTTGGCTTGCTGCAACATTATAACTTGTACTCTCTCTACATGTGTCTTAAGAATATTCAGCACCTCATTTCTTTCTTTGATTTATTCATTAACTTCTTCCACCATAGAAGAGCTGTCTTGCCATTTGAAAATTGTGGAAGGGTCACGACCATATAGAGCCTTGAAGGGAGTCATGGTGATGGACCAGTTGTAAGAAGTATTAAACCAAAACTCGGCCACGGCAACATTTTAACCCATTTATTGGGGTATTCTCCAGCAAAGCATTTCAAATGTCTTCAAGCTTCGATTAACCACCTTGGTTTGGCCATCAGTCTAAGGATGATAGCCGGAGCTGAATTTTAAGGTAGTTCCCGACTGTGCAAACATCTCTCCAAAAGTGGCTAATAAATACCTGATCTCAGTCAGACACAATCGACTTGGGAATTCCATGTAGCCTAACAATTTCTTGAACAAATGCAGCAGTCACATCCTTAGCCGTAAAGTGGTATGATAAGGGCACAAAATGGGCGTACTTAGTGAGGCGATCTACCACTACCATGACTGTCTTGAACCAATGCAACTTTGGTAGGCCAACCACAAAATCCATGCTAATATCCTCCCATACCTGATATGGAATGGGTAGCGGCTACAACAGCCAAGCAGGACTAACAACTTCATATTTGTTGCGCGAGCATGTTTCACATCTGGCAACTTGTTCTTGCACATCTCACTTCATTTCTTCCCAAAATACTACCCTTGATAGCCTCTCATACGTGCGTAAGTACCTCGAACGCCCTCCCAAAGGTGAGTGATGGAATTCGGTAATTAAAGCAGTCATTTTTGGAGACTTTCTCAGTACAATAAGTTTCCCATGATACATTAGAACCCCATTCTTGATAGTATAACCCTTCGGAGCTTCTTTCCCAGTTAATACTCACTGCCATATGCCATATAGTCTTTCATCTCTAGCTGTTTTTGCCTCAAAACTCCTCTATACCGCCATATTGCCATAAGGAGAATGCCCTCAACATCATCTTATCGCTGTCTCATCGGATAAAGCATCAACGGCATGGTTCTCTTTACCCGGTTTATATTGGAACTCAAATTTGTATCCAATAAGCTTGGATACCCAACTCTTCTGGTCCGGTGCAATGATTCGTTGCTACAGTAAATGTTTAAGAGCCTTCTAATCAGTGCAGATAATAAAGGGCTTCGCAACTAAGTAGTGCTGCCACTTCCTCACAGCCAGCACGATTGCCGATAGTTCTTTCTTGTATACTGAACCCATTCTGGCTTGTTTAGATAATTGCTGGCTAAAGTAAGCAATTGGCCTCCTATTTTGCATAAGCAATGGTTCGACCCCAATCCCATATGCGTCCACTTTGATCTCAAAGGGAATCTCGAAATTTGGTATTGCCAAAACGATGTTATCATCATTGCCCTTTTTAGATGGTCAAAAGCCTTTTGTGCCTTATCCCCCTAGTGGAAGGCATTCTTTCTTAACAATTCTGTTAGAGGTGTTGTGATCTTGCCATAATCTTTGATGAACTTTTTGTAGTACCCGGTAAGTCCTAAAAGTCCCCTCAAACTCCACATTGTTAGGGATTTGCCACTGGACCAGGGCCTCAGTTTTAGCGGGATCGGCTTACACTCCTTGGGAGGATATTATGTGGCCGAGATACTCCAGCCATCTTTGACCAAAGCTACACTTCTTAACATTGATCACCAGCTGGTGCTCTTGAGAAATTTCAAGGCAATCTCCAGGTATTCAAGGTGGGACACTTCATCTCAACTGAATACTGAGATGTCATCAGAAAATACAAGTTTGAACTTCCTCAAGTAATCCCTAAATATATCATTCATCAAAGATACGAGTATGAACTTCCTCGAGCTATATTTCTCCTTACAGTTAAAACATAACCCTAATTGTCGTCTCAGGCTCATTTCCGCCTCTGATATTCGAACAAATCCATGGGTATTGCTACTACCTTCGTTGCCCATCGGGTTGTTCATCGAAGCAACTCGGCTACTGCTCACCCAATATTCTACTTTCCCCTTTGGGTCCACCATGGGCGAACAAGTTTGTGGGCTGGGGAATGATGTCTAAGATTTAGGCTTGCCGATTGGGCTAGTAATTGGCCTTCGTCATGGTTCATGAAAGCTGGGACCCTAATTTTCTTTTCCTCAGCCCTTCTTAGGGTCAAGTTCCTGCACTTTTCACATTACACATCATCCATGAGAGCCTTTAATGTCTTAGGCCTCATTAATGGCACATCCTCCTTAATCCAATTAGAAAACTCCCATTAACGATTCTTTGGGGACATCGGGCAACGTTGCTGATAGAAGCTCGAATTTCTCATGATATTCAGTTATGGTCCCTTCTTGCTTCAATCCAGCAATTTGTTCATAGTTGTTGCCTGTTTGGCTACAATAAAAACGCTTAATCACCGAGTACTTGAATGTCTTCCAACCCGAGATTGGAGCTCTGACTTCCGTCCATTGAAACTAGCTCATAGCTCGACCCTCAAATGCCACCACCGCCACATTCAACTTTCCTGACTCCTTAACTCCACTAACTACGAAATACCTCTCCATCCCGCAAGTCCAGCCGATCAGATCATCCCCTTCAAACAAAGGAATCTCCAACTCCCTGTGCTTCAGTACCTCCTTTTCTACCTCCTCCCCATTATCTCTTCCTTCTTCTCACCCTTAAGTCTGGCCTCTTCTTCACCCTCTTCCGAGTTGGCCGTGTCATGAGGCCCTTCTCTGGTCAACATCTCTTCGGGGTTGAAATTGATGAGTCAAGGTCTTGAGCTGACGACGCTGATTTTGCATTATCGTTAGGAGCTTTGCATTCTATTCCTGTAACTGTGTGAGCAACCGTTGCATGTTTGCTTGTGCTTCATCTTCTTTGATGCTAGCCTGTTATAGCCCTTCTACTACTCTCTCCATACTATCAAGTTTAGCCTCCATTCTGGTACCCACCGTGCCCTAGAAAGCAACCCGCTCTAATACCAAATATGATGGAGCCAAGAAATAAATGCAAATGACTGAGGAATTTAAGCTTGTATTATTAGCTGAGTAACTAAGATAAGTTAGTACAACCCTCTTGGACGCCGTAGAAGAGGGAAAAACAAGGGAAAATGACTAACAAATCCTAGTTACATTGAGGACATCAAGGCAAACCAGAGTAACAGCAAAATGGAGGCGTCCTTGACTTTCGAGAGGTCAAAGGCCCTCCCACAAAACACCTAATCACTCCTTGTCTACCTACCTAGGGTGCACAACCCTAGATAACTATTCAGATCCTCTTTAGACCTACTTGGGACGTGGAGTCCCTTCCCAAGCCCATATCCATAACTTTAGCCCAACTCAGGTTTCTGGGGTCTATCTTTTCTTGTAAATGTGAGTTGGTAGCACATCGGGCCCATTAATGTCAGAGTGAGGAAACTCTTGCACATCTTGAGAGATTGTGAGGGGGTCAGTAATATGTGGATGACTTTAATTAACCCCATATATTATACTATATTCTCCTCTAATGATTTGCAGGGATGGTTGCGACGGAATGAAGTGCATGAACCAAGTAGAGCAAGGGTTGCTAAGTGGCCTTGGTTAAAAGTCTTTGGCCTAGTATATTGGTCCCTATAGAAGAACAGGTGTCGCCAAGTCTTTGAGGGAACATGTGATCCCTCATAATCTCTTATACACTCTTGCTTCGATCTTCCCATGGAAGAAGTAGACAATGGCAAGCTAAAACATCAGGTGTTCAGATTCACAAACAGATCTGACATGCAACTTGCGGTGGTTTAATCCAAGACTGTCAAGGTAATTGAATAACTGGATTCCAATGCAAACTTGGGTTTGTTCCAATAGTGGCAGCAGAACTTCGGGCCATCAAACTTGGTCTACAAATTTGTAAGGATTAGGGTATGAGAAAAGTGAAACTATACTTATTTTATGGAAACTTAACAGTTATTGGTTGCAATTAGTGGAACTAATCATCCCTTAAACCTCAAAATTGAGGAGAAATGACAGGTGATATTTTCTTACAATGATCTCGAGATTAATCATGCTCATAGGGAAGCTCTGTAATGCACTGATAATTTGGCTTTTGCAATTGGAGTGGCTACTCATGTTGGAGCCCCCAGATTTTTGTATCCATCAGCTGTTATCTGACTTAGTCTAGTTGGCTTAGCTATATTTTGTGTTTGATTTGTAGCTGTTAAGATTACTGTAGTGTAACTACCCAAGATTGAATCTTGTCTTTCAATTAAAAAAAAAAAAATAGAACTTGCAGAAGACAAAACAATAAAGTGCCACTTACAGAATCAAATGATTCCAAAGGAAGGCTTTCCAAGTGACGTCGTATAACAGCATTCCCTTCACGATTAACCAATGATATATTTACCAATCGATTTATGTCAAGGCCACCATCAGTTAGCTTCTTTTCCCTCTCCTTTTCCGGAACATCATTAAACATCCAGAGTTCTGAATTAGGTGCTAGAGATGCTTCCAAAACCTAGAGATGTAGTGAGAAGTAAGATGGGCCAAAACATGTATTAATATCCATTGAAAATAGAAGAGAACAGTGCAATATTTGTAGTATATAAACTTCAATTTAGTATATCTCATGGTCTATGATAATATAACTTATGTATTCTTTATTCAAATGAAATGAAAATCCAATGAGTCTTCAAATTATTACACTTCAGGGTAGGAAAGTCCAGTTCCCATGAGATAAGTTGCAAAAATGCCAACAAGAATGCCTACCCTTATCCAAATACACTCTTATATTAATAATCAATAAACAATAAATAAATAAGAATTGATAAAAAGAAATCTAGAAAATATACTATTTAAAAAATAAAATGCATAAATAAGTTAGAATAAATAATGATTTTAATTACAATTATTAATTATTATTTAACAGCAATATAAATATGTTAAACATTAATGTGGGTGATTTTCAAATTTACCAAAGATTCTTAAAAAAATAATAGCTGTGATGGATCAAAGATGAAAATGTGTATATTTCAGGGAATGTGATTCAATGTGCTCTAGTGTGGGTGTGTTTTCATTATAAAACCAAACACCCTTGGAACCATAGCAGCAGATTTCTTATGCATTACCATGATCATGTCCTCCATATCTCGTCGCCAACCACAAAAGAGGATTCTTTCTGGAGATTTTGGATAAATAAAGTCCTTGGGTAAGCTTCCCCTCCAAACCTGCAACCAAGAAGAAAAAATAAGCAAGGAAAAAAAAAACATGCATGGTATCCCTTATCAATTCACTATAGTTCCTTTGGGGTATTAGCTCCAGTCCTAAATGTAAGACCCAGTTGACTTTTTTGAAAACATTAAGGAAGCTAAATAAACTACTTGAACGTGTTTATTTGTAACCTTTTTTTTTTCAAACTAATTTGTTTGACTTATAAATTGATATATAATCTAATAATACACAACATATACCATGGTTAAGTAATTTATTTAGCTTCTTTAATTTTTTTAAAAAAAGTTAATTAGATCTTATATTTAGGACCGGCTGGAGTACTATTTCTGTTTAAGAAATAAAACATTAGCAATGATGACAATTCTTGGAGCTAAATGAACAAATTCTTTCTTCAATCCGTTTTATCTTAAAAGTCTATAGCAACCATTTCATGCATAATTAGTCTCAACTTCTCAAGCCTTAGCACTTGGACTTGAGTCTATCTTACTTCCATTTCCCTTCAAAATGGAACCAACTCTGATCCCAATTGGTACAAAGTTACCCAAAACACAACTATGTTCTTCGCATGGAAAGAATAAATACATCCAAGCCTCTTAATGTAGGTGTAAGACTCCTATTTACAACTAATAACAAACATAACTATCATGGGAACTATCATAACTACCTACCTTGGGAGCTACCAGAACAATAAGAGGCCGCCATTAACTTGCAGTAGGCACAGGCCTAGAAAGGAAGTTGAAGGATGGAGTCAATCTAGTGAGTAAAGGGTTGGAAGACATGGGTGGAGTGGTGAGCTAGAGCGAATGACACGTGACATCAAAGGAGGAAGCACTAAACCCACGTTTTACCATTATCCCGAAGTTATACATCATTTAATATTTTATTTAATAATTGTTATTTCATTTTTAGCATTACAAATAGGTGCCTGTAGGTTTAGTAAAGGGTAGATTAAAGTTTAATTAGACATTCTCCATGGCTATTGGAATTAGACACAATGAGATTCTTGCTTCTCTAGTTCTATTATTTACTCTATTAATAGCATAACATCCCCAATCCGTGGCTATCAAGTGGGCACATCAGCCAAGGTCAAGAAAGATATCTGACCATGCATTCAACACAATCATAGAACAAATGACAAATAAGAAAAATCCTAATGTTTTAAGGTCAAAGGGCAATGAAAGCACCATAGGCAATGAGGCTGGGGCATAGGTATCATCATCCTCAGCAATGACCAGAACTTCATCTCCTTCTTGTAGAATGTAGGAATCATCAGGATTCAAAATAATTCTACCTCCATGCGATGCAACCTTGATTCCACAAGGAATTGCATCAGGAAAGCTGATCAATACATCCTCAAATAGCATGCCATCCAACTGTGGCCATCTTTTAATGTAGAATTCACAATTTTCAAATCCAAGTATGTCTTCCCAAATCTGCCAAATCAAACCCACCTAATGTTTAAATAAATACATTGTATATATGGTTCACCCAAAAAATTACAATATACAAATGAATTTTCAACCATAGATTATTTAACAATTGAAATGACAATCCAGAAATTGTGCTTAATTAATGTTAGAAAATATATTGTAATTAATATGGAATCAATTAGTATCCCTATCAATTAGGGATTATGATTAGAAAATCATCATTAAGAGCCATTGATATTGAGGCTCTCCCCCCTTATATAAATACACCCCTTCTGTACATGATTATACACAACATTTAGAATATATTTTTCTCTGAGATTACATGGTATCAAAGCCTTAAAGGTTCTATTCGTTGATTTTGTTTTTAAGTTGCCATTTTGGTTAGGGTTCTTCATTGACACTACAATAATTGAGTACATTAAGGTTTTTGTTCTTCCATGGCAAATGACACGCGCCGATCCCAAATCCACCTGCTCGTGGTGCTTCACGCGCCTCCCTATAGTTTACTGTCAGTTGCACGCACTACCATGAGTCAGTTCTCTAACGAGTTTTTCGTCACCGTTTGGCTTACTGGCATTGACTCCTCCTTTCCTTTGATCCTATAGTGATCGTGTTCTGGTTGTGAATTTTTGCAATTTTTTGGTATATCATGTGGTGCCTTTGTCTGGTACATTTGATTCTGTTTCAAGTCAGAGATCGTGCTTTGTACCTTTTGACAGGTTTTTTGGAGACAACGTTTGGCACATTTGTTTTGGGTTATTTTTGTGTAACCTGTTGTGTGCATTCTTGGAAATTTGTTTGTTGTTTGGGCTCCTCTGTTCGTTATTCGGTTCTTTTGTGGCTGTTTGTGGTTTCTCATCCTTAGTGATCTTATTGCTATAGATTCTGTTTACTTTGTCATTCTCTATGGTAGATTCTAAGACTAGTGTGGCGGCTGAGGTTGTCCCAATTTCTAACGAAATTACCGATCATAAGTTAAATTGGACAAACTATTTGGATTGGAGCAAAGGCTGTTTGAATGTACTTACTAAGTATTGAAAAGGAGGGCCATTTGATTGAGGCCTCTCTTAAAGATGATCCTAAGTTGGCTTGGGCTGAAGCCGATGCCTGGTTGTTCTTGCAAATCAAGAATTCTATTGAGTGACATTCTTCCTACTATTAGTCATTGCAACAAAGTTAAAGAGATTATGGACTATCTGGAGTTTCTATATTCTGCAAAAGGGAATATCATTTGTGTTCATGAAGTTTATAAGGGTTTTTATCATGCTGAGCAGCAGAACCGTCCATTGAAGAATTTCTTTATGCACTTCAAGCGTATGTATGAAGAAATGAAGTTGTTGCCACCAACCACTGATCTTCAGGCATAGGTGGACAATCTAGAAAAACAAGCCATCATGAGCTTCCTTATTGCTGTTGATCCAGCTTATGAGACATTTTGTTCTTAAATTTTGTCCAGCTCTGAGCTTCCTTCGCTTCAAGATGTGTACTCTCGTGTGTTGCGTGTAGATAGTCTGTCTTAACCGACTTCTAACCCTAATGCCAACGCTTTAGTTAGTTGTGGCCTCACTGATACATGAACCAGGGTTTCTCAAAAAAAAATGGTGCCTTGAATCCTGTCTCTGCTGATAACAGGAACCAAAGCCTCCCAAGATAAGGAAATAGTGGTCAAAATCTTGGTGCTGGTGGGATTGTCCGCTTCTATTGTAAGAAACCTGATCATTCTGATATTTAGGGTATATGTCATGTTGAGTCCAGGATTGGTTTTAAGTATTGTTACTTTTGTCGACAATTTTTCTCATACCACTAGGTTTTATTTAACGAAAAATTGTTTTGAGTTATTCTCTCACTTTTGCAACTTTTGTGCTGAAATTAAAACTTAGTTTGGCGTATTTGTAAAAACCTTATGGAGGGACAATGCTAAAGAATATTTCTCTACCCAATTTCAAAACTATATGCTAGAGCATGGCATGCTTCATTGGTCCTCTAATGCAGATACACCGGTTCAATAGGATACTGCGTATTTATGGGTGGAAATTTGGTGTCCTGGAAAAACAAGAAGCAGGATGTGGTATCTCGATCTAAGGCAGAAGCCGAGTATAGAGCCATGGCTCAATCGGTACAGGAAATTGTGTGGATTCATCAGATAATGAAAGAGGTTGGTTTTGCCACGTCCTTGTCCATGAAGCTGTGATGTGATAATAAAGCTGCTCTACACATAGCTTCCAATTCTGTGTTTCAAGAATGTACGAAACACATTGAGATCAGCTATCACCTTATACGCGATAAGATCAATGAGAACTTCATTTCTACAGGGCAGGTGCGATCTAGTGACCAATTGAGCGATTTTCTGACTAAGGCCTTAAATAGGACTCGTGTTGACTATCTTTGTAATAAGTTGGGCTTGATTAACATCTACGCTCCAACTTGCGGGTGAGTGTTAGGAAATATATTGTAATTAACATGGAATCAATTAGTTTCCCTATCAATTAGGGTGTGTTTGGTTTAAGGGGAGGGGATGGGAGGGAATAGGGAGGTGGGTAAATTACCTTTTTGGGTTGAAGGAATTTAAATTTTGGGCGGGAATCCAAAATTTAAAAAGAATGAGAAAGTAAATTTTAGGCGAGAAACCAAAATTTAAAAAAAAAAGAGAGAGTAAATTTTGGATTTCTTTTGTCCAAAATTGTAATTTTCCCATCCTCCCCTCCCTCCCCTACCCTTCCCTCAAACCAAACACACCCTTAGGAATTATGATTAGGAAATTGTCATTAAGAGATATTAATATTGAGGCTCTCCCCCTTGTATAAATACACCCCTTCTATACATGATTATACACAACATTTAGAATATATTTTTCTCTGAGATTACAATTAACATCATGAATTTTGCACTAAAATTGCATAATATAAAATAATAGATTTCAACCTGTGCAAGTCCAGGCTGCCGAGCACACTGTATCATTAATCGACCAATGACATCATGAGCAACAACAGTTTCAACAAGATCACCACCAACAAGTTTAACAAGGACCTCGTTATCAAGATCGCTTAATTCAACAACTATGTGTCCTCGTAATCCTTCTTTGACTCCAGTTAGACTTAAGACTGTTCTGAGCGCACGGGCATCACTCTGTACCCAAAAAAAAGTAAGTTAAAGGTTATTCACCCCTACCAAATCTAGAGCAAATTATCACTCAATCAGACCTGATCAGCATTCCCATCTTCAGCAAGGACAATTATTGCACGCGCCTTTGAAACAGAAACCTGAAAATCACATCAGTTTAGTAATTAAATTAGCAAGCATTTTGGAGAAAAATAAAATGATCATTGGAAACAGAGACCCAAGAAAATGCAAGTAGGAGTAATTGAACAATGCATCGTTCGCAAATTTTCTTATTGAAGAATTTTATACTCCCTCCGATCCTTAAGACATATTTAGAGAGTTGATCTTAGTCCTAAATATAAAACATAATTTTCATATTTGTCCATTTTTTCTTAATTTATCCTTATTAATGCTCTCTTAACAATAATCAAAAAGGAAAGGGAATGAGTAAATTAAAGAAGATGACTACAATGTTTTAGAAAATAAATGCCATATTAACTAACTCAACTAACTTTCTTAATCTTATCAAATTATATAAATATGTCTTATATTAAAAACAGGGAGAGCTATAAAATCATGCATGATATGACTAATTTTGCATCCTCAGAAAAGTACAATCAAATCCAACCCTTACTTACTAAAAGCATCTCCACCTTCCCCCAAACAGAGAAAAATAAAGCAATCGACAATTTAAGAGAACATCTGAAACATAATAAAACCTAAATAATGATCAACAAAGTTATTTTATTCTATCAAATTTCCTTTTCCCCCTTTAAATATAATTAATGTAACACGGTTGACTCGTGATAAAACAACAAAGCAAATTTATTCATTTAAACCTCATCAAAATAACCCAAACAGCTTCTCTTGAAGAAAAAGACCGTTCCATCACATTGTACCTCCTTATAGATCTCAAAAAAGGGATTTTTTTTTAATTTATTTTTGCAGTGGGAACTAAAATAACCTCTCCTGATGGTACAGACCTCAACGGAAAAAAAAATCATTTTTTGTCTGAGGACAGGAGGGGCAGAGGATAAAGATCAACACATGCACGATGATACGCTGCTATTGAGAAATGACACCGCTTCAATGCATAGTTTAATATCATGAGTCTGTACTGAACAGTTATCTGTCCAGAGATAACTAGGCCTGGCTTGTCATAGTATCAAACAAAAGGATGAAATCAGATAATACCACCTTTTTCAGATCAGCCAGTATTAGGGGGCTGCCACTTCTGCATATGACCGATGTTCCTTTGAAATCAAATTCCATTTTTGCAATGTCAAGCTCCATTTCTTCCTTGTCTCGCTCAGCCATCACTACTACAGTTCCTCCACCCAGGCTCTCATTGGCTATAGAAAGTTGATTCAGTAATGAACCCTGCACATCCAAAAAGGATATCAGTGGTGACATATAGGGACATTTCAAAAAGTTAAAACCCACTCAGTAGGTGGATTAATTTGGTACAAAAATGGCTTGTTAAACCCTAAATATTATATGATTAAAATATCTTTTCGTGAATAATTCATTCAGTAAAACAAGAGGAACTCTAATTAATGATGTCTAACAGATTCTAGAACCAGAATCTCACCAATTTATCACTCCAGCCAAGAATCAAAGTGTGATTTTGCTCAACCACCTCACTTTTTCCTTTCCTTAGTGAGTCAAACTTCTCAGAAATTGTGTCAGAAACAAGCCCAAGCATCATTGCAAATATAAGCATCCCGCCAAAGCTAATAGAAACTGCAACCAACCTTGGACCAATACCTTCAGAGCTGGCATGGTTGCCAGAATCAGCAACATAGGTCCAAGATAGCCAAAGGCAATATGCTAAATGCTCAGTTGTTACACCAAAAAGGGCCAATCCTCCAAGAAAAATAAGCAACAGTGTTGCAACTAACAACACTAGTGGCTTAGCATATGGGTGAACTGATAAAAACACATCAACACGATATGCTATTCGCTTGTTTAGAGATACCTCTTCTGACGTATTCTCAGAAACCCTTGATTTTGATACATAATCGATGTACTTGAAAATAAGAAGAGGGATAAATAGAAGAGTGAGCGAGAAGAACAGAGCCACATTTCTTTTGAACTTTCCACTTGGACAAGGATCGCCATCCTCAGCTGGGGAGCTCATAATATCTAGCGCGTCCAACTTGGTGCATGCACCCAATCTATGATTAAGGTTGAGAATTTCATTCTGCGAAGAAAAATTTTTGCTTAGCTCAGTCCTTAATCAAATGGAATCGTCAAAACCGTAGTCTTCTACCATCCAATAACTCATGGAATTCTCCTGAAATTTCGTTGATATCAAGATATGACCACTAAATTGAAATTAAGTACTTATTAATTTCCGCATCTGAAGCAGTAACCAACAGATTGAAATATTGATAAAATGAACGACGCATTCATAACTAGCAGAAAGGAAGAGTTTGATGCATAGTGGAGTGCTAAAAATCTTGTCTTCACGCATATAGTGGCAAAGTTGTGCAAAAACTCAGTTCTCCATAATTCATTGCAAAAGCTTTAAGCTTACCAACTATGATCAACCGGCAAGTTACCTGCAACTGATTGACTTGACTCTGTAGATGAATATTTCTGAGCAGAAGCAGCAAGGAGAAAACAATGGCTAACATCTGCGTCCACATCCATGTTTAAAAAAAAAAAAGAAATAAAGAAAAATGAGAGTGGCACTTCATTTGCAAATCATCAACTGAGAGAGACAAATAAACAGAAGGACAGAGAGTCGCCACCAAAACGGCTATCCGCCAACGAATTGAAAATTCAATAAGCTGCTTCTCATCAGATACTTTATCCGCTGGGTGGTCCTTCGAAAGACCGTGCAAAGGCTCAGGTTTCTCATTACTGATAGGAAATTCAACTCTGCTGCGAATGCCTGAACGATTGAAGTCATTACGTATAGTGGAGGTCGGAGTTGACGGCGGATTAAGAGGGTAAGACCGAGATGGTCTCTGCTTTGAGAAGAATCGACGGGGATATTGTGTAGAGACCGAAGAGTGAGAAGAGGAGCGGATGAATGACGGTGAGGGAAAGAACCAGTCTCTACCGGCGGAAGACCATTCCAGGGACATAACGGGAATGACAAGGCGGAATTTTGCGGTTCCTTTGTAATCTGGCGAGGTTTTCGGTTCGCCTGTTAAGCGTCTGTCTTTCTCGGTTTCTCCCTTCTTAGCAATTTAATTAGTGCTTGGAAGAGTTTATTTTGGGGTAATAAGTGCTTATAATTCGTGATTCATTGTATACGAGGTAAGTATGTGAGAGGAGTTTTTTTTCGGCCTGTATAATAAGGGCTTATTTCTCAAATTTAAACTCTTCCAAACACACCTTTAATTTATTTTTGGATTAAACACTGAGTTTAAGTAACTTTTATATCCCCAACCGAGTTTTTTTTGGGGGTAAAAGTTAATTAATTTAATGTGGTTTATGCATAAATAAATTTTTATAAAATATAAGTTTAAGATAAATTTACCTTGGATGGAATATTAAAACTTTAATTTTAAAATATTTAAATTTAAATACAAGTCAAAAAAACGAAAAAAAAAATGTAGTATTTTAACTTTTTGACTTTCGGACAAAAAGTTAATTGCTCATGACCGTTTGTGCTTGTGAGCAAAAATCTTCTCAAACAAACCTTGAAATATTATTACTTATTACTTATATTTTAAAAACTAAATTATTCTATCCACCGTCTTTAATATAAAAATTAATTGGAGATTGAAATTTCTCCTAAATATAATAATCAAGTACACTTTGCCTCTCAGATTTGTAATTTTTTAAAGTATTCCTATTAAATGTATAAAGGAATTTTTATCCAATGGTAGATGTGATGGAAGATGGTATTTTAGGAAAATAATGTATATTTGTTGCAAATGATTAATAAAACTAACTTCCTTAAATTATTTAAATTAGTCAACTAACTCTTATACTCCATTTGGTTCTAAACATAAGACAAAATTAAACTTTTTTGGAGAAATTAAGGAAGCTAATTAACTAATTTTAGAGTATTTATATATATATATTTTCTCCAAACTAATTAGTTTAACTTATAAATTGATATATAATATAAGGATATACAATATATAATATGATTAAATAATTTATTTAGCTTCTTTGATCTCTCTAAAAAAAGTTAACTCTGTTTTATATTTAGAACTGGAGGAAGTATTAATTACTCAACATAGTATACTTTTTGAACTTTAGAAACTAAAGTTTTAAGGGATTAAAATTACGTTAATAGAGTTTTTTTTAGGACAGATGAATGGAGTTGAGAAATTAAGTGGCGGTAAGATAAAATTTAAGAAGTAAGTTTTAATTGGGGATGAGAATAAGTTAGATTCCCATTAGGTGCCCTTTGTCCTGGTTTGATTACGGTTTGACCTAGCTTGACCTATTTAACAAAGAGATCTAGATAAGGCATTTTTAAAGGCCTAAATATGTAAATAGGCTAGGCCTACTTTTATTAAGGCCTAGCCTGAAAGCTTAGCCAGTGTACACATTTTAAATATAATTTCATTTATATTTGTGTGTGTTATATTTATATTTTTATCATTTTTTATTTTAATTTTAAAAAAATAATTATTAAATTACCATAATAAGTTCATTTTCTATCATTTAAAAATCAAATAATAGCCTTTTAAATTACTTTTTATTTAGATTTATTAAATTATATAAATTAAATTTTATTTAAATAACATTGTATGCTTTAAATTATAGGTCTTTAAGCCTATTTAAAGTCATTAAAGCTTAATTTTTAAACCTATTTAAATCCCTACATGACAAGTAGCCATTTAAAAAGGCTTAGCCTTGACCAGGCATTTTTAAGTTTCAGACTTGAGCATAAAAAAAACCTATATATAGCCTTAGACTTAGGCTTTGTTTGGTTGGATGTTAGGTTAAGTTGGGGTGGGTTGAAGATAAAAAAGTAATGTTTGGTTGGAAGGAGGTTAAGTCAGGTGTTGGATGCTTTTTTGTCTTTTAGTGATAACCTAACCTAGGTTGTGAACCCTCCAAAATTGAGGTTTTTCCCAGGTGAGAGAATATTTTTCTTCAATTGTGACTAAATTGCCCATGATAATTATTTAAAATCATAACACTGATCTCACCTTTAAAACTTGACCTCCTGATTCAACGAACTTTCCAAATAATAATAATTTTATAAATAATTATTTATATGCTTACACGAATAATTATTTTATAAATAATAATTTTATATAAATAATTATTATTAATAAATACATTATAAAAGAAGAAGGAAAATATGTAGAATGACATTTTAACCTCCTCTAACCTAACTTAAATAAATCTTACTTAACCTAATATTCGTTGAACTAAACAACATTATAACCTCTTCTAACCTAATTTAAGTAAACCTCACTTAACCTAACATTCGTTGAACCAAACAAAAGGCTCCAGCCTTATGTTACGGGCTCAGACCTATTTAACCAAAGCCTGTTCTAACATATTTTCACTTCTAGTTTTAACACTATATTTGATAAGAGAAAAAAGAAAAGAGAGAAGAATCCATTTAAATTTTATGTAGATAAACTAGTTAATTTCTTATTAGTTCTCATCACTTCCCCTCCTTGAACCAAACAAAATATTATCAAACTTTTCCCTACTCCCCACCTTAAATCAATTCAAACAAGGGATTATTAAAATCTTTCACTCACCTATCCTTCCCTCTCCTCCTCTTCTCTCTATATCTATCTTCCCATTCCTTCCCATCTCCTCCCTTCAACTTTCTCCGGATTCTTTTTCGATATTTAGAGCGTAAAAGATTTTTACCTTTCACACTGAGTGTACTTCCTATGTTTTCTTAACATAATAAAATTAAATAAATATATTTTATATTAAGGCCTGAAGAGAGTATAGAAAAAAAGTTAAGGTGTGTTTGGTTTGAGGTGAGGGGAGGGTGGTAAATTATAATTTTGAACAGAAGAAATCCAAAATTTATTCTCTTATTCTTTTAAATTTTGGTTTCCCTCCCAAAATTTACTCTTTCGTTCCCTTTTAAATTTTGGGTTCCCGCTCAAAATTTAAATATCTTAACCCAAAAAGGTAATTTAACCACCTCTCTTTCCCTCCCCTCATCTCAAACCAAACACACCCTTAAGGTGTATCTAGCACCTTAAAGTATTTTTTCAAATGTATTTAATGCTTTAAATTATTTTGTGGTAACCCAACATCCTAAAGTATTGGTACACTTAACATCCTAGAATATTTATTTTAAATATATCCAATATCATAAAATATTTTTTTTAATATATCCAACACTTTAAAATATTTTTTTGGATGAATCTATCACCTTAAATTATCTAAATTTTTAAGTGTAAAGTTACACAAAAAAAAAATACTTAGAACAATAAATGCACCCTTTTTTTGGGCTAAGGTGCTACTAGTACCTTGAACTGCGTCTCCAAGGGCAACTAATACTCTAAAGCTCTACTCAACATTTTAAAGGTTGAAGTTCCAGAATTCAGTGCATCCGGGATATTCAGCCACCACGGTGTCGTGGGGGTGTAGATTGCCCTACACTGACCCATCTTGCAAGCGCTTGCCAACTCAACATAACCTGTGTGTTCAACAAATAGCGGGGTCTGCGCCGCTGAAGAGAGCTTGGGCAGCGAGACGAAGAGCCATCCCTAATCTGCCACAACAGTGTTATTCGGGCTGTTTTCTCGTTTGGCTTTTCTATAATGGCGATTCCATTAGCTCAAGTTCAAACCTTTCATTCCCATGCTAGACTTTCCAGGGGAAAAGCCCTCCCACTTGTCTTGAAATCTTCTACTTTGACGCTAAAACCTCACGATTTCGGAACCAAGAATCTGGTGGTCTCGGCTGCAAGTACTGAAAACAAAGTTAGTAGTGATGGTACCTTCTCTTCCAACGGGCCCACCTCTTCGTCCTTTCGATCAGTGTATGTATGGAAATTAGTCTTCGAGTAAAAGTATAGTGTTGTGTCCTCTCCATTCCCCTTTCCTCGTTGCATTCGTTGTATTCTGAGAAGACATGTTTTCGTTGTAAATTTACGTTCTTAATAGGCTATAAATTGTCTTTTTGATAGTGTTAGTTCTTGATTGACAACCCCAACATTGTTTTTAGTAGAATCTTACCCTCTTTTTACTTTTGGGGAAAAACATTTGTTCACTCACATTTCTCTGTGAATACCGTGGCTTTTCCTGAGATTTAATTGCTACAATTAAAGTAAGCCATTTGATTAATAGCTTTCAGGACCTACTGAAGATGGGCCCATCTTCATTTTATTTATTTATTAATCTTACGAGTCCAATGATACAGGCTTTGAATTTTGCTGCTTTTATTAGAAGTTCCCAGTTGGAACTTACATTTCAGGCTTATGAACTGTGGCGTAATTACACAATTGCTACATGAACTTTAAAAACATTAAATAAACACCCAAACGAGCGCAACTTCCATAGGGGTGGCGCAAAATGTGGCTTCTGCAATGAGATTGGTTATCTTGAAAGTCATAATGTAGTGAGATGAACGCAATTCCTCAATATTATTGCACATGTATTCTGATCTTGTGCTCACTTGTTGCCATTTATGATTAATCCAGGGTCAAACGACACACAATTTCAGTTTTTGTTGGCGATGAGAGTGGAATGATAAATCGGATTGCGGGGGTCTTTGCAAGAAGGGGATATAATATTGAGTCACTTGCTGTTGGTCTGAATGAAGACAGGGCGCTCTTCACCATAGTTGTATCTGGAACTGAAAGGGTGCTTCAACAAGTTGTAGAGCAGCTTCACAAGCTTGTGAATGTTTTAAAGGTTATGAGGCACCTCTAGCTTCTGTTTTGGCTTACAGGATTGTAGATAATTACATATTAATAAATTATTAGATGCATTCTATAAAAAAAAATGTATTTTTTGAGACACAACCGTCAGTAATCAGTGTGCTTCATACTGAGAGGATCAGGTCTGGTTTGCTCAATCTAAGACTAGTTTAATAATTTTAGATCTAACAGCTAGTTCTCTATTTTGGAAGGTAAAATATCACTTTTCAGTCCTTTGGAGCCTTAATGGTTCTGACCATAACGGTACATCAATTAGTGTTTATTTCTGTCCTTTTAGGAGTTTCTGTTCTTCATTTGAAACCCCTTTTTATTTACTTTCTGTTTCTTGTCCCCAACAGAATATCTTGAATGGAATTTCAGTTTTATTCACATCTTTTTTAAAGATTTAGCCCCTGCTTCTAGTTTGGAACTTCTCTAACTGGCTTGGTCATTTGACCAGGTAGAAGATCTTTCTAAAGAACCCCAGGTAGAACGTGAACTGATGCTCATAAAAGTGCATGCTGATCCAACACATCGCACTGAGGTAACTGCTTAGTGATTTATTGGTGTTTTATCTGTGCATTTTTCTTGTGTCTGTGCGGCTGATCACCTTCTTTGCTTGTCTTTACTAATTCTTTGTTCTTGAAAATTCTCAACTTCAGATAAAGTGGCTGGTGGACATTTTCAGAGCTAACATTGTGGATATTTCAGAGCATTCTGTGACAATAGAGGTCGTTATGGGGCAATTCTTGGACTTGTTATTTTTTATCATCCGGGGCCTGTCAATTATTTTCTAGATATGTGACATACACAAGAACAAACTGAGATAGATGGTTATGTACTTGGCTTGGCTCTTTATGCTTTTAACACAATTTCATTGCATTTAATGAAGTCCATTTCCCCAACTTCATTGAACATGTATTTTTGTAATACCATTGCTATTGTCATGTACGACCTCTGCCATTATCAGTGATGCTGTCAGTCCAGAATCGCAGTTCAGTTATATTGCCAACTGTTACAGGTTACTGGAGATCCAGGTAAGATGGTTGCAGTCCAAAGGAATCTGAGCAAGTTTGGAATTAAAGAAATAGCCAGAACTGGAAAGGTTTGAGGTTTCAATTGAGTGGCTAAAAGTTTTTCTTTTATATTGCTCTCTGCTGTTAAACATTGTATAGATAGGTTGTGGAAATGTACCAAGCCACTGTTATCTAATGTATTTGCTAGTAGATTGCTTTGAGGAGAGAGAAAATGGGTGCATCTGCTCCATTTTGGAGATATTCAGCTGCTTCTTATCCTGATCTTGAAGGAAAAATGCCTATTGATGCTCTCGTGGGTGGGAAAAATAGAAACCCTATTGCCAAAAATGAAATAACCATGGGGGTAAGATTTCTGTTCTTAATCTTAAAGTTTCATTCTTATTGGTAATAATTTTATTTACTCATGCCCTGTTTGGTTACAAGGGAAAGGTATTCTTTTTCTCTGGCCTGTTAATACAGACATACTACGTTTATTATGTCTCTATTATTATTTCTCAACAAGGGACACATCTCATCGATAAAATTAATAGTTTTAGGTCTATGCTCTTTTTTGTTCCATTCCATTTTGTATATTAATCAAACCGTAGTTTTTGTCACTGGACATGATCTGTAGATAGCCTGTTGACCGTGCTAGTCCTCCAAAAAAAGTATTGAGGTTTAAATGCGTTTGGCCAAGCTTCTTGTGGGGAAAATGATGAAAACCGTGCTTTTGTGGGTGGCAAAGTTTATTTAAACAATGAGATGGAAGTAGAAAACCGGTGTTTTTTCTTGGAAGCAGCAGCAGTAGAATTATTTTCTTGGACAATTATAACCTCACTGTTTAAAAAATATTTACTTTATCGGCCTCCAAACCATACTACAAAGGCCAAACTATACTTGCCCTTTGTTGTAATTGACAAAGGAACTTTTTTAGAAAGATTTACCAAACACAAATGCCTCAAATATTGACACAAGTTCTTACCAAGAGTGGTTTTGTCAAGCAGAAACTGCTTCTCTTTCACATCTCTTAATTTGAATCTCCAACAAGTCTTATCCTCCTAAATGAGATTAACTATGTAGATCTCAAGATACCGTTGTGTTCTAATAACCATCTTTTCATTATATCAATTATCAAGAGATTCTGTTTGATAACTTTCATGAATGTCCTTGAAATTCTATCTGTAAAAAATCCATATCAAAATAAGCAAAGGTTCTAAACAATTTCAAGTGGGCCTAGGTAATTTTAGTAGTGTGGGACTAGAGAATAGAGCTTAGCCTTTTATTTACTCTTAATCATGACAAACCTCAACTAGTTGCCATTGTGATGGAGAAGGGTGATGGTAGCCATTACTTCTTTACTGCTACCAAATATGCTAGTAACAGAAAGACAGCATATGTTTTCTTGGGGCCCAAAATACAGCATATTCTATTTATTAATAGAAGATTGGTGGCTGAGTATTACTGTAGTTATCTCTTGACAAAATATCCGAGATCAAATTTTATTCTTACTGGTCTTTATTCTGACATCAGTTTGTAACTACCACATGGATTGAAGGGTTAACTGTGGCCCAAGTGCATTTCATCATCTGCTTGTGCAATGGTGTCCATTCTGTACTTTTTATTTGGATGCTTGTTAACCCCCTTCTAGCTCCTTTTTTTTTGGTTTTAAAAACACTTGATATGTCTGCTTTTGTGAAGGGAGATGTTTATCCTATAGAGCCTTCTGATGGCTTTACAGTCAATCAAGTCCTTGATGCTCACTGGGGTGTTCTCAATGAAGAAGATGTAAGATAGTTTATGTTACTTTTTGTTGTTCCCTTATAATGCATTGCAGATGTAACACGTAATTCCTTCTCTTAGGCAATTCTTGATTAATTTTTTTAAAACAGGTAGTGAAGTTTATGTATGGTTTATCGGGTACGCATTGTAATATATTTGGGTTTTATATTTTTCTCGTTTGAAATATAAAATTATCCAAATTCCAGAATTTAAACTAAAATCTAGACGCTATTGGTACACCTGTCTTAATCTGAATAGTTCTGCTCCTAATTGCCTAAGTTTAAACCACTTCATACCTGTAAATGCCATTTGGATTACTCTTTTGATTAAAGCATATTTTTAATTTTAATTCCGTTATCATTGGTCTTGTTTTAACTGCTGAATCTTCATATTTAACGTACAGTTTTTTAGCTTGAGAAATTCCTAGTTGATAAATGATGTTTGAGAAGTAAGTACCATTTATTATGTCTACCGGTATTATCTAATATTCAGTGTTTTTTAGAACAAACAAAATGTCTTTTATTCTAATTTTTAAGAAAAGCAGTATTGACGGTGTATTGGGCTAAATACAAAGATTGCTTCAGCCAAATCAGTATGCATTAGCTTGTAATGTTCGTGGGTAGCCTTATTGAAATGCATGTTACTTTCTTACTGACTGGATAATGCCTTCAGACTAGTGGAATTAGGTCGCACACTTTATCCATGCTTGTGAACGATGCTCCTGGCGTTCTTAATATTGTTACTGGGGTTTTTGCTCGAAGGGGCTATAACATTCAGGTTTGCTTCATCATTTTTTCCCTTTTTGGTTATGTGGTTATAATTATATGGATATGTTTCTAACTTTTGAAGTTCCATTGTATTCCTATCTGGTTGGATCTTTCCTTTTGTCATTCCCAGAGTTTAGCTGTAGGACATGCAGAAGTTGATGGACTTTCTAGAATTACTACTGTGGTTCCTGGCACAGATGAATCAATTGCCAAGTTGGTGCAGCAACTCTACAAACTAGTGGATCTTCATGAGGTTTAAATTCTAAATTGTGAGAGTGAATACATCACAGTTTATTATATAATTTGTAGGCTTTGAGCTTCACGTTTTTTAGCATCATTGAATGTAATAACCTATAGGTTTTTTTTTGAGAATTAGTCACCTCCATTGTCTTAGTAGACTCATGTTCTTGCGGACTTTTGGCAGAATAATCAGAGACAACTTTTCCTCTGATTCTTTTATCAACTTAAAAGAGTATAAAGAGGTAGGTTGGGACCCATCAATCTCCCTGCTCAAAAGCCAAAAGAGTAGGACCATCTACTATGCTGAGAGTTGAGACATCAAAGCATGAAAAGAGAAGGAAAATAGCCATGATTAACACCCTTTCTTTCATTAGCCGTCGTGTGCATTGAACAAACACTCCTCAATACAACACCATCCCTATTAAAGTAGCATCATGGTACATGAAATATGCAACAAGGATAAAAACCACAATGAGCAGATAATCAGTGACACCAATGCAATGAAACAGAAATAAGAACCACAGACTAGCATTTCAGAGTCTATATCTCTCCCCATTTTCCACTTTTATTTTTTCTGATAACCCCACTCTCAAATACGTTGTAAGTTGCAACTGCCATGTTTTCCTGACTCACCCCCATATCTGCCTCTCTTATTGTTAGTTTCCCCCCCTGAATTTCCCTCTTCCCTGCTTCCATCCTTATTTATTTCCATTCTTGAACAATAGACTTTCATCCTTTTTGTCCTCTTTCTTTTGTACTCTTAAGATTGCAGATATGGCAAGTAGCAATGGGCCCATTAGAAACCTTAGAATCTCATACTTGAAGTGCGTTTCTTTCTCAGCTTCTTTTCTGTTTTAATCTCCATATTAGTATCTTGGGCATTATCATGAATAAACATCTGGCGTTCTGGCCATTAATCAGTATGTGAGTTGGGGGTTATGTTTTGGGTATGTTAAGGCTAACTATCATGTTGGATAAATACCATGATTCGTTTGTTGACTGTGGAATAATATCCATGTTGGATAAACTCAAATATCATATTTCCAGGTTCGTGATATCACCTACCTGCCATTTGCTGAACGAGAACTGATGTTAATAAAGATTGCTGTAAATGCTGCTGCTAGGCGTGATGTCCTTGATGTTGCCAGCATTTTTAGGGCCAAAGCTGTTGATGTATCTGATCATACAATAACCCTTGAGGTGAGATGCGTAGACTTTTTAAAATGTTTCTTTATCACTATCAAGATCTGTTTTCCCTAATGATTTACTATGGTTGCATTTTCTTTTTCTTTTCCCCCTCTTAGCAATAAGCAATGTATTCTACTATTATGTCTAGAATTATTTCAATTTATCATATAGGTTTTTATCAGTTGATGGAAATTGGTGACATCAATTTCAGCTTTAGGAGATCTAATATAGCTTATGTGGACAATTTGAGAGGAAAATATTATTCTGAATCCATGAATAAAAGAAAGTAAATATGGGTCTTTATATAGGGAAACATAAAGCTAACCCTAGAATCTAATCTAATTTAATCAAATCAAAATAAATCAAAATACCCAAGATATAATATCCTAAGATATAATATATCCATATCTAATCCTAAGATATGTTAAATATCAAACTTAATAAAATAATAGTTAATCTAAATAATCCAAAATAAATGCACAATATTCCCACAATCCCCCTCAAATTGGATCATAGATTTTAATCATGTCCAACTTGTTTATACAACTGTCAAATGTAGGTTTGAGCAATCCCTTTGTCAACACATTCGCAACTTGAACATTTGTTGAGTGGACATGATACATCCTCTTACATCATCATAAGTAGGGTTGATAGCCAAGAGAAGAGTATAGATACAACCTTTCTCCAATATTTTGCAATAACTAGGACCATTGGAGATAATTATTCCTATTGAAATGATGAGTAGTGATAGAGAGATGTTGTGGTTCGTTTAAAGATGTGGGAGGAAAAAATGAGGAGCCAGAAGCTCCATGCCCAGTTTTAGAGGCATTTGTGCATGTGGTATTTAAAGCATGGAAGGAGCCAAAGTTCATTATGGCTTAATGAGAGAGATACCACTTGGAGTACAAGTAAAATTAACACTTGGAAGGACTCAAAAGAAATGCCAAATATGAGTCTGACGAGAAATTGAGGATAATTTGGTGATAGATTGAAGCTGGCGATAATTTGCTAAGAAATTGGATCTCATGAGAAATTCCGAGAATGTGAGACAACCAGAATCTTGGACGATGAATTGACCTATGACAGTTGTGGATGGGCAGTCGAACAGGAACTGACGATGAACTGCAAAGAGGCCAACTCAGTTGGTGGTCAACCATGCTTAGCAGAACTAGGGATTGCGTTGTTTTCTTCGGAGAGAATAAGCCTTTCTCCAATTAAGTTTCCCGAACGTGGAAAGGAGATCAATGGATGTTAGGCGCGATGATGGTGGATCACGCGACTGGATTTTGTTGGGTTTGAAGAGAGTTGTAGGATTCAATTTTTCGGCTCGAGCTTTTTAGTGCATATCTTGGACTGGTGGTAGAGAGAATTCTGAGAATGTGGAGATCAGAACGTGACGCGGGGTGACGAACATGTTCAAATAATAAATCATGTGCTGAAGAATGAAACATGTACAAATGGCGAACTATGTATAGGTTGACGTACGGACGATTGGCGAGCTGTGAAGAAGTCGACTCTATTGGTAGTCGATGATACTAACAGGGATGGATTGACTTATGCGATATAGACGGTGAACTTGGACGGTGCTGATGATGCTGAGAAGGGGTCGACTTGCTTGGTAGTTGACGACACTTGTGTAGCATGAAGAGGAAGATTGTAGATTGGACTAAAGATTCCCATATGTTTTGAGAAAAAACTCTGATTCTTGAGATTGAGACTGTAATTGGGAGAGATGATTAGAGACCTGGTGGTTGACATTAATTGACTGCTCTGATTGTCGAGATTGAGACCATCACTAGGAGCTATGATCACAGACTTGGTGCTCGACATTGATGGATGATGACGGGAACTGAGAAAACGCCACGGGAACGCCAGTCCGACGATAACTGGAACAGAGGAATGCCTCGGGAATGCAAGTCTGATAGTGACGGGAATGGCGGAACGTCACGGGAACTTCAAGTTCAACAAGAACTAAACGGAAGACCGGCGTCCACTACGCATCGGACAGAAGAAGGTGACTAGAGTTAGGAACTCTTTCATAGGACGAGATGATTGAGAGAGTGACCGGTAGAGAATTTTTGGGTTGAGGATAAGCCAATCTTGAGAAGGCTCATTAGTGTTGATCTCAATGCTAAAGGAGGAACAACAACTAGATGGTAGACTTGCCACTGCAGGCAAGAAGGAAGGGCGTTCTCTATTCTTCATTGGGTTCTTCTTCACTATTAGCTTTGATACCATGTGGACAATTTGAGAGAGAAATATTATTTTGAATTCATGAATAAAAGAGAGTACATATGGGCCTTTATATAGGCAAATGTAAAGCTAACCCTAGAATCTAATTTAATTTAATCAAATCAAAATAACTAAGATATAATATATCCATATCTAATCCTAAGATATATTAAATATCAAACTTAATAAAATAACAATGAATCTAAATAATCCAAAATAAGTGCACAATATTCCCACAACTTATTTCATAGATTTTTACCTGGTGATAGAACTGAACTCCTTCCAACTGTTTAGTCATAATCTTGATGTGAAGCTCCTCCTCCCAGCCCCCGCGTTCTTGTTCTTTATTGATTCATGGCACTAGTTAATAGTTAAAAATAGAACGTTGTGTTGTTGCAATGATTACCTGCCGTAGACAAATATCTTTTTCTTTTTCATCTTCATGATTATAATTTCAGGTTTAAATAGGCGTCGAATTCCTCCTTAACTTTATATTCTCTTTTACTTCGTTCCTTTTAAATTGGAATTGAGACAAAGGATTTTCCTATGGAGTTGGTTTACATCAAGGATCATCTTTGAGTTCTAATTTGTTTGACCTAGTTTTAGATGTATTGATAGAGTATGATTCAAGAGAGAATCCCCAAGTGCATGCTCTTGGAGGTTAACTCTAAACTGGAATTATGGAGGCGAACTTTGGAACCTAAGGGCTTTTGCTTTTGAAAGAGCAAGACAAAGTACATGCATTGCAAATTTAATAAGAGGCAAGATAGAATTATTTTGAGGCAAAGATCGAAGTGCAAACGACACCACAAGTGACAAAGTTTACAAAAAAGGGGCAGCAATATTAGTTTTATGTGATTGTAAGGTCCATATGAAACTTTAAGGGTCTGTTTGGTAGGAGGGATTCAGAGCATAGGGGAGGGGACGAGAGGGAAAATTTTTATGAGTTGGATTTAAGAAAATTAGAGAAGTGCGGTTGCCAAATTTTAATATAGAGAATATGTAAGATAAAAGAATAAGAAAACTTAATTAAAAACTTTATACCCTATTTCTCTCATTTTTTTTAAATTCAACTCAAAAATTTTTTCCCTCTGCCCACTTTCCCTAAGGAAAATTTTATATAACTGTTATAAGGGCAGCAATATTGGGGTTGTAGAGATGAGGAAGTTGAGATAGATGTGTGGTCATGCAAGAAAGAATATGTAATGATCATATAAGAGGGCAAGTCGATGTGGTATCTATTGAGGAGAAAATGTTAGAGAATTGTATAAAATGGTTTAGTCATGTACAAAAAAGGCCAATGGAGGGACTAGTAATGAGGGCTGAACGGATTAGTCTTTAGCCTTGTGAAGAGAGATAGAGGGAGACCAAGGAGGACTAAATAAGTCATTAATTGAGTTCTCAATTAATGACTTATCAGAAGAATTGGTCTTGAACAGAGCACAATAGCATTGATCCCACTTAGTGGGATAAGGTTGTGGTGGTTGTTGTTGCTGTCCCTCATTCTTTTTAAAACATAATGTTCATAATTGGTTTCTGTTTTGTGGGAGGGCTCAGATGTTATCCAAAAAGAGGGTAGAAGCCATAATTGCTGACATCACATCAATGCAAATTTGTTGAGATCACTATCAAGTTAATTATTATGCCATTCTGACACGGGCATGGTTATATTAACTAACAGCTTACTACTTTTTATCACTAAGGTTAGTCTGAATATAGAAGAAAAGGGACTTTATGTCATGTTTTTCTGCTGTATTTACTTCTCAGTATCTTTTCTTTTGCAACATAGTTCTCACTGACTTGGTTCTTATTGACCTCTGATTCTTTTACTTTCTCTTATTTTTGTTTTTTTGGGTTGTAATGCCCGTGTTGTATTTTAAATATTGTAACTAATGGATTTGTTCGCATTCTCTCCAGCTTACTGGAGATTTGGACAAGATGGTTGCACTGCAGAGACTGTTAGAGCCATATGGCATCTGCGAGGTTTGTTCTGATAATCTTCATTTTACGTGGTTGGTATGATTGCTGAGGCAGATGACTTGTTTGGGCTCCTTAAATTGACAATTTTCATCTTAATATTTGATGTCCTCAAACACCATTTAAAATGGTTCATGCGGTCACTGATATCCTGTGCGGGGGTTTACCTTTCTTTTGAGTCAAAATATCTGCAATGGAGAGAAGAAAATCTTCACATGGTAATGAATTCGTGTCTCTTAGACACCCAAAAATAAAAAGAAAAAAAGAAGTGGGCATTGCTCTTCTTGTATTGTCCTGTTTATGCGAATGGATCTAGAGACACATGGTTGCTTAGTCACTTCGAGTTTAAATCTGGTTTTAATAATGTTCTTTCCTCTCGTTTGAAGGTGGCACGAACTGGGCGCATAGCACTTGTTCGTGAGTCAGGTGTGGACTCTAATTACCTGCGTGGATATTCGTTTCCATTATAAACCATGTCCCTAGTTGGAATTTTCAGGCAAGCTGACGGTCAATGTTTGGATAGTATATGTGCGTCTCTTTTGCGTGAATGGTTTGTTTATTTTTCCTTATTTTCCCATTTAAGCTTAAATGTTAGGCCTATGGGACAATGTTTTGCATGTCTAGGCCTGTAATGGTGTCACTTGATGTAAAAGATATTCCTATGGAACCATTTCGGTTGAGAATTCTAAATCAGTCGATAATCCTTCCTAAGCTGTTGCAAAGGTGTATTGGTAGCCAAAATTACCTCGCCTTCTTGTATCAATTACTGTTAGGGATAAAGATGAATCATGCCTAAAACTCTTTTAACATAAAGGGAGCTCATCATCCACTTGGAAGTCATGGTTGACGTAATGGTGGATGCACTTTCTTGTGTTGCATGCTATTGAGAGTTATGTTACAACACCATATAAATGTACTACCTCCTGGCCTAAATATAAGAAAGTTAAATAAGTTACTTAATCATATCATATGTTATGTATCCTTAGATTATATATTAATTTATTAGTTAAACTATTTAGTTTGAAGAAAAAAAAAATAAAAATAAAAATATTTTAAAGTAATTTAATTAGCTTCCTTAATTTTTTCAAAAAAATCAATTTTATCTTATAATTAGGATTGGAGGGAGTATTACTTTTATATCTCTTCTATCTCATTTATTTTCTTAACACCATCTATATAGATGTTTATTCGCCCTTCTCCATCTTTGTCCATATTTTCTCAAATAGTCCAAAAGGTAGAGAAAAGAAGCGTTTCATTGAAGTGCAAAAGAGAGTTACGAAAAATAAATGGAAAGTTTTCGCACTCACAATTCTGAAATAAGTGAAATGGGGCAGCAGTCTTGAACATGGACAAGTAAAAACAAAACGAACAGCAAAGACACTTTAAACCTTCTCATTAAGCTTGTAAACAAAAGACAATTCTCAACACAGGAAAGCAATTGTAGCAAGTAACCAAGTGACAACACCCAACAAAAAACACTCCCGACAACTCAATTGTCATTGGCTATCGATGGTAATTGTATTATCTAAATCTGCCTATTCTACAAAAAATGCAGGATAAATAGAAGTTCCTCATCAGAAAGGGCAATAGACGTTTAAACCTTCTCATTAAAACTTGGGCAAGGGGAATTACCAATGCTATGATCAAGTAGATGTAATCAAAATGGTGGATAATGAAAAAGAAATTACCATACTCTTCCCCAATTCACCTATTATAAAATGCAATGTAATTTCAACTTTTCATCCAAAGATTTGTTTCCACCCTAAACCCATATGTAGTTATTCAATAACTTCCTTCGATGCTTCAATGATTATAGTGAAAAATGGGTTTACTTGAAATTAACTATTTAAATGCTTATAGGTTATTGATAATGGCTAAAATCTTTCCTTCTTCGTCTTGACAAAGACATCAAGTACAGAAGGAAGAGAACATATGGAGTATAGTAGGGGTGCAAAGGAAAGATGGACAATGGCGAGTAGGAAAGACCACAATTTTTTTTGGCAATTGTGAGGCCCAAAGCACTAGAAAACAAGACATACTGAGAATAAAACTAGGAAAAAAAGAATCCCTAAATCAGGCCCTACACCAACAAAAAACGCATCTATATACAACAAAAAGGAAAACTGATAGCATAATCCAAGCAACTCCAAGCTAGTCACAAGAAAGAAATTACGCCGGGATGGGGGTGTAAACACCCAATATAAAGAACACATCCCTTGAAGAGCTGTGTAAGAGACATATCCAACAATTGAATGAGATAATCTTGGATTTTACTTGAAGCTGTCAATCCAAAACGCATTGCAATATGAGAATTCTTCACTAGAGCCAAGAAGATCCCTTTTGCGCAGAATGTACCCCTTAAAATAGCTTGCACTAGTGGAGCATAGATGCAAAATCCTTTCTTTAAAACTCGATCATCCATACACTTGATCAAAATTTCAAGACAATCAACAATACTATGGCGAATGAAGAAGATTAAACTCAAAAGGTCTACTATAGTGGAAAATTCCCATATTTACTTTTCAAATATCAAATACTATTATCAAAAGATTCTCTTTCAAATCAAAGTTAATATGATAGGAAAGAATTGTATTCATTAGAAAACACTTATCATGGTTAAAATGATTAAAAGCACATAGTTAACTTATCCATTTCCAGCATCAGAAAATTCCAAACATGCATATGTGGATCCACAATTATCTATTAAAAAAATCTTTAAAGGCCTCCGGCCTTCTACTGTAACATTTCAACTTTTTAAACCAAATTTAACACATTGATTAAGTAACCTACCATGGAAATAAAAAGTTAAAACTCAAACAATAAAAATTTCCATGGTAGAAAGTTCTAAACAATAGTTTAAAAAGCCAATCAAGGTAGAAAATGGGAAAACTTAATAGTAGGATGTCAACCCCAATTAATAGAACATAATCAAAACAATTTGATAAATCATTTTCTAAACACAGCGAAAGTAAGTACTAGGGATCCTTGAGAAACAACTGTACCTCGGACATTTGAAAACCCAACTATGCAATAGTCCTTCCACAAGCCCAGATAACAATTTATTAAATCTCTTAATTAAAATCCATTATCACAAAATCACAACAATAGGGGGCTTCGCTCAATAATAAAAAACATTTATCGAATATCTCAATCAAACACCAAAAATCATTCATTTCCAAAACCAGAGTTCACAACACTCAATTTATATAGAATTCTCAAATCACGATTTAAATAGTTCCTAGGTCATGGCATTACATATGTAAATAGGAATGACAAATGATGATATGTGCAAGTAAGAGGAACCTTAATGAGAGCCTACAACTAGACTCACCCTCTTACCAACTTCCCTGTAGCCCTACTCATATCTCACCTGAAAAAAAATATAAATATAGCAACCATGAGATCCAAAGATCTCAGTAAACATTGGTTATTCAGAAATATACATGCAAACCGAGATCGAGAACATACAGCTTGAAAATCAAGTTTAGCTTACAATAATTAATTTATATTACTCTTTACATAAAACATTTAACAAACTAGTTCTCGATTCGGTTATCAAAAACCCCTTCCAAATAGGTTCCAAAATGCTTGAAAATCACAATTCATTTTCCAAATATTGTTCACAAGAGATTTCACAAGAAAACATGTGTCAACCTTGTTACAAAAAAAATAATTATACAAAAACTTTATCGTATTCAAATCATAAATCACATATATAACATGCCAAGCAAGTAATTGATGCACATATCATCCTTATTACCCCGAACCAGCCTTATAACCGCTGACTGGAGTCATAGTCTAACACATAGTCCAACAAAAACTCATCCATTTAACTGGATTGTCTCAAGCTCACCAGTTCTTAAGATGTACCTGGCCAAAGGTGCAGAGCTCAAGTCTGGACTATGGCTCTCCTCCTTAAAAGAATAAAATTAAGGAGGTGTCACATGTCCCACAGCTCCAATGAAATCCCGGCCAAAGGAAAACATGGAAGAAGGGGCCCTGACAAGTGCCATCCACTGTGCACCGAGTGATGGCATACCACGTGGTATTAACTTACACAAAATTTCCCATCACCACTCCACAACCATCCACTTGCATCAAAGGCAATCAATCACAATCATGGCATGTATATTCGAGTTCCAAATCATGAGTATGACCCCAAATAATATCGATAAAAAATATACATCATCTCAATAATCATGAAGATAATAATACTATTTCAACTTAAGAAACCATAACAAATGTATTCATTATCTAAAACATAACATTATTTCCAAATCTTTCCATTATCACACACAAGCATGCTTAAACAATTTCCAAAATACAAATCCATGAGTTCTAATACACACAAGCATGCTTGAATAGTTTCCAAGTATAATATTAGTTTCTATTAAATATACAATTCCAAATTAAGCCCTCCATAGGCACAACAAATCCCAAAACAATTTAGTGTGTATATATCTATATAGTTGACAAGTATATAAAAGAATAACCAATGTTACCTCTATTCCAAGCTTTTTATTATCAACACTTGAGTGCTTCCAATTTGCCAACATCAAACAATCTAACTTCAATCTACATAATTATTATACAATTTCTCATTACTCAAATTGTCAAATAAATATTCAAGATAATTACATAGACTTAAAGTCTCTAACTCTACCTCTAACTTTTAAATCTCACTTATAATGTCTAATTCTTCATTCTAATGCCAATCCTATCATTTCTAAATTCCAATAATTTATTTGAACTAACAACTAACTCAAAATAATTCAAATTGATTAAAATCCCCAATTTCTCCAACTTAGGGTTCCAACCAAAATACCCATTTCCATTTTACAAGCTTAAACAACATTATAAACTGATTAAATATCAATTCTACCTCCAATAAACTTAACTTAACCATTAAACTCAAGCTTAATATGTAAAAACTATCATCTTCAATCATAACATTTCTCCAACAATCAAACCCTAATTCTAAATCTCTCAATTAATGTAATATAAAAATTCTAAACCGATTAAATGTCAATATTTACTCACCTCTACAAGCTTATGGTTCCTATTTGTTAAAACCCCATACTTGCTTCAAGCCCTAATCTTCAAACTTGCTTTTCTCCTATCACAATCTATACTTCTAGAAAGCTCTCAATGAACAGAAAAATATTTAGGAAATAAGCGTGGTTATTGGGGAATTTTATGGGAAAGAAATGAAGCTCAAGGGCATATCAAATTCTCCATTAATTGAGCAATGGAGCTGCTGGACGAACACCGAAAGACGGGGTAGTGAGGCGCACGCTCGAGAAGGAACTAACAACAATATGAATTATAAAACAGTGACGTGGGTCCCACTTTTTTAATTTTTATATTATTTCATTCTCCTTTAATTTTTTTTTTGTTTTGTTTTATTGTTTCACTTTCACCTTCTCTTTCTTTCTTTTTTTTTTTTTCAATTTCCACTTCTACGTTTTTCTTCATAACATAGAAATAATCATAATCATTTTGGTATTAAAATATTTTAAATACCTTTATTTAATCCCTCCACATCTTATTAATTTATCTCTTCCCTTTTTTCTCTCTAAATTTATAATATGATATTATTATCATAAAATTTAATCCATTTATGATAAACTCTTTATACTCAAATAATTATATGGTAATTTCCCATTCCCATAAACTAATCTCATTAAATTCAACTTATTTGTAATAAATATACTACTCAAAATTTCCAATCATATTTTATTATTCCTATTTTTTTTTATCTCAAATAACGCATTAGTTTACTCTACACCTCAAATGACTTAATAAATTGTTTCCTAATAATGCTTAAATAATATGAGTAAAATTGGGATGTTACAATTCTCCTCTCCTTTTAAAAATTTTGTCCCCAAAATTCAGTATCATAATCTTCCTTATTCTCTTTTCCTATTGTCCTTCCTTATACTATCTTTGAATTTCACTTCTACATAAATAACATAAATCAATTCAAATCTCACATGTTTTTACGTTACGTTCCTACTACACTTCTCTTGTTTCCAATCTATTCATATCCCCCCCTTTTTTTTTAAATCTTATCCAACAGCCTTCAAATGCTTCTTCTTCTTCTTCTTCTTCTTCTTCTTCTTTTTAAATGTATAACCACTAAAAACCAAAATATACAATTTAAAATTCTATATCCTCAATCAACACCTCAATCATTTTTTTTCTCACCCTATCAATGAAAACAATAACCCAATTGACAACTTACTTTTAATATTCTTATTCTTAAATAAATTGAGAATCTGTACATCTTATAACTTTCAAAAATTGCTTATCAATGCACTTTACGTTTTAAAAATGTTTGAAAATTTTTTCCCCCTTTGTACTCTCAGTGAAAATATTCATGAAAGAAAGAGAGTAATTAAACAACTTTGAAATTATAAAAAAAATTTATCGAGCACAAAAACATAAATTTCAAGGTTTTTGTTTTCCAATGGGTAAACCATAGTTCAAAATATCTTTTTTTTTTTTTGTCACCACATACAAAACATCTATTTCTTAAACTGGATCTTGAACGCTTCATGGAAAGATTCTAACTTGATCAAAT